>CM062814.1:730450190-731837615 GCA_031772625.1 Pinus tabuliformis
CGGTTTATAAATACATGAAGGAAGTTAGAGCATGATTGACGAGTTCTAAGTAACATGTATTCATACCACTGCAAGTAAGTGAAAGAGGAAAGCCATGAGACAATATGACATTAAAAACTCTCTTTGAATCCTGAATAGTGAAGCCAAAGCATTCTACCTAGCATGAAAGTCAAGGCATTATAGAGTTCAAGTGCAGAAATGAAAATACAAAACAGTGAAACATAGTTAGTTTATCTATGAAGGAAGTCAGAGCATCATTGATGAGTTCTGAGTATCATAACTAAACACCACTACAATGTAAGTATTGGAAGATGCCATCATAACAAGAACATACAAGAACTCTTCATGAATCTTGAGTTGTCTAAGTAGAAATATGCATTAGGTTAAAAATATACACAGTTTGCACATAGAGCAGCAGCTGAGCCAAAAAGTCTCCAACCGTTTGCTAATTCGACCTCTTGCTCTATATAAAGCATTTACAATTAGGATTCCATCATCCCTCATCAAGAGAGTTCGAATTTTCCAGCAGTGACACCTATTCTAACCATAAAACAAACCATTAATTAGAACTAGCTGTTAACTAGGAGTGCTAGTGACCTAATACAACTAGGAGTGTAACTCCTTATCACGATTACAACAACCATATCTAAGAATTTAAAGCATTATTTGGCAACTTGCAACCTCAAGAAGTCGAATTTGATGAAGCCTCCCACGTGGTCATCTGACTGCTGAAGACAAACCCTAGAAATTAGGGAACATGTTTCCTTGTTTTTAGGTTTAGGATCCCTGAAAATGGCACGTGGGACAGAGCCTTTATCTCCTCACCCATGACAAATTTTATGAAACTGAAGGACTTTTTTGTAGCCCATGTTTTCTAGAACAAAAACCTCTCCTAGTTTTTTAAAACATTCCTCCAGCTGTCCAAAATCTGTCCTTGAAAAACACGTGTCAAATAGGAAAAATCCATTTTCTGAAATTAGGGTCTCAATTAAAGCTTATTATCTTCCAACTGAAAATACTTATGAAGAAAGTGAGATAGGTTATTGTAGCTGGAGAGTTGATGAATATAAATCTCTTTCCAAATTCCAAAATACCTTTGCATGTGACCAGAAACTGATCTTGAAAAAGACTGTTAAAACCAGAAGACCAAGCTTGACTTTCAGCAGTTTCGTAGCGCAGGTTTAACCATAAATTCCTCCCACCTCAGAATGGATTTGAAGAAACTGAAAGAGTTTTCTGTAGTTCAGAATGGTAGGAAGAAAAGCCTCTTTCAGTTTGCAAAATTGAGTTCTTAGCTGCTCAGGAAAGCTTCTAGAAGTTAACTAGTAAAAACAGTTTTTCTGCTAAAACAGGCTGCTTTAGGGGTTTCATAGCGCGCTATGAAAACACTGATTTCATAGCGCAAAACAAGATTTTTACACTGTCTGCGATATGAAAATGTGGATTCTTAGCTAGTTTGAAAATTTCTCCAAAATGATGTGAGATATGACTTCTAAACTCATGGTGAGGCTTCTAGGACATGGAATGAGGTTGTCAAACTTTATTTGGAAAAGAGATATGACCTTGAAAGACTTCTAACCTTATGACCTAACCCTTAAAGCATGAAATGACCTAGAGACCCTTTAACACCATGACTAGAAGAAGGGTTTGTAAATGAGAATGACACTAATTGTGATGAGATGACTCAAAACTTATAAGACAATGACTAGAAACAAGGCAACTCTCCAAAGCTTAGAGACAAAGATTTTAGGGTGATAACACGCGGTTGAAGAGAAGGCACTGAGTGTTTGTCAGGTGTGGCAACTGATCCAATATACATATGGAAAGGATCAATTAAATGATAAGTATCAATATTTTAGTTTATTTTTAATTATGCATGTGATCTATGATTCTGGTTTATGATGATTATATGTGATCTGTAATTCTGATTTATGATGGTTACATGTGATCTATGATTTTGATTATGATGGTTGTGTTTTGAACTAACCTGATGTGATATGTTTATACATGATGATTTGACCAAACAGCTAGTTTGACTTGTTGTGACAGGAAGCGAACAAAGTTGCAAGTATACCTTATTGATGAGCTATTAGTGAGGTATGATTTGAAGTTATTTGAATTTCTTTTGAATCTAATGGAAATTATGTTCTTGGTACACAAAAGCACGCAATACCCGATTTTGGATGATTGAAATCAACTACAAGAAGTAGCAGCATTAGTGAAAGGAATTGGAACAAGCAGTAGTATGTTGGTAAAGAACATCAGGGGCAGGGCCATTATGGGACATTGGTACCTAATAATGTCCATTGATTTCCCTAAACATGCTATGACTGGTATGATGGTTGAGGCAGGTACATTCCTTTGTTTTTACGTCTTTTGATGTGAGGAAGCCTTGCTAGGGGATGGATCACCCAGGGGGATGCCAAGGAACTTGGAAGGTGAGTGATTGCATGGAGATGGATGGCCAGATTGCTCAAGGGACTGTGTAGAAGAGAAGGGAAGGCTAAGGAATACATCTGTTTTGGTCATTAGCATTTCCAGATGGAATCAGATGCACATTGGGAGTGTGCCTTGGAACAATAAGCTGGTAATTGTTTAGTGAGAGGAAAACAACACAGGATTGTAGTGCTGGACATTGGAAGCATCTTTAACTTTGGTAGTGGATTTTGGACTTTCTGAGAAGGAGGTGAATCCTGGTACTACTTTTGAGGGTGGAGGTGTAAGCCTCTGGATTCCCTTGTTGTTGATACAAGAATCATATCCTTTTATTTGTTGGTTGAGAAAATGTGCATATGTGTATATTATTGTAAATATTGTATTGAGCTAGATTTATAAATCTCCATAGGCAATATGGCTATTATTGTAAATACCATAATGAGCTATGTTATAAAGCTCTATTAAGCAGTATGATTTTCATGTTTTCAGCAGTGGTCATTGTAAATACTACAACAAGTTGTGTTGTAAAGCTCCATGGGAAGTATGTTTTTCTTCTAGCAATCTTGTTGGTTGTAGGTGTCATTGAACATTGAGGATGGTGTTTCCCTGAGGGGGGGAGTTTTGTAACAACCCAGGTAAAAAGTTCATGTAAAATATACAAGACCATGTTCATGGGACACATATTACAAGTTGAATAGTGGGAAAAAATCCTAGTGGGTGTTCATTTCGGTTATTATGGCTAAAGGAAAATGGTGAGGGAAATGGAAAAGGATTTGGAAAGGAAAAATGGCATTTTCAGCAATTTCTTTATGAAAATAAAGGAAATTAGGAGAAAAGGAAGGTGAAAGATCATAAGATGGATGTGAGGAGGAAAATGAGGGAAAATAATGGAAAATGAAGAAAATAGAGGCCTCATTGATAAAAAGGCTCCTGAGGATTAGTTCATAGACTTTTGTCAATTCAATTTTGGAGCCCTCTCTTTCTATTCTCTCTCTCTCTCTCACTCTTGGACACTTAGAGTTTTCTTAGAACACTTCAACATTGGATCAAGAAAAGCAAAGAAGGGAAGAGTAAGTAAAGATCAAATAAAGAAGAGTAGGATCAAGCAGCTACAATGAGATTCTTTGCAGGTATTGAGTTGCATGTATGGTTTCCTTGCTAGTTTTGGAATGCATGGTTATACATGTGTGTATTTAGTTCTCTTGTTGTCATTGACATGGGTTTTTCTAGGTGTGACAATGTTTTTTTAGCCTAGCCCTTCCACTTCCAGATAGCCATGGTGTGATGGGGTTCTCATGTTTTGGTTGAGCTAGATTTTTGGATGGATTCGAAGCTAAGTGAAGTGGATCTCTAAAATAAAGAAAACATGGCCTAGTGATCCATGAATTAGACTCTATATTGCGATAAATCTGCTAGCCTAGTAACCCCTGAACTAGACTGTGGGTTGAAATAAAGTCAGGTATTGTGTGCCTCAGTGGGCCTAGGAATCCTTGACTAGTGAATGGTGGGATATACAGTAAAGCCTAGAGCTGGGTGGTCTACAGTAGGCCTAGGAATCCTGAGATGGGATATATGGTAAATCTTGGAGAGTGGAGTATTAGTTAGGGCCTAGGGATCCGGTGTGGATTGTGGTAAATCCTGAGACTAGGAGATAGGAAAATTCTTCATGGTGTAAGTGGAGAAACTTGGCAGCATCCATGCATGTTTATGGCCTAGCGATCCAATGGGGATTGTGGTAAAGCCTGGTTCTAATAATGAGAGTGAGGTGGTTTAGCCTCGGGAAGCCCTGGTTTATTTTGGTTATAATTCTCACATTCATGCTTGGAATATGGCATAGGGGTGATTGACAGAAAGAAATATTTGGTCCATCCAATCTATGGTCGGGTGGTACGTGGAATTCCCAAACTTGGATGGATTATGCATTCATTAATAAGAGTTCCTTCTCCTTGGTATTTCATGTGAATATGTATTGGTTAATATGTGGTATTTATGGCTATTGTATCCTTGTTATTTATATTGGTTATATGCTAGTTATGAGCATGTTTTATGACAATGATAATGTATGGATCCCATCATGTTTTGGTTGATAAATGAATGAATAATGAATATATGACCTAATAGATGATAATGTTGTGAATGTGAAAATCCATCATGTCTTCCTTACAAATCTTAGATAAGTATGAGACCCCTATGCTCAGATCTGTTGTTATAACTTGCAAATTAGATGCGCACAATGTGTTCAACGAAATGTCTGTCATGGTTAGGATTGGTTAGGTCAAGTCCTTGATTAGGTTTTGTGTTAGAGGATTTTTTTTTTGTGTCATTTATTGTCTTGGAAAGTCTCATCAAGTTTCAAGCAGTGGTTTGGAGACTAGCCCTAAAAAAGTGGCTTAAATCTGGTAGTCCTTGTCACAGAACTAGCTAAAAAAGACTGCAATCTCTCCCTTGTAGGCATTGTGGGAGCGACTGGAGGGTCCCAATATCATGCATGCCCATGTCATGGGAGCTACTTGGGGTTTAATTCATTGAAAGGCTAGGTTAACTCAAGGGTTGGGCACCTAGAGTAGTAGATTAGCTCTCTGGGGTCCTGTAGCACCTAAGGGAGCTTTATAAGGTGTTGGTTCATTGGTTCCACTTCCTTAACTGCACTTATGGATTTGAATCATATAATAGTAACTCTTCGTCACATGTTTACCTTGGTGGATGGTTGGCTTAGGTAAATGTGTGAGGGGGGTGTTACATTGTTCATCTGATCTATAGGGAGAATCTCATGAATTGTAGTCCACCATTATGCTAGCCATCTTGATCTTCTTTTTCATATAGGCATACCATGTCAGATAAATCAAATATAAACATGATTAAGCATAGCTCAATGAAGTTTATGGGAGGCTATCTCATCTGCACAATCAATCCAGATTATCAAAAAATATGTATATATAATGAAATCAAAATATAAATCATCTCAACATCAACATCATGACGACAAAATACCACAACAATGACCATCACAATGCATGCATAAAAACACATAGAAAACTGACATGCATGCATGGCAAACACATTTTTCCCATCCAGTCTAAGTGTGGGGACTTCAACTGACCACAAAATGACAACTCACAACATCCCTGATGGCTACAAGACACTCAAGGGTTGAAGAACCACCCTAGGTGACCAAACCTTGAGTTAGGGATCCTTTTCACTAATCTAGACTCCCAAACACATGAATGACAAGGCCTGAGTGCATTTCAAGGCCTCCAACCACATGCAAAACACTGCATGAGTGCGGTTGTGACCCAACTTGCCAAATTCAGAGTGTGCAGTCTCAAGATCTGAGCCACAATTCCATGTTAGCCTCCAGACCACTACCCAAAACTGCCTCAAACTTTCCAAAATCATAATAGACATGATAAAAAAGCTAATCATTTGAACTCAAATCAAGAACTTGACCTAGACTACCTAGAACACACTAGAAATTTCCTCAAACACATGGAAAACATGTAAGCTATAGGTGATGAATGCATATATGATCATAGTAGTCTAAGATTCATTTGAGAATCACCAACAAGGCCCTACGCCATCTCCACATAGCTGTAATAACACTTATTAGTCCATACATTCATCGACCATTCAATAACTAAACCATTCATGACAAAAGCCATAATTAACATACATTACATAACCAACTAGATATACATAAGCAACAAATATCTAGTAAATAACCAACAAACGAACCATGGAACTTCAACCATAATATCACCAACATAATCACTACAAATACACATGAATCATAATAGAAGAATAGCTCTTATTAACATATGAAAGTACTAACCAAGTCATGGAATTCCATGTACCACCCGACCATATATTGGACTAAACCAAATCTCTCTTTCATCCAATCACCCCCATACCATATTCCAAGCATGAATGTGGGATCTCATGGAATAGCCTTAAAAAACCAAACTGAGGCTTCTAGATACCAAACCGCCTCAACACTCATCCACAGTGATTCCACCTCCATGGTCGAACATCACCAACACCAACCAAATGTTGGGTGTTTTGTGCATGGATTTCGCACATGGTTTTGGGCATGATGGATTTTTGTCCATGGTCTTTTGTAGATTTGGTCAAGGGAACTATAGTTATGTTCTAATCCAGGGTTAATGGATTCCTTGGCATGTATATATATATATGTATTGTAACATTGAGAGGAATATAATGAAAAAATAATCTGGTAGTCCCAGTTTTTGGATCCATGGGAAATATCTGTGTATATTTATTTTATGTTTTATGCTCTCTCCATTGTTTATTTTCTGTTTTTTAGAATTCGTATGCAGGTAATTTCTGTACAAGGTTAAAACCTTCATTTGGTATTAGAGCTTTTTTTGCTTCAAGGGGATGCCTTTGCTGCTGAGGGGTTTTTCTCAGGCTTGTGGTAGACCCTATTTAGTGGGAGATCTGTGGGATTGATTCTTTTGGTGAAATAAGATGGTGAGAAGCGGAAAGATAAAGATCGAGAAATTTAATGGTTAGAGTTTTGAGTTGTGGAAACTCAAGATATAGGATCTACTGGTGGATAAAGATCAGCGGATAGTTGTAGATATAGGTACTAAACCAACAATAATGTCAGCTGAAGACTGGGTGAACTTGGATCAGAAGGCCAAGAGCACATTATGATTTTGCGTCTCAGATTTAGTATTGTTGAATGTATCAGGGGAAGCTTCGGTGAAGGCTTTGTGGGAAAAGTTAGGGACTTTGTACCAATCTAAGTCTTTAGTGAATAAACTATTCCTACAGAAAAAGTTGTATAACATGAGGATGAAAGATGGAGACTCGGTGATATAGCATCTGAACATATTTAATACTGTGGTAAGCCAGTTATCATCTATTGATATTAAAATTTCAGATGAAGATAAATGCATCAGTTTTTTTTTCTCTACCTAATTCGTGTGATAGTCTGGTTGTTGCAATAGGTAGCAATGCAACTTCCTTGTAGTTTGATGAAATAGTTTCATCCTTGCTATTAGAGGAGATGAGATGGAAAAATATGGAGGGCCAGAATGGTGATGCTTTTTTTGTACAAGGATGGTCCCAGAACATAAACCAAAATAAGTCCTTGAGTGGGAGATCTAAATCTCCAAGAAAACCTGTAAAGGTGTGCTGGAAATGTGGAAAGGAAGGGCACTTCAAAAGGGACTGTAAATCTAAATCTCCTAAGAAAGGAAAGGTGTCTGATGATGCTCCTTCTACATAGGTGAAAAACACCTCAGATGAAGGTGGGGATGTGTACTTGGCTTCTTCTTAAAGTACACATGTAGATCATGAGGCATGGTTGATTGACTCAGGTGCATCCTCTCACTTCACTCCCCATAGAGAGTGGTTCTGCAAGTATTAGAAATATGATGGTGGTGATGTCTTATTAGGGAATGAGAGGAAGGATATAATCATTGGTTGCGGAAAAGTCAAGTTGAAGTTGAAAGGTGGAAGGATTAGAACACTTCCGGGAGTTTTGTATATTCCTGCATTGGCCAGAAATCTGATTTCTGTAAGCAAGCTGGATGATGCACATGTAAAAACAATTTTCGATAAATATACCTGCAAAATGGTTCATGGTGCATTGGTATTGATGAAGGGAGTTCAGATTGGAAATACTTACAAGATTTAGGGTAGCACTATTATTGATGGGTGCAATAGTTATGTGGTTACTGAAAGTGGAGAAAAAAATCTAGTGGTCTCTCGAGAGAAGACCATGCTATGGCATCCAAGGCTTGGACATATTGGAGAGAAGTGCCTTTGAATACTTCATGGTAATGGTATGGTAGAACATATGTCTATTTTCTCTCTGGATTTTGATTTATGTGAAAATTGTGTATATGGGAAGAAGAATTGGGTGAGTCTACCCGCTAGTGCTAAGAGAGTGAACCGAGTATTAGAACTTGTGCACAATGATGTGTTTGGACCTGTGTCGGTTCCATCACTGGGTAAGTCTATGTACTGTGTATCATTTATAGATGACTTATCAAGGAATACATGGATATATTTCCCAGGAAGAAATCTGAAGTCTTTGACAGGTTTAAAGAATTTAAGGTTCTAGTGGAAAACTAGACAGAGAAGAAGATAAAGGTGCTAAGGACAGATAATGGTGGAGAGTTTTGGAAGAAGGAATTTGAAGAGTTATGTAAGAAGTGCGATATAGCATGACAGAAGACTGTTCCATACACACCTCAGCAAAATGGAGTTGCAGAAAGAATGAATAGGACGTTGATGGAAAAGGCAAGAATCATGCTTAGTGGTGCTGGGTTATGACAAGAATTATGGGCAGAGGTAGTGGACATTGCATGTTATCTGGTCAACAAATCACCTTCATCAGCATTGGAGGATAAGACTTCAAAAGAGGTATGGACTGGTAAGAAACCTTCTCTTTCACATCTGAGGGTATTTGGATGTGATGCATATGTACATGTTCCAAAGTAGAAAAGAACAAAGTTGGATACTAAATCTGAAAGGTGCATCTTTATTGGGTATAAGGATGGTTTAAAAGGTTATAAGCTTTGGAACCCACTATTGACTTATTGGGGCCTGACCTAGGTTCAAAGTTGATTTAGCCAAACAAATCTCCGTACCACTAGCCCTTTCGGTAACAGTCCGGGGAGCACGGATTGAGGTCTCACCCGAAGTAGTATGGGAGGGTGCTAGAACCAGGTTTCCGCACCCTGGAGATGTTTGATGAGTTCAAGTGGTCCACGGTTTGACCCTGTGCGCAGGTTGCTTTGTGCACTTTCCTGTACCTCGCGGCCTGATATACTACCTACGCACAGCCCTACCCAAGGCTGAACGTTGCACTTCTGCATTATTACCCAAGACTTTACTCATATTCCAATGTTAGTTGATTATATTAGCCTATTTGCATGCTTTAAGTTATACTTAACAACATAAACCATTCATACAGGTGTGCATAGTAAATAAACAGTATATTCACAAATCATATCAAACATGCATTAACCCAAGAACATATACACATAATTATGATAAAACTTCTCTTTATTAATTCATTCCTTGGTTATAGACTCGACTCCGCCCTGCGCACTCAGGTGCAGGGGTCTATGCACTTAGCTGCGGACTACTAGGCCTCTGCGCACTCAGCTGCAGGGGTCTACGCACTTAACTGCAGGGGTCTATGCACTCAGTTGTGGACTACTAGGCCTCTGCACACTCAACTGCAGAGCCTTCTCCTACTCTACGACCCAAAGACACACTTCACTTAGTTACTTAGACTCTTCCTTATCTACTCTTATGTCTCTTTTACACTTAGAGCCCCACTCTATTTATACAATCTAACTGACATTACATTACAAAACTAGGTTGGACAACCATGTGACTCTATCTTCACAGAGCTTTAGAACAAAATTTGGTCAAAACCTGGGCTTTGAGCCCCAAAACATGCCTTGGGGGGATTCCATGCCTAACAGGCCCCCAACACAAACATCGTGACTTGCCCTTGAGTCACTCTGTCGGTGCAACGATCTTGGCACAGAGTCCCTCCAATTGTTCTCGAACTGCACAGAGGTCAGTAGAGCATTGAGTTGCTTCTTGCTGGATCTACTGCATACGATGTTCTGAGACCTCTGTGTCTAGGGTGCTTCTCTGCATCAATGTGTGCATCCCCTGTATGTTCACGAGCTTGCCTTCGATGTCTGTCGTGATGGTGAAGGCCTCGTCGATCCAAGGTTGGATGTGTGCTTTTAGAACTGCCTCCTTATGTCGTGCCGTGTCCACCCGCTCCTTTAGTGGTTTAGCCTGTTGCATCCTCACAAGCTGTAGGGTGAGGACCACTATCTGTGTAGTTCCTCGGGCACTGTCATACTGCTGTTGGAGTTCTCATGCCTCTCCCTCTAAGCACTAGATGTTGGGGTCCTCCTGTAGAGTTGTGAGGACCTCAAGTGATTCTTCTAACATGCTAGTGCAATCTCGCACTGCACCTCCAGTGTCCTCCAATCCCACTGTGATAGCACTGGTGTGCTATTCTTTGATTTCCGAGGGAGTGGATGGCTGTGCCTGTAACCACAGCTCGATGATATAAAGATTCGTCTCCAGTTGAACTTTTGTCATTTCTTCCCTGCCCTCGTGAACTCCTGTTGCTATATTGTGGATCTGCACCTCCGTTGGTAGATCTGCTAGGATGGCCAGCTCTGGGATGCTTCGGCAAGTGTCGCCTAACACCTGCACTAGCTGTTGATTTTGCGACACCAAGTCGTTGCGCTGCAAGCTGAGTTGTTCCATATTTATCTTCTACTCGCTGAGGACTTGGAGTGCGCGGATCTCCCTAGCACGTAGCTCTGCCGTTATCCCATCCTGCAATAGATATAATGTCTTGCATGGAAGGGAAGCTAGATTAACCCTGAGACCTTTCATCATGCTAACCAAAAGCCTGTTGTCCTCATTTAATGTCACTAGAGCCCCTTTTGGCAACACGATTGTGTTTGTCATTCGCATGTGCAACATTTGCTCTACTGTCATGGATCCAACTGTGAGGTTGGTTAAAAGGGTACCAACCTGAGGGGGGCACACCTGTAAGTCTTGCAACTGGACTCTGAGGGCCCCCAACACAGTCTGGTGCTCCTGCATGAAATCCTAAAGAGTCTCATTTGTGACATTGTGCACCATCTTGCCAATGTCATGCAGATCACCCTCAGTTAGGGTGATTGGGTCAATGGACAATTTCGAGGCCTTGACCTTCTTCCTCGATCCTACTTGCTCTATCGAGTGTTGGTGCTTCAACTGTGTGGATGCAGTCCGTGGGTCCATGCCTCCTTCTTCTATTTCTGCTTCCTTTGCTATCTACCCTTGTGAAGGCGTTGTTTGGCCCTCGGCCGCCTTTGCGGCTACTTCCTATGTTGTTGCTACTGTTGCGGCCTTTTCCTACTCAGTTTCTTTCTATGCTGCTTCCTGCGTTGCCCGCACTTCTACGGCTGCTGTTTCCTTCCGTCATTTTTCGGCAAACTATGCGATGCGCAGCTTGGCATCGTCTTTGATCTGGATTTAAACAGGAACGCAATATATTACAGAGATAACCATAAATACAGAGATGCGATAACCATAAAAATAGAGATGCAGCAGAAATAATACTTCATTTCATTAATGGAGAATACTGAAATATGCTTACAAATAGAAATAACCCAGCTAGGGCGATGGTAGCTTATCTCTGAGAAGAGATGTGTCGGCTACATGCCTCTAAACTGTTCCAAACTATCTTACAATGAGGCTCAAAGGTCTATTTATTATTGAGAAACAATGGAAAACCCTTCACATCCCAAAACCTAACCCTAGAAGATGAAACGCCAAATTGTGGGCCCCGTTTTGGGGTGAGTTGGACAGCCAACTTCCCGGGGTTGCGAATTGGTCGTATTATCTCCATTTGACACGCATGATAGCCTATTGGAAAGATCTCTCCGAGGACTACGATGGAAAAGACGATTTTTTATCGAAAAAATCGCAGAAGTAGATTTCCCAAAAAACGTCGTTTAGGGCCTCAAAACGGCTCCGGAAGTTTAGGACTCGAAAAACTGCTAAAAATAGTAAACTACGCTATAATTAAGGAAACTGAAAAACTGAAAGAGACAGTTGTGGGGGTCCAAATGGGATAGGTGGGTGGCCACCAACATCCACCTGGATCATTCCTCCCCCCTTAGGAAGCAATGGTCCCCATTGCGTTGAGTTCCTCCTTGAGATGAGGAAGCTTCTGCTGAGTTGGGTCTCTGGTGAGCTGTTCTCCAATCTCTGATGTGTCCAGAAATGGTGGGAAGCATGGTCGGCGATGGTCCACATTGAACAATCGGTGCAAGCGAAGGAATGGAGGAATGTTGTGCTTTAGAGCATTGTTGCCCACAGCCTTGTTACCGGTGTAAGGACCATGTCGAAGTGGTCTGAGTTTCTGATGGGTTCTGGTAAGGCATTCTCTCTATAGATGTAACCAAACTTTGTCACCCACCTGAAACTTGTGTGGTACCCCTCTCGGTAAGCAGAAGTTGTTCCTGTGTTCTATCATGACTGTACCCCTATGTTGCTGCTGCTGCGTGGAGGAACCCTTTGCGGGGGTCATGGATGTAGCAACGATCTTCCCCTTACTTTGAGAGCGAACCAGACAGAAAATAAATTTCCTAGTCTATGAGATGAGCTTGCTGCCTTTCTTAGCAGTGATCAAAGAGGTGGAGGTAGGTGGAGCTACCTCTGGTATCCTGTATAATGAATTATCCAAAGAAATAATGACAGCGCGAGGCCTTGACTCATACACAGCATGTCGCCTCCACAAGTATGGCTGGCCTAATAGTACATCACAAACATCCAGAGGTGTAACATCACACAATACCTCATCTGTGAAGGGCTTGATGCTATAGGGAAGGCGACACTACTGGCGAACTTTGAGATCTCGTCCTTCGTGAAGCCACCCGATACTGTACGGTTGTGGGTGTGGCGTAGTTGGTAGGCCCAACCGCTTCATGACCTCTGCTGAAACGAGGTTCTTTTGGCTGCCACTGCTGACAATGAATTGCAGCGGCGAACCCTTCACCCACATCTGTGAGTGGAAAAGACGTTCCCCCTCCTCTGGCTCTTCGAGCTCATTCTTCTGGATCTTGGCAATGGCAACAGTGGCACTAGGACCCGCATCAATGATTTGCTTCCCTTTGCCATCCCCCTTATCGGGTTCCGGCTCAGAGTCAGAACATGCATCTGATTCGGAAGCCTTCAACTCGGCCACCAGCGACTGCTTGGTCCGACACTCACTTGTGTTATGAGTGGGACTCTTGTGGAACTCACACCACTTTCCTATGTCCTTCTTCAGCTTCGTGGTGTTGTTCTTGTCTTGCAGCTTCGAGGGTTTGTCTTGGGTCACCCCGCCTTGGCTTTGTCCTTTGGGCTTCGGATTTGCAGATCCAAAGTCTCGCTTCTTCTGTTTGAACTTTTGCTCGATTTTGACAGCGTATCGGTATGCTGTGCCGAGTGAGGAGATGTCCAAGAACTCCATCTCTTCCTGGATGTATCTGTGTAGGCAGCCGTGGTATTTGAGTACCAGATGCAGCTCAAAATCTTTGATACCCAACTGTGTGCGAAGGGTATGAAAAATATTTGTGAACTCTGGCACATCTCGGTCTCGTCCCTGCCACAGTGTGGTGTCTTCTTTTGTGCTACCGACCTCTCAAGTTCTGCAATGTCTGGGGCGTGCCATTCCAGAGGCCATGCCTCCAAGACATTGAAAATGGCATCATCAGTGGCTACAAAAGGTAGCTTCGTCCACTACTTCATCGAATCCTTGAGCGCCCTGATATAGATGTTGTGCATGTCTGGCTTGAATTCTGCAAAACTCTACAGGTTGTTGTAAACTGTGGGCGACAACTGTGGCTTACGATTGATCCACATTTGGATGTTCATCTCCATGAGCACCTAGAAGATCTTACTATTGCGTATCCTTGTAGCATCCTTCGTGGCCCAGAGTGAAGCGTACTTCGCGGCATCCAGTAAATCTCTGTCAATTATGGGGAATTGACTATCCTCCAACGATTCCCCTACTACGAGCACTATGGACAGTAATAGCCATGCATAGTGGAAGGTTTTACCCTGCTCCTGGGCTTTGTGACAATTCTCTAAGAATGCCATGCAGAGTAATTCAGACCAGTTAAATTGGACCCCCTCTACCCACTACTTGGCTAGTGCGATCACCAGCGTGGGTACCTCATCTGCGCAGCACTTCCACATAACTTTGCCTACCAGGATTTGGGTTGCCACGCATACTACTTTGTCCTTGATGCTGGAGATGGCATAGCCCCTCTTCTTCTTTTCCAGCTTGTACTTCGTCTTCATGGCCTTCGCAAGGGCCAAATCACTGCCCTTCCCTTTCGATATGGTCGTGGGGTCCTTTCCTTTGTATGGAAGCCGGGAAACACAATGAATCAGGTCTGCTATGATGGGGATGGGCTCCTCCAGCCATAAATACCCATCATGCACCAGGCAGAGTAGTTGCCTGATGACGAAAATGGTTATTGGGGCGCGGTGGAAATGTGGCACCCATAGTAGGTTCAGCAGCCCGACCTTTTCCACACCGCACAACCACTTCTGCGACTCTAATGTTGTTACCACCCCCATGGTGTTCTACTTCATGAGATTTCTGGTCTTAAGGTGAGGGAACTTCTTGCGGTCAGCGAGGTCCCAATCTTCAAATTTTATGGTCAGCACGTGGCCTAGGTGCGTGCCTTCAAACATAATTCCATTTGGGAGGAGCAGGGTCTGGAGTGAACTCTTGGTCTCATCCAGGTCCTTGGGCACTTTGGCCTTTCCTTTTCACGAGAGGACATAGGCGGGCAGTTTTGTCGCAAAGAGCGTAGGTTGAGTATCCACATCCATGCCTTCTTCTTCTTCCTCTATGATGATAAGGTCCTACAGATCTTCTTCTTCTTCATCTATTTTTATAATGACATCTTTCCCTTTCTCTTCCATTGACAGTTTGTTGCACAGCAGGTTCTGCGGGGACATGCGTACGGGAGCAGGTTCTTGGGTCTCGGCGTGTGCGGTGATTTGAGGATCTCTGCGACAATCCTGAAACCTTCTGGAACATCCTCCATAGTTAGGGCTTGCATGGCCTCGCTGGTGGTCACCCCTTCTATCCCCATACCATCCTTAGTTGTTGTCATTGTAGCTATGCAACAATCTATCACTCGCGAATTTAGGGGTTTAATCAACGCTCGGCTCATAATACTTAGGGCTCTGCTTAATCGCTCAATTTGAAAATGAAAAAGTGTTGTTTTCTAGGAAACCCTTTGAATTTTATAACGCTTTTTGAATTCAAATTCGACCGTCCCCCCCAATTCCGGTTCATTAATGCTTTCTTGGTGGTAGATTTTCCCAAATCTTGCCCATAAATCGCGTCTTAAATGCCTGTCGCCCGCTCCATTTGGCCTCAAGTCGAGCATCCCATCATGAATAGTGACTTCAATGGTCACTTTCTGGCCAACCCACACAACAGTGCAACCCCTCGTGTGCGGTCGCGGACCTTGTGACTCTTTGCTTCTACGTGCATCTCCAACATCGCGTAGCTCTCGGGCAGAATAGTTTATAGTCCCGCACTCCCTTCGAACTACCTAAAGTGCTAAGACTATCCTTCCCTTGGCTAGTCAGGTGGCTGCACCACCCATGTGGATTTTCATCCTATCCTCCGTCTTGGTTCCTGGAGAATCCCCACCTTTTATTGTTATGGTCGGCATCATGCACTTCACCATTTGCAATGCACTACCTTGGTCACTATGCTTAGCAATATGCGGTCCAAGCCAAGGCATCAAACTAATCAATTCACAGTGCTGATTCTCAAACTTGTCAGTATGATCGTACACACCTTGCATTACCATCTTAGTTTTTTTGGTGAGAAACTCTTCCTTTATCTCTTCCTCCAGCTTCTTGACTTCCGTGTCCACCAATGCACTTTTCTTTCTTAATTGTACCTTGTCTTCTTCAAGTTCTTGGAGTCTCAAGTTTCCCTATTGGATTTCGGCTTCCAAGATTCCACGAATCGTTGTCCCTACCTGTGATGGATTAGGCTATTCAAGTATTAGAGGGCTTACAACGTTCATCTCATATTCCAGCCTTGGTGGTGTCTGCATGGTCAGGTTCTTGCACATGGTCCTATATGCCCATAGAACCTTTGGTACGCGCAGGTCCCAGTCAACCTGTTTCGCATTATGGACCTTGTTCAATACTTTACACACTTTGTCAAATGCTTTTGTGTTAATACGCTTCTGCATGCTTGGTCTTACCATACTTCCTAGTCATCGTTCATGCCATTGGCTTGCCCATTCCCGCTCGCAGATCGTGTTTCCTACTGTGTGGATGGTGTGCCTTTGTGCAAGTTGTGCAGCATATGCCTGTACCCATCTAGATAGGTGGGCATGTGAGTTGTTTCATCCATCATAGTTGGCTTTAATCCACATCTGAGGCTTTCCAAATCATAGGCACATCATCCTTCTGCATCCATGCCAATCCTCAAAATTCTGCTGGTCCGTATCCCACCACCTTACGGGCGTAACGCGTAGTACCCATTTCAGAGCATCGAACTGTCGCTGTTTTGGTACTTCTTTTTCAAATTTGTTCAGGAAATCATCCATCTTTGTCAACCCGTCATACATAGGCAGATCTCTTACCTCTGTTTTCACGTAGCGTAGTGACCTTATCATCATGTTGCAGTTGAGCGTGGCTACCTCATGTAACTGGTTCTGCCATTGTTCTATTTCCTCGTTCAAATTTGAGGTGTAGGAGCTTTTGTGCTCCCATGAGAGTCTACCATCCACTGTTGAATTTACCTAGTCCTTCTCCCATGCGATTATCTTGTAGATACAGTCTAGATTGTCGTCGCTATCATAGTCGTGCATTGGCTCTGTGTAGCGCGATCCTTTTGCAGGGTCTAAAGGTACCACTACGCGCAGTGAATTTTTCTCAAAAATCATCTTGTGCTTCTTTATATTTATCACTCCATTCATGTCAGTGGCCCAATCTATTCCGATTAACGTGGGATAGGGATTGATGTCATCAACAATCTCTATCTCTTCGAAATTTGCAAGCACGCTTGCACCTTCGATATCTACCGTTATTCCATACAATCTTCCCATAGGTAGGGTCTTTTGTTGGTTCGCCATTCGTAACTGAATAGGAGACCATTGCAATGCGGGCCTACCCATGCACTCCCATGTCTACTTTGGTAGGACGTTTGCGTCCGATCCTAGATCCAAATTCACTTGATCCATTTCATATTCCCCAATCTGCATGATCAATCTCATTTCTCTTCCTGTTTGCGTTGTGTGCTTCCTGAGCTTTCAAACTATGTGCAGTTCTCCTGGCATGGTCCCAGCACATCTAGTGATGATTTCTTGTAGCCCCTTCACAGCCTTGCTATCATGCAGTAGCTTCATGCATGTCTCCAAAAAGGTAGTGAGCATTGATGGGTCCATTTCTGGTTCTAGTTTATCTTTACTACCTGAAGTGGAGGCCTCCGCGAAGCTCTTCTTAGCTTCCATGAATGTCTCCTTAGCACACTCCAAATCAAATTCTGGTTCCTTTGTGGGAGCCTTGCAAACCCAGGCACTTTCTTCGGGCTGCTTTCCCTTGTCATCCCCCATCGTAGTGCCACTTAGGAGCACGAAATTTACATTCAGGTCTTCCTCGCATGGTTCAGACCTCATCATTTGTAGGTTCTAAGTTAGGGGAGGTTGGATTGTTCCTTTATCGTGTAGCCTCTTTATCAACGTGGGATAGTCCTCTGTCTCATGATCAAACTAGGTACAATATAAGCATGATGGTCTTGTCGGATTTGTACAATCACGGCCATAATGCCCCGGTCCTCCGCAATTGTAACATATCAGTTGTTCGCGACCTCTTCCTGGTCCCATTCCACCTCGACCTCATCCACGTCCCTGAAATCCAGTGCGCGTTATCCCTACATTTTGATCGAGGGCCCGTGTTTCAGTCTGAACTCTGTAGGTAGGAGTCCGATCCATCATCAGTTCATAACTTTTATAAGTGCACTCATCGTGGCCTACTAACCTATAGAAATTACAGAACAATTGCTTGGAAGTCTGCGTATACTTTTGTAATAGATGGCAGTTATCTGTAGCATGCTTCCTTCCTATCTGACAAATTGCGCACCATAATGTAGGTGTCGTGCTCGTTCCTGCTTATGCCTCTAGTCTCAATGGCATTGGTCCTCCTCTCGCCAGGTAGTTCGTGAAGACTGGACAATGGTCCTTGTCATGTCTCTGGCCTTTGCACTTTACGCACCATGCCTCCTCGCGCGCTTTTGGGTGTGCTGTCCTGTCTTGTTTCGAACTCTTCATCTCAAGACACGAGTTTTTCAACTGCACATGGATCTATTGAACTCCCAAGTTAGGATCCTGTATCAGGGTCTTGTGCAATCTCATTGCGATCTCCAAGGCCTCGGCCTGAGTGGATAGCTTTTGTTGTGACAGCGCATTCCTTAAATGAGCCGTTAGCGATGCTACAAACCATGCGTGGTGTTGCCCATCTGTCAAAGTCATGTTGGCTTCACGAATCAAATCCTTCAGTCTCTGATCTAGCTCCCAGGGGGTCTCTCCTGGAAGCATCATGATTTCCTTAAATCCAATAATAGACTGTGTTTCTGAGTTTGGCCTGCTAAATTCCCTATTTAGTGCAGCTTGGATATCCGCGATCCCTGTGTTTGGGTTGTCATTGGAGTGCTTAATGTACCAAGTCAGTGCACGATCCTACAAAGTGCTGACCAGTGTTGCTTTCTTTATATTGTCATCCATGACTCCCTACGCTTCCCATACATCCCTTACCATAAACCAAAACTGGTTTGGATCTTCATTCCCTACGCCTTTGAACACCGACAACTTTATTGCACTGGTCATATTGAACTATGGTGGTGGCGGAGGTGGTGTGGGTGAAGATGGGGGTGACATGGTGGAACTGGCGGTGGTGTAGGTGGAAGTGGTATGTGCAAAATTCATTGCTTTATCAAACTGATTGCACTTCTTGGTGAAACCTTCGCGAGCTCTTCCTCACTTTCTCGCGGAGGTGAAATCAAGGGGCTAGTTTCTAGTTCTGTGCTACCCTCGTTTCTGTAGATCCCCCCACTTTGTGTAGCCCCAAACATCAATTTATTCGCATAACCTACTTTTCACATAGTAGCATTTTAATCCAAGTGTTCAAATATTTAACATACCTACCTTACGGTCCTTTGAGGAAGCGTCATTCTGCCTTGCTATAGCTGACTGAAGTACAACCGTGAACTCGGTGATAAATCCTCCTATAATTCGATCGAGCTAGTGATCCACAATGCACACGATCTTATCTTCCAATTCTTCTAGTCTGCGCACTAACTCTAGAGTCCACACAATAGGTTTGTCGAGACTATACCTTCCCTGATTGTCTGCTAGCTTCGTGATCCACTCGTACAACTCAGAGGGGAAGGATGCAAAGAAAATTTCATGGATTTCCATATATAAGTAGCAATCTAACCACTCTTCCTTCGATAATCGTGGATTCCTATTTTCTTGTGTCACAAACTCATGAATCTTCATGTCCAACCACTCTTCAATTCCTTTCTTTGTTGGATTCCAGTGATACGACATCAGAAATCTCTTATGTAGATTCCAGTCCCGACAGCAGAACCATTTGTTGGCTTAATGGGGCTTGACCCATGTTCAGAGTTGATTTAGCCAAACAAATCCTGGTACTACTGGCCCTTTTGGCAACAATCCGCGGAGTGTGGACTGAGGTCTCACCCGAAGTAGTATGGGAGGGTGCTAGAACCAAGTTTCTACACCCTAGAGATGTCTGATGAGTTCAAGTGGTTCATGGTTTGACCCTGTGTGCAAGTTGCTTCGTGCACTTTCCCATACCTCGTGGCCCGATATACTACCTATGCGTAGCCCTACCTAGGGCTGAATGATGTGCTTCTACATTATTACCAAAAACTTCACTGATATTCCAATGTTAGTTGATTATCTTAGCCTATTTGCATGCTTTAAGTTATACTTAACAACATAAACCATTCATACTGGTGCGCGCAGTAAATAAACAATATATTTGCAAATTATATAAAACATGCATTAACCCAAGAACAGATACATAAAATTATGATAAAGCTTCTCTTTATTAATTCCTTCCTTGGTTATAGACTCGACTCCACCCTTCGCACTCAATTGCAGGGGTCTGCGCACTCAGCTGCAGACTACTAGGCCTCTATGCACTCAGCTGTAGAGCCTTCTCCTACTCTACGACCCAAAGACACACTTTAGTTAGTTACTTAGAATCTTCCTTCTCTACTCTTATGTCTCTTTTACACTTAGAGCCTCGCTCTATTTATACAATCCCATGGTCTGCGGACCATGGGTAGGTCTATCCAACCGACATTACATTACAAAACTAGGGCAGACAACCTTGTATCATACTTTCGCGCCCTGCCCCCGCAATTCGCTAAGCTTTACAACAAAATTCAGTCAAAACTTAGGCTTTGAGCCCCCAAAACATGCCTTGGAGGGATTCCATATCCAACACCGAGAAACAAGGAAGGTTGTGTACAACCGAGATGTGGTGTTTAGAGAGGTGAAATATGTTATTAAGCATGAAGTCCTACCAAAGGAACCTAAGAATATAGAGTTTGAGATAAAGGAGGAAGAATCAAACTCTACAACAGAAGAGGAATCAGAATATGAAGAGCCACAAACTCCAGTTGTGAGAAGATTAGTTCGAGAAAGAAGGCAACCAGAAAGGTATAGTTCATCTACTTTTTGTTCAAATTTTTCTTCATCTATTACTGATGATGATCCCAGAACTGTGAGGGAAGTAGTAGATTCAGAGGATGGAAAACTCTGGAAAGAGTCCATGGTTGATGAAATGGCATCTTTACACAAAAGTGAGGCTTGGGATTTGGTGGATATGCCAGCTGGAAGGAAACCCATTGGCAGCAAATGGGTGTTTAAGAATAAGATGAATGCAAAGGCAAGGTGGAGAAATACAAAGCTCAATTGGTAGCAAAAGGTTATTCCCAGGTGTTGGAAATTGATTTTGGTGATATTTTTTCTCCTGTTGCCAAGGTAGCTTCTATTATATTACTTTTATCTATTGCTATTGCTTTTTATTTTGAGTTAGAATAGATGGATGTGAAAACAACATTTCTTCATGGGGATATGGAAGAAGAGATCTACATGAATTAACCTGAAGGCTTTGTAGTGAAGGGTAAGAAATAACTGGTATACAAGTTAAAAAAGTCTTTGTATGGGTTAAAATAGTCACCAAGGATGTGGTATCAGAAATTTGATACATTTATACAACTTGGCTTCACCAGAAGCAAAGAAGATCACTGTGTGTATTTTAAATTAATTGGTGACCATGTTATTTATCTAGTGTAGTATGTGGATGATATGTTGTTGGTTGGAAATGACAAAGAAATTATTTAAAATTTTAAGACCCAATTGCCCTCCAAATTCAACATGAAAGATCTTGGTGCTGCAAACTATATTTTTGGCATGGAAATTAAACGAGATCGGGAAAATATGAAACTTTGGTTAAACCAGAGGAAATTTTTCAAGACAATACTACAGAGGTTTAATATACAGGATAGTAAACTAGTGAAGGCTCCTATTCTTGTAGGTGTAAAGTTATCTATTGAACAATGTCCTAAAGACATAAGAAGAGGAAGAGGACATGTCCAATGTTCTGTATGAAAGTGTAGTAGGTAGCATGATGTATGAAATGGTTTGTACTAGACGAGACATTACACATGTAGTGGGAGTATTGAGCAAGTTTATGCCAAAACCAGGGAAGGAGCATTGGACAACAGTGAAGTGGGTTTTTAGGTATTTGTGTGGCACTAGTAATTATGGTTTGTGCTACCAAGGAAGACCAGGATTAGATAGAGTTTTGGACATCCATGGCTTTGTTGATGCAGAATGGGCTGGAGATATGGATCAGAGAAGATCTACAAGTGGGTATGTTTTTAACCTATTTGGTAGTGCAATCAGTTGGATGATTAAGAGACATTATGTAGTGGCACTTTCAACTACAGAGGAAGAATACATGGCAACCACTTATGCAAGCAAGGAAGAAATTTGGTTGCAGATATCCAGGGGAAAATATTTGTGTATATATGTTTTATGTTTTATGCTCTCGCCATTGTTTATTTTCTATTTTTTATAATTCATATGTAGGTAATTTCTGTACGGGGTTAAAACCTTCACCAAATCGATCTCTACCCAAGCTATCCAAGGCACCATAAACTAGTAACTCAACCCACAACCTTCTAGGGCTCTAGATTGTTTGTCCAACCTGGCTCCAAGGACTAGTAACTCAACCCACCAAGGGCTCAAATTAGCGTTTGTCCCAACCTAGGCTCAAGGACTAGTAACTCAACCCAAGATTTTCTAGGGCTTCCAGAGTGTTTGTTCCAACCCACAACCATAAGGAACATCAACACAAATCAAACAAACAATCAAGTGGAAAACCCACAACACCATGGTTATCCAAGAAATAACAAGGTAAGGCTAAAACCATTGCCAATCCAGGAAATCCTCCATGCCAATGACAACACATAACCAGATAATCACATGCATATGCCATGCATCCAAAAATCAACAAAGAGATCATACATGAAACTTGTTACCTACAAATAAATCCATCTATAACTATTGATCCACCTATTCCCTTGTGCTTTCCTTATTTTCTTTGCCTTATTTATCCAAATCCAAGGTATGCTAAAGTTCTCCAAGAATGCTCCAAGAGTACTCTATGTGTGAAAGAGTATGAGAGAATGAGAGAATAAATGAGAGAGCTAAATACTGAATTGAAAAAAGCTGTTAACTGATCATCAAAAGCCTTTTTATCATTGAGGCCTCTAGTTTCTACATTTTCGTCTATTTTCCTTCAATTTCTCTCTCATGCAAATTCATGACTCTTCATCTTCCTTTTCTCCTATTTTCCTTTATTTAATAAATAAAATCCCAATTATTGCCACTATGCTTTTGCCTATGCTATTTGCAATTTCCATAGCCATTTATTAAGCACCAGTGATACGCATCACTATGTTTTTCCCAACATTCAACTTGGAATATGTGCCCCATGACCTTCGTCTTATTTTTATTTACATAGGAAATCAACTAGGGGTTGTCACAGTATACGAGAATTATGACTACACAACTGATGAGTAGAAGATCAAATTGTTCCCTTCCACTCTTAATGATGTAGCCCTTCGATGGTTCATGAGTCGAGAAGGGGCAACTTCACCTCATTGGCGCAAATGCAACAATATTTCAACAACGAGTTCCAGGATTATTGGATAGCAAGAGACACTAGAGTTGTTATATTCAGAATGAATCAAGGAGTAGATGAATAGTTGAAGTATTTTGAGGAAAGATTTTAGTTGACTTACAGAAGAGTGCACAATTGCACTCTAGAGCTTGATTCCTTGAACTTAGTCCTACTACTATGAGTTATGGAAGAACTAATGGATACACTCAACCTACCATCCAATGGATTCCTATATATTCTCAACTATGATGATATCACAATGATATTAAAAAATCACTCAAGCACTGCTAGAAAAAGAGGCAGAGAAAATAGAAATTTAGTAAGTCCCTCTTCCTCCTCTATTACTAAGAAATTAGATAGGAGGTATGCTAAAGGACGTGAAGAATGAGATATTACACACATTTTGTATGTAGATGGACACACTACAAGTCAAAAGGAAACAAGAAGAAGAAAAAAGGACATTAACTATATTTTCCCCTAAATGCACTAAAAGACACCCTAGGAATAAGTGTCCTCTAGATGTCATAAAAATGTGTTATGTATTTGAAGAAAACCAATCTACTAAACAATGTCTATCTTTTGGAGGTTTGAAAGTTTTATACCAAGGAGTGAAAGGGAGTATGGAGCAACTATGCTTTATCAATAAAAAATAGCCACAATCCCCCAGGAAGTTTCAATAAAGTATGAACCACCCCTATCCTTTCAATACAAATTATAATGCACACTATAAATCTTTGTGTCGTGCTAACCCTTCACCATAGTCTATGCCCACCCATGGCCTTATTCTCACCAAAATGGTATTCCTCCTTTCCATCCATATCTACATCAACCTCCTCAATGGGGTAATCCATCTCCAGGATGAAGGCCCTAGGTAGCCCAATCACCTGCCTTGATGCCTCCTCCTCCTCCTCAACAACAAGTACCACAAAATAACCCTCCAAAAAAACCTCATATTCCTTCCCAACCAAACCCAATTCCCAACAATAAACAGGCTCAACCAACCTAGATTGGGGAAAACGCCTATCCAACTTATGTTGTAGAGATTCAATAAATCAACCTTTAGTATGGGAAGCTCCTTCCAGATGCTTACCCACCTTCCCTAACATAAAATCCAGAGAAAGAAGAGGAAAATACCATACCTCAAGTCACCCAAACAAAGCCTCCCTATCTTGAAAGGTTGACCACCTACAAAGCACACACCCTAGAAGAAGCTAAACTTCTAGGAGAATTGAAGAATTTGTGTGTCAAGATCCCTCTCCTTCAAGCCATCAAGGATGTTCCTATCTACAATAAGTTAATAAAAGAGGAATTTCTTAGAAGGATCAGGAGGAGGAAAAGATATGCCCCCATTATCAATTCCATAGGGCAATTAATTGATATTATGCTTGGGAGAGTCATCATCCCCAAGTACTTAGATATTGGGATCTCAGTGGTAGTTGTCCACATAAATGATATTATAGTTCCTAACAATATCATTTATTTGGGAGTGGAAATAAATGTCATGACTAAGGAGACAATGCTCAAAATCAATCTCCAATAATCTCTAAGGAAGACCACCATAATGCTACAACTTGTTGATAGATCCACCATAACACTATAAGGCATCATTGAATATGTTATGGTCTTTATTGATTCATGGGAGTATCCCATTGATTTCCTTTTCCCTGAGCCCAAGAACAAGTTTAATGGACACCCTCTCATCTTAAGAATACCTTGGTTAGCCACTGTTGATGCCTACATCAACTGTAGAGATCGAAATATGACTATTACCAATGGGAAATATAGAAAAAAACTTGTATCATATCCACTTACCCAACCTCTTGTTGAGCATGAATTTCCTATTTTGGTAGAAGAGGAAGAAGAAGAGGAATCTTTTCTATCATCATCCTACCCTATATGTACATTGTAAACCACCATTGATAGTAGAAAAAATTATGAACATAATTCGATTGATAAATTTCTGCAAGATAAGTACCCTGCTACCATGAATATTGATGGCTTACAAGATGAATCTATAGAATAACTTGGCTATTATCAAGAAAGTTCATGGGAATATTTGATAACTATTGGTTTTGAGAAAAATAATGTGAAAACCATATAAATAATCCCCTCCAAAAACTTGAAAATAAACCACTTTCTCTCTGCTAATCAAGAAGATCAATTTCTCGTTGTCTTGAAATAACATGTTGATGCATTCACACAGGAATATAAAGGTATCAAGGGAGTACATCCTTATGCATTCACTCACCATATATATATCAAGGAGGATCATACACCTATTCACTAGCCATAAAGCCAAATGAACCCTACATTAAAAGACATTGTGAAAGATGAATTATAGAAATTATTGGTTGCTAGATTCATCTACCCATAGTGAATGCATATATACCATAGTCACTATCTCTAAGAATAATGGAAAATGGAGAATCTATATTTATTTTGAGAACTCAACAAAGTAATTAGAAAGGATCATTTTCCTTTGTCCTTTATTAACCAAGTTCTTGATGTCCTTGGACAGAAAATGTTATTATCTACTTTGGATGGGTTCAATGGGTACAACCAAATCTAGATCAACCCTGAAGATTAGGATAAAACCACCTTCACATGTCCATGGGGAAATTTTTCTTACAAATTCCTTTCATTTGGTCTGTGAAATGCCCCTATCATCTTCTAGAGGGTCGTGTTGAGTATATTATCTAACCTTGTGAAAGATTTAGTGGAAATATATATGGATGATTTTACATCCTATGGGGATGATTTCCAAGAGGCTCTCTCAAACCTATATAAATTCTTGTAGAAGCGTAAATAAATGAACCTCTCCCTCAACCATGAGAAGTGCATGTTTGTAATGAATGAAGGGATTTTCTTAGGGAAATTTCTCTCTTTGAAATGAATCCAAGTGGACCTTGTAGGTTTTAACCCTGTACAACAATTACCTACATATGAATTCTAAAACACAGAAAATAAACAATGCAAGAGCATAACACATAAAACACATATACGCAGTGATTTTCCCATGGATCCCAGAACTGGGACTACCAGCTTGATTTTTCATTATGTTCCTTTCAATGTTATAATACATATTTATACATGCCGAAGCATCCAATAATATGGACCGAAAACCATCGCGTCCAAAAACATGTGTGAAAATCATGCACAAAACCATAGGTGGGTCCGCCCATCCTAACATAGGGTCCAAAACCAAAATTTTCCAGGGCACTGCCCCAAACCCCATAAACTGGGCTTACGAGTATGCCTTAAACCCCCTGTGACCCCCCCCCCCCCCCCAACTACATAATCGGTGCAAAGAAGGGGTGCTCCGCCCCCCCTCTAACTTGCCGGTTAACTACGTGGGCTAGTCGTGGAAATAATATAACACAACCCAACATTCTCCCACTTGTTGTTTTCTTTCCATAGGGGGCCACAAGAGAGCTTTAGTCATTTTTCCAGCCCTGAAACGTCCATTGTCTCTCTACACCAAGAGAACTTCTCAGAGCTCACAGATTTTGTCAATGCATCTGCAGTATTCTTTAAAGTGTCCACCTTTACCAGCAACACCTTTTTGTCTTCCATCATATCCCTCACTAAGTGATATTGAACATCAATGTGCTTTTTCTTTAAATGATATGTAGGGTTCTTTGCCAAGAAAATTGCACTTTGGCTGTCACAGTCTATCCTTATAGCTCCCTGTACTAACCCCATACTTGAACACAATCTCTACAACCAAACTACTTCCTTACTTGCATGAGTGGCTAACATGTATTTTGCCTCTGTAGTTGATAATGCCACTACAGATTGTTTCTTACTCATCCAACTGGCTGCACCTCCAAATAGGTTAAACACATACCCACTTGTAGATCTTCTCTGATCCAGATCTCTAGCCCAGTCTGCATCAACAAAGCCATGAATATCCAACATTTTGTCCAATCCTGATCTTCCTTGGTAGCACAAATCGTAATCACTAGTGCCATGCAAATACCTGAAAACCCGCTTCACTATTGTCTAGTGCTCCTTTCTTGGTTTTGACATAAACCTGCTCAATACTCCCACTGCATGTGCAATGTCTGGTCTAGTACAGACCATTGCATACATCAGGCTACCAAATGCACTTGCATATGGAACACGTGACATGTCCTCTTCCTCTTCTTGTGTCTTGGGACACTGTTTAGCAGATAACCTCACACCTACAGGAATAGGAACCTTCATTGGTTTACTATCCTGCATATTAAACCTCTGCAGTATTGTCTCAACATACTTCCTCTGGTTTAACCAGAGCTTCCTCTTTGCCCAATCTCTTTTAATTTCCATGCCCAAAATATAGTTTGCAGCACCAAGATCTTTCATGTCAAATTTGGAGAACAATTGGGTCTTCAAATCTTGGATAATTTCTTTGTCATTTCCAACCAGCAACATATCATTCACATACAAGACCAGATAAATAACACAGTCACCAATTAATTTAAAATACACACAGTGATCTGCTTTGCTTCTGGTGAAGCCAAGTCCCTATATAAATGTATCAAATTTCTAATACCACATCCTTGGTGACTGTTTTAACCCATACAGAGACTTCTTTAACTTGCATACCAGTCCTTTCTTACCCTTCACCGCAAAGCCTTCAGGTTGCTTCACGTATATTTCCTCTTCAAGATCCCCATGAAGAAATTTTTTCTTCACATCCATCTGTTCTACCTCAAAATCAAAAGCAGCAGCAATAGATAAAAGTAATCTAATAGAAGTTACCTTGGCAATAGGAGAAAAAATATCACCAAAATCAATTCCCGACACCTGGGAATAACCTTTTGCTACCAATCGAGCTTTGTATTTCTCCACCTTTCCTTCTACATTTGTCTTCTTCTTGAACACCCATTTGCTGCCAATGGGTTTCCTTCCAGTTGGCAACTTCACCAGATCCCAAGCCTCATTTTTGTGCAAAGATGCCATTTCATCAACCATGGCCTCTTTCCAGAGTTTGCCATCCTCTGAATCTACTGCTTCCTTCACAGTTCTGGGATCATCGTCAGTAATAGATAAAGCAAAATTTGAACAGAAAGTAGATGGAATATACCTTTCTGGCTACCTTCTTTCTCGAATTGATCTTCTCACACTCGGAGTTTGTAGCTCTTCATCTTCTGATTCCTCTGTAGAGTCTGATTCTTCCTCCTTAAGCTCAAACTCTATCTTCTCAGGTTCCTTTGGTTGGACTCCATGTTTAATAACATCTTTTACCTCTCTGAACCCCACATCTCGACTATACACAACCTTCTGTGTGACTGGATTCCAAATCTTATAACCCTTTAAACCATCCTTATACCCAATAAAGATGCACTTTTCAGATTTACTATCCAACTTGGTTCATTTCTCCTTTGGAACATGTACATATGCATCACATCCAAATACTTTCAGATGTGAAAGAGAGGGTTTCTTACCAGTCCATACCTCTTGTGGAGTCTTATCCTCCAACGCTGATGAAGGTGACCTATTGACCAGGTAACATGCAATATCCACCGTCTCTACCCAGAATTCTTGTCCTAACCTGACACCACTGAGCAGGCTTCTTGCCCTTTCCATCAATGTCTTATTCATTCTTTCTGCAACTCCATTTTGCTAAGGTGTATATGGAGTAGCCTTCTGTCGTGCTATACCACACTTCTTACATAATTCTTTAAATTCCTTGCTGCAAAAGTCTCCACCATTATCTATCCTTAGCACCTTTATCTTCTTCTCTATCTGATTTTCCATGAGAGCCTTAAATTCTTTAAACTTGTCAAAGGCTTTAGAGTTCTTCTTAAGGAAATATATCCATGTATTCCTTGAGAAGTCATCTATAAATGATACATAGTACATAGACTTACCCAGTGATGGAACCTTCATAGGTCTAAACACATCACTGTGCACAAGTTCTAATATTTTTTTCACCCTCTTACTACGAGAGGGGAAACTCACTCGATTGTGCTTCCCATATACAAAATTTTCATAGAAATCAAAATCTAGAGAGCTATTACTCATACCTTCTACCATACCTTTACCATGAAGTATTCGAATGCCCTTCTCTCCAATATGTCCAAGCCTTTGATGCCACAACATGGTATTCTCTCCAGAGACCACTAGACTTTCTGCTCCACTTTCAGGAACCACAGAACTGTTTCACCCATCAATAGCAGTGCTACCTTGCAGCTTATACAGAGTTCCAATTTGAACTCCCTGCATCAATACCAGTGCTCCCTGAACCATTTTGTAGGTATCCTTGTCAAACACTACTTTTACACCTGCATCATCCAGCTTGCTTACAGAAATTAGATTTCTGGCCAATGCAGGAATATGCAGAACACCTGGAAGTGTTCTAACCCTTCCACCTTGCAACTTCAACTTTACTCTTCCACGACCAATGATTCTAGCCTTCCTATCATCCCCTAAGAAGACATCACCACCATCATATTTCTCATACTCATAGAACCACTCTCTATGGGGAGTGAAGTGATGCCTCATGATATACATGTGTACTTGAAGAAGCCAAGTACACATCTCCACCTTCATCTGAGATGGTTTTTGCCTCTACAGAAGGAGCATCATCAGATCCCTTTCCTTTACCAAGAGATTTAGATTTACAGTCCCTTTTGTAGTGCCCTTCCTTTTCGCATTTCTAGTACACCACCTTTATAGGTTTTCTTGGAGATTTAGATCTCCCACTTGATGGCTTATTTTTGTTTCTGTTCTGGGACTATCCTCGTATAGATAAGGCATCACCATTCTGGCTCTCCATAATTTTTTGTCTCATCTCCTCTGCCAGCAAGGATGAGACTATTTCATCAAACTACAAGGCAGTTGCATTGCTACCTATTGCAATAACCAGACTATCCCATGAATCTAGTAGAGAACACAACAAACTGATGCACTTATATTCATCTGAAATTTTAATATCAATGGATGCCAACTAACTTACCATAGTATTAAATGCATTTAGATGCTTTGTCATCGAGTCTCCATCTTTCATCCTCAGGTTATATAAATTTTTCCACAGGAATAGTTTATTCACTAGAGACTTAGATTGGTACAAAGTCCCTAACTTGTCCCACAAAGCCTTCGCCATAGCTTCCCCTGATACATTCAGCAATACTGAATCTAAGACACACAATTGTATTGTGCTCTTTGCCTTCCGATCCAACTTCTTCCATTCTTCATCGGACACTCCCGTTGGTTTAGTACTCGGATCTACTGCGATCCACTGATCTTTATCCACCAACAGATCCTCCATGTTGAGTTTCCACAACTCAAAACTCTGACCATTAAATTTCTCAATCTCTATCTTTCCACTGCTCGCCATCTTCTTTCACCACCAAAATCGATCTCGCAGATCTCCCACTAAACAGGGTCTTCCATAGGCCTGAGCAAAACCCCTCAGCAACAAGGGCGTCCCCTTGAAGCCAAAACTGCTCTGATACCAAATGTAGGTTTTAACCGTGTACAGAAATTACCTGCATATGATTTCTAAAACATAGAAAAATAAACAATGCGAGAGCATAACACATAAAACACATATACACAGAGATTTTCCCCTGGATCCCAAAACCGGGACTACCAGCTTGATTTTTCATTATGTTCCTTTCAATGTTATAATACATATTTATACATGCCAAAGCATCCAATACCATGGACCGAAACCATTGTGTCCAATACCATGGACCGAAAACCATCGTGTCCAAAAACATGTTCGAAAATCATGCACAAAACCATAGGTGGATCCGCCCATCCTAACATAGGGTCCAAAACCAAAATTTTCCAGGGTACTCCCCTAGACCCCATAAAGTGGGGTTACGGGTATGCCTCAAACCCCCTGTGACACCCCCCCACTACATAATTGGTGCAACGAAGGGGGGCGCAGCCCCCCCTCTAACCTGCCATTAACTACGTGGGCTAGTTGTGGAAAGAATATAACACAACCCAATAGACCCTGACAAAATAGCCATCATAAAAAAGGTTCATGTTCCTAAATACCAGAGAGATGTCCAATGTTTTTTAGGCCTTACTAGATATTATCAAAGATTCATCAAAGAATTCTAACAATATTTCTTCTCCTTTATTTTCATTACTAACAAAAGATGTAGAGTTTCGTTAGACAGATTTATGCTAATAAGCATTTGAGTAAATTAAAGAAAAAATAATGACAACATCTATCCTCAAAGGTCCAAATTGGACTTTGTCCTTCCATATCCATATAGATGCATCAAATAAGGTTTTTGGGGCTAACACTAAAGAAAAAAAGGTAAACTTCTCTATGCCATTTATTTTATCAAAAAAAAAAAGTCCAAGGATGAAATTAACTATACAGTTACTGAAAAAGAACTCCTTGATGTTGTACATTCTATAAATAAATTTAGACATTACATTACTGGCTATCAGGTCCTTTTACATACTGGACATGCAATGATAAAATAAATAATGCATACACTAGATGTGAATGTTCACATAATCAAATGGTTACTATTATTGCAACAATTTGGTTTGACTACAATTGAAAAAATTGGAAAAAAGAATGTTGTTACAATTTTTCTTTTAAGACTAACCTTCTCTACAAATGATGAAGAAATTGTGGATAACCAACTCCCTGATGAGCATCTTTTTACCATATCACTTATATCTCCATGGTTCGTTAACATTGTCAACTTCCTAGCTACTAACAATTTCCTCCTCAATTGTCTTCAAGGAAGAAAAGTAATATTGTCAAAAAAAGCACTTCCTACACTAGAATTGGGAGAACCCTCTTCAAGTTAGGAGAAAATTAAATCTTAATAATATCTGTGAGGGAATATTAATTTTATGACATCCTCTTAACTTTTCATGATGGGCCTTGTGGGAGCCATTTTTTTGACAAGAGGACAACCTACAACATCCTACAAGTAGGATACTATTGGCCAACTCTTCGCAAAGATGCCAATAGATATATTGTATAGTGTCATGAATGCAAAGGGATAGGGAAAATCACTTGGAAGGATGAAATACCTTTACAACCTCAAGTTTCTTTTGAGCCATTTAAGAAGTGGGCATGGAATTCATTGGTCTTATTGATCCTCCATTTGGATAAAATATATACATTATTGTGTGCACTGACTACCTGACTAAGTGGGATGAGGTGAAAGTAGTAAAAACAATAACCAATAGTAAACTATTTGAGTTTCTAAGTGAAAACATCTTCTATAAGTTTGGTTTTCCAAGAGAATTGCTGACAGACTAAGGCTCTCAGTTCACCTCCAATTTGATTGAGGGAATAATGAAGCAACACCACATCTAACACTGTAAGTGTACTCCATATCACACTCAAGAAAATGGACAAGTGGATGTGACTAACAAAGAATTAAAGAGCACTATGGCCAAGGTGATCGAGAATAACAAAAATGATCGGGCAGGGAGACTTGTTGAGGCCACCTGTACCTACAAGTACATCACATGGAATTCCACTACTGGGTTCACCCTCTATGAGTTAGTGTATGGAGATAAGGCCTTATTATCTATTGAGTTTGAGTACAACAAATTGAGGATGGTATCCCTACTCAACATGGATCTCACCAAAGCAAATGATGAAAGGTTGAAACAATTAAATGTACTTTATGAATATAGGATGCAGGAATTATTGCATACCAAAATGGTTCAATTGCAAAGAAAAATATGTCCTAACAATCAAATCAAACTAGAGCCTTATAGGTGGGTGATTGGGCCCTCTTGTGTGTCTCGAGGTTTAAGGATTTGAAAGGGAAGCTCATGACCAAATGATTGGGGAATTATTTGGCTGAAGGGTTCTAAGGATTTGAAAGGGAATCTCATGACTAGATGATTCAAGCTTTATCTGGTTGAAGAATGCTAAGGATTTGAAAGGGAAGCTCATAAGAAGATGATTGGGGATTTGTCTGGTTGAAGAATGCTATGATAATGGATCAGTCAGGATCAAAACTATAGATGAAGAGTAGATCCATTTTTAGTAAATTGTTATCAGTTGAAATTCTACAAGAAGCCCCCCTCTATGATTGGATTTATTAATTCAATAAGTAAGGAGTTAAATTTTATCGAGATTCTAAAAGCTCCCAATCCATTTAGCCACTGACCATAAAGAAAGAAAGAAATAAAAAGACAAAAAAAGAAGAAAAGAAAAAAGAGAAAAAAACATCCCTCAAGTGAAAAACTTCCCATGAGGCACTTGAGGTAGATTCATTAGTTGAAATCCTCTATGAGGTGGCCTATGAGTCTGAGAAAAAAATAATAATAAAGAACTCCTAGTGAAAATCTCCTCCAAGGAGCTTGGGGTAGACCTATTGGCTAAAAACCTCCATGAGGCATCTAGTGGGCACCAAAAAAGAAAAAAAGAAGAAACAGAGAAAAAAAAACGAAAAAAATGATAAAAGATTGTGTTTTTATCTTACCTTGATTTGTGTGCAGTTATCACAGAGGAAAGGACCAACAAAGTGGATCAATCAGACTATCCGACAAATTCAGACAAAGGCATTAAGTCATGCATTTTTAGAGGACACAAACAATTCCCCTACACCATTTTCCATCATCATCCATCATCGATAACATCATATCCACATCTCCAAATATTTTCCATACATTTCTCTCCACTTCCCTAAATTTCTACAAGAAAGTTTTGTAATGCTACATTATAGCCTAGATATGATAAAAAAGTATAGATCGAGGAACCACTTCGCATATAATCTAGGGAAAAACACTAGAGGCATTCTAACACCTAGATATTCCATCAATATGCATTACATCCTAGTTTCTCCTCCATTCTTCACCATTCATAATCATGAAGCTACTCAAATTCTTTATTTTTCCATCATAGTCACAATCAAAAGCCTCTCTATCACCATCATCAAATCCTCCTTTGATTATCAATACTAATTGATGTTTCAAAATAGTGGTTTAATTATCATTAAGGATCTTTGTGGTTGCTATAGGAAACTACATACTCCTATAGTAGCCTACATATTTCCTGAGAAAGATCACAACATGTACATATCTATATTAGCATTAGCAGTTAGGACACCAATAACTCTCAAAATGGTCCCGAGAAGCTATAGGACTTCCTATAGAAGGATACAAGATTATATATTCAACCAACAACATCATGAAAACACCTACAAACACATCAGAGCAAACTCCAACATCATGAAAGGTGAAAAATTAGGTATGAGGATTTGATACACTTATCCTTCGAATTCATTTGAGGCATTGGGAAACATCATGAGTGAAAAAGGTGAATGATTTTATAGCCAAATAGACTAGTAGAGGTCTTGGAAAATCTTGTCATAAAAATCCATTCAGACTAAAAGTTGTCCTCACATGTGAGGAGGTGAATAATTAAAAAATTAGGCGATCATTTGAAAATTAGGATATTTTGACAAGGAAAAGTGTTAGTATAAGGACACTAAGATCAACGAAGGTAGGTGGGGGAAGCTCAACCACTACATGCTGATTTTTCTCTCATCCACCACCCAACATCATCTTCACTTAACCTTGGATCAAATCATCTTGCCACCTATTCTCATTCCACATTCTCCATGCATCCAAGTATTAAACATCCTCAATGAAGTCTGCCATCACTATAGGAGAATGTTACAAGATATCGAGTCCAAAATATTTGAACTACAAGAATGATTCTTTAACAAGCTACATGAGACAAAAAATTCAGCTACAGGACAGAGGACATCACTAGAAATTGTCACAAAGCTGAACAAGATGAGAAATGAAGTTTTCCTAAAAAATCATGAGTCTGACATCTTTCCATTACCTCATTCACATCTGTCACTAGGATTGTTGGTTGATTAATTAAATTTATTAATTAGTAGATTTTTTGTGTTAAGGTTATGAATTTACAAAGGAACAATCAATCAATATTTTGTCTTCAAATATGAAGAATGATTTAAAGGATAGAGTGATAAGTTATTTTTAAGAGTTGTTTGGAAGTTGTGCATTTTCCTTAGCTAATTATCTACTACCATAATAAAACCCTAATTCTTGTAGCAACATAGAAACAACATTTCCTTAAAAAAATTGTCCAAAAATGTGAAAAGTTGTGTCATATAATGGGGGGAGGATTCAACAGGAGGGAACCAACTAATACCACTCAGATTCATTAGGATCATGAGGTCATGGACATCCTAGAAAACTGTCATTGACTAGGGTTCTTTGAAAAACTTACATGATATGATGATGAAGTAGACTTAGAGTTTTCCTTGAAGATACAACATCCTAAGGGATATGAAGTAATCGCTACAGTGAAAGGGTTGATAATATACATTGATGAGGACTCGTTAAGTAGGGTCACTACCCTTCCAAAAAGTGAAACTCAAGTTTCAACTTTTGAAAAATATTTGGGCACCATGGCACACCTATCTTTAGAGGTAGTTAATTACAGGTAACCCTACTCCTTATTCCTGAAAGATAAATGGTGTAGGTTTCAGATAAACATGCTTGCACAAAAAGGGGCTCTCACTCTACAAAAGGTGAAGGACTTCATTGAATTTTGTTTACAGTGTAGCATAGAAGATAAGGCCAAGGTTGTTAATTTTTACCTTCACAACCTTGTGCTTCTAGATATAACCATATGTGACCCAAATCCATTTTCAGGGAATGCATAGTTAATGGTCATATTGTAGTGGCTACAACCACCCTCCAAAATTTTGGCTTGTGTGCAAAATTTCGGAGCCTACCTAGGATCCTATGATCGATTATCCTTGGTCGCGTGTTGGTAAACTGATGATTTCAAGCTCCCCTCCTTGATCTTAAGAGTTTTCCATGTTCTCATCTTCATGCAACATGTGTCATATTTGAGCATAGGGGTTGTTGTTTTTCATACAAAGGGAATGTTGTCTTGCTTCAAAGGAATTTTATGTGTATGAGTGATTGTTATCACATAGACATGTTTCACACTCACCTCACACACTCACATCATGAAGGTTTTTGCATCAAGAAAAGTATGTCTTATGTATTCTGGATGTTCTACATTGTGTCACAAATTGTTTGTGTGTGATGATAGTCAATTCCTATCAATGTTTGAATATGTTTTCACTAATATCACACTTAGCCATTTTTCCAAGAAACCTAGCCTCATCCATCTTCCTGGAACTGTGCGCTTTTCTTCTGCAACCATCAAGTTAGCTTCCTTTTTTGCTAAAACCTTGCAGTGCACAGAGACACCAACCTCCCTTACCTGTTGAAACCTCACAGTGCATAGAGACACCAATCTCCCTTGCCTACTGAAACCCCGTAGCCCGTAGAGGCCCCAACCAACATTGCTCTCCAGAAATGCACAAAGCAGTCCAGTTGCATTTCACTCATAAATTCAGTAGAGGTGTCCTCCCAGGATCCTTATCCCACAACAGTGATTTGAGCCTCAAAACTGCACAGTGGCATCCAAGTTGTCTTGTCGGTATTGCATGGAGAAACTGTGTAGAAGGGTCTCCCGGGGCCTCATTCCGGCAACAGTCACTGTCTGCTGAAATTGCACAGATCTACCTCTCAGTGACTACAGGAAAAGGTGACATGCTAAAATCACTTCCAAGGAGTTGAGGAGAAGGACCAAGGAACTGAGTAATGGAAAATATTAGGACCACATGCAAACTCCATCTGATGCATGATCATCTTGAGGGAAAGTATGGTAAGTAAAGAACATCTTCCGAAGTACACCTCTTAGTTGATTTTTCAAGATTTCTTGTCATTTTCATATCATATTGTCCGCAATAACATGTATGTGCACAAACACAGAAAATCATCTTTTGTGTTTCTTCTACATGTCTTTCTTCTTTTTCACATGTTTGACCAACAGTCATCTTCCGCATGTTGATTGTTATGTCATGCTTGCGACCTCATTCTGATGATGTTGAAGGTTTTGTTTGAATTTTGTTCACTATGTAAACATCTATCACACTCACACACAATTTTGTATGCACTGTCTCGCAAGTGTCATCACAGTCGTTCAATGATCTATCATAAGTTTTGCGCTTGTCGCTCGCACCGTCGATCAATCACACTAAGTATATGTTGTCTTGATGGTTTGAGGTTTCTTGTTGTCGATTCATGTTGAGTGTGTGTTCGCAAGGTTGTGTATGCACAAGTTCAGTTGCTCACACACTTAGTCATTTTTCTGAAATTCTAACGATTGGATCACCCTCCAACAACCGAACCTTCGTTGAGCTGCATTGCACCCAGAATTGCCCAGAGCTTGAGGTTTTCTCCCAGGTAGCCTGCACTATGCAATCCTGAATTCAACCGGACTAGCTATCATCCAAAACAACATAGAAGTTCCTTAGAAAGCAATCTCAATATGTGTTGCCCGCAAGAAAATCAACCAAGCCTCCTTCTAGTCAACTAGAGAGTTTGACCAGGAAATCACTCCGGGTCTCACTCCCCTCAAAAATTGTGCAGAAGTTGCAGACCTTTCCCACTCCATTGACTGAGAAAATTGTGCAGACAGGCTGGACAGTGTTAGGTCCCTATAATATTAGTGATTACCCCATTACTATTGTAGTTATAACCCTTATTTATATTGTTGTGCCCCTATTACCCCCATGTTGTTATTTCTGTGCCCCATAGAATCCCTCTTTTGTTATTTTTGTGGCTTTATATTATTATTGTTAGGTCGGCTGGATTATATTGTGACTCCTTAGACTCCTATATATAGAAAGGAGGTTTTGTCATTTGTATCATCCAAGAATTGTTCATTTATGTAATGTAAAGGAGGTTGCCCCCTCGAGGAGGCTGAATTCTAAGGTGTTGATCTATCTTTTCTATCTTTTCTTGAGCTGGTTTCATAACATTTGGTATCAGAGCTTTGGATTCTAGGGTTTCGCTGTTCCAAACAGGTCATTGTGGCATTTTCGCTATAACTTTTTTTCTGTGACGTTTCAGAAGTCGCAAAAAAAAACCCATTTGAGAAGAAATCGCGCTGAACCTTGGCTCCGAATTTCAGAGCTTTTCACGCGATATTTGCGGAGATATGATCTGAGGAAGTTGGTCTTTTTGCAGACTCTTGAATTACATTCAAAACAGGTGACCTAGGGAAAATCGTCATAACTTTCTCTCTGGGGATCGGATTGAAATTTTGTAAGAAGGTACAGAAAGATAACGGACTGTAGTTTCTTGTATGCATGTTTCAGATCCAAAGGTTGAAACAGTGACTCGTGGCACGTCGTACAAGTTCGCCCTACTGAATTAGTCTAAAAGCAAGTCACTGTGGGAGATTTCACATAACTCTTCCTTGGAGAATCCAATTTGGGTCAGACTTGTGGCATTGGAAAGAGGACGCAAAAGGCTACTACAGGTTGCAATTTCAGAACTGGATGATCCGAAATTACAGAGATACACCAGATTCAATATCAGGCTTATACAAAGTGAAAAAAGGTGTGTATTTTTTTTTTAATTTTTGTGTAAGCTTGGTTTGAAGGAATTCAAAGGGCATAGTAAAGCATTATTATCAGTAATTGATGCCCCAAAGAAAGAAAATGCAAACACCTAGTAAGCAACCTGAAAGCTCTAGCATGACTTATGAAGAAGAGGAAGAAATGCAACATGATATAGCAAAATTACGAGACCAAGTGCAACAAGTGTCACTTGCACAAAAAGGAACAGAAGCTAAGATGGATTGTTTAAAGAAAGGCGTAGAAGCTAAGATGGACGATTTGAAGATAGAATTGAAGACAGACATGGACGAATTGAAGAAGTTACTACAAGAAAGGGTCACTAATGGTGAAAGGGTAGTAAAGGAAACTCATGATGAGAATAAAAGAAATGTTAATCATAATTCCATAGACTCTAATGTTGGATCGAAGACCCACCACATTCCAAAAATCGATATGAGGAAGTTTGATGGCAAGGATCCTGCAACATGGATATTACAGATGGAGCAATTCTTCGATCTCAATAATGTGCAAAACACACAAAAGGTACGTATGGCAACTTTATATTTGGAACCAAATCAGTTTGTATGGTATCAATGGCTTTGCTCTCGTAAACAATTTATCACTTGGGCAATTTTTACGGAAGAATTGGTAGCACATTATGAGGATACAAAAAGCAACACTTTTTTTAGCCAATTGATAAGTCTCAAACAAAAGGGTTCAATAATGGAGCACATTGAGGAGTTCCAAAAATTGAACATAAGGGTAAAAGATATTCCAGAGGAGCATAGGATTGATGTGTTTATAGGGTCTTTAAAGGATAATATCCAACATGATGTTCGCCTTTGGGAACCTGATTCATTAGAGAAGGCATTCAGGTTAGCAAGAAAAATGGAAAGCAAAATTATGGCAACCAGGAAGCATACCACTCACAACTATAAAGAAGGAAGTGTTGTTGCCCATAGTCTTCCACAACCTATAAGGTTGACACCACAACAATTGGAAGAAAAAAGAGCAAAAGGGCTTTGTTACAGTTGTGATAGAAAATACACTAAAGGCCATAAGTGTGCTGAGAAGAAATTATTCTACATAGATTGTGAAGAGGAAGAAGAAAGGGAGCAAGAAAGGTCAAAAGAAGAGGATATACTCCAGGAACAAAGCCTAGATGAAGAACAAATAAATCCAACCATATCTTGTAATGCATTAGCAGGAATTACCACTCCTCAAACCATCAAGATAGAAGGACAAATCAAGAAGAAAAAGGTAATAGTTTTGATTGATTCAGGAAGCACCCACAATTTTATTCATTGTAAGGTAGCAAAAGAATTGAATTGCTTCCTATATCCAGCACCAGAGTGTCAAGTAATGATTGCAAATGGAGGAACAATAAATTGCTCTGGAAAGTGCCATAATATCAAGCTATCCATGGGAGAATATGTATTGACTAGCCCAATGCTTTCCATTCCAATGGGAGGTGCTGATGTTGTACTAGGAGTCCAATGGCTACAATCCTTGGGTACAATAGCTTTTAATTTTCAAGAACTTTTCATTAGATTTTCTACGGAAGGAAAGGAAGTTGAATTAAGGGGTATTGCAGGGAAACCAGGAAAGATAATCAGCTCTAATGGTATGACAAAGCTTCTAAAAAAGGAGCAAAGAGGTGTAATTGCACAATTATGTTCGCTAGATGTTTCCACATTGGAATCATCTATTTCTCCAGATCTCCAAAAAGTCCTGGACAATCATTCCAAGGTATTTGAGACTCCCAAAGGTCTCCCACCTATGTGTGATCATGATCATGCTATTCATCTGATTCCAGGAAGTGTTCCTCCAAACATCAGGCCGTACAGATATCCCTATGTCCAAAAAAGTGAAATTGAACGTATGGTTGCAGAAATGTTAGAGGCTGGTATAATTCAACCAAGTCAAAGTTCTTTCTCTGCTCCAGTAGTATTGGTGCACAAGAAGGATGGATCATGGTGCATGTGTCCGGATTATAGGGAGCTCAACAAGCTCACTATTAAAGATAAGTTCCCCATTCCTGTCATTGATGAATTACTAGATGAATTGCATGGATCAATTTACTTCACCAAGTTGGATCTTCATTCGGGATATCATCAAATCAGAATGAAGATTGAAGACATTCCGAAAATGGAATTTAGAACTCATGAGGGTCATTATGAATTTTTGGTCATGCCTTTTGGCCTTACCAATGCACCTTCAACATTTCAAGGTTTGATGAATTCAATTTTCAAACCATTCCTTAGAAAATTTGTATTAGCATTTTTTGATGATATACTAATCTACAGCAAGTCTTGGAAGGATCATGTTGAACATGTTGACAAGGTGCTACAACTATTGGAGGAGAAACAATTATTTGCAAAAAGATCCAAATGTTTCTTTGGAGTCCAGGAGGTGGAATATTTGGGTCATATCGTATCTCATGAAGGAGTTAAGGTAGACCCTAGCAAAATTAAAGCCATTAAGGAATGGAAAATCCCCACATCCATAAAGCATTTGCGAGGATTTCTTGGGTTGACAGGGTATTATCGCAAATTTGTTAAGAATTATGGGAGAATAGCCGCACCTCTAACAACATTATTAAAGAAAGATGCATTTTCATGGACTCCGGAAGCAACAAAGGCCCTTGAACATCTTAAAGAGGCAATGTGCCAAGCACCGGTCTTAGCTACACCGGACTTCACAAAAACCTTTATTGTGGAATGTGATGCTTCAGGAAATGGAATTGGTGCTGTTCTAATGCAAGATGAAAGACCCATTTCTTTTGAAAGTCGTCCAATCAAGGGAAAGTTTTTAAGCAAAGCTATTTATGAGAAGGAAATGTTGGCAATACTCCATGCACTTAAGAAATGGCGACCCTACCTAATAGGAAGACACTTCAAGGTAAAAACGGATCATGATAGCCTTAAATAATTTTTAGAACAAAGATTATCCTCTGAAGAGCAACAAAAGTGGGTCACAAAGATGTTGGGTTATGACTTTGAAATCATCTACAAAAAAGGGAAGCAAAATGTGGTGGCAGATGCACTCTCAAGAAAGGATGAGGATGTGGAAGCATTGTTGTGCGCCATTTCTATTATCCAACCAGATTGGATAAACGAGGCAAGAGAGGAATGGAAGAATGATGAAGAAGTGTGGGCACTTATTCGAAAGCTACAACAAGATTCCAGTACGTCTGATACATTTAGCTGGAAAAATGATTTGTTATGGTACAAAGATCACTTATACCCATTTCCCGTCCTTTTCTCGCTCCATAAATTGTGCATCTTTTCAAGCCAAACACCGGACAGCCGGGCGACTGCTCACCCAAAAAACTATGTAGATTTCATGAGCAAGCCCCTCAGCTTCCCACCATCCCGCTTCGCTTAGAAAATGCACAGAGGTGTTTAGCAGGTCAACCTCCCAGCAATTGTGTAGTTTTTGTCTCTAGCAACCCCGTAACTTGCTGCTAGCTCCCTCCAGGAGTTGAGCAGTTTTTGTTGCAAAACCATCCTACAGCCCATTGCCAGCTCCCTCCAGGAATTGTGCAGTTTTTTCTACCAAGCCTACTGAAGCCTGTAGTCAACTCCCTCTAGGAATTGTGTAGTTTTTGCCCCCAAGTTCCTTTGCTACCCGAACTACTTCCCTTTAGAAATTTCACAGATCTACCCTCTAGCCAAGCTAGATCTCGTGGATAGTCACTGCTGATCAGATTGTCTATCTCAGTCTCCTAGTGACCTCTGTGCAATTTTCAACAGCAATGCCCGGAGCTCGCATCCCATCTTGAAACTTGCCTCGCACAGTTTCATAGCCTTGTCCTCTCTCTCGGTCACCTGCATCCAAAAGTGAACAATCATGCATCATGGTAGACTAGGAGTTTTATGGATTTGATGTTGTCTCGTCATGAGTGATTGTAGATACAGGTACATGAATAGACATGACACGATGACAGATCGGATGAACAAGGAGAGTACATGAAAAAGGATGTGTTCGCGAATGGACAAACAAATGATGCATGCGAGGAGATGTGTTCGCAAACGAACGACCATGCGAATGTGTGTTCGTGAATGGACAATCATGCAAGGATGTGTTTGCAGAAAGACAGGCAGACAAACATGTGAGGAGATATTTTTGCGAATGGAAAAACATGTCAAGCATACCAAAGTAGAAGCAAGAAACAATGCGCACATGCAACATCAAGCAAACCTAATGACCATTCAGGACTCCGCACACCTTGCCATGTGGAGGTGAATATGTGATACACGAAGAAGACATCCATCACTCAGCAACACTGCAACTCGACATGCAGACCACCAGTAGCATGAACGTACTAGCACTATCATGTCGATTCATGTCATGAGTCATGTTGGCCACATCACTACTGTGGGCCATACTGTGTAAATCAATGTAATGTAATGTGGAAGTCCAAGAGACCCACATGTCATATGAAGAGTCATGTAAATCTAAAGAGTCAAATAAGTCAAATAGTCATGAGGGAAGTTGAACAGTCACAAGGGCCAGTTTTATCCCCTCATTTGTACATGCAAAGGACTTTTCACCTTGGCTCCTCCCACATAGCCTTGAGAGACTATAATATTTTCTTTGAGGAGCAAGCAATGGCTCCAATGCCCCACCACCATGGTTAGTGATGTAATGGTCTATTGATGTTTCTTGGAACTTTCACTTAATTCAAAAGCCTGCTAACAGGCCAACACATTTTCACACATGTGTTGTAACTTTTTATGAGATTAATCTTGAACACTTGTAATACATGTTACTTTAACCTGTGTAAAAAATTGAACTCATTCAGCTATTCTAATACAAATATTTATGAAAATGTGTTATATAAGTTGTTAATGTTGTCCTGCCCATGTTGGTTATCTTCCAGACATCAGATAGAAACTTTCACGTAAACTTGTTATAACAACTGTCACACTCTCGCGGACTGCCCCGCTAGGTGTTGTACGTGCTATCTTCCTTTATGTGTTGTGACTTCCACATCCGTGTGGATTTCTCTTTTGGAATTTGTGCATGTCTTGTTGTGTTGTGTGTCTCTAATAGAGTTGGGACTTCCTTCCTTCCGAGTGGAGACTCACTCCCACCCTCTCTTTGTTGTGAAAGGACCTTGACACAAGTAACACTAGCACTCACCAAGCATGCAAACCTTGCAGTTCAAAGATGAGGCAAACCACTCTCATGTGCTGACAAGCAAGAGCTAAGGTATATCTTTAAGATAATGGAAACCGGGCCATCGTACTAGATGGGACTCCTACACTAAATGGTGTGAGGTCTAGTTGGTACTTCATACCAGGGAGATCACCTGAATGTTGGCAGGTCTAGCACTGTCAACAGGCCCTAACATCTTGGTTAAGGCATGTGGAGGTTAGATCTAAAGAAAGGAAAATAACCATGGATGTAGAGTTGAAGGAGCCACTTTGGATTAGACATAAGCATCCTAATCCATCCATGCTCACTTTTAGTCATGCACTCCTAATAGAGGATAATAAAGTGGTGGAAGTTTACAAATAGAGGCAAGTGGAGGCCATCCTCCACTTTGAAGATAATTTCATATTGTTAGGTGAAGAAAGATCATAGACTTGCAAAAAGAGGTGGAAAGCACTACCTCATAGCATGAGAATGAGAGATAATCGTTCCCCTAATATATTACAAGTTTCATTTGCAAATAATCATTTGTATAAAAGGATCATTTAGAATATTTGGGTCTAATGGATTGGATTCAGATTCAATCCACCCTTATCGTAACACTTCAAGGGCATTAGATTCAGGAAGAGGAGTCAAGGGAGTGACAACACATTGAGGAAAACACAAGTTTCCATTCAACAAGCACAACCACCTCTAGCTTAGCAGGAAATGTCAAACATGTTATCAAAGATATGAATGAGGACAAATAAAGGAAGGAGGAGAAGCAAGTTTCTCAAAGGGTGAGAAATAGTTTTAGTAGGGGGGTATGATGGGCCTCCCACTTAGGTAAAATATAAGGCCCATATAACCTTTCCTAGGAACATAAAGGAAATATTAGACCTTCCTTTTCACATTTAATAAAATTTTCTTAGCTCAAATGAGTTCTTAGGAGGGTTAAAGAGATTAATCATGCTATATGTGCATAACATGATTATTTTGTAGGATATTAAGAGGATTTTGCATAGATTAAGAGGATATCAAGTAAAATAAATTTCTTGGTCCTGCCTCTACTACAAAAGGTTCAAAATTGGTTGGCTTAAGATAAGAAATACTCCTTCCTATTATTGCAAGGCCACTAAGGGAGCATGATACAATTTTCTAGGAGTTTTGGAGGGAAAGAAATCATCCTTTCAAGGAGGTTGCCCCTCATTCATTTTGTAAAAATTGAGGGATAAAGCAACTCTTTAGGAAGTTAGTAGAAGAAAGAGAATAACAACATAGAGCATTAGGAAGTGGTATATGGGAAGGGTTGATTACATATGTTTAGTTAATTCCTGAATTTCTAGAATTTCGTAAAAACAAAGTTGTGCTTGTGGGTGTGTTAGTCCTGGGTTATTGGCAGCCAGGAAAAATCAATCCTTCCCCATTAAGTGGTATCATAACTTAGCTATGTTTTTGGAGAATTTCAGAGCCATAGAAATATTTCATCTTTACAACTCTTGGAGAAAGTTACAGGAAGCTCTTGGAGGAAGCAGAGTTTATAGCAGGTTAAGGTAAGTCTCTATTGAATTGAGATTGTCTAAGTGTGTGGTGATGTGCGGACATAGTGGAGAGTGTCCACCCTAAAATAGAACCAATTTATCTTCGGTGATGTAGTCAGAATAGTAGAGATTGGATAGTGGAGATGCTTGCATGTTTGAAGACAACTTGATAGTGAAAAGATGCTGAAGAGAAAAGAAGAACCTTATAGCAAGAAGGGGATAAGTTGAATTCTTAGGAAGTAAGTGATATGATTGTAGGGAAGTGAAGGTTTGATATGATATTGGTTAGAGAGGAATTGGTTCAACAAGTAGATCCAATAAATATTGTGGAAGATGAGATGTTGTGATAGATCTTCTAAACATTGAATATGATGTTTATGCTAACTTGGTCATTAAAAGAATTGTATTTGCAGGATTGAATTGGTAGCATCTATCATAACAAGTAAGTTATATCAAAGGAGATGGAGTAGGAAAGGATCTTAGATGAAAAATAGTGACATAACCCAACAAAAAAACTAGGAAGAGTCAACGGTTGAAGATTTAGCAGTGCTCAAGAAGAGGTTCTGTAGAAAATCTCGAGATTCACAAGCTAATGCAATTTTCTAAAGCAAGAGACAAGAATATACTTCTAATCTTTACAACGGAAGCCCATAAACATAGAGAAAACAATAATCAATAGAGGAAGGGAATCAAAGGCGGATAACAAAATAAATATCTGGGGAAAGCCACAGCTCAAAACCCCACTATATGTTTTGTATCAATCCGGAAGATCAAGATGAAATTACAATGCTTTTTCTCTCTAGAAAAATCCCAACACTCAACAAATTCAATCTCCAAATCATAAGCAAGCTCAAGGCAAAATATTAGCCTCTTCACGAGCTCTCCAAGTCTCTATTCCAATGCGTAATTCCTATGGAGGATAACTTGTATTTAAAGGGAAATAAAGCCTTTAAAAACTGTGCAATCCCTTAAGGGTAAGTTCCTAAATGCATGCACTATAAGTGCAACTCAGAAAAATATAAAACAAATAGTACATTGTCCATGCACTCTAGTCTCAATTGGGTCTTTCTTAGAATCGAAATGCATGAGTTTCTGATGAGTAAATATTCAGTTAACTAGAGTAGCACTAGTGGAGTTCATTAGTGACACCACTGACTGTTAACTCACTATTAGTTCTCTCAATCAGTTTGAGAACTAATTTAACTGAAATGACTCATGAAACTGAGTCTTCTATTTTAGAACTCACAATTAACTCACACTGGACTCCTACAAAGTAGGGAGAACATACACATGACGACAGAAAGACTTCCAACTCGAATTTCCTAAGTTAAGTAAGTTTAATAAACTTAATTAAATAATTTTAAGTTGCTATGAGAATAGAATTCAAATTTAATTCATAGTTTAATTCAAGGACAAATTAAAATGGAATTTCTTGTTTCCATTTCTCAACACTCCCTCTCAACAAGAAAGGGATTATCAACTACCCCAATCCTCTCTATGAAAATTGAATTTACATCTTGACAATGCCTTTGTTAAGATGTCAACATCTTGCTCCTCCGTGGGAATGTAATCTAACAACATGATCTGCCTCAACACACAATCTCTGAGATGATGATATCGGATATCAATATGCTTGGACTGATCATGAAAGGCTAGACTTTCAAAGAGTTTGATACAACTTTGAATATCCCAATAAATCACTTTCGGATCCATCTGCTGACCAAACAAACCAACTAGGATCTTCCTCATCCAGATAGCCTCACATGTTGCCTGACTTGCAGCCATGCACTCTACCTCTGCCGAGCTGAGTGCAACCAATCTCTCTTTCCTGTTGTACCAAGAAACTACCATTGACCCAATACTAAATATCCCTCCTGATGTGCTCTTCCTGTTGGATGGACTCCCTGCCCAATATGCATCGGTGAAGCCTTGAAGCTTCACTCCCTCTGTCTATCTATACCATAACCCAAACTGAGTAGTGCCTCTGAGGTATCTCAATACATGCTTTTCCTCCTTCCAATACATCTTGGTAGGCCTAACCATCGCTTGACTAAGATGGTTAATTGCATAGCACATATCTAGTCATGTGTTCACAAAGTACATGAGTGAACCCACAAGCTTCCTGTAAACAATAGCTTCCACTACTTCCCCTAAAGTAACATCCTCCTTCCTCCAATTACCAGCTAGAGGAGTCTCCATGGGTTTACTGATCTCCATGCAGAATCTCCTGAGTATCTCATTGGCATACTTTCCCTCAGATACAAAAAACTCCCCATCTCCCTGCCATACCTCCATGCCAATAAAGTAATGCATGAGCCCCATGTCCTTCATCTCAAACTCTCTTGCAAGGTCCTCCTTGCAAGATTTTATGAGCTTCGCATCACCTTTCAGTATGAGATCATCTACATAAATTACAATGATCAACAACTTACCTTCCACCACTATGTGATACAAGTCCGCATCCACTTCACTCTTCATGAAACCCAACCTAGTGAAGTAGTTATCTATCCTGGTGTACCAAGCACGGGGTGCTTTCTTCAGCCCATACATCGTTCTCTTGAGTCGGCACACATGCGACTCATGGTCCAGGGTTTCAAAACCTTTGGGCTACTCTATGTACACCTCTTCCTTAATCATGCCATTGAGGAAGGTAGTCTTCACATCCATCTGATGGATCTTCCAACCCATCTGTGCTGATAGTGCCAAAATAGATCTAATTGATGAGTACCTTGCAACAAGAGAACAGGTCTCATCATAGTCAATCCCCTCTACATGTGAAAAGTCACGAGCGACAAATCTAGCCTTATTCTTCTCCACACTACCATCTGTAGCTTGATTTACCTTGTAAAGCCAATGGGAGCTCACAACTGACATGTCTTTCGTATCGGGACAACATCCCGAACACTGTTTCGAACTATGGAGTCATACTCCTCCACCATCGCATTAACCCAAACCGGCTGCTGCATTGCTTCTTGAAAGGAAGATGGCTTTGTCATAACACATGCACCCATAAGTTCCATGTATCTAGTGTACCTCTCTAGTGACCTCTTCTGTTTGCGCTGAGAAGTGGGTGCTCCCACATTCTCCCGTGCATCATGCAACAATTTGTCAGCCTCTCTAGTGCACTTTCTTCCCTCTCTGGAAGACTCTACCTGAGTGGATGTCTCCACTCTCTGAACCTCTGCATGTGGTTTCTTCACATCAATCTGAGGTCCCTCAACCTTAGGATCTAAAAGCTCCTCATCCGCATGTAGCTCAAGCTCCCTCTCAAGGGATACTCGCATGGCCTTCTCCTCATTGAACTTGATATCCCTGTGAACCACTGTCATCCGACTGGTCGGCATGTACACCCGATAGTTGTGGGGTGTATCAGTGTACCCCACAAAGATCCCCAACTCTGTTGTTGGCTCAAGCTTCTTCCGTGCATCTTTGGTCACATGGCAATAAACCGATGACCCAAAAATCTTGAAGTGACCAACATCTGACCTCTTACTGGAATAAGCCTCCTCTAGTGTCTTCATCTCAAGTATCCGATGTGGGCTACAGTTCTGAACATAAACCATTGTGTTGCATGCATCAGCCAACAAGTGTAGTGGTAGGCACTGATCATGCAACATTTCCCTTATTGCCCCTACTATGCTCCTAGTTTTCCTCACGACAACCCCATTCTGTTGAGGGTTATGGGGTTCCATCAACTCTCGTTTAATCCCTTCCACTGCATAGAAGCTCTTAAACTCATTGGAGACATACTCACCACCGTTATCACTTTGTAGAGCTTTAACCTTCTTGCCAGGCTCTTTCTCTACCAATGCTTTGAACTCACAATAGTTTGTGAAAGTTTGATCCTTTTTCTGCATAAAAAATACCTAGTATTCACAAGAATAGTCATCAAAAAATATAACATAATACCTGTGTTTGGCCATGGATGCTGTTGAGAATGGTCCACACACATCTGAATGGACTCTTTCCAGAATAGACTTTGCTTGACTGTCTCTATCTCCAAAGGAAGAATTGGTTTATTTTCCCAAATTACAACCCTTGCATGTATCAACTTGCTCAAGTGTGCCTTTAGGAAGACCAGTAGAGATTTGCTGCAATATCTTCAAAGCCCTGTGATGTAAGTGACCCAATCACCTATGCCACAACTTGCCAATGTCTCGGCTCAAGATATTTTCTGCTTTTGAACTCAAAGCAACACAATCCTCTACCTCTATCTTATATAGATTATGAAATCGAATCCATATCTTCTTTACTTGACCCGTGGCAATGTGTCAAAATAACTTCTTTCCTTTCAAAAATATCACATCATAGCCTCTATCCTCAAGCATGGAAATGGATACCAAGTTCTTCATCAGTTTGGGTACATGCATAACATTCTTCAAGGTGAGTGGAGTTGCATGCTCCATCTGAAAAGTAATAGTGCCCACACGAGTAACACTATACTTACCATCATCACCCATCTTGATATGAATCTTGAGATATTTCTCCTCTCGTTCAATGAATAACTCTTTATCACCAGTCATGTGCAATGAAGCTCCACTGTCTAAGTACCAACACTTCCCATCATTGAAGATACCATGCATGCAATGAGGGAAAAGTCTAATTAAAATTGGGAGGCCAAAGCCCCACTCCTCCTGAGGACTTCTCTAATGGATAATTTGTAGCAAAGTTTCCCATCTTGTGACAATGAAATAATTTAACTTTCGTCATGTCCTTCTTCTTACCTCCATGATAAGAATTTGATTTGGAATGGGAAATTTTACCTTTCCCCTTCCTTGCCTTAATTGCTAAGGCTCAGTTCTCTTCATCATCAGTCTTTGATGAAGGGCCATCCCTGGTGTTCTTCCTGATCTCATCCTGCATCAAATCTAACCATAGTCATTCCTAATTTGATAGCTTCTTTCGACCATTGACAGAGTCTTGATAACTATGCCAACTCTTTGGGAGTCCAAGAAGAGCAAGGCTCACCATATCCTCCTTAGCAACCGTGATTCCAACACTTTCAAGTTCATCTCGACATTGAGTGAACTTGGTCAAGTATTTCAGAATTGTCTCACCTGTCTCCATCTTGATTTTACAAAGTTTATCCTTTAGTGCCAACTTCCTTTGATCACTGCTATTTTGATACAAGTCCGTCAATGTTTTCCACATAGCATGTGGGGTTTCCTTTCCATGGAGACTCAAGACAATATGATCTCGAACTCCCTCAAGGATTATCCACCTTGCCTTCACACACTTCTTCCGCATAGCCAAGTTTTGTGCATCAGTAGCTGTTGGCTTAGGAATTTCTTGTTCAACAAATTCCTTCAAGCCATTGTCCTCTAGCACAACCTCCATCCCATCCCTCTAGGGTATGAAATTCGAGCTACCTTCCAAGTCATACTCAAGCCTCAACCCATGGAACGCCATCTGCTGAACCTGAAGTATGTATTGAAAATTTGACTTTCACCTGTAACCCATAAACTCAAAACTTCAAAATCTCCTATAGTATATTGTTCTCAGCTCTGATACCATGTAGAAAATCCTATAGATTTATAAGCTAATGCAATTTTCTAAATCAAGAGATAAGAATCTACTTCTACTCTTTATAGTGGAAGCCCATAAACATCGAGAAAACAATAATCAATAGAGGAAGAGAATCAAAGTCACATAACACGATAAATATTCAGGGAAAGCCACAAGTCAAAACCCCACTATTTGTTTTTTATTAATCCGGAAAATCAAGATGAAATTACAATGCGTATTCTCTCTAAAACAATCCCAACACTCAATAAATTCAATCTCCAACTCATAAGCAAGCTCAAGGCCAAATCTTAGCCTCATCACAAGCTCTCCAAGGCTCTATTCCAATGTGTAATTCATATGAAGGATAGCTTGTATTTAAAGGTAAATAAATCCTCTAGAAACTATGCAATCCCTCAAGGGTCAGTTCCTGAATGCATGCACTATAAGTGCAACCCAAAAAAATCTAAAATAAATAGTACACTGTCCCTGCTCTTTAGTCTCAACCGGGTCTTTCTCAGAATCGACATGCATGAGTTTTTGATGAGTAAATATTTAGTTTACTAGAGTAGCACTGGTGGAGTTCATTAGTGACACCACTGACTGTTAACTCACTATTAGTTCTCTCAATTAGTTTGAGAACAAATTTAATTGAATTGACTCATGAAACTGAGTCTTCTATTTTACAATTCACAAGTAACTCACACTGGACTCCTACAAAGTAGGGAGAAAATACACATGATGATAGAAAGACTTCCAACTCAAATTTCCTAAGTTAAGTAAGTTTAATAAACTTAATTAACTAGTTTTAAGTTGATATGAGAATAGAATTCGAATTTAGTTCAAAGTTTAATTCAAGGACAAATTAAAATGGAAATTCTTGTTGCCATTTCTCAACAAGTTCTACTGTAGAAAAACTAGAGAAGAGAAGATACCAGGAGGATGAATTGGTATGCGTGACAAGTAGTAGACTTGTTCCAAAGAAAAGAAGGGATTGTTGCAACTCACTAGTAGACAAGGAGAAATCAACAGAGGAAGAGATGAGGATGACTATTATTAGTTGTAGCAAGGGTTTAGAGGAAAGTCACAAGCATAATAAGAAAAGTTCCAAAGGAATGAGTGATGAAGGATTGAAAAGGAGATGGCTGAGTAGAGTAGAACTCAATCATGAAAAATAATTTCTACAAGAAAGTCAAGATGACCAGAGTTGTGAGCAGGAAGAATGGTGCTGAACAAGAAGGTATGCAATAGAAAAAAGATGATAACGGTGAGAATAAATCTATAGTAGTAGTTGTGTGTTCAAATGAAGATTGAATCGAGGGTAATGGTATTTTGTTTTCATTCAATTTTTTATTAATTATTGATTACAAGTAGCAGTAATGAATATTTTCAGTTGAGGATGATGGCAAGGAACCTTGTAGTATAAAGTGAGGAAGAACAGTAAATTTCTCAGAGGAAGAAGGTGAACAATTGCATGTATAAGCAAAAAGAGCAAGGAGTGCTCAGATGAAGATTCTAGAGGAAGGAGTCAGCAAAATTACTAGGAGAAGACTAGCATTGGAAGATCTTAGTATGGTATTTACAAATAGGTTGATGGATTCAACTTGCTGTAGTGGCTTATGTGCAGTTTACAGTGAGTAGGGAGAAGATCACGGAAGAAGGAGATTTTTTACTACTGAAAGTCATGGTAAAGGTTCAGAGAGAAGTCATAATAGATCAAGTTTGAACAAGCTTGATTGAGAAGTAGATGAAAGCAAATTATAACTAAAGATGATGAGAGGTTTGCTAGAGAAAGATGAGGAAGACTAGGGTTACAGATGAGAGTAAAATGGAGTTTGTTGTAGGTGAAGTTGAGACAGAGATTAATTTCTCAGTGTGGGTTTTAACCCCGTATAGAAATTACCTGCATACGAATTCTAAGACACAGAAAATAAACAATGCGAGAGCATAACACATAAAACACATATACACAAAGATTTTCCCACTAGATCACAAAACTGGGACTACTAGCTTGATTTTTCATTATGTTCCTTTCAATGTTATAATACATATTTATACATGTCAGAGCATCCAAAACCATGGACCGAAAACCATAGGTAGGTTCTCCCAACCTAATATAGGGTCCAATTTTTTTTTCCCGGGGCACTGCCCTGAACCTTGTAGAGGGGGGCTACCCGCCCCCCTCAAGCCCCCTTGTGACCCCCTTGCTGCGCAATCAGCACAACGAAGGGGGGGCTCTGGCCCCCCTCTAACCCCCCGATTCACTACATAGGTTAGTCATGGAAAGAATATAACACAACCCAACATTCTCCCACTTGTTTTTTTCTTTACATAAGGAGCCACAGGAGAGCTTAGTCATTTTTCTAGCCCTGAAACACCCATTCTTTCTCTACACCAAGAGAACTTCTCAGAGCTCATAGATTTTTTCAATGCATCTGCAGTATTCTTCAAAGTGTCCACCTTTACCAGCAACACCTTTTTGTATTCTATCATATCCCTCACAAAGTGATACTGAACATCAATGTGCTTTGTCTTTGAATGATAAGCAAGGTTCTTTGCTAAGAAAATTGCACTTTGGCTATTACAATCTATTCTTATAGCTCGCTTTACTAACCCCATACTTGAACACAATCTTTGCAACCAAACTGCTTCATTGCTTGCATGAGTGGCTGCCATGTATTCTGCCTCTGTAGTTGATAGTGCCACTATAGATTGTTTCTTACTCATCCAACTAACTGCTCCTCCAAATAGGTTAAACACATATCCACTTGTAGATCTTCTCTAATCCAAATCTCCAGCCCAGTCTGCATCAACAAAGCCACAGATATCCAAAACTCTGTCCAATCCTGGTCTTCCTTGGTAGCACAAACCATAATCACTAGTGCCACGCAAATACCTGGAAACTCGCTTCACTACTGTCCAATGCTCCTTCCTTGGTTTTGACATAAACCTGCTCAATACTCCCACTACATGTGCCATGTCTGGTTTAGTACAGACCATTGCATACATCAGGCTACTGACTACACTTGCATATGGAACATGGGACATATCCTTTTCCTCTTCCTCTTCTTGTGTCTTGGGACACTGTTTAGCAAATACCTTTACACCTAAAGGAATAGGAACCTTCACCAGTTTACTATCCTGCATATTAAACCTCTGCAGTATTGTCTTGACATACTTCCTCTGGTTTAACCAGAGCTTCCTCTTTGCCCAATCTCTTTTAATTTCCATGCCCAAAATATAGTTTGCAACACCAAGATCTTTCATGTCGAATTTGGAGGACAATTGGGTCTTCAAATCCTGGATAATTTCTTTGTCATTTCCAACCAGCAAAATATCGTCCACATACAAGACTAGATAAATAACACGGTCACCAATTAATTTAAAATACACACAATGATCTGCTTTGTTTTTGGTGAAGCCAACTCCCCGTATAAATGTATCAAATTTCTGATACTACATCCTTGGTGATTGTTTTAACCCATACAGAGACTTCTTTAACTTGCATACCAGTTCTTTCTTACCCTTCACCGCAAAGCCTTCAGGTTACTTCATGTAGATATCCTCTTCTAGATCCCCGTGAAGAAATGTTGTCTTCACATCCATCTGTTCTACCTCAAAATCAAAAGTAGCAGCAACAGATAAAAGTAATCTAATAGAAGTTACCTTGGCAACATGAGAAAAAATATCACCAAAATCAATTCCCCGCACTTGGGAATAATCTTTTGCTACCAACTGATCTTTGTATTTCTCCACCTTTCCTACTGCATTTGTCTTCTTCTTGAACACCCATTTGCTGCCAATGGGTTTGCTTCCAGCAAACAACTCCACCAGATCCCAAGCCTCATTTTTGTGCAAATATGCCATTTCATAAACCATGGCCTCTTTCTAGAGTTTTCCATCCTCTAAATCTATTGCTTCCTTCACAGTTCTGGGATCATCATCAGTAATAGATAACGAAAAATTTGAACAAAAAGTAGATGGACTATACCTTTCTAACTACCTTCTTTCTCGAACTGATCTTCTTACACCCGGAGTTTGTGGCTCTTCATCTTCTGATTCCTCCTCTACTGTAGAGTCTGATTCTTCCTCCTTTAGCTCAAACTCTATCTTCTCAGGTTCCTTTGGTTGGACTTCATGTTTAATAACATCTTTCACCTCTCTGAACACCACATCTCGGTTGTACACAACCTTCCTTGTTGCTGGGTTCCAAAGCTTATAACCCTTTAAACCATCCTTATACCCAATAAAGATGCACTTTTCAGATTTACTATCCAACTTGGTTCGTTTCTCCTTTGGAACATGTACATATGCATCACATCCAAATACCCTCAGATGTGAAAGAGAGGGTTTCTTACTAGTCTATACCTCTTGTGGAGTCTTATCCTCCAACGTTGATGAAGGTGATCTGTTGACCAGGTAACATGCTGTCTCCACCGCCTCTGCCCAGAATTCCTGTCCTAACCTGGCACCACTGAGCATGCTTCTTGTCCTTTCCATCAACGTCTTGTTCATTCTTTCTGCAACTCCATTTTGCTGAGGTGTATATGGAGCATAGAAAATTTTAGGGGCGAATGTTCGCCCTTTGGCGAAATTAAGGGGTTTTAAATTTTTAGTGGGCGAATATTTTGTATCATAGTACATTTTTACAAATCACCTCAAATAGCCCACCTTATTTTAAGGGAGAGGGTAAAAAAGGTAAATTTAGCCCTTGAAATTAGGACTTACAACCTTCCATTCGCCCATTTTCAAGAATAGGTTTTATTTAAGTGAATCCATTCGCCCATTTTCAAGAATAGGTTTTATTTAAGTGAATCCTATGGGCTAAAGGCCCAAATACCATATTTATAAAAGAGGTATGGTAAATTAATAAAAATATAAATAAATGAGAGGTATGGTAAATAAATAAAACATTTTTTATATTTACTCCATAAGTCACCTTATATACATGCAAGGGTGTAAACAAATAAAAATATAAGTAAAGTGGAGGTATGGTAAATAAATAAAAATATAAATAAACTAGACATGATAAATAAATAAAACCTCTTTTTATATTTAGTCCATAACCCTCGTTCTATTTATGAAGGCTCAAGAAAGAGGTTTTATTTAAGTGAATCCTATGGGCCAAATACCATATTTGTAAAAGAGGTATGGTAAATTAATAAAAATATAAATAAACGAGAGGAATGGTAAACAAATAAAACATTTTTTTATATTTACTCCATAAGTCACATTATATTTACGAACACTCAAAAAATGCATTATATTTAGGTGAAACCTATGGGCAAAATACTATGGGACAAATACTATGGACTAGATTGTTATTAATACCATGCAAAAAAACATTACTAACCCTAATATTAGTATCAATAAAAATAAAAATGGCACATGGTATTGACCCATGGTATTCACCAAAATGGCACATGGTATTGACCCATGGTATTCACCTGGAATGTAGCCTATTTAAATGGGGGATTAAACCAACATAGATCCATCTTTACTCTGGATCTACTAACCCCCGAGAGGTATCAATATTGTGATATGCAAACTAGCATAGAGCGAGAGGTATCAAATATCATGATATGCAAACTAGCATAGAGTGAAAAAATATTTGATTCGATCAAGAGTAAAAATGGATGTTGTAATTTAATGTATGTTAAACATTTTAGCTTGGTTAAAATAAAAAATAAAATAAAAATCAACTATTAATTTTATTAATTTTTATAAATTACTAGTAGTAATTTTTAAGCTCCAGGTTTATGACAACCCATGGTATTGACCCATGGTAATACCATGGTATTCATGTGAGCATAGACTATTTAAAGGGGAAATTCTATCATCTTAGATCCATCTTAATTCTGGGTCTACCAAGTGCTCAGAGGGATGAATAGATTTCATCCCCCTAAGAGTGGTAGATGTGGAGTTAAGATGGATATAGGTTGGTTTTTATGATAATGAAGATATTAAATAGACTTAGGAAATTATGTTGTAAAAACATCTTAAGGTGAATGGTTAAAGCATAGACATTGGACAAGTATATTTGTATACTTCTGTTTTAAACTGAAACAAATCCAAGGCTAAAAGGAATGGATTGATTGCACTAGTCATCCTTCTATAACTTTCGAACATATGCTGGAGTAAACAGATTGTAATTTGGGTAATTTTTCTAATTGCAAACAGGAACATACTTGTGTATTGGCAGGGTGGTTACGAGGTCCCTAGAAGTGATGAATTTGAATTTTTCTTTGTTTTATATATAGTATTAGGTTTTTTCTCATGCTTTCTGTGAGTGGCACAGGTGAATTTTATCCTATACCCACTAAGTTATCGATATGTAATTTCGGTAATTTTGAATTCAAAAGATATTTTAAAGAAATGCAATAATTTCATTTGTGTATTCAATAAACACAAGATTTTATAATTGAGTAAAATATTCACCATGCTTGATGAGAAATTCGCCAAAAAATTATATATACATATCATATTATTGATAAAATCGCCTTCTATTTTTCCTATATACCATGGAGATTTGCCCATTTATTATACATGTAAATTTAGGGGGGGTTCTTAAAATTTTCCTTGATATGGAGTAGTCTTTTTTCATGCTATACCACACTTCTTACAAAATTCTTCATATTCCTTACTGCAAAACTCTCCACTGTTATCTATCCTCAACACCTTTATCTTCTTCTCTGTCTAATTTTCCACAAGAGCCTTAAATTCTTTAAATCTGTCAAAGACTTCAGATTTCTTCTTAAGGAAATATATCCATGTATTCCTTGAGAAGTCATCTATAAATGATATATAGTACACAGACTTACCCAGTGATCGAACCTTCACAGGTCCAAACACATCACTGTGCACAAGATCTAATATCTGTTTCGCTCTCTTACCGCCAGAGGGGAAACTCACCCGATTGTGCTTCCCATATACACAATTTTCACAAAAATCAAAATCCAGAGAGCTATTACTCATACCTTCTACCATACCTTTACCATGAAGTATTTGAAGGCCCTTCTCTCCAATATGTCCAAGCCTTTGATGCCACAGCATGGTCTTCTCTCCAGAGACCACTAGATTTTATGCTCCACTTTCAGGAACCACAGAACTATTGCACCCATCAAAAAAAGTGCTACCTTGTAGCTTGTACAGAGTTCCAATCCAAACTCCCTGCATCAATACCAGTGCTCCCTGAACCATCTTGCAAGTATCCTTCTCGAACACTATTTCTACACTTGCATCATCCAACTTTCTTATAGCAATAAGATTTCTAGCTAATGCAGGAATATGTAGAACACCCGAAAGTGTTCTAACCCTTCCACCTTGCAACTTCAACTTTACTTTTCCACGACCAATGATTCTAGCCTTCCTATCATCCCCTAAGAAGACATCACCACCATCATATTTCTCATACTCGCAGAACCACTCTCTATGGGGAGCGAAGTGAAAGGATGCACCTGAGTCAATCAACCATGCCTCATGATCTACATGTGTACTTGAAGAAGCCAAGTACACATCCCCACCTTCATCTGAGGTGGTTTTCACCTCTGTAGAAGGAGCATCATCAGATCCCTTTCCTTTATCAAGAGCTTTAGAGTTACAGTCCCTTTTGTAGTGCCCTTCCTTTCTAAATTTCCAGCACACCACCTTTACAGGTTTTCCTGGAGATTTAGATCTCCCTCTAGATTTAGATCTCCCACTCGATGACTTATTTTTGTTTCTATTCTAGGATCGTCCTCGTACAGATAAGGCATCACCATTCTAGCTCTCCATATTTTTCCGTCTCATCTCCTCTGTCAACAAGGATGAGACTATTTCATCAAACTACAAGGCAGTTGCATTGCTACCTATTGCAATAACCAGACTATCCCACGAATCTGGTAGAGAACACAACAAACTGATGCACTTATCTTCATCTGAAATTTTAATATCAACAAATGCTAACGGACTTACCACAGTATTAAATGTGTTCAGATGCTCTGTCACCGAGTCTCCATCTTTCATCCTTAGGTTATATAGCTTTTTCTATAGGAACAGTTTATTCACCAGATACTTAGATTGGTACAAAGTCCCTAACTTGTCCCACAAAGCCTTCATCATAGCTTCCCCTGATACATTTAGCAATACTGAATCTGAGACACACAATAATATTATGCTCTTTGCCTTTCGATCCAACTTATTCCATTCTTCATTGGACACTCCCGTTGGTTTAGTACCCAGATCTACCGCGATCCACTAATCTTTATCCACCAACAGATCCTCCATCTTGAGTTTCCACAACTCAAAACTCCGACCATTAAACTTCTCAATCTCTATCTTTCCACTGCTCGCCATCTTCTTTCACCACCATAATCGATCTCGCAGATCTCCCACTGATCAGGGTCTACCACAGGCCTAAGCGATACCCCTCAGCAACAAAGATGTCGCCTTGAAGCCAAAACAGCTCTGATACCAAATGTGGGTTTTAACCCCATATAGAAATTACCTACATACGAGTTCTAAGACACAGAAAATAAACAATGCGAGAGCATAACACATAAAACACATATACATAGAGATTTTCCCACTGGATCCCAAAATCGAGACTACCAGCTTGATTTTTCATTATGTCCTTTCAATGTTGCAATACATATTTATACATGCCAAAGCATCCAATACCATGGACCAAAAACCATTGCGTCCAAAACCATGGACCGAAAACCATAGGTAGGTTCGCCCAACCTAATATAGGGTCCAAATTTTTTTTTCTCAGGGCGCTACCTCGGACCCCATAGAGGGGGGCTACCCGCAACCCTCAAAGCCCCCAGACAGGGGGGGCTGCCACCCCCCCTGTGACCCCCCTGTTGTGCAATTGTTACAATGAAGGGGGGGCTCTGGGCCCCCTCTAACGCCCCGGTTCACTACGTAGGTTAGTCATGGAAAGAATATAACACAACCCAACACTCAGTTGGAGGAAAGCTCAAAGGAGTTGAGTTGAAACCATGGAAGAACAACCTAAGGGTGATGAACACATGTGATGAAGCATATGAAGATTTGTTAAGCAACTGAAGACAACAAATTTTAGCCAAGGATTGAGTTAGATGATGAAATTGACAAAAGAAAAGTAGGAAGGAATCCAGCAACAAGTAAAGGTCAGAGTTCACAACAAAAGAAGTAAAAGAAGGTACAAGTTGAGTAAAGACTTGGTAATATTTTTAAGTTTCATTGTGCATGTGACAATAGAGGAAGGTGAGGATATTTGCAGCAGCTTAGAGCAAAGAGTGCTCGAAGGGTTCTAGAGAAGAAAAATAGGAAGATGCCAAAAGCCCAACCTCAGGAGAAGGTTTGGTGAGGTATCATGTAGTAATGTGGAGACTTGTTACTACAGAGGCGTGTTGCAGCTCACGAGTTGAGGTTGTCACAAGAAGACCAGATGCATATGACCAAGAGGTCACATATTTTTGTACCTTGGGAATTTGACGCAGATGCATAAATGGAGCACAAAGTTCGATGAAGACTAGAGTGGAGGTTTCCATTGTGATGGGATGATCACATGGTGATGTAGGGAGAGATTTTAAATGTTTTTTTAGATATTTACATTAGGAAGAGAGTTTGTTTTTAGAATAGGTTGGAGGAAGTATTCCATAATGTAAATGTAGTTTCATGTTTCCTTATTTTGTGAGAAGGGGTTACCCATGTTAGATTTCTTTATAAGACATGAGTGTTTGAGAAGGAGAGTGTGTGACAAAGAAGAGGTGCAGAAGAAGAAGAAGAGAGGAGAAGATCTAGCGCTAGGAGAAGAGGTAGAGGGTGAAAGGCTTGGGATTCACATGCTCACATTGTAGATATGGCAAGTTTAATGTATGTTGAATGTGATTAATGAGAAAATGTGTTTATCTACCTGTGTGTGTGTGTGTATTTTCCTCTGTATGTATATTATTAATGAAGTTGTTTATATGCACTAATTAAGAATCTAGGTCTGTTGTGAAATGTGGTAGTTGTATGCCTCAGGGACAAGATTGATTCCTTGTTCAAGTGTAGTTGGGGCTGAATATATTTTCTTGTGTGTATGAAGTTGCAACTTCATACTGTTATGTAGTTATGGCTAATGTGTTTAGAAGATACGATGATACTCTAAAGGTTGGGGTGTATTTTTCATTGTTAGTATATTGTGCTATCAGATAGGTGTTTTAAATGTTTTTATTTGTTGGTATATAGTCTTTGGGACCCTGTAATCTGATTAAATGATTGATGTTAAGAGATGATGACTAATTGTTGTGTGCTTTAGTTGTGCACCTTGGGATTTCATCATAGTTGTTTCCAAAATCGTGATGGAGTCGACACTATGTGATTATGTGTAAGTTGAGCGTTATGAGAGAAAAATAGAGTACCTACATTAATACCTCTTTGACTAGTTCAATTAGTGAAGTGTATGGTGAGGTTGCTCATTTTCCTTGTGGGATTATTGTAGTAAATTCCATAGAAGAATGGGTGTCTGCACCATAGAATAGTGGTTGCGTGTTTTTGTTGGTAATAAATGTGTTGTTACAATAGAAAACTTGAGTACCTTGTTTGGGAACACTGTCAAACCTTCTTGTGCTTGATTTTTGGTTGACTAGTTTGTGATGGTATTGCAAACGTAATGGAGAGAGGCGTATCAAGTTATTTATAGTGTTTGGGAGTGATTCAAGATTTTGGATAATCGAAATCACAGAGGGTTGAGTCAACTCATCTCCCCAGAATACGTAAAGATAAAATTTTGGGGTGCTACAAAAATATTTCATAGCACCTATAGGATTTTGAATGTGCTACAAAAATATTTTGCAACGCCTAAAACCAGCTTTTTCCAGGACTGCTAATTTGGGTTTTCAAAGCTTGATTAGCCTACCCATTGCATCTTTTGTTGGATGGAATCTGATGTGAGTTGAATGAGGTGTAGGAAAGGGTTGGAAGGTGAGAGAATATTCTCTCTCATGAAACAAATGAAGCCAAATTCACATTCACTATTTTGACTACACATGTTAAATAAATGGTTCAAAATCTAGAATGAGTAAGATAGAGATGTGAGCTATGAGTTGGATTATCCTAGGTTATGGGTAGCTGGTCAAACCTGGTTTTTGCTCATCACACTCTGCAACATTCTGGCCTCCCTTAGTTCTCCAATGTATATTCATTTGTTAGTCACAGGTTAAGGAGGCAATTTATCAACACTTGGGTCCAACTACTTCTATGGAAACACACCATGCCCTGAAAAATAACAATGATGCATAGATAATGGCATATTAGTAAGAAATGGGGCACTTAAGAGAACAAGTGAGAGTTGAGAGATAAATTGCCAAATTCAGGGAGCTCAGCCCCAGTCAACATAAGAGAAAACCACCCACACAAAGAGGGAATTAGCGAACGAGAAGCACACTCTCACAACACATAAGTTTTAACGGAGGTGGAAAATTAGGTTATGTATGTTGGGAATACTTGGGGTCATTACAATTGATATATGTACATGGTTGATATCTATTTCCATTTAAATTTTCTATTGGGAAGGGTACTTGTGGACAAAAATGGAATCAAGGAGGACATCCTCCTGAACCTAAATTAGATGTGGAGACACATGATAGCAATGGATTGAATTCTTGAACATCTCGATGGGCACATGGGCATTCCTCCTGATCCTCATCACTCTATAATTAGAAACGAGCCCATTCCAGTTGAAGCCACTGACTTAGATATATCTATCTAAAATTTTTTTAGTAACTTTGCTTTTAATACTTTCATGGTCCATTTCTATAATTATATGTTTCAAAATGGCCTTGGAGGCCTAGTAGCTAGTCCTAGCATTTTGACTTTTAGAACCCTGAGTAGCACATTATCTTTCACAATTTTGAAGCAACTAAAGTTCTATATCTAGTCTAGTTTCCCTAGTGGAAAACTAGAACAAGTTTAAGAAGTCATGAGTGTAAATATTAGATTCAATGGAATGAAAAATATTAACTTTATAGAAAAACAAAATTTAATATGTAGAAATATTGTAATATTATCACATAAAAAATAATAAAACATTTAAATAAATAATAAATAATAAAATACGTATATATGTATGTGACAACATCTAAAATAATGAAAATATCATAGTATATATATGTATGTGACAACATCTAAAATAACGAAAATATCATAAATCTGACTTAAATATAGATCTATGAACTATATGTAAATTTCTTAATGTGTAAATTTCTTAATACAAAATTAAATTATAAAAAATTGCACTTTAAGAAATTTGATCTCTCTCAATTCTTAGATCTAGATTTAAAATGGATTTAGAATGGTAATAAATAATTTAGATAGATATATTACCCTGACCATTAATAACCCTATAACATCAATATATTCATTGCATTCAGGGCACCTGTATATACCATACCGTACCGAACACGTTTAATTTATCCCCATCTGTTCGATTGTTAGCAACGGGGACCTTACAGTTGTTTCGTGATACCTCTTATGAAGTTTTGGCCCACATCTATACCCATACCATCTTTGACCACAGCTCACCGACTCCACTCTAATCTTATCAATTATTTCATGTTAAATTTGTCGGTTTCTCCCATCTTATTTTGTTCCATTCATAGTGGAGGACAAAGTTTTTTGGTGCGTTTTATTTGTGGGTCGTAATGATAATTTGAAGGAAGAGATTTGGCTGTATTATCTAAGATTTAGCATATATAGTTGGCAAAGTGATATCCTTAAAATATTCGCTAATGTTACCCACTGTGTGCCACTGTTCCTCTCGCGAAGCACATTGGTTTGAATTGGTTGATAGATGCTTGTGGCCGCTCCATTTATGAGTTCTGTGATTTAGTATATAGAGTTGGCAAAGTGATATCCTTAAAATATTCGGTGATGTCATCCACTGTTCCTCTCGTGAAGCACATTGGTTGATGGATGGTGGTGGGAGGTCCATTTATGACTTCTGTGATACCATACGAAATATGTTAAAAGATGGGCTACATTCAGACACTTTCAATTCGAAAAGAAAAAGTGTACCTTCACTCACACATTTATTCTATGGCTAATGTGAGGAATTGTTTTACTTAGAAGATGAAAATAAAGCATGAAGGTGTCACGAATATAAGCTAATGGACAAATGCTAGAACACGGTTATAGTTATGTGGTACCATTTAAATATTAAATACAATACGAATGTAGCTTTCAAAAATGAATTGGCATATTCCAGCGCAACAAAAAAAACTGAAGTGAAAACAAATTTTTTCGACCTCTCCCTATAAGATATTGAGACCATGAATTTTCAATGAAAATATATTATACCACTCGTATCTTATTTGTAATTCTCGGTACTATTGAAATGGTGGGTTTCCAACTGAAAATATATTGTGTATCTTATAAATATAAACATGAGTATTTTATAAATATAAAAATAAACTAATAATTATATAAATATAAAAATGAACTAATACTTATATGGGATATTGTTTAAATATATAAAGTTATTTTTACAAAATTAAAATCAAAATATTTTGATTCATATTCAAAGTACAAATCTAAGTTTTTATATATGACTAAAACCAAAAACTTTTGATCCATTCATAGTCTATTAACATGTCAACATGGCAAACAATATTAATTCAGATAGGAGGTCTATGACAAGATTCTCATCTTCCTTATTATATTATATTATATGAAGTTGTGGCTAAAATAATTATACGATTCTTAAACATGATAATTTCCCTAACAAATTTGTAAATTATTCATTCCAGTTAATAGAAACATATTCATATTTAAAAAATCCGTTGTTGTAAACACTAAGGTTGCTATCCAGCTTGAGCTAGAGCCAAAGAAAAATTCCCTATGCCAGTTTTCTAGCATACCAACGACACAATAACTTAACTTCTAATCACAGCAACAAACACCTAAGGGTAGCATGTACTCACAATATCCAAAACGATTCTGAGGATTAATTGAAACCATCAAATGAAATTGATGTATGGAGGTTGAAACGAATGAAATAGTAAGAAATGAATGAGAGTGATCGTGAATGAAATGAAGCCATATAGGAAGATATGTTTATTTTGAATTTTTGATAAATTAAAGATCATAGTAGAGTAAAAAAAAATCACATATTTTTTATAATATGTTGTGGATTATGTAGTAGACGAAGGATATTTTGCGATTATTAAATTTTGGTTATTCATAATTTAAAAATGGAAATTTTTAAAAATCTAATTCTAACCTGGATCACAATTATTAGTGTTTTTAGTTGTATTTCTTTTAATATTTTTATTATTTTTTAATTATTATTTAAATTAATAAATGTAAAGAAAAGTTCGTTATAACATAATTTGGATGATGGATCTGGAGTATGCTCTACACCTGCTTTTATTTGGCTAAAAGCTCGTTTTCTTAGGACATAAAGAAATATGTTAACGACCCAAGACCTAGAGGCATCTTGCAGGAGTGAAAGTCTGCCCCATTACAGACCACCAATGGATTATTCCAAGTAGCTTTTTTTTCTTTGAATAAGGGTGATGAGTCAATCTCTCTTGCGGATAACAGTTAGAGCTGACTATCCTCACTGTTAGTTTGACAACTAAGTTATGATAGATTTTCGTACTTGTGAAAAAAACATAATTTAAATAAAAAAAATAATTTGTCTATATAACTTAATCTATAAAATATTAAGTAAATATAAAAAATAAGTACTATAATCACCACATTAAAAAACCTAGTTTTTGAATAACTAATTAAATAAATACCATGATACCAATTTCTAGGCAATTGGGAAAATTATATTTTAAAATATTAAATTAAATAAATATTACAATTTTAAATTATATTTTAAAATATTTAATTAAATAAATATTACAATGTTAAACTTTGAAGTGTACATCACCAATTGGATAAATTATAATATATAATTTACAAATTACTTAATTAAGGTTTTTGCTGGTATATGTATAATTAATTCATTTCATTCCTGGTATACATATGGTGATATATGTATTCTTTTTTTGTTTAAAGGGAGATACTGAGTATCATACACTATATATATTTAATTTATTTTGATGGATTAAAACTGGTTTGTCATTTGACTTTTCCGTCGGATGGCGCAGAGAACATTATAGGTATATGTTTCATCTTTGCAACGATGTAATAGTCTTTTTAAAAATAACAAAAAAAACTATTTTTCCATTTTACTTTCCTTCCAGTGACTTTGTATGATCCAACCATTTTCACCATGTTAAAGTTTGGTATTTTCTGAAATTTTCCTTTTTTCTTTCTCCGCCTCCAACAGCAAAAACCAAAACAGGGCTTTTTCCCTGTAAATAAATTCTCCACTTTTCCAATTTCTGACATTTAAACTTAGAAATTTCAAACGATACTAACATAAATGACTATGTGGGCTCCATTTAAAATTCCCAATTCTTTAAAGTTATTTTTCTAAATAAAAAAAAAAATCATTTTATATATAAAAGATTTGAATCATAATACTATTAATAGTATACATCTGTTTTTTATTTAATTATGTGTATAGATCTATCTTAATCATGTATCTATAAAGGATAGTAATGAATCCAATTTCTTGATATAGATTTATTTTAACCATGGATCTAGGAAGGACAGGAAATAATCAAATTTCTTGATATGAAAACTTTATTTTAGAGTGCAAAATTTGAAAAAGAGTTTCTACCTCAAAAGATTTAATACACATACAAATTTTATTCTTTTTTGAATTGCATTTTTGAATGCATAAATAATACGACAATTGTGTAGAATATATAATTTAAACTTGCTAGATTTCACACAAAATTGTTCAAAACATATAGTTAAAAAATCCCAAAATGTTAAATACTAAGACTATTTGAAATATTTTAAAATGTTTTAACAATAAAATTTTATGTTTTTTAATTGCTTTATATACATATATGTATAGCTAATATTGAAATATTTATTTAACATGGGCATTGAAATATTTTATTTATGGATCATATTGCCCACATTAAAATGCTATTATGTTATTAATATATTTTTAAATAAACATCAATATTACTTAACTTTACAAAGTGAAATATTTTATTTATGATGCACATTATTTTTTTTATTATTAGTACTGTTTTTTAAATCTCACATATCAATTTTATATTAAGAATTGAATGAACTACATTTCACCCTCTTCTTAGGATGTAACTGATTTTTTTCAATTTTAATTACTTATTCTTTTGAGGTAGTAAATTGCTTTAGTGTAGTTCACATATTATATAAGTCTTGTTGAGATATTTATAAGGAAAATTTGATATAAAATTACCTCATTAGTCCTAACTAAGGACGGACATTGGAAATTGATTTGCTTGTTAACTACTATTAGATTAGAATTGACCAATGCAACTTATAATGTTTAACTTTGAAAAAATTTATTTATTATTCAATATTATAAAAAAATAGTGTTTCGACTTGAAAGTATTATTGCAGCCTTTCCACAATATAATGCCATGTGTAACTAACTAAAAAAATATTTATTTTTCAATATTAAAAAAAAAAAAATAGTTTTTAGGCTTGAAAGTATATTGCAACCTTTCCACAATATAATGCCATGTGTAACTAACTCACATATTTTAGGCCATAATTTATGAATATTGTTGCAATATTGGTGCATGATTTTTAGATGGTTGTGTAGTGATTTGTTATTCTTAAGCTTTGCAAACAAACCATAAAAAAAATAATATCCTTGAAAATAACTCATACTCAGTTAAATAACATATTTACCATCAGTTACATGCCACCATAATTTAAGCAAGTCTTTGCATAAAAAAAATAAAATAAAAATAAGATATAAATATATATACCTACTAGGAATTACTTCCCACCATTATGTATATTTTACTATTTTATTGAAGTGAAGCCCTCAAATTCATATAAGCATTGTGAATTTTGATTCAAAAAAGACAATTTGTGGAGAGTTGTTGTCCTAATGATATTTTTGTACAAAAAATTAGTGTCATATAAACTGTGAATTTTCCATTAAATGAAATTCTTGTCCTTGCAAATTTTCGCACATCTTAACATTATGCATGTGTACTCATAAATTGAGGTGGTGTTATTTTCTTTCATTTTTTCATTTTGTATATTTTATGTTATTTATTTTTCATTCAACCTCTTTGAAACTATCCAAGAAAAATTCAAGAATAACATTTAAAATAAATTAGATGAAAAATATCATATGAATTTGAAAATGCCAAACTCATATGTCATTGGATAGAGGATTCCTTCACCAATCCAACATGATCAACTCCTTCACCTAAGGACAAACATTGCAGTAAGTCCACCAAGATGCAAAATGATGTTATAGAGAAACATGCAAATGTTGAGCTAAAATTTTGTTTTTTAGGCCCTCAATAGCTCGATCAAGCACTTAAAAATATGGATCGTAGCTTGATCGAGGGTTTAAAAAATATCAATTGAGCTCTTGACATGGTTAAATGAAGGCTCGATCACTTTTTTAATTCCACACCTAGTTTTTTATTGGTAGGAAATTAAAAAAAAGGCTTAATAGAACCTCCAGTTACATAAGAGTTTGATAGAGGGATTGTTTTAATACTCCGTCGAGCAATAAAGCCCTCAAATAGCTCAATTGAGGGATGAAAGTTTTCTCTTGCTTAGTGTAACCCAACTTCATGCATAAACTTGTAGATTTACTAGTGGTAACTACCAATCAAAATTTATGCAAGTCTTTGAGCCAAAGCAGGAAATTAATTTATCCAATTCACATATCAATTTATTAGTTCTTGCCAAAGAAAGGTCATAGGATTCAATTTTCCTATTGACCACATTGAAATATTTAATTTATGGATTCAAGAGAGAGAGAGAGAAAAAAATTAGTGTATCTACTTCATAATAGGTTGTAATATTAACAACATGAGAAAAATTAGAGTGATATGATTGTTGTTTTATAATTCTATAACAATTATGTTTTTACATATTATTTTTTGTTTATTTAGAGTATACTCTATTTTTATATTAAAAGAGATATGCGTCAACTTGATAAAAATGAATTATACATCTCCCTCATATTAAAATAAAGAATAGATACTTGTGCACAATAGTAATTATATACTTATTCTCATTGTTATGACCAATGTCTTTAGAAACAAAGAAAGAAAGAAATTATTTTAATGTCCACGAGGATAAAGACAACCTTTGGGACAAATTTCTTCTTCATCTACTTGATGTATTCAACCCTTTTTCTATGAAGCTTCACAATAAATGCTCCCAGCTTCTCGACAAACCCCTCGCTAAATAGATTATCCCAAGAGCTAGCTCTCAACATATCTTCATAAATTTCCTTGTTGTCTGTGAAGGCCTCACATTCTATAATGAAATGTTTTTCTATTACCACTTTTATGGAAGAACAAAAAATGCATACTCTTTCCTTCCACACTTCTTTTGGCCTTTTACAGCGCCCTATTTCACAACGGAGTTGATGAGAATTAGTCCTTAACTGAGCAATAAGAATTTTGGCTCTCCAAGAGATATTGGCCTCTATGTATGCTTTTGGTTGATGACTATCAATGGGATTAAACACTTCAATATAATACTTTTTCTTTTTTCCTGGCTCCTTATCCCAAGTACGCTTGTGGAACTTATCCATAACAAAAGCTTTTATCTCTTTGTTGTTTATGGGACATGTGTTCAAGCAAATACCCTATTTACTAAACTATTTGTTATTTTGCTACATCCAAGTTTTTTTGTTTTTTTCTTTTCTTCTTTCTGTTGCACAATCTGTCATTAAAGACATCCTTAGACCCTCTTCCATTTGCTCAATTTTTTTAAATACCTTATGACTTGCACCATAGAAATTTCTTCAATAGGAGCAACCCATGTTTCACTTAACAAGATAACATAAGGAACTACATTTTTAATCTTGAATTTTTTTGTAATCAAATGCTTCTGAATTTTCTCAATTTGTCTCCACTGCATGTCGGATGTAGTAGTTTCCCATAGTTCACAACCATAGAGAATCACCGAAGTGACTAGAAGCCCAAAAAGAGTTTGAGTGGTTTTCTGGTCCCATAACTTTGCCTCTCTACACCTATTTTGAAAAGCATAAAATGCTTTCCAACCCCCCAAAGTTATTTTCTTTCTACAACCATCCTAGCTTAGATTTTTGTTGAAGTCAATTCCGAGGTATTTGTAATCCGCAACTTTTTCCAGAATGTTTCCTTCAAAGTAGAACTTATTATGATTATGTTTTCTTTTTTAAAGAAAATCATTACTTTCGTTTTGCTAATATTGACTTGCATCCCCACATTTCTACAAAAATGATCAAGGAATATTAAGTGCTCTTGCAAACCAAGAGTCGATTTAACAATCAGAATAAGGTCATTTGCACATGAAAGAATCCATCTTAATAATGATTAAATATTTATTTTCCTAATCTATTTATTGGTATGTTTGATTTTTAAAATAGAAAGAAAAGATTAAAAACAAAATCAATAGCTTAATCTAAATTATTTAATAAAATTTAACCTATTTTCTTTATAAATTATTAAATTAATTAAATTATATTGATGTATAATAATTTTATTATATATTTAAATTTTAAATTTATATTAATAAATAAAAATTATAATTCAAGTATTATAAATATATATGTATATTTAAAAAAAATAGTATACCTATTTTAAATATATTTCTTAAATTAATATCATATGAGAAACAACGCATCACATTAAATTAATATCATATGAGAAACAACGCATCACAATAGCAAAAGAAAGATATAAATTAATAAGTTAAGATATTAGCTTGGAAGTCCAGATAATGAATTATGATTAAATTTTTAGGAAATGGTTTCTTACACATAGAAATGTTGGAAAGTTATATGCAAATTTAAATAAAAAGTATTACCTACGTTACATGTTTATCGAATTAATTAATATTAATTAAATTTTAAATAAATAAATTGTATTATAATAAAAGTAATGAGGTATTTTACAATTTAGTATGTGTGACCACTGATTATAAATTAAAGACGTTTTTTTAATTTTAAAAATACAAGCTGAAGTCATCTTAAATAATACAAATAAAATTTAATAAAAAATAATTAACCACATACATAAACTAGTAAAAAAAAACTAAATACATCTTAATCCATTTTATAAAGAGGGATCAAATATGATAGTATAATTTCTTTTAATATAAAGAGATTAATATATAACATGTGATTAATAATATGTAAAAAGATTAATATATGAAATGTGATTAATAATATATAAAGAGATTAATATATTACATGTGATTAATAATATATAAAGAGATTAATATATGACATGTGATTAAATTATTAAGAAATTATATATTAAGAGATTAATAATAATTTAATATTTGAATTATTTAAAAAAGTGTATGTGAGTGATTAGAGGAATCAAAAGTTAGGTGTCTTAGGCATGATATGGAGTTAATTTTTACAACTAATTCTATGATCTAACTATAATTTATAGTTGAGGGTTAGGGAGGTGAGACACCATGAAGTTTCAAACCAATGACCATTAAGCAAGGAGTGGCTTAAGAGTGGCATGACATAGGGTTGATTCTTACAACTAATTTTATGATCTAACTATAACTTAGAGTTGAGGGTTAGGGAGGTCGACACCAATGAAGTTTCAAACCAATGACCATTAAGCAAGGAATGGCTTAAAGTTACACCCAGTGACTATTTTATATCTCATGTGCTTATTTTGTAATATATTATAATAATTTATTTTTAATTAATAATATATTTTTATTAAAAGAATTAAACTAGCAATTTCACCAAATGTTGCAAAGGAAACGCCATGAGTCATAAATTCGAGAAGAGCCATGACATATAAAGAATCATTAAAGAAAAATATTCTATGGAGATTAAATATTTACCATTCACTTATTAATTATTAATAATTAAATTGAAGAATTAGTTGCGTAATTGGAGTCAAATGAACTCGAACTTGAGGGTTGGGAGGTTGTGGCTCTGAAATAGGATTTTGCTTAAGGGTTTGTGTAGCTGGTTACCATGGTGGGGTGAGGAGGAGGGAGTTTTTCTCCCTCCTACAATAAAGTAGTTGAGGAAAAAATCAAGGGAGCTGGTTCCCAACGCTTCAAGAAACCAGCAAAGGTGGCAACAGAGATTACAAATAATGAAAAATCGGGAACTAGCAGACCTCAAGAACAAGAAGAGAACCGTGAGGAACATAGTAAGGAGAAGAGGACAGAGGGTAGCAATCAGAAAGTTGCTCCCATGAAAATATCAGGGGCATGTAAACCCAAGGCGACCACTATTCCTCGAGTCATTTTAAGTGACCCAACACTGCAGGTGCACAGAGAACACATGGCGGAATATGCAATTATTTGTAAATTCATGGGGATTTGGCCGATGAAGAATGCTTTGCAAGCATGAATAAGGAACCACTAGAAAACAAAGGGGAAAATTGACCTTCACCTTGGGTCCAAGGGTTTCTTCACGGCAATGTTCACAAGCCTAGAGGACAAAGACAGAGTGTTCGAAGGAGGACCCTATTTTTACGCGTCTACAGGCCTTTACATGAGACCATGGGTAATGAACTTTGTTCCAGAATGAGAGACTTTCACCTCGTCACCGGTATGGATAAGACTCTACTCCCTTCCTTTAGATTATTGGTTTCCAGAATCTCTAAAGGTTATTGGTAACAAGCTAGGGCACTTTATAAAAATCTTAGATACTACTCTAAAAGGCAAATACACTTCCTTTGCCCAGATATGTGTGGAAATGGACTTATCTGGGGCACTTCTGGATGAAATCATTTTGGAAGTGTATGATGGGGAATGGGTACAAATGGTAGACTATGAACACCTCCCATTTAGGTGTCGTAAATGCCATGAACACAGGCACTTATACAGGGACTACCCTTTGAACAAACTGGAGAGCAACACCAAAGCCACCATAGGCAAGGATCCTGAAGGTTTTACCAAGGTAGGGGGTAAATGGAAAGGAGGCAAGAGGTACCAAAAGGAAAGTACTGAAGACGGACAAACGAACCACAATAGTTTCAAGATCTTAGAAGAAGAAGTTGAAAACAATGAGACTAACCAGGAATTAGAGAATATTCACTATGAGAAGGAAGGGGATGCTAACATGGAGGAGATACCAGAAAACAACAAACAAATGGAGGACTTGCTAAATATGATGGAGCTCAGCAGGGACCACGAGATGACTCCAAGTGAGTTAGGAACAGAAGACTATGAACTATAGGAGATTCTAGAAAGAGAGAATTTAGATCTAGAAAATTTTATGGAGCAGGGAATCACCAAAGGGGTTGACTCTCTACCAAAAGCAATGTTTGACAGGGTTCAATAGCTCTTCCTCTGGAGATCACAAACAAAGTGCTCTGGAGTCAAAAGAAACCATGAAAACCAGGAGAATAGGGGAGTGAAAACGATGGAGGATACATTGATGCTTTCTTCAAAGAACCCAGGTAGGAAAAGAGGAAGGAAGAAACATAATGATTTACTGTCCGAATGCAGAAAACTTATTATTAACTCAGGTAAGATGAAGTCTCACCAGTTAATCCTTTACAAATATTTCTTAGTGAAGCTTACAACCTAGAACATTTGGGGTCTAGGAAGTAAAAGGAAACAAAGAAACTTTAGTAGTAGAATAAAAGAAGAAAAATCAGATATGATTTTCATTTAGGAAACAAAATGTTCGATGGATAAGATCAGAGAGATACACAACAAATGGTTAATCAAGTATGAGTATCTAGAGGTAAAAGCAGATAACTCGACGGGGCGGATTCTCAGTCTATGGGATCCTCGAAAACTTGGAATCCTGGATGCTAAAGCTTCTAGGAATTATCTATCGATGGTGATTCAACCTTTGGGGGATAAGGAGATCTACATGATAACTAATGTCTATGGCCCTCAAAAACTAGAAGACTGATGAGCCCCAATTTTTGGTACAATTTGGGCTCATTTGGCCTACTTACCTTGCTCAACCATTCATCTTTTAACACTTATGCATTCATTTCTTAGTATATTCATGTTATTTGTAGGAAGAAGGGCAGGCATTATATCTATGTGGCTAATACATGATGATTTCAGGTTTTTGGCATTAAAGAGAGCAAAAGACCACGCAAATGGAGACAAAGAGACAGCAAAGGTGACATTGCGGGTTCATAGGGAGGTTGTCCACAGTCTTGATGACCTTCCTCGTGATTTTCACCTTAACTCCGAGCTCCAACAGCTCTCCCCACCGAGCTTAAAGGCAGCCAACGGATTCTACAGGATCAGCAGTTTAACTTTCAGTTGGACAGCCAAGCTCCACGAATGGAGGAAGCCAGCTTGATCTTCATTGTGTATAAATATGAAGGCCGTAGCCTTTGATAGGAGCTTTTTGAACTTTTGAATTACTATTGTAATTTCTGAGCACGAGTTACAGCTCGGTGTTTGTTTTTGTAAGCCAGTTTTGGCATGACATTAGACTCTTGATTATGAATAAAGGCAAGCAGATTTGGATCTAATTCTGAGTTTTTTAAGGGAGCTATAGCTCTCAGGTTAGGGCCCAACCTGAGAGCAATATATCTCCTCTTCTTTGTAGTGTTATTTGCCTTTCTTTGCAGCACTTTATTTCCTCTGTTTTGACATGCATTTAGAATTTACAGTTTGCTGATTTGATTTCTTTAATGAGATTGAGAAGGATTAGCTTATGGTTAAATCGCTTTCAGTTGCTTAGATTAGAATAGGAGGATTGTAATTCATTGGAGCTCCAAGAAAAGGTTGATAGTGCCTTCACTGCCATCTCTGTTTAGAGATTGGGGTGCAGTCTATACCAACCACCAAAAAAACGCAGTCTTTTTACTTTCATACAAGCTGCAACACAGTCATTTTAATTATAGATCCCTCCATGCACTCTGATCTTGAGCCATACTTCTTCATTCCAACTCCATGCACGACTTCTCTTCACGATTTACATTGCTGTTCATTGGTTTAATAGCACGGGTAGCATAGGTTAATGAATTCTCGTTTTTGGTGCAAGACATAAGCAATTTGTTTTATTTACACTGCTCAGTATCATTCCATTTCCTTCTTCTTCTTCTTAACCACGCCTAAAGCCACCTACTCGACCTTTGTTCAGCTTGTTTGCCTTCCAACTCTTCCATTGTCCACGTAGCTCCATTTTCTTGACCTTTCGTTGCTTCCATCGTTCTATCCACCAACCAACTTCATGCACTCTTTCTCCATCTTATTTCTCTGCCCCTGAGCCATCACAAGCTCCATCTCCATCTTACCTATCCCCCCATACCGCTCCATCACTTCACCATCACCCAAAACTCCCACGGTAGAACATCCTGTAGAAGTTAGCAGACTTCCTGTAGAATTCCTGAGTTTCCTGTAGGATCCCCTGCAGACATCCTGTAGAAACCTGTAACCTCGGTTGCCGAGCACCTGAACATTGTGAACTTCTATGGAATGATGTTTTGGATCCTCTGGAACCTCTCCTAGCCCTCCTGACCTTTCCCAAGCTTTCTCTCCCTTCGCACTTCCTCTGCACAGCCAAACCCTAATAAGAAACAAAATCATAATCACTCCAACCACTTAAGCAAAAATACAAAAACAATGTTCTTTTCAATGGAAGTAGTTTAAGTTCATGCATTTCATATCACTAGAGGTAATGGCATCATTCTTAGACATTTGCACTCCCACCATTGCATCATAGAGATTAAGCTAGTCAGATTAGGGTTTACTAGGGTTTCCATGTTTTGGTTGGCTTTCAGTTCATTTTTGCAAAGTAGATTAATTTCCTTTGAGATAGCCTTCGTCCATCATTTAGAAAGCTTCTTCTGAGAGCATATAGAAGTTGGCTTGAGCCCTAGCGGACTTGTGCCAGCTGACCAAGTGACAGCTGCGACAAGAGCTAGTACTTGTGCATACAGCACCGTCGCTTCCAAGTTTGTACGAACTACCGGGTTGATAAAATTAGAGATAGGAAGCCCCAGGAGTTGTAGCATTATTGCTACAATACTGGAGCCCACCATCTTTTTGGCGCCGTTGCCGGGGAAGCGTCAGAGTATTAGTAATTGTTGCTTTTCTTCTATTTTCTTACTCTTGCCTTCTGCTCAGTAGTTTATTTCATTTCCATTCTGCAAAAGTAGCATAGACATTTCCTGCTTTCATAGATTAGCATTTCCTGCTTTCATAGATTAGCATTTCCTGCTTTCATAGATTAGCATTTCAATTCCGCAATTTCAATTCTGCAAGCGTAGACTAGCATTTCCATTCCTGCAATTTCATTTGAGCAAAGTAGACTAGTTCTTTGCTGCTTTCAATTCAATTCTGCATCTTCATTTCAGTAAGATAGTTAGTTGTAGATCAATCTGTTTCAGTTTTGCAGGTACCAAAGAAAAAAGCAAAAGCAATCAAAAAAAAAGAAAGTCTTTTCCATTTCATGCCTCGTAGGAACCGAGATAAATCAGGCAAATTCCTACCCAACACCCCCACCACATCACTGAGTCACCCTTCTCTCTTCTTTGGTGACAGTGACCCAGAAGAACCTATAGGTGAACATCCTGAGATATACAAAGATCCTATAGAAGAAGAAGAGTTAGAGACCACTCCATCTGAAGCTATGGCTGACAATAGAGGAGAAGATGAGAGAATAGAAGGTGCCTTCCCCATCCGAGAGACCAATGGAGAGATGAAAATGAAGAACATTAGCCCCTCTGCTTTACCTCACTTCCATGGACTGATTACTGAAGATCCTGATACCTTCCTGTTTGAGTTTGCTATCCTTTGTAGAACCTATGACTATACTGAAGATGAACAAAAGCTGAAACTCTTCCCTTCAACTCTTAAGGATGCAGCATTACGCTGGTTCATGGGCTTACCTGGGAATAGTATCACCACTTGGGCTCAGATGCAGCAAGCTTTCAATACCAAGTACCGGGACTACTGTAGGTCCAAGGAAACCAAGGGAGAAATCTTTCGGATGACCATGGGAAATGATGAGTCCTTAGAGGATTATGAGGAAAGGTTCCAACTTAGCTATAAGCGGGCCAGGTGCACACTTGATCCTGAATCCCTCAAGTTGGTTCTGCTCCGAGGAGTCCCTGAAGACCTCTTAGATACCCTTCACATGTTAGCTGGTGGGGATATTTACCAACTGCCTTATGAGGACATCAAGACTGTGTTTAGAAACCACTCCAGGGCAGCTCGGAAACGAGGAAGAGGAAACCTCCCCTCAGCTGGTATTCCTTTCTCCAAGCATGAGTTTGCAAATCAATTAGAAGATCTTAAGAGTGAGGTGAGACAGACCATCGCCATGCAGCTGGACACATTCAGGATCCAGCAGAAGAAGGAAGAAGCTGAGAGAGCCTTGGCTATCTTCTGCCCTAGATGTACAAGGAGACACCCTAAGAACGAATGTCCATTCATTCGATTGAAGTGTGTTTCGTTTGTGAGGAGGACCATCCCACAAATCAGTGTCCAACCTTACCTGGGTTTAAAGCCATGTACCAAGGGACAGAAGCCCCCACTGAACCTCTCTATTACCTCAACCAAAGGAGGCCACAAGGACCTAGACCTTACCAGCAGGGGATGCAAGGGGCACCTCAAGCTTATTACAGCCCCAACCAATCGACTCCTATGCCTTCCTGGGGTCCCCCTGCTCATCCTTCCTGGTCCATGCCTCCTCCATGGTCTTATCCACCTCAGCACCCTACTCAACCTGCTTCTCATTCATATCATTCACATGCCCAGCCACAGCCTCAGTGGAATGCACCTCAGTCGGGGTGGAGGCCCCAATACAACACTCCTCCTGCCATTTTGCCTCCACCACCAGTTCAACCTCAGCCATTACCCCCTGCTCCTCCAAGGCAACCTCAAATACCTGCTCAACCGAACTCGAACCCCAACAATAGATAGGCCCAGCAGGTATACACTGGGGAAACCTCATGCCCTACCTATGCTGTGGAGATCCAGGAGATCAATCTTCGATCTGGAAAGACTCTACCAGATTGCCAACCTCCTCCCCCAGAGGATGAGGAAGATAAACAGGAAAGTGAACCAAAGGCTATTCCACCCTTTCCTGAGAGACTAACAGCCACCACATAACCCAACCCAGAGGAAGATGAGCTTCTGGGTGAGCTCAAGCAGTTGTGTGTCAAAATACCACTTCTCCAAGCCATCAAGGATGTGCCAATATACAACAAACTGGTTAAGGAAAAGTGTTTCAAACACCCAGGCAGGCGGAAGAAAGATGCTTCAACCATCAATGTCTTAGGACAACTGTCTGACCTTATGCTAGGACAAGTCATCTGCCCAAAGTATCTAGATCCTGGGAGTCTTGTAGTAGATGTCCACATCAATGGCACCATCATACCACACACCTTGATTGATCTGGGGGCTGCCATTAATGTGATGACCAGGGATACCATGCTCAAACTCAATCTTCAAGGTTCCTTGAGGAAGACCTCGACAGTACTGCAATTAGCAGATCGCTCCACTGTGACTCCCGAAGGGATTGTGGAGGATGTCTTGGTCTCTATCGACTCTTGGGAATACCCTGCAGACTTCCTGGTTCTGCAACCAAAGGCAAAGCTTACTGGATATCCTCTCATTCTGGGAAGGCCTTGGTTAGCCACTGCAGATGCTTACATAAGTTGTCGTGCAGGAAACATGACCATCAAAAATGGTCCTATGTCCAAGCAGCTAGTCCTCTACCCTCCTGCCCAACCCTCTTTAGAGCATGACTTACCACTCTGGTTGGAGGAAGGAGAGGAAGACGAGGTGTACTCAGCACCTCTGTGCACCCTAGATACCACTAGAAGAGACCCCCCAACCGAGGATGACTTGATTGAGACCTTGATCCAGAATCCACCTTCCAGTGCACTATCCTTAGAAAAATTGGTGGAGGATGCCCAAGCCAGCACCTTAGTGGATCTTTGTACAACAAACCCTGTCACTCCCAGAGTCAAAAGTGTGGAGTTCGGCCCTGAGAGAACGTTAAAGATCAGCTCCTCCCTATCTCCTTCCCAGGAAAAGGAGCTGTGTAGCTTGTTGGCCAGTCACCTAGATGCTTTTGCTTGGAGCTATAAGGAGATGAAAGGAGTCCATCCTTCGGTCTGTACCCATCATATATACATCAAAGAGGATTGTAAGCTGGTTAGGCAACCCCAGAGGAGAATGAATCCAGCCCTTAAGGACAATGTCAAGGAAGAATTGCAAAAACTGTTGGATGCCGGATTCATCTACCCCATCTCAGATAGTGAATGGGTGTCCCCTCTGGTGTTGGTTCCCAAGAAAAATGGGAAATGGAGAATGTGTGTGGACTACCGAGAACTGAACAAAGCTACCAAGAAAGACCATTTCCCTCTACCTTTCATAGATCAAGTGTTGGATGGACTGGCAGGGAAGAAGTTCTTCTCTTTCCTGGATGGGTTTAGCGGGTACAATCATATCCAAATCAGCCCGGAAGACCAAGATAAGACCACCTTCACTTGTCCTTGGGGTACCTTTGCCTACCATGTCCTTCCCTTTGGGCTATGCAATGCTCCTGCTACCTTCCAGAGAGCTGTCTTGAGCATCTTCTCGGAGCTGGTCCATGATGCAGTGGAAATCTATATGGATGACTTCACTCCTTATGGGGCCAACTTCCAGGAAGCATTGTCCAATCTGGGAAAAGTCCTAACCAAATGCATTGAGATGAACTTGTCCCTTAGTCCTGAAAAATGTGAATTCCTAATGACTGAAGGGACCGTGCTAGGCCATACCATTTCTTGCCAAGGGTTACAGGTGGATCCTAACAAAATTGCTCTCATCAAGAAGGTTCCACCTCCTCAAAAGGTAAGGGATGTTCGGAGTTTCTTGGGATTAGCAGGATATTACCGGAGATTCATTAAAGACTTCAGCAAGCTAGCCTCGCCATTGTTTGGCCTGTTGGCAAAAGATGTGGAGTTTAAATGGACTGACGATTGTCAGAGGGCTTTGAATGAATTGAAGGACAAGTTGGTGTCAGCCCCAATCCTGAGAGGTCCAAACTGGGCCCTACCTTTCCACATCCACACTGATGCCTCGAACAAAGCCATAGGTGCAGCCTTAGGACAAGTTGAGCAAAAACTTCCATATGCCATTTACTTTGTTAGCAAAAACTTGTCCAAAGCCGAGCTGAATTACACTGTAACCGAGAAAGAGTTTTTGGCTGTGGTCCATGCACTGAACAAGTTCTGACATTATATCACTGGCTATCAAACATTTGTACATACTGACCATGCTGCAATTAGATATTTAATGAGTAAACCAGATGTGAATGCTCGTATTATTAGATGGTTACTTTTATTGCAGTAGTTTGATTTGACCATTGTTGACAAACCAGGTAGAGAAAATGTTGTTGCTGACTTTTTATCTAGATTGGATTTGTCTGCAGATGAGGATGGAACAGTGGATGACCAGATGCCCGATGAACATCTGTTTTCTATTTCAGTACTCTCTCCATGGTTTGCTGATATAGCAAACTACCTTGTTTCAGCACAGTTCCCTCCGCACCTATCTTCAAGAGAGAAGAGCAGAATCATCAGAAAAAGTGCCTCATTTACTTGGATCGGGGGCAATCTATTCAAGCTTGGCCCCGATCAGATCTTAAGGCGTTGTGTAAGGGAGGAGGAAGTCTTTGATATCCTCCTCACCTGTCATGATGGGCCTTGTGGAGGACATTTTGCAGCAAAGAGGACTGCCTTCAAGATCCTGCAGGCAGGCTACTATTGGCCCACACTTCATCAAGATGTCAGAAGATATGTCAGCCAGTGTGACCAATGCCAAAGAATGGGGAAACCGACCCAAAGGGATGAGATGCCTCTCCAACCTCAGGTGACTCTTGAGCCATTTGAGAAGTGGAGTATGGACTTTGTGGGCCCAATCAACCCTCCTTCGAGGCAAAGGTCTTACATCATTGTGTGCACTGACTACCTGACAAAGTGGGCAGAGACCAAAGCAATCAAAGCAGCAACAGAAGAAAAGGTGGCCGAGTTCCTAAGAGAAAACATCTTCTATAAGTTTGGCTATCCAAGAGAGCTGGTCATCGATCAAGGGAGCCAGTTCACCTCCAACCTGGTTGAAGATCTACTAGCTCATCACAAGATCAAACATAGGAATTCCACCCCCTATCACCCTCAAGCAAATGGGCAGGTGGAAGTCACCAATAGAGCATTAGAAGGGATCTTGACTAAGGTGGTGAGCAGCAGCAGAAAGGACTGGGCAGATCGCCTGGTTGAAGCCACATGGGCTTACAACACCACTTGGAAGACCACCACCGGCTTCACACCTTATGAGCTGGTCTATGGGAAGAAAGCTTTGCTGTCCATTGAATTTGAATGCAACACTTTGAGGATGGCAGCTCAGCTGGACCTAGATCTCAGCCATGCACAACAAGAGAGGTTATTGCAGCTAAATGGACTGGATGAGCACCGAATGCAGGCCCTCCTTCACTCGGAAGTGGTTCAACTTCAGAGAAAGGTGTGGCATGACCAACACCTCCATGACAAGCAATTTCAGCCGGGAGATTGGGCTTTGTTGTATGACTCCAGATACAAAGATTTCAAGGGGAAGCTGAGAACCAAATGGCTAGGGCCATATTCAGTGGAAAAATGTCATGACAATGGATCTGTTCTTATTCGGACCATTGATGAGGAAGCCATCCCCATGCTTGTCAATGGGCATCGATTGAAGATCTACAGGAGACCTCTCTCAAGACAAGAGTTCATCAAAACTATGGAGAAATCTGTATTGGTCATAGAGAAGGGTTCTGCCTCTGCTTTGGGCATACCCTGAAAGATTCACAAAAAAAAAAAAAAAAAAAAAATAAAAATAAAAAAAAAATAAATAATAAAGATCCTTGGGTGAAAACCTTTCTGAGGCGCCCAAGGCAGGTGGTAGGGGTGAAAACCTCATTGAGGCGCCCCTATTGTCTTTCAAAAAAAAAAAAAAAGAGAAAAATTTGGAAAAGATCCTTGAGTGAAAACCTTTCTGAGGCGCTCAGGGCAGATGGCAAGGGTGAAAACCTCATTGAGGCGCCCCTGTTATCTTTCAAAAAAAAAAAAAAAAAGAAAAAAAAAGAAAAAAAAAGAAAAACAAGGTTAGCAAATTCATAATGTAAAAATGCATGCAAGTTGCAGGTGTTCTATGGAGGAGAGGGAGCCTCTCAACTCAAAGCCAAGGATCCTTATCATGCAGTCAGGACACCTCACCAGCACCTCCTCCAAGAATACTCATTTTCTCCAAGGTATGTGCAATTTTATTACAGCTTGAGTCTTCTACAGGAAGACGCAGATTTTCTACAGGAAGATGCAGATTTTCTACAGGAAGGTGCAGACTCTCTACAGGAAACGCAACCTTTCTACAGGAAGCTCTGTATTTCTACAGGAAACTTCCTGTAGAAGCTCAGAACGGCCCAGAATCCATTTTGTGAGGAGATCTAACGGTTAAGGATCGGTTTGGACGCATGCAAGCTACTATTGTCTCCCTTGCACATTGTTGTCACCCCGTCCTGCCATCCTTGTCGACATGCAACGAAGTTACCTGCACCAGCAAAGCAGATCGATGAGTTCTCAAGAAAAAGCAAGTTTTAAATGAAAAAACGCTGGAGATCTCATACCATATCCATCTCAGTCATCCAGAAGCCTTGGGAGCGTGATCGGGAGGCCAGATCCTTCGTCGTGCAGCATGCACCCAAGGAGGAAGAACTATTACAAGACATCCCGCGGGAGTCCTGTAACAGTTAAGCCCGCTAGAGTGGATACCAATCACAGCGCTGGCCATATGCAATGAAATGCGGGCGCATGCAGCCAAAGCATCCAATCCATCGTCGGCAGCCTGTAAACATGAACCTCCGGGCCTGTGTAAGTTCACCAGCAGCAGGTAGATCCACTCATCATCGTCCAAAAACCGAAACATCGTGTGCAGCCGCGCAGGTAAGTGTCTCGACCCTTCCTTCCATCAGATTGCATGAATTTTACTTTGAATTGATTGCAAAGTGTAAAGGTGAATGGGTTGAGCAGTCGTATGGCCATTTGGCCGGCCACGTCGGCCAGTTAATGGTCTAGTTGGATGTTTGGGTGGCGGCCATGACAAAAAGAATGGGCAGCACGCACGTGAGAGCAATCCCGTCAGGAAAAAAATGAGTTTAACAGAAGAGGCGGCGGCAGATCTACGGGAATTGATGCGGCAGCAAGGGAACTCGCAGGCAAATGATGGGATGACGTCGCCCAACGGTCCGGCGGGGACAGCTCACCCTCGCGCCACGGATTCCGCCGATTCAAAATCTAATCGCTAGATTGCCCTCATGCATTTATCAACCACTGTTTTGAACTCGAGTGGCTATCCTGATCTTTCTGCAGTTCGATACGCCGAGCCTTTGACTATCAGAACGCTTGTGAAGCACACCCAGAGCGCAGACCAACTGCAGTCTTTCCCGAAAATTGCGCGCTGCTCCTACAGGAACGCTGTTTCTACAAGAACACAGTTTCTACAGGAAGGCGGGTGCCTCACGTAAAAAGGTGGCAGATTATAAAGGTAACCCTGAACTCTTCATGCAATTGGTTTTTAAAGGTGGCAGATTCGTCGTCCATAGTCTGGTCATAGAAAATTGGTGAAATTGTTGTCTGTTGTGCCTATACTGTCGTTCTACAGGATGTTAGTGAATTAAACTGTGTTAAGGTCCTCAGGGATAAGTTTTGTGGATTATTTGCACAACAGAAGCGTAATTCTATGCCCTATCCCAATAAGCTAAATTTCTCCCGCATTCGCCACCTCTAGCAACAGTTTTTATCATGCCAGGTGGGTTTATTAGACGGGAACCCACTGATTCATTAAAATTAAGAGAAAACCAGGAGGTGGTGGAGCTCTTCACACGAGCACAATGGATATCCTTTTGTGACAAGCTGCAGGGTTATGACGACGAAGTGGCAGAAGAATTTTTACAAGCCTTGAGGTCGAAATCCAAAACATTGGCCACAGTGAATTTCAGGGGCCTAAGCTTCAAGCTCACCCCGCAATATATCAGTCGAATTATTGAACTTCCAATGGGTCTGCCGTGGGATAAGGAAGAAAGGAAGTTGAGCCAGCAGGCAAAGAAAGAATTCTTTCCACCTGAGGAGGAATTCACGGAGGACAAAAATGGGGTGCGTAGAACAAGTTTGTTGCCACCATGGAATGAAGTTAGCTTGTAGATCATGAAGTATATAACCTGTGAAGGCCGTTTTAGCATCGTGTACGGGTATCACTTTAGGTTGCTCACTGAATTGAGACACCAGATTGATCTTCCTGTAGAAAACAAACTGAGCATTCCTTATTTCCTGCTACAGTCTTTAATTGAGTGTGCCACAAAGTTAAAAGAAGGCATACCAGATCAGGTAGCCCACCATGGGTTGATCAAAATTCTTGTGGAGGATGCACTTCATTCATATAAGGTTCCCCTCTCATGGGAATCATTCAGGAATTTGACAAAAGATGGAGACATAAAGATGTTGACCGAGGAAAGTGGTTCCTCCAGCAGTGAGGAAAAAGAATCAGTGGCCGCGGGAAAAAGAGAAACAGGCCAGAAGACCCCGACCACAGTGCAGAAGAAAGAACAAAAGAAGAAGCATGAGAAAAAGGATGACAAAGAAAAAGGTGACACACCCATCTTGTCAGCAAGAGAGAAGAGGTTGCAAAGCAGAACGGACAAAGCTGAGATGGTCCACATCAGCCCAAGTACCTCATCAGCACCCGCAACCCAACCAAAAAGAAAAACCCATGCAGCAAAGCAAGCCAAGGTGGCGACACCTGTGTCTACAGGAAAGCAGAAACATGCTTCTACAGGAAGCCCAAAAATTGTTGGGAAAGGGTCTTCTACAGGAAGCCCGAAAGCTGTTGGAAAAGGGTCTTCTATAGGAAGCCCGAAAATTGCTAAAATAGGGTCTTCTACAGGAAGCCCTGACAAAGTGAAACCCAAGGAGAAGAAGGCTGATATTCGTGATAGAGAGGCAGCAGCTGTGCTGGCTGCCCTCAGCACGCCACCTAAGCCAAAAGAGAAAAGAAAGAGGGAGACCCCTCTATACTTTAAAGCTCGAAGAAGTGTTAGGATAAAGACGGGCAGGCCACAACCTTCGTCTAGCAGCCCGATTGTCATTGAAGATACCCCTGCTTCTCCCAAGGAAAAGTCCCCCTCAAGGATAACAGTCACCTATGAGAAGGGGAGCCCAAAGAAAAATACGTGGCAAGAAAGGTTAGACCTGTTGACTAAAAAAGCTCGGCTACAAGAGGCTGAAAATGTTCTACAGGACACTCTGGCCCGGCTACAGGAAACAGAGAAGAGGGAAGGAGAAGGACCCTCATCAACACCAAAGGAGGGTGAGATAGAGCCACCTAAAGAGGTAGTAAAAGAACATATACCAGAGCCCAGCCCTCAGCCTAGTCTGAGTTCATACTACACCTTTTTAGAGGCAGGCAAAATCATACCGCAAAAATTTACTGTACCCCTATTTTTTGCATTAGAGGAAGAAAGAGTCTGTACCCACACATGGATGCAGATCGCCAAGTCAAAGGGTGTGGCGGACATAGGTCCCTTACAAGAGCAACTCAAGGAGGTCAGGAGTGAATTCGCCATGGCTAAACATGTGGCTAATTGCCAACGTGTGCTTCTACAGGAAGAAAACCAGAAGCTGAGATTGCAGCTACAGGAGCTAAGGGCAGGGGCAGGTACATCCTCCAAAGACACCACAGAAGAACAACAAGGCAAAAAGGAGCTGACCACCAGTCTTGAGGAGCCAATGACACTTCTACAGGAAGCAGAACAACAAGCACAAATTGAAGTGCAAGCTCTAAAAGAACAGCTGCAGCAAAAGGAAGCACAATTGGCTTGCATGGCCAGTTGGGCCATGGAGGCAATACAGTGCAGACAACCTGCAAAATCCTATGGTTTGTATTTGAAAGACCAATGGCTGCAGTTCCAAATAAATACCCTGGCACAAAGAGGTATTTCTCAGATCCAGGACCCACAACAATTTTCTGAGTTGTGCAGTACTAGTTCGTCAAAAGATAAAGCCAAATTAGCAGAGTTCTACCTCCACAATTTGGCCTTGCCTAATGAAGTTTCCTGGGATCCCAATACTGCCTTGGGAGATATGCAATTGATGGCGTTCGCTTCATGGTTGAACCATGAGGATCAAAGAGCAGCTGAAGCAAAATCGGTCATGAACCGAGAATTGAACGAGCCATTGTTCATTCGAGCAGAACCAGAGGATCCAGTGGCACTCATCTCAGCACACCAACACTTGTCTACTGATCCCATAGCTTCCTTGAGATTTATGGACCAACAGGCCCAAGCCATGGCTCATTTTGAAGACATGGAAAGACTGTTAGGAGAAACTGTTGCCCAAGCATGCACACGCAGATGGAATACCTTGGCACACAGTTTGAAGATCCGAGAGTACCATACCCCAACACGGATGAGGGAAGCTTTGGTAAGGGTAGACCTTTACAAGAAATCCATGCAAAGCCTCCAGGCCAGCTGGATTGGCCTTAAACTCAACCCACCACTGCTGCTAGGATTGGCTGAAGGTAGCACAGAGAAGGATGACAGTGAACAATGGGAAGAGGTGAACAGGAAAGCTGGGTTTCATATCATCAAGGAGGACACTACCACAGAGGCTTGGGATGTAAGGGAAGCAGTAAAAGCAATGAAGGATGAAGATTTGGACTAAGTTGCTCAAGGATGAGCAAATATTTTAGCTGGGGGGTGATGATGATGAGCCCCAATTTTTGGTACAATTTGGGCTCATTTGGCCTACTTACCTTTCTCAACCATTCATCTTTTAACACTTATGCATTCATTTCTTAGTATATTCGTGTTATTTGTAGGAAGAAGGGTAGGCATTATATCTATGTGGCTAATACATGATGATTTCAGGTTTTTGGCATTAAAGAGAGCAAAAGACCACGAAAATGGAGACAAAGAGACAGCAAAGGTGACATTGCGGGTTCATAGGGAGGTTGTCCACAGTCTTGATGACCTTCCTCGTGATTTTCACCTTAACTCCGAGCTCCAACAGCTCTCCCCACCGAGCTTAAAGGCAGCCAACGGATTCTACAGGATCAACAGTTTAACTTTCAGTTGGACAGCCAAGCTCCACGAATGGAGGAAGCCAGCTTGATCTTCATTGTGTATAAATATGAAGGCCGTAGCCTTTGATAGGAGCTTTTTGAACTTTTGAATTACTATTGTAATTTCTGAGCACAAGTTACAGCTCGGTGTTTGTTTTTGTAAGCCAGTTTTGGCATGACATTAGACTCTTGATTATGAATAAAGGCAAGCAGATTTGGATCTAATTCTGAGTTTTTTAAGGGAGCTATAGCTCTCAGGTTAGGGCCCAACCTGAGAGCAATAGACCTCCTCTTCTTTGTAGTGTTATTTGCCTTTCTTTGCAGCACTTTATTTCCTCTGTTTTGACATGCATTTAGAATTTACAGTTTGCTGATTTGATTTCTTTAATGAGATTGAGAAGGATTAGCTTATGGTTAAATCACTTTCAGTTGCTTAGATTAGAATAGGAGGATTGTAATTCATTGGAGCTCCAAGAAAAGGTTGATAGTGCCTTCACTGCCATCTCTGTTTAGAGATTGGGGTGCAGTCTGTACCAACCACCAAAAAAACGCAGTCTTTTTACTTTCATACAAGCTGCAACACAGTCATTTTAATTATAGATCCCTCCATGCACTCTGATCTTGAGCCATACTTCTTCATTCCAACTCCATGCATGACTTCTCTTCACGATTTACATTGCTGTTCATTGGTTTAATGGCACAGGTAGCACAGGTTAATGAATTCTCGTTTTTGGTGCAAGACATAAGCAATTTGTTTTATTTACACTGCTCAGTATCATTCCATTTCCTTCTTCTTCTTATTAACCACGCCTAAAGCCACCTACTCGACCTCTGTTCAGCTCATTTGCCTTCCAACTCTTCCATTGTCCACGTAGCTCCATTTTCTTGACCTTTCGTTGCTTCCATCCTTCTATCCACCAACCAACTTCATGCACTCTTTCTCCATCTTATTTCTCTGCCCCTGAGCCATCACAAGCTCCATCTCCATCTTACCTATCCCCCCATACCGCTCCATCACTTCACCATCACCCAAAACTCCCACGGTAGAACATCCTGTAGAAGTTAGCAGACTTCCTGTAGAATTCCTGAGTTTCCTGTAGGATCCCCTGCAGACATCCTGTAGAAACCTGTAACCTCGGTTGCCGAGCACCTGAACGTTGTGGACTTCTATGGAATGATGTTTTGGATCCTCTGGAACCTCTCCTAGCCCTCATGACCTTTCCCAAGCTTTCTCTCCCTTCGCACCACCTCTGCACAGCCAAACCCTAATAAGAAACAAAATCATAATCACTCCAACCACTTAAGCAAAAATACAAAAACAATGTTCTTTTCAATGGAAGTAGTTTAAGTTCATGCATTTCATATCACTAGAGGTAATGGCATCATTCTTAGACATTTGCACTCCCACCATTGCATCATAGAGATTAAACTAGTCAGATTAGGGTTTACTAGGGTTTCCATGTTTTGGTTGGCTTTCAGTTCATTTTTGCAAAGTAGATTAATTTCCTTTGAGATAGCCTTCGTCCATCATTTAGAAAGCTTCTTCTGAGAGCATATAGAAGTTGGCTTGAGCCCTAGTGGACTTGTGTCAGCTGACCAAGTGACAGCTGCGACAAGAGCTAGTACTTGTGCATACAGCACCGTCGCTTCCAAGTTTGTACGAACTACCGGGTTGATAAAATTAGAGATAGGAAGCCCCAGGAGTTGTAGCATTATTGCTACAATACTGGAGCCCACCAAAGACAAACTAAAGCTTCTCACATCCCTTGAGGAACTGAGAGAGAGACATCCTAATATGCCTTGGATTATGGTAGGGGATTTTAATATGATCAGATCTCTTACAGAAAAAAGAAAAGGAGGTACAAGGAAACTAGGTAGGGACTCCATTTCCTTCCAGAACTTCATGAATAATATGGGGCTAGTGGACACAGAAACAAAAGATAGCATTTTTACTTGGAATAATAAGAGAGGATGAGCTTCTCAAGTTGCCCCTAAATTAGACAGATTCATAATATCTGAGGAGCTCCTTATCAAAGGCCTTGATATGTCAGCTTTAATCCTTCCCTTCGGAGGCTCGGACCGCTCGCCTATCCAGATGGAAGCTACATTTATGGGTACACCAAGGAACAAACCCTTTAGGTTTGAATATATCTGGCTCTCTAACCTTGACTTCACCAACAATATTGATAAATGGTGGATGGAAGATAGGCCCATTCATGGCACTAAAATGTTCATACTGCAGCAAAGACTCAAGCACATCAAATCTAGGCTTAAATATTGGAATAAACAAGAGTTTGGAAATATTTTTAAAGCCAAAAATAAGTTGAGAAGAAAATCCAGGCGATTAATTAGATCAACATCCTAGAGGGTTTTACCGAGGAAAGGAAAATTCAGGCTGATGCTCTGCAAAATGAATGGGAGTTTCAGTGCTTGCAAGAGGAGATTTTATGGAGATAGAAATCGAGGTTGCAATGGATTAGAGAAGGAGAAAGAAACACAAAGTTTTTTCATAGATCAACTTTGGATCACAGATCCCATAACAGAATTTCCAAACTCAAATATTCTCAAGGAAAAGAGCTTGTCTCACACATAGAAATAGAATCTGTCCTAGTTCAGCACTTCTGTAGCATAGCAGAGGAGCCTCTTGTTGACAGATCTTGGTTCATTAAAAAATTCACAAAGTTCATTCCTAAACTTGTAACCAGGGAAGACAACCACAATCTTAACAGGCCAGTGTTTGAAGAGGAGGTTAGTGAGGTCATCAATGAGATGCAAAAAGGGAAAGCTTCTAGCCCTGATGGTTTCAATGTGGATTTATTCAAAGCTTGTTGGAAAATAGTGAAACAAGATATCCTTGAGGTTGTGGAAGACTTTAGAAGATCTAAAACGATTTTGAAAGCTCTTAATGCCTCTTTCATAGCTTTGATTCCAAAGCAGGAAAAAGCTATGACTCCGGATAGATTCAGACCCATATCTTTATGTAATGTGGTGTACAAAATTATCTCCAAGGTGATTGCTAACAGAATAAAGCCTCTTCTTCATGCTCTCGTTTCAGAGGAGCAAATTGGTTTTGTGGAAGGAAGACAGATTCTCAACAACATCATACAAGAACATGAGGTGATACACTCTCTTAAGAGAAATAAGCAAGCTGGTATGATAATGCAACTAGACCTAGCGAAAGCTTATGATAAGCTAAGTTGGGCATACATCAAGGAGGTGCTAAAAGCTTATGGTTTCGACCACAACCGGATAAGATGGGTTATGTCCCTTGTATCCTCGGTTAGTTTCTCATTTCTACTTAATGGATCTCCCTCTAGAACCTTTATTCCTTCTAGGGGTCTCAGAAAAGGGGATCCGCTCTCCCCCTTCAATTTTGTTCTCATGATGGAAGGACTTGACAGAGCAATCAAAATACCAAATGGTGAAGGAAGAATCTGGGGTCTGAAACTTACCCCGATGGGGATGCCTCTACTCATCAACAATTTGTGTACAATGCTGCAGGGCATTCCTACGGTCAAAGAACCGAGAGCATTCAAACAAATCCTAAATGACTTTTCTTTGGCATCTGGTACAGAGGTAAGCCTTGACATGTCAAAATCTTTCTTTTTCAATACTGACATTGCTATTCAGAGGAACCTCACCAGAATTATAGGGTTTCAAAAGGCTCAGGTACCTTCCAAGTACCTTGGAATGCCTCTTACTGACAAACCTCTGAGTAAGGGAGTGTGGGAACCGGTCACCAATAAACTTCAGGATAAAGCTAGGAAATGGACCTGCTGGTCTTTGAACTTGGCAGGGCACCTTGTGCTTACTATGGCTGTCTTGCAGGCTATACCCATATTCATGTTTTCAGCTCTCCCTGCTCCTAAAGGTGTCATACAACAAATCAAAAGTATTCAAAGAGATTTTCTTTGGGGCAATGGGGAAGAGAAAAAGAAGTGGGCACTGGTAGCATGGGACAAGCTCTACAAACCTAAGGCCCATGGAGGTTTGGGGCTTCATGACCCTGAAATCCTAAGTAGAGTTTTAGGAGAAAAATTGTGGTGGAGGTGGCTCAAGGAATCGGCTACTCCTTAGGCCAAGGTTTGGAAGCATAAATATGCAAGTAATTGGTAGGAGACAGATCATATCAGAATGTTAGGGCTCATCAAGGGCTCCCACATATGGAACCTTGCTTGGTAGAATAGAGGCATTGTCCAAAGGGATAGTTTTTGGGAGATCAGAGATGGTAGCCTTGCTCGGTTTTGGGAGGATAACTGGCAACAGGAACCCAATCTGTTTAGAGAAGAGATAACTGATCTAAAAAATGACACTGATAATAAAGGTTTACTTGTGGTAAGTGACTTCTGGGAGTAGGAAAGGGACAAGGAAAAATGGTGACTATGAATGAATCATGGATACAGTGAAGAGAGCCCTTTGAAATCCTAGGTAGACTCCCTTTCTCTTGACTTGGAAAAGAGGAAGATTTTAGTGTCCTCCTTGTCTGACCAACTGAGATGGGGTCAAAACAATGAAGGTACTTTTAACCTCAAAGAAGCTAAATGCAGTACCATAGGTTGTGATTATCCAAGCCTTGACTAGGTTTGCAATAACCTTTGGAAGAACTCACAGTGGATGAAAGTCAAGTTATTCATTTGGTTAGTGAACCAAAAGAAAATTCTCACTTGGGAGAATCTTCTGAAAAGGGGTTTTGTTGGCTCATCCAAATGCCACCTATGTGGCTTACAGGAAGAAACAATGGAGCATTTACTAAACTTTTCCCCTTTACCGCTACTTTGTGGGATTAGGCGACCTCAGTTTTCAGACAAACTGACAAAGACAGGCTCAACATTACCAACACCTTGAAGAATTGGAGAAAAGACTTCTTGGTAATGAAATCATTAACAAGTCTTGGACTCTGCTTCCTGGCTTTATGATATGGGATTTTTGGAAAGAACGTAATGGTAGGATTTTCAAGAGCAAAAAAGGTTCAACCTAGAACATCATTGCCCAAATTCTAAGACAGATCAAAGATACAGTAAGAGCCCTTTTATGGAAAATTCCTGAGGACCCTCATTCAGCGCAGGAGGCTCACATACTAAGGCAGTTGGATCTCCACTCTCTGGTTCCCCTTGTAACTGTTAAGGTTTGGAGTAAAACAACTAGTGGTAAATATTTCTGGCAACCTCCTCCTCATGGATTTTTGAAGAACAATATAGGTGGGGCCTCTAAGGGAAACCCAGGGATGCCTGGTTTTGGAGGTTTCATAAGGGATGAATAGGGGAGCATAAAGGTCATCTTCCATAGTCATCTGGGGACTGCCACAAATAACATGGCTGAGATAATGGCCTTAGAACAGTGCCTTGAAAGCTTGATTAAGTTAAATTTACACAATGCCATCATTGAAGCTGACTCAAAATTGGTCATTAATGCAACCAAGAAAATGTGTAACGGAATGGCACTTGGAAAAGTGTTGAAATGCTGGAGGCTCTTGCAAGTTTTTCAATGTATTCATTCCCACTTGTGAACCCAGAGAACTGTCAGTTTTGTTCATGTGCGAAGGAAAGCAATTTTTTTAGCTGATCAGTTAGTGAATGAAGGTGTGATGTGCAAGGAGAGCCATATCTAGTATGACAGGGATGCTATACCCTCTAGTAAATTGAGGGATGATTGTTATCAACAGGCGACAAAAGACATGGAGTACTTCCAGATCATGGGAAATAAGCAAGAGGGAAACTAGTGGGTGTGGGTAGGCTCAGGAGTCTAGGAACCTCAATGAAGTGCTGGCATGCTTCCTAACCGGAAATCATATTGTAATTACTTTCACCTTAGCCAACTGTGGAAGTAAAGAACATGTTAAACAACGTGCTTGTTGAAGGGCCGCAGAGCATAGGTTTTGTTGGCTTTCGACATCGAATGGATATCAGGTCCAATTTTGATCAGACGTTAAGGGGTTAAGCGGACCTGATATCTTTTTAGACCAAGGATATAATCTAGTTAGGGTCTGGATAGCAGATAATTACCGCATATGTTTCTAAAGTGATATATTGTGGACTATTAGATTTAAAGGGTTTGGATCAATGGCGCAAGATCAGCGTGAAACTCGATTGATCGGAGTGAGTCTCCATTATCTGATTAAGATCAGTTTGACGGTGGATCTCGGGTATTCGCGGTTGATCAGAGTAAGTTTCTAATGTCTGATTGAAGGCTTGATCGACGGTGGATCTTGGAAGTTCTTGGTGATCGGAGTGAGTCTCTACTATCTGATTGAAAGGTCGTTCAATGGTGGAGTTTGATGGTTAAGATTTGGGGAGATTGAGTAGAAAGACTTGAAGAAGAAGAATTGCGGAGTGAACAACAGTCTGTTCACTTAGGATTTTTCTGAGGGGGCTAATGTGGTTATGTATGTAAGGTTTTGGGTTCTTCTAACCCGGTTGTTTGACGTTTTTTCAACCGGTCTGTCTTTGGTTGGTCTTTACAATTGTAAAGATGTGTACAATATGTAATCTTTTTTCGGTTAATTGAAGGTTCCACTCTTACTTGACCAAATTTTTATTATTAATAATTAAATTAAAATTGTAAAAATTTGTTAAAAAAAATGTGCCTATCTAAATATTTTGTTGTTAATGTTAACATGACCAACATGACCATGAGGGTAGATCCTACCACAGGTTACCCTGGCAGGACTTGGCATGACTTACAGATTCTATATAGGACAAATTGTCTTCACCTTCGGAGATGGAATGAGCTACACAAGCTTCAACATCATTGTAGTCCAAGCTTCAACATCACTATAGTCCATGTACCCAAACTCATCTTTGTTCCTCTGGATGGAAAATACAAATGTTCTCCCACAGAACTAGAATATTCTAAGACTGTCAGTGTGACTAACACTAAATGTGAGAATGTGACTAACACTAAATGCGAGAACATGTCCCTGCAAGTTGATGTTGATGTAATAACGTTGGTAATAGAGATGGCAGCCATGTATTGTTTCTCTTCTCTATAGCCCATGCCCCAAAGAAGCAACTGATTGATTTCAAAAAGGTCTATGTCCAAGCAGGTGCCAGGAGAAGCCAAACTCACTGAAACCAAGAACATCCATCAAATGATCCAATGCCATGAAGAGAAAGGGCTCTATGAAGATGTATCCCCTCAAGTTGTTCCAATTCTCCAAGAAACCAGCTAAAAATCTCCATCAATGTGATAAAAATCAGTGTGAAAATCCATACAATATGAGGTGTAACACACATAATCTCTAGCCTATAGCCTTGTCCTTGAGAAACAAGCTACTCAAGATAACAACCTTCAACAAAGCTATAGAACACCTCCATTGGCTGAACTTAACAATGACTTCCACCCAACTTCAAGCTACAACATGATAAGAAGAAACAAGAACATGGTGATTCAGAAATGAGGGCATGCCCATTAAATAATAACATGGGTAATCACCATCTACAGTTAGGTTTATTCACATTTAATATTGTATAATACCACTTCCATAACTTTTCTAAGGGAATGCTAGCCAGCGAGATTCACCAAAAATAAGCGTACTCTCTAAATTTACTCAAGAAATGAATCTGAGATGATTTTGGTTGCTATGGTTATAGTAACAACATAAATTGATGTATACATCACACATTGATGTGTTTTACTATCATGTAATTAAATGAAATTATGGGAATTATAATACTCATTAAATACACATGTGGCATTTATGCTTCAAGAAAATTGGATTCTATCTACAGTGGAACAAGTAACTCACAACGATCACGAATTAACCTTTCGAAGAAACTTCTACTTGTGCAGATGTAATATATCCAGTCAAATCCACTATCATCAATATCTGACTTTAAAATGCATACAAAAACCTCATCCTGACTTCGTTTCACTGTGCTTGCTCGAGAATATAGAAAGTGAAAAGAAAGAGCATGATGTTGTGAGGTTAACACAAAATTGACAAATTACTGAATTTTGTAAAACATATCAAATATGTGCCAAAATAAACTGCAATTATGATACATTCAAATTTAGGCAATTATTTTAACATGATTGAGGGTTGGTTTTATCTTTATGGGTGTTTACCATAGAATTTCCATCATTATGAGAAATAAGGTTTCCAAGAGAATTCGTTGCAACATTCAAGTGCCAGAAATTCACCAAGTTTCTTAAACATTTTATTCACACAAGAAATATGGAGAAATCATGAAGCATACGAAGAGCTTAAAATAAATCTAAGAAAAAAATCTACCTCTATTAGCTCCACTATAAAGTGTTGCACCACTTGTTATCGTTGATAGATGAGTATTTGCAACACCAAAATCTCTAGTTTCATCAAGTTTGCCACCTTTATCTTTGGGAATCCTGCCCTTTTCTTCTCTTAAATGATTTGCATCTTTGTAATTATCAGATGTTTATAAACTATTATGAATTTTCCTAGAAAATTTTAGAAGTCTTTTAAATCCTTTAGCACTCTCCTTAGCATTTTTTGCATTTCTCCCCTTTTGATGAGATTAAAAGGTATGTAACTTTCCACTTTCAGCTGTTGATGAGATTGACTCTAGAAGCTTGGGCATATTCTGTAATAGTGGACTTGAGTTTGGAAAATCTAAAGTGCCTGCATTCAAACTATCATTCTCAGAAATCGATGCCCTTGGGATGAAGACCCTTTGAAGTCTAGGACTTACATCAGGGGCTAAAGGAGCATCGTATGCAATAGACTTATTGTAATATCACTCATCATATGAAGTTAAGCGAGAAAATGGTGCATGATATTATTCATCACTCTCACTAATTTGAAGCATGGATGACAAAAATTGCAAGGCATTTCCCTCATCTTATAGTGCATTAGGTTCTGCAAAATTAAGAGAGACATGCATAGTGGGAGGAACAAATGCACTTTCAGATACCTTGTTAGTTTTAAGCTCTTCCACTGATTTCACTAGGGCTTGAATCGACATTTCTTCATACTCCTTGAGATGGAAAGAGTCTGACAGTGAATTAGATGGATTTTGAGTAGTTACGCCTTCAACATTCGTCGAAGCTCGAGCATGGATGGGAATAGACCCAAGAACAATCCCCAATTTCTTTCCCAATTCATTATCTGAAATAGCAGTTTCTAGATCTTTATTTCCAACTGAAACTTTTGATCTAAGAGCTTTAAGACTATTTGGTTTACCAAATTCCAGTAATACAACTTCATCATTATTTTTCTTTGAAGCCTCAACTAATGTATTTCCTTTTGACTTGGCATTTCCAATGCCAATAGTCATGTTATTTCCTTTCCCTCTCTGAACAACATGAACACCAATATTTTTTTCTACCTTTGGAAGACTAGTATATGAATCTAAGGAACCTTTGGATGAATTTTCCTTTGATTGACTTATCACAGTAACATCTTTCCTTATTGCAGGTAAATGTCATTTCTTAGTATTTGAGTTGTCTGAAGAAAATTCATCTCAGTTTGATGTTGCACCAATAGGTTTTGAGCTACCATCTTCTTTCCTATTCTTAGAGGAAACAACATGGTCATTGCTCTTCCTAGTAGTAGATGATCTTTTACTGGTTTTGAATGTTTCATCAATTTCTTACTTCAGCTTAGACAAAGAGGGTACATATCTACTCAAAACATTTTCAACTGGTTTTGTATGGGTTGATGTGTTTAGCTTGTGGGGCCTCAATATATTGGTTACTTCATTGGTTGATGTAGACATTTACCTTGTACTAGAAAAATAACCAGTGGGGAAGAAGACAATGATATCTCTAATCACATTTTGGGCCCTAACCGGTCTTCATGGAAGAAGGAAAGCATGTCTCCTATACTTGGGAAATTACCAGGCCATCACAAATAAGGGCAAGTGGGGCTAAGAAATTGCAATCAAGTTTGAGCTACAAGCCAAGCAACCAACCAAATTCATGGAAATCTCTTGATAAATATGGGCAGTGGCCCTTTCTTCCCCAGAGCTCTCTCTAAATAGACATCTCCTATCAACTACTCTATTTCTCTAGATTGAGCAGCTCTATGACAAGACTATATTAAAAAATTAATAGCCATTCTTTGCCATCAATATATACTTTTGATCTTAAATCATTTTATCTAGTCTATTCAACTAGGTAGTTGTCTTCTCTATTTGGGCTCTAGCATACTAGGACTTTTCAGTGTTTGGGTGAGTATGCATCCTCCAATAGTGCATACAAGGTGAGGTATATGTTGGTGTAATGAAATTTCCGTGTGTGCATATAAGCGAGGGGGCTAAAAATGATGGTGAGTAATCTAATAGAGAGACCCATGGTTTGCAAATAAGGGAAAGACCTTGGAGTGCAAAAAGATATACATGTCATATGCTTGTTTATGAAGTGATGGCATTGATACTATCTACTATGATGAGAGTTTCCAACCATACGTTTGGATCCACATTCCCAATGACTTCACCAAGATGGTGAAACAACAATATATTAGCTTGGAGGATTTAAGAGACTACTTTGAGATCAAGATTTACAAAGAGCTAGGGAGAGGCAGTTTTCTGTATACAAGAATCCTAGGTTAGATTTGTGTTGAGGATAAACAAATGGTTTACATCATCTTCTTGTATGGATAGTGATGCATATCACTTTGTTTTGCTTTGTTATATCCACTAGCTAAAGAGGTAGATTATGTGTTTAGAAGACCGCAAAGGACACATTTCCCCAGGATATAGGGTTGAGGTTTTTCAATGCATTATGGAATGTCTCTGCACCTATGACATTTTATGTTATAAATGGGAATGCATATTTTTTTCTTTCAAATCATATGTATTTCATATTTGGATTCTCTTCCTACAGTTTAGATATATAAAGTTTTGTTTTTGTGCATAAAATTGTCCAGATATTTTTGTGATTGAGGTTATGTGCTTCTCCATGTTTCTATTCATGATTTCCATGCCGAATTCCATTCTCCCAATAATTATGCAGAAGTATTTAAATATGATGCTACACAAGAGCCTTCATCTATGATGGATGTAGAAGTCTTCGACTTTAAAGGGCCTTTTGCGGAGGCTACATCTCTAGGGTATGCCAAGATCAATTTTCTGAAATTTACTTCATAGTAATTGACTGATTTGTGGATTCCACTTCAGGGAAGACCGACAAAAGCTTGCTAATCAAAGTTATACCTTATGATATTTTTGACAAATACAGAGGGTCCTGATGTGGTTACTCAGTACATAACAAAGATGGAAAATGAAGTTGGAAAAAATGTATTCATCATGTGACATTAAAATCTCAAGTAGATATCTGTCTTTTCCTTGGCATAGTATAGCTCACTGGATTTCTCTATTTGTCTGGACATCATGAGAATGAGAAATAATTGTATGTAGACTGCTCGACACTCACCTCAGACAAATTCAACATTCCATAAGCTATTTTGACTTCCAAGCGAGGAATTTTTGGTTAATGATTTTTCATGCTACTTGAAATGAAAAATGCCTCTCCAGGTATCTATGCCTTAGATACGTTTGCATGATTTACTGCAAGTAACAGACTAGAACATAAAGGTCTCAAGTGAATTTATGTTTTGCAGGGTAACTTATTCTTATCTGCAATGATGTTAGGTTTCAATGCAAATATCTTTGGACATAAAACGATATTGTCCTTCCTACTGGAAGATATAGAAGAAATAGTGGATTCACCTCCTTCCTTAGCATCAATGGGTAGTCCATCTCTAGCCATGTTCCTTCATAGAGGCAGAAGCCTTGTTGCTACCCATGGTGCAAAGGACATAAATGACAAAGGAAGACTCAAGTTCCATTTTCAATCCTTTGTTTCCTACAATGTTCCATGCAGGTACACATTGAGTTCTTTTCTCATTAGAACAACCATACATTGTCTTCTGTCACTTGTAAAAATGGCAGAAGTAATATCAAATCACCAAAAGAGGTTTTATATGCATGAATTCCAATGAAGAAAATTGAAAAGAAAGAGTGGATGTGCATAGATTTGAGACAAATTAAAAACATTTGAACAAAACTTGAAATATCTTTCTTTCCCATTCATGAGAAACTATGATTTATATGTCAAAAATGACAATCATGGCACTATGGAGGAATAGGGTACTTAGTCTTGCACAAAAGATGCAAATAGTAGAGGATGAAGAACCAACAGATTCAGGGGATCTTCAAAATAATGATTTTGGATACTTTTTAGTTGTCAAGGATTCAGGAAGCGAGTGTGACCAAGGTCCATTCACAAACATTACCTTTCAGTGTAAGTTTCTCATAAAACACATAAAACACATAAAACAAGAGAGACACAGATATATGTGGTTCATCCAGTTTGGGCTACGTCCACCCCGAATAGCTAGTCCTTCCTTTCTATTATCCAACAAAATGAAGAGACACAACCTACAGCAGATCCGCTGTAATATCCTCTGTTTTCTCTCACAGTGACACCTCTCTATTTCTCACGTGGAGAATACACATATATTACACAGACTCAATACAATACCCTCATACAAAGAAAGGGGTTGCCTTCTAGGGAAAAAAGCCCTAAACTAAACATAAGTTCTATCGTCAGATCATCCGCCTAATGAACGGCCCAGATTGACTAGAAATTACTATACTTTTACAAGGCAATTTTACATATGATTTTAGCTTCGGGGGCGCTGCCCCTGAGCCCCCGCCAGGGGACCGCTAGCCCCTGGACCCCACAACCGGGGTGGATCGGCCCCCTCGGACCCCTGCGAGGGGGACAAGGCCCCCCCGTACCCCCTCGCATGGAGGGGTGTACAAAATTCCTGGGGTATACATCTGGCTGAAACAAAGACCTCTGAACAATCATGCTCCACACACAACAATCTCCCACTTGAAGAATGATTGTAGCAACTCCACCGCTGCGTCATTTGCTGGAAAATGACTCCTCTTTGGACCTGGTTGTTTCTCATTTTCATCATCATCCTTGAAGACCAATTGAAACTAAGCATGTTCTTAGTTTCTCCCTGGTTATAACTTTTGTTAGCATATCTGTAGGATTCTGGCTAGTGTGTATCTTTTCCAGCTTCAACTCTCCATCTTCCAATACTGATAGTATGAAATGGTACTTGAGTTGTATGTGTTTAGTCCTGGAATGAAATGCTGAGTTATTTGCAATATGAATGGCACTTCGGCTATCACAGTATAATGTGCCCATATCATTCTCCTAACCAATTCACCCATAAACCTTTGTAACCAAATCATTTCTTTACTAGCCTCTGTAGCAACAACATACTCTGCTTTTGTTGTTGAAAGTGCAAAAACACTTTGGATTTTTGAAACCCAACTAACAGCTATTCCACCAACAGTAAATACATATCCTGTAGTGCTCCTCCTGTTATGTCTGTCACCTGCCATATCTGCATCAACATATCCCTGTAGAGAAATGTTTGAACCACCAAAGCATAATGCTTGATTTGTGGTACCTTTCAAATATTTGAGAATCCATTTCACTGCCATCCAATGTTCCTTTCTTGGATTGTTCATGTACCTGATTACAACTCCCACTGCATGTGCAATATCAGGCCTTGTGCAGACCATTTCATACATTAAGCTTCCAACTGCTGATGCATATGGAACTTTAGACATATAATCCATGTCTTCTTGGGTATTTCGGCACATTTCCTTACTAAGTTTGAAATGGCTAGCAAAAGGTGTACCAACTGGTTTTGCATTGTGCATATTGAATATTTTCAACACCTTTTGTATGTACTCATTCTGAGACAATATTAATTTGTGATTTTTCCTGTCTCTAGTGATTCTCATACTAAGGATTTGTTTTGCAGCTCCCAAACCCTTCATTGCAAATGAATTTGCCAATTTTCTTTTGAGTGCATGTTAGACCCTGCAACAAGCATGTCATCTACATACAATAACAATATAATATAGCTGCCATCATTTTGCTTTTTCAAATAAACACAATGATCAGAGTGACATCTAGTATAACCTTGTTTAGACATAAACTTGTCAAATTTTAGATACCACTGCCTTGGAGCCTGTTTTAAGCCATACAAGCTCTTCTTCAACCTACACATTAGTTTCTCCTTCCCTTTCACCTCATATCTTTGTGGCTGCTGCATATATATCTCTTCCTCCAAATCCCCATGGAGAAAGGTTGTCTTTACATCTAACTGCTCAAGATGCAAATCTTCAGCTGCTACTAGACTTAAAATAGTTTTGATTGAAGTCATTTTAACAATAGGAGAAAATATTTCATCAAAATCAATACCTTTCTTCTGTGCAAACCCCTTCACCACAAGCCTAGCTTTGTACCTCTATTTTCCTCCATCTTCTTCCTTCAGCCTGTAGACCCATTTATTCTTCAATATAGTTTTTCCTGCAGGCAACCTGACTAAGTCCCAAGTCTGGTTATGCATTAAGGAGTCCATCTCTTCTTCCATGGCTACCTCCCACTTCTTCCTGCTTTCAACCTGCATTGCTTCTTCATAACATTCGGGTTCACCAGAATCAGTCAACAATAAATAATATAATGAATGAGAGTGTTGTTCAGGGGGTCTACTTATCCTAGTATATCTTCTAACACCACTTTCAGGTGTTTGGGGTGCCTGTTGCTGTTATGGTGGTTGTTGATTATTATTATTTTCAGGCACCTTTACTTTTTCAGTGATTTCATTTAGAATTACGTATTCCTTATTTTTTTTTTTTTTTTCTGTTTCTTTTCCTACAACTAATTCTTATACAAGACCTTTTCATTGAATATTAAATCTCTGCTCCTAATGATCTTGTGATTTTCGTAATCATATAAGTGATAACTAAAATCATTAACACCATATCCAATAAAGGTACATTTCTTTGACTTTGCCTCAAGCTTTGTTCTATTTTCTTTATCAATATGGACAAAGGCCTCACAACCAAAAGGCTTTAAAAAAGAGCAGTTTACCTTTTTACCTGTCCATGCTTCCTCTGGAACACCACCATCCAAGGAACTTGAAGGCCCTCTGTTTATTAGATAAACAACAGTATCTACAGCATCTACCCAAAACTGTAAAGGCAATCCTGCATGCAATCTCATGCACCTTGCACGGTCCATGACTATTCTATTCATCCTTTCTGACACACCATTTTCTTGTGGTGTTCTTGGAACTATCTTCTCTCTGCGAATTCCATGCTCTGAACAGTACCTATCAAACTCTTTACTGTAATATTCACCTCCATTGTCTGATCTAAGACACTTCAGTTTCTTTCCTATCTCAATCTCAACCAAAGCTTTCCATTTCTTGAAAGTATCAAATACATCAGATTTATTCTTAATACAATAAATCCAAGTTTTTCTAGTTGCATCATCAATAAAAGTAACATAATAATGAGAGCCATTGAGAGATGATACCTGAGCAGGTCCCCATACATCTGTATGCACAAGCTCTAATTTTTCGCTCTTCTTTTCTTTCCCAACTCTGAGAAATTTGACTCTCTTCTGTTTTCCATAAATGCAATTCTCACAGAAGTCCAAATCAACGTTCTTCAAACCCGGCAACAAATTCCTTGAGTGAAGAATCTTCATCCCCTTTTCACTCATGTGTCCGAGCCTATGATGCCATAATGTTGCATCTGCTCCTTTAGAAGTTAACACATTAATAGAGTTAAAAATACCATTGCATAAATACAATGTACCAACCTTTTCGCCTTTTTCTATTACCAGAGCTCCTTTGGTGACCTTCCAAGATTTATCTGTGATTGTTGTCACACAACCTTCACCGCCTAACTACCCTATTGAAATCAGATTTTTCTTTAGATCTGGAACATGCCTTACCTCCTTTAGTAGCCATTGGTTTCCATTTTCCTGTTTTACAAGAACGTTACCCATTCCAACAATTTTACAAGGTTTATCATCACCCAAACGAACTTGTCCAAAATCTCCTTGAACATAGTCATGAAAGTATTTCTTATCAGGCGTGGCATGGAATGAGGCCCTTGAATCTACCACCCAAGAATTAGTAATATTTTCGAAAGAAAGAATCAAAGCATCTTGTAACACCTCACCTGTCACATTTGCTTCATGATTGTTTTCTTGCTGTGCATCTCCTTCTTTTCCCTTCTGAGATCTACAGTCTTTCTTTAGGTGTCCTTTCTTTCTGCATTTCTAGCACACTATCCCTGATCTGGACTTGGATCTGCCTTTCCTTGATTTACTGCGATATCCTGAGCTCTTTCCTCTTTCCATTTTTCTTCCCCTAGACTCTGCACTCAAAGCATTACCCGATGTCTCACCGGGGCTTTTCCGTCGAATTTCCTTGCTAAGGTTAGCACCGACAACATCATCAAACTTTAAAGTACTAGATCCAGACACAGAGTTACTAATGGCCATTACTAAACCATTCCAACTTTTTGGTAATGAGCACAAGAATAACAGAGCTCTAACTTCATCATCAAAGTTTACCCCTACAGAACATAATTGACTTGCAATCGTATTAACATCATTTAAAGGGTCTACAACAGATCCACGTTCCGACATCTTCATATTAAATAACCGTTTCATGAGAAATACCTTATTTGAGGTCGAGGGTTTTTCATATAGTTTCTCCAATGCCTTAATCAAACCCTCTGTCATTGTTTCCTTCAAAATGTTGGAGGCGACTGATGCCGCGAGGCACAACTGTATTTTTCCGAGTGCCTTTCTATCTAGAAGGTTCCATTCTTCATCTGTCATACCCGTCGGCATCTTTGTTTTTCCGCCCAATGGTAGGTACAAATCTTTCTGATACAGATGATCTTCCATCTACATCTTCCATAGCGAGAAGTTTTGGCTGTTAAATTTTTCGACCCTAAACTTACCATCTTCCACCATTGCTCCCACTCGAATGAGGAACCCTTCTTTCCTGTGAGTTTATCAGCCAAATAGACCTTCGGCTCTGATACCAGATGTTATAAAATTATATATTACAGAGCAATGGAACACATAAAATATTGCAGAAATATAAACACAGAAAATGCATAAAACAAGAGAGACACTGATATACATGGTTCACCTAGTTTGGGCTACGTCCACCCCGAACAGCCAGTCCTTCCTTTCTATTATCCAACAAAATGAAGAGAGACAACCTACATCAGATCCACTGTAATATCCTCTGTTTTCTCTCACAGTCACACCTCTCTATTTCTCGCTCGGAGAATACACATATATTACACAGACTCAATACAATACCCTCATACAAAGAGAGGGGTTTCCTTCTAGGGAAAAAAACCCTAAACTAAACATAAGTTCTACCGTTAGATCATCTGCCTAATGAATGGCCCAGATTGACTAGAAATTACTATACTTTTACAAGGCAATTTTACATCTTTTTTTAGCTTCAGGGCGCTGCCCCCGAGCACCCACTGGGGGACCACTAGCCCCTAGACCCCCCAGCCGGGGGGGTTTGGCCCTCCCAGATCCCCGCGGGGGGGACAAGTCCCCCCCGCACACCCCCCCCCCCCCCCCCCCCCCCGCGTGGAGGGGTGTACAAACTTCCTAGGGTATACATCCGACTGAAACAAAGACCTCTGAACAATCATGCTCCACACGCAACATCTTAGACAGAGATAATGGAGAAACCTAGCTGTCTAAGCTATGGAACCATGACATGGAAAATTTACAAACAAAAGGTATTCCGGAGACAGATTTGGTAGAAGTTCAATGGAAGTGTTTCTAAGTTTGGTGTTGAGATCACAAGTATCCACCAAAAGTTAAAGCTTGATAATGGAAATGGTTGAATTATTAATGAAGTTCTTATCCTTCATGATATGTCTTTTGGAGACCATTTTCAGGTGCTTCCTAATCTCTTTGATTATACCCATTAGAATTTATTGTATATGGATATTTTGAATAGAAAGTGGATTAGTTGTTTCATTTTCTTTATTTTACCAATTTTCATAGCATCTTCAGTTTGCAAGGAAATGTGACTTATTTTTTAAATGTGTGTAGCTCCAGGTACGGAGAGAACTTGAAAATATAGTCTCTGCATTAGAAGCATGTAATGTCAGAGTATTTTTGGGAATTGCATGGCTTAAGAGCACCCCATATCAAAAGAGGATCACAAAAAACATTGTCGAAAATTTCTCTGACCATTTGAAAGAGACCCAATGTTTGGTGGAGGAGGAGATTTTTACACAGGCAAAAAAAAATTTCAGTAGCCACATGTTAAACAACGAAAACACTTTTTTTGAGAGTATCTAATTTTAGTCTTACTGGTGTAGAACATGGAACATGGAACATATGACTTTCAAACATGACATAGAGATATGGGTTTGCACTATAGACTTTTCTTTCCTTTTGATTGGATTGGATTGGCCATGGCACACAATTTCCACGGTTTAATATTTGTTCATACAACAGATTATTTAAAAGTGTGGAGGAAAAAATCCCTTTGGCCTAGTTGATGGTGGAAATGCATAAATTCAGATTCAATTTATTCATTATTTTTGTTACTTAATTGATCAACCTGCAAATTCTGATGTGACGAGAAACCTATCAACATCAATATAACACTACGTTCTAGACTCCATTCATAATAATATTGCATGTTCAGTGAGGACATTGAACATTCTATGGTAAACTACCAGGAAAAGCTCAATGCTCGTCACTAAAAGAAATGCAGATGCAACTATCAAGCATTGTTTCCCTCTAATGGAAATTATGCACCTCAGAGATTCAAGGCATCATGGAAGGTTATCCCAATGGTTTATAATGAACCATCATCACTTGTAAGCCATGAAGAAAAATATGCTTAACATGCTCATAAAAAAGGAGAGGTCTTTTAAATCCTTTAGCACTCTCCTTAGGCTTTTCTGCATTGCTCCCCTTTTGACGAGATTGAAGGTATCTAACTTTCCACTTTCAGCTGTTGGTGAGATTGACTCTGGAAAATTGGGCATATTCTATATAGTGGACTTGAGTTTGGAAAATCCGAAGTGCCTACATTCAGACTATCATTCTAAAAAAACGGTGCCCTTGGGATGAAGACCCGGTGATGTCCAAAACTTATATCAGGGCTAAAGGAGCATCGTATGTAATAGACTTATTGTAAGATCACTCATCATACAAAGTTAAGAGAGAAAATGGTTCATGATATGATTCATCACTGTCACTGATTCCAAGCATGGATGACGAAGGATGCAAGGCATTTCCCTCATCTTCTAGTGCATTAGGATTTGCAGAATTAAGAGAGACATGCATAGTGGGAGGAACATATGCACTTTCAAATACCTTGTTTGTTTCAAGCTCTTCAACTGATTTCACCAGGTTTCAAATCAGCATTGCTTCATAATCCTTTAGATGGCAAGAGTCTGATAGTGAATCAGATATATTTTGAGTAGTTACATCTTCAACATTAGATAAATTCAGTGAATATGTAAAAACACATAGTGGAACAAGTAACTCACAACAATCACAAATTAACCTTCCAAAGAAGCTTCTACTTGTGGAGATATAATATATCCAATTTAATCCACTATCATCAATACCTGACTTTCAAATCCATGCACAAACATATTCTTTACTTCATTTCACTGCCCTTGCTCTGGAATGTAGAAAGTGAAAATAAAGAGTGTGATGCTGTGAGGTTAACACAAAATTGACAAATTACTGAATTTTATAAAACATGTCAAATATGTGGCAAAAGAAACTGTAGCTATGATACATTCAAATATAGCTAATTATTTTAGCATGATTGAGGGCCAATTTTACCTTTATGGGTGTTTACCACATAATTGCCATCATTCTGATAAATAAGGCTTCCAAGAGAATTTGTTGCAAAATTCAAGTGCCAGAAATTCACCAAGTTTCTTAAACATGTTATTCGCACAAGAAATCTGGATAAATCATGAAGCATATGAAGAGCTTAAAACAACTCTAAAGGAACATCATATGTAATAGACTTATTGTAAGATTTCTCATCATACGAAGTTAAGTGGGCAAATGGTGGACGATATGATTAATCACTCTCATTGATTTGAAGCATGGATGACGAAGGTTGGTTCTACAAAATTAAGGGAGCCATGCTTAGTGGGAGGAACAGATGCACTTTCAGATACCTTTGTCAGTTTCAAGCTCTTCAGTTGATTTCACTAGGGCTTGAATCAACATTGCTTCATATGCCTTGAGTTGGCAAGAGTCTAACAATGAATTAGATAGATTTTGAGCAGTTACGTCTTCAACATTTGTCAAAGATGGAGCATGGATGGGAATAGACCCAAATCATCATAGAAGAAGACTAGCTTAAAGAAGACTAGCTCATAGAAGAAGACTAGCTCAAAGAAGACTAGATATATGCAAATAATAGACCTAGATTGGTAGATAAAAACTATCAAGGCTCCTGTGGAACATCCAAAATCTCAACAAGAAGTCTTGCTTGATGTTAATAATGTGCAACTATAGTTGAAGAAACTAATTTCTAATTACTTAATGCTAGCAAAGAAAGTAGCAAGGTTGGAATTCTTAAGCTTGGATGAGGACACCAAGACACTTGGTACATTCACGTGGATTCTTCATATAGATAAATGGCTACTCTTTTGATTCTTGTTTTCTACATTAAAAGAAACAAGGAAACTAATCAAGGAATTGATAGGACTTAGAATTATAGTACATTTTTAAACTATGTATTTTATTTGATAATGTGGTATCGTGTGCATCATTTATATCAGCAAAGGAAACCTTACTATGCTAGTAGTTTAGTTTCCCCAGTGGAAAACTGAAAACCATAGGAGAAACATTTGTATTTTTGTTATATGGTAATATAAATATCTACCGACATTATATTTAAAATGTGTGTGTGTGTTGTTGAGTTGATTTTTTCAATGGAATTAATTCATATTTTAAGTTAATGTAAATAATTTCGTCTGATTAGGTGCTCATGTCAGGTAATAATGTCATTGAGAATAGAGGCTTAAATATGTAGCCCTCATTTAAATCCTTATCCTAGTCAAGTTTCACAATGGCACTCAGATTATCATGGAAAGTCAAGGACAACTTTAGGTTAATTAGTTGGAAAAGAAGGAGGACTTGAGCCCTAGGTACGTGAGGTGATGGAGTTTGTTTTGATGATGCCCTTAGCATCAAGATTGTAACTGGATTGAACATCCCTAAATAGGAAGAAAATAGATGATAATGATGGTGGGTGTTGCAATTATTATTAACATGTAGCACTCTAGTGGGCTTTCTGCGAGCCTAGGCCCTTTGACACTCATGCTCTCATTGTTTTGTTTTGCTTGGCCAAAACAGATAGTTGTCATCCCTATACCGGTAGTCATCCTTTCAATTTTTAGATTTCCTACCTTTTTTAGTGCGAGGTTTACCTTGGTTATTTTCTCTATTTTCTCTAGGTTCTTATCTTTCCCTTTTTTGTTTATCCACTATGATATATATTGGGGTGGAAAACTATAGGGTCTTCTCATTTGAAAAAAAAGGTGTAGTGGTTTTGCTTTATAAATTCCAAGGTCTATTAGAGCTCCTTACTTATTGTTTGGCTTCAAGTGAGGGCCATGGTTAGCTATCTCTCCACCCTAGGGGGGCTTTAGTGGTGGACACTTGTGTGCGGTGATGGTGGTGGTTATGTTGCTACATCTCGTGTTTTCTAGTGGTGGGTTCCTATAACATGTCTCTAAAATTTCACCCAATTATCATTCAATATATACTCAATAACAATATTTTTAAAAAAATTTACACCATCCTTGTTATGGGAAGCTTGTCTATTGCATTATTAACACATGAAGGAATCACTACAATTACCATTTCAGGTATACTATTACATTATGAGGCATTGATTAATATTTTATTCTCAAAAGATTAATTGTTCCTCATACTTGGATTGGTTACAATACTTTCACTCTTTATCATTTGAGACATTCCGTTTAACTATGTTGATAGTCTTGACTGAGTTAAATTGATATCATGTAATAGGTGAAGACAAAAACTTTGTAATTGTTATTTCTTACTTGTTCGGAAATAAACTTGGCTAGAACCAAGGTAAACTTTTTGAATCTCCCTCCCTATACCTTAGAACTTCATATATACAATTATTATAGCTCTATGCAAAGGAATTTACTCATGGTACTATGTTTGAAATTTAGAGGGGTCTAACTATGTTTCAATTCATGTGATAAGGTCATGTAGTTGTAGGCCTCAACCCAACCTACTCCCTAGTCACATGGAGCTACACTATGGATGGTGATGATATGATCTAATTTATCGATTATGGAGATTGATCAAAGCACCGTTAGGGTAATGAAATACCCCTCAATCCTTTGTTGGCTTGAACCATTTGCATGTTCAATTTTGAGAGCAGATATCTACAACTATGATGAAAACTAATATACTAGGGTTTATCCTCCTTTTGGATTATCTACCACAATGTTTCTTGGTTTAGAATACATCTTTTTTGTGGATTACTTTATCTACAACTAACAATAGAGGCAAGAATTCATGCACAGGTTATACTGCTAACTTTGTCTCCTCTTAATTTTTATTCCTGCATTTTTCTTAAGTTATATTTCTTTTACTTGCATGAATTCGATGATGGACTAATTATTGTTTTCAAATTTATTTATTCTTGAAAGGGGGTGTGGCCTTACTTTCTACGGTCTCGATAGGTGACTATAGTGTTTTCAATTTGCATTTCCACTTCACTCCCCTCTTAGTTTTTGAGGTATGAACAAGATTTGGCTATGAAGTTTCTTTCTAAAACTCTAAGTTTGGTTTTATCTTTTAATATAGTGAGATTTACTTCCTTTTCGATAGGGATTTTAAGCACAAACCTTCATTGTTCTTTGGTAGTGAGGATTTTTTCCTACCCTTATGAGGCAATTATTAGTTCACTTCCTTCTTAGTTTTTTGATTTGTAAACAAGATTTGGCTATGAATTTTCTTTTTAAAACATTTATTCTTATTTTATCTTTTAGTATAGAAAAATTTACTTCCTTTTCGATAGGGATTTTAGGCACAAAATTCATTATACTTTGGTAGTGGCAAGGAGTTTTGCCTACCCTTATGAGGTAATTATTAGTTCACTTCCTTATATATTTGGTTTGGGTCTAGTTATCTCTTTGAATTATAATGTCTGATGAAAGTCACGTTTATTAGGTGTGGAGCTTGATTATCTTCTTGATTCAGAGGTCTTGTTTTAGCCGTGTTGGACCCCAGTTCCTAACGGGGTGATAATGACACCTGAAGGATCACTGTCAGGGGGTCCAGGGGGGCAATGGTGACTTTATGAGCCCCCCCGTGTGGGGGGGAGGGGGGAAGTACCACCCGAAGCAAAATTTTGATAAAAATTGCCTTGTGAAAATATTGTAATTTCGTAGTTAATATGGGCCGTTCATTAGGCTGATGATCAAATGATAAAAATTATGTCAATTAAGGGTTTTTTTCCCTAGTATGTGAAAATCAAACCCTTAGTTTTATATGATGTATTGTATTATGACTGTGGGTATTCTAAGTGACTGTGAGAGAAAGATATGTAGTAGGAGATTGTTACAATAGATGTGTTGTAGGTTGTATTTCTCATTTTGCTGGATATTATAATGGAAGGGCTTGGTTGTTTCTCTATGGAATTAGCCCATATTTTGTGAATCATGTATATCTATTTCTTTCATGTTTTATGCATTTTTGCGTTCATGTTTCTACAATATTTTATGTGCTCCATTTCTTTGCTAGTTAATTTATAATAACCTTATAGGTGATTCTCTCTCTTGGTCTTTGGAAACTCAATGGAAAGATAACATTGTGAGGGTTTTCTTGCTACTCTAGCATCTTATAGGTATTCATTGTTTATGGCTTCATGCTTTCATCCTCTCTTAGAGTTTCTTTGACTAGATTATGACAATGCTCTGCCAAGTTGAGCTTAATCCATTTTAAATAATCTTAAGAAAAGTTTCTGAGTAGCCTGAGGGCTACCATTTGATGCTTTAACAAATTTTCCTTCAAAAAAAGGCACAAGGCCAGTCCTCTGTAGCTAGAACAATTATGGGAACCGTTAAATAAGGGTTTCTCCTTTTTGTTGGTGTTGACAGTGCTCGACTCAGCAACATGTCATGGGATCTCCTCAGTAAGAAGTCCCAACTAGACCTAATAACATTTGGTGTAGGAGCCCCAACAGTGAGTCGTATGGTATTGCCTTGACCGCGGTTTCATGCATAGGTAAGTAAGATATCCTTATTAGTAGCAAGGGTGTGACATGCACAACAAGCCAAGGAAGGTTCATGAATGGTTCTAACACACAGAAGGTGGAATGAGTGTGCCCCTTAGAAACTTGTGTAAACACGCAACTTGGAAGGGAACACACGAGAAAATATGCATCACAAACTGGAAGGAAGGTGAAATAACAATCCAAAGTGATGGTTAAACTAACAACACATTTCAGTAAGATTCATACATACATATACAGAAAGATTCTATACATACATATGTAAGAAAACATATACATATATCATTAGAGTAAACAAGTTAACTGAAATACAATAACAACATATGCATGAAATGTGATGGCTCTGCTATATGAAGAAGTGAAAGTTCCAATCATACAGTACAACCATGACCAATCACTAGTCCCAATAATGAAACGATACAGTCACTGTCACCTGCTCCTCTAAAGAGATGTACTAGCTCTACACTGTTAAGAAGCCAAGGCTCGTTACAATACTCTCCAAGCTTTCTCTAAGATACTCCTAATCAAAGATTGGCTGACTAAAAGCCTCTACAATGAGTTATGAGGTACCATATATAGCAAAGGGTGGGGTGACCCTTGACATTCCCCTTTGTGACTATTCACCTACCCTCACAACTCTTCAACTACTCTATGATCGTTACATTCAACTATCGACACTTAACTTCCACTTTACAAGATGTTACATACAATATACACATGTACCTATGTAAGAAAAAAAGGCTTAAGAAAGCCATGCAAGGCATCAATATGACTCAGAAAACTGTGGGAGGACCAACTCTTTGACATCCTCATGATGGTCAACAATGGCGAACTGATGCCAAACTTGGTAGTCTGCGATGGTATCTGTGTACTTTGTGGTGACATCTTTCTGGAAATGAAATCTTGCCTCTGTTGCATCCGGGTACACTGTTATGGTTCCTCTCTCCAACTCGTCTGATAACATACACATCATTGTCTTGAGTGTGGCTGGACCAGCGACATAATGATGCATGGTGTCTGCACTGATCACCAAGTCTACGCTGGTGGCTATGCGCATCAACTCGTCAAAGTACAAGTCTAGCTCCTATCAGACTTGACCCTTTTTCTTTGCCTTGGTGAGTGTCCCAATAGATGGGATCACATGTGCGTGCACAACAACATCCACGCTTCTCAACACCTATGCATGGGAAGCCTACAAACTAGTGATGAGTTGCGAGAGTTCTTCATAGTTCTAGATCTGACTCTGGATGCATGCCTTCAACTCAACCACCCTGGGCTTCATGACCTTGGGCAAGTGTAACGAGAATCGTTTGTATCTCATTGTCCATGTTTGCATGTTGCCGAAAACTGTATGCAGGGTTAACAAGATACGTGCTCTCCTAGCATAGCGCTGCTACCAACCTTTGAGATGGACAACTGCCTTATGCATGGTACCAAATCTGGAATACAACACTCGCATGACTGTCTCAAGGGACGATACTTCATCCACTATTGCCTTCTTCAACTTTACTTGGGCAGATGCTGTAACCAGTTCTCTTCCCTGCTTGTCCGTCTGTAACTCCGTAGCCATTCGCTCGCTCTCTACTATCAAGAAGCTAATGCTCGAGCTTGTGGCTTTGACATATGCTCTGGTAGTATTGGCCAATGATGTTGGATGATTGCATGCATCAGATATGATCACTGATTCCTCAAACTACATAGGAGATGTGTGGACATCCAGAGTAGACACTCTGTGCTATTGCAAAACTCTATGTTGTGACTCATCAAATGATATGTTGTGCATCTCTTCATCTGGATTGTCTCCAAGGATCTTAGTATCTCCTTGGTTGCTTAGGACTTGCTCTACTTCCAAATCCGGTGAAGCTGGTGGGTCAACCTCTTGGTGGTAAGGCATGAGGTCAATGTCTTGCTCTAACTCTGGTTGCTCCATCTCTGTGTCCATCTACTTAAGCACTCGTTCAATCTCTTGAGAGAAGTCCTATTCTTGTGACTTCTGACACTATTTGCTTTGTGCCAACTGCTCGGATGAGTCTATTACTTGTATAGGTGCAGTTTCATCTATCTGTTCATGTTGTGACCCCTGTTGTGTCTGTCCCTACTACGCTTCCTTCTCCTATCTGCGTAACTCCTTTTCTTTCTCGAGTTGCTTCTTCAACTCATGCAACTGCTTCACTATTTCCTCCATCCTCTTTTTTTCTCTCTGCCTTTGTGCGATCCTCTTATCACGCTGTTTCCTCTTCACCTCTATCTCCAAAGCTTTTTTTTTCCACAAGTGGGTCTGCTCTAAACTTGCAACTTTATTCTACCTCTGCGTTGTCAAAAATATTTCTCTTGCCTTTGTCATGTGTAGGTATGTTACCCTCTTCCGTTGTTGCTGCTGGTGCTCTCCTAGATGTTGCTTCACGCTGCTTCGCTAACCATTCCACAATGATGCCAACTGGTTCATTGGGCCTGGAGAAGCTGTGACAATATCTCCATGGGCCTTCCTCAGCCCAAAGACATGCTCCGTGGATCCAAGGGAATCACACTCTCACGCAGTGATACTTCACAAAGCAAAGTGGGCCATCCGGATTGAAGCTTTTGGTGCTAAAAGTAAATCTTTTGAACTCTTCTATATTAGCATCCACATGCTTGAGATTCCATATATCGTACAACCTGATCTACAACAAAAGAGTGGGCCAGGGTGCCTTCTTCTTCTGATGTAGTCTAGTTGAAAGTCCTACCGAGATGTGGTACAACACTTCTTGCATGACGAGCTTATTTATGGAAAACTTTGATAAAACATGTGGAGGCTTCTCGACATTGTACATATGTATGTAGGTGCCAAAAGGTGAGGCATACCAATCCGCTATGTTAATTATTGCCTCAATTATTGTCTTCGACATGCAAGGTGGATCCTACTCAAATATCATCTTGTACACTGGGGTGAAAATATGGTCTGAAAACTATGTGATGCCTCCTCAGAAGTTGCATTTTGAAAAAAATATGCAATAAGTGTTCACAGAGGTTTCCGTTGATGTCCATGCCCACTTCAAGCGCGGGAACTCCTGATGGGCACATATTGCATCCAAGACATTTGCGGACATGTAGATTTCTACTTACTGACCTTTGGGTGGATGTTGAGCACTTGTTACCTATTCATTCAACCTGTGAGCCAACATGTCAGACCAGTTGCATGCTTTTCCTTCACTAGCTAGTTGGTCCAACACGATCACCTAACTCTGTTGGAAGGTCTCCATGCTCTCTTGGTTGTACAAGCGACATGAAAGATGACCAAGTATTGATATGACTTCTATAGTATCTTCGTCTTGTAAATATGGTTGGGTGTCATCCTGAACTTGGATGGTTCCTTCACCTAGTTCTTCAAGATATCCTTGGAGTTTGCATTGCTACTGAGTATGCTGAAGGGTGTCTCCATGGTGATCACTGGCTTCGACAAGTGGTACATTTGCTGATAGTCTTGTGCCCTGAAGGTAGCGATCTCTGTCTCAATGACTCTACTCAATACCATCGTCTAAGGATCAGTGTGTGAGATGATCCAATGTATCATGTCGGCGCATGGGAACGTGGGAAACCTACATGCAATCTAGTACAAGCCAGACTTGTGAATGTTCACATAGACTTTGCGGTCTTCAAGATATTCCCCAAATGTGCTTGAGAATGTATCATTGATCTCTTGCCATTTCATCTTGATGTCTTTGTCTACGATCAGCTTGGTTTCTTCATAAATCGACAAACTCATAGACACTCTCTCAACTGCATCTTGAGTTGTGCTTCCATCGGTGTCCTTTGACCCTGATCTCTTGGAGGCCATTGATCTTGAATTTATGAGAGATGGATGAACAAATACTATATCTAGAGACATGGTGACATGCATTTCAAGAAATGTGTCAGTTGAAAACAAAGAAAAATTTGAGGACTGACATGAAACATACCCGGGAGACTGCTGGCAAGGATTACACAATTTTCACTAGGAGGCCGAGAGAATGACTACTTGAACTGTGAAAAAGGTAGTCTGGACTGTCGAGAGGATAATTGACTGCTGGAATTTCACAACGTGCAATCCAGATTGGCCTGTTGGGTGTTGAGATTGCGCAATGCGCAATTTCAGTTGGCAAGTCATGCAGGCCTAGGGACTGTATTACGCAATTTTCTAGGCCTGCAGACACTGCCTCTCAGAATTGTGCAAAGCCAGTCTGGAGGATATTTTCTGGATAATTTGTACATTTTCTAGGAGGAAGGCAAAGCCTTCCTTCTTAGAATTGTGCAATTTGTCTGGATAAGGCAGGTTCTGAGCCAAGGTTGCCTAGACCCACTGATGGGTGACTGGAAATATATGAAGATCTGAATGCATGGCGAAACTGACTGTAAGAAGGAGTGAATGATCATGCATCCAAACAAAAAATGCAAGATTCAAAAAGCAGAAAAAACATGCATGTGTGTGAAACAATTTGTTGCATTGGCAACTGTCCGTACAAAATAGTGTCATGCATGCGAAAACAATGATATGCATATGAAAACTAAAATGGTGCTTGTATAGGCTAACATGCATACAAACAACAATAACCATGCACAGAAATCAAGCAGACAACCCTCACACAAGCAAAACACAAAAAGCAACAAAAATGCTGCAAAAGACAAGGGAAGCGGATTTACGCGGAAATAGCTGAGTTGGATGTGCCTAAGACTCCTAGATGTGTTGTGGGATGTCAGAGCTCCAATTTCGATGTGAAGAATGATCTCTGGAGCGTCGAATAAATAATTTTGAGGCTTATGACGCTCATGCCACAAATCTAGGAAAAAGCGACACTTGGAAGGAAGTTTCTAAAATGATCTTTGCTACAACCTCTAGCTGCTAAAAATAGATCCCTAAAATCTAGGGATGATTTTTGCATGTTTATTTTTTCTATTTTGGGAAAAGTAGCCCATGCATGCAAATCAAGTTTGTTGGGTCTCGAGTGGAACTGATCAACCTAAAGGCACATGCAACAGCTTGCTTGACTCAGAGAAAATTGTGTGCAAATTTTCGGACGAGTTGGGCCAGCTGTCCCCAAGGGATTGCACAATTTCTGGGAGTAGGTGACTACCACCTAGAATTGTGAAATTTCTAGGCTAAGCTGCAATGTTGGGCCATATTGCACAATTTTCCCAAGGAATTTTGTTTGACTATATTGCGCAATTTCTGGGCCCAATAGATTTTCACAATTTCTAGAGGGAAGGTTGGTTCCCCTCCAGAATTGCGCAATTTTCTGAGGAAGCTGCTCAACCACCAAATGGATGAAGTCTAGAATGGCAGCCTGTGAGGGGAATGAAGAAACCTATCATGCATAGGCTGGAAAGTTGCTAGAAAACTAATGAATCCTATGTACTTAACAGTGCGAGACAAGTTGTTAGGATGGTTGGTAGGGAGGCTCCAAAATGAAGCTAAGGAAAAATTTTGGAGGATGGTTGTAGCCGCTACAACACTTGGCGACACACTGGTCAGATCCCACTCTCTGAATGGACCTTGATCATGAAAAGCAAGTCTAAGACCTCTGAAAGTATCGTTCAGTTCTTTATTCATCTTGGTTTCTGCACTTTCTTTATTGTAAGATGTAGCATTTGGTGAGCTCTTGGTCGGTCAACACACATTCCAAACCAGGCCAACACAGTTATTTTGGTTGGGATGAAGGGTATATTGGTGTACAAGCCATATGGTCGTCAAGAGTTTTAGTTTCATCTCTGGTGTTGCTCTGCTGCGGGTAGGCCTGGACAGTACCCCAACAGAGTCACATAGGAACATAAGAATCACTCCGCTGCCATCGAGCCTAGTCGGTACCCTAGCGGAGTTACTTGCATCACCTCTCTACGTAGGAAGCCTTTCTCTTCTTTTGCCTTATTCAATTTTTCATTTTTTTGAAATTTTTCACATTGTCATTTTCATAACTATCCATAAAACTTATTCATTTCAAAGGTGAAAGATGGATCCCAACTTATTGAGAGTAGAAAAGGTTGTTCTTTCAGAGAAGTAGTTTATATATACCTGTAATGTGCTTGTTAAGGTTTGCCCCCCACCTTAATCTACTTGAATAAGCTGACAAGGATTAACCCCAAAACAACTGACTAGCGTAGGTGACACTAGGTAGAATGCAAGCGTTGTGTTTTCATCAAGGTTCACTTCAAACAATACATATTTTTCATTGATGTATCATGGACTGAAGAAAACAAGTTCTTCATGCAGGGGCAGGATGACAGATAACCAAGTATTCATAACTGCACAAGTCCTCTTGTACTTTACCCGGCTTGTTTCAAGATTGATGCACGGTTCATTGCGAAACTAACCTACAGACGCAAATAATCAAACAAACAACAAAACAAAGCAAAATCAAAAGTAAATGCATAAGAAAAGAAAGTAAGAAAACAAGCAGGCAAGCAAAAAAACATGCAAAGTAAGAAGCAAACATACATGCAAGAAAACAAACCAAAAGAAAACACTACTCCTACTTCTAAGCTAATGGTTGTTATAGACATTTTTGTGCCTTACAGCATTGGGCATGAAATGTCAATAATCCAAGGGATCCAAAGTCCCTAAATAAGTTGTTCCTACCCGTAAAGGAACAAGGTCAACCAATGACAGCTTCTCCCAGAAGTTCTCCACCAAAAACCACTCAGAAATGGTCAAATCAGGATCAATTCAGGAGCTCCACTAGCTGTCTGCACTGAAATGCAAAGTCTGCACTGGCTACCTACACTGCAACGTAGGTAGAATCACTACCAAGGTGCGCTGAGCGGGAATTGACAAATGGCAAGTTCATTCAACGAGGTGGAAAGACCCTGGAAGCTTCCAGAATCTTCCTCAATGACACTTACCTCAATGAATTCGACTAGTGATGAGTAAGAGGTTCTCAACCTCCAAGTGGAAGCAAGAACTGACAGTGAGAAGCCACAAGTCAAAACATGAGCTGACTCATCCTCTCTGCTCACATCTATATATGGATCTCTCACCCAGAGGTTCAGGAGGCTGGAATTTTGTACTTTGCAGAGAATTGCTGTTGGTTTAAGATTGAGATTAGTGCATTGGGTGATTTATGCTTTGTTGGAGGAGAGGAAGGGATTCTTTTGCTGGGAGGTAGATGCTGGTTCGGGCCTCACTTGGTTGTATCTCCTCTTGGACTTTATTACTCTATCAATAAACTATTTGAGTTTCTCCTACATGTTGTGTACCAATGATGTTTTGTTATGCTTACATGTTTAGCTTAATCTGATCTTGAGCTTTTTATGAATGTATATGTGTATCTTCTTGTAGTTTCTCTCTCTTGTGATCTTGCAGGAATTCGGTGAAGCTGGGCCGGTGAGGGAGCTGGGAGCCAGGAGCTACAGAAGAGAGGAGCAATTGGATCAACAAACTAGCGAAAGACACAGGTTAGTTAGATCCTTTCTCCTCATTTACATTTCATAAAGAAGAATACTCAATTAGTTTACCTTGTTTGTTGCTAAGGCACTATCACCTCTTAGAGTGGGATAGGGGCATTCCGAATTGGATACTTTTCCCAACAACAATGGTGCAAGGTTCTGCTCATGTGAAGTGATACTTCCAATGCAGCCATTAGCGCATTGGTCGACCCATGTCAGCAAAGGCATGGTTCGTGAACATCATAGCTGTGCAAACCATCAAACAAGAAATATATAACAATGAATACAAACATACTTTGAGTTTAAATGTGTCCACAAAACATAAGTGAGTGCAAGTGCATGACATGAAGTCAATGGAATTACCATGATGTTTTGTGACACTGTGTGCAACTGTTAAGCATACGCACACTCTTGACTATGAAATGAAAGCAAACAAAAGAAAGAAAGACAACTTGCATTGTGCACATGTGCTTGCTATGTAAGATTCCTCCAATGCATGAGTGATTGGATTGTGTAGTTCAAGTGGAGGAAGCATGATCTGTGTGTGAGATTGATCTTCAATGCATACAAATGAGTGATGAGGAGCTTCAGGTGTTTCAACAATTTGTTGATTGGAAGTAAAACCAACCTAAGGATAGAGAGGACCTAACATAACCATCAGGTAGGGCTGAAGTGCCTTGACAGTCTACAGGGTTTCGACTTCCTCGACATATAGATCATCATAAACAGGTGGCTTCGAAAAATCAACAGTGATAGAGTCATCATCGTGATCGAATATGGGGGTAAATAGATAACAACAACTATGATAAACAAATCAAATATTTCATCGAATTCCTTATGATCTGATGAATCTAACAGAGGGGTTGATGAGAAGTGAAGAAATTCACACACTGTGTTTCCAGAAAAGGTAGATGAAAAATCAAGTGGATTTTCAAAGAATGATTTGTCCTCTCCATTGTCGAATGATGGACTGGCATCTGGTGAGTTCTACAAATGATCAACAATGGGTGCATCCATAGACGGAGATACACATGCAAAATCAGGGATGGCAGAATCAACAAAGATATTAGGAAAAAATGGAGGAGGCTTGGACGAAATGGATTCATCCTTCATCGAGAGTTGATGCTCAGGCCCCGAGTCATACTCTTGATGAATGACAACACAGGTTTGTTGTGCGACACCAACTCACCGGTTGCTTGATCCTCATTCACAAAAAGTGTAGACTCTGGAATGGAAGAACACAAGATAGTGCAATCTAAAGGATCAACAGAGCACACAAATGGAGGTTATGGTAAAACATGCAAGTGACAACCCATGGGCTTCGCAACCAAATCTGAGTGAAAATTGAGAGAAGTGATATTGGTAGGATGCGACAGTTGAACATATGTGTGTGCATGTTCTCCAAAATCACTCTGGAGTGGTGGAGTTATTTTATGGATTGTGCATCTCCATCATCGAAGTACGCTGAGTGTGGCTTGGACTTGAACTTCTTCTTAGGATTGACAGAATTAGAAAGAAAATATTCAAATCTGTCCATGAGACACTGGAATTTCATCTAAATTTTTAGATCTTGAAATTGCAATACACGGAAGCTTCCCAAAATTCCATAGGTGATTCTTGCAGGGTCTTCTATTGTGCTAAACTTTTTTGGTCAAGAGGTTTTGGATCAAAATGATGGAAAGTAGATTCAACGAGATCACAAAACTGCTCGAGTGAGTGCACGCTGTCAGGAGGCAGACTCCAGCACCACCACTGTTAAGATTTACGGAGTGTGTATGCACGCAATAGGTTGGCCTCTTCATTAGAGCATTCATCTTCTTTGTTGAGCATTGCAAAGAATTCTTGTAAGTACGTAGGCCAGGTCACATTGCCTTCACCATCATATGTGAATTCGGACAAGAAATCAAAAAACTCCCTCATGATGTTGAGAGGCTTGGCATGCGAAAAAAATCATAGAGGGATGAGTATGACATTATCCATGATGGATGTGAAAAGGTTTAAAACTGGATGAGAGGACACAACTTTTCATTTGGCCCTCCTTCTAGCACCAGAAATGTTGACGGCGGTGGACCCGCCAACACATCAGGGGATCTCCTCTGTAAGAAGTCCCAGCTAGACCTCATACTGTTTGGTGTAGGAGTCCTAGCAGTGGGTCGTACGATATTGCCTTGACCATAGTTTCACGTAGAGGTAAGTAAGATGTCTGTGTTGGTAGCAAGCGTGTGACATGCGCATCAAGCCAAGGGAGGTGCATGAATGGTTCTAACACACAGAAGGTGGAATGAGTGTGCCCCTTGGAAACCCGTGTAAACATGCAGTTTGGAAGGGAACACACGAGCAAAGATGCATCACAAACTAGAAGGAAGGTGAACCAACAATCCAAAGTGATGGTTAGACCAACAACACATTTAAGTAAGATTCATACACACATATACATAAAGAGTCTATACATACATAAATAAGAAAATTGATACATATATCATTAGAGTAAACAAGTTAACTGAAATAAAATAACAACATATGCATGAAACATGTTATCTTTGTTATATTAAGAAATGAAAGTTCCAATCATATAGTACAACCATGACCAACCACTAGTCCTGATAAAGGAACGTTACAGTCAATTCTGCCTGCTCCTCCAAAGAGATGTACTAGCTCTACATCGTGGAGAAGCCAAGGCTTGTTACAATACTCTCCAAGCTTTCTCTAAGATACTCCTATCAGAAGAGTGGCTAACCAATAGCCATTACAATGAGTTATAAGGTACTATATATAGCAAAGGGTGGGGTGACCCTTGACATTCCCCTTTGTGACTGTTCACCTACCCTCATGACTCTTCAACTACTATATGATTGTTACATTCAACTATCAACACTTGAACTTCCACTTTATAAGATGTTACATACAATTTGCACATGTACCCATGTGAGACAAAATGGGCTTGAGCAAGCCTTGCAAGACATCACTATGACTCAAACAACTATGGGAGGACCAACTCTTCAATATCGTCATGATGGTTGATGGTGGCGAACTAATGCCAAGCTTAGTAGTTTGTGATGGTGTCTGTGTACTCTGTGGTGACATCTTTCTAGAAACAAACTCTTGCCTCTATTGCATCCGGGTACACTGGTTTGGCTCTTCTGTCCAACTTTTCTGATAACATGTGCATCATTTTCTTGAGTGCGGCTGGACCAACGACATACTGATGCATGGTGTCTACACTAATTGCCAAGTCTGCGCTGGTGGCTATATGCATCAACTCGTCAAAGTACAAGTCCATATTCTATTAGACTCGACCCTTTTTCCTTGCCTCGGTGAGTGTCCTAATAGATGGGATCGCATGCTTGTGCACAAAACATCCATGCTTCTGAACACCTATGCATGGGAAGCCTGCAAACTAGTGATGAGCTACGAGAGTTCTTCATAGTTCCAGATCTAACTCCGGATGCATGCCTTCAACTCAACCACCCTGGGCTTCATCATATTAGGTAGGTGTAACGAGGCTCCTTGTATCTCATTGTCCATGTTTGCATGTGGCTGACAACTGTATGCAGCTTTGACAAGATACACGCTCTCGTAGCACAAGACTGTTGCACACCATTGAGATGGACAACTCCCTTATGTACGGTACCAAATCTGGAATACAACACCCACATGACTGTCTCAAGGGATGATACTTCATTCGGTATTGCCTTATACAACTCTACTCGGGTAGATGCTGTAACCAATTCTCCTCCCTGCTTGGCCATCTATAACTCCTTAGACATTTGCTCATTCTCTTCTATCAAGAAGTGAACACTCGATCTTGTGGCTTTGTAATATGCTCTCATAGCATCAACCAATGCTCTTGGATGCTTGCAGACATTAGACATGATCACTCGTTCCTAAAACTATGAAGGAGATGTATGGACATCTGGAGTAGACACTCTGCACGATTGCAAAACTCTATGATGTGACTCATCGAATGATATGTTTTGCATCTCTTCTTCTGAATTGCCTCCAAGGATCTCAGTATCTCCTTGGTCACTCAAGACTTGCACTACTTCTGGATCTAGTGAAGCCAGTGGGTTGACCTCTTGGTTGTAAGGCATGAGGTCGATGTCTTGCTGTAACTCTAGCTTCTCCATCTCTGTGTCCATATTCTCAAGCACTCGTTCAATCTCTTAAGTGAAGTCTTGTCCCTGCGACTGCTCACCTTGTCTGCTTTGTGCCAGCTGCTCAGATGATTCTACCACCTATATGGGTGCAGTTTCATCTATCTGTGCATATTGGGTCCCCTACTGTGTTTGTCCCTGCTGCACTTCCTTCTCTTGTCTACACAACTCTTGTTCTTTCTAGAGTTGATCCTTCAACTCATGAAACTCCTTCACTGTTTCCTCCATCCTCTTTTTTTCTCTCTGCCTTTGCATGGTTCTCTTGTCGCATTTTTGCATCTTCACCTCTATCTCCAAAGCTTCTTTTTCCACAAGTGATCCTGCTCTGAACTTGTAGGTTTGTTCTACCTCTGTGCTGTCAACAATATTTCTCTTTCCTTTTTCATGCGTAGGTATGTTACCCTCTACTGCTACTACTACTGGTGCTCTCCTAGATGCTGGTTCATGCTGCTTTTCAAACCATTCCACACTGATGCTGACTGGTTCATTGGGCCTGGAGAAGCTATGAAAATATGTCCATGGGTCTTCCTTAGCCCAATGACATGCCTCGTGGATCCAAGGGAATTTCACTCTTGCGCTGTGATCCTTCACAAAGAAATGTGGGTCATATGGATTGAAGATTCTAGTGCCAAAAGTAAATATTTTGAACACTTCTATCTTGACATCCGCATGCTTGAGACTTTGTATCTCATACAACCCAATCTGCAACGGAAGAGTGGGCCAGGGTTCCTTATTCTTCCGATGCAGTGTAGCTAACATTCCTGCCGAGATGTGGTACTGTTGGGTTGTGTTATATTCTTTCCACGACTAACCCACGTAGTGGGTAGCCCCCTCTACAAGGTCTGGGGCAGCGCCCTGGGAACTTTTTTTTTTGGACACTATATTAGGTTGGGCGGACCTACCTATAGTTTTGTGCATGATTTTTGCACATGGTTTTGGACGTGATGGTTTTTAGTCCATGGTTTTGGACGCGATGATTTTTGGTCCATGGTATTGGATGCTTCGGCATGTATAAATATGTATTGTAGTGATCAAGAAATTTAATGGTCAGAGTTTTGAGTTGTGGAAACTCAAAATGGAGGATTTGTTGGTGGATAAAGATCAGTGGATCACAGTAGATTCAGGTACTAAACCAACAGGAGTGTTCGATGAAGAATGGAAGAAGTTGGATTGGAAGGAAAAGAGCACAATACGATTGTGTGTCTTAGATTTAGTATTGCTGAATGTATTAGGGGAAGCTACGACCAAGGCTTTGTGGGACAAGTTAGGGACTTTGTACCAATCTAAGTCTCTGGTGAATAAACTATTCCTACGAAAAAAGCTGTATAACCTAAGGATGAAAGATGGTGACTCGGTGATAGATCATTTGAAAACATTTAATACTATGGTATGTCCGTTATTATCTATTGATATTAAAATTTCAGATGAAGATAAGTGCATCAGTTTGTTGTGTTCTCTACCGGATTTGTGGAATAGTCTTGTTATTGCAATAGGTAGCAATGCAACTGCCTTGCAGTTCGATGAAATAGTCTCATCCTTGCTGACAGAGGAGATGAGATGAAAAAATATGGAGAGCCAGAATGGTGATGCCTTGTCTATATGAGGATGGTCCCAGAATAGAGAAAAAAAAGTCATCAAGTGGGAGATCTAAATCTAGAGGGAGATCTAAATCTCCAGGAAAACTTGTAAAGGTGGTGTACTGGAAATGCAGAAAGGAAGGGCACTACAAAAGGGATTGTAAATCTAAAGCTCCTGACAAAGGAAAGGGATCTGATGATGCTCCTTCTGCAGAGGCAAAAACCACCTCAAATGAAGGTGGGGATGTGTACTTGGTTTCTTCAGGTACACATGTAGATCATGAGGCATGGTTGATTAATTCAAGTGCATCCTTTCACTTCACTCCCCATAGAGAGTGGTTCTACGAGTATGAGAAGTATGATGGTGGTGATGTCTTCTTGGGGGGTGACAAGAAGGCTAGAATCATTGGTCGCAGAAAAATAAAGTTGAAGTTGCAAGGTGGAAGGGTTAGAACACTTCTGGGTGTTCTGCATATTCCTGCATTGGCCATAAATCTAATTTTTGTAAGCAGGCTAGATGATGTAGGTGTAAAAACAATGTTCGAGAAAGATACATGCAAGATGGTTCGAGGAGCACTTGCTGAAATATGGCAACAAGAATATTCCAATTTAATTTGTCCTTGAATTAAATTGTGAATTAAAATCGAATTTAGTCTTAATAGCTACTTGGAAATAATTAATTAATTTATTTTAAATTAATTAGTTGGAGAAATTCAAGTTAGAAGTCTTTTTGAAGTCATGCAAGAGTTATCCCTTAAATTAAGGAGATAAGATTGAGTTATATTTGAGTTGTAATTAGTTAACTCAGTTTACTGAGTTAAGTCCAGTTAAATTAGTTCCAAACTGTTTGAGGAACTAATAGTGAGTTAATAGTCAGTTGATGCATTAATGCACTCAACTAGTGCTACTCCAGTTAACTGAAGATTCCCTAATCAAAAACTCATGCATGTCTATTTTGAGAAAGACCTAGTTGTGATTAATGTTCAAGGAGAGTGTACTATCAGTTGCATGTATTTTCTCATGGAGAAAACTCATGCATTCAGTCAAAGATTCATCCTTGAGGATTGCGCAGTTTTGAAGGCTTGGTTTTCCACTTGGTAAGAGGCTAATCATACGCAACGAACATCGCAAGGAAATAGGAGCTTGGAGGGTAGAGAGGAAGGCTGGAGAGAAGCCAAGATTGCCTGTGAGCATCTGTGAGGATTGTACTGAGAGCTGGCTAGCTATGAGAGCTAAGGCTTTATATAATTCCTATGTATTTCCACCATGTATGATAATATAATAGTGTGGGGTTTTTAGCTGAGGTTTTCCCCAAAATATTTTCATGTGTATTGTGCCATTGATTCTTCTTATTCTAGTTATATTGTTCATCTCGATCTTTAAGCTTCAGAAAATTGATAGTAGAAGTAAGTTATAGTATTCTGCTTTTATTTATATATCATTATCGGGTTAACCTACCACAAATTTTCTACATGGTATCAGAGCTGTGAATAGTATATTGAGAAGAGAATTCAAAGTTTGAAGTTTGGGATTGCAAGGGCAAATTGAATTCATATCATACTTCAAGGTTGGCCAATGGTGTTCTACGGCTTGAGACTCGAGTATGCCTTGGAAGGTAGCTTCAATTACATGGCATGGAAAGATATAATGGAGGTTGTATTAGAAGAAAATGGCTTGAAGGAATTCATTGATCAAGAAATCCCAAAGCCAACTTCAACTAATGCACAAGAGTTGGTTGAGTGGAATAAGTGTGTGGTGAAGGCGAGATGGATCATCCTTGAGGGAGTTCGAGACCATATTGTCTCGAGTCTCCATGGGAAGGATACTCCATTTTCATTGTGGAAGACATTGAAGGATCTCTACCAGAACAATACCAACCAGAGGAAATTGGTGCTCAAGGATAAGCTTTGAAGAATCAAGATGGAGAAGGGTGATACTATTTCCACATATCTGAACAAGCTCACCACCTGAAGAGATGAGCTTAGCAGTGTGAGAAAAACTACTGCTGATGATGATATGGTGAGCCTCGCTCTCCTTGTCCTTCCAAATAGTTGGAATAGTACCAAGACTCTATGAATGGAAGGTAGAAACTATAGGATTGGGAACGACTGTGGTCAAATGTTATGTAGGAGGAGATCAGGAGGAGCACACGAGATGGTTCTTCATCCAAGAATGATGATGAAGAAAATCTGGCCTTAGAAAGTGAGGCAAGGAAAGGGAAGGGGGAGGCTTACCATTTCAAAACGAATAATTCTCATGGAGGGAAGAAGGGTTACATGTATAAAGTAAGATGCTTTAATTATCACAAGATGGGATATTATGCGACTAATTTCCCATCGAATAAGTCCAAGAAGGGATCCTCGGAAGGATCGGAAGGTGAGGCATTAGCCTCTCAGTTCAAAATGGACTTTACCATCATTGCATGCATGGTGTCATTGATGATGGCTTGTGTCTAGCTTGATAGTGGAGCCTCATTCCACATGACCGGTGATAAAAATTTATTAATTGCCTTGGATGAGAAAGACCTCAAGATGCGCATAGAGATGGGTGATGATGGAAGGTATAGTGTTTCAGGAGTGGGCACGGTTGCTTTTCAAAGGGAGCATGGATCTCCTCTCACCTTGACAGATGTGATGTATGTGCTTGGATTGAAGAAGAACTTAGTATCGGTTGCGATGTTGGAGGACAAAGGCTATGATGTTGTCTTTAATAAAGGAAAGGCGTTCCTAAGACACATAGCCACGAGTCAGACCAAGAGGATAGTGATTCGGGTGAAGAATATCTATAAACTAGAGGTAGATGATTGTGCAACATTGAGTATGAAAGCAGAATTGGTGCAAAGCCAAGACATTGGTGAGTTGTGGCATAGGCAGTTGGGCCATTTGGATCATGGGGCTTTGAAGATAATGTAGCAAATATCTATATGACTTTCCAAAGGTAAACTTGAGCAAGTTGACACATGCAAAGGTTGTACCTTGGGAAAGTACACCAAGTCTTCCTTTCATGATCGAAACAGTCGAGCAGAGGTTATCTTAGAGTGAGTTTATACTGATTTATGTGGACCATTCTCGATGTTATCCACAATGAAGCAAAGGTATTATGTGATTTTCATTGATGACTATTCTCGTAAATGTTGGATTTATTTCATGTAGAAGAAGGACTAAACTTTCACAAAGTTTTGTGAGTTCAAAGATTTGGTCGAGAAAGAGTCAGGGAAGAAGATCAAGGCCTTGAGAAGCAACACCAGTGGAGAATATGTCTCTCAATAGTTTAAGGACTTCTATGCAGTAGAAGAAATTAAATGAGAGTCGACGGCACCTCATAACCCACAGCAGAGTGGGGTGGCCGAGAGGAAGAATAGAACTATTGTAGGGGCAGCATGGGTAATGCTGCATGACCAAGGCCTACCACTTCACTTGTGGGCTGAGGCATGCAACACAGTAGTCTATTTGCCTAATAGAATCCCACATTGCATACTTGGGATTAAGACACCAGAGGAATATTTCTCCCGTAAGAGACCAGATGTGGGTCACTTCAGGATATTTGGCTCATCGGTATATTTCCATGTGACAAAGGATGCACATAAGAAGCTTGAGCCGACAATAGAGTTGGGGATATTTGTGGGGTACACTGATACACCTCACAACTATCAGGTGAACTTGCCTACCAGTTAGAGGATAGTGGTTCACAGAGATCTCAAGTTTGATGAGCAAAAGGCCATGGGAGTTTCCCTTGAGAGGGAGCTCCAACTATAGGCTGTGGAGGAACTGCTGGTTCCTAAGGAGGAGGAGCCTCAGACTGATGTGGAGTAGCTGCATGCATAGGTTCCAGGAGTGGAGACATCCACTCAAGCAGAGTCTTCTAGAGATGGATGAAAGCACACAAGAGAAGCTGACATATTTTTGGAGGATGTGAGAGATAATGTGGGAGCACCATCTTATCAACGCAGATAGAGGAGGTCACCTGAGAGGTACACTAGATACATGGCCCTTGCTGGGAAATGCGTTGAGACTGAGCCATCTTCCTTTGAGGAAGTAGTGCAACAACCAATTTGGGTTGATGTTATGGTGGAGGAGTATGACTCCATAGTTCGTAACAGTGTTTGGGAAGTGGTTCCTAGACCGGAGAACAAGTCAGTTGTGAGTTCCCGTTGGCTTTACAAGGTAAAGAAAGCTACTGATGGTAGTGTGTATCATCATCTCAGAGACTGTGTAGCGAGGAGGATCATGTTGCTGCACTATATTTCGACAGAGGAACAAGATGCTGACATTTTGACAAAGGCATTGTCAAAGTGTAAATTCGATTTCCGTAGAGACATGATGGGGGTGGCAGATAATCCCTTTCGTATTGAGAGGGAGTGTTGAAATATGGCTACAAGAATATTCCAATTTAATTTGTCCTTGAATTAAATTGTGAATTAAAATCGAATTTAGTATTAACAACTACTTGGAAATAATTAATTAATTTATTTTAAATTAATTAGTTGGAGAAATTCAAATTAGAAGTCTTTCTGAAGTCATGCAAGAGTTATCCCTTAAATTAAGGAGATAAGATTGAGTCATATTTGAGTTGTAATTAGTTAACTCAGTTTACTGAGTTAAGTCCTGTTAAATTAGTTCCAAACTATTTGAGGAACTAATAGTGAGTTAACAGTTAGTTGATGCATTAATGCACTCAACTAGTGCTACTCCAGTTAACTGAAGATTCCCTCATCAGAAACTCATGCATGTCTATTCTAAGAAAGACCTAGTTGAGATTAATGTTCAAGGAGAGTCTACTATGAGTTGCATGTGTTTTCTCATGGAGAAAACTCATGCATGCAGTCAAGGATTCATCCTTGAGGATTGTGCAGTTTTGAAGGCTTGGTTTTCCACTTGGTAAGAGGCTAATCATCCACAAGGAACAACATAAGGAAATAGGAGCTAGGAGGGCAGAGAGGAAGGCTGGAGAGAAGCCAAGATTTCCTGTGATCATTTGTGAGGATTGTATTGAGAGCTGGCTAGCTGTGAGAGCTAAGGCTTTGTATAATTCCTATGTATTTCCACCATGTATGATAATACAATAGTGTGGGGTTTTTAGCTGAGGCTTTCCCCAAAGTATTTTCATGTGTATTGTGTCATTGATTCTTCTTCTTCTGGTTATATTGTTCAGCTTGATCTTTAAGCTTCCACAAATTGATAGTAGAAGTAGGTTATTGTTGTGGGGAAAAATGCCTATGCAGGACGATCCTATCCACCTAAGGTGTGACAGTGCCTTAGCAACAAACAGAGACAGCTATTCTAGTATTCTTCCTTTATGAATTAGAATGAAGAGAGATGGATGGACTAACCGGTGTCTTCCGTTTGTCCCTCGATCCAGTTTCTCTTCTCTTTGAGAGTTCTCAGCTGCTTGTCTTCTCGCTCGCCCAGCTTCAATAGGTCTCTGCAAGATCACAAGAAAAGAACACTACGCAAAGACATAGATTCATAATCATAACTAGTTCAGGATTAGAAGTAAACTAAACATACTAATGCAATCATACATCAAAGATACATCAGTATATAGGAGAAACCAAGATAGCTTTATTGGTGAATAACAAGGTTCAGGAAGAGATACAACCAAGAAGGCTCCAATCCAGCATCTCCTTCCCAGCAAATGGAATTCCTATCTTCACCTCCCTTCAAAGCATTAAGCACCCAATGATTCTGATCTCAAACCAACAACAATTCTTTGCAATCACAAAATTCCAGCCTTTAGATCTCATGGAGGAGAGATCCATATATAGATGTTTGGAGAGAGGATGAGTCAGCTTGAGATCTGACTAGTGTCCTCTCCCTCTGTCAGTTCTTGATTCCACTTGGAGGTTCTTTCTTCCACTTGGAGATTTGGAACCTCTTACTCATCACCAGTCGAATTCCCTGAGGCAAGTGTCATTTTGGAAGCTTCCTGGGTTTTGACACCTTGTGGAATGAACTTGCCACATGTCCACTCTCACTCAGCGCAGGTAACCAGTGTTGGCTTTGACATTCAGCGCAGGTAGCCAGTGTTGACTTTGACATTCAGCGCAGACAGCTAGTGGAGCCACTGAATTGATCCTGAATTGACTTGTTTTTGAGCAGTTTCTGGTGGAGAACTTCTGTGAATTGCTGTGGTTTGTTAGCCTTGTTCTTCTAGGGGTAGGAACAACATGTTTAGGGACTTTGGATCCCTTAGATTATGGACATTTCATGCTCAATGCTGTAAGGCACAAAAATGTCTATAACAGTTGCCCCCTAAAGTATGAGGCCGTTTATCGGGTGAAATGCTTTATCCAGGAGGGTTCGAAGTTCATCCAATGCTGGGAGGAGACCTGTAATAAGATACAATACAATACATTATTTTTCATACTGCTTTCATGATCTAGCTGAGGCAGGCATTCCCATGCTCAGCTTTATAAATTCAATTTTCTGTACATAGAACAGACAATCGTCTAATGGTAGACTAATAATTTTGATGAAATCATCATCCTTTGGGTAGGATGATCATCTGCTGCAATGATGTACATGTCAAATGTCTTTATCTCTCCTGAATATATATCGCAGCCCGGATGGATGAAACTAGATCCGGGGTCTTCAAACTCGTTCGATCTTCACTCTAAGTACAAGTCGATCCATGTGAGAAATGTTATGAAGTCGAACATGGAAAGACATCGCTTGATTACTGGTCAATGAGGTAAACCGTTAACAAGCGCGAGAGGAATCACCGATAATGATAATGACCCTCAAGGTACTACAGTACAATTCACGTGGTGTGAATAAAGGACTTGGCGTCGAACACAAAATCTTTCGGTCGAAGGTCATTGATGTATACCTGTCGCCGAAAGTGAGAAACTTGCCATTGAGGCATGCAAGCTTCAAAGTACTGAAGGGGGTGTTCCTAGATCAACTTCTTGGATAATGAGCTGATGTCGACAAGAAGCGATCCGTCAAAGGAGGGCCTTAATGAATCCCACATCAGTGACACGGAACGGAGCTAATAATTTTGATGGAGGTGAAAACGATCTGTGACATATGATTTAGGGTGGCAGTCATGAAAGGATGAAGGATAATGTACGGAAGTGGATGGGACACGGTTGACTTCTCTGAACAACTTCTCTTGAACATATGGCGACACTGATGCGATGGATCGGTAGCATTACCCCAAATATGGATGGTATGGCGAGACCATGGTGATGTGACCGGTGAATGAAACAACCCAACCCGATTGTGGTACGGAGGAAAAGTGTCATGTTCAAGAGCGACTTGCTACCATCAAAGTTTTCTTTAGTTTCTCCCAATTTTTCCCCAGTCATTGCTGACCAGTACCTCTTTATTTTTGTCAAGCTTGAGGAGGATAACATATGCTTGTTCTACAACCTGCCCTTCGGGCAAGCCCATCGCTATGTTTTAACGAGCCTAGCGATAGTGAAACTCGTTCTCGTCTAAAGACAAGTTTGTCGCTATTTAATGATTTTAACGAGTCTAACAACAAAGACAACTCGGTCCTTTTCATTTTTAGAGAGTCTGAAAAGGTACGTAAAGATAACTCCAAAGTTCCTTTTTCGTCATCTAATCCCTTAAGTCCGAAAAAGTATAAAACAGTATAGAAGGGATGATTTTTCGATAGTTTTAACGAGCCGAACAAACAAGCGCTCGATCTTTTTGTGCAATAATCCCTCAGGTCCAAAAAGATTAAAATCTAGAGGAGGGATAGCACTTCCTGTCGCTTTAACGAGCTGGAAGGCCAAAACTCGGCAATCTTTTCATATTTTACGAGTCAGTTGAAAAGAGCTTAAAGAAGACTCATCTTTTGAGGAACGAGTGATAAACAGGGTTAGCAGCTGATTCCAGGTACAGGTTGGAATTTTCCAATCACGACAGTGTCACAAGGATGGCTAGGTGAAATCACTCTTCGCAGCTGTTCCTCAAAATGGGTAAACAATCATATGGAGGTAAACGATCGGCCAAATGAAAAGTGGAGGTGACGGTGCAAACACGACCAAGGCTTTAATGGCTGATTCACAGTGGTTATTTACCGGGTAGTGGTTCATTTTTTATTTTAAAATGAGCTTAAACGCTGGTGGAAACACTTGCTCATTGCTTATGTTTATTTTTTAACGAGCATGAAGTCCGCGTTAAAACTGCTCGGATCTTGCGTTTATTTTTTAACGAGCATGAACTGTGTGCTAAAACTGCTCGATTAACCCAGTCATATGATAAGAGTGTCTCATTGAGATTCTATTTTTTATGGAGCTTCATCTCACAAAACTTTGCCCCGGATCCTTTCGCTATGCAAGTTCGGAAACGACTAATCCTACGAGTTTAAAGGGTTAGAGGTCCTAAAAATTTAAAAAAATAAATAGCCGCCCCTTGCTAGCACTCCAAAAGGTTTGCATGCCCCCAGGCATAAAGTACGATTTCAAGGTTACCTCTACTTCATTTCCGTCAAAACATTCGTTTCACCGAGAGAGGCCTACCTCTTTCAGGTTACCCAAAGATTGTCTCGTTCGCGGGCACGAATGAAACACTTCTTCGGCGATGTCTACCGAGATAAACAAAGGTGAGAGACGTAGCCTGCCAACTCACATAACTTTGACAAAAGAATCTTATTCTAGAATAACCCTCTTCCTAGACGGGCGGGGTACAGACTAGTCATATTCTCCCGCGGAAACCTACTCTATACCCAAAGTTTTCCTGCCGAAGCAGACCAGGACGCATGCCCCCTGGGTTCCAGTCATATCCTCCCGGATTACTCGCGCTCATCAGGAGGATGAACCGTGGGTTGAGACACTTCTTGCGTGAAGAGACCATTTAGGGATGGTATATGACTATTTGCGATGCGTGATCTGAGAAATGAAAGTTGGTCCACGAGCTTGACCACTCTTCCTTCATGCGGAAAACACATTACTCTAAAGAGTGAGGAGACGATGGCTTCCATGCAATATATATAGTCTCGTCCAAGGAGTAGGTTATAATCCAAGGGCCCTTGAACGACCATCACGTTCATTTGAACGGTCTTCCCTTTCAATGTGATAGGCACATTGGGGAGGATCCCTAAAGGTCGACTGGTTCCTTTATCAAAGCTTGATAGATTTCTCATATCAAGCAAAAGCGCTGGCGAACCAAGCACTTTCCAAGAAATAGAGGAAAGGATACTCACAGATGCCCCCTCATCAATAATTGTGCCAGCCATTACCATTCTGTATATTTGAACGATAATTTTGAATGGTATACTGGCTGGTAACCGGGGTCTGCCTAGTTGGTTCCAGTCGAACGAGACAACTAGGTTGCTTGGTGGTGGGACCGAATAGACGGCCAGATATCGCTCTGACGAACTTCCTTCCTGTGATAAAGGAATGGGAGCATTGCCCCCTTGTTCGTCGGAGTCAGTGTTGATGAAGAGAATTTGGACGGTGTCGTCTTTATTCTCCTCTGTGATGGTATCATTCGAAGATAGAGCCTCTGAAGGCAAAACCGGGTCAACTGCCGCCTCAACCTTTTGACTTTCGTCAGGTATGGATTCAGACGGTTCATCTTCAATGACAGGTGCTTCGGCTGACCACCTGAGCGGGCCAACCGGGTTCTCAACTAGTGAAGGACTTGGCAGGAGTTTTTGATATCCAGGAGGAAGTTGCGCTCGTAAAATTGGGCGATCTTCCAAAACTCTTTTAGCCTCGTCTAAGAAGGGACAACGGTGGATGGCATGGTCGCCTTCACACAGTTTGCAGGGAAATCTAGCTTTCCCTCTCTGTCCTGGGGCTTCACTTTCACTAGTTGACGGTGTGCAGTCAACATGGTTATCAGAGGTTGACGCCACCGAATTGTGAAAACGGGGAGACCAGTCCCTTAGTATCCGAGGGATGCAGGGACAATCTCTGTGGAAGTGGTCTCCCTTGCATATGACGCATGGCTATTTAGGCCTTACCAGTGCTGTGTGTGGATTTTTTTCAGACGACACTTGTTTGGCCCCAGTCGCTTTTGGCTCCTTCTTCTTCTTCTCTTTCCTCTTCTTCTCCTTCTTCTCCTTAGGAACTCGGTTTTTTGTTTTACCAGTTCCGTCAAGCGAAGAGGAAGGAGGAGAGGAAGAATTATATGAAGTCGAAGGCTGGTGGGCAGTTCTGGTCTGATCTAACTGTTGACTCGACTGTTCAGGAATAGTGGTGTTCTGAACGACATTGGTTGAAAAGAGCCAGACCGGCAGGCCAATTGTCAGTCCTGGAAGCGACAATGTGGCCATATGGGGCGCACCAACATCTCCCCAAGAGGAGAAAGGACTAGGATTTCCACCAAGGGGAATTCCTTGGTTGGTGGGCTCCATCTTTTCAACCTAAAGATCAACGCGGGAATAAAGGGTGATTGTTCCGTTTAAAATAAATTTTTTAACGACGCTTTAGACACAACTTGCTTTTTCAATTTTAAAGAGTCGAGAAAAAGCTAAAGATGACTCTAGTCTCCTTCGATGTTTTAACGAGCCCGAAGTGACAAATGCTCGGATGGACTTTTTCCGTTATAGAGTCTAAAAAAGGCCAAAAGGAACTGCTCTGGAGTTCTAGGCAGAGGGTGTGCCAAACCTTTCGCAAAACCGCAGAATACTTTTTAAGGTATGGGCGGTCGATCTTCCTGAATGCTGTGTTCAGTGCATTGCGATCAGTAGGGCAGCCGACACGGCTTCCTAAGGATAAAGGTTATATTCCTATAGGGGTCTCCCAATATATACGCGACGGTACGTGGGAGCACAATCCGTACTGGCGCTATCGTCCCTTAGGAGGAATCACCCACCTTCAACGAGATCGACAGTCACCAGGCTTTACGACGCCGGAACACGTCTCTAGCCTAGACCTCTATGTTGTGCGTTATGTTGCAAAGCGTTGTTAAGTTCATTCAGTTTATTTTAGGTTGATCTTTTTAGAAGTTTGCCTTTCTAGATCACCACGAGATGTATGATACAATTCCTAAATGCAGTCTAAAGATGATAAGCAAGCTTTATATCTTTTCAACTTTGAAAATCCTAGCTACAAAGGGAAAAGAAAGACACCATCTTTTCTCAAAGAGCAATCAGCACACTCTAATGCACTTTCCTAAATCAAGCATGCAAACTATCAAGATGCAAATGCACAATGCAGGTGTTTGTTTTCCGCTTTCTTAGTATTGATGCCTACAAAGAAAGCTTTTTGTACAACTTTGAATTTGCTTTTAAATGACAAGTACAAACAAGTTTAGTTTTTCGAAATCAGAAAGGGTAGAAGAGAATACAACACTTTACGACTTTCGAAATGAACACTTGTTTCGACACTTAAAAGAGACAAACTCAAACCAAAAGCAAAAGTAAATGTATAATCAACTGAAAACAGCCAATGAACTCTCTCCTAAGATCACGATGAACAGATCTGAATCAAGGGCTACAGGATGATTATTTCACTCATGCAAAGGAAAACTGTAAATGACGCCACAAACACATAAAAACACTCACAGTATTTTTGTACAAAAGGAGGCGGAATTTAAGCAGAGAAAAGGAGTTATCAGACTGGTACCTATGCTGGTTACAGGCTGCAAAAATCAGAGATCAAAACAAAGCAAAACAGAGCAGAGAACCCCAGATGCACAAGGCCTAACTGGATCAGCACAACCTCAACATAGGGGTTTTGACATTCAGTGCAGGTAGCCTTCACGGGACCTGCGTTGAAATGCAGAACCTCTTCACAGGGTTCGCGCTGAAGGAGAAACGAGAGTTTCTCACTGGGTTCTGGGTCACAGTTTGCTGATTAATCCATGGTTTCAGGCCAAATAAAAGCAACAAGCAAGGTACAATCAAAGGGATGCTTTGAGGGGGTGCTAAGATCTATCCCAAAGGATCATCAAATCATTTGTGAGTCCATTGTTCAGATCATAGACAAATCCAGTGATTGGATCAAAGCAGCAACTGTCTACTTTGCATCTGAGAAGAGCAAATGCAGATTGTTGCTGTTGAGTCTATGAAACAAACAATGATAGAGACACAAATAAAATGACTAAACAGATCTCCCTAGTGGAGTCGCCAATTTGTTGTGGGGAAAAATGCCTATGCAGGATGATCCTATCCACCTAAGGTGTGACAGTGCCTTAGCAACAAATAGAGACAGCTATTTTAGTATTCTTCCTTTATGAATTAGAATGAAGAGAGATGGATGGACTAACCGGTGTCTTCCATTTGTCCCTCGATCCAGTTTCTCTTCTCTTTGAGAGTTCTCAGCTGCTTGTCTTCTCGCTCGCCCAGCTTCAACAGGTCTCTGCAAGATCACAAGAAAAGAACACTACGCAAAGACATAGATTCATAATCATAACTAGTTCAGGATTAGAAGTAAACTAAACATACTAATGCAATCATACATCAAAGATACATCAGTATATAGGAGAAACCAAGATAGCTTTATTGATGAATAACAAGGTTCAGGAAGAGATACAACCAAGAAGGCTCCAATCCAGCATCTCCTTCCCAGCAAATGGAATTCCTATCTTCACCTCCCTTCAAATCATTAAGCACCCAATGATTCTGATCTCAAACCAACAACAATTCTTTGCAATCACAAAATTCCAGCCTTTAGATCTCATGGAGGAGAGATCCATATATAGATGTTTGGAGAGAGGATGAGTCAGCTTGAGATCTGACTAGTGTCCTCTCCCTCTGTCAGTTCTTGATTCCACTTGGAGGTTCTTTCTTCCACTTGGAGATTTGGAACCTCTTACTCATCACCAGTCGAATTCCCTGAGGCAAGTGTCATTTTGGAAGCTTCCTGGGTTTTGACACCTTGTGGAATGAACTTGCCACATGTCCACTCTCACTCAGCGCAGGTAGCCAGTGTTGGCTTTGACATTCAGCGCAGGTAGCCAGTGTTGACTTTGACATTCAGCGCAGACAGCTAGTGGAGCCACTGAATTGATCCTGAATTGACTTGTTTTTGAGCAGTTTCTGGTGGAGAACTTCTGTGAATTGCTGTGGTTTGTTAGCCTTGTTCTTCTACGGGTAGGAACAACATGTTTAGGGACTTTGGATCCCTTAGATTATGGACATTTCATGCTCAATGCTGTAAGGCACAAAAATGTCTATAACAGTTATAATATTCTATTTTTATTTATATTGCATTATCGAGTTAACCTACCACATATTTTCTATAGCACTCATATTGATGCAGGGAGTTTGGATTGGAACTCTGTACAAGCTGCAAGGTAGCACTGTTATTGATGGGTGCAACAGTTTTGTGGTTCCTGAAAGTGGAGCAAAAAATCTAGTGGTCTCTAGAGAAATTCCATGCTATGGCATCAAAGGCTTGGACATATTGGAGAGAAGTTCCCTCGAATACTTCATGGCAAAGGTATGGTAGAAGGTATGACTAATAGCTCTCTGGATTTTGATTTCTGTGAAAATTGCGTATATGGGAAGAAGAATCGGGTGAGTTTCCCCTCTGGTGGTAAGAGGGTGAAACAGATATTAGAGCTTGTGCACAGTCATGTGCTTGGACCTGTGAAGGTTCCATCACTGGGTAAGTCTATGTACTATGTATTATTTATAGATGACTTCTCAAGGAATACATGGATATATTTATTTAAGAAGAAATCTGAAGTCTTTGACAGGTTTAAAGAATTGAAGGCTCTGGTGGAAAACTAGACAGAGAAGAAGATAAAGGTATTCAGGATAAATAACGGTGGAGAGTTTTACAGTAAGAAATTTGAAGAATTCTGTAAAAAGTGTGGTATAGCACGACAGAAGACTACTCCATACACACTTGAGCAAAATGGAGTTGCATAAAGAATGAACAACACATTGATGGAAAGGGCAAGAAGCATGCTTAGTGGTGCCAGGTTAGGACAGGAATTTTGGGTAGAGGCAGTGGAGACAACATGTTACCTAGTTAACAGATCACATTCATCAGCATTGGAGGATAAGAATCCACAAGAGGTATGGACTAGTAAGAAACCCTCTCTTTCACATCTGAGGGTATTTGGATGTGATGCATATGTACATGTTCCAAAGGAGAAATGAACCAATTTGGATAGTAAATATGAAAAGTGCATCTTTATTGGGTATAAAGATGGTTTAAAGGGTTATAAGCTTTGGAACCTAGTAACAAGGAAGGTTGTGTATAGCCGAGATGTGGTGTTCAGAGAGGTGAAAGATGTTATTAAACATGAAGTCCAACCAAAGGAACCTAAGAAGATAGAGTTTGAGCTTAAGGAGGAAGAATTATACTCTACAACGGAGAGGAATCAAAATATGAAGAGCCACAAACTCTGGGTGTGAGAAGATCAGTTCGAGAAAGAAGGTAGCCAAAAAGGTATAGTCCATCTGATTTCTATTCAAATTTTTCTTTATCTATTACTAATGATGATCCCAGAACTGTGAAGGAGGCAGTAAATTCAGAGGATGGAAAATTTTGGAAAGAGACCATGGTTGATGAAATGGCATCTTTGCACAAAAATGAGGCTTGGGATCTAGTGGAGTTGTCGGCTGGAAGGAAACCCATTGGCAGCAAAATGGGTGTTCAAGAAGAAGACAAATGCAAAAGGAAAGGTGGATAAATACAAATCTCAGTTGGTAGAAAAAGGTTATTCCTAGGTGTTGGGAATTGATTTTGGTGATATTTTTTCTTCTGTTGCCAAGGTAGCTTCTATTAGATTACTTTTATATGTTGCTGCAACTTTTGATTTTGAGGTAGAATAAATGGATGTGAAGACAACATTTCTTCATGGGGATCTGGAAGAGGAGATCTACATGAAGTAACCTAAAGGCTTTGCGGTGAAGGGTAAGAAAGAACTGTTATGCAAGTTAAAGAAGTTTCTGTATGGGTTAAAACAGTTGCCAAGGATGCGGTATCAGAAATTTGATACATTTATATGGGGACTTGGCTTCACCAGAAGAAAAGTAGATCACTGTGTGTACTTTCAATTAATTGGTGACCGTGTTATTTATCTGGTCTTGTATGTGGATGATATGTTGTTGGTTGGAAATGACAATGAAATTATCTAGGATTTGAAGACCCAATTGTTGTCAAAATTTTACATAAAAGATCTTGGTGTTGTAAACTATATTTTGGGCATGGAAATTAAAAGAGATCGGCAAATAAGAAGGTCTCGTTAAATCAAAGGAAGTATGTCGAGACAATACTGCAGAGGTTTAATATGCAAGATAGTAAACCGATGAAGGTTCCTATTCCTGTAGGTGTGAAGTTATCTGCTGAACAGTGTCCCAAGACACAAGAAGAGGAAGAGGACATGTCCTGTGTTCCATATGAGAGTGCAGTCGGTAGCTTGATGTATGCAATGGTCTATACTAGACTAGACATTGCACATGCAGTGGAAGTATTGAGCAAGTTTATGTCAAAACTAGGGAAGGAGCACTGGACAGCAGTGAAGCGGGTTTTCAAGTATTTGTGTGGCACTAGTGATTATGGCTTGTGCTACCAAGGAAGACCAAGATTGGACAGAGTGTTGGATATTCGTCACTTTGTTGATGCAGACTGGGCTGGAGATATGGATCAGAGAAGATCTACAGGTGGGTACGTGTTTAACCTATTTGGAGGTGCAGTTAGTTGGATGAGTAAGAAACAATTTGTAGTGGGACTATCAACTACAGAGGAAGAATACACAATAGCCACTCATGCAAGAAAGGAAGCAATTTGTTTGCAGAGATTGTGTTCAAGTATGGGGTTAGTATAGGGAGCTATAAGGATAGACTATGACAGCCAAAGTGCAATTTTCTTGGCAAAGAACCCTGCTTACCATTCACAGACAAGACATATTGATGTTCAGTATCACTTTGTGAGGGATATGGTAGAAGACAAAAAGGTGTTGTTGGTAAAGGTGGACACTTTGAAGAATACTACAGATGCATTGACAAAATATGTGAGCTTTGAGAAGTTCTTTTGGTGTAGAGAAACAATGGGCGTTGCAAGGCTAGATAGATGACTAAGCTCTCCTATGGCCCCCTGTGGAAAGGAAACAACAAGTGGGAGAATGTTGGGTTGTGTTATATTCTTTCCATGACTAGCCCACATAGTGAACTGGGGGGCTAGAGGGGGGGCAGAGCCCCCCCTTCATTGCGCCGATTACGCAGTGGGGGGGTCACAGGGGGGGCGACAGCTCCCCCTGTCCGGGGGGTTTGATGGGGGCGGGTAACCCCCCTCTACGGGGTCTAGGGCAGTGCCTCGGGAATTTTTTTTTTGACCCTATATTAGGTTGGGCGGACCTAGCTATGGTTTTGTGCTTGATTTTCACACATGGTTTTGGATGCGATGGTTTTCAGTCCATGGTATTGGATGCTTCGGCATGTATAAATATGTATTGTAACATTGAAAGGAACATAATGAAAAATCAAGCTGGTAGTCCCGGTTTTGGGATCCAGGGGAAATCTTTGTGTATATGTGTTTTATGTGTTATGCTCTCGCATTGTTTATTTTTTGTGTTTTAGAATTCATATGCAAGTAATTTCTGTACAGGGTTAAAACCTACAGGTATGACACTTCTTGCTGATGAGCTTGTCTGCGATGTACATCTGTATGAAGGTTCCAAAAGGTGAGGCATACCAATCTGCTATGTCAATGAGTGCCTCCATTGATGCCTTCGACATGCAAGGTGGATGCTTCTCAAATATCATCTTGTACACTGGGGTGAAAAAATGGTTTGAAAATTATGTGATGACTCCTCAGAAGTTGCATTCAGAAAGCAGTGTGTAATAAGTGTTCACAGAGGTTTCTGCTGATGTCCATGCCCACTTCAAGCCCAGGAAATGTTGATGGGCACAGATTTCATCCAAGACGTATGTGGACATGTAGATTTCTGCTTGTTAACCTTTGGGCGGTTGGCGAGCTCCTATTAGCTGTTCCTTCAGCCTATGATCCAACATGTTAGACAAGTTACATGATTTTCCTTCACTAGATAGTTGGTCCAACGCGATCACCCAACTTTGTGGGAAGGTATTCATGCTCTCTTAGCCGTACAACCGACATGCAAACATGACCAAGTACTAATATGCCTTCTACAGTATCTTTGTCTTGTAAATCTGGTTGGGTGTCATCCTAAACTTGGATGGCTCCTTCACTAAGTTCTTCAAGATATCCATGGAGTTTGCATTACTGCTGGGTATGTTGAAGGGTGTCTCCTTGGTGATCATTGGATTCGGCAAGTGGTACATCTGTTGATAGTCTTGTGCCCTGAAGGTAGGAATCTTTGTCCTGCTGACACTGCTCAATACCATCGTCTCAGGATCAGTGTGCAAGAAAATCCAATGTATCATGTCCGCGCATGGGAACATGGGAAAATTGCATGAAATCTCGTACAAGCCATACTTGTGAATGTTCACATAGACTTTGCAGTCTTCACGATCTTCCCCAAATGTGCCTGAGAATGTATCATTGATCTCTTGCCATTTCATCTTGATGTATTTGTCTATGATCAGCTTGGTGTCTTCGTAAATTGGCAAACTCATAGACACTCGCTCAACTGCATCTCCAGTTGTGCTTATGTCAGTGTCCTTTGACTGTATTCTCTTGGAGGCCATTGATCTTGAACTATTGAGAGATGGACGAACAACTACTATATCTTGAGACATGGCGACATGCATGGAAAGAAATTTGTCAGTTGAAAACAAAGAAAAATTTGAGGACTGACATGAAACATACCTGGGAGACTGCTGGCAAGGATTACGTAATTTTCACTCGGAGGCCTAGAGACTAACTGCTGGAGCTATGCAAAAGATAGTTCAGATTGTCAGGAGGCTGGTTGAGTGCTGGAATTGTGCAATGCACAATCCATACTGGCCTGCTGGGTGTTGAGATTGCGTGATGCATAATTTCAGTTGGCAAGTCATGCAGGCCCAGGAACTGCATTGCACAATTTTCTTGGCCAGCAAACACTGCCTCTGAGAATTGCACAAAGAAAGTCTGAAGGACACTGTCTGTCTAGATTTGTGAATTTTCTAGGAGGAAGCCAGAGCCTTCCCTCTTAAAATTGTGCAATGTTGTCCGGGCAAGGCAAAGTCCGAGCCAAGGTTGCCCAGACCCGCTAATGGGTGACTTAAAACATATGAAGATCTAAATGCAAGGCGAAATTGAGTGTAAGTAGGAGTGAATGATCATGCATGAAAACATCGAATGCAAGATTCAAAAAACAGAGAAAACATGCATGTGTATGAAACAAGTCGCTGAACCGGTGACTGTCCATGCAAAACAGTGTCATGCATGTGATAGCAATGAAATGCAAATTAAAAATAAAATGGTGCTTGTACAGGCTAACATGCATCTAAATGATAACAAGAATTTGTAGAAATCAAGCAGACAACACTCACACAAGCCAAAATATAAAAAGCGACAAAAATGTTGCAAAAGACAAGTAAAGTGGACTTTCCCAGAAATAGTTGAGCTGGATGTGTCGAAAAATCCTAGATGTGTTGTGGGATGTGAGAGCTCCAAGATAGATGTGAAGAATGAGATCTGAAGTGTCGAATAAATAAGTTTCAGGTTTATGAAGTGCATGCTGCAAATCTAGGAAAAGGTGACACTTGGAGGGAAGTTTCTAAAATGATATTTGCATGTAACCTACAGCTGCTAAAACTAGATCCCTAAAAGCTATGGATGCTTTTTGCATCTTGCTTTTTTATATTTTAAGAAAAGCAACCCATGTATTAAAATAAATTTTTTTGGGTCCTGGGTGGAAGCGATCAACCTAAAGGCACATGCAACATCCTGCTTGACTGAGAGAGAATTTTGTGCAATTTATAGGAGGAGCTGGGTTGGCTCTTCCCAGAGGGATTGCATAATTCTTTGGAGGAGTAGGTGACTACTGCCCAGAATTGCAAAATTTTTGGGCTCAGCTGCAGTGTTGGACCAGATTGTGCAATTTTCCCAAGGAATGTTGTGTGACTGTATTGTGCAATTTCTGGGCCCAGCAAGATGCCTAATATATTTGCACAATTTCTGGAGGGAAGGCTGGTTCCCCTACAAAATTACGCAATTTTCTAAGGGAGATGCTCAACCAGCAACTGGCCCAAGTCCGGAATGGCAACCTGTGAGGGGAGTGAAGCAAACTATCATGCATAGGCTGGCAAGCTGTTGAAAAACCAATGAAGCCTATGTACTTGACAGTGTAAGACAAGATGCTAGGATGGTTGGTAGGGAGGCCCAAAAGTGAAGCTAAGGAAAATTTTTGGAGGGTGGTTGTAGCCGCTACAATAGTTGGAACATTCAATATTTATTTATTATAGCTATGGCTGTAAATTATCTTGGCTCAGATTCATGTATATTTTATTTTTTTGAATGGTTGAATGTTTTTATAATATGTTTAGCTTCCTTAGTTACAAGAATTTACCATGAAGGGTTTATTTCCATCATGAATATCGAGCAGTTATATTTTCTTTGGAGATATTCATACACAATGTATTTCTTTTTAGTTTTTCTCTACATGTGTAAATATTTTGTTATGTTACTTTCTCAATGTTATTAAATTTATAGTCTTTTCACTATGAGTATTATATTTATATAGATACTGCATGTATGATTTATGATGCAAGTAGTTCTATAGTCTAGGGAACCTTGTAGACTCTTGCTATTGGGTTTATGCATAAGGTTCTCATAGGGCTACTATTAAGATGAACAAGGACTGCATGCACTCTGTAATAACCTCGATTAAAAATTCTTGTAAAAAACTATAAGACCAAGGTCATGGGACACATATTCCAAACTGAATGTTGGGTAAAACATCCTAGTGGGTGTTCATTTAGGTTATTATGGCTAAAGGAAAGTGAAAAAGGCTTTGAAAAGGAAAAGTGGCATTAGTTGACATTTTATTTACGAAAATAAAGGAAATTACGAGAAAAAGGAAGGTGAAAGGTCACAGGTTGCATATGATGAGGAAATTGAAGGAAAATAATGGAAAATTGAAGAAAATAGAGGCCTCATTAATAAAAAGGCTTATGAGGATCAGTTAGTAACATTTTTCGAGTTCAATTTGGAACTCTCTCTCTATTCACTCTCTCTCACTCTTGGACACTTCAAGCATTCTTATAGCAATGTAGGATTAGATCAAGAAAATAAAAGGAAGGATAAAGAAGGCAAAGGGAAGTAAAGATCAAGCAAGGAAGAGAAGGATTAAGTGGCTACAACATGATTGCTTGCAAGTACTGATTTGCATGTGTGATTTCCTTGTTAGATTTGGCATGCATGGTACAGACATGTGTGTATTTCATTGTCTTGTTGTTACTGGCTTGGGTTTTTTCAGGTATGACAATGGTTTTTAGCCTTGCCTTTCCATTTTTGGATAGCCATGGTGTGATGGTGGTTTCTATTATTTTTTCGAGTTGAATTGTTGGATGGTATCAAATCTAAGTGAGGTGGTCTCTAAAAAATAACACAAGGCATAAGAATCCATGGATCAGAGAAGGTGGGATTGCAGTAAATCTGGGTTTTGTGTATATTGGGGGACCTAGGAATCCTCGATTAGTGAATGATGGGATATACGGTAAAGCCTAGAGGTGTGTTCCTTCAATTAAGCTTAGGAATCCACGAACGGTGAATGGAAGGATATATGGTAAAGCCTGGAGGGTGGAATATACATCGGGCATAGGAATCATCAACCGATAAATGGCGAGATATACGGTAAAGCCTAGAGACTAAGCATCGATTAGGCCTAGGTATCCTCGACCAATGAATGGCAGGATATAGGGTAAATCCTAGAGACTAGAAGACAATCAAATTCCTCACGGTGTAGGTGGAGAGATATACAGGAATCCATCCTTGCTTAGGGCCTAATGATCTGGTGGGGATTGTGGTAAAGCTTGAGGAAACTTGGTTGGTTTTGTTGCGAGTCCCACATTCATGTTTGGAATATAGCACGGGGATGATTGGCTGAAAGAAAGATTTGGTTCAGCCCAATCTATGGTTGACTGGTTCATAGAAGTCCTTGACTTGGTTGGCTTATGAATATTTTAATAAGAAATTTTCCTTTGGTATTGAATGTGTAGATGTACTTGTTATTATGAGACTTTAATGGTTGTTCTACTATTATTTTTCTGTTGATTACATGCTGGTTATAAGCATGGTTTTATGATATATCTTAGACATGGCTCTTATCATGTTTTGACTAATGAATGATGAATGTATGACCTAATAGATGCTATTGCAACTATTATGAGAAGGCATTAGAAATTCTTGGTGAATTTTAGATAAGTATCAGAGCCCTATTTTCATATGTGAATTTATGACCTGTAAATTTCATGTTCATGATATGTTTGACAAACTATATGTCATGGCTAGGCCTTGTTAGGTCAAGTTCTTGTCTAATATTTGTATGGAAGTCTTTTTCCTTATGTCATTCATGGTTCTGGAATGTGTCATTAAGTTCTAGGAAGAGGTCTGGATCCTAGGTTGAAAAAGTGGCTTAAATCCCATAGTCACAGGCACAAAATTGGGTGAAAAAGATTGTAGTTGCTCCCTTACAGGAATCATGTGTGCGACTGGAGGGTTTCAGTTGAAATCAAGTAGTGTTTTTCCAGCGTCTAGGAGATCAGGGCGCTGCAAAAAGAGATTTAATTTAGGGTTTGGGCACCTGGAAGGTTGGTTTAGCCCTTGGGGGTCCTATTATAGCACCTAATAGGGAAGTCATTAAGGGTTTTGGTTTCACAATTCCACTTACTTAAGGTGATCTAGGAGGTTGAATCATATCATAGTAACTCTTCATCACATGTTTACCTCAATAGGATGATAACTTGGGTAAATGTGGGAGGAGGGCATTACAAAGTGGTATCAGAGCGAGTTTCATTATCTTCGGGTGATGTCTAGTTTCCATTTTCTTTGGGTGACATATGATACTATAGAGTGGTATTAGAGCATGTTTCAATGCTTGGACTGGATGGTAGAATCTTCTTATCATGCATGCATGAAGGATGTAGAAGTGTTTTTTATGTATGCATGCTGATGGCCATTTTTATAGTTGTGATGTCATGTAGAAGTTGATGAGATTATTGTTGGGATGTGTTTGTCTTGCATGCGTGTTGGTTGTATATGCATTTGTTATGCATGTCAGTGTCTATATGTTGTTATGCATGCATTGTCATGGTTATGTTTATGCTTGCATGGTAGGTCAGGCATGCATTGTGATGGTGATTATGTAGTTTATGTCATCATAATATTGTTGGCATGTTATGATGTGGATATGTTGGTTGAGCTAGAGCAGGAGAAGAATATTATTAGAGTGATGTTGCAACACTGGACCTCGGGGTAAGAGAATATTGTCATACAGGTTTGTATGTTCGGTATGAAGGTATGTTGGTTAATGGTTGTTATACACATTAGTTTTATGTGTATGTCTGTCATTCCATTATTTTTATGGTTACATGCATGACAGATGCTAATTAATCAGTGTGGTTATATGCACATGTGTCGTTTAGTCATGAAATATAGTAACTTGTTGTTGTATGCATTGTGGTCATATGAATGATGCGTATTCTCATTTCATTTGAGATCTTGATGTTATATATATCATGTTAATTTGGATTGGTATATGTAGATGATTGTGGTCATGATATTCCAGTATGAGTCGATATACTTGTGATATTGTGTCATACTAATCTGGACTGATTGTGCAGATGTGATAGCCTCCCCTGAGATACCTTAAGGTATGAATTTGATTATGTCATTTATTTGGTTACCTAACATAGTATGTTTACAAGATGTTTTAATGTTTGAATAAATACATGATATGAGTATGCATATATGAGATTGCATGAAGAAATGATCTTGTTTTAAGATGATTGTACTAATACATTATAGGCTGAGATAGTTGATATATACTTGAGTGCAAGTGGGTGCTAGTTGTAATATTATGATTAATAATTATTAGTTGATTATGACATGGTTGTTAGTCTTGGTAAAGTTTCATTTCAGATTAATAGACATGATGTCTTGATTTTTGGAACATGTGACTAACATGTGTGAACAATTGTAGAGCAACATGCTTGGCATTAACATGATAATGTAACTTTTTATTTGTTTATATAAATAACAGTTGGGTGATGTGATAGCACATGATAAGACTCAATTGTAGCAAGCTAAAAGTTAAAATAAAGGAATTGGGTGAGAATTCCTTTGACTATGTTTGGAAACGAAAATTCCAAATGAATGAGTGCTTTGCATACAAGAAGTCTTACTAACCTTGATTTTATCTAAAACTATGTTGATATGTGTTATATTCATGAACATGTACTTGACAGGTATAACAATTGCTTTTCTATTATGGCTGGAATCATCAAGAAATTGGAGTCCCTCGAGAAATTATTTGTGTACAAGTTCAGTTAGAAGGAAACGAGCTTGACACAACAAGATAATGTAATCAGTATATTGTTATATTTATTTATACACTGAAAATTGTGTGTTTATGGTAGTATGATGTAGGGGATTGCATGGAAAAAGAGGCGACCATAAAATCTTGAAGAAGGCTCGGGTTTAGCTTTCCCTTGGAGGCATTAGGAACCCATGGGGATTGAGTCATGGTGTGTGTTGCTAGTTTTTTGGTTTCGATGTTTTGTGATTTGTTTGCACTTGATTTGCAGTTTGTTTATTTCTGGTGCAAGGCCTTGCCACTTTGTTTGTGATCTCATGTTTCTATTGGTGTTTCATGGTTTTATTCTTGTTGGCTTTCTTGTTCTTTCATTTTATGTTTTGAGGGTCCTAGGATTTGGTTGGGAAAGAGGAAAGTTAATGGAGTTCAGGGAGAGATGTGTGGAATCCAGTAAGTAATGAAAGACTCGAATGAAACTTGGTGCATAAGCAAGGGAATTTGAAGGCAAGAGTACGACAACTGGTTGGATTGGTGGGGTCCATTGAGGTAAATTGATAGTGGAAGGATAATCATGAGAAAGGTAATATGAAAGGTAGAGTAAGTGGATTTGAAGCATTAGATGCCTTGGCTAAGTTGGGAACTATTGTCCTCAATGTTGTGCATGGATAAAGGGGGTTCTCTTAACCTTCACCTTATGTTATCTGGTAATTATGTTGTGATCATGATTATGATGATGATGATTATATATATATATATATATGTGTGTGTGTATGTATGTATGTATGTATGTATGTTGTTGTCTGACAGGTTCATAATGGATCACGATTCTTTTATGCTAATGTTTGTATGCATGCATGTATGTATTTCATTGTCTAAAAGGTTTGTCAGGGATCATTCTTGTGGAGGAATGATTTCTTAGGTAGGTGATTGGCATGAAGAGGTTCCCAGACTTATGAGGAATCAAGTGCGAAGATTAGCCCTGGTAGATCTATGAGGCTAGTATCATATGGATATGTTTTGATATTATATGATTATATTATGCCTAGGTTTATGCTATGGTAGGTAATGCTAAGGGATACATTAGAAAAATGAAAGTTGTGTGCTTTGTGGCATGATGGATAAGCATGGATAAGACACTAGAAGCAAGGTCGCTTGGTAAGGACAATGTGTAGTCTATGGGTGTGAAGTACTACTGTTCTATATACATGTTGCATTTGTGATGTTTTGTGTCTCTTTTATATATGGTGTTGTGTCTATATTTCATATGCAGTGTTGGATATAGATGGTGCTATGTACATGTTGTATATGCAATGTTGTGTGTGTATGGTGCTATGCACATGTTATATGTGGCGTTGTGTACATATCGTGCTATGTACATGGTGTATATGCAGTGCTATGTACATATGGTGTTGTGTGGATGTTATACATGTGGTGCTATGTACATATGGTGTTGTGTGCATGATTGTACATGTGGTGTTGTGTACATGTTGTACATGTGGTGCTATGTGCATGTGGTGTTGTGTACACATTGTACAGGTGGTGTGGTGTACATGTGGTGATGTGTACATGTTGTGCAAGTGGTGCCATGTATATGTGATGTTGTGTATACTTTGTGTAGGTGGTGTTGTGTACATGTGGTACTAGTGTACATGTGGTATTGTGTGCATGTCACGCATGTTGTGTTGTGTACATGCGGTACTACGTATGTGCATTATGTAGTCATGGCATCGTGACAAGTGTATTCATTGTGTCGTACTCTATGTACATATATGTATTGTGTTGTACACCAAATGTAGGTGTATGTATGTGTTGTGTTGTACACTAGATGTAGGTGTATGTGTTGTGTCATATGCTAGATGTAGGTGTATGTATTGTATGGTTTCGTATAGTGTTTATGGATGTATGTGTTGTTATGTACATTGTGTATGTGTACGTGATTGAAGAAAATAAAAAGGAATTGGGTGTGGAAACCGATCTAACATGTGTACAGAAAGGACAAAAGCAAATGAAAAGCACTGAATGAAGGATAAGTATTGGTATTTTATTTTTGTTTTATTATGCATGTGATCTATGATTCCAGTTTATGATAGCTACATGTGATCTATGATTATGGATTATGATGATTGCATGTGATTTATGATTCCTATTTTTTATGATTTCATTTTGAGCTAATTGGATGTGATATGCTTTTACATGATGATTTGGGCAAAGATCTAGTTTGACTTGTTGTGACAGGAAGTAAACAGAATTGCAGGTGTACCTTGTTGATGAGTTACCAATGAAGTATGATATGAATATATTTCATTTCGTTTTGAGTATAATGGAAATTATCTATTTGATATAGGAAAGCATGGAAAATGCTCAGTTTGGATGGTTGAAACTGATTGCAAGCATTAGCAGCAACAATAGAAGGAATGGGAACAAGCAACAATATATTGGTAAAACACTTTAGTGGTAGAGCCATTGTGGGACACTGGTACCCAATAATTTCCATTAATTTCCATGAGCATGAAATGACCAATATGATGGTTTGAGGCATGTATATGTCTTGGTTTTTCGACCTTTTGATGCGAGGAAACCTTGCCAAGGTATGGATCGTCTGAGATGGGGGATGTCGCGGAAATTGGAAGGTGAGTGACTACATGAAAGGGGATGACTAGACTACTTGGGGGACTATGTAGCAGAGAAGGGAAGGCCAAGGAATGGATTTGTTTGTTCATTAGTATTTCTAGATGGAATCAAATGTACATTGGGAGTGCAGCCCGAAGCAATGAGCTAGTAACTTTTCACTGAGAGGACAAGTGGCACATGGTTGTAGCGCTGGACATTGGACGTAGAATTGATTTTGATAGTGGATTCTAGACTTCCTGGGAAGGAGGTGAATCCTGGTATTACTTTGAGGGTGGAGGTTTGAGCCTCTATATTCCCTTGTTGTGGATGCATGCATTGTATCCTTTTATTTTTTGGTTAGAGAAAACATACATGTGTGTATATGTGTATATCATTGTAAATATCGTATTGAGCTAGATTTATAAAGCTACATATACAATATGATTAGTTTTTGGTTGAAGAAAATGTGCATAAGTATATGTGGTGGTTATTGTAAATACAGTAATGAGATGTGTTATAAATCTCCAGTAAACAATATGATTTTCATGTTTTCAGCAGGTTGTCCATTGTAAATACTATAATGAGTTGGGCTATAAAGCTCCATGGGCAATATGTTTTGGTTTTCAGCGGTTTCTCTAGTTATAGGTGTCATTGAACACAGAGGATGGTGTTCCCCCAAGGGGTAGGGTTCTGTAATAATCTCGGTTAAAAATTCATGTAAAAAATTATAAGACCAAGGTCATGGGACGCGAATTCCAAGCTGAATGTTGGGAAAAACATCCTAGTGGGTGTTCATTTTGGTTATTATGGCTAAAGGAAATTGGAAAAGGCAATGGAAAAGGATTTGAAAATGTAAAGTGGCATTAATTGGAATTTTATTTATAAAAATAAAGGAAATTAGGAGAAAATGAAGGTGAGATGTCACAGGTTGCATATGAGGAGAAAATTGAAGGAAAATAGTGGAAAATTGAAGGAAAAAGAGGCCTCATTAATAAAAAAAGGTTTATGAGGATCAATTTGTAACCTTTTTCCAGTTCAGTTTTGGAGCTCTCTCTCTATTCTCTATCTCTCACCCTTGGAAACTTAGAGAATTCTTAGAGAAGTCTAGCATTGGATGAAGGAAAGAAAAGGAAGGACAAAGAAGGAAAAGGGAAGAAAAGATGAAGCAAGGAAGAGTAGGATCAAGCAGCTAAAACAATATTACTTTCAGGTATCAATTTTCATGTGTGATTTCCTTGCTAGATTTGGTATGCATGGTCCACGCATGTGTGTATTTGGTCCTCTTTTTGTATTTGACATGGGTTTTACTAGGTGTCACAGTGGTTTTCAGCCTTACCTTGCCATTTTCGGATAGGCATGGTGTGATGGTGGTTTATCTTATTTGGTTGAGCTGGATTGATGGATGGTATCGAAGCTGAGTGAGGTGGCATTTGAAAATGAACACAAGGCATATGAATCCCTGGACCAGAGAAGGTGGGATTACAGTAAAGCCATATTTTTTTTACCTCAGTGGGCCTAGAAATCCTCGACTAGTGAATGGCGGGACATATGGTAAATACTAGAGGTGTGTGCCCTCGATCAGGTCTAGGAATCCTTGACTAGTGAATGGTGCTCGATATACAATAAATTTTGGAGGGTGAAGTCTCGATCAAGCCTAGGAATCCTTTACTAGTGAATGGTGGGATATACAGTAAATTCTGGAGATGAAATCTCGATTAGGCCTAGGAATCCTCAATTGGTAAATGGTGGGATATATGGTAAAGCTTAGAGACTATGAGACATGCAAATTCCTCACTATGTAGGTGGAGATATCTAGAGGCATGCATGTTTTTTTAGGGCCTAATGATCTTGTGGGGATTGTGGTAAAGCTTGAGGAAACCTGGTTGGTTTTGTTTTGAGTCCCATATTCATTCTTGGAATATGGTATGGGGGTGATTGGTTGAAAGAAAGATTTGGTTCGACTCAATATATGGTCGGGTGGTTCACGGAAGTCCCTGACTTGGTTGGCTTATGCATAATTTAATAAGAACTCCTTTTCCTTTGGTATTTCATGTGTACATGTACTTGTTATTATGAGATTTTAATAGTTATTCTATTATTGCTATTCTACTGATTATATGTTGGTTATAAGCATGGTTTTATGACAGATCTTAGTCAGGGATCTTATCATGTTTTGGATAATTAATGAACAAATGATGAATGTAAGACCTAATAGATGTTATTTCAGCTATTATGAGAAGGCACTAGACCTTCTCAATGAATTTTATATAAGTATCAGACTCCTATGTTGAAATGTGTATTTATAACCTGTAGATTTCATGTTCATGATATGTTTGATGGAATTTCTTTCATGGTTAGGCGTTGTTAGGTCAATTTCTCATATAATATTTGTATGGAATGATTTTTCCTTGTGTCATTCATGGTTATAGAAAGTGTCATTAAGTTCTGGACATATGTCAAGATCCTAGGCTGAAAAAGAAATGTCATGATCGCAGGAACACAATTGGGTGATAAAGATTGTAGTTGCTCCCTTGTAGGCATCATGCACATGACTAGAGGGTTCTGTCAAAATCAAGCAGTGTTATGCCAACATCTAGGAGTTTACGGCATTGGAAAACGAGGTTTAATTCAGGGCCTGGGCACCTGGAAGGGTCGTTTAGCCCGTAGGGGTCCTATAGCACCTAATAGGGAAGTCATTAAGGGTTTTGGTTTGTCAATTACACTTCCTTAAGGTGATACAAGAGGTTGAATCATATCATAGTAACTATTAGGTCGGTAACTTGGGTAAATGTGGGAGGAGGGTGTTACACACTCACAGGTCAACGAGGAATTTTTTTCTTGTTGTTGGCTTGCGTGCATTCTAATCTTGTCTCAAACTTGATGCTCACTCCATTTATATATTATTTCCTAAAAAAATTATAAACTTGGTATATATTATTATCAATGATAATAATAAATTTCCACATGTTCACACACACACACATGATGACTTAAAACTCAATCTAACCAAACCCCTTTCTTTTATTTTATTTTTTATATATTAAAGTATTGATTCACTCTCTTTGTACAAGAGGAATTAATGTTGGGCTCCTAGTTCTTAGTTCCCTTACTTGTGTTTCCTCAACAGAGAGTAATCTAGGGTCTAAAGTTTTAGAGAATAACCTTAGGTATCTTGTGTATCATTTCTCTAGTCTTCCTGCCTTGTTCATTACACATGTTTATATACATAATTTCCATAGAGACCAATAATCATGAAAAAATTAACTCTAACTAATTAATATGCAACAACTTTGATAATACTCATTTTGACATAATAAACATAATATTCCTATGTACATTCTCATTCTTGTTCCTACTTTAATCATAAAATGACCCTAGGACTTCACATAATAAAAAATCACAAATAACTCAAATACTTATCTAAATTTTCTAGAAATACAATAGAAGATGACATGTTCCTCCCAACCATTGAGATATAGTCTTAGTAGGCCCCCTAGAGCTCTAGCCTCCTTTCCTATTAGAAAACTAATCATAAATCTCCCACAGGTTTACACCTCCTCAAACCTAACCAACATCCTACTAATTTTGGGCACAGGTCCAGTCTTTATCTCCCACTGGTACCTTGTTTCTTTAAATTTAGTCTATCTTTATCTCCCACAATTTGTTTTTTTAAACATCTTCCACCCATGACATTTATCTCTAGTAATGTTAGTTTTTGTGGTTAGATTAGCCAAAAAGGGTCCTCTCCCTTGAAAATGGAGAATTTTTCCTTTTTATATTTTTCCTATTCTTTCTTGGACCATAAATAATTATAACTATTTCTTGGAAGTTAGGATCCTAACCTCTCATGTGGTGGCTCCTCTTGTATTTGTAGAAACAAGAATAAGTAAAACAATTTTATTTTATTAATAGAAATAAATATTTAAAATCTCATAAAATGTTCATTATTCACCTTTTTTATTTTCGGCCACATATCAAACTTATAAAATCATAAGAGTCTTTCTAGAACTAACTTTAGTAGGGGTATTACAGTTCCTCTTGGTGTGTCAAGATCTAGTATTTGGGGTTTGCATTGGTAGTAAAAGACTCATGCAATCACTGATAAAGGGAAGTCTGAGGCTTCTGAACTTAGAAAAAGGGTGGTAGTAAGGAAAGGGAAGGCTAAAGCCTTCACCCATAGACACTCTATGCCTCATTTTTTAGGTACTAGGGAAAAATAAGTGGCCACATAGTTCCAAAAAGAATTCAACCAACACATGACTTACCACATTTAGAAAATGTTAGTGATTTGGTTGATTTGGTTAAACGACAACACATTAGAGACTCAAACAACAAGTTAGAGATTAATTTCAAACCTTGGTAATGGACTCTAAATTTTTTACATCTAAAAACATGTTGACCACTTTTTACAACAAAGTAAATAGCCAACATTGAGAGAAAATATCATGGGCAACAAGAAAGACTCTCCCTTTTTTATAGAAGTGGTACATTTCTCTTGATTGATGGAATATTCTTCATGAGTGAAATGGATGAGTTCCAAAGAGAAAAGCCCAACAAACCTTCCAGTAAAACTTTCATATAACATATTTACTAGTAAAGTACACCATATCATTCATAAAATTAAAATGGAATAAATATCACTGTAAAATACTTTATCTACAAAATTTAGATGTGAAAACTTAAAAGACTCTTCTCATGTAAAAGATACTTACATAATAAGACATTTAAAGAGTAAAGTAAATATTTTGATAATATTAGCTTCCAACATAGTAGTAAGTAAAACACACCATGTCATTGAGCAAGATGAAAAGAAATAAATCATATTCTTTTAATAGAACGACTGGATAATTTATATTATAAAAATATTGGAATTACGGTCATGTACCTTACAAAATTCATATTGTTCTTCAAAGGCACTATATTTAAAAATACAAAATGTAGACAACCTATGCCTATGACTCTTTTTACCAACTATTCAATACATATGCCTACTATAGACTCTAAAAAGGAGTCCTAGAATCAGCTCAAATTTATAGAGCATAACAAAAACTAGAACTTAACAGACTAAATGACATTGGATGGTCCCTCCGCTAGAGCTTAAGCTAATTTCTCAGGGACATGATATTCATTATTCTTCTCCCAATCTAGTGTGCATTTAATCTATTTTTTCTCTCGCTTCTCACTAGACTCAATCTCTATGAAGTTATCATGATTCCCATTATCAAGTTTCTCTTATAGCTTAGTCAACCTTATCTCCAAAGGAATTAGTTCTTTCTTACATTCTAGCTCCATCTTTTCAAACTTCGCTTTTAGAAAAATATGTCTTTTTGCCAATAATTGCAGCTTGGTCTATGTCCCCTATTCTTCCAAGTTGATCCTCCTCATCATTTGTTGCATCAATCATTCAATCATTGTCAACAACCAATCCAGGAGCACATTAAACTTATCATTCATTTTATTATGAAGCTCAACATCATTTCCAACCGTTGGTGTTCCTCGGTGTGACAGGGCACTTCATGAGACTCTATTTTTATCTTTCCCCTTGCTAAGTTGCCACTGAGAATTGTTTTGTCTCATTTGGAGAGAAATTAGACAGATTATAAAGCTAGTGCTACCAAGTATTGTCATTCTAATGCAATTGAATGCAAATCTTCCATATTCGTGTGTTCCACAATGAATTTTCTGAATTGAATTCCAAGTATAAACAATAGTAAAGGGGCTCTTCTCTAATGAAAAGACTTGTTATTCACCTACCTCCACCACAACCTGACTATTGAAAAATGATCCTATGTACACCTTCTCGTGCCAAGTACTACTTGGGTACACCATTCTTTTCTACCCATGCAACGAAAATACTCCAATTTCATGTCATTCTTATAGTGAGGTCACCAAAGTTATAATTATTATCAGATCCTGAGTTGGCTAGGACTTTCTCGGATTGCTCCTAAAGTAATTTCAAACTGAGATAGTCATATATTTCAATTATAAATATTGTGAATTAGTTCAAATTGTTGATGGAATTAGGAGATAAAATGATGAACCTAGATCTATTTCCATAATCCCTTGAGCCAATGTTGTTCCTTTGTTGGCCATTTCATCAACCTTAAAGTTGAGGTTTCTACACACATGATAGAATTCAATGTGTTCAGATTGATAAGTTTGAAAAGTAATCATATGAAGGACAAAGGAAGAGAGGAATTAGAATTTTCTCTGGCTTTTCGAACTCATCAAATCACAAGCATTGAATGACTAAAAACCAAAATCTTAGATATTCTAATTATGATTTCACATTCTAGACCTTGCCACAACACTGGACGTTCAGTTTGATTTTTATATGAAATTCCCAATCCCTAAGAAAATTTAATCTCTTTTTGTTCATCGAGGCGAAATATTACCCTCCAACTAATTCTTCCCCTAAAAATAAACAAATCATATTTACAAAGAATTTGACATGATATTTCCATTAAACTCATAGGGTTAAAAGGAATTGCGGTCATGCAATATTAATCTTAAACTCAAAGTCAAAATATCACACTCGCTGTGACCTCTTGAATTTTTTTTGTTGAACTTCAAATACAAATATTTAACAAGAGCTCAACTTTCAAAAAATAAAATGAATTTGTCCAAAATGCATTGAATCAGACTCCCATACCACATAATTGCAAATAATTGGAAGAGAAAGAGGAAATAGAAAGAAATCAACTATTGTCATTCAAAATTACTTTGAAATGAGAGGTTAGATGATTTCTTATTGATGTGAATATATCAAAAACATCAACTAGGAGGTTACTTTACTTACAATGCTAGAAAGGGGTTCTCTCTTTCTTTATTAATGTTCTTTACATATTTTTTATAATCTTTTCTTCATCTTCTTCAAGCTACTTTATAGTTAGGTTTGTTTCCCTTTTGTGTTAATTGAATTAAATCCTTTTTGTAAACATAGACTTTAATATTGGTTCCCCAAAGAAGTTCCCGCTTTAAACATTTGAAAATTCCTTCAAGTTAATCATCTTTTCTTCAAAGTAATTTGTTGTCAAGTGAGAAATGGTCATGACTATAATATAAACTTTTGGGCATAATAGATGCCATTTTTCCATGGAAATCATTTCCAAGTTTTTTCTCATGTATCTAGCTTTGCAGCGAGCTCTTGTTTTCCCACATTGGACATCATGGACTCAAGTTATGACTTCCAAAAGTTAGTGACTCAACAACCACTAATTTATTGCACATAAATCTTGGTCTTTTATTTATAAATCTACATTATTTATCCTAGATGCATTGTGGGAGGGAATTTGTAACAATTTATAAAAAATAGGATCCCCACACTATTTAGATATGAAGTTAAATACCTATGGATCCTTGCATATATCATGTGTAGTGTAAAGTTTTGGTCACCACCTCAATGCCCAATCACCATGCCAAGTCACTACCCAATCGTCTATGTCCAACCAATACTTTCCAAGTGTCACCCAAATATACTACCACATGTTACTAGGAGTTGTGACAAAGAAAAATGGGGGAAATACTTAGAATATGAAAATGCATGGAAAGAATATAAGTCTACAATCAACATGACTTGGTAGTAAAATAGGATTAGAAGTAAAATGACAAAGTAAATAGAGTAATGGGTGAAACTATCCACATGAAAAACAAAAAGGCTAAGTAAAAATGGAAGTACCGAGATGAGAAAGAGAAATAATAATTCCATATGGAAATAATCATTTAGTCAAAATTCTAAAAATTGAATGGGAAAATGGATAATAAAAATAATTGATAAATGGAAAATGGATGAAAAATGAAAAAAGAGAGGATAAAATGGATAATTGAGGAAGATAAAATTAAGATATGGGTAGGTTAACTTTGTGAATTCTTGGATCAAATTGATAATATCTCAAGCAAATGACCTCTATCTTTTTATTCCATAAAGTGTTTCATGAAGTTGAAGCATAAGGTTATCCAATGAGAAGATGATTACAATAAATTTCCTTCCTTTTAAGTATCTTTACAAAAAGGGAGATCATCACCATTGACATTGTGCGAGGAAACATTAAAACATTGAAATTGACATTGAATTATTAGAGACCTTTTAGTCCTTCATGATCAATAAGTGAAGATCATATGTCACTTTCAAGATTTCAAAATTTAGTCTCCATTTAGAAGGATGTATGTTCAAGTATGAATTGAAATCACTTTAATTTATATGTAACATGAAAGCACATCAACATGACACCAAATTTTTTCGGACCATGGAGTTTTATTGGATGACCAAGACTTGGTGACCATCAGTTTGGAAAATCAAGGGCATTAAAAGGATGGAAAATTGCATAAATTGAGGAAGTTGGAGACCAAATTCGTAGTTCTCTATAGAGTTGTAATTGTTTTAACCTTCAAAATCACTAGCACTACTTATTTCCAATTTGATTTGATTTCCATTACATATTACTAATGGTAAAAGCTATCTAGAAGAGGTAAAGATGTACTCATGAACAAACCCCTTTAAACCCACTACTCTATAATACTACTTACTATTAAAATTACTATGTTTCCAAATATTTATTTGCTATACTTATTTTATTTTCTTATTTATTTATTTATTTATTGCATATTCAAAATTACAAACATTATTATGTTATTTAAATAATTTTAAAACCTAAAAAGGCATTTACAAAGCCACTAATGATCTTTTTTCTTTTTATGGGATATAAATATAAATAATATAGGATAATATAGACTATATAATCTTTTTTCTTGGGGAAGATGCCAAATAAGATTATCAAATATTTGATTGGTCTATCAAATGTTACATCAATTCGATATGTTGAAAAACCATATTTTATGAGGACGGATAAAAAAAACTTTAGATTAATTTGAAATGTCCAATTTTTTTTTATAAAATTTATAGATTTTATTTTGGCCACATGAATAAAATTTCAACTTTAATGACGGAGGAACACCCTTACACATCATATTGGGCTATACAATGAGTCTCTTGGTTCAATAAACCTCTTTGCTTAACTAATTACTAATAATCCAATATCACAAGTGAGAAAGATTAATAATATAAATTAAATAATAATACTTGTAAAATAATTTTTTTTATTAAATTAAAATAAATTTCATTAACCAAAATGGTATATATATAATATTTTTTTGAAACATTTTATATTATTTGATTTTTGATTAGTTTAAATTTTATGATTATATAAATTATATTATATGTTAAGTTAAGATGATTTTAGTTTTTAAATTATTGTATTTTTTATTAATTTAATTATAATTTATAGAAATAAGTTTCAAAATACATATGAAGGGGTTATTTAATGGATTTAATTTTAATTTTTAATGTATCAAGATTTTTTATAAATGTTATATATGTTATTTTTTCTTTTTTAATTTAATGGTTTTTTTTCTTTTCTAATATTTAAGTAAAAGATAAGGATTCGGGAAAAATGGATATACAAATAAGTATAAGTGTAATAATTGCGTCAGGAGGCATTCTACAACTCAATATAGGGTAGATGTGTAGGGGTAATGTAATTATGTAAGAAATTTTAAATGTTGGTTCAATTAATAAAAAATATATAAAAGTAATATAAATCCAGTATGAGGGAAGAGTGTAAACTTTAAATGTTGGCTCAATTAACAATAAAAATTTAAAGTGATAAAATTAATATAATTCAATTTGTTATATTTTTATTTTGTTATTAACTTGTGAATAGGATTTGATACAATACCATGGGCCAATACCATGACTTATCGATACCACATGCCTAGAAACTATAACGTATTTCACAGTCAAAATATTTTATAACAATATGACAAGGTTCTTAACCATGAACCTTCACTCCCACTTTACTGTGGATATTATTAACTTGTAAATAGGTTTTGTTACAATACCATGTGTCAATACCATGGCTTATCAATACCACATACAAAAAAAACATACTTATTTCACAATCAAAATATTTTATAACAAAATGACAAGATTCTTAACCATGGATATTCACCCCCACTTTACAATGGATATTATTAGCTTGTAAATAGACTTTTTTACAATACCATGGGCCAATGCCATAGTTTATCAATACCACATGCCCCAAAAACATAACATATTTCACGATCAAAATATTTTATAACAATATGACAAGATTTTTAACCATGTATATTCAACCCCACTTTACCACTAATATTATTAACTTGTAAACATGTTTTGTTACAATACTATCACTTATCAATACCAGACGCCAAAAAACCATAATTTATTTCACAATCAAAACAATTTATAAATATTTTAATTATATATATATATATATATATAGATATATATATATATAAAAGAGGTAAAGGGCTATAATTACCTTTGAGATATATCTAAACCCTCTATCCTCATGACTACTAAAACTATTCACATAGAAATTAAATCAAGGTTTTAATAAAATTAAAATTGAGAATACTTTTATATATAAAGATGTCAAATTTATATAATATAAATATAAATAATATTATTAAGAACCAACATAGATCCATCTTAACTAAGGATCCAAGTGATGAGAGCAAGAAAAGTGACTAAAAATAATAGAGGAAATATGGTGCATAATTCTTTTAAGTATTTTGTTATTGTATTTTTTGACATGGTTGTTTCAAAATATAGGTTTAATATTTTACAACAAATCAATTTTTTTTTTAATTTAGATACTTTTTTAAACCTAATACAATGAGATCAAATATAAGAGAGAGTGAGGGATATAGTAACAAAGATGGAAGAGAGAGAGAGTGATGGTGGGAGAGAAAGAGGAAGAAAGACATAGAGGAGGGGAGAGAGAGAAGGGGGTAAATATGGATGGTGTTGGATGGGGAGACAAAGGGAGGAAAGAATAAAGACATAGAGAGAGAGAAGGAGTGAAAAAGAGAGATAGAGAGAAGGTGAGGTAGAGAGGAGAGGGAAGAGAGAGGAGAGGAATGGAGAGAGTTAGGGAGGGAAGGGTAAGAGAGGCATAGGGAGACACAGAGATGGAGGGGAGAGAGGGAAGGAGAGAGAGAGGGAGATAGTGATAGAGTTAGAGGGAAAAGAGAGAGAGAGTGATTTTTGGGGGGGGTGAGAGAAGAAGGAGGTGGGAGAGAAAGGGAAAGAGAGGAAGGAAGAGAGAGATGAATCAAGAGAGAGAGGGAGAGAGAGATATGGAGTTGGAGGGGGAGATAGAGGGGGGGAATAATAAATACATAGTGGGAGAAAGGTGGAGAAAGAGAAGGAGTGACAAGTTAGAGATGGATAGAGAGCGAGGGTGAGACGAGAGGGAAGAGAGAGAGAAGGAAAGAGAGGGGGAGAGAGAGGGAGGGAAGAGAGAGAAGGAAAGAGAGGGGGGAAGAGAGGGAGGGAAGAGAGAGAAGGAAAGAGAGGGGGGAAGAGAGGGAGGGAAGAGAGAGAAGGAAAGAGAGGGGGGAAGAGAGGGAGGGAAGAGAGAGAAGGAAAGAGAGGGGGGAAGAGAGGGAGGGAAGAAGAAAGACATAGTGGGAGAAAGGTGGAGAAAGAGAGGGAGTGACAAGGTAGAGATAGATAGAGAGTGAGGGTGAGATGAGAGGAAAGTGAGAGAGAAGGAAAGAGAGGGAGAAGGAAAGAGAGGGAGAGAGAGAAGGCGAAGAGAGAGAGAGAGGGAGAGAGAGATATATAGATATGGAGAGAGAGTGTGTATGATTGGGGGTGAGATAGACAAAGGGAATAAAAAGGAGACACATAAATACAAATATAGATATTATATAATATTATATAACCAACCTAGATCCAAGGATCAAATCTCTTGAGGTGCAAACTTTTCCTCAAGTTTTACCTCAAGTTTTATACTCAAAAGAGGGGCTCTACATCCTAGTATAGGGTAGATAGGGTAGATGTGTAGGTGTAATGTAAGTATGTAAATAATTTTAAATGTCGTCTCAATTAAAAAATAATATAAATTTGAAAGTGATATCGCAGATGAGTGTAAACATTTAAATGTTGGCTCAATTAATAATAAAATGTTAAAAGTAATATCTATACATCCTAGTATAGGGTAGATAGGGTAGATGTGTAGGTGTAATGTAAGTATGTAAACAATTTTAAATGTCTACTCAATTAAAAAATAATAGAAATTTAAAAATGATATCGCAGATGAGTGTAAACATTTAAAAGTTGGCTCAATTAATAATAAAAAGTTAAAAGTAATATAAAGCGATGAGTGTAAACTTTAAATGTTGGCCCATTTAGCAATAAAATGTTAAAGTGATAAAAATTATAATTCAATTTGTTATATTTTGATTTTTTTATTAACTTGTGAATAGACTTTGCTACAATACCATGGATCATCAATACCCCATGCACAAAAGCTAAAACTTATTTCACAATCAAATTATTTTATAACAATATGACAAGATTATTAACCATATACTTCACCCCCACTTTACCATGGATAGGTTTTGTAACAAAACCATGTGCCAATACCATGGCTTATCAATACAATATACTAGAAAAAATATGACTTATTTCACGATCTAAATATTTTATAACAATATGACAATATTGTTAACCATATATATTCAACTCCACTTTACCACTAATATTACTAACTTGTAAATATTCTTTGTTACAATGCTATGCCTTATCAATACAACAAGCCCAAAAACCATAATTTATTTCAAAATCAAAATAATTTATATATGTTTTAATTTAATTTAATTTTATAACATTTTTTATTAAATCTAAGAGGTAAAGGGTTATAATTACCTTTGAGATATATCTAAATTCTCTATCCTCATGACTACTAAAACTATCCCCATAGAAATTAAATCAAGTTTTTAATAAAATTAAAATTAGAATACTTTTATATATAAAGAAGTGAATTTTATATAATAATATTATTAGTAACCAAAATAGATACATCTTAACTAAGGATCCAAGCAATGGGAGAAAGAAGAGTGACTAACAATAATAGAGGAACTATGGTGAATAATTCTTTTAAGTTTTTCATTATTGTATTTTCTTTGAGATGTTTGTTTCAAAATATAGATTTAATATTTTACAACAAATTGAGATTTTTTAATTTTGTTACTTTATTAAACATAATACAGTGAGATAGAATATAAGAGGGAGGGAGGGAGATAATAGAAAAACTGGAATGTAGAGAGAGAGAGAGAGAGAGAGAGAGAGAGAGAGAGAGATGGTGGGAGAGAGAGGGAGGGAGAGAGAGAGGGAGGTGGTAGAGAGAGGGAGAAAGAGGAAGGAAGACATAGAGGAGGGGAGAGAGAGAAGGGGAGAGAGAGAGATGGAGTTGGACGGGGAGACAAAGGGAGGAAATAACAAATAATTAGAGATATAAAGGTGGAGAGCAAGAGGGAGTGACAAGGAGATATAGAGAGAAAGTGAGGGAGAGAGGAGAGGAGGGAAGAGAGAGGAGAGGAGAGGAGAGGAGAGAGTTGGGGAGGTAAGGGTAAGAGAGACAAAGGGAGACAAAATGATGGATGGGAGAGAGGTAAGGAGAGAGGGAGGGAGATAGTGATAGATTTGGAGGTAAAAGAGAGATAGAGTGATTTTGAGGGAGGGGGAGGGAGGGGGGGAAGGGGGGGGAGGGATGGGGGAAAGGGAGAGAGAGGGAAAAAGAGGAAGGAAAGAGAGATGTCTCAAGAGAGAGAGAGGGAGAAATAGAGAGATGGATTTGGAGGGGGAGAGAGGGAGGGAAGAATAAATACATAGAGGGAGAAAGGTGGAGAAAAGAGGGAGTGACAAGGGAGAGATGGATAGAGAGTGAGGGCAAGATGAGAGGGAAGAGAGAGAGAGAAGGAAAGAGAGAGAGGGAGAGAAGGGGAAGAGAGAGAGAGAGAGGGAGAGGAAGAGGGATGGAGAGATAGATATATAGATATGGAGAGAGAGTGTATGGTGGGTGATATAGACAAAGGGAATAAAAAAGAGACACATAGATACAAATGTAGATATTATATAATATTATATAACCAACCTAGATCAATCTTAACTCCCCATATCTAGATAGATAGATATGGAGAGAGAGAGTGTATGGTGGGTGATATACAAAGGGAATAAAAAGAGAAGTAAAGATACAAATATAGATATTATATATTACTATATAACCAACCTAGACCAATCTTAACCCCCTATCTAGATAGATAGATATGGAGAGAGAGTGTGTACGGTGGGTGATATAGACAAAGAGAATAAAAAAGAGACACATAGATACAAATGTAGATATTATAGAGTATTATATAACACACCTATATCAATCTTAACCCCATATCTATCAAGCACCTAGAGGGATCAAATCTCCCAAGTGCAAACTTTTCCTCAATTTTTATACTCAAAAAAGGCACTCTAGAGCCCAATATAGGATAGATAGGGTAGATGTGTAGGTGTAATGTAATTATGTAAACTATTTTAAATGTCGGCTCCATTAAAAAAGAATAGAATGTTAAAAGTGATATGAGGGATGAGTGTAAACATTTAAATGTTGGCTCAATTAATAATAAAAATTTAAAAGTAATAAATAAAAAGTTGAAAGTAATATAAAGCCAATATGAGGGATGAGTGTAAACTTTAAATGTTGGCTCAATTAACAATAAAAAGTTGAAGTGATACAAATAATATAATTCAATTTGTTATATTTTGATTTTGTTATTAACTTGTGAATAGGCTTTGCTACAATACCATGGGCCAATACCATGGCTTATCAATACCTCATGCCCAAAAACTATGACTTATTTCACAAACAAAATATTTTATAACAATATGACAAGATTCTTAACCATGGACCTTCACCCCCACTTTATCGTTGATATTACTAACTTGTAAATAGGTTTTGTTGCAATACCATGTGTCAATACCATGGCTTATCAATACCACATATTAAAAAAACATAACTTATTTCACAATCAAATTATTTGATAACAATATGAAAAGATTCTTAACCATGGATATTAACCCCCACTTTACCATGGATATTATTAACTTGTAAATAGGCTTTGTTACAATACCATGGGCCAATACCATAGTTTATCAATACCACATGCCCAAAACACATAACTTATTTCACGATCAAAATATTTTATAACAATATGACAATATTCTTAACCATGTATATTCAACCCCACTTTACCACTAATATTATTAACTTTTAAATAAGCTTCGTTACAATACTATGACTTATCAATACCACACGCCCAAAAAACATAATTTATTTCACAATCAAAATAAATTATAAATATTTTAATTTAATTTAATTTTATAACATTTTTTTAATTAAATTTAAGAGGTAAAGGGTTATAATTACCTTTTAGAGATATCTAAACCGTCTATCCTCATGACTGCTAAAACTATTCCCATAGAAATTAAATCAAGGTTTTAATAAAATTAAAAATAAGAATACTTTTATATATAAAGATGTGAAATTTATATAATATAAATGATATTATTAAGAACCAACATAGATCCATCTTAACTAAGGATCTAAGTGATGAGAGCAAGAAAAGTGACTAACAATAATAGGGGAATTATGGTGCATAATTATTTTAAGTTTTTCATTCTTGTATTTTCTTTAGCATGATTGTTTCAAAATATAGGTTTAATATTTTACAACAAATTAAGTTTTTTAATTTATATACTTTCTTAAACATAATACAATGAGATCAAATATAAAAGGGAGGGAGGGAGATAGTAACAAAGCTGGAAGGTGGAGAGCGGAGAGAGAGAGAAAGAGGAAGGAAGACATAGAGGAGGGGAGAGAGAGATGGAGTTGGATGGGGAGATAGAGGGAGGAAATAACAAAGAGATAGAGAGATAGAGGTGGAGAGGGAGAGGGAGTGAAAAGGAGAAATATAGATAAAGTGAGGGAGAGAGGAGAGGAGGGAAGAGAGAGGAGAGGAGAGGAGAGAGCTAGGGATGGAAGGGTAAGAAAGACATAGGGAGACACAAAGATGGAGGGGAGAGAGGGAAGGAGATAGTGATAGAGTTGGAGGGAAAAGAGAGAGTGTGTGATTTGAGGGGGGGGGGGGGGGTGAGACAGAGGAAGGTGGGAGAGAAAGGGAAAGAGAGGAATGAAGAGAGAGATGACTCAAGAGAGAGAGGGAGAGAGAGAGATGGAGTTAGAGGAGCAGAGAGAGGGAGGGAAGAAGAAATACATAGAGGGAAAAAGTTGGAAAAATAGAGGGAGTGACAAGGGAGAGATGGAGAGAGAGCGAGGGCGAGATGGGAGGGAAGAGAGAGAGAAGGAAAGAGAGAGAGGGAGAGAAGGGGAAGCAAGAGAGAGGGAGGGAGGGAGAGATAGATAGATATGGGGAGAGTGTGTATGTTTGGGGGTGATATAGACAAAGGGAATAAAAAAGATACACATAGATACAAAAATAGATATTATATCGTATTATATAATCATCCTAGATCCATCTTAACCTCGGATCTATCAAGCGCTGAGAGGTATCAAATCTCTCGAGGTGCAAACTTTTGCTCAAGTTTATACTCAAAAGAGAGATTTTCACCTGGAAATATTTTATCGCTCTCAGTGCTTGATATATCTGAGGTTAAGATGGATCTAGGCTAGTTTAAAATATTTAAAGGAAATATTTGATTGTATATACTTGTATTAAAATATGTTTTATAGAATGAGTTTTTTTCATTTTTAAAAATATTTAATACAAAGTTATAATAATATATATTAGTATTATTTAATAGTAATACTATATATATATTATTTAATAGTTGCAGATTCCTCTCAATTACCAAAAAAATGATATATCTTGAATTCATATTGAAGATATAAAAAATTATATATATATCTATCTATCTATATATATATATATATATATATATATATATATATATATATATATATATATATATATATATATATATATATATATATATATATATATAATTTTTTATATCTTTAATATGAATTCAAGATATATCATTTTTTTGGTAACCGAGAGGAATCTACAAGTAGTCAGTCTCTTACTTGTGTGACATGGGTTTGATTCTGGCCACGACCACTATAACTTTGGAGGTGTACGACCTATCCTCGTGACTAAGGAATTAATGTTGGAAATTTGATGCTCAGATACCACTTGTTGGAAGCACTAAACAATACTAAGAGGTGGGGGGGGGGGGGGGTGGTGTGGGAATCAATATTGTGCCTGATGATCAATTTTTACCAAAATTTCTGTTTGTTATCACAAAACCTTATGCATTAACAACATGGTATATCAAAAATATAAATATAAACAAGTAAACCACATGAGAAATGATAACATGATAAAATAAGCATGAGTAGTAACACAACAAAACACATCATCACACATAGAGACACAAAATATAAGATGGAAACCCAAAGGGGTAAAAACCACCATTGATTGATAGTCTTCATCTTAGTATTTTTTATTAATCTTAAAAAATTATTTTACATATGATCACTGGCCACCACCAGTGTGAAAGCCACAACTTTCCAAACATGAGTCGTTACTCACTTCAGGCCACTACCTATATGAACTTTGCAAGACACCACCTGCTGGAAGCTACCACTCCCTCGACTTTGTAGGCCACTACCTGCTAGAGGCTACCACTCCTAATAAGTCTCACCTAACCACTATTGGATGGAATCCACCACTCCCACTTCTTAGGCCACTACTTGAAGGATGTTGTTGCACCCCGTCGCAACAAGGCACTACTTGCCTCATTGAATGCACCAACCTTCAAGCACATCTCATGGACCTCATTTTATTTATTTTCAAACTATGGCCCTCACATACAATAAGCTCATAAAAAACTAAATACAAACACCTGCAACATAGTCAATCTATGCAATAAAAACTCAACCAATACATTATCCCAACATCATCTACATATAATAATAGCAGTATACAAATATGTCCATGGAAACATATACAAATATTTGCAACACCAAAAACAAGTAGAAATATATGTAACATATGATTTCTACAACAATACATGACATGCTTAACTAATCATTCCTACAACACATTTTTAGCAATTTGATCTCTAATCTCCCACTCCAACAACTACAATAATACTATGTTATCCATATCAGAAGGAACATGATACTTTCATTTTCATTAAGATTTTGATCCTATATTCTCCATAGGCACTCTCGATATGTCTACAATATTTCTCTAGATATGATCTCTAAATTTCACTCGATCTGGAATATTGTAGCTCACATACTCTCTATGTCTAACCCATTATAATTCTCACTACAACATTTTATCAATGAAGAAATATGTAATCAATACAAAGAACTAATCCTCATTATCTTTGACTTGATCACCTTCTAGAGTGTGGAGTGACCTTCCTCAAAGTATTTGACCAAATACCATGTGAAAAAACCATAGAAAATTCCCTTGGAGTTGATTGGAATGCGAACACAATTCGGGAAATCCACCTGCAGGTAGTAACAAGCAATTTTCTCTCAGGAAATTTGTTATAATGCACGTAATGTGCTCTTCAGGGTGTGTTATAATGCAGGTTTTCTACTTTATTGCGTTACTAGGATCCTTTGCCATAACTTTGTAAAACTACTCGAACACTTCTAAAACTTTTCCATCTTCTTCTATAAGCTTCTTCAAAGCCCATAGAGCGTCAATAAACATGAGAACCACCTCAATAACATGTCATCTAGCCTCTAATCATAATGAAAAATACTCCAAACTTATTGACACCAATTCCATCACAATTGACTCCATGGGTGGCTCCTTAGGTAGACATCCTAGGTTGACATCAATGCCAACACCACGAGGCCAATATGCTCCCCCTTTGGTGTTGATTTCAATCTACAACCACAACACCAAGCTGATCTCCAAAATCTCCAACTGACTGGCCTCAATCTCGCTCTAGTGGCTATGCCACCTCTCTGGGGTGTGTTATAACTCAAATTGTCTACTTACTCAACTGCATTATGAGGATCCTTTATGCAGGCCTTTTTAAAACTACTCTATCACTTCCAAAATTTTTCCATCTTCTTTTGGATGTATCCCTGGAACCTGTAGAGCCACTGCAAACATCAGAACCACCTTAGTAACATGTCATCGAGCCTCTAATAATAATGAAAAATCCTCCAAGGTTGTTAACATCAATGCCAAGACAATTGACTCCATGGTTAACCCCTTAGGTAGACATCCTAGGTATACATGAATTCGAACACCATGAGGCCAACATGCTCCCCCTTTGGTAGTGATAACCACAACACCAAGTTGATCTCCATACATCTCCAACTGATTATTATCAATCTTACTCAAGTGGTTGTCTCACTCTCCCCCTTTGGAATCAATGGAAAAGGGAAGATAAGTATGGATGAACCACATGTTGATCATTGTTGATATCAGCTGATTTACAAATGAAGATTGATCAAATCCTCATTCCAACATCCATCAGCATGCCAACAAACTAACAAATCAACGCCATGACTCTATGCCAACACCATGCATTTCCTTCTGCTTCTAGGTTGAACATTCTCCCCCTGAACATGTAATGGGGTTGAAAGCAATATACATATGTTTTTGTACATCAAGTTTTGTTGCTTCCATATTTCTCTTTTCCACATGCAATATATACTCCTCATAGATCAAAGACTCAACTCATACATGACCAAAATATATGCAATGATTACATGGCTTCATAGGCATAATACATGGCTACTAGAATGATATATCATGGTTGTACAATGCCTCAAAACAACCGATATATGGTTGAAACATGACTCTTCTCTCATGATTTAACATCACTCATGTGACTCAATCGATGGCCCATACACAAGGGCTTCACTCAATGAACCTTTGGCATATCACGTGCATTCATGGCATATTAAACAATACCCTTAATATCACTACATATTGTAAAATACCTCTAAAAATCACTTTCTTTAACCCCCTACCAATACGAACCCAATACAACTTCCCAATTACAAAATCCCTACTTTCACTAGATATTGTAGGTATCCATTTTTTATACCCCTTTATATTTTTCATTAACTTTGAGCTCCATTTTTTTGTATGTTCCAGTATAAAATCCTTTTACCTCTTATTATATGCTCAATGTATTTTGTCATTTTTTCCTGAATATATATCCCCTAATATGAATGCATGTGGTATGGTATTTCTTCCCCAGTGAAGCCCCCATGGGCCCATAAGAAAAACATGATAGTACATGGCTACAATAATGACTCCAAAATCACACATGGCTGATCCTGCACACATGAGTGCTTACATGGTTGAAGTAATAGACTCAATACAATGCATGACATCACGTACTTTCTCTCTATGCATAGTTGTTACATAAATTCACTCAAAGTTTCTTTGCATGAATGAAACAAATAACTCACTACTATGCATGCCAAATTCAAGTGCTCATCAATCAATGGACCAAATAAGATGCATTTTCATTGGCCATTTCAGCCATAATATCAATGAGAACATGTAGAAATATATGGCTGAAAGTATCATCTTCCTCTACACATGGTTGAATTACTAGTAGAAAATGAGAAATTAGTGACTAGGTGACTAAAAACGTTAGTCACCACAACTTTCTAAGTGAAATACTACCAAAAATGAGCAATATTAAGTGACCAAACTAAAAATGACTGAAATAAATGACTAATTTAGTCCCAAGTTAAAATATATGACTAGCTAATAAGTAATACAATTAAAAATGACTAACATGAATGACTAATTTAAACTAAACTTTGGCTAGCTTCTAGTAGGGCATTTTTGAACTCTAAGTGAAGTTCCTCGAAAATAATGGGTTACCTACAACTTCTTGAGTTTATTAATAGAATTATTCATAAATTTGAATATATTTTCCACCTCCTTAAGGGTTGGTAGATATTCCCCTTATGTGTAAACTTCATGTCCCCTTTCCCTCCTTATATGAACATACTTACTTATATTAAAAATATCTTCTATAGTTTTTATTAATTCCCTCAAGGAAAAATTATCACTCTCTAGGCCTTCCAACATCATTATTAGATATAACCCCTCTATATCAACTGAATTCCTTTTTCTCAAATGAAAAGAAAATTTACCTTAATAGTGCCAACATAACCTACCATAGCGCCAACATAAGCTACCATAGCAATTGACATTTTCGACTAGTCTAAAATCAACATATTCACATTTAATTTCCTACTACTCTTCTTCCTTCCCAGGTTGTTGTGAGAGAGTTATTCTCTTTCTTTACTCACAATATCTTAGATTCCAATGAAAAATTTGACATTTTCGACTATTCTAAAATAAACCTATTCACATTTAATTTAGCAATTGGCATTTTCAACTATTCTAAAATCAACCTATTCACATTTAATTTCCCACTATTCTTATTTCCTATGTTGCAAGAGAATTATGATCTTTCTTTACTCATAATATCTTAGATTTATGATTTCGGTGAATAATTTGACATTTTTGACTATTCTAAAATCAACCTATTCACATTTAATTTTGTGCTACTCTTCTTCCTTCCTAGGTTGCGAGAGAGTTATGCTCTTTCTCTCCTCATAATCTTAGATTCCACTGCAGAATTTAGGAGGAAGGTGTGGATCCTTGAGTTGGGTTCTAGATTGGGTTGTACGATCCATTGTTCATGATGGAGAGGGGTTTGAAACCTGAGGAGGAAAAGGAAGGTGAGAAGGGTGGTGCTAATAGCAGTGGGAAGTCCTATGAATTTGAAACAAAAGGGAAGGAGCAGAGTCCAAAGAAGAGTGAGTTTTTCAAAACAAATTAGATCAATCTAACTAATCTAGATAGGGATCTAACCAAGGTATGAATGAAATTAGAATCCCAAAAGCCAAAGGAGGAGTGGGAAATTGACCTAAAAAATTGGATATCATGAGTATTATTGCCTAAGGCACATTTGGGATTGTTTATAGAGGAGTTTACAATGGAAAATATGTTGCAGATATGTGTATTTCCTTTTCCTCTATGACCTGAGCTCATTTGTTTGATCAAATTTCATTTGTTGGAAGTTAAGTTTGAATCCAATTACTTCATTTAAGTTGTAACACCCTCCTCCCACATCTACCCAATTAACCGGCCAACTGGGGTAAACGTGTGACAAGAGAATACAATGATTGGATTCAACCTCCTAGGTGACCTTAAGGAAATGGAATCGATGAAAACACATCATACAAACCTTCCACATTAGCTACATGACTCTTGACAACCATCCCAAAACTTCTGGTAACCAACCCCTGGGTCCCTCTGAGGTTTTAGACCTCTTGAACTATTGACGCTCCTGTGCTATGGGCCTGACAATGTCCAGGAGGATCTAGATGCTTTCATGACAAGGCATGCCATCATCCCCAGGATTTGAGCCACTTTTTCAGGCCCAGAGCCTAGGTCACTGCCCAAAATTTATTAACACCTTCGGAACACAGAGATACCAATGACATAATGATGCAAATGAAAATACATGAACAAGCCCTTTTCTAGACCCATACTAGCCATAACAGACATTTCGTCAGACATATCACAAATATGTAATCTATAGGTGTAAACAACAGTTCTAACCATAGGGGTATCATACTCATATGAGAATCACTAAGAGACATTGATGCCTCAACACATTAGTTTCAGTGTCATCCATTAGATCATAGATACATTGTTCATTCATTTACAAGTAAAAATATGATGAGAGGGATACATAACTGTTGTCATAAAAAATATACATAACCAACATAATAACAACAAAATTACCAAGTAAACCACAACCATATGATCCACATATAAACAAGTATAATACTCATATAAATACATGGAGAAGTAACCTAATATTGATGATGAAAAATCCAAACCTGGGATGGTGCTACCATGTTCCACCCAACCATAGAATGGCTGAGCCAAATATCTCTTCAACCATTCACCCCCGTGCCATATTCCAAGCATGAATGTGGGATCTCATAGAATACATCATTCCAAAACCATCCAAGGCTTCCAGAAGCCATCCAAATCAATCCATCAAATAATGATTCCAGCTCATGGCTAGACATCACAAAACCATCATCATATTGGTCTCTATCCAAGCCTTCTAGGGTTCTGGAGTGTTTGTTCCAACCAAGGCTTCTAGGACTAGTAACTCAACTCACAGCTTATTCCAGGCTTCTAGAGCGTTTTTCCAACCAGGGCTTCCAAGGCTAGTAACTCCTCCCACCTAGGGATTCTAGAGATCTTTTCCATCCAAGGCTTCCAGGACTAGTAACTTGACCTAAGTTGTTACAAGACTTCAAAAGTGTTTGTCCAATTAGGGCTTCGAGGAACTAGTAACTCAACCCAAGATAAAGGAAATATGAGAACCAATCAAAACAAAACAAGGAAATAAATAAATCACCATGGATATCTAGGAAATGGAAAGCCTAGGAAAATCCATTGTCAATCCAGGAAATCCTCCATTCCAGTGATAGATCATGACCAATAAATCACATACATATGCCATGCATGCCAAAACTAGTGAAGAAAACATACATGCAACTTGGTACCTACAAGAAAAACCTATTGTAGATACTGATTATGATGTCCTCTTGTGCTTTCCTTCTCTTTCTTTGCCATATCGCTTTGAAACTCCAGGTATGCCACAACCTCCAAGAGTGCTCCAAGAAAACTTTAAGTGTCTAAGAGTGTGAGAGAGAGAATAATGAAAGAGATCCAAAACTGAATTGAAAAAAGGTTACAAACTGATCCTCATAAGCCTTTTTATCAATTAGGCCTCTATTTCCTTCATTTTCCACTATTTTCCTTCAATTTCCTCCTCGCATGCAACTTGTGACCTTTCACCTCCCTTTTCTCCTAATTTCCATTATTTTCATAAATAAATGTGCCAAAAATGCCTTTTTTCCTCTCCAAAGCCTTAGATATTGTCTTCTCCAATTTCCTTAGCCATAATAAATTAAATGAACACCCACACTAGGATGTCTTTCCCAACATTCAACTTGGAATAAGTGTCCCATCAATGGTGGTTATTATTTTGCCTTTATTAACTTTTATTACATGGAATTTTCACGAGGGCTGTTATAGAACCCTCCCCCTTGGGGGAACACTGTCCTTGGTGTTCAACAATACCTATAACCACAAGATTGTTGTTAGGGTCCAACTGTAACCCCTTTATTTATGTAATAAGCCCAATGAGTTAAGTCATAGTCATAGTTAGTTAGAGAGTCAATAAAGCTCATATTAATAATTGTAAGTGGTTGACTCGCATTTAATAAAGGGACCATAGTTAATTTCAAATGGGCCATAGTTAATAAATAAATTGGTTAACCCATGTTATGCAAAGGACCACTAGTTGTTAGGTTGTTGGAGTTCATTTATCTATAAATATCTATAGTTAGTAAGGGAAAGATCATTGAGTCTTATTTGTAGTCAAGCTCTGCTTTGCTGGAGGCTTCCCCCTCGAAGAGGCAAGTGAACATTGAATCTATTTATGAATAATAAAATACTTGCTTTTTTTTCTCATTTTATTCTGTGTTCTAGGTTATGTTTCTTCGTATTTCTGGTATTTTGGAATTTCTCACAGGTCAATGGCATAACAAGTGGTATCAGAGTACTTTCCAGGGCCAATTGTACCTCCAATTTTCGCAGAATTTTTTTAGGCTACAAACATGTTTCAATGTCTTTAAACCATGGGACCTATCATTGAGTGCATAAATTTGCGGATTTGGAGAGGCATGCACATAGGAACTACAAGAGGTGGTCATGCTTGTTGGACTCCCTTGTAACCCCTATGGGTACCCCTTCAAGTAGTAGTGCATTAGATAGAACCTTGCACTGACTGCACTTCCATGTACCCTTGGGTATATCGCACGTCCCCTAGGCTCACCGGAAACCTATCCTTAGATAAGCCGCCAACTGTCTTGTTGCCACAGTACACTGAGAACAACACTCAGGGAGATTACTCACGTGTATGATATGGTAGTCGGGTAGTACGGCTAAGGGTATGGTCGATCCTCCTTAGTTAGCACTATGATAGATTGGGCCAAATATTATTGTTGGACCACTATGTATATTGCGATCTATAGCACCTAACACTCATTTGTGACCATAGTTCCCTCCAATCTCTGAAGATCGCCCACTATCTTATCTTCCATATCAGATCTAATTGTTAGGGTTTTTCTGCCATAGTGCAAATCAGATCTAGCAGTTGGGGTTCTTCTTCTGTTGTAGAAATAGGATCCAACAGTAGGGGTTCTGCTGCTACTGTTCAACTCACATTCAATGGTTGGGGTTTCACAGTGTCGATGAGAGTCTTTGGGTAGTGAGGCTTATTTCTACTATAATTCAGGGATGCGTGTAAGAGACTTAGCCCATAAGATTCAGGATGATGAGCTGATCGCAGTGGTACCATTCACTTGTTAGCCTCAATTTTCCGGTGGTCCAAATTTTTTCCAAAGTGAATTCAAGTGACCCCCGCCAATAGATTCCTGAGCTTGCCATATTTCCAAGAAGACTAATGTTAAGTAATTGACCGAGGTTTGTGTATGGTAGGTACCAGATCTCAAGTAATGGTGTATGAGAAGATTGAGAGCCTTGAAAAAAGGTTGGATGAGCTCCAAGGAAATATGGACCGAATTACCACCACGATTTCATAGCTCACCAATATGATGTAGAGGTCTCATTGAGAGGAGCATAGTTTTGATGAACAAATTGAAGGAGAATCTAGCCATCACATTCACTTCCATGGAAATCACCAACATTGCCACCCTCAACCACCCAAGTTGGACATGTACAAATTTGATGGCTCTAATCTTGTAGTATGGGTAGCACAAATGGAACAATATTTCTCCCCTTAATTATATATGTGAAGATCAAACTAAAATACGTGTGGGAGCCCTTTACTTGGACCAAGAGAAATGGAAATGGTGGTAGTGGAATTAGAAATGTTATTCTAGGAACATAACTTGGCACATGTTCACAAAAGCGCTATGTGACCTCATTGACATGGAATCTAATTTTTGGGGCCATCTCACTAAGCTTCGACATATAGGCACACTAAAAGACTACATTGCATCCTTTGAGACATTGGCCATCAGAACTGACGGTCTAGCATATGACTTCTACTGGAGTGTTTAATTAATGGTATAAAAGAAGCCACCCAATCCCATTTCCAGATGCACCACCCACCTACGTGGATGGACGCCTGAAAAAAGACTGTCAAGGTGGAACTTGCCTTAGCTTCCTAGTCCACTCATCCAGATTTCGTAGCCAAGGGGCGTCCCACCCAGGCTTATGGCCCAACCTAAACACTTAAGGTTCAAAAGGTGTCTCCAGAAGAAATGATTGAAAGAAGAAAACAAGGATTGTGCTACTACTGTGATGACAAATACTCCCAGGGGAACAAATGCAAGGAACCAAAATTCTTTCAAATTGATGCTACTGATAATAGCTCATCTAAGGAAGCCCCACCCCTTGGGGTCCCGAGGACAAAGTTGAGGAAACCCAGCCTGGTAATGATTTCGCAACTATGCTAGATGAACTAGTTATCTCACTCAATTCTTTGGCGAGTATTTCTTTGCCTCAAACTCTCAAAAACTGAGGCTTTCTTAAACATTGAACAATATTGGTATTGATTAATAGTGGAAACACTCATAATTTTATCAATAAGCAAGTTGTTGAAGTTGTTCATTGTTTTGTAGGGCAGTCTCTAATTTCCAAGTCCTTATCGCTGATGGGGGACCATGAAATGTGAAGACCGATGTGAAAATATTAAGCTTTAGATAGGAGACTACCACCTAAACACCCACATTTTTTCTATTAAAATGGGGGGTTGTGAATTTTCTTGGGTGCTTAATGGATTTTCACACTGGGCCTGATCACAATCGATTTCCAGGAGTTATATATGATCTTTAAGTAGAATGGCCACATTCATATATTACATGGATTGCAGGCAGGTGCTCCGACTGTCATTAACTCCCATCGAATGGAAAATATTTTGAAATAGGGCCATCATGGAGTCATCACCCAATTTAATACCATCGAGGCCATTGAATCCACTACTCCTCATATTCATCCTAAGATGCAATAGGTCTTAGACCACCACCAACAAGTATTTGACAAACCTCAAGTGCTTCCACCCTCTATGGGTGAACATGATCATAGCATCCATTTGGTCACAGGGGCCCAACCTCCTAATGTGTGCCCATACTGATATCCTTTTGCCCAAAATAATGAAATTGAAAACATCATCATGTAACTCCTCGAATCCGGTGTTATTCCTCTTGGCATCAATCCTTATTCATAACCAGTGGTCATGGTGCTAACGAAATATGGAGAATGGCGCATGTGTCCAGACTTTCGGGCCCTCAACAATCTCACTATCAAAGAAAATTTCCTATTTGGTTGTTGATGATCTTCTTGATGAACTACATGGTGCTCAATTCTTTACCAAGCTAGATCTTTGCTTTGGCTATCACCAAATATGCATGAAGGAAGTATACATTCCGAAGAATGCCTTCCAAAATCATGAAGGCCATTATGAATTCTTGGTCATGCCATTTGGTCTTTGTAATGATCCATCTACTTTTCAAAGCCTCATGAACCAATAGCTGAATCCATATCTCCAAAAAATTTTCCTTGTCTTATTTTATGACATTCTCATCTACAGCCTAACCTGGGACAAACATCTTCAACATGTAGACTTGATCTTGCAATTGCTTCAAAATCACAAATTATTTGTCAAATTGTCCAAGTGCTCTTTTGCATAGAAAAATTTGAGTATTTGGGACACATTTTGGGTCATGAAGGAGTGAGGGTTGATCCCAAAAAATACATAGGAAATGCAAGATTAGCCCCAACCACAAACTTTGAAGAGCTTGAGGGGATTCTTGGGTCTCACTCGCTACTATCGCAAATTTGTCCACAATTATGGTTGCATTGCTAGACCCCTCACTAATATTCTCAATAAAAATTCATTTCTATGGACTGATGTAGCTCAAAATGTGTTAATGTCTCTCAAATAGGCCATACCCTCCATTCCCATATTGATCCTATCAAACTTCACCAAATATTTTGTGATTGAATGTGATGCTTTCGGTAATGGTATTGGTGTTGTATTAATGCAGGAAGTTTGACCATTGGCCTTCACCAACCAATAACTGAGTGGAAAACATCTAGGTCAATCTATCTATGAGAAAGAAATCGTGACCATCTTACATGCAGTAGACACCTGGTGACCATATCTTTTGGGGTGACATTTCCAAATCTGCACAGACCATCAAAACCTAAAATATTTTTTGAAGTAATGCCTATCATTGCCACACCAAAATAAATGGCTGGCCAAGATGTTGGGATATGATTATGAGATAATTTACAAGAAAGGGTGTGACAATGTAGTAGTTGATGCTTTATCATGCCAATTTGAGGATGAAAGCACCCTGTTATCAATATCCCTTCCCATACCAAATTGGATTGAAGAAGCCCGCAAGGAATGGTTCTCACACCCCTCTCTCCAAACTTATTAATAACTTGAGAGAAGATCCTAATTCCTCATCTGAATACTCTTGGAAGGATGATATTCTTCACTACAAGGATTGAATAGTTATATCACCGACATCCACCCTAAAAACCCACATTTTGGAAGATTTTCCCTCATCTCCAACTACAGGGCATTCAAGCTTTCAAAAGACTTATGCTCATGCTCATTGTTCTTTCTTTTGTATTGGCATGAAAAATGACATTCTTACTTTTGTAGCTGAATGTGATGTGTGTCAACATAATAAAGGAGAAACAATCAAGATATCGGGAACCTTACAACCATTTCCACTTCTTACGTCTGTCTGAACGAATGTTTCCTTGGATTTTATCACAGGTCTCTCAAAATCAGGCAACAAATCCATCATCATGGTGGTTGTGGATATACTTTCTAAATATGCTCATTTTTGCGCTCTGCCCCACCCATTTACCCCCACATTGGTCGCTCAATATTTCATGGACCAGATATTCAAACTGTATGGCATGCAGACTTCCATTGTGTTTGATTATGACCCCACTTTCACTAGCAAATTTTGGCAAGAAATTTTCAAACTACAAGGCATGCAACTTCAACTAAGTACTACCTATCAAGCCCAAACCAATGGTCATATAGAAGTAGTCAACAAATGTTTGGAGACATATCTAAGGTGCTTCACTTCAGAAAAGTAGCATCAATGGGTACAATGGGTACCTTTAGTTGAATGGTGGTATAATACTAACTATGATGAAGCCACCAAGATGACTCCATATGAGGCAATGTATGGCCAACTCCCACCTTCACCTATTTCTTACATCCTTGGATATTCTAAGGTGAAGGCAGTTGATCAACTCCTACATAACCATGCCACCATGATAACTCATATCAAAGATAATATACATCAAGCTCAAAATCGAATGAAGCAATAGGCCGACCATCATCATTCAGAGCAGACATTTAAAGAAGGGGATCAGGTATTCATACGACTACAACCATATAAGAAAACATCTCTCAAAGAAAAGGGCTGCTAGAAACTAGCACCAAAATTCTATCGACCTTATCAGATACTACAATGCATTGGAGAAGTTGCCTACAAACTGGCCTTGACACCAACTTCAAAAATCCATCTAGTCTTCCATGTATCATGCCTCAAGAATGTTATGCTCTTAACCTGCAAAATAATACCCAGATACAGAATATGCGAAGAAAAGATACCCAGAACACAGAATATGCGAAGAAAAGATACCCAGAACATAGAATAGCAATGATTTTATTATTCAAAGAGCAATGTTCACGTGCCTCTTCGAGGGGGCAACCTCCAATAGAGCAGAGCTCGATTACAAAATAAGACACGATGCTCCTCGCAGGGAGTCTCTATCCTTTATATATGACTCATACATGCAATACCACGGGCCAATACTGTGGGTTTTATTAATACCATCTATCTAATACTACCACCCATTTGCAACTAATTGTGGTCCCGTCATTAATTGCGGGTTAACCACTTACAAATATTAATATGGGCTTTATTGACTCTTGACTATGACGTGATCCCATGACATAAATAAGGGGGTTAGGGTGGGACCCTAACATGCCCTCCCCCTTAAGACTAGCCTTGTCCTCAAGGCTGAAGCTGCGGAAACTGCTGAAGAATAGTGGCTGGTTCCCAAGTTGCATCTTTCGGAGAGGTGTCTTTCCATTTGACGAGGACTTCCTTAATCATGCGGCCGCGTAGGTGCTTGTCTCGTGTGTCTAGAACCTGTTGGGGTTGAAGCCAGATTGACCCTTCTTCATCTAATTCAGGTAGACTGGTTTGAACTCAGCAATTGTTCCCAATCACTTTCTTGAGGCACGATACATGGAAAACTGGATGGATTTTTGCCGTAGGTGGCAAAGCCAACTTGTAAGCCACTTCTCCAATGCGCTGAAGTACTTGGTATGGTCCGTAGAATTTTGGAGAGAGCTTTTGACAACCCTTGTCTTTGAGTGATGTTTGCTTATATGGTTGCAGCCTCAAAAAGACCTGGTCCCCTTCTTGAAATTGGCACTCTGAGCGATGTTGGTTGGCCTGTTGCTTCATGCGGTTCTGAGCTTGATGAAGATTCTCGTGAAGATGGGCGAGCATGGTTGCACGGTGTTGTAGGAGTTGATCCACTTCTTGTACTTTGGAGCACCCCTTGAGATAAGAAGTAGGGGAAGGCGGAAGTTGACCATAGACTGCTTCATAGGGAGTCATTTTGGTGGTGGCATGATAGTTGGTGTTATACCACCATTCAGCCAGAGGTAACCATTGTGCCCAAAGGTGTTGCTTTTCTGAAGTGAAACACCTAAGGTAGGTTTCTAGACATTTGTTGACGTCTTCGGTTTGACCATCTGTTTGCGGATGATATGAAGTACTGAGTTTGATTTGAGTGCCTTGTATTCTGAAGAGTTCCTGCCAAAAATTGCTGGTGAAGATCGGGTCGCAGTCGGACACTATAGAAGTGGGCATGCCATGTAATTTGAAGATCTGATCCATGAAAGATTGAGCAACCAAAGTTGGTGTAAACGGGTGGGGTAGGGCACAGAAATGAGCATACTTCGACGGTCGGTCCACAACCACCATGATGACTGACTTGTTCCCTGACTTTGGAAGACCTGTAATGAAATCCATAGAAACCTCCGTCCAAATTGATGCCGGAATGGGCAATGGTTGTAATGTGCCTGGTGTGTTGACGGTTTCCCCTTTGTGGCGTTGACAGACATCACATTCTGCTACGAAAGTAAGGATGTCCTTTTTCATGCCTGTCCAAAAGAATGATCTTCTGGTGCGAGCATACGTCTTCTGAAAGCCCGAGTGTCTTGCAATGGGAGATGAGTGCAATTCTGCCAAAATGCGACTTTTGAGGGTAGATGTTGGTGATATTACGACTCTGTCCTTGTAGCGAAGAATATCATTCTGCCACGAGTAGCCCTTGCTAGAATTAGGATCTACCTGCAATTGAGAAATGAGTTGGGAGAGCCCTGGGTGTGAAAACCATTCCCTGCGAGCCTCTTCAATCCAGTCTGGAATGGGAAGGGAAATTGCGAGCAGAGTACTTTCCTCCTCAAATTGGCGCGATAATGCATCTGCTACACTGTTGTCTTTCCCTTTCTTGTAAATGATCTCATAATCATATCCCAGCATTTTGGCTAACCATTTATTTTGTTGTGGGGAGGATAGGCGTTGCTCCAAAAAATATTTAAGACTGTGATGATCTGTACGGATTTGGAAATGTCACCCCAATAAGTAAGGTCGCCAGGTCTTGACTGCATGTAAGATGGCCATCATTTCCTTCTCGTAGGTAGATTGGCCCAGATTCCTCCCACTGAGTTGTTGGCTTGTGAAGGCCAATGGTCGCCCTTCCTGCATTCAGACCGCCCCAATACCTGTACCCGAAGCATCACATTCAATGATAAAGGATTTGGTGAAGTCAGGTAGTGCTAAGACTGGAGTGGAACACATGGCATTTTTGAGAGTGGTAAATGCCTGTTGTGCTTCCTCGTTCCAGAAGAAGGAATTTTTCTTTAGGAGTTGAGTGAGGGGCTTCGCTATGCGGCCATAGTTGCGGACAAATTTACGATAATAGCCTGTGAGACCCAAAAATCCTCTCAAGCTCTTCAAAGTCTTAGGTTGAGGCCATTCTTGCATTGCCTGGATCTTTTTGGGGTCCACTTTGACACCTTCACGCCCCACAATGTGGCCCAAATACTCAACTTCTTCCATGCCAAACGAACACTTAGACATCTTGACAAATAATTTATGCTTGCGGAGCAGTTGCAAGAGTAGATCTACATGCTGAAGATGTGCCGCCCAAGTTCCACTATAGATGAGAATGTCATCGAAGAAGACAAGGACAAATTTTCTGAGATATGGTTTGAGGATGTGATTCATAAGACTCTGAAAAGTAGAAGGGGCATTACAGAGACCAAATGGCATGACCAGGAACTCATAATGGCCTTCATGAGTTCTGAAAGCCGTCTTGGGAATGTCGACTTCCTTCATGCGAATTTAGTGGTAGCCAGAGCGAAGATCCAACTTAGTGAAGAATTGAGCCCCATTGAGTTCGTCCAGCAAATCGTCAACCACCGGAATGGGAAATTTATCTTTGACTGTCAACTTGTTGAGGGCCCTGAAGTCAGGACACATCCGCCACTCCCCATCTTTCTTCAGGACCATGACCACTGGGGATGAATAAGGACTAATGCTGGGACGAATGACACCTGCTTCCAACAATTCCTTGATGATTTTTTCTATTTCATTCTTTTGAGTGAACGGATATCTGTATGGCCGCACATTTGGGGGTTGGGCCCCTGGAACCAAGGTGATGCTATGATCATGTTCCCCTCACGAGGGTGGAAGCTCATGAGGCTTGTCAAAGATCGTCCGATGGTTATTTAAAATCTGCTGCATCTCAGGATGAATTGGCAGAGACCTGGTTTCGACTACCTGGATGGCATTAAATTGAGCTACCACTTCATGATGGCCCTTTTTTAACAATTTTTCCATCCAATGCAAGCTGATGACAGAGGGGGCTCCCGCCTGGAGGCCACGGAGGGTATGTGTGGAGTTGTTCTGCTTAAAACTCATATATAACTCCTGGAAATCCACTGTGATTGGCCCAAGAGTGCGGAGCCATTCAGTGCCTAGGACAATGTCACATCCCCCCATGTGTATGGCAAACATGTGGGTTTTCAACTGATAATCCCCCATTTCAAGTTTGACATTTTCACAGCGGCCTTCACATTTCATTGTGCCCCCATCTGCAATTTGGACTTGGAAGTTAGAAAGTGCCCGTACAAAACAATGCGCTGCTTCGGCGATTTTTTGATGGATGAAATTATGGGTACTTCCACTATCAATCAAGACTACTACTGGGCGATGTTTAAGAAAACCCCTGATTTTGAGAGTTTGAGGGGAAGAAATTCCTGCCAATGCATTTAGCGAAATAACTGGTTTGTCAGATAAAATCTCCTTTTGGTTGTCTTCTTCGATCGCCTCCGGTTCCTCAAGTGGTGGATCTTCCTCGGTGGAGCTGTAGTCAGTGGCATCTATTTGAAAAAACTTGGGCTCCTTGCATTTATGACCCGGGGAATATTTTTCATCACAGTAGTAACATAGTCCTTGCTTCCTTCTTTTGGCCATTTCCGCAGGTGACACCTTTTGAACCTTAAGTGTCTGAGTCGTGTTGGGAGCCTGTGGGGGACGACCTTTAGCGGGGAAGTTGGGGCGGCTGGATTGGGCTGTTAATGCATGTTCCACCTTACGAGCTACCTGGCAAGCCTCTGTCCACGTGGGAGGGTGGTGGAGTAGAACTTGAGCTTTGATGGCTTCTTTAAGACCGCTAATAAAACATTCCATGTAGAACTCATCTGTGAGACCCTTAGTGCGGAAGGCTAAGGCTTCAAAAGCGGTAATATATTCATCCACTGTACCCGTCTGTCGGAGCTTAGTGAGACGCCCCAAAAAAGAGTCTTCCTGTTCAAAGCGATTTCGAAGAGCTTTGGTAAATTGGGCCCAATTCTGAAAAGTTCCATTGCAACGCTGATGCCATTCCCCCCATGGCCATCGTTCATTGTCCAAGTACATGGTCCCCACCACAAGCTTAGTCCCCTCATCTAGGATATGATTCAATTGGAAATACTGCTCCATTTGTGCTAGCCATGCGGACGTGTGAGAACCGTCAAATTTATGCATATCCAACTTGGGAGGTTGCTGACTGGGTGGTGGATGGGTGTGCCAGACGTGAGGAGAGTGGCTAGATTCACCCTCATGGTATTCATGGCCCTTATACGCCTCCTCGTGGGCTGGCTCCTTGCCCTTCGAGAGTGCTAGCTGTACCTGGAGACTTATTCCGCGAATCTCAGTTTGGATGTTGTCCATCACAGTTTGGATGGAGGTCACCTTGTCTTCAATTTTGTCCATCCTTTCATTGGCCATCGCTTGAGCGCGAGTTTCTACCATACACCAACCTGATGAAAAATTGGGACCGCCTAAAAATTTTTACTAATAAATTGAATGGTACCACCTTGCTCAGCTCGTCGTCCTGATTCTGATGGGCTAGATCGCCAATAAGCGCCCCGGAAGATCTCAGACTCTTTTCTTTTTTTTTTTTTTGGAAAACTCCTAACGGAGTTTTACTCCTGCTGGATCAATACTGCAGTCGCCAAATCCTCAAAATGTCAATGCTGCCAAAAGTCCTGCGAAAAGTATTCCCCTGTATAGGAACCCTGCACAACAACTCCGATCTGGTGGATCTAAGAGATTTGAATGGTGGAACAACAACTCCGATCTGGTGGATCTGGGAGATCTGAATGGTGGAACAACTGCTGCTACGGATCTGATGGAGCTGCGGGACTGATGTCTGCTACTGCAGCACGTCTTTGCACACACGGATCTGATGTGTGATCCCTGATAGAAAAAGGAACTATGGTCGAGAGGAGTGTCAGGTGCTACAGATCGCAATATACATAAGGGTCTGACAGTAGTACTCGACCCAATGTTTCAGGGCTTTAACTAAGGAGGATCGACCGTACCCTTAGCCGTACAACCCAACTACCCTATGGTACGGGTGAGTAATCTCTCCGAGTGCTGTTCTCGGTGTACTGTAGCCACAAGACGACCGAAGGTTTATCTAGGGCGAGGTTTCAAGGGAGCCTAGGGGGCTTCCTATATACCCAGAGGGTACGTGGAAGACAGTCCGTGCGCGGTTCTGTCTAATGCGCTACTACTCGAAGGGGTACCCACAGGGGTTACAAGGGAGTCCAACAGACGTGACCACCTCTTGTATTTCCTGCGTGCATGCCTCCCCAAATCCGTAGGTTTATGCGCTCAACGACAGATCCCGTGGTTTAAAGACGCCGGAACATGTCTCTAGCCAAAAAAATTTTTGCTAAAAATTGGAGATCCCACCGAGCCCTGGAAAGTGCTCTGATACCACTTTTTATGCTCTTAACCTACAAAATAATACCCAGATACAGAATATGCGAAGAAAAGATACCCAGAACACAGAATATGCGAAGAAAAGATACCCAGAACACAGAATAGCAATGATTTTATTATTCAAAGAGCAATGTTCACATGCCTCTTCGAGGGGGCAACCTCCAATAGAGCAGAGCTCGATTACAAAATAAGACACGATGCTCCTCGCAAGGAGTCTCTATCCTTTATATATGACTCATACATGCAATACCACGGGCCAATACCGTGGGTTTTATTAATACCATCTATCTAATACTACCGCCCATTTGCAACTAACTGTGGTCCCGTCATTAATTGCGGGTTAACCACTTACAAATATTAATATGGGCTTTATTGACTCTTGACTATGACGTGATCCCATGACATAAATAAGGGGGTTAGGGTGGGACCCTAACAAAGAAAGTGGTGGGGAACAATTGTAGAATTCAAACTATTCTACCCAAATTAGATGAGGAAGGCTCACTTTGGCACCAACCAGAACAGGCCCTCGATATCTGTGAAAGAAATCTCCGCAGTCATAAGATCAGGGAAGTCCTCATCAAGTGGAAAGACACCTCTCCAGAAGATGTGACCTGGGAACCAACCACTATTCTTCAGTAGTTTCCACAACTTTAGTATTGAGGACAAGGCTTCTTTTGATGGGGGAGGGCATGTTAGGGTCCAACCCTAAACCCACATTTAAGAAAGGGACCACGGTTAGTTGAAAATGGGCCATAGTTAATAAATAAAGTGGTTAACTCATGTTATGCAAAGGACCACTAGTTGTTAGGTTGTTGGAGGTCATTTAGCTATGAATAGTCGTAGCTAGTAAGGGAAATATCATCGAGTATTATTTGTAATCGATCTCTGCTCTGTTGGAGGTTGCCCCCTTGAAGAGGCAAGTGAACATTGAATCTATTTCTGAAAAATAAAATATTTACTTTTTTTCTCATTTTATTATGTGTTTTGGGTTATGTTTCTTCACATTTCTGGTATTCTAGAATTTTTCAAAAGGTCAAGAGCATAAGAAGTGATATTAAAGCACTTTCCAGGGCCGGTTGTACCTCCAATTTTCGCAGAATTGTTTTAGGCTAGAGACGTGTTCTAGTATCTTTAAACCATGAGATTTGTCGTTGAGTGCTTAAACATGTAGATTTGGGAAGGCATGCACACATGAACTACAAGAGGTGGTCATGCTTGTTCGACTCTTTTGTAACCCCTGTGGGGATCCCTTTGAATAGTAGCTCATTTGATGTAACCATGCATGGACTGCACTTCCACATACCCTTGGGTATATCGGAAGCCCCCTAGGCTCACCTAAAACCTAGCCTTAGATAAGTCGTCAGCCATCTTTGTGCTATAGTACACTCAGAATAGAACTCGGGGAGATTACTTTCTCTTACGATAGGGTAGTAAGGTAGTACTGCTAAGGGTATGGTTGATCCTCATTAGTTAGCACCCTAAAAGATTAGGCTGAGTACTATTGCTGGACCCTTGTGTATATTGTGATATGTAGCACCTGACACTCCTTTGTGACCATAGTTCCCTTCACTCTCTAAAGATTACCCACTATCTTATCTTCCAAATCAAATCCAGTTGTTGGGGTTCTATTGTCGTGAGTGAAAATTAGATCCAACAGTTGGGGTTCTACCACCGTCGTAGAAATTAGATCCCATAGTTGGGGTTCTGCTACTGTTGTGCAACTCACATTCAGCAGTTGGGGTTTCATAGTTCCGATGAGACTCTTTGGGAAGTGAGGCTTGTTGTTTCTACAGTCTTGGGATTCTTGCAAGAGACTTAGCCCATAAGCTTTAGGACGACGAGCTGATCACAGTGGTACCATTCACTTGTCAGTCTCAATTTTGTAGTGATCCCAATTTTTTCCAAAGTGACTTCAAGTGACCCCTGCCAATAAATTCCTGAGCTCACCCTCTTTCCAAGAAGACTACTCCTAAGTAATTGACTGAGATTTGTGTATGGTAGATACCAGATCTCAAGTAATGGCCCGTGAAAAGATCGAGAGCCTTGAAAAAAGGTTGGATGAATTCCAGGGAAATATGGATCAAATTACCACAATGCTTTAATAACTCACCAATATGATGTAGAGGTCTCTTTGAAAGGAGCATAGTGTTGATGAACACATCGAAGGAGAATCTAGCCATCACATTCACTTCCATGGAAATCACTAACATTCTCACCCTCAGCCACCCAAGTTGGACATGTACAATTTTGATGGCTCTAATCCTATAGTATGGGTAGCACAAATGGAACATTATTTCTCCCTTAATGATATTTTCGAAGATCAAACTAAACTACATGTGGTAGCCCTTTACTTGGACGAAGAGAAATGGCAATGGTGGAAGTGGCATCACAAATGTTATCTCAAGAATGTAACTTGGCACATGTTATCAAAAGCCCTATGTGACCACTTTGATAGGGAATCTAATTTTTTGGGTCGTCTCACTAAGCTCTGACAGACAGGCACAATAAAAGACTACATTTCAACCTTTGAGATATTGGTAATCAGAACTAACGGTTTGGGAGATGACCTTTACTTGGTGTGTTTCATCAGTGGTCTCAAAGAAGCCATCCAATCCCATGTTTGGATGCACCACCCACCTACGTGGATCGACACCTACAAAAGGGTTGTCAAGGTGGAACTTTCCTTAGCGTCCTAGTCCACTTGCCCAAATTTCATAGCCAAGGGGCATCCTACCTAGGCTCAGGGTCCTACCCAAACACTTAAGGTTCAAAAGGTGTCTCTAGAAGAAATGGCTGAAAGAAGAAAACAAGTATTGTGCTACTACTATTATAACAAATACTCCCCGGGGCATAAATGCAAGGAAGCAAAATTATTTCAAATTGATGCTATCGATAATAGCTCATCTGAGGAAGCCCCACCCTTGGGGGGCCCGAGGATGAAATTGAGGAAACCCAACCTGACAATGATCTCATGGTTATGCTAGATGAACCAATTATCTCAGTACATTCTTTGGTGGGTATTTCTTCACCTCAAACTCTCAACTTCGAGGCTTTCCAATCACAATGGATTTCTAGGAGTTATATATGAGATTTAAGAAGAACAACCACATTCATACATTACATGGACTCCAGGTAGGTGCTCCTACTATCATCATCTCCCATCAAATGGAAAAGATTTTGAAAAAGGGCCATCATGGTGTCATCACCCAATTTAATTCCATCTAGGCCATTGAATCCACTACTCATCATATTCATCCTAAGATGCAATAGGTCTTATACCGCCACTAGAAAGTATTTAACAAACCTAAAGAGCTTCCACCCTCTAGGGGTGAACATGGTCATAGCATCCCTTTGGTCCCGGGGCCGTAACCACCTAATGTGCACCCATACGGATATCCTTTCGCTCAAAAGAATGAAATTGAAAAAAGCCTCAAGGAACTCCTCAAAGTCGGTGTTGTTCATCCTAGCATCAATCCTTATTCATCACCAGTGGTCATGGTTCTAAAGAAAGATAGAGAATGATGCATGTGTCTGGACTTTTGGGCCCTCAATAAGCTCATTGTCAAAGACAAATTCCCTATTCCAACTGTTGATGATCTTCTTAATGAACTACATGGTGCTCAATTGTTTACCAAGCTAGATCTTCACTCTGGCTATCACCAAATATGCATGAAGGAACTAGACATTCCCAAGACTACCTTTCAAACCCATGGAGGGCATTATGAATTCTTGTTCATGCCATTTGGTCTCTGTAATGCTCCATATACTTTTCAAAGCCTCATGAACCACCTGCGGAAACCTTATCTCCAAAAATTTGTCCTCATCTTCTTTAATGACATTCTCATCTACAGCCTAACCTGGGACAAACATCTTTAGCATGTAGACTTGATCTTGCAACTGCTTTAGAATCACAAATTATTTGTCAAATTTTCCAAGTTCTCTTTTGGCATTGAAGAAGTTGAGTATTTGGGACACATTGTGGGTCTTTAAGGAGTGAGGGTTGATCCCAAAAAAGATGTAGGCAATGCAAGATTAGCCCCAACCAAAAACCTTTAAGAGTTTGAGGGGATTCTTGGGTCTTGCTGGATACTATCACAAATTTATCTGCAATTATGGTCACATTTCTAGCCCCTTCACTAATATTCTCAATAAAGATTCATTTTTCTAGACTGATGCAACTTAGCAGTTGTTCATGGCTCTCAAATAGGCCATTTTCTCCACTCTTGTATTGGCCCTACCAGACTTCACCAAATCTTTTGTGATTGAATGTGATGCTTCTCGTACTGGTAATGGTGTTGTATTAATGTAGGAAGGTCGACCATTGGCCTTCACCAACCAAAAAATCAGTGGAAAACATCTTGGTCAATCTATCTATGAGAAAGAAATGATGGCCATCTTACATGCTGTAGACACCTGGGGACCATATTTGTTGGGGCAACATTTCCAAATCCACATAGACCATCAAAGCCTAAAATATTTTTTGGAGCAACACCTATCATCACCAAATAAAAATAAATTGTTGGCCAAGATGCTGGTATATGATTATGAGATAATTACAAGAAAGCATGGGACAATGTAGTAGTTGATGATTTATCACACCAATTTGAGGATGAAAGCACCATGTTATCAATCTCTCTTCCCATACCAGATTGGATTGAGGAAGCCCACAAGGAATGGTTCTCACACCCCTATCTCTCCCAAATTATTAATAACTTGAGAGAATATCCTAATTCCTCAGCCAACTACTCTTGAAATGATGATATTCCTCACTACAAGAATCGAGTAGTTATATCATCAGAATCTACCCTCAAAACCCGCATTTTGGAAGAGTTGCACTCATCTCCAACTACAAGGCATTCAAGCTTTCAGAAGACTTATGCTCACGCTCGTTGTTCTTTCTTTTGGACTGGCATTAAAAATGAAATTATTACTTTTGTATATGAATGTGATGTGTGTCAACGCAACAAATGAAAAATAGTCAAGTTACTGGGAACCTTACAACCATTGCCACTCCCTGCCTTTGTTTAATTGAATGCTTCCATGGATATCATCACAGGTCTCCCAAAGTCGGGCAAAAAATCCACCATCATGGTGGTTGTGGATATACTTTCTAAATATGCTCATTTTTGCGCTCTACCCCATCCATTTACCCCCACTTTTGTGGCTCAAGATTTCATGGACCATATATTTAAACTACATGGCATGCAGCCTTCCATTGTGTTTGATTGCGGCCCCACTTTCACTAGCAAATTTTGGAAAGAAATTTTCAAGCTACAAGGTAGGTGGTTATGGTGCTAGACCCACCAACATGTCATGGGGATATCCCCGGTAAGAACTCCCAATTAGACCTCAGAACGTTTGGTGTAGGAGTCCCATCAGTGGGTTGTAAGGTAATTACTTGACTGTGGTGTCGTACAGAGGCAAGCAGAATAATTTTGTTAGCAACAAGGGTGTGACTGATGCAGTGAGTCAAGGAAGGTGTATGAGAGGTTGCAACACTTCAAAAGGGGAAGGAGGTGAAGGTGAGTTCTAGGTTGAAAGGGATCAGTCCCAACTCGGCTAGGAACACACAACACAAAGGACATGCACAGCTTCTGGCGGAGCAGTCCACTCGAATGTGACAGTCACATCATACAAGGTGAGATAACACGTAAAACACTCACAGATCAGTCTGAGATGAGTGTGATAGTTGTTATAGCAATGTTCAAGTGAAAGGTCTGTCTGATGTCTGGCAGAGCAGTCGACACGGACGGTGAAAACATTAAAAACATATGCAACACATTAACAACAAGATTCATATAATTGCATGTGAATCAGTTCATACACAAGTACGTAAGTTAAACAACACATATCATTAAAGAAACCAAAGCAGTCCAACTACAATAATAACATATGCATGAAAATGTGTTGGCTCTTATTATATGTAGAAGTGAAAGTCACAATCATACAATACATCCATGTATCCTGGTAGCCCCAACAGTGGAATGTTATAGCCACATTCGCCTGCTCCTCCAAAGAGATGTACTAGCTCTGTGCAGTGGAGAAGCAAAGGCACGTTACAATACTGTTCAAACCTTCTTCAAGATAGTCTTAGTAGAAGCTCGGCTGACTAAAAGCCTATACAATGAGTTATGAGGGACTATTTGTAGCAAAGGGTGGAGTGACCTTTGACATTCCCTTTGTGACAGTTCAACTACCCTCATGACTCTTCACCTACTCTATGACTGTTACATCCAACTATTGACACTCGACTTACAATCGACATGACTCAACATTACAATGCACATGTACTCATGTGAGACAACATGTCTTGAGCAAGCCTTGCAAGACATCACTAGCACTCAGTTTGCTATGGTGAGACAAACTCTTTGGCATTCTTGTGATGTTGAAGCTGGTGAGTTGATGCCAAGCTCAGTCATCAGTGATGGTATGCATGCACCTCATGGTGAAATCTTGTTGAAGCGAACTCTTGCTTCCATTGCAACTGGTGCATGGGTTCGGCCCCTTCATCCACCTCATCTGCTAAGATGCACATGGTCTTCTTGGGTGTGACTAAACCGGAAACACACTGACGCATAGTGTCCATGCTGATCTTCAAGTTTGTGTTGGTGGTCATGTTCATCAATTTGCCGAAGTACCCATTCGGCTCCAATTGGACTTGCTTCTTGTCTTCGCCTTGGTGAGTGTGTTGAATGCGTTAGATTGCATGCATGCACACAATACCATGAATGCTTCTGAATCCCTTGCATGCGATCAACCACACTGCTCACCATGTCTACTCTGTGTTAGCTATTGGGATGGATGTTTAACTTGTCCGGGCGCAGTTTTATCTGTGAGTGCACATTGTGCCCACTATTGTTCCTGATCCTGCTGCAACTTATTCGTCTGTCTGTGTAGCTTCATGTTCTTCCTAGGTTGTTGCTTCAGCACATGAAACTCCTTCTTTGTTACATCTTCTGCCTTCATTTGATCTTCATGTCACGGCATCACTCCATAGCTAGAGTCTCCAAAGTTGCTTTCATCATCCATGGACCTGCTTGATCTTGCAACCTTGTTCCACCTCCATGTTGTCAACAACCCTCATCTTGCATTCGTTGCATTTGGTATGCTGTCTTCAGCTGTTGTTCATGATTCTTCTGACTGTGATGCTGCTGCTTGATGTCCTTTTCTATGAACAACTTGATGTCTTTATGAGTAGGAAAGCTCATAGACACTTGATCGATTGCATCCCCAAGTGTGCTCTGAATGGTGTCCTCGTCTCTGCTCTCCTAGAAACCATTGTACTTATACTATTGAGAGGGAGATGAACACCTGCGATACTTGGAGACATGGAAACACTCATAACAAGAAATCTGTCAGTTGAAAGAAAAATGAACATGAGAACTAACTTGCAACATACCTGGGTGAATGATCATGAAGGTTACACAATTTCGGCCAGAAGGTCAGGAGACCGACTGTCAAGACTGCTCAAGGAACATTCTGGGCTACTAGGAGACTGGATGACTATTGGAAATGTACAATGCACATTCGATTCTGACTACTGACTGCTAGGATTGCGCAATATGCAATTCCAGTTAGGAAGGTCTCCTGGCCTAATTATAGATCTGTGTAATTTCTTGGGCCAAGCAGCCACTGTCCTCCAAAAATGCACAAAACAGCCCTGGAGGCTAGTGTCAGGAATGAATGCGCATTTCTGGAGAGGAAAGTGAGCCTTCCTTTCCTAGATTGTGTAATGCAGCCTTGGTGAAGGCAGAGACCGGGCTAAGGTTGGCCTGACTCGCCGATGGGTGACTAAAAGCAAGTAATTCAGGGAATACATGGTGACACTAGGTGATAGAAGAAGTGATTGACACTACATGCAAAACATGAATGAAATATTCAGGAAACAGATCAACATGCATGTGGGTGAGGCAGTTCGCCGGTTGGGTGAACGTCCATGCAAAATAGTTTCATGCATGCGACAATAGTGAGATAGCAATGAAAACTGAAATAGAGTTAGGAAAAGTTAGTATATATGTAAACAACAGCAAGCATTCAAAGAAATCAACAAAACAATACTCCTACAAGCGAAAACAAAAAAAGTGACAAAAATGCAGCATAAGGCATGGGAACCGAGCTTACCCCGAAATAGTTGAGCTGAATGTGCTAACTACTCCTAGATATGATGTGGGATGTCAGAGCTGCAAGGTTGATGTGAGGAATGAGCTCTGTAGTGTCCGTTTGATGAGTTTTGATAACATTTAGGTTGTGACATGCATGCCACGAACCTAGGGGAAGCGACACTTGGTGGGAGGTTTCGGAATTGCTCCGTGCATGTAACCTCCAACTGCTAAACATAGATCCATGAAACAAGTGATGCCTTTGCATGTTTCCTTGGGAGAAGCATCCCATGCATGCAAGTATGTTTTTCTCAGTCCCGAAGGGAACCGGTCAACTCAGCTGCACATGCAAGAGACTACTCAACTGCCGAAGGAAAATGCACATTTATGGCTGGGAGCTCGGCCTGGCTGCCTAGGAGATTTTAACAATTTCTAGGCAGAGAAGCTGACTGTCACCCAGATTTGTGAAAATCCTAGGCTAAATAGCCTACTGCTGGGAAATTTGTGCAAATCCTATTGGGAGGGCTAGCTAGTAGGATTGCGTAATCCTGGAGCCTAACAAGCTGTCAGAGAGGATTGCAGAATTCCTGGAGGGAAGGCTGGTTTCCATCTAGAAATTTGCAATTTTCAAGGGGAAGCTGCTCAGCCTGTAGCTGGACCAAGTCTGGGTGAGCACCCTGTGAGGGGAATGGATCAGTTGTGATCGACAGGCTACCTTTGTGCGAGGAAAACACTTGAAGCTTGAGTACCTTACGAAGCAAGACAAAGGGCTATGTAAGGTTGGTAGGGAGGCTCCAAAATAGGTTAAGGAAAAATTTTGGAGGGTGTTTGTAGCCACTACAATAGCAAGAAAATCCAACTAAGTACTACCTATCATCCCGAAACTGATGGTCAAACAGAAGCAATCAACAAATGTTTGGAGACATATCTAAGGTGATTCACTTTAGAAAAGTAGTGTCAATGGTTATAGTGGCTACCTTTAGATGAATGGTGGTATAATAATGACTATCATGAAGCCACCAAGATGACTCCATACAAGACAATGTATGGAAAACTCCCACCTTCACCTATTTCTTATATCTCTAGATGTTCTAAGGTGTAGCCAGTTGATCAAATCCTATAAAACCTTTCCACCATGATAGCTCATCTCAAAGATAATATACATTGAGCTCATAATCGAATGAATTAATAGGTTGACCAGCATCGTTCTGAGTGCACATTTCAAGAAGGGAATCAGATATTCCTATGACTACAACCATATAAGAAAACATCTCTCAATGAAAAGGGCTGCTAGAAACTAGCACCAAAATTTTATCGACCTTATTAGATACTACAATGCATTGGAGCAGTCGCCTACAAACTGGCCTTGTCACCAACTTCAAAAATCCATCCAGTCTTCCATGTATGATGCCTCAAGAAAGTGGTGGGGAAGAATTCCAGAATTCAAACCAGTCTACCTGAATTGTATGAGGAAGGCTCACTTTGGATCCAACTAGAACAAGCCCTCGATACCCTTGAAAGACATCTCCGTGGCCGTAAGATCAAGGAAGTCCTCATCAAGTGGAAAGACACCTCTCCAGAAGATGCGACTTGGGAACCAACCATTATTCTTCAACAGTTTCCGCATCTTTAGCCTTGAGGACAAGGCTGCTTTTGATGGGGGAGGGCATGTTAGGTTCCAACCCTAACCCCTTAATTTATGTAATAAGACCAATGAGCCGAGTCATAGTCACAGTTAGAGAGTCAATAAATCCCATATTAATAATTGTATGTGGTTGACCCACATTTAAGAAAGGCACCACAGTTAGTTGCAAACATACCATAGTTAATAAATAAAGTGGTTAACCCATGTTATGCAAATGATGACTAGTTGTTAGGTTGTTGGAGGTCCTTTAACTATAAATAGTTGTAATTAGTAAGTGAAAGATCATTGAGTGTTGTCTGTAATTGAGCTCTGCTCTGTTGGAGGTTTCCCCCTCGAAGAGGCAAGTGAACATTGAATCTATTTCTGATAATAAAATACTTGTTGTTTTTATCATTTTATTTTGTGTTTTGGGTTATGTTTCTTCACATTTATGGTATTCTAGAATTTCTCACAAGTCAAGAGCATAACAACTATTGTAAGTAAAACATACTATTGAAGGAGCTTTATAACTTAGCTCATTGCAGTATTTATAATGATAAACCTGATGAGAAGCAAACCAACATGAAAACACAACAAACATAACATAATAATGACATGACACCCATACTGCTTACTGGATCTTTATAACATAGCTCATGGCAGTATTTACATCCATTTACATATGTACATATACCAAACATCATCAAAACATGTATTGTTATAGACATATTTGGGCACTGCAACCCAAATCTTATATGTCGATAAACCAAGGGCTCTTTAACCCCTAAAAGTGTTTTTTCATGCCCTAAAAGATCATGGTCAACTGATTACATCATTCCCCAAAAGTTCCACCTAAAAAACCACTCAGAACTAGCCAAAACTGGATCATATTGACTGCTCCATTGTCAGGGTGCAATGCATACTGACTTCTACACTAGCCAGGTGTGATGCATACTGAAGAGGCCTTCTGTGGGGTGTGATGAGCGAGGATGGACAAATGTCCGAGACAGTTTTCTAAGTGGATGCTCATGGAATCTTCCAGAAACTTCTCATATGACACTTTCCTCTCTGAATTTGCCCAGGGATGAGTAAGAGATCCAAGAAATCTCCAAGTGGAACCAAGAACAGCAAGTGGAATGACACTAATCAAAAACCTAGAGATGACTCACACCCTTGAAGACATCTATAAATGGATCCCTCATCTGAGAGATCTAGAGGCTGGAATTTTGTAATTTGTAAGGAAGTTCTGATAGTTTATCTTTAAGAAAAGACATTGTATTGTTGGGTGATCTTTCTTTTCATGAGGTGAAGAGGGCTTTGATGCTAGGAGGATGATGTTGAATCAGATAGCTGGGTTGTAATTCTCCCTTCTACTATTAATAAAGTTCTTTGAGTTTGCCTGCATACAATCGTGTATTTGTGAATGTTGTTATTTGTGAATCCCATTGTATGTTCAATGTATTTCTGATTTTGCATTGTTTATGGTATAATAGATCGAGATGCTTTGATGGTGTTTTGTTACTTTGTCTCTACAGGTATTTTCCGAGCAGGATAAGTAGGAGAAGAGGTGCAAGCTCTATCAAGGGAGAGATAAATCAAGCAAGGAGTAAAGTGGAAGATCCAGGTTGGTTCCTTTGCTCCTCTCTTATCTATCATACATAAAGGAAATTGCAAATTTCTTTGATTGTTTGTTTCTAGGATAGTTGCCAATCTTAGTGGGACTAGCAGATCGAAAAGACACTAGTTTTTCCGGAAACATGTACCAAAACATATGCCAAGACATATGCCAAAAGACCATACCAAAATGCTTTGTTTCAAATGGAGAACAATGAAGGATACTGTTGACTGTGCTGGACCTGCCAACATGTAAGGGGATCCCCCCATTAAGAAGTCCCAACTAGACCTCAGACCGTTTGGTGTAGGAGTCCTAATAGTGGGTCGTACGCTATCGCCTTAACGATGGTTGTGTGCAGAGGTAGGTAAGATGTCCCTGATGGTAGCAAGGGTGTGACATGTGCAGTAAGCCAAGTAAGGTGCATGGATAGTTCTAACACACAGAAAGTGGGGTGGGTGCACCCCTTGGAAACCTGTGAAAGCACGTGGCTTGGAAGGGCACACACGAGTGAAGATGCATCACAAACTGGAAATTAAGTAAGCTAACAATCCAAAGTGATGGTTAAACGAACAACACATCTCAGTAATATTCATACATACTTATACGCAAAGAGTCCATACATACATGTGTAAGCAAACATATACATATATCATTAGAGTAACCAAGATAGCTAAAATACAATAACAACATATCCATGAAACGTGTTGGCTCTATTATATTAAGAAGTGAAAGTTCCAATCATACAATACAACCATGACCAATCACTATTCCCAGTAGCGGAATGTTACAGTCGCTGCCGCCTGCTCCACCAAAGAGATGTACTAGCTCTACACTATGGAGAAGTCAAGGCTTGTTACAATACTCTCCAAGATTTATCTAAGATACTCCTATTGGAAGCTTGGCTGACCAAAAGCCTATACAATGAGTTATGAGGTACTATATATAGAAAAGGGTGGGGTGACCCTTGACATTCCCCTTTGTGATTGTTCATCTACCCTCATGACTCTTCAACTACTCTATGACTGTTACATTCAGCTATCGACACTTGAACTTCCACTTGACAAGATGTTACATACAATCTGCACATGTACCAATGTGATACAAAATAGGCTTGAGCAAGCTATGCAAGACATCACTATGACTCGGACAATTGTGGGAAGATAAACTCTTCGACATCCTCATGATGGTCGACGGTGGCGAACTGATGCCAAGCTTGGTAGTTTGCAATGGTGTCCGTGTACTCTGCGGTCACATATTTCTGGAAACAAACTCTTGCCTCTATTGCATCTAGGTACACTTCTTTGGCTTCTCTGTCCAACTCATTTGATAACATGTGAATAATTGTCTTGAGTGCAGCCTGACCAGTGACATATTGATGCATAGTGTCTGCACTGATCGCCAAGTCTGCATTGGCGGCTATGCGCATCAACTCGTCAAAGTACGAGTCTTGCTCCAGTTGGACTTGTGCCTTTGTCTTTGCCTCAGTGAGTGTTCCAATAGATGGGATTGCATGTTTGCACACAACAGCATCCATGCTTCTGAATACCCATGCATGGGATGCTTGCAAGCTAGTGATGAGCTACGGGAGTTCCTCATAGTTCTGGATCTAACTCTGGATGTGTGTCTTCAACTCAATCGCTCTGGGATTCATCATCATCTTGGGCAAATGTAATGGGGCTCCCTTGTATCTCATTGTCCATGTTTGCATGTAATTGTTGGCTTGAAGGGGCCCGACCCAGGTTCAACGTTAGTTAGTCCAACAAATCCCTACACTGTTGGCCCTTTCGGCATCAGCCCAGGGAGCACAGACCGAAGAATCACCCGAAGCAATATGGGGGGACACTGGAACCAAGTTTTCGTGCCCTGATATGGTCATGATGTCATTTTATTCCTTCTATTCTTGCCTTTGCATAGGTCACTTAGTTCTAGCGCTCTATCTACATAACCCTTTATTCCTCCCTTTGATACCTCCACAAAAGGGAGCGGTTGACCTTCATATAGCCCTAACTTTCGATTCAGATACTTTCGCGCTGCTAAGGCAACGTATTGCTCAAATTGTCAAGTTATCTTAAGAATCTGACTTATCTTATTAGACACTCACAGTTAGCACCGCGTAAACAGATATTCTTATTTGCGTTTAGTCATCCAACATAATTACATTCATTCGTGCACCATATAAGCATTATAAAGGAAATTCATACATAAAATGGCAAGATGCATTAATGGGAACAAAGACACAGTAATTGTAGAATACTTCTCTTTATTAATATCTCAAATCGATTACAAATTCTATCCACCTTGCGCACACATCTACAGGGGTCCACGCACTGAGCTATGGACTTCTACCCTAGGCCCCTACACACTTAGCTATAGAGCCTCTACCTACACTACAACCTGAACTTAGACTTCTTACTTCAGAGCTATTACTCTATTCTTCATCTTATTACTCCAAAACTACTTAGAGCTTAGCTCTTTTTTATACAATCCCATGGTCAATGGACCATGGGTAGATCTTTTACAGCCAACTTTTACTTTACAAAACTAAGGGCAGACAACCCTTTATGAATTATGACACCTTCACACTCCGCAACCACAAAATGCGGAGTCTTTACAAGTTTATTACAAAATTTGATAAAAACATGGGCTTTTAGCCCCAAAACTGTCCTTTGGGGGATCTCGTTTCCAATAGGCCCCCAACAAGAACATCGTGGCTTGCCTTTGAGTCACTCAGCAGGTGTGGAGATCTTTGTGTGAATCCCTTCTAGCTCAACCCATATGAGTGCAACTTTGGCCATGCACTGAGCTACCGCTTGCTTCACATCTTCGACCATCTGCTCGGTCACTGCTCCTATGCTGTCAGCCTAAAGCTTTTGTTGTGTTGCTTGTAGAGTCGCAAGATTGCCTTCGATAGATCTTGTTATTGTGTAATCCTCATCCAGCCAGGGCTTCATTCTTGCCTTCAACACTGCTTCCTTGTGCAACAGTGCATCCACCTGTTCCTTCAACTCCTTGGCCTCGTATAGCTTGGCTAGTCTCTGTTTCAGTGCGATGGTTCACGTTGTGCCCTTAACCTAATCATAGTGCTATTGTATCTCGCGCACTTCCATATCTAGTCGCTATACATTGGGGTCCTCTTGCAAGCTTGTCTGGACCTCAAACAACTGCTCAAACAATTGTGTACAGTCTGATACTGCATTGTCCACCGCCACCACTGCTTCTGTGACAGTGGTCACCTGTTGTTCCTTCACTTCTAGCGGAGTTGAAGGCTGGGCCTTCAACTACAACTCTATGATTTGCAGGTTCAACTCCAACTGAACTTGCGCCATGTCAGTATGAGTGTCGCACACCCCTATGGCCAGCTTGTGGATGCGTACCTTGACTGGCTCCTCCTCCGGAATGGCCAGCTCTGGGACCATTCGGCATGCCTCCTCAATGACCTACATAATTTTCTTGCTTTGATTGGTCACCTCATTCTCAGCAGGGATGGCAGCATCTCTCTATAGTGCCATCTGCTCATTGTTGATCCGTTGTTCACTGATCACCTGGAGGGCACAGTGCTCTTAGGCCCTCATCTCTACAATCACTCCATCCTACAAGAGGTGGAGCGTTTCTTACGGGAGTGCTACCACATTCAACCCTACTCCCTTTAGGGCACTGACAGTGGGCCTATCAGATTTGTTCTCCATGGTCAGTTCTCCATCAGGCAGCACTATCGCATTGGAGGCCTTTGCACGTAGCATATCGACAGCTTCTGAAGTGTCGATAGCCAGGCTGGTGGACACTATGCCAACCTACGACAAGTAGGTCTGAAGTTCCTGCAACCCTATCTGGATAGCTCCCAGGATGATTTGCTACTACTGCTCAAATTGTTGTAGGGCCTTCGAGGTGACGTCCCTCATTGTGTCACCGATATCATGCAAGTCGCTCTCTGTTAGTGTGATGGGGACCAGTGATGTCTTGGTCGCCATTGACTTCTTTCTGGACCCTCCCTTCTCCAAATCCCTTGGGTGCTTGATGTAGGTAGACGTCTCCTGAGGGTCCACAACATGTTGTTCTGTCTCCTCCTTTGTCTCGGGTGAAGGTGACCTCGCGCCTTTGTCAGAGCCCCGCTCTGTCCCACCTGTCTTCTTTCCTGTCTGTTGCGCAGTATTGCGCTCCACCTGGGCCTTATCAACGGCCTCCTTTTTCCTCTTTTCGACCAACTGTGTCATCTTAAGCTTGGCCTCCTCCTTTTTCTTCTGCGCGGTGGAGTTGCTCCCGTCCACCACCAAGTCTATGGTAGCGTGCCACTCTGCTGGCCATTGATCAAGCAATTCATCAATTTCACCATCCATTGCTAGATATGTCAAGTCGTGCCATTTCTGTGTAGGTTCCTTCTGTGCCCTGATAGATACATGATGGAAGTTTGCTTTAAATTTGGCATAGCCCTACAGGTTGGCATACACCATAGGCGATAATCGTGGTTTTTGATTGATAGCCATGCATATGTTCATCTCCATCAAGATCCAGAAGATCTTGTTGTCCTTAACTCGATGCGCGTCCTTGGTCACCCATAGAGAAGCATACTTTGCTGCTTTTGGGAGGTCTGGCATGACCATATCCCACACTACCAACACAATTGAAAGCAAGAGCCACGTGTAGTGGAACATCTTGCTGAGCTCTTGTGCTTCATGGTAGTTCATTAGGAACTCTCCGTAAAGGTTGTCCAACCAGTTGAACTGGACTCCTTCAACGCACTGAGTTGCTAGTGCGACAACAAGTGCCAACACCTCATCGGCGTGACACTTCCTCATCACCTTCCCTGCTAAGATCTGTGTGGCTACCTTCATAGTAGGGTCACAGATGCTAGATATAGCGTATCTGCGTGGCTTCTTCACCAGCTGAAATTTTTCCTTCATAGACTCCGCAAGAGCCTATTTGCCACCTTTTCTACCAAATATCATGGCCAAATTCTTGTCTGTATATGAAAATCACATTATGCGGTGAATAAATCTATCTATGATGGGTATTGGCTCCTCCAACTATAAACACCCATCATGCACCAAACACAGTAGCTTATTGATCACCAAAACTGTCACTAGGGTGCGGTTGTAGTGCGACACCCAACGCAAGTTGAGAAACCCTGCCTTGTCTACTCCTAGTAGCCACCTCTGTGGCTCCAATACGGTCATTCTAGAGTTCGTATCAATGATACGATGCATCAGCTGCTCGGTCCCTAGGTGTGGGAACTTCTCGTGATCAGCCAAGTCCCAGTCTTCAAATTTTAGTAGCAGCACTTGTGCTAAGTGCAGTCCATCGAAAACAATCTCATCTGGCAGCATAGGGGTTTGCAGGGGGTCTTTCTCTCATCGATGTCCTTTAGTACCTTGGTCTTGGGCTTGCATAGAGGGACATACTTCAAAAACCAAGTAATAGAGTCTGTACCCTAGGTTTCAACCTCCTCTACTTCGACTCCAACATCCTCATCATCCATCAAGATGTCCTTAATGTCTTCCTCCTATGGCTCCAAATTTATAGCTTTTCCCTTCTCTTGTGCGGTGGGATTTGGTGGATTTATCCTTCGTGATGCATGCACCGGTATAGCGGGCTACTTGCACTTTTTATCCTTCACTGTCTCCTTGCTGGGGGTCGGCTTTGGTATCAGCATCCTCGCTAATTTGGGGACTTCGGTAAGTACTTCGGCGATGTCTGGAGAAACTACTTTTGCCTCCATCTCAACTTCCGGCACCGACTCCTCTCCTTTGGTATCTATAGCTTCTGTGGGCATCGACATGATCTTCTGTAAGAACTCTTGTGTCTCCTTTGGCAATGTCTCAAATACTTTACTAGTTATCAAAAGTTGTACTGCTCCTGACTCATATGCACCTGAAAGCTCAAAAACTAAATTCTCAAAATGCCAAGTGTTTTTCACTGGATAGCCACTTGTAGTTTATATGGAATTTTAAATTCAAATCCGACCATTCTCCCCAAATTTGGTCCATTAATGCTAGATTGGTGGCATATTTTCAAGGATCTGAGCCATAAATTTCATCTTAAATGCTGGCTGCCCACTCCATTTGGCTGCATTTCTACCATCAAATCATTAAAAGTGACTTTAACGGTCACTTTCTGGCCAACCTGTGCAATGTTCCCCTGGGTAGCGCAGCTCCCTTCGCGCTGCCGCGAACCTTGTGACACTTCCTTACTTTGCGCAATCCTCTAATCACGCAGCTCCCCAACCCGGGCAGTGTAGTTTACAGTCTCATGCCTCCTTTCAGCTGCCTGGAGCGCTAGGACTGTGCTACCTTCATCTAGTCACATGGTTGAACCACCAATGTATGGCTTCAATCGACTACCATTCACCTTTCCTGGGAAGGGATATCCATTCAATTTGACCTACTGTACCACTCCTCCATTGGTAATCTCCTTAATGACATAGGGCCCTAACCAGTGCATCCTGAACTTCCCTGGAAATTTATCAAACTTACCGTCATATAAAAAAACTAGATCATTTACCTTAAAGATGTATAGCTTAATGTGCCGATCATGTCATGCTTTTTCATGCTGATTTTGGACCTATTGGTGAAATCCCACTAGAAATCTCTCTTCCTCAAGCTCATCCAACTATGTGAGTCTTTCCTCGAGGGCTCCACAATTTGTCATACTTGTGAGTGCCACTATGCATAGACTAGGCACAATATATTCCATAGGTATTACTGCTTCAATGCCATAGACCAACCTAAAGGGAGTTTGTCCAGTCAACTTCTTGCATGTCGTCTGATAAGCCCATAGTACCATAGGTATGCGTAGGTCCCAATCACTTCGCTGAGCATTGCAAATCTTGGTCAGCACTTTATTGAATGCTTCCACTATCCCATTAGCCTATGAGTGATAAGGCGTGCTCTTCTAGTGATATACCTGAAATTCCTTTGTTAGTGCACTGATTGTTTCCTTTAGAAAGTGCATATTGCAATCACTCATCAAGATATTTGGACAGCCAAATTGCGTCAGTACATTCTCAAAGAGGAACTTTGTAGCAGTTGTGCCTGTGCAATCCTTCATAGGCTATGCCTCTGCCCAACAAGTCAAATACTCCATCGTAGTGATAATGTAACTCCCTCCCATTTTTCCTTGGGGCTGGATGGGTCCCACAAAGTCTATCACCCATTTCTCAAAGGGTTGCAACGTCATCTATGGATTCAAAGGCATCTCATCCCTCCATGATGGTCTACCAGTCCTATGACACACATCACACACCTTGCAATACACTTTTGAGTCTTGATGGAGGGTTGGCCACCACAACCCTGCACGTAGAATCTTCTACGTGGTCACTCTCCCCACATAATTTCCTCCCGCAATGCCCCCATGAGCATCCATGAGGATGCTGCTTCTTTCAATATCAGGTACATATTGTTGCAATATCTCATCAGACGCCATTTTGTATAGATGGCTAGCAATGACAGAGAAATATGCCGTGTGCACCACTAATTCCTTCTTCTGCTGGACAGTGTATCCTTCCAGTGTAGTTCTTGTCGTTAGGAAGTGTATAATATCCTCAAAATGACCATCCGTGACGCAAACTGCAAATAGTTGCATGTTAGGCAATCCCTCCTCCAAATTAGTGAGATCTTCCCCTGTTTCGATGCGCGACAGATGGTCTGGTCTCGTGTTCAGTCGTCTAGGCTTCACAATAACTTCAAAATCATATTCCTCGAACAGTAACATCCATTTGTAGATTCTCCCCCCCCAACACAGGCTTATTGACCAGGTATTTCAATGTGGAGTGATTTGTATACATCTTAAAATGGCCTCCCAACTTCTAGAGAACGTATACCATAGCTAACCCTTCGCACTCGGTGGTGGAATAGTTCTTCTCCACTTTGGATAACCTTCTGCTTGCAAACACGATAGGATGGTCGAAGTCTTCTCCACTAGCCTGTGTCAGTACTGCTCCTAGCGCTGTACGTGACGCATGGACATGCACATGAAAATCCTTCTTCTAATCCAGGAAGACTAAAATCAGCGCGGTGACCATATTTTATTTCAATACATCCAAGATCTTCTTACAGTCCTCGTTCTAGCAGAATGTGATATCTTGTTTCAACAACTTTTCCATAGGCTCAATGATTCTTGCCGCAAGCATTTTATATGGCTCTAAGTGGACCTTTTCCTTATACTTTAAATTGATACAGTAAGGCCTTTGCTTAACCGACATCGCATCGGACTTCAACATGATCTTCATAACACCTAGATCCTTGATTATCCCCTTTATATTCGTAAACTTGGTAGGGAGTAAATCCTGGTACTCGCGCCAGAGCAATTCAGCGACCTTATCTACCATCACGTTATCCTAGTAATCTCTAGTATGCGCGAATTTAGGCTCTACCTCCCTACCAATGTTTACTTGTTTCATTTTCAATGGCGTGGTTATATCAGGATTCTCAACCTGTGGTCCTTCAACCTTGCGGTGACCTTCTGTTTCTGGGATGTTAATCTTTCGAGTATCCTCGTCCTCTTCTTCAACAGTTACGTTATAAAGTTATAGCATGTGACTCAGCTGAGTAGCCCACTCAGGCTGACTTAGGTCTAAAGGATCATGCATTATCCTAAACATTGCTTCTTTCACCTCTTATAGCACCTCAACAATACAGTCAAATCCATCTTCAAAACTAAATGTCATTATGAATCCTTTGCACAGAATATCCCATTCACCTATACCATGGTGAAGCTCTATTTCTACGTACCAGTTCATCGGGATGACATCTAGGGTGTGACAGAACAAGTGCACCCATTCAGGTTAGGGCTTCTTTCCATAAGCCTGAGCCCATTTGGCCAACTATGCGCACTGGTCATCCTGCCCATCATACTTGTTTTGCAATCGCACTTCGACTTCCAAAAGTGAGTTCTCGTCATCTTCCTACATTCGTACCAATCATCAAAGCTTCCCTTGTGCGTACCCACCATCTTGTGGGCATAGCGCGCAGTGCCCAGTCCAATGCCTAGAAGCACTGCTTTTCTGGTACCTCCCTCTCAAATGCATCCAAAAATATATCTATATTATTTAGGCCATCATAAGTAGGAAGATTTTATTACCTCCGACGACACACAACGTAGCGACCGAGTCATCATGTTACATCTCAGTGTTGTTACTTCACGTAACCAATTCTGCCAGCGCTTCAACTCTTCATTAGAGTCCGAGGTGCAGGAACTCTCATGATCCCATGTAATTCGTCCATCTGCGGTGGGATTCACTCAATCTTGGTCTCGCATTGTTATCTTATAAATATCTTCCAGATCATCATCACTCTCATAATCGCAGACTGGTTCAGTATAGCGTGATCCTTCAGCAGGATCTAGGGGTACTATTATGGGTAGAGATTTCTTCTCAAATATCATCTTTCATTTCTTTAGGTTGATTACCCCGTTCATATTTGTAGCCCAATCAATTCCAAGGAGCACATGAAAGGGGTTGTTGTCATCCACGATTTCGATTACTTCAAAGTCAGCCAGCATGCTCGCACCTTCAATAGCTACAGTCACCCCCTACAGCCATCCCATGGGGATGATCTTCTGTTGATACACCATCCTTAGTTGAATCGGAGACAACTGCAGCTCAAGTCTCCCCATCCGTTCCCAAGTCTGCTTTGGTAGGATGTTCGCATCTGATCCCAGGTCCAAAATAACCTGATCCATTTCATACTCTCCTATCTGTGTGGTCAGTATCAGCTCTTGTCCCATCCTTGTTTTATGCTTACCAAGCTTTTGTACTATGTGTGGCTCAGCCAGGGCATTTCTGGCACATCTGTTTATAAGCTCCTGTAGCCCCTTCACAGCCTTGCTATCACGGAGTAACTTCATGCAAGTCTCCAGGAAAGTTGTAAGCATAGAAGGGTCCATCTCCTAATCAAGCTTATCCTTTCTCCCTAAGGTGGAGGCCTTAGCGAAGCTCTTCTTCGCTTCCATGAAGGTTTCACATGCGCGCTCTAAATCGAACTCAACCTCCTTCACCGAAGGTTTACGAACCCATGTACTGTCTTCAGGCTGCTTCCCCTCATCATCTCCTATTGTGATTCCACTTCGGAGCACTATATTCATGTTTGGATCCTCTTCATGCAGCTCAGACGTCATCATCTGCAGGTTTTGAGTCAGCGGAGGTGGTAGCACCCATTTGTCATGTATCCTAGCTATTAGCATAGGACAGTGTTCCATTTCATGATCAAACAGAGTGCAATACTTGCATGATGGATATGTTGGGTTAGTGCAATCACGGGCATAGTGTCATGGTCATTCGCAATTGTAGCAAATCAACTGTCCTTGACCTCTGCCAGGCCCTCCTTTGCCTCAGCCTCGTCCACGCCCCTGAAATCCTATCCGCGCCATCCCTGCACTCTGGTCAGGGGGTCGTGTTTCTGCCTAGACCCTATAGGCGGGAGTTTTATCCATCATCAATTCCTAACTTCTACAATTATACTCATCATGCCTTATCTACCTACAGAAGTTGCAGAATAGTTGATGCGGTGTCTGTACAAACTTTTGCAACAAATGACAATTATATGTGGCATGATTTCCTGCTACCTAACATATAGCGCACCACAATGTAGGCCCTGAGCTCGGTCCTGCTTGAGATTCCAGCTTAAAAGGCATCAGTCCTACTCCTACAATATAGTTTGCAAATACTGGACAATGGTCCTTGTCATGCCCCTGATTCTTGCATTTTAGACACCATACCTCTTCATGCACCTCTGGTCAAATTGTTATGTCCTACTTCAAATTTTGCATCTCCAGGAAAAGAATTTTCAGCTATGCATGGATCTTCTTAACCCCCAAATTTTGACCTTGCATCGGTGTTTCATGCAGTCTCATTGCAATCTCCAAGGCCTCTGCTTGAGTTGTTATCTTCTATTATGACAATGCAACCCTCAGGTGTGGTAGGAGCGAAGCCACAAACCACTCACAATGCTGCCCGCCTATCAAGTTCATATTGGCTTCGTGGATTTTTCACATCAATCTCTGATCTAATTCCCAAGATGTCTCATTGGGTTGCATTGTGATTTCCTTGAACCCCATAATAGACTGTGCTTCAGATTCAGGCATATTGAATTCTTTGTTCAGCGCGGTCTAGATGTCTGCCACTCCAGCATTCGAGTTATCATTAGAGTACTTGATATACAAGGTTAGCGCGTGATCCTGCAGAGCACTAACCAATTTTTCCTTTTTCATGTGATCATTTGTAACACCCTAAGCTTCTCATACAAATTTTACAACGAACCAGAACTGGTCTGGGTCCTCATTTCCCAAGCCTTTGAACAAAGGAAGCTTCATTGAATTTGCCATACTAAACTGCGGTGGAGGTGGAGGTGGTACAGGTGAAGTCGCAGGTGATGGTGGTGAAGTTGGAGGTGGTGTAGGTGGAGGTGGCAGTCGCAGGAATCCTTGTCTTGTCAACTGAATAGCACTTCGCAAAGAAACCTAGGCTATCCCCTCTTTGTCACCTCGTAGAGGTGAAATAAACGGACTATATTCAAGACCCTTTTTTCCTTTGTTCATGTAAGTTTTTCTGCTTTACGTAGCTCCGAACATTAAGGTAACTGCATAACCCATTTTTCACACAATAGCATTTTAATCTAGGTATTAAAAGATTTCATGTACTTACCTCGTGGTCCTTTGAAAAGGCACTGCTCCACCTCGCTGCAACTGACTAAGGTATCGACCGCGAATTCAGTTACAAATCCTCCTATGATGCGATCGATCCAATGATCAATAGGGAGAGCAATCTTATCCTCAGATGATTCCAATCTCCGCACTAGCTCTGAGGTCCACACAATAGGACCATTAAGTTTCCACCTTCCTTGGCTATCTGCTAGCTTCGTGATCCACTCGTATTAATAGCTCAACCAGAAAGGACCAAAAAAAGATCTCGTGGATCTCTATATATAGGTACCTGTCCAGCCATTGTTCCTTTGTCAGTTGCGGGTTTCTATTCTCCTCCATCGTGAATTCATGGATCTTCCTATCCAACTAGTCTCAGATCTCTTTCTTAGTTAGATTCCAGTGATACGACATCACACATCTCTTATGCAGATTATGGTCCCAGCAACAGAACCATTTGTTGGCTTGAGGGGGCCTGACCTAGGTTCAACATTAGTTATCCAAACAAATCCCTACACTACTGGCCCTTTCGGCATTAGCCCGTAGAGCGCGGACTGAAGCCTCACTTGAATTAGTATGGGGGGATGCTGGAACCAAGTTTCCGCACCCTAAGATGGTCGTGATTTCATTTTATTCCTTCTATTTCTGCCTTCACGCAGGTCACTTATCTCTAGGGCTCTGTCTACCTAACCCCTTATTACTCCTTTCGATACCTCCGTGAAACGGTATGAATGACATTCATGCAGCCCTAACCTTCGATTCAGATACATTCACACTGCTAAGGTAGCATTGCTCATATTACCAAGTTATCTTAAGAATCTTACTTATCTTATTAGATACTCATAGTTAGCACCTGGTAAATAGATATTCTTATTTGCGTTCAGTCATCCAACATAATTACTTCATTCACGCACCATATAAGAATTATAAAGTAAATTCATACATAAAATGGAAAGATGCACTAATCAAAACAAAGACACAGGAATTGCAAAATACTTCTCTTTATTGATATCTCTAAGAGATTACAAATTCTATCCACCCTGTGCACACAAGTGTAGGGGTCCACGCACTGAGCTGCAAACTTCTACCCTAGGCCTCTGCACACTCAGCTGTAGAGCCTCTACCTACGCTACAAATCAAGCTTAGACCTTACTTCAGAGCTATTACTATCTTCTTCATGCTATTACTCCAAAAGTACTTAGAGCTTAGCTCATTTTTATACAATCCCATGGTCTACGGACCACGTGTAGATCTTTTATAGCCGACTTTTACTTTACAAATCTAAGGGCGGACAACCCTTTATGACTTATGACACCTTCGCTCTTTGCAACCACAAAATGTGGAGTCTTTACAAGTTTATTACAAAATTTGACAAAAACATGGGCTTTTAGCCCTAAAACTGTCCTTTGGGGGATCCCGTTCCCAACAGTAATCGACATCAGCATGCAAGTTTGACAAGATACGTGCTCTCCTAGTAAATCGCTACTACCAACTGTTGAGATGGACAATTGCCTTATGCAAGGTACCAAACTTGGAATACAATGATCACATGATTGTCTCAAGGGATGATACTTCATCCAGTATCACCTTCTTCAACTTTGCTCGGGTGGATGCTGTAACTAGTTCTCCTCCCTGCTTGGTCGTCTATAACTCCTTAGCCATTCACTCATTCTCTGTTATCAAGAAGCGAACACTCGAGCTAGTGGCTTTGGAATATGTTTTGGTAGCATCGGCCAATGCTGTTAGATGCTTGTGCACATCAGATACGATCACCCGTTCCTCAAACTGCACAGGAGATGTGTGGCCATCCAGAGTAGAGACTCTGTGCGATTTCAGAACTCTATGTTGTGACTCATTGAATGATATGTTGTGCATCTCTTCTTCTAGATTGTCTCCAAGGATCTCAGTATCTCCTTGGTTGCTTGGGACCTGCTCTTCTTCTAGATCTGGTGAAGCCAATCGGTCGACCTCTTGGTGGTAATGCATGAGGTTTATGTATTTCTCTAACTCTAGTTGCTCCATCTCCATATCCATCTGCTCAAGTACTCTTTCAATCTCTTAAGTGAAGTCCTGCGACTGTGACTGCTCACCTTGTCTTCTTTGCGCCAGCTACTCGGATGAGTCTACCACCTGTATGGGCGTAGTTTCATCAATATGTGGATGTTGCACCCCCTGATATATCTATCCTTGTTGCACTTCCTTCTCCTATATGTGTAGCTCATGTTCCTTCCTAAGTTGCTCCTTCAACTCTTGCAACTCCTTCATTGTTTCCTCCATCCTCAATTTTTCTCTCTGCCTTTGCGTGGTATTCTTGTCACACTGTTGCCTCTTCGCCTCTATTGCCAATGCTACTTTCTACACAAGTGGGTCTACTCTAAACTTGTAACTTTGTTCTGCCTCTACGTTGTCAAAAATCTTCCTATTGCCTTTGTTGCGCACCGGTATGTTTACCTCTACTGCTATTGCTACTAGTGTTCTCTTGGATGCTACTTCGCTAACCATTCCACATCGATGCTGACCAATTCATTGGGCCTGGAGAAGCTGTGACAATATCTCCATGGTTCTTCCTCAACCCAATGACATGCCCCGTCGATCTACGGAAATTTCACTCTCCTGCAATGATCCTTCACAAAGTAATGCGGGTCGTAAGGATTGAAGCTTCTGGTGCCGAGAGCAAATTTCTTGAACTCTTCTGTCTCGACATCCGCATGTTTGAGATTCCATATCTCTGATAACCCAATCCACAATGGAAGAGTGGGCCAAGGTGCCTTCTTCTAACGGTGCAGCCCAGCTAACAATCCTACCGAGATGTGGTATGACACTTCTTGCATGATGAGCTTGTTCATGGAGAAATTCGGCAAAACATGCGGAGGCTTCTCCATGTTGTACATCTGTATGAAGGTGCCAAAAGGTGAGGCATACTAATCTGCTATGTTGAATAATGCCTCCATTGTTTCTTTCAACATGCAAGTTGGATCCTGCTCAAATATCAACTTGTACACCAGGGTGACAAAATGGTCTGAAAACAGTGTGATGACCCCATGGAAGCTGCATTCAGAAAATAGTTTACAATAATTGCCGAGAGAGGTTTCCGCTGATGTCCATGCCCACTTCAAGCCCAGGAACTACTATTGGGCACAGATTGCATCCAATATGTAAGAGGACATGTAGCTTTCTGCTTGCTTACCTTTGGGCAACTGTCAAGCTCCTGTTACTTGTTCCTTCAGCCTGTGAGCCAACATGTTGGATCAGTTGCATGATTTTCCTTCACTCGCTAGTTGGTCAAATGTGATCACCCAACTCTGCGGGAAGGTCTTCATGCTCTCTTGGTCATACAAGCGACATGCAAAGATGACCAACTATTGATACGCCTTCCGCAGTATCTTTGTCTTGTAAATCTGGTTGGGTGTCATCCTGAATTTTGTTGGTTCCTTCACCCAATTCTTCAAGATATCCCTAGAGTTGGCATTGCTGCTGGGTATGCTAAATGGTGTCTCCATGGTGATAATTGGCTTCAACAAATGGTACATCTGTTGATAATCTTGCGCCCTAAAGGTAGAAATCTTTGTCCCGACAACACTACTTAACACCATCATCTTGGCATCAGTGTGCAAGACGATCCAATGTATCATGTCTGCGCATGGGAACACAGGATACCTTCATGCAATCTGATACAAGGTGGGCTTGTGAATGTTCACATAAACTTTGCAGTCTTCGATATCTTCCCCAAATGTACCTGAGAATGCATCATTGACCTACTACCATTTCAGCTTGATGTCTTTGTTTATGATCAGATTGGTGTCTTCGTAGATCGGCAAACTCGTAGGCACTCGCTCAATCATTTCTCCAATTGTGCTTCCATCAGTGTCCTTTGACCTTGCTCTCTTGGAGACCATTGATCCTGAACTAACGAGAGACGGATGAACACTTGCTATATCTGGAGACATGGTGACATGCTTGGGAGGAAATCCGTTAGTTAAATCCAAAGCAAACATGAGGACTGACATTTAACATAGGTAGTGAATGACTGGCAAGGATTGCGCAATTTTCACTGGGAGGCTAGGAGACTGACTCTCGGAACTACGCAAAAGGTAGTCTAGACTGTTGGCAGGCTGGTTGGTTGTTGGAATTGTGCAGTGCACAATCCAGACTGGCCTGCTAGGTGCTGAGATTGAGCAATGCTTAATTACAGCTGGCAAGTGATGCAGGCCTAGGAAGTGCATTGAAAAATTTTCTGGGTCAACAGAAACTACCTCTTATAATTGCGCAAAGAAAGACTAGAAGAAACTATCTGGCCATATTTGCACATTTTATGGGAGGAAGGAAGATCCTTCCCTCTCAGAATCGCGCAATGTTGTCCGGGCAAGGCAGAGTCCAGGCCAAGGTTTCCAAGACCCACCGACAGGCAACTGAAAGCATATGGAGATGTGAATGCATGGTAATATTGAGTGTAAGCAAGAGTGAATGATCATGCATGTAAACAATGAATGCAAGATTCAAAAAATGAAACCACATGCATGTGTGTGAAATGAGTCACCGAATCAGTGACCATTCATGAAAAATAGTGTCATGCATGCAACAACAGTGAGATGCAAAAGAAAATTGAATGATTCTTGTATAGGCTAACATGCATGAAAATGACAACAGGCGTTCATATAAATTAAGCAGTCAACACTCACACAAGACAAAACACAAAAAGAGACAGAAACACTGCAAAAGACAAGTAAAGAGGAGTTACCCAGGAATCACTGATTTGGATGTGTCGAAGACTCCTGGATGTGCTGTGGGGTGTCAAAGCTCCAAGATTGATGTGAAGAATGAGATCTGATGTGTCGAATAAATAAGTTTGAGGCTCATGATGTGCATGCCACAAATCTAGGAAAAAGTGACACTTGGGGAAAAGTTTCTAAAACGATCTTTGCATGTAACCTCCAACTGCTAAAAATAGATCCCTAAAATCTAGGGATGCTTTTTGCATGTAGCTTTTTTCTATTTATGGAAAAATCAGTCCATGCATGCAAGTCAAGTTGTTGGGTCCCAGGTGGAACCGGTCAACCTGAAGGCACATGCAACAACCTGCTTGAATGAGGGAGAATTTTGCATAATTTCTGGGAGGAGATGGGCTGGCTATCCAAAGGGATTGCACAATCTCTAGGAGGAGCAAATGACTTCTGCCCAAAATTGCACAATTTTTGGGCTGAGCTCCACTGCTTGGCCAGATTGTGCAATTTTCCCAAGGAAGTTTGTTTGACTGCATTGTGCAATTTCTGGGCCTAGCAGGTTGCCCAACAGATTTGTGCAATTTCTAGAGGGAAGGTTGGTTCCCCTATAGAATTGCACATTTTTTTGAGGGAGATACTCATCTAGCAACTGGCCCAAGTCTAGAATGGCATCCTATGAGGGGAGTGAAGCAAACTGCCATGCACAGGCTGACAAGCTGCTGAAAACCAAAGAAGCCTATGTACTTGACGATGCAAGAATGTTGCTAAGGATAGTTGGTAGGGAGGCTCCAAATCAAAGCTAAGGAAAAATTTAGAGGGTGGTTGTAGCCACTACAATAGATACATAGCTAGCATCTGATCTTCCATCTCCCATGTAGCTTCATCAAGCCCACATTTCTTCCAATTCACCTTAACTTGCTCAGTTGCTCGGTTTCGTAGTATGATCATCTTTTTTAGTAATATACACTGAGGCTCTAGTTGGAATTCTCCATATATTTCCACCTGCAATACAGACGATTCAATCACATGATCAACATATTTAACATAATTCTTAAGCATTGAAAAATGGAAAACATCATGTAATTTCACTGTCAGAGGCAGTGCAAGTCAATAGGCTACTAGCTCAATCCTCTCAATAATACTGAAGGGTCCACAAAATCATGGTGCCATCTTGGCACATGATCAAATCCGCAAGGAGCTCTTCTTTGGTTTTATGTGTAATTACACATGTTCCCCAACCTAGAACTCCTTGAAAAATCTATTCTGATCTGCATAACTCTTCTGCCTATCCTGTACTACCTTTAGATTCTTTTTATAACCTGCATTTTCTGTTCCATGTCTGCCAACATGTCTGGTCCAATCAACACCTTGTTAACTGGATCACTCCAACTGATGGGAGTATGCAACTCTTCCCATACAATGCCTCAAACAAACTCGTATTCAAATATTCCTAAAGGCCAACTTTGTGCCCAAACTTGCAAACAAATCCTTCCAAAACATGGAAGCGAACTTTGCATCCCTATTTGACACAATATTATTTGGAACTCCATATAATCTGATTGTATCTATGATGAATACTCATGCTACATCGTTAGCTGGGAATGTAGACTTCATTGGAATGAAGTGCACAACCTTTGTCAACCTGTCCACAATAAACAAGATGGAATCATGTTGTCTCACTATCCTCAACAAACTTGTGATGAAGTCCATGGAAATGACCTCCCATTTCCATTTTGGAATCATAATCGGCTATAGCAGTCCACCTAGATGCTTACACTCTACCTTCACACGGAAACAATCAAAACACCTAGCCACAAACTCTGCTACATCCTTCTTCATATTCGACCGATAATAAAATTTCTTCATTGCAATCAATGTCTTCTAATAGGCTAGGTGACTTGAATATGGCTTCGCATGAAAATACCTTAAGATCACCTTCCTTAGATGACTACTATCTAGGACATATATCTTGTCTCCAAATCTAACCAATTGATTTGTTGTAAGGAAATAGTCCACATCTTGTGCACCTGCACCTATACCTATACTTGTACCACTACCTGTACGTATACCACCACATGTACCTATACTTGTACCCTACTGCAAGTTGTGCATAATCTTCATATACCTAACATCCTACTGACCTGCCTACAAGATCCTATCTTGTAATTCTGTCCCATAGGAGCTCATAGCTACTAAGAGATTTACCTCTATCTGCCTGCTAAGAGCATATGCCACCCTATTCTCTTTACCTTTAATATACATGATCTCAAAATCGAACTCACTCATCATTGCCAACCATCGAGCCTGCATACCATTTAGGTTTAGTTGGTCAAATAGATACTGCAACCCATTATGGTCACTCATCAACACAAACCTCCTGCCCAAAAGGTAGTGCCTTCACATCTTCAATGCATGTATGATCATTGCCAACTCAAGATCATGTGTGCGGTAGTTCTACTTGCGGTCATTCAATTTTCATAACTCATAGTATGCCACCTATTCATCTTGCATAAGGGCTCCACCAAGTCATTTCTTGCAAGCATCTGTGCATACTACAAACTCTTTGTCTAGATCTGCAATATTTAATAATGGTGCATGTGTCAACAACTTCTTGAGCTGGTCAAAACTAGCCTCACACTCCTCTTTCCATTCAAACTTCTTACCTTTTCTTTGCAATGATGTGATAGGATAAGCAATATGTGAGAAGTTCTTGATGAACCTCCTGTAATAGCCTGTCAACCCCATGAAATATCTCCCCTCATGTACATTTGTAGGGGTTACCCACTCCATGGTGACCTTTATCTTTTCTAGATCTATTGTAATTCCCTCCTTGGAGACAACATGTCCCAAGTAATGTACATCAGTATGGAAGAAACTACACTTGTTATGCATAGCATACAACTAATTCTCTCCCAACAACCTCAACACTGCTGCTAAATGCTCGACATGCTCTTCCTTATTTTTAGAAAATACCAATAGGTCATCATTGAACACAATAACAAACTTATCCAAATACGAATGAAACACACTATTCATAAATCACATCAATGTAGTTGGAGAATTGGTCAAAATGAATGGAATTACAACAAAAACATAATTCCCATACCTGGTCTTGAATGCAGTCTTGTAGGTGTCCTCTTCTTCGATGCGTACCTAATGGTATCCTAACCTTAAGTCAATCTTAGAGAACACTACTGCTCCTTCAACTAATCAAACAAATCATCAATCCTTTGTAGCACATACCTATTCTTGATGGTCACTTTGTTGAACTGCATGTAGTTAATGCATAATCTGATAGTATGCTCTTTCTTCTTCACAAACAATACTTGGCTTAATGTATCCCTTGTCCAAAATTTCCTTCAACTACAACTTCCAATCTACCAACTCAGGTGTGCTCATCCTGTAAGGTTCTTTTGATGTTGGCATTTCCTGTGGCACTAACTCAATAGAAAAGTTTACTTCCATGTGAGGTGGGAACTATGAAATCTCTTTGGGAAACACATCTTGAAACTGCTATAAAACTGGGTACCTACATAAAAAATATGTATCCTCAACTTCCTTAGCTTTCTCACTAGAGATGTTCACTACGAATAACACACACCCTTTCATGTGGCTATGCTTTTCCTGCATAGCTGTCACCATCCTAGCTCATGTGGCCTTCTTCTTTCCCTGTAAGACTCTCGGTTCCCCATTGTCATCCAAGCACACAATGGCCTTGTCATAAGAATCCACCTTGGTTCTATGAAGGTACAACCAATCCATTCCCAACATATTTTATGATCCAAATGGTAAAAAATTCAAATGTGTTGCAGTAGGCATACCATTCAAATCAAATACACAAGATTTTACCCAATGATGAACTCGCTTTTTTGGACCCCTAGCCAACTGCACTAACCACTAATTCCTTACTCAAATAACACTTATCCACCAAGTTAGGACTAACATAGCTATAATTAGATCTAGGGTCAATCAAAATAGAAATAACTTAATCACAAAGCTTACCGTCCATCTCAATGATAGATGCATGATGGTTTTCCTGTTTCTTATCCAATGCTGCATAAATATGAGGAATTCTTTGACTAAAATCCCCAATAGTATGTGTCTCCTATGCGCTATATATATGAGGCCTACCACCTTGCTTTTATGGAAAAACACTCTTGCGATGATCTTTGCCACAAGTCCAACACTCTATAGGCTTCCAACCTACATCCTTGTCCTTCTCCTCCGATTGATGTCTCTGTCCTTTTCCAAATGCATTGAAATTCTTAGGTGGTGATACATTCTATTTATTACCTAAATCCCTATGTCTTAATAATTTCTTGTCCCATTTTCCTTTGTTATTTGCATTACCTTTCCATTTTAGCTTAGTTTGGATGTGCGCTTTGATTGTTCATAGAAATTCTTTAGATGTCAAATGGCCTCATCCAATTATCTAGGCTCATCAAACTCAATTCTATATTTTAATGTCATAGGTAACCCACTAGTGAATCTATGAATCTTGGACATCTCCTCCTTGAGGTAAGGTACATACCTCAGTAGCTCCAAGAGCTTGCTAATGTACCCATAATCTATCATAGATCCCATCTTTAGCTCATATAATTCCCTTGCCCTGTCATCAAAGTATCTCTCCAATAGGTACTTCTTCTTGAATAGCCACTCAAACTCATTCCACGTGAAGTTATCCTCATGTATACCTCTTACATTATTCACATATTCCCACCAAATGTCTGCTTTACCTCTGAGACTGAATGTAGCTATTTTGGTTTTCATGTTGTCTGAGTAATCATGCAACCTGAAGAACTTCCTTATGCCAAGAAACCATACCTCTGCATCCTACTATTTATTCATCTCTCCATCAAATGTAGGTGGCTTTGCTTTCTTAAACTCATCAGGAAAATATCCCCTATTTCTCCTCCTGAAAAGATGATAACTATGTCGATCATCACGTCTGTTAGAACTAGAACTAGAATAATACATATGTTTATCACCTCTCCTATCCAGAGTGTCCAACAATCTACCATCTCTGACCATGTCATCTCTATTTGACCTATGACCACCATGCAACCTACTTCCACATGCACCATGAGTTTTTTCCTCCTATTCAAGGCTGATCTGAAGTGGTCACTTTTGCTGCAATTCTAACAATCTCTAAAGTATCGTTGCATTTACCTCTGCTAGTTTCTCCTATTCTTGTATGATTCATCATTGTTTTCCTTACAACCCCTTATTTCCTCCTTTAATCTTCTTAGTGCATATTCCAAATAGGAATAATTCCCAACACCATGTTGCTCATCTGATCCACAAGGAGATTCTTTGTAGTATACCATCTTGCTAGCCATTTTGATATTTCTTCCTGCAAGGTATATCATGTCAGCTAAACAAAATCACAATAAACCAACGTACTTTAGTATAGTTTGGGATGGATACCTTGTCTGCAAGATAAATAAATCAACGTGATACATGTATAACATAATCATGACATCATATAGAAACATAACACATAAGCATATAACCATGTAACCATCATTTTAGCTAGTGTCCAATCATCAATGCATAACCATATCAACTACACATACCATGACCTCATGCGTGATGACAACCACCACATCACTATACACTTGACCTCATGTGAACATTAACATGCGTAATCAACCACACACTCATGATGACACAGTCAACAACAACACTATCAATTTCCCATGGTGACATCACTACAACCATGACCCATACCACACAAATGCAACAAGCACATGGCCCTACAACATAAGAAACACATACGAAACCGACATGAATGCATGACCAACACACAACCCATCTAGTCCGAGGGGTGAACTATGCTTTGATACCACTTTGTAACACCCTCCTCCCACATCTACCCATGTAATCAGCCAACTAGGATAAAAAATGTGACAAGAGGCTACTATGATTGGATTCAACCTCCTAGTTGACCTTAAGGAAATGGAATCGATGGAAACACATCATACATACCTTCTACATCAGCTATAGGAACCGTAAGAGCCATCTCAATAATTTTTGTAACCAAGCCCTAGATCCCACTGAGGTTTTACACCTGTTGACCTCTGGATGAACCCATGTTATGGGTCTGACAACATCCAGGAGTCTCTGGATGCTCTCATGACAAGGCATGCTAGCATCCAAGGACTATTTTTTCAGTGCTATGCCAACGTCCCAAGGATTTGAGCCACTTTTTTAGGCCCAGATCCCAGGGCACTGCCAAGAATTTATTAACACCTTCAGAATAAAAATATAACAATGAAACAATGATGCAAATGAAAATACTTGAACAAGCCCCTGACTGGACCCCTACTAGCCATGACAGAGATTTCATCAAACATATCACAAATATGTAATGTAAAAGTGTAAACAAAATTTCTAAGCATAGGGGTCTCATACTCATCTGAGAATCACTAAGAGACATTGATGCCTCAACACATTAGCTGCAGTTTCATCCATTAGGTCATAGATACATTGTTAATTCATTTACAAGTAAAAACATGATGAGATCCATACATAGATATTGTCATAAAATATATACATAACTAGAAAAATAGCAACAGAAATATGAAGGAAACTACAGCCATATGATCCACATATAAACCAGTATAACACTCATAGAAATACAAGGAGAAATAACCTCATATTGATGATGCAAAATCCAAACCCAGGATGGGACTACCACGTTCCACCTAACTGTAGAATGGCTGAGCCAAATCTCTCTTTCGCCATTCACCCTCATGTCATATTCCAAGCATGAATGTGGGATCTCATAGAACACATCAATCTAAAACCATCCAGGGCTTCCAGAGGCCATTCACCTCAACCTATCAAAAGATTATTCCACCTCACGGTTGGACATCACAAAACCATCATTATATTGGTATCTACCCAAGCCTTCTAGGTCTCTAGAGTGTTTTTTCCAACCAAGGTTCCCAGGACTAATAACTCAACCCACATCTTATTCCAAGCTTTCATAGCGTTTTTCCAACCATGGCTTCCAGGACTAATAACTCAACCCACAGCTTATTCGAGGCTTCCAGAGCGTTTGTCCAACCAAGGCTTCTAGGACTAGTAACTCCTCCCACCTATGGCTTCCAGAGCATTTGTACAACGAAGGCTTCTAGGACTAGCAACTTAACCCAGGCTGTTACAAGGCTTCCATGACTAGTAACTCAACCCAAGCTGTTATAGGGCTTCCAAAGAGTTTGTCCAACCAGGGCTTCCAGGAACTAGTAACTCAACCCAAGATAAAGGAAACATGAGAACCAACCAAAACAAAACAAGGAAATAAATCCACAATCACCATGGCTATCTAGGAAATGGCAAGGCTAGGAAAATCCACTGTCAATCCAGGAAATCCTCCATGCCAGTGATAGATCATGACCAATAAATCACATGCATATGCCATGCATGCCAAAACTAGTGAGGAAAACATACATGCAACTTGATACCTACAAGAAAAACCCATTGTAGTTATAGATCCTGATGTCCTCTTGCACTTTCCTTATCTTCCTTTGTATTCTTGCTCCAAAACTCCACGTATGCCACACCCTCCAAGAATACTCCAATAAAAATCTAAGTGTCTAAGAGTAAGAGAGAGAGAATAATGAGAGAGCTCCAAAACTAAACTAGAAAAAGGTTACAAAATGATCCTCAGAAGCCTTTTTATCAATTAGGCCTCTATTTTCTTCATTATCCATTATTTTCCTTCAATTTCCCTCTCACATGCAACCTATGATCTTTCAGCTTCATTTTCTCCTAATTTCCATTATTTTCTTAAATAAATGTCCCAAAAGTTCCTTTTTGCCTCTCCAAAGCCTTATCCATTTCCTTTGATAATTTCCTTAGCCATAATAAACTAAATGAACACCCACACTAGGATGTCTTGCCCAACATTCAGCTTGAAATAAGTGCCCCATCAACCATCGTTATTATTTTTCCCTTATTATATTTTATTACATGGAATTTTCACCAGGGTTGTTACATAAGTGCATTTGTTTGGCCTAAAGATAATTTAAGAGAATGTATAGACCTTGACATCTTTCATAAGGAGGTTTTACCTATCATAGAAGGGCTTCAACTATTATGTCCATATGAAAACAACCATATTTTGATATTTTAAAAAGAAGGGTAGTTTTTGTAGAACTTTTTAATGCTACATCTCGTTTTCTTAGCAATAGAAATACCTTTCCTTTACACATTTTTCTCTCTTATCTCTAGCGATACTTTTTATTTGGTCTTTCTAATCTTAATTTATACTACAAGGGACCTTGTAGACCAAATCAAAAAATGTAATAGTCAAGTTTTTCACCTAAAATGGTCAAGTTGTTATGAGTAACCCAATAAAGATTCATTGAAATGGCATGATAAGACTAGAATCTTAGTCATGTCCTTGGAATAGTTCATGCAACTTACCCATTAGGATACATTCATTTGGTAATATTCATTCATCCAAAAGTTGACATAATTTAGTCTTTACAATGCTCTTAAGTGTTGGATTCATCCTTATTTGTGGTTGCTTGATGGGCTTCGCTCCATATTTTATATAAATATTATTTTTCCAGATGTCATAATATATACCTTTCATATTGTTGATGGTGTTGGACCCACCAACATGTCAGGGGATCTCCCCAGTAAGAAGTCTCAACTAGACCTCAAACTGTTTGGTGTAGGAGTCCTAGCAGTGGGCCAAATGGTATCGCCTTGACCGCGGTTTCGCACAGAGGCAAGTAAGATGTCCCTGTTGGTATCAAGGCTATGACATATGTAGGAAGTCAAGGAAGGTGCATGAGCAGTTGTAACACACAGAGGGTGAGGTGAGTGTGCCCCTTGGAAACCTGTGAAAGCACAAAGTTAAGAAGGGAACACACGAGCTAAGATGCATCACAAACTGTAAGGCAAGTGAGCTAGAAATCCAAAGTGATGGTTAAGCCATCAACAAATTTTAGTAAGATTCATACGTACATACACAGAAAATAGCTACACAAGCATGTGTAACCAAAAAGATACATATATCATTTAGAGTAAACAAGATAGTTGAAATACAATACGACACATGCATGAAATGTGTTGGCTCTGTTATACTAAGAAATGTAAGTTCCAGTTATACAATACAACCATGCCCAACCACTAGTTCCAACAACAGAACATTACATTCACTACCATTTGCTCCTCCAAAGAGATATACTAGTTATGCATAGTGGAGAAGCCAAGGCTCATTACAATACTCTCCAAGCTTTCTCTAAGATACTCCTATCGGAAACTTGGCTGACCAAAAGCCTTTACAATGCGCTATGAGGGACCATTTATAGCAAAGGGTGGGGTGGCCCTTGACATTCCCCTTTGTGACTGTTCATCTACCCTCATGACTCTTCATCTACTCTATGACTGTTACATCCAACTATCGACACTTGAACTTCCACTTGACAAGAAATTACATACAATTTGCACACGTACCCATGTGAGACAAAATAGGCTTGGGAAAGCCATGCAATACATCACTATGACTTGGAAAACTGTGGGAAGACCAGCTCTTCAACATTCTCATGGTAGTCAACAGTAGTGAATTGATGCCATGCTTGGTAGTCTGCAATAATTTCTGTGTACTCTGTGGTGAAATATTTCTGGAAACGAACTCTTACATGCATTGCATTTGGGTACACTGCTCGGGATCCTTTGCATAGCTCCTTTGATAACATGTGAATCATTGTCTTGAGTGCAACCAGACCAGCAACATATTGATGCATGGTGACTGCACTGATCACCAAGTATGGGCTGGTGGCTATGCGCATCAACTCATCAAAGTACAAGTCAAGCTCCAATTAGACTTTTTCCTTTGTCTTTGCCTCGGTGAGTTTCCCAATAGATGGGATCACATGTTCCCACACGAAAACATCCATACTCTTAAATACCTGTGGATGGGAAGCCTACAAACTAGTGATGAGCTGTGGGAGATCTTCATAGTTACAGATATGGCTCCGGATGCGTGCCTTCAACTCGACCGCTCTAGGCTTCATCATCTTGGGAAAGTGTAACATGGTTCCCTTGTATCTCATTGTCTATGTTTGCATGTAGTCAAAAATAGTATGTGCGTTTGACAAGATACATGCTCGCTTATCACATCGCTGCTGCCAACTGTTGAGATGGACAATTTCCTTATGAACGGTGCCAAACTTGGAATACAATGCCCGCATGACTGACTCAAGGGACAATACTTCATCTAGTATTTCCTTCTTCAACTCTGCTCAGGTGGATGCTGTAACTAGTTCTCCTCCTTGCTTGGTCGTCTGTAGCTCCTTAGCCATTCGCTCCTTCTTAGCTATGAAGAAGCGAAAACTCGAGCTAGTGGCTTTGTCATATTCTCTGGTAGCATCAGTCAATGTTGTTGGATGCTTGCGCACATTCGACATGATCACTCGTTCCTCAAACTGCATAGGAGATGTGTGATCATATAGAGTAGACACTCTGTAAGATTGCAAAAATCTATGCTGCGACTCCTCGAATAATATGTTGTGCATCTCTCCTTCCAAATTGTCTCTAAGGATCTTAGTGTCTCCTTGGTTGCTTGGGACTTTCTCTACTTCTGGATCTGGTGAAGTTGGTGGGTTGACCTATTGATGACAAGGCATGAGGTTGATATCTTGTTATAACTCTTGCTGCTCCATATCCATATCCATCTGTTCAAGTTCTTGTTCTATCTCTTAAGCAAAGTCCTGCTCCTACTATTTATCACTCTGATTTCTTGGTGCCATCTATTCTGATGAGTCTAATACCTATACAGGTGCACTTTCATCTGTCTGTACATGTTGTGCCCCCCATTGTACCTATTCTTGTTGCGCTTCCTTCTATTGTCTGTGCAGCTCCTGTTCCTTCTGAAGTTGTTCCTTCAACTCATGCAACTCGTTCTCTTTTTCCTCCCTTCTCCATTTTTCTCTCTACCTTTACGCGTTCCTCTTGTTATGTTGTTGCCTCTTCACCTCTATTGCCAAAGCTTCTTTATTCACATGTGGGTCTTCTCTGAAATTGAATCTTTGTTCTGCCTCCACGTTGTCGACAATATTCCTCTTGCCTTTGTTGCATGCTGGTATGTTTGCCTCTATTGCTAGTCCTCTCTTGGATGCTGCTTCATGTTGCTTCGTTAACCATTCCACAGTGATGTTGACCAGTTCATTAGGCCTGGGGAAACTGTAACAATATTTCCATGGGTCTTCCTTTGCCCAATGACATGCTTAATGGATCCATTGAAATTGTACTCTCGTGTAGTGATATTTCACAATATAGTGCGAGTCATACTGATTGAAGCTTCAGATGTTGAAAGGATATTTCTTGATCTCCTTTGTTGTGACATCTACATGCTTGAGGTTCTGTATCTCATATAACCTGATCCGCAATGAAAGAGCGGGCCAAGGTGGCTTCTTCTTCCCGTGTAGCCTAGCTGACAATCCTTCCAAGATGTGGTATGATACTTCCTGCATGACGAGCTTGTACATGGAAAACTTCAGCAAAACATGTGGAGGCTTCTCCACACTATACATTCGTATGAAGGTGCCGTATGGTGAGGCATACCAATCCACAATGTAGATTAGTGCCTCCATTGTTGCCTTCGACATGAAAGGTGGATCCTACTCAAATATCATCTTTTACACTGGGGTGACAAAATGATCTGACAACTGTGTGATAGCTCCTTGAAAGATGCATTTGGAAAAGAATTTAGAATAAGTGTTCACAGAGGTCTATATCAATGTCCATGCACACTTCATTCCCGAGAAATGCTAATGGCCACAGATTGTATCTATGATGTACATGGACATGTATATTTCTACTTGTTGACCTTTTGGCAGTTGTTGAGCTCCTATTTCCTGTTCCTTCAGCCTATGAGCCAACATGTCGGACCAGTTGCATGCTTTGCCTTCACTGGCCAGTTGGTCCAACACGGTAAACAAACTTTGAGGGAAGGTCTCCGTGGTCTCTTGGCCATACAAATGACATGCAAAGATGACCAAGTATTGATATGCCTTCCAAAGTATCTTCATCTTGTAAATCTGGTTGGGTGTCATCCTGTATTTGGTTGACTCCTTTACCCAGTTCTTCAAGATATCCCTAGAGTTGACATTGTTGCTAGGTAGGCTAAAAGGTGTCTCCATGGTGATCATTAGATTCGACAAATGATACATCTGCTGATAATCCTCTATCCTGAAGGTAGCAATCTCCATCCCGATGCCACTGCTAAATGTCATCGTCTCGGGATTAGTGTGTGAGACGATCCAATGTATCATGTCCGTGCATGGGAACGTCGGGTACCTGCATGCAATCTGGTACAAGCCGGACTTGTGAATGTTCACATAGACTTGGTAGTCTTCAAGGTCTTCCCTAAATGTGCTTATGAATGCATCATTTACCTCTTGCCATTTCAAATTGGTGTCTTCATAGATTGGAAAACTTGTAGACATTCGCTCAACTATTGCTCAAGTTGCACTTCCATCAATTTCCTTTGATCCTGCTCTCTTGGAGGCCATTGATCTTGAATTGTTAAGAGACGGACGAACACCTACTAGATCCGGAGACATGGTGACATGTATGGCAAGAAATTTGTCAGTTAAAACCAAAGAAAACTTGAGGCATGACATGCTACATACATAGGTATTGATCGGCAAGGATTGTGCAATTTTTCTTGGGAGGCTCAGGGACTGGCTGCCGGAACTGCACAAAAGGCAGTCTGGACTGCTTGTAGGTTGGTTGGTTGCTGGAATTGTGCAATGCATAATCCAAATTGGCCTGCTGGGTGCTAGGATTTTGCAATGTGCAATTCTAGTTGGCAAGTGATGCAGGCCCAAGGACTGCATTGTGCAATTTTCTGGGCTAGCAGTCACTACCTCTCATAATTGTGCAACAGAAGACTATAGGACAGTCTTTGGGTAGAAATGTGCATTTTCAAGGAGGAAGGAAAAACCATCCCTCTTAGGATTGCATAATGTTGTCTTGGTGAGGCAAAGTCCAGGCCAAGGCTGCCTAGACCCGCTGAGAGGAAACTTAAAGAAAATGTGGATGTGAATGCGTGGCGATACTAAGTGTAAGTAGGAGTGAGTGATCATGCATGCAAACAATGAATGCAAGATTCAAAAAATGGAACAACATGCATGTGTGTGAAACAAGTCATCAAATTAGTGACTGTTTGTGCAAAATAGTGTCATGCATGCGAAAATAGTGAGATGCTAATGAAAACTGAAATGGTGCTAGTACAAGCTAATATTCATGCAAACGACAACAGGCATCAATAGAAATCAATCAAACAAGACTCACATAAGCCAAAACATAAAAAGCGACAAAAATATTGCAAAAGACAAGTTAAGCGAACTTACCTAGAAATAGCTGAGCTGGACACGTTGAAGACTCCTGGATGTGCTGTGGGATGTCAGAGCTCCAAGATCGATGTGAAAAAGTGAGCTTTGAAGCATCGAATAAATAAGTTTAAGGCTCATGACGCACATGCCACAAATCTAGGAAAAAGCGACACTTGGAGGAAGGTTTCTAAAACGATCTTTGCATGTAACCTCCAGCTACTAAAAATAGCTCCCTAAAATATAGGGATGCTTTTTGAATGTTTATTTTTTTCTATTTCTAGAAAAAGCATCCCATGGATGCAAGTCAATTTTTCTCGATCTTGGGTGGAATCGGTCAAGTTGATGGCGCATGCAACAACCTAATTGCTCGAGGGAGAGATTTGTGCATTTTTGAGAGGGAGATGGGTTGGCTGCCCAAAGGAATTGCACAATTTCTAGGAGGAGCAGTTGACTGCTACCCAAAATTGTGCAATTTATGGGCTGAGCAGTCCTGCTGGGCTAGATTGCGTAATTTTCACTAGGAAGGTTGACTGATAGGATTGTGCAGTTTCTGAGCCCAACAGGTTGCCAGTTAGGATTGCACAATTTATGGAGGGAGGATTAGTTCCCCTCCATAATTTTGTAATTTCTTGAGGGGAGCTGCTCAGCCTATAGCTAGACCAATTCCAGAGAAACAGTCTGTGAGGGGAGTGAAATAAGCTATCATGCATAGGCTAGCAATTTTCTAGAAAACCACTGAAGCTGATGTACTTGACAGTGCAAGACATGCTGTTGAGGACGGTTAGTAGGGAGTCTCCAAAACAAAGCTAAGGAAAAATTTTGGAGGGTGGTTATAGTCGCTACAACACTTGGTGACACACTAGTAGAGCTCTAGCTCTCAGAATGGACCCTGTTCATGAAAATCAAGTCTCACACCTCCGAAAGTATTGTTCAGTTCTCAGTTCATCTTGGTTTCTACCCTTGCTTGATTGTAATATGAAGTATCTACCAAGATATTGGCTGATCAACATTCCAAGCCAATTCAACACATTTGTTTTGATTGGGTATGAGGGGTATATTGGTGCAAAGCAGTATAGTCATTAGAGTTTTAGTTTCATCTCTAGTGTTTCTCCACTGTCAGCAGGCCTAGATAGTACCCCGGGGGAGTCACGCAGGAACAAAATCATCTCTCCACTACCAGCGAGCTTGGTCAATACCCCAGTGGAGTTACTTGCATCACCTCTCTGTGCATGAAGCCTTTCTCTTCTTTTGCATTATTAATTTTTCATTTTTTTCGAAATTTTTTCACTTTTCATTTTTTCCATTTTTCCTTTTCATAACTGTGCATAACACTTATTCATTTCAAAGGTGGAAGAGGGGTTGTGACTTATTGAGAGCAGAAGAGGTTGTTCCTTTAGAGAAGTAGTTTATATATACCTCTGACGTTCTTGTTAAGTTTTTCCCCCTCACCTTACTCTACTTGACTGCGTTGCCAAGGGTTAACCCAAAAACAATCGACTAGAGTAGGTGACGCTAGTTAGTGTGAAAGTGTTGTGTTTTCACCAAGGTTCACTTCAAAGAGAACATATTTTCCATTGGCATATCATGGAATGAGGATAACAAGTTCTTCACATAGAGGCAGGACAACAGATAACCAAGTATTGATAATTGTACAAGTCCTCTTGTACTTTACACAACTTGTTTCAAGAGTCGCACATAGTTTAATACGAAACTAACCTATGAGTGCAAAACAAGAAAACAAACACAAAACAAAGCAAAAGAAGGAGTAACTACAAAAGCAAAGTGGAAATAAAACAAATAGGTAGACAAACAAACATGCGAGGTAAGTAAGCCAACAAGCATGCAATCAAACAACCAAAAGCAAAAACTACTCCTACTCCTAAGCTAACAGTGCATGGACCTGATCATGTAAAGTGATACTTCCAATGTAGGGACCATCGCATTTGTTGACCCATGTTGGTGAAGGCATGGTTCGCAAGCAACACAGCTGTGCAAACCAGAAAACATGAAAGATATAACAATGAAGACAAATACACTCCAAGTTTAAAATTGTCCACGAAACATAAGTGAGTGCAAGTACATGACATGTAATCCGTGGACTTATCGTGGTGCTATGTGACACTACATGTAGTTGTTAAGCATACTTATACTCTTTACTGTGATATACAGGCAATGAAAGAAACAAAAACAACTTGTGTCATGCATGTGTGCTTGCTATGTAATATTCCTCCAATGCATGAGTGATGGGATCATGTAGCTCAAGTGGAGGAAGCACGATATGTGTGTGAGATTGATCTTCAATGCATACAGATGAGTGATGAGGAGCCTTGGGTATTTCAAAAATTTCCTTATCGGAAGTGAAACCAACCTCGGGACAGTGAGGGCCTGACATAACCATCAGCTTGGGCTAAAGTGCCTCGATAGTCTAGGGGGGTTTCAACTTCGTCGACAAATGGATCATCATAAACAGGTAGCTTTGAAAAATCAATTGTGATAGAATCATCACCGTGATCGAATATGGGAGTAAATATACCACGATAGCTACGATCAACAAAATCAATGATTTCATCGGCATCCTCATGATCTAATGAATCAAACAGAGGGGTAGATGAGAAGCGGACAAATTCACCCCCTGTGTTTCTAGAAAAGGCAGATGAAAATTCAAGTGGATTTTCAAAGAATAATTTATCCTCTCCATTGTTGGATGATGATTTACATCTAGTGTGTCCTGTGAATGATCAACAATGGGTGCATCCATAGACAGAGATACACATGCGAAATCATGGCTGGAAGTTTCACCAAAGATGTTAGGAAAGAAAAAAGGAGGCTCGAACAAAAGGGAGTCATCCTTCGTTGAGTGTTGATGCTCAAGATCCTAGTCATACTCTTCATGTATGACAGCGCATGTTGGTTGTGCAACACCACCTTCGTCAATGGCTTAATACTCGTTCACAACAATTTTTGCGTCTGGAATGGAAGAACACAAGACAATATCATCTAGAGGATCATTCGAGTACGAAGATGGAGGTTGAGGTACAAAATGCATGTGACAACTCAATGGAATCACAACCAAAGTGGAAAAATTAAGTGAAGTGATGTTGGGAGGATGTCACAATTGAATAGTTGTATGTGCTTGTTCTCTCGCATCACTCTACAGTGGTGGAGTTGTTTGATGAGGGGAAGATAGAAAATCACTTCCGACAGTGACATTATCCATCTGTGATTTCACAAATCCATCACTGAATTATGTTGAGCGAGGCTTGGGATCAAACTTCTTCTTGGGATGTACTAATTTGTTAAGAAAGTTTTCAAATCTATGGATATTTCATCTGGATTTTGAGAGCTTCAAACTACAAATCAGGGAAGCGCTACTAAAAATCCATAGGCGATTCATGTGGGGCCTTCCGTTGTTGTAACAATTTTTGTTCAAGAGGTTCTGGATCAAAATGATGGAGTTTCTTTATAGAGTAACCAATTTCTATTGTCATTTTTCCTTCCCTGCACCCTATATAAGCATTTGTTGTAGCCAACCATGACCTACCCAAAGTAAGAGGGTAACCACTGAGATTTTTCTTTGTGTCCAAGACAATGAAATAAGAAGGGTACTCCCATGAATCAATTGATACAATTATATCTTCCAATATTCCTTTTGGACATATAGTTGAGGTATTTACTAACTACAAAATAGTGGGAGTGTGCCTCAGAGACAAGTACAAGTTCATATAAACATAGTGTCCTTAATGATGACACTAATAGATACTCCATGGTTGATCAAATTTTTGGTAATGGGAGTATCATTTATATAGACAGTCACAACAGGACTTATGGGGTCAACATACTTTGGATGTGTAGCTTTCTCGAGCATGATATCAGAAAGTTGTCCCGTACATGAATGGTAGGAGGATTTATTTTCTTTCTGCCTGACCCTTTGATACAAGAATCCTTGATGAACTTGTTGTAAATGGGTATTTATTTTATGGCCTAAAGAAGGGGGATCTTTACATAAATATTTTTAAGCCCATCCAACAAAGTGGTTGTAGCTTGATCATCTTCTTATCTTCCAATCTTTGTGGAAATGGTGGGAAAGGAGATGAAATCCTTGTTTCATGTTGTTCTTCTACATTCTCTTCCTCCTCTTGATCTCTAGTTGTCCCTTGGGGTTCAACACTTTCATAGTGTTCAATAATGACAAGAGGTGGATGATTCTAAGTTTTTTTCCCTAACTTGAGGTGGAAATCATTGATTTCAACCAAATTCAGTGAGTAATTTGGAAAATTGGAAGGATTGAATTTGTAGACAAGTTGGGCCTACCTATTATTTGGATTAGGTGCAGGTTGGGTTGGTATTTGTGGAGCTCTTGGTGATTGTTACTGGATATCATTTTGAGGAGTTGTGGAAACAATAGGCATTATAGGTGGAGGCATGAGACCTTGGTTTTGTAACTACTATTGCGGTCTCCATCTTGCTGGTGAATAGGGGTTAGATAATTGAGAAGTTGGGTGGAACTAGAAAGAGAGTTTATTTGGTAGTGTGGCTTTCCGAATTAGGATGCATTCTATCTATTTATATTGATTTTTATAAGGAGCATAATGTGGATGCTTGTAGGACTATTGGAAAGGCCTAGAGGGTCTTGTTCTTCTCTTATTCATAAAGAAAAAGAGTTCCATGGGTTCTTTTGGGCCTTCACCTCTCAATACTTCATTTAGGGAGATAGAAATGGGAATTTATCTATAACATGTTGATCAACACATATCCCAAAAATATCAATGGTATCCAAAGGGTATTTATTCTTATCACATTTCTTTCTACATCTAGGATAGAAAATGGCCAAATCCTTCTTTGTTTCTCAACTATGCATGATTAATGTAACATTGTAGTTTGAAAATGAGAGATAAGCAAAAGAGGAACAAAAATGAAGTCCTTATACTTCTAAGAGACACTCTCTTATACAAGTTTTTGATACAATGAGATCAAGCCAATGAAATGGATGGTAAAATTGCATCATATAAATTTGAAAAAAAGAGCTTGAGCAAGTTCTAGTAATATAAGAAAATCCTATAATAAATGTTGGTTTGTAAGAGATAACCACACATTCATGATAAACACGAAAATGTGGAGAGAATATGAACCATGCCATATTAATGCCCCAGGTTATATACAACAGGGCTAACCCTAGATAGGCTTCGCATATCCAAATTCATGTACCACTTACGTCATATCATGCACCTAACTCTACCTTAACCTTGATAGTTAGATAATGGGTACATGCTTTGTCACTAACATTACCTAGTTCCAACTAAAAATGCTACTCATGTTGGCAGGATTTCTGACTCACCACATAGTAGGTCTCTTGTATGCAACTCTTTTTGTTGGTCTTATGGTCGATCCTATTAACATCCTGTCTGAAAAACCATCCCAATGATAAAAAAAAATTAGGAATTACATTTTTAGCCTAAGATTTTTCTTACAATCTGAAGCCATATGTGGTAGTTCTTGCAAGTTTAAATTAATGTGCTCATAAGCCATGCATTTATAATAGTAGTGTTTTTTTCCACTTTACATGCAAATCCAAAATTAATGTGGTCATAATCCATGCACTTATAAAAGTGGTGCTTTGTTTCCACTTTACATGCAAATTATTTCAGTGCATTCCTATCTTGGGCACATTTATTTACCTGTTTTGACATCTTAGCTGATATTTATTTGTTTCAATTTGTGTTGTAATGATGAAATTCTTTAAAGAAGAGTTATTGATTGAGATAGAAGGGAATAGATTTGGTCTATTTACACAATCCTATAGGTTAGTATGCTTGTGGTTGGTTTCATTTATGGGGATTCAACAATGCTTATTTGTTGTTCCAAAGCCCAATCAAATTTCTTGAGTGCATTAAACCAACAAGAGAGTTTGTTCCATTTCTCAGGTTGCCTATTTGCAACTAATTTTTAGAGCTAGTCTATGTAAACAAAAAGGAAAATGGGGAATTCCATTTTCAAATTGTACTTATAATAAGGCTCATTAAGTAAGCTTCTTTCTATTGTCAAAGAGGTTAGCTTCAAATGAAGTTCAATTGCCAAATAATTACTCCAGCCTTTTGATCAATGCATTAGTGAGGACAAGCATGGCTCCCTAGAATGCTGAAGACAAAGAATCCAACATGAGATTCAATTCAGCCATGAATAGTATTTCCTAGAACTAAAAGAGATAGCAACTGCATGCAGTCATATCTTAACTGGATTTGCACCATAAAGAATTTAGTGCTTAAATCAATGCATTAAGATGCTACAACCATGAGCCACTCTGATGCTAAAGAAAGTCAAATGAAGCTATGGATAGATTTGAGCATGAAATAAATATGAAACCCTCTCTTCGCTTGGGATTTTAAGTTCTCACATGCTTGGCATATCTTTCAAATGAATTTGTAGTATGGTACCTTCTTGTTACCTAGCAGTCTTCTTATGCTAGATGCATATATGGTATTATGGTTCCTTCAATATCTATAGATTATTGGTAAAAATTAATCAAGAATGGGATAATAATGTACTTGCAAGAGATTTTGTTAATGATGTTATTGTTTTCCACCATTTTCCCTGTTGTTTTTGCATATGTTGATGATGCCAAATTTCACAATCTACAAAATCCAGTACAACTTTTTTATTGTGAGAGTGAACAAAATCTACAAAACATAGTGCAGATTGTTTATTGTGAGAATGAACAATCCCTCCCAATTGTTAATATTTCCACTTCAATTGATAATTAATGTTATGCAAGATTTTGTTAATGATGTTACCGTTTTCCACCATTTTCGCCCTTATTTTTTCATATGTTGATGATGCCAAGTTTCACAGTCTACAAAATCCAATACATATTGTTTCTTGTCAAAGTGAACAATCCCTCTCAATTGTTAATATTTCCATGTCAATTAATAATTAAGGTTATGCAATATTTTGTTAATGATGTTACCATTTTCCACCATTTGCACCCTTGTTTTTGCATATGTTGTTGATGCCAAGTTTCAACATCTTAAAATATAGTACAAATTTCTTACTGTGAGAGTGAAAAATCCATCTCCATTGTTAATATTTCCACTTCAATTGATAATTAATGTTATAAAATAATTTTATAATGATGTTACCATTTTCCACCATTTGCTCCTCGGTTTTTGCTGCTATGTTGATGATGCCAAATTTCACAATCTACAAAATTTAGTACAAGTTGTTAATTGTGAGAGCGAACAATGCCTCCCAATTATTAACATTTCCACTTTAATTGATAATTAAGGTTATGCACGTTGTCTGGTAGTTAGATGATTAGTGTTACATTCTTATATCAATAAAGTATAGGCCTTTTGGAGAGGAAAAAAAGAATTTCCCCTTCATTTGATCCTTTTATGAAGAATTGCATTCCAAAATTCAGAGGCCTTTGGGAACTTATCCACAAATATGGGTTTTCCCCTTTTGTTGAGTATATAACCACTAGCATAAACTACAAAAATAATGCATAAAAGGGTAATGACATAGATCTTCAACCTCATGATAAAAGTAGTTGAAAAATAGAAGGCACCTAGATAGCAATGCTTCTATGAGGCAAAATCTTTTCCGTCCCATTTGTTGGGATTGATCATTAGAAAACCTGTATCTCTGTGTAACCTTCTTGGGTAGATAATCTACATCACTATTTAATTCCTTGCATATGCATTTAATGTTTATCTCAACAAAATATTGTTTTAATTCCTCAGTATGAAGGGGGATACCATGTTATTGGATGTTTCTTTTTACCCTTGTGCCAATTAGCCTATCAATCACCTGATAACTTTTCCACTCTATAATCTCATATTGGCTTCATTAGAATTTTGAATGCTTTCACTTCAGCTATGTTATTTCCCCCCTCCTAATCCATATTCAGATTTTAATTTAAGGGAAGGAGAGATGACCAAAAGTCCCCCAACTCCAGAAGAAATGGGATCAACATTACCTACTCCATTGAGGAAACCATAAAGAATGATTGTGACTATGTCTGAGGGGGCAATTTTTTTTTAATTTTTTATTATTTTAGTTTTTAATTTTTTATGTTCAAAATTCATAAAGACATTTCCTAACCCAAGGAAAGTTGCTTTTGTGCTTATATGCTTGTCCTGTAAAAGGGATTCATTTATTGTAAGCTAGATGGCCTAAATGATGAAAAGGGGAATGGCATGGAATTTGATTTCCATAGGGCCTATCCTCAAGCCAGTCTTCAAGGGTCCCTTTTATTGTGCTATTATCGCAGCTTCCTTTTCCTCCTGTCATAGTTAAGATGTTGTCTACATGTCATTAGAGAAAGAAAGAACAAGAGATGAAAAGGTGTGAGACAATATCATTTGATAATTTTCATGGAAGGTGTATCTCTAGTCCTGCCATAGACTCTTCTACAAATTTTCCACGTCAGAATCTTATTATTGATAACCAGCCACATACAACACCCTTGGTTTCATAAGGGCTGTTACACTAAAAAATGTCACCATGACTATTTACAGTTAGTATGGCTCAATCAACAATCATGCTACCCTCTTAGGCAAGTCTTATGCCTCTGCTCTCCATGTCAAACTCCAAAAAAGAGAGAAAGTCTTGTATAAATGTATTTATCTCTGGGGACGCAGGTTCTCTCAACCTTACCTGCGGGGACGCTCCCAATGTTCACAAAAGCTGCGTCCAAAGACGCTCTATATGTAAAGGGACAGGTGCGTCCCCCTGTAAAGGTTAGAATGCGCAAGTTTCATCTTTAAAAAGTTACTTGTGGTCATTTCTAGAGCATTCTAGAAGGTTGTTTGACGTGTATTGGGCGCCTCCAGATGGTTCATGCACTCCTATCAAAGAGGAACTTATCCCATCAATAAGGGAGCTATCCCACCCAAAGAGGGGATTATCCCATTGATGGTGGACCTGATTAACCTCCTCTTGAGCACTATAAATACAGGCATTGGGCCAGAAGGAGGGGAGGTTGAAAGCTATACATTTCTAAGGGTAAATGCTGCAGGAATTAGGACTCCCATTTAGAAGCTTGTGAGGAGAGATTGCCATCTTTGCTTGTTCTATTCCACAGTGGAGTCGCCAATTTGTCACACGGCATCAGTCAAGAGTGCGGACACAACCGACCTTCCTAGAAGTCTAAGACATTCTAATGACAAACAAAACAAACTGGAGCTATCCTTCTCTAAACATGCATTATGATATGGGAAATCAAGTGTTTCGTTCTTACCTTTGTCCAAACGCTGTTGTAGAAAAATCTCATCAACTTTCCATTGATCCATCAACCAGTGATAGTCAGGTTCCTGGGAAAAAGAGTAAAGTTAGGTTTCCTTGTAAGTTATGCAAAGGGAGTCATCAAACTCACATTTGCCCTCACATGGATGAAGCCTCAAAACTGTTGGAAAACCTTATTGTTCCACAGCAAGAATTTCCAACTGGTTACCGTAAACTTTCTCCCAACCTACCGTCAACTGACGGAGTGATTGATCTAATTTCAAGTACAGTCAATCACACTCTTCCATTGGAGAGTGAAACTCATGTCACTCAGGTTGATGATCCACTAGTTGATCAAGTGGTCGATTCAATTTCACATTCGGTCGATCACACTCTCCCTTTCGAGAGTAAATTTCATACCGCTGATGTTCTTCTTGTTACATCAGATTCTTCTATGCCTCCAGTTTGTTATAAGTCCACAGAACCCCCTCCAAGCACTGACGTCTTTTCCTTTGATTGGAATAGACTGACAGAACCTCGTCTTCCTTCCTCCATCCCTTTCCAAATCATTGTCAAGGCTGGTGGTAGGGACATACATCGTACTCAGGTAGATGAAGGTGCTTCTGTCAGTATTTTATCCTCAACTGTTTGGAAAGCTTTGGGTTCCCCTCAGCTTGCGCCTATTACGCAGAATCTGAAAGCTTTTAACAGAACCATTAGTGAACCTTTAGGGATCCTTCCTAAGTTTTCTATTACCTTGGAAGGTAAAACTGTCTGTATTGATCTTATGGTAGTTCGAGGTCCCTTGGATTTCAATTTACTCCTTGGGTGAGACTATGTTTATGCAATGAAAGTTGTCGTATCGACACTCTTTCGCGTGATGTCTTTCCCTCACAATGGAAATATTGTGACTGTAGACCAGCTTTCGTTCCCTAGTCTTGTCTCAACTACCAATAATAGGACACCCCTAAATGTTCCTGATTCTAAAGTGGTATCTACCCTGCCACGGGTTAATTATGTGGCAACTGGTCCCATGTTTTCAGTTACCGATGTAAGTGAGCCTCTCACTGTTTGCTCATCTTCCTTTGATTTAGATCCGGTAATTGACATGGAAAACTCTATGGGATTACTTGAACACGATGTTCTTATCCCTTTTGAGTCCCTTGACATGTGTTCCTTCCAGAGAACTCTTCTTCCTTCTGATGAAGACCTCTTGGAAGCCATGATCAAGGTGTGTCCATTGACATGTCTTTCTTCCAGTTGGAAGCCATGATCAGTGAGTGCGAGGACAGTTTTGTTCCTATGTCAACCTCGTTAAAAAATGAAATACGGTGTGCGAGGACAGTTCCTGTTACTGAGTCAACCTCGTTAAAAAATGAATCAGCTACGAGGATAGTTTTTTCCTGTCTCAACCTCATTAAAAAATGAAACTGGATGCATGAGGAAAGTTCCTTTTACTGTGTCAACCTCGTTAAAAAATGAATCAGTGTGCGTGAGGAAAGTTCCTTTTACTGTGTCAACCTCGTTAAAAAATGAATCAGTGAGTGCGAGGATGGTTTTTCCTGTATCAACCTCGTTAAAAAATGAAATAGGCTAGTATGAGGATAGTTCTTTTACTGAGTCAACCTCGTTAAAAAATGAATCAGGTAGATTTTAGGATATGTAGATAGATTGTAGAAAATAGGATTTTGAGGATAGTTCCTGTTACTGAGTCAACCTCGTTAAAAAATGAATTAGGTATGAGGATAGTTCTTTTCTTGTGTCAACCTCCTTAAAAATGAAACAACTCCCTTTTCAAGTTAAATATTGAAAGTAAACCTTCATTTCATCCAGCCGGTTGAATGCAATGAAGCCTGGGGGGCATGTACCTCGATTTGCATCATTATGCTAGGGGGCATGCGAACTTTTTGAGGATAGTTCTTTTCTTGTGTCAACCTCCTTAAAAATGAAACAACTCCCTTTTCAAGTTAAATATTGAAAGTAAACCTTCATTTCATCCAACCGGTTGAATGCAATGAAGCCTGGGGGGCATGTACCTCACTTTGCATCATTATGTTGGGGGCATGCGAACTTCTTGAGCATAGTTCCTTGTCTTGTTTCAAGCTCTTTAAAAAATGAAACAAGGGTAGGTTAAGTAGGTAGATTGTAGAGAATAGTCATGAGCATAGTTCCTTGTCTTGTGTCAAGCTCATTAAAAAATGAATCAAGGATTTTCGAGCATAGTTCCTTGTCTTGTGTCAAGCTCGTTAAAAAATGAATCAAGATTTTTAGATTATAATTTTTGTTAGGTAGATAGTAGAGAGTAGTTATGAGCATAGTTCCTTATCTTGTGTCAAGCTCATTTAAAAAATGAAACAAGGGTTTTGAGGATAGTTCTTTTCCTGTGTCAACCTCACTAAAAAATGAGACAACTCCCACAAGTCTTTCCATGATCTTGAAAGTAAAGCTTCATTCCATCCACCTCATTGAATGCAATGAAGCTTGGGGGGCATGTACCTTGATTTGCGTCATTATGCTAGGGGCATGTGGACTTATAACAAGCATAGTTTTTCGTTTCAAGCTTGCGTAAACATGAAACCGAATCCGAGCATAGTTCTTTTCCTGTGTCAAGCTCGTTAAAAAATGAAACAAATCCTCCTCTACTTGAGTCGAGAGATTGACGAGATCTTATAAATGTTAAGTTTTTAGGTTAGTTATTCCAGTTTTTTGCATAATTTTCTTATAGTTTTAGGTCGAGTCTTTCAAATGATCTCGTACTTGAACCATCATTTCATCCACCGTAGTTGAATGAAATGAAGCTAGAGGAGCATGCGCTCTAGCAATTGTGCTTAGGGGGCATCAAGCACTGTTTTCTCTCTGTTTCAAGCTTGTTAAAAAATGAAACTACTTTGAAGCATAGTTTTTCTCTGTTTCAAGCTTGTGTAAAAATGAAACCTTTCTCGAGTCAATTTCAGTTATTTTCAAGACTCGTTAAACTCATGAAAATCCCGAGATTATTTTGCTATCTTTCATTCTCGTAAAACAAATGAAAATGCCGAGTTCTTTCTGTCTTTTCCTGCTCGTAAATTAAATTGAAAGTCGGCCATATGAGTACATTTTTATCATTTTTTCGAAATCATTAAAACTTACGAAAAAGTGAAACCTCAGAGTCATCTTTTAAGCCCTTTTCTGACTCCTAAAATATGAAAAGATTGCCGAGCGTTTCTTTTACACTCGTTAAAACAGAATTAAAAGACGGTCCCCTTATAGCTCTTTTCTGACCGTAAAATCAGGAAAAGATTGACGGGTTTTTGTCGTTTCAAACTCGATATGGAAATAAAACGACGTGTCCTTGATCGCTTTTTACTTTTCAGGTCAGTGGCACTAATTATGAAAGTACTCCTTGGTCGCAAGATCAAGCGGTTCTCCCAGGTATTATTTTATACTTTTTTGGGCTTGAGGGACACAAATCTACGAAAAAGTTCAACTTGGAGTCTTCTTAAGTTTTTCAGACTCTCTAAAATTGAAAAACGCCGAGTTTCTCCTATACTGGGCTCGTTAAACATTTCACAGTAAAGGACCTGTTCAATTACAAACAGGAACGAACCACTCCTTCCTAGGGTTCGAATCAAAACTAGGTTGGACTCATCCGAAGGATGAGCTTATAATCAAGCATATTTTATCCTCCTCAAGCTTGTAAAAAATAAAGAGGTACTTGCTAGAAATGGTGGGGGAAAAGAGAGAAGAATGAACCTGTTTGTTACCTTTTGTCTCAAAAGAAACTTTATTACCACTCTTGAACACGACACTTTTTATTCACCTGGGTTGGGAAATCTTTTACCTCACAGTTGATCAAACCACTTTGAAAGTCTTTAACCGGGTTCCGGGGATTAACTTTGAGTTATTCATCACCAAGCCATCTGTCGTGTCGTTATGTGTTCAAGAGGTCTGCAAGCAAAACTTTCCTCTGCAAAATACTTGTCATCCATTTGACCATCCCTGAGTCAGTCCTTACAGCAACATTTCTTCAACTTGAACAATGATTTCGTGTTGCGGGCTTGCCTGCAACGAGTCGCTTTCTATCGACATCAGCACATTATCTAGAGAGATGACTTAGAAATCATCAGTACCTTGAAGTCTGCATGCATCAATGGCGGGTTTCTCGCCTTTGACGTCAGTTTACATCATTGACTTTCGATCGAAGGATTCCGTGAAATGTTCGACATCAACTCATTCATTCACATCTCATGGATTGTACTGGGTACTTTGAGAACCATTGACATTAATGGTGGTCTCTCTCACGCTTGTTAACAGTTTACATCATCGACTGGTAATCAAGTGGTTTCTACCATGTTTGACATCAACTCATTTATTCGCATGGCTAGAATCGTACCAATTCGAGAAGTAGAAATGAAGACCCTGGATCTAGTTTCCACCATCCAGGCTGCGAGGAGTTTTGTATTCATTATCTAAGTAGACTAATCATAAACAGATGGCTGCGTCCATACTGTGTCTACAAAAGTCTATGATTGTGATGTACTGCAAGATCATTCCTGTATCAGAGTAGTTAGTCTGTTAGTTAAAGTTTTGATCTGAGTATGGGAATGCCTACCTCAGTGATGATATAATCTTATACATGTATTTTGTGTTGAAAATTGCAGGTTCTGACCAGGCTCTCCACGGGATAATCCTTGAAATGATAAAGTACTTCACCCTTCCTAGATATTACAAACCCTAATCTATTCCAGGCTTCGCACTTTAGGGGGGCAATCTGTTACACTAAAAAATGTCACCATGACTATTTACAGTTAGTATGGCTCAATCAACAATCATGCTACCCTCTTAGGCAAGTCTTATGCCTCTGCTCTCCATGTCAAACTCCAAAAAAGAGAGAAAGTCTTGTATAAATGTATTTATCTCTGGGGACGCAGGTTCTCTCAACCTTACCTGCGGGGACGCTCCCAATGTTCACAAAAGCTGCGTCCAAAGACGCTCTGTATGTAAAGGGACAGGTGCGTCCCCCTGTAAAGGTTAGAATGCGCAAGTTTCATCTTTAAAAAGTTACTTGTGGTCATTTCTAGAGCATTCTAGAAGGTTGTTTGACGTGTATTGGGCGCCTCCAGATGGTTCATGCACTCCTATCAAAGAGGAACTTATCCCATCAATAAGGGAGCTATCCCACCCAAAGAGGGGATTATCCCATTGATGGTGGACCTGATTAACCTCCTCTTGAGCACTATAAATACAGGCATTGGGCCAGAAGGAGGGGAGGTTGAAAGCTATACATTTCTAAGGGTAAATGCTGCAGGAATTAGGACTCCCATTTAGAAGCTTGTGAGGAGAGATTGCCATCTTTGCTTGTTCTATTTGGAAGTGGGTGAGCTTTGTCAAAGTAGAGGAAGACTCTTGTGGACCCTGGAAGGAGCTTGCACAACACCAAGGCTCAGGTTGTAATGGTTCCTTTTGATTACCTTTAATGCAAATTGGTCCATTCTTCTCAATAACTTGTTGTTTATGGGTTATTTCATGTACTCCTTGGTCTATATGTTGAATATGCTTTGTTTTATGTTATAATCAGGTGCTATTTAATTGTTTGACTGTTGGTGATTGCAGGTTTTGGAGAAAAGGAGGAGCTCGTCCAGATCAACAAAGCTTGGACTTCTACAACAGCGTTTGGACAAAGGTAAGAACGAAACACTTGATTTCTCATATCATAATGCATGTTTAGAGAAGGATAGCTCCAGTTTGTTTTGTTTGTCATTAGAATGTCTTAGACTTCTAGGAAGGTCGGTTGTGTCCGCACTCTTGACTGATGCCGTGTGACAGGGCTTCAAATTTCCAAATCATGGACCTTCTTTGTTAATCCTAATATTGTGGTTGCACGACACTTATGTATCCAAACTTCACCTTATACAATCCTTCAATTTTTATTGTAGTCCATACCATTTTGTTTGGTTGTCATTTACTTTAAATGAAGCATCCCTTAGGGAAACTAAGTAGGAATTTACACTCAAAAAACCTATTCTCCTTTCATACCCATATGATTTACCTCTTTCCATACTCTTAACCAGTGATATTACATCTTCTTGTTATACACATCTACAAGATGGAATAAATTTTGTCAATGCAGGTGGTTTATTAGCTCCAGGGGGAATCTAGTGGCATCCTCCCCTCCAATCCAAGGGTTTTTACTTTCTTATACTCTCTCCAATTTTGATAAGCCATGCAAGGTTATTCCCAATCATAAAGTAGGTCTATGTCATTGCTTTCACCATATTTGAACCCCTCCTACACTCTTTTTGGGTTTCCTTATCCATTTCTCTATTCTCAAGGGATTTATTTCCATGGACCTTTAGTTGATAACATCCTCCATAAACATTTTCTAGCTAGCGCTTTTGCAAACATGGGTGTGTGTTTCAATCCACAGACCCCATTTTTTTTGGTCTTGCCAATCTCTTCTATTTCACTAGTGGTATGCTTCTCTCCAACTTTTTCCCTTGCATACGAGTATCTGATGGCAAATTTCCTTATCTTAGACATGATTCCTTTTTGGATATATACCACTATCTATAGAAGACATACATAACTTCAATAACACTTTTGAGAAGGGTCATCCTTTCTCCCATAGAGATCCACTTGTTAAAACAATGTATTATTCTCTTCTTCATATCCTCAAAAAGCCACGTCCAATCCTATTAAGAATATTTGTTTTCCTTATGGTGGAAGCAAGATATTGTTGTCTATCAATGAATTTTTTTAATTGGAAAGGAGGTATTCATAGATTTCTGTCTAAAAGGTCCACCGCATGAGTTAGAAAGCCAAAGTAGACTTTTGGAGGTTAATTTTTGTGTTGGTAGTTGAACAATACAACTATAAACTTGTTTTATATGCCTTTGATTCTTGTTTTCTACACAAATTATGCGTGTGTGATAAAAACCCCAAACAAAAATGCACAATCTGATGGATACCTCTAGGAAGGTCCCCCATCATCATCTCATCAACTTTTTCTCTCGCTTTAGGTTATCTCTTTTTTTACTCAAGAGGGGCTTTCCTACTACGATAAATAAGGCATAGTCAATTAGGCACAAGGTGATGTTAATGGTAGCCTCGGTGAAACATATTTTTTGGATATATTTAGGCTTTTTTGTGAAAAGGGGGAAAAAGGTGATGGGCGAATATGAAGGTTCGTGCCAATATCCTTATTGGGCTATGGAGTCAAGAAGAATCAAGTGGAAATATGAGATTAAGATAAAACCTTCTTAAGTCGATTAGCCAATGTTTGTGGATTAGGGAAAGAGGTTAGAACTTGATAGCAAAATTAATCATTTGGCTAATCAAGGAAAATTATGAAGTCATGGCCCCACTAAAATGGATCTCTCCAATGGGAATCCTTGAACCACAAAATCGACTATGGCATGAAATAGAATGAAAAACCCTTACTAAGGAACTTTGGAGTATGGCCTAGCAAGGAGGATTAAATTTACCCCAAATCAACAAAGGAGAGTGTGTGTGAAGAGCCTCTAGATGTCCTCCCTCCAAGTGACAAATTTTCCCTTCAAATGGATTGATATTTGTAGCCTTATGGTAGTATTGAACAATCACAATAATTCCTTTAATGATGTAGAAGAAATAATCAAGAAATGAGAACTTTTAAATCAAAGACACTTAGCACATAGATATGCCCTTAACAACAAAAATGCTCCCATAAAGATATTTCCATTAAGTTCCAAGGAGAGGAGTGCTCTCACAATCCAACCATGAGTACAAATGAGGAGGTTATCCTCTATTTATAGAGTGATATATGACTTCCTTTACTATAAAATATCATTATTTGATTTAATTCCTTAGATCTAGCCTAAGAAAACTAAATCTAACCAACTCCTAAAATCAAGTAAACTAACACATCATAAAAATAAAATGGTCAAGCCACATGTACAATGATTTGATGAGTGAACGCCTCACAAGGGGTTTGATCCACCTAATAAGACATAATATTGGCCCAAGCTGCCACACCAAAACTCCAATGGTCCAAAAGTGATTTTATTCTCATGGTCTAAGCTTCAAAGTGTGGTTAGGTGCCTTCCGAATTCAAAGGACTCCAACATTCCACCTTTTCTAGTGCAATGACCTCATGAATATTCCATCAAAGAGTTGGCATAATCATAAAAACTCCACAAAAAAAGTCATACAATGATCAAACACCTAAAAAAAATGCTTGAAATGAAGGCCCATGGTCATGCCTTGGATCAAAGTCAAAATTTAGATCATAAAACCACCATACAACTAAGTGACATCAAATATGATGAAGTCAATCTCCACTCTAGCTCACTTGTTATTCAAGATACTTAAACCACATTGTCCACATCATCCCAACATACCAAGAGAGTGACACATCATCCCTATGACCCTTCCAAGTCTTCCAAAGTACCCTAAATTCTTGCCACACATGTGTAGAAATTTTGAGTAATTAAACACTTATTCATAGAGATTATCCCGATTATACACTATTGTGGAATACATGCACAATACATAATCTCCTCTTTGATCATCAATTTAGCAGCATTAAAAACAATGAAACATCAATCGCATGCACACATTAACACAATATGTAACTTGGGGAAAGCTTACAGCTGAAAACCCCACACTATTTGTATATTATAATGATTGAGAACATGTAACAATACATAGTACAATACTCCTCACAAGTACTCAGTACTATCTCCACTTGTTACACACAAAACTAGCTCAGATCTGAACAAGTCATAGGTTCAAATCTCCACTGCCGCTTTGCCTGCCTCCACTGCACAATCCTGCAAGAGAATCACGTGAGTACAGGCTACAATTGCCTTGATATTGGCCCACACTGCGCAATCCTCATTGGCATAACCCAAATCCATGCATGTGCAAATCTCATGCACAACTAATAGTCACAACTCACCCTTTCACTTACCTCTAACACCTATCTCTGTTGAACTATCCATGCACTGAGCTAACTGATGTATTCTTTAGTTTCTTTATGAGTTAATAATTAGTGAATTAATTAATAATCAATTCACACAACTCATCACTAGTGTATTCTTTAGTTAGACTAAATACAACTAGTTCAACTAAGTCAAACTGAACACAACTCCATCAACTCCACATCCAACTCCACAGAACTCACATGCATGAGTTTAACTGAAGTCCTCCATGCAATAGCTCAACTAACACATAAGAAACCACGTGATTCCTTTTTTTAGCTGCATGTGCCACATCTGTAGCTCGAACTGAAGTGCTCCAAGAGAATAAGATAATGTTTAGAGTCCAAATATTACTAAAGGCTAATAATATTTGACTGTTTCTATTTTTAGCCTAGTAGTCTAAAAATAGACTCTGATCACTCCACTGTGAACCAAAAATAGAAGTCCATATATTTTTCCCAACATTACCAATCATCCATAAACAGCATCCTACAACTCATAGACCATGATCCATACGTCTAAAAATAGATATAGTCTAAAAATAGACTTTGCACCAAAAATGGCCTGCGGGCCCACTTAGTGAAGGTGACTCCTTTCCACTAAGCTCCATCATCTTGTTGCATTTTCAACACTCCCTCTCAACAAGATATGGATTATCTGCAACCCCTATCCTGCAACTCTGGAATATTCTGCATGCAACACATTTGCCCAGTCCACTTTGCTCCAACAACACTTGGAACAAAAACACTCCCAACTGACCACTCTGTTGGGCTAGGAACATACTCTGATGTTGAAGCTCTACTTGTTGCTGACAAGTGCTCCCTCTCTAACATTTGCGCTACTGCAACATCTCCATGCATCTCGCACCATTGCACACTTCTCTGTGCCACCTAGCACTGTGCAAAACACTTGTGCCTCTCGCATTGCTGCAGCCTGCTAGCTATGCGCTGTCCTGGGATTCCCTACACTGTCGCTCTATCTGTTGCTCCATCCGCATCTGTCTTTACCCAATCAGTCAGTTCCTGCTACTCCACATCGGGGCTCCCGTATCAAGGTCTCATCCAAGAGGTTGGGTACCTCAAGGATCCTGCCCCTCCTCCTTGGGACTATCAATACACATCACCCCACCTCCTACCTGGAGGTATGGTTGCATGCGATCCCTTAGCCCACCTGGCTCAAATTTCCCCCCTACTGGAGGTCTATGCATGAGTAGATGTCTCTACTCAATCTCCTCTCAGCTTCCCTTGTTGTGGCTGCTCCATAACCTCCTGAAGCTGCTGCACTAATCATGGCTCCTCCACAATCTTCTGAGACTTCTTCTGGCTCTGCATGTTGAGTGGTAATATACGCTCCCTCTTAACCACCAAGTCTCCATCAGTTGCCTCACTACTCAAGGCTTTGCATGCATCTTGAACCTCAAGAGCATACATGTTCTTGACCCATGAACCAATCTGCTTCACCTGTCTAGTGATGATGTGTCTAAGGAAAACCTTTCCCTTACTGAAAACTACATCATAGCCTCCATCTTCCAGCATCGCGATCGACACCAAGTTTCTCTTCAGTCCTGGTACATACTTGACATCAGTCATGGTAAGGTGAGCTCCATGCTCCCTCTGAAAAATAACCGTGCCTACACCTGAGACACTATACTTCTCATCATTACCCATCACTATGAGTATCTGGAGATCTTTCTCCTCCAAAGTACTGAACAAATTTTTGTCACTGGTCATGTGGAAAGAAGCTCCACTGATAAGAAACCAACCACTTCCCATCATGGATGAAACCATGCATGCGAAGAGTGTGAAATCCAACTCGAACTGTGAAGCAAGTGCCTCACTTTCAGATCCTTCCTCGGATCCCTTATTGGACTTCTTCTTTGGGCAATTTTTAGCATAATGGCCCAACTCATGACAACGAAAGCATCTCACCTTCGACTTGTCAACCTTATTCCCACCATTGGAAGAACTGGATTCGGAAAGAGAAACCTTATCCTTCCCCTTCTTCACCTTGGCAGCCAAAGCGCAATTTTCTTCATCAGTTCCCTTTGATGAAGATCCGTCCCTAGTATTCCGCCTGATCTCCTCCTGCACGAGATCTGACCAAAGTCTCTCCCATCCTGGCAATTTCTCCCGACCATTGACAGAGTCCTGATAGGAATTCCAACTCTTCGGAAGACTAAGGAGAGCCAAGCTCACCAAGTCCTCATCATCGACAGTCACCCCCACACTTCCCAGCTCATCCCGACATTGGGTGAACTTCGTGAGATACTGGGGCATACTGTCTCCATTCTCACACTTAATGTTTCTGAGTTTATCCTTGAGCGCCAGCTTCCTTTGATTGCTCTTGCTTTGGAATGGATCTGTCAACGCTTTCCACATCAAGTATGGAGAAGCCTTTCCATGCAGGCTGGACACAATGTGATCCTTCACGCCCTCCAACAGAATCCTTTGACACTTTGCTGTCTTCTTGTGCCAAACCATAGCTTCAGTAGCATCAATAGGTTTTGGGACTTCAGCATCTATGAAATCCTTCAACCCATTATCATCTAACACTGCCTCCATCCTGTGTTTCCATGCAATATAATTCGAGCTGCCCTCAAGAGCATACTCTAATCGCAATCTGTTGAAAGACATTTCAACTTTGACACCAAGAAAGCACTACTGCAAATTCGAATTCCACCAGCGCAAAACTCAACCACTTCTGATCTAAAATTCGCGAGAACAAAGTATTTCTTGTACAGAGATCGACTGTATGGGCATTCACCAGATATCTCACCTTCCAAAAGAAGGATGAATCTAGAGGCTACCTGGCCCGATTACAGACTCTTCCTGAAGAAATAAAATGTAAACACTTTTGAATAATAGATCTGATGATCAATCCTCACTTTGATATCCTGTAGAACTTTTTATACAAATCAACCAGCTCCGATACCATGTAGAAATTTTGAATAATTAAACACTTATTCACAAATATTATCCCGATTATACACTATTACAGAATACATGCACAATACATAATCTCCTCTACGTTGATCATCAATTTAGCAGCATTAAAAACAATGAAACATCAATCGCATGCACACATTAACACAGTATGTAACCCGGGGAAAGTTTATAGCTGAAAACCCCACACTATCTGTATATTATAATGATTGAGAACATGTAACAATACACACTACAATACTCCTCACAAGTACTCAGTACTATCTCCACCTGTTACACACAAAACTAGCTCAGATCCGAACAAGTCACAGGTTCAAATCTCCTCTGCTGCTTTGCCTGCCTCCACTGCACAATCCTGCAAGAGAATCACGTGAGCACAGGCTACAATTGCCTTGATATTGGCCCACACTGTGCAGTCCTCATTGGCATAACTCAAATGCATGCATGTGCAAAATCTCTTGCACAACTGATAGTCACAACTCACCCTTTCACTTACCTCTAACACATGTCTCTGTTGAACTGTCCATGCACTGAGTTAAATGATGTATTCTTTAGTTTCTTTATGAGTTAATAATTAGTGAATTAATTAATAATCAATTCACACAACTCATCACTAGTGTATTCTTTAATTAGACTAAATACAACTAGTTCAACTACGTCAAACTGAACACAACTCCATCAACTCCACATCCAACTCCACAGAACTCACATGCATGAGTTCTAACTGAAGTCCTCCATGCAATAGCTCAACTAACACATAAGAAACCACATGATTCCTTTTTTCAGCTACATGTGCCACATCCGTAGCTCAAACTGAAGTGCTCCAAGAGAATAAGATAATGTTTAGAGTCCAAATATTACTAAGGGCTAATAATATTTGACTGTTTCTATTTTTAGCCTGGCAGTCTAAAAATAGACTCTGTTCACTCCGCTGTGAACCAAAAATAGAAGTCCATCTATTTTTCGCAACATGACCAATCATCCATAAACAACATCCTGCAACTCATAGACCATGATCCATATGTCTAAAAATAGACATAGTCTAAAAATAGACTTTGTGCCAAAAATGGCATGTGGGCCCACTTAGTGAAGGCGACTCCTTTCCACTAAGCTCCATCATCTTGTTGCATTTTCAACAACATGTTGTAGGTGCAAAGTGGCCCTCAAAACAAGAACAAATCAAGTCATAAAGTGTCAAATAGGGAAATGTTCAAGGATCTTCCACATGGCATACATAGGATAGGTCTAAGTGTCCTTGAATAGTCCCAAAAATTCCTTGGGAGGTGTGACCAATGCCTTGATATATGTGAAGCACCTTGAAAAACATGAACTAACTTTGGAAACATGAAAGTGACAAAAAAACCAGAATGCAACTAGACCATAGAGGAAGGGAATGCCATGGTACAAAATAATTTGTTCATAAAAATAGTACCATGGTATCCCTACTAAAAAGTGGTGTAACACTTCCCTCAAATAACCCTTTTAAAAAGTAGGAGATCAAGCACAAACAAAAGATGAGTGATGTGGAGTTATCTAGTTACTTGGATTTCTCAAACATTAGGAGAATTTTGAGGTCTAAAATGGGCCTCCTAAGAAAAATGTACAACCAAAATAAACTTTATAAGAACCAATAGGATTCAAGATGATGATGTCAACCATCGGGGATGATTCACCATTTTTGGAGTAAAAAAGTAAAAAGATTAAAAAATAATAAAATAAAAACCACTTTTTCAACTCATATTTTCAATTTATATCCCTAAGGTTTTACTCAAATTTTGAGTGGGAGTACTCGTTCTCATTGGATGCAAAAGTCAATTCCTCATCCAAAGAGTAGCCATGTTGCAATATACTTTCGATGGACCTGCTACATGAAAAATGAGAAATACATGAAAAACATGATTGCAATCACGTTTTTCATGTATTTCTTATTTTCATGTAGCAAGGTCCATCAAAAGTATGCAACATGGGTACTTCTTGGATTAGGAATGAAATTATGCATCCAATGGGTGCTTCTTCTCTAAATTTGAGTAAACCCATAGGGAGATAAATTGAAAATACGAGTTGATTTTTTTTTTGCCTCTAATTTTTTATGATGTAATATAATCTTATTTTATTATTTCCACTATTATTTTATAATTTCCTTAGGAGGCCCATTTTAGACCTCAAAAATATTATAATTCTCCCATATTAGCCTTCAAATGTCGAAGTATCCTACTTAATGCCTTTGGCGTCAACAAAAAAAGTAGTAGGGAAATTGGACATCTATGCTTGGGTCCTCTATGAGGCTGAAAGAAAGATGTTGCAGATCCATTCACTGGCATAACATATGAAACATTGGTTACAGATACCCCTATCTTGTTAAATTTGTTATCATGAAACCCAATATGCAACAAAAACAATCAGTGGAAAGTCTAATTCACTTTGTCATAGGCATTGGAAAGATCTAATTTTCTTCTGAAAGAGGCTATTGTTTTTTTGTTTAACGGAGTGCAGTGTGTTCTGTGCAGCTCTAATTGCCTTATGAATTTTTCTACCTTAAGTTCCAAAATATTTTTAGAAATAATATAAGAGAGAATTGGATTTACTATTCTAGTCATTATCTTTACAATGATCTTATAAAAGAAGTTACATAAAAAAATTTGTTTCTATGAGTCAAAGGAAAGAGGATTGTCAGTTTTGGGCTATGTTGTGGGGGAGTGCATACTAATCTTTTTTCTTTAGTATTGAAGCATGCTCCAAGGAGTGGATGAGGAAGTTCCCTCCAAAGTGTGCTATTAGATGTGATGGATAAGTACTAGTGTGTTTGTTTGTGTAAAAATAAGCATTTAACAGTTGACTTGCGTGGATTGACTCTTAAGCTATTGATATTAGTAAGATTGTTTATAAATAAGAATTCTTGTGCAAGATGGCTTGGTTTTTATGATCCTTAACTTAGTAATATGTCTATCATTGGGGAAAATTGGACCCTAGTAGTGTGAGAGATCACAACCCTTGCTTGAACAACCAGTCATGTCCCCAGTGATGGCATGGATTCTCTATAACATGCTCAAGATCATTAGGAGAATTTTGAGGTCTAAAATGGAATTCCTAATAAAAATGTACAACCAATTTTTTATTATTATGAGAACCAATAGGATTCAAGATGATAATGTCAACCATGGGGGATGATTCACCATTTTTGGAGTAAAAAGGTAAAAAGATTAAAAAATAATAAAATACTTTTTCAACTCGTATTTTCAACTTATCTCCCTAAGGTTTTACTAAAATTTTGAGTGGGAGGAGCACCCATGTTGGATAGTTTTGATGGACCTTGCTACATGAAAAATGAGAAATACATGAAAAAACATGATTGTAATCACGTTTTTCATGTATTTCTCATTTTTAGTGTAGCAAGGTCCATCAAAAATATGCAACATGGGTACCCCTTGGATGAGGAATCAAATTATGCATCCAATGAGTGTTTCTGCTCAAAATTTGAGTAAACCCATAGGGGGATAATTTGAAAATACAAGTTAAAAAACAATATTTTCTTTTTCCCTTTAAAATTTGATGATGTAATCTAATCTTATTTTATTATTTCCTCTAATATTTTATAATTTCCTTAGGAGGCCCATTTTAGACCTCAAAGTTTCTGTAATGATTTCACCATTGAATACTATAAATAAAAGGCTATTATTACATGTGATGGATACACACTAGTGTTTGTAGATAACAAATCTTGTGCAAGATGGCTATGTTTTTTTGTCACTTAGCAATATGCCTAGCGTTGTTTAGCCTTATTACAAGAATACTGCTAAATTCATTTACTCATTTATTGTTTCCTAGGTTGGATAGACAATGTAGAGAAGAGGAAATGAAGAATTGAGCTTCCAAAATAGGTCATGATGCAAAACAATCTTTGAAATTTGGGAATTATTGGTTGCATTTAATAACTAGAAGATTTAAAATGTAATTTGGAGGTGTCTATTGAATGTAATTAAATGACAATATATAACACACTATTCATAACTAATTATCGTGTTGCTTTAGGCAACAAGTCCTCTAGCTAGTATCCAACAAACTGATGGAACCTTAAAATCAACAAAATAGAAATCTAATCAGGTAGATAAGGATGGTAAAGAGGCATTTTTGATACAAAATGTTGGGCCTGGGGGAGAACTCACAACATGTATGAGAATTTTCATATATACTCATATGAGTTTTCTTCCCAATACTATATTCTTAATTCTAATAATTTCATCAGTCGGTTCTAACATGGGATATCCTTTATAATTCTAAAGATACAATGGGAAAATTCTCTCTATGTGTAATCTTTCTGTACAGTTGTATAAATCATTTTTATGGATTTTTATTTTCTTAGTGAGCTAGGTTTGTTACATTGGATCTGGTATTTTTCCATTATATGGCTCTCATAGAATCAAGTATAATGATACAAATATAATTAAGTATAATGACACAATTGTACGCATCAAACAGGAAGTTCTTCATAATTTCCCATTAGGACCACTGCACATTTGTCATCTGCACATCTCCCTTGTAATTTTTTGGTTAAGAATGTTGATTAAGGAGGACAATTTCAGGGTTTTTACTATTGAAAAGTGTTAAAATCAATGGCTGGAGTAGATGGTGGTTCGTCCTAAATGAGAAGATTGGAAAGGTAAGTTACATTCAATATGTCGGTAAGGATTGTAGTAATTTGAAAAAAGATTATTTCTTTTGCAATAAGATGATTTTTTTTTTTTTAACAAAGTCTTGGATTTGTAGCAAGGAATTTTTGAGAACAAAAATCGAGAAGAAAGGAATTTTTGAGGAGTCATTAATTTGGTGGTATGATTATTCCATGCATAACTTTCAAAGTGGATTGTCTTTGACATTTTCTTAAGCCTTCATCATTTTCATTTTATGGCCATTTTTAAATTTTGAATGCATTTCTGGGTTTTAATCTAGTCGCTTTATTATCCAATATTATACAAGAAAACTAGTAATGGTTCCATAAACATACCAAAGGTATTCATTTCACTTGCCATAAAATTACGTTGATTTTGTGTTTGAAAATAATAAAATGCCAAAATTGCCCATATAAATAAGATATTACATTAAAACACAATAATGCATAATAATCTCGGTTAGATTTGGAATCCTTTTTGTTTAGCCTGTAGTGATTAAACTTAAAGGGGGCTAGAGGCTTCTTAATCTTTGATTCAATTTGCAGAGAGATATGGTGAAATTCGCTAAACAATCCATGATCTCACTCTCTAAATCTGACATCAACTAAGTAGCAACAAAGAATATACCTATCCTTTTTGAAATTCCACTTCTACCCTTTTAGTCACTCTTCAGGAAGGTGCTAATTTAATTGGTTCTACATAAATCAACTTTTTAACTTCAAAGAAATGACTTAAAAATAATTTATAAATGGGGTTTTTCTTGCTGCAAGGGCCCCACTGATGGTCAATTGATCGCTTTCCATCCTCTCTTATTGAAACAATGACTTTTGTTGAGAGTTATTAGAGTTTCTTCCAATGGAGACTTTGTGGTCCTAATCAAGTGCTAAACCCTCTTACAAACCCGAAAATCACCCACAATGTTCTTTCTTTGACCTTAGATGGTAAGATGACTTGACCATCTTATCATCTTTATTTTGAGACACCTCTTTAACTAGATGATTGCCAAAATAGGACAAAGAATGAATTGCTACGTCATCTGGTGAAGCTTATGAATAATGGATTGAATGGTCTAAATAATGGATAACCAGCATGAAGGGAATTCTGTAATTCCCTGAAGCAAAAAATGCACCCAAATTCCAAGGGGGAGCCTTAAAGTCCCCCTAAATCCACTGTAGCATTACAAAAAAAATTGGAATACCTAAGGGAATTCGTTTAGTACTATTTGATAACATGAGGAATTGATAAAAGGGGGATTACTTTGAAAAGTCACAGGAAAATCTTATGTTCCTTCAACAACTTGAGGACCACATACCCTAAACTAGCACTTATCACCTTCCAAAGATCGAAGTTGGAACAACATCTGAATCAACAATCTTGGGATTTTCCTGCCATTTTTCTTTTACCTTGGACAAACTTCAAACTGACCTCCAAACTAGAATCTGTAGACACCTTCATTCATTTGTTTTTCTCTCTCTACTAATATTTTAGAGTTTGTACAATCTTCCCATAGAATTGTATGATAACAAGCCCAATGAAATGGGACTTTTCACTGTCCAGAAGCATCTATTTTCCCTGTGAAATCTCAATATCTATAGGATACACTTCATGAAGATTAGTTTTTGCCAGCATTTTAATCGCTCTCATATATTTGAAACTAAAAATTTTCTCCAACGAGAGAAAATGACCTGTAACTTTACCAACCCTTTCAAGTTTTTTGAATTCCACAGCTCTAAAGGGAGCTTGAATCTAGTGCAAATATTTCTTTTCCTCCTTTGAATCAAAACCTAGTTTCCACTTTTTAGGCATGGTTTGGAGGGCCCCCACATCCAATCTTTCTTGGCAAGCATATTCGCATCCTCCTAGATTTTAACCATAAAACAAATCCAACCCCAGACTAAAATATGTAATGTAGGGATACAACCAAATTTGGGCTTCCAAACTTCAAAGAGGAATTTTCATAGAGAATCCCCTTTCATTGATTTATCTGTGAAGTGACAAATTAAATATTTTTCTATTAGATATTCAATCTCCAATAGGCCAACATCTATGCTTTCTTCCATCCTCAGTTTCTACTTTAACCGTAATGTACTTCCTTTTGTTTCCTATGGCTTGATTGAGTTACGACTTATTCTTTTCTAATTTTCGCCTTAGATACTGGTATCCACCTCAACTCTAGAGCTGGTAATACATCGTTTGCGACTCCCATATCCTTTCCCTGGTTCTTAAACTCTGGGATATAAACATCAAATACTCCAACCAGACTTTTATTAACTGGACCAATGCTTGGATTACCCACATCACAACAGAGCCTTGATATGTTTTAATATTTTTTTAAAATAGTGCTATCAACAGAAAGAGAGATATACCAATATTACTTCTCATTTTGAACTCCTCTCAAGTACCATAAAGGTTTGGACCCATCTAAGGATACATTTTCTCTTGCATATCTTTCATCTAGTACTTCACTTCTTGGTATGTTTGCATGATGTCGAGAGTTTGGATGACCCTTAAAGCTGATTGTGCCTCGACGAATCCACCACCTCCTGATGTAACTTGAAGCCAAGACCTAAGGATGGGGGCTCTGTTTCATAGTCCACTTCATCTAGGTCTTCCATGAGCTTAAGGAATGCTAAAGCCCACAATCGTGTAAACCCTAGCCATTAACCTCAAATTTGCCTCTTATTTTGTCTTATGCAGATCCCTTCAAATTTTCATATCTATTTCTACTCTTCAACTCAAAATACTCAAAGAAACTCATTGGATGCAAGGAAAGCATTCACCGCATCCTACTATTTATGGACATGATCGTGAATAATCAAAATACAGTGTGAATGCAAATTTATATGAGCTTGGACGTGCAATATCACCATAGGTTAGGACTTAAATTTTGATAAGAACAATTGAATTATTAAGTTCATTTTCATATTGAAGGAAAATCATGTAAATATGTTCCTTCAAATATGCTAGTTATGGACACTTGAACCTATTTTAAATACTATTGTAAATTGAAATTCCTAAACTTTTACATGTTTGTGCAAATCACTTATGTCTCCATATAGATAATTATGTATCAAGTGAAGTTGAACACTATTAGTCAAATAAATGCTTACTAGTTTCATGCAAACTATTTCCTAAAGGAAGAACTTTAGATCAATTTAATATAGTCGTCTATGTGGTTCTCTAACCTGCTACCATTATTTCTAGTTTCAATTAATTTAAATATTCCTACCTGTGGATACTGGATCCTGTTTTAAATGTTCTTGTAAACTTAAATTCCTAAACATTTGATATGTTTGTGCAAATAATTTATGTCTCCATATAACTAATTATGTAGCAAGTGCAGTTTACCACTATTAGTCACCTAAATCCTTACTGGTTTCATACAAACCATTTCCTAAAGGAAACTCTTTAAATTAGTTTAATATAGTCGTCTATGTGATTTTCTAACATACTGCCATTATTTCTAGTTTTAGTTAATTTAAAAAATCTTTATCCATTCCTTGAAGTTTGGTTAGGGAGACGTTGTCCCATATTTTCTTCCCAAATGTTTAATTTATTAGATTTCTTAACTACTGAGTATACACAATATCGTTTCTTGCTATGACAGCTTGAATCATTATAGTACTTGGTTAATAATATTTCTTTTGTCCGTTGGAATGAAATTCTCATGTGGATGTAGTTTGAGACTCTGAATACACCCATATGATATCTAATGCATAAGGATTTGAAACTACTAAGTAGATGAAATATCGTTTGTTATTGTGATACCTTAGATGATACAAAGTTCTTGGTTAGAAATATTTCTTTTGTTTCTTTGAATGAAATTCTTGATATGGGTGTGGTTGGATATTTTAAAATTAAAAAATGTTTTTCTTGTGAGTCTCATTTTCTTGAAACTACTTGCATTTCTATATTTCATTCTCCTTAATTGGAGGATCATTGTCAATAGCTTGATAGAAATTATGTGTAAGTAATCACCCTGTAAATGAAGGTTTCCAATAATGTTGGGGGTTAAATACCCTTTTGAGAAAGGCTCTTACAAGATAGAAACCTTTGGTTTATGAGTTGTGTTTGAGGGGTTCTTGTTCTGACAAAACTATTGACGGACTAACACCTGTCCATGTACAGTTGCCTAGGAGAAATCACCGAGGCCTAGTTAACTATGAGATATTACAATATGGAACAACATATTGGCTACATTAGCATGGAAGCATGCTTTTTGGTGGTGTTGTAACGGCTACAACACCCTCCAAAAGTTTGGCTTGCATTCAATTTTGGAGCCTTCATCTATTTTTTCCCTAATGTTTTCAAACAACTGAGCTCATCACATGAGCTTGTGTCGAATCTTTGCACCCTCTTTTCTTGACCATTCACTAGTCATCTTTTAGTATGTTAGTTATAATGTCATGCTTGCAGTCTTGTTCTGGCTGTGTTCAAGGTCTGCCTTCATGTGTACAATTTGTGTTCGATATGTAAACATCAGTCACACTCTCACATGAAGTTGTATGCAATGTCATGCAAGTGTCATCACGGTCGTTCAAACATCTATCTCAAGTTTCGCACTTGTCGCTCGCATCCTTTGGTCAGTCGTGACACTGATCATATGTTGTCTTGTTGGTTTGAGGTGTCTTGTCGTCGAGTCATGTTGTGTGTGTGTTCGCAAGGTCATGTGTACATGAGTTTAGTCATTCACACACTTAACCATTTTTCTGAAGATCTGTTGACTGGACCACCCTCCATCAGTTGGAGCTCCACTGAGCTGCACTGCATAGTCTCAATGCTCAGTGACCAAGCACTATTGCCCAGAATTGTGCAGAGCTTGAGGTTGTTTCCCAGGCAGTCTAAAGTGCACAATTCTGGGATCAACCTAGCTGACTGTCACCTAGAATAGAACACAAGCTCCCCGAGAATCCATCCCAATCTACGCTTCCCACAAGCCTATCCATCAAGCTTCCCATTGTTCAACCAGATAATTTATCTAGGCAATCACCCTAGGCTTCACTCCTCCCAAAAATTACGCAGACGTTGTCAACCTACCTGCCTACACTGATAGAATAAATTGTGTATACAAGAGGGACAGGCACCTGCTACCTATCACTGCACTGTCTCTAAAAATTATGCATTTTTGTCAATCATCCCTCAGCAAGTCAACCTCCTACTACTCCTAAAAATTGTGAATTTTTCTTGGATTGTCCACCAATTCCCTAACACCCTACTCAGCCCAAAAAATCTGTAGACATGTCTTGCATGAATTCCTCCCAGATTTGTGTAGTTTTGGTTAGTGAGCTCCCGTACCCTGATCCTGGCCTCCTCTGAAAATCTGAGCATTTTTCACTGCCAGTGCCTCCTGCTGCCTTCACTTCCTTCCCCAGAAAAATTGCACAGTTCTTCCTCCCAGCTGAGCCAGATCCCATAAATTTCACTTCTATCCCAAACTTCTCAACCCAACCTCTGAGTGATATATGCACAATTTTTATCGATAATGTTCCAGAGCCTTGCATCCCAGACTAAAATGTGCTTTGCACAGTTTCAGAGCCTTGTCCTCTCTCCTGATCACCTGCACCTAAAAGTGAAAGATGATGCATCATGGTAGACTAGGGTATTTCTGGATTTGATTTCGTCTCATCATCACTAATTGTAAATATAGTTACATGGATGATACATGGAACAACGATAAATAGGATGAACAAGGAGCGCATGCTAGGAGACTTGTTCGCGAATGGATGAACACATGAAGCATGCCAAGTACCAATGAAGGGGGTACATGTACATGTAACACCAAGCAAATATAAATACCATCGATGACTCCGCACACCTTGCCTTGCGGAGGTGAAGCTATGATACACCAAGAGCACATTCATCACTCAGTAGCACTATAGCTTGACATGGACAACACCATCAGCATGAACATACCATCACTGTCATGTTGAGTCATGTCATGAGTTGTCTCGGCTACATCACTATTGTGGGCCACATTTTTGTAATCAATGTAATGTACTGTGGAAGTCTAAGAGACTCACATACGAAGTTAAAGAGTCATGTAAGTTGAAGAGTCACGTAAGTCAAAAAGTCATTAGGGAAGGTGAAGTGTCAAAAGGGTCAAGTTCACCCTTGGTTATATATACCCCTCATTTGTACATGCAAAGGAATTTTCACCTTGGCTCCTCCCACATAGACATGAGAGTCTGTAATATTTTCTTTGAGGAGTGAGTAGTGGCTCCAAAAACCCAATAACAGGGTTAGTGATATGTGGTGTACAGAAGTGTCTTGGAAATTTCTCTTAATTTAGAAGCCTATTAACAGGCCAACACGTTTTCACACATGTATTATATTAGTTTGTAAGAATATTGTTTGGACGCTTGTAATGCATGTCGTTTTAACTTGTACTAAGATAGTTGAACTATTTCGGTTGTTTTAGTACATATGTTGTTGGAAATTTGTTGTATCATATGTTAACATTGTGTGTGGGCTACTCCATCGGATGCTTGACAGACTCATTCTTGTAAACTTGTTATAACAACCATCGCACTCATGTGGACTACTCCGTTGGGTCTTGCACATGCTATTTGTTCACCTTTGTCTTTGTGACTGCCACATCCATGTGGGTTACTCCACTAGAAGCTGCGCATATCCTATTGTTTTGTGTGTCTCTAACAAAGTTGGGACTATTCCCTTTAGAATTGTGACTTACTCTCACCCTCATCCTCTACAGTGAAATAACTTTGACATAAGTGACACTAAGCACTCACCAAGAACATGAACCTCGCTATTTGAAGACTAAGTATTCCACTCTCATGTGTTGACAAGCAAGAGCTAAGGAATATCTTTAAGATAATGGAAATCAGGCCCTCATGTTTGATGGGACTCCTACACCAAATGACGTGAGGTCGAGTTGGCACTTCATACCTGGGAGATCCCATGAATGTTGGCAGATCCAGTACCATGAACATTTCTGGTGCTAGAAGGAGGGCCAGATGACAAGCTAAGCCTGTTGCATCTAGTTTGAATCTCTTACCAAATGGGTCATACACAAATCGTGCTCTTGGGGTGTTTCTCTCATTTCTCCCTTAATAAACTATCACTCCCCCATGAGCTTCTTGATCAATTGTCCTTGTTAAAGTTTGACGGTGAGGACAGAACATATGTAATCGAGAACATTTATGATCTTCTTCATTTATGTGAATCCCATGAATTCGATAGTGAAGAGATTTTTTGTGTGATTTTCTTCCTCACCCTAGAAGGTCATTCTATTCAGTGGTGTCATACCTTGCCACCTACTTCCATCCATTCTCTTCTTACTCTCCTCAAGGAGCTCCATCAAGCCTTCGATAAGTATAACCACCAAGATGTCTGTGAAAGAATCTCTCATTTAAGAATGAAGCCTGGTGAATTCGTTGAGGAATTTTCTACCTACTTCCATCACCTCTATCACTAAATTCCTGAACAATTTTTGGACCCTGACTTCATGAGCGAATAGTTGAAACGCTTGGTTCATGTTTCCCGACACAGTGACCTTCCTAATTTTCCTTCTTCCTTGAATCTTGCGGATCATGAGGACCCTCATTTTTTTGAGGAGGATCCCAATACCCCATTCGTTCCTTTTCCTCCTCCCTTGCAATGGTCGCAAAGCTAAGAAATCTGTGAAGTGGGTTCCCCCTCGCAATGGCCGCAAAGATGAGAAATTTGCACAACATGTTCTCAACCCATCTTCTCAGCCATCTCCCACTCCAATGGAGGAAATTTTAGAATGGCTCAGAAAGCCTATGGTGAAGACTCATTCCTTCATTCTGCAAGAGGACATCAGGTTCATAACCCAAGTCTCAAGTCTGATCTACATCTCTGCCATCCGCCATCATCTACAAGCCATGACTCCTTGTACCATGACTCTCTTGATCAATCCACTTCACAAGCTAGCTATGCGGATTCTCTTGATTCTCAAGCTATTAACTAAAATTGTGGTCATGTGAAAGGAAGTCTCATTACATCGATAGAGGATCAGAAAGGTGAGGACACTATCAATTCCCCCTTGCTGATTCAAAATTGTCCACATCAAAACAATGAGATTCCATTTTCTAACAATTTTTAATCTACTAACCTCGGTGAAATATCTTGCATAATTAATTATTTCGATCAATCCCCAGTCTTGGGCAGTCATCACTCGCATGCTTCCATATGTCATGATCAACACCCAAGCAGATCATGTGATCTTCCATTTTATCATGAATACTCTAAGTCAGATCTATAATTTCCTTCGGTAAAAGAAGATGTTCATACCGAAACTTCCTTTGCACCTCTCTTGGCCATGTGTCTTACCATTCATAGGGCATCTACATGCAGTGGAGATACTCCCTATTCTCTTGCTTCTTAATCTGATGAGTTATCTCCTTGATTGACACAAGGAAGTGAGGTTGTTTGTGATGAAAATAGTCTCAACGCATAAGAATCTTCCCAATCGTCATCATCTTGTATGTTGCATGAAGACAACTCATCAAGTCAGTTTGCTAAAGCTGAAAATTTTGATGAAGCCTGTGACAAATATGGTTACCATCCTAAGAGAATTATTGAAATCAACAAAAATAGCCATCCTCAAGCCATTCATGGTCTGATTCATATCTCAAAATGCAATTTTTCAATTCTGGAAGGTTCCAGGACTTTCCAGGGAATCAAGGCATTTCAACATCCATTGATGGTTATGTCAGGACCTCGTGACTCTAGTAATCCCCTCGAACTGAATTAGATTTGGTTTCTCACACATAATCTGTATGCCTACATGGTTGCACTCTACGTGGATCCCTGTGTTAAAAATGTTTACTACTCCGGGTGTGATATTTCAAGACTTCAAATTTCACTCATGACCAAATCCATGAGTCCATTATAGCATGTCCATCTTCATGCATGTCTCTTACATCGAACTTGGGTTGGGAGTGTCCGTCTCTCATGAAATCATGGAAATGTCAAGTTGATTATCTCAAAGATTGTCTTTGTCCAGAGTCATACTTATTGAATTTTCCCTCTCATGATTAACTCCTCAGTCTTCTTGTGAATATTACACTTCAAATATGCTCACTCATCACACCATCAATATCCCTGTGTGATGACGAGTGCATAAGCTATCACGCGAATCAAGTTCCTCTCATTTCAATGCACCCCAACTAGCTTCACACATTCACAGTGCATGCATCCTTTCTACATTCTTGTGATGACCGTGAAATTTTTTTTCGCTAGTTGCAGGTGGGCGATCTGTCACATCTAGTGCACAATGAACTTGGTTCCATCATTTAGAGCATTTTCAAGATTTTTCAAAAATTTTCTTTGTTTATGTCAAACTAGGAATCTGGCATCTCAACCAACTGGTCTGATCTTTCTTCTATCTTGTGTGACTATCAGGAAATTTATCATTTTCCCAATAGTACATCCAATTATAGTCACTTTCACACTATGATTTTCACTGTGTAACATCTTTCCCGTCTGACTTTTGTCAAGAAGGTGAGGCATTTTAGCCTGCACTGATGGCTATGGTAGGTCCTCATCGTCTTGACATGACCAGCAATAATGATCAGATCTACCTATCCATACCAGATTCACATTTTGATCCCCTCTCTCAAATTAGGAATCCATCTTTTCGAAGATCATGAGTCTTTCAAAACAACCATCATAAATTTTATGATCCAATCGCTAAATGGTTGGAATCATTTTACTTGGCGAGTCGTGTTGAAGGTAACAAGGTTCATTCCTTACTTGCAGTTGCTAAGAAACTTGGCGTAGATGAAAACAAACTCACAAGAGGCTTCCAAGGTTTGCTAAAAAATGGTAGTCATTGGAGAGGTAATCATGTTTGTTTGGTGGCTATGACACTTCTTTTTTCCCACAAGAAAGACCTTCTCTCATGTGCAAGCTTGTCAAGTTTTTGTATTTTCTGTTGCACATTATTTTTTATTTGTTTTAATCACTTGTATGTTTATGGTTTCAGGTCGGGTACGCCTACAGTGGCTTCACTGGAAATTTCATTTCACGTAATCCTGACTGTTTAGCATAGGAGTAGGAGTAGTGTTTTATTTCTTGTTTTTCTTTTCTTTCTGGTTTTCATGTTTGTTTTCTTGCTAACTTGGTTTGGTTTGTTTGCTTGCTCGCTTTTCTTTGTTGTTGTCTTTTCGCTTTACTTTGCTATTTTTTCTTCGATTTGTTTTGTTTTCTTAATATCATGCTATTTTGGTTTTGCCAATAGGTGTTTCCCTCTACTAAGTTCTGGCTTTTGAATGAGTATGTGGCTAGGATCCAAAGAGTCTTTTGACAATGCAACACTTGGCCAGTTCTGTGTTTGTCTTCCCTGTGCTTGGTTATAACCTTTGGTCGATGAAGTATTGATAGAAAATACAATATGTATGCAAGGGAAACTCTGGTCCAATCATGAACCTTTGTCCACACTAGAAAACCCCATGCATATACTCATTCTTGTTCTCTGTGTGTTCAAGCTCACCCAACTAGTAGAAAATATAAATGAGCAAACCTAAATCATAGATATTACATGCTTCTCTGAAGGAAAAACCTCTTATTCTCTCAATAAGTCTGAATCCCTCTTTCTCCCAAAAATAAATAAGTTCCTATGCACAATCATCTTTTCAAAAAATACAAAGGTGAAAGAAAAGAAAGGCTTCTTGCGTAGAGAGGTGAAACATGCAACTCCACCAGGGTAGTGACCAAGCTCGCTAGTAGTGGAGCAATACATGTGTTCCTAAATGACTCCACCAAGGTACTTTCTAGGCCTGCTGGCAGTGGAGCAACACTAGAGATGAAAACTTATACTCTGAAAATTTTAAACTCATGAGCCAAAATACCCTTCCTGATTTTGAAACAATGTGATCAAGCTGAAACTTTTTGTTGTGTTTGATGGAGTTGACAAAATGTGAACAATGTCTCTACATGGTGTAAGTTGGGAAACCAAAATAACCTGCACACCGATTCAATATTCCTGATAGAACAAGGCCTTGTGTTGTCAATGAACTGAAACAGAGAAGCTGATATTCAACCAATGTCACCAAGTGTTGTAGTGACTGCAACACCCTCCAAACTTTTGGCTCGCATCCAATTTTGGAGCCTTACTTGGTTTTTTCCTTGATGTTTGCAAACACTTGGGCTCATCCCATGAGATCGTGTCGAGTCTTTGCACCCTCTTTGCTTGACTGTTCACCAATTGTCTTTTAGCATGTTGGTTACAATGTCATGCTTGTAGTCTTGTTCTGGATGTGTTGAAGGTCCATCTTTGTGTGTACAAGCTGTGTTCGCTATGTAAAAATTAGTTGCACTATCACACGAAGTTGTATGCAATTTCATGCAAGTTTCGTCACGGTCGGTCAATGATCTATCTTAAGTGTCGCACTTGTTTCTCGCACCCTTTGGTCAGTCACACTGACCATATGTTGTCTTGCTGGTTTTAGGTGTCTTTTCGTTGAGTCATGTTGAGTGTGTGTTCGTAAGGTCATGTATACACAAGTTAAGTCACTCACACACTTAGCCATTCTACCAAAGATCTGTCAACTAGACCACCCTTCATCAGCCAAACCTCCACTAATATGCATTGCATAGTCTCAGCCCTCATTGACCAAGCACTGTTGCCCAGAATTGTGCAGAGCTTGAGGCTTCCTCCCAGGTAGTCTACACTACACAATCCTAGAATCAACCTGGCTGATTGTCACCCAAAATAGTGAAATTTTTTTCCAAGAACCCATCTCATTCTGTGCTTCCCACAAGCCTATCCAATAAGTTCCTTGTTGGTCAACCGAAAAATTTGACTAGGCAATCACCCCGAGCTTCACTCCTCCCAAAAATTGCATAGAAGCTATCAGCCTACCTACCTAAACTAACTAAAGAAATTGTGTAGACAAGAGGGACAGGTGCCCGCGGCCTGCCACTGCACTATCTCTAAAAATTGTTCATTTTTATGAGTCAATCCCCCTACTAGCCGACTTACTGCTCCTCCTGAAAATTGCACATTTTTCTTGGACTATCCACAAACTGCACAAATCCCCACTCAACCAAGAAATCATGAATACATGTCTTGCATGAATCCCTCCCAGATATGTGTAGTTTTGGCCAGTAAGCGCCCACAACCCACTCCTAGCCTCCTCTGAAAATCTGAGCATTTTTCACTGCCAGTGCCTCCTTCTGCCCGCATTGCCTTCACCAGAAAAATTGCACAGTTCTGCCCCTAGCTGAGTCAGATCCCATAAATGTCACTGTTATCTTGGACTACTCAACCCAACCTCTAAGTGAACTATGTGTAATTTTTACCAACAGTGTTCTAGAGCCTCGCATCCCAGCCTAAAATGTGCTTTGTACAGTTCCAGAGCCTTTTCCTCTCTCCCGATCATCTGCACTCGAAAGCGAAAGATGATGCATCATGGTAGATTAGGGTATTTTTGGATTTGATGTCATCTCATCATGAGTGATTGTAGATATAGGTACATGGATGATAAATGGCATGACGAAAAATGAGATGAGCAAGGAGCACATGCTAGGAGACTTGTTCGCGAACGAATGAATGCATGAAGCATGCGAAGTACCAGCGAAGGGGATACATGTACATGCAACACCAATTGAACACCAAGACCATCGAATACTCTACACACCTTGTCATGCAGAGGTGAAGCTATGATACACCAAGAGCACACTCATCACTCAACAACACTATAGCTCGACATGGACACCACCATCAACATGAACATGCTAGCATTGCCATGTTGAGACATGTCATCAGTTGTCTTGGCCACATCACTACTGTGGGCCATACTACTATAACCAATGTAATGTAACATGGAAGTCCAAGAGACCCACATATGAATTTGAAGAGTCATGTCAGTTGAAGAGTCACGTAAGTCAAATAGTCATGAGGGAAGTTGAAGAGTCACAAGGGTCAAGTTCACCCTTGGCTATATATACCCCTCTTTTGTACATGCAAATGACTTTTCACCTTCGCTCCTCCCACATAGCCTTGAGAGTCTGTAATATTTTCTTTGAGGAGTGAGCAGTGGCTCCATCACCCCACCATCGGATGGTGTACGGATGTGTCTTGGAAATTTCGCTTAATTCCGAAGCCTACTAATAGGCCAACAAATTTTCACACATGTATTGTATTCATTTGCAAGACTTTTCTTTTGATGCTTGTAATGCATGTGGTTTTAACTTCTACTAAGATAGTGGAATTATTTAAGTTTTTTTAGTTGATATGCTATTGGAAATGTGTTGCATTAGTTTTATTGCTGTCTTGCTCATGTGGACTACTTTGCTAGACAATCGATAGACTCATTCTTGTAAACTTGGTATAATGACCATCACATTCATGTGGACTACTCTGTTGTGTGTTGTATGTGCTATCTGTTCACCTTTTTGTTTGTGACTGTCGCATTTGTGTGCAATACTCTGTCTGAAGCTGCAGAGATCCTATTGTGTTATGTGTCTCTAACAATTTTGGGACTATTCCCTTTCGACTTGAGACTCACTCTCATCCTCTCCCTCTGTAGTGAAAGAACTTTGACACAAGCGACACTAAGCACTAACCAAGCACACAAACCTTGCTATTTGAAGACTAAGTATACCACTCTCATGTGTTGACAAGCAAGAACTAAGGCATATCTTTAAGATAATGGCAACTGGGCCATCATATTGGATGGGACTCCTACACCAAATGATGTGAGGTCAAGTTGGGACTTCATACTGGGGAGATCCCCTAAGTGTTGGTGGATCCTACATTTTCAATGGGTGGATTCAGTTGGGATTATCTTCACGCCTAGAACTAACTGCATATGCATAGTCAATTTTGAAATTTCACTTTATAACACAACAAATGGGCCATATTAGTGTGGAAACAATTTCTTGAAGGGATTGATCCTAAGTCTCTAGGCAAAAATCACACTTGATTTACCACTTGAACAAATCCTGCTTGATAAACATCACCAATGCTAACCCACTCATTTTTTGATGTCAAAAAGGTTTTCTTTTATGATATTTATGAATCATTTAACTATCAGATTTCATAAGACAGTACAATGAATTGGCTGCATTAGCATGGTATCATGAGCCCCCTAGGTCATCGTCTTGCCTAATCCACCTAGGTTCAACTAATTTCGAGAAGGCACAACAATTTGGTATGATCAACATGGTAACATTTATGTGAGGGATTTGACCTATGTCTCCAAAGAAAGCACATTTGATTGCCACTTGACCAAAACTTACTTGAAAAACATCACCCAATATTAAAACACTTCTTGAAATGTTATAAAATGAGAGCTGTACAATATTCATTATAGTATTTATATGTATGTTGTATTTCTTTCTCATATTTGTGTTGTGACCAAGGTGAATTGAAACGTTGAAGGCTTTTGACAAGAGATAGTTACCTTTTCATTATTAAATATTTCAATCTTTCCTATTTCCTTCAGCTTGTTGGTAAGTAAAGGTTCGTTTGCTTGTCTTTGTTGTTGAGCATGAAAATTCACAATATTGTTCTTACAAGAAAGTTATCTTCTTAATACTTTCTAGTTGTTCATAGTCTATCTAAAGTATGATTTTATTTGAATGATTTATTCCTTTCTAATGTAGACAAGTGAATATAAGAACTTATTAGATAAATGTGTAGATCAAGTTGTTGAACTCAAGTCCCCTCAAGATGATGTATGCTTAGAAATTGCTATTCAGTTAGATCTAGATGCTAAAGAATGTTATAAGTCACCCTTATAAGTTGAAACTATTTGATTGCTTTTGTTTGCATTGTCTACCAATATTGATTAAATTTTATGACTGGATATTCAATTGAATACAAGTTGAAATGCACTAAGGGGAATGATAAATTTTAGTGTAATATTTCAATATATGGTGTTATAGTTAACATACTGTTGTGATTTTGTTGGACTGAAAAATGAAATCATTAGAGGAAATTTCAGCCTAAAAGTGCCCATGAAATTATCATGTAATTTCCATGTCGTAATATGTAAACCAATAAAAATTCTTCAAATTTAAAAAGACATGCATGTAACTATTTTGGAGGGAAAAGAAGAAAAACTACTATTTTAATTGTATTTTTGGCTTATCTCCTTATAGGTTTACTCAAATTTCAAGTGTAAACATTCATTGGATGTGGAATTGAATTCCACATCCAACAATTACCCATTATGCGTATTTTTTTAGAAGACCCACATTGGTAAAAAATGAAGATACATTGAAAAACATGTTGAACATGTTTTTCTAATGTATCTTCATTTTTTATCAATGTGGGTCTTCTCAAAAGTAAGAGGAATGGGTACTCGTTGGATGTGGAATTTAATTTCACATCGAACGAGTGTCTACACTTGAAATTTGAGTAAAATTAAAAGGATATAAGCCAAAAATACAATAAATAAAAGTAGTTTTCTTCTTTTCCCTCCAAAATTCATAAATCTTATTTTATTAATTTAACTATTATTTTATTATTTGTCCTTAGGAGGCCACTTTTAGGGTGAAATTTCCTCTAGTGTTGATAGATCCATTATCCAAGGTCATACACTTGGCATGCTTTTGTTCTATTTTTCTATGTTGGCCTTGAAATCTTCAGGAGCATATACTATAAGTGACTGGAATACTTAGTGTTTTAGATTAAAGAGCTGCAAGAAACAGAACAAGAAGATGATACTGGATATGTATGGATGTGAATTCTCAGGTTCTATGTCTCAACATAGATATCCATTTTATTTATCAATAATTAGTCTATTCAGTCTATCATTTAGCACAGATTGAAATATAACAGATGAATACAATTTTCACATTTTAACAGTTCATTTGAAATTATTATTTTGTTTGATACTTTCTTTTTTCCCCCTTTATTTGAATTATTGATTCTCTAGAATTATTTTCCACGTTTGTAATGTTTGGAGAGAATTCATCTATCTCATTATTGTCTTGACTAGAATTTTTTTTTTTTTACCTCAATTCATTTCTCATTGTATGAATGTTCCATAAAATTAGGAACAATGTTGTCAAGTCTTTATAAAGGAATCTTGTGGGTTTAGAGGAGATTTAATTTTTATGAATTCTAGCTTATTTGTTGAAATATGTTGCATGGGAACTGCTCCAAGGTGTTTGGGAACCCTTCCTAGAATTTCTTGTACTTGGGTAACTGGAGCTAGAATGAAACATTCTAGATTAGGTATTATTGGATCTAAGAATTTAGGGAGCATTCCAAGAGCTTTGGTGTCAAGTTTGAGCAACTCCCAGGGGGAATTCCACCTTGTCTGTTGCAGTTAGGGACTTGTAGATATTATTAATAGGCTTGTCACCCATGTGCATTCCTAATAGTGTGGACCCCTAAAAAATGTCAAACATATGCATTTTGAGTTGTTGTTTTAGCATTTCACCACTATTGGGCCCTACAAATGGCCAATAAGGTCTGCAAACCCTAGAACATTAAATTATGATAAGAAAATTAAATAAAATACTTTATTCTTAATCTATAAAGACACTTCTAGCCACATGAATTACAACATTCTCAACATTTGCATTTTCTGTTTGTGATTGGAGTGTGTGAAACTTTATTCATAAAAAATAAAGATTCAACCCTCTTATTGATTAGGAGTAAGATCACAACCGATAGTTTTGTGTCTAATATTAAATCTTATATGCCCTATTTTCTTTCTTGGATACCTATGTTATTGTGTTTTAATGTAATATCTAATTTGTGCATTGTTAGCTGAGATGGTTATTGTGTTTGTACTAATTGAAGTATGTGGATTTCCACTAGTATCCAAATGATTACATTTTAGCCTGTTCTAGTTTGGATAATATAATCCAAATTTGGAATATGAGTGATGCATCTTCTATTGTAGTTTCAAGAGGTCACACTAGCCTTGTTAAAGGAATTTCATGGGATCCAATTGTTTCTTTTCTGGCAATCCGATCAGATGAAAAAATTGTCATTATTTGGCGTATTAGTGACTAGAGTCTAGAACAAAAAACTAAAGGCCATTCGGGGAAATCAGTAAGGCCTTGAATCAATAAATTTTTTTGGTAAGACTGCATGTGAAAATGTTAATTTTTGTTGCACTAATTCTATTGTTTGTTAACACTGTAGGTAGGTTCAACATTCTTTAGGCACCTTGGATGGTCACCTTGTGGGAATTTTATTACAACAACACATGGATTTCAAAATCCAAGCCATTTTACACCAGTGTTAGAAAGGGGAGAATTGTCCCCTACTTTTGATTTTTTTGGGCCATAATGCTCCGGTTGTTGCGGTGAATTTTAACAATTTATGTTTTGCAAACATCAACTCAATGGGTCAGGGTTAGTGGACCATGAATAAGTTGACACCAGTGGAGGTGCTAATGGTGTAGTGAAGTTGGTTGTAAAGGATTCATCACCATATAATGTAATAACAATGGGAAGTCGGGACTATAGCATCATTTTGTTGACCATAGAAGAATTTTTTTCTTCTATGATGCAATTTTGAGCCAACTGTCATACATTATTTATTTTATGCTATCTTTTTCTTTCCATTTTTTTGCACATGTTATCTATGGCCTGAGATTTCTAGCATGTAACTTAGTTGACATGATTGTGCTTAAGCTTTTGATTGTGCTAGAGAATACTAAGTTCCTAAGGTCTTCTTTCCGATGGTGACATTTTATTTGTTTTTCTTATACAGGTAATTATCTGAACACATATTGGCCACTACCACCCAACTGAAGAAAACTTATTCGAGTTTGTTGCTTTTTTGGGGAAATATGGCATTGAAATTACTGATGTTGAGGTATATGTCATATAAATCCTTTATGGTCTACTTTACCTTATATTCTAGTGTTCATCATCTTTCACGTCTTATACTCTACATTGTATCTTCTTTCATTTTCATAAGAGGAACTCAATATTGATGGTAAGAAGCAAGAATTGAAGAAAGAGGAGAACAATAACACTGGAGTGACAAATACAGAAAAACATAGAGAAGAGAACCGGTGTAGTGATACCCTTAAATCCAAAATCCCACATGAGACACACACATAAAAACTAATGGTCAAGTCTTTAGAGTTTGTGAATTCACTTGTAATGACTTGGAAACACCAGGATAATGTTTTGAAGAGATGAAGCAATATTTCATGCGTAAATTGCAGGCCAACCAATATTAAGTTGGAAACTCATATTTTAATACTTGACATTTCATATAATTGTACTTGATATTATTTAATATTGTAATTAACATATATAACTTTGTGTTTTCATATTAGATGAACATGCACATTGTATGTGTTGGGTCCCTATAATACTAGTGATTACCCCATTACTATTGTAGTTATACCCCTATTTATATTGTTGTGCCCCTATTACCCCCATATTGTTATTTCTGTGCCCCTTAGAATCCCTCTATTGTTATTTTTGTGGCTTTATATTATTATTATTAGGTCGGCTAGATTATATTGTGACTCCTTAGACTCCTATATATAGAAAGGAGGTTTTGTCATTTGTATCATCCAAGAATTGTTCATTTATGTAATGCAAAGGAGTTTGCCCCCTCGAAGAGGCTGAATTCTAAGGCGTGGATCTCTCTTTTCTATCTTTTTGTGAGCTGGTTTCATAACATTTGGTATCAGAGCTTTGGATTCTAGGGTTTCGCTGCTCCAAACATGTCATCGTGGCATTTTCGCTATAACTTTTTTTCTGTGATGTTTCAGAAGTTGCAAAAAAAACCCATTTGAGAATACATCTCGCTGAACCTTGGATCCGAATTTTAGAGCTTTTAGCGCGATATTTGCGGAGATATGATCTGAGGAAGTTGGTATTTTTGCAGACTCCTGAATTACATTTAAAACAGGTGACCTGAGGAAAATCGTCATAACTTTCTCTCTGAGGATCGGATTGAAATTTCATAAGAAGGTATAGAAAGAGGACGGACTGTAGTTTCTTTTATGTGTGTTTCAGATTCAAAGGTTGAAACAGGGACTCATGGCACATCGTACAACTTCGCTCTACTGAACTAGTCTAAAAGCAAGTCACTGTGGGAGATTTCACATAACTCTTCCTTGGAGAATCCAATTTGGCTCAGACTTGTGGCATTGGAAAGAGGACGCAGAAGGCTACTACAGGTAGCAATTTCAGAATTGGATGATCCGAAATTACAGAGATACATCAGATTCAATATCAGGCTTCTATATAGTGAAAAAAGGTGTGTAGTTTTTTTTTTTAAATTTTTGTGTAAGCTCGGTTTAACGGAATTCAAAGGGCATAGTAAAGCATTATTATCGGTAACTGATGCCCCAAGGAAAGAAAATGCAAACACCTAGTAAGGAACCTGAAAGCTCTAGCATGACTCATGAAGAAGAGGAAGAAATGTTACATGATATATCAAAATTACAAGAACAAGTGCAACAAATGTCACGCTCACAAAAGCTAACAGAAGCTAAGATAAGTGGTGTGGAATCTAAGGTAAATGGCGTGGAATCTAAGATAAAGGGCATGGAAGCTAAGATGGAGGATTCGATGGCAAATTTGAAGATAGATTTGAATACAAACATGGAAGAATTGAAGAAGTTGCTACAAGAAAGGGTCACTAATGGTGAAAAGGTAGTAAAGGAAACTCATGATGAGAACAAAAGAAACGTTAATCATGATTCCATAGACTCTAATGTTGGATCAAAGACTCACCACATTCCAAAAATCGATATGAGGAAGTTTGATGGCAAGGATCCCGCCACATGGATATTACAGATGGAGCAATTCTTCGATCTCAATAATGTGCAAAACACACAAAAGGTACGTATGGCAACTTTATATTTGGAACCAAATCAGTTTGTATGGTATCAATGGCTTTGTTCTCGTAAACAATTTATCACTTGGGCAATTTTTACGGAAGAATTAATAGCACATTATGAGGATACAAAAAGCAACACCTTTTTTAGCCAATTGATAAGTCTCAAACAAAAGGGTTCAATAATGGAGCACATTGAGGAGTTCCAAAAATTGAACATAAGGGTAAAAGATATTCCAGAGGAGCATAGGATTGATGTGTTCATAGGGTCTTTAAAGGATAATATCCAACATGATGTGTGCCTTTGGGAACCTGATTCATTAGAGAAGGCATTCAGGTTAGCAAGAAAAATGGAAAGCAAAATTATGGCAACTAGGAAGCATACCATTCACAACTATAAAGACGGAAGTATTGTTGCCCATAGTCTTCCACAACCTACAAGGTTGACACCACAACAATTGGAAGAAAAAAGAGCAAAAGGGCTTTGTTAAAATTGTGATAGCAAATACACAAAAGGTCATAAGTGTGCTGAGAAGAAATTATTCTACATAGATTGTGAAGAGGAAGAAGAAAAGGAGCAAGAAAGGTCAAAAGAAGAGGATATATTCCAGGAACAAAGCCTAGATGAAGAACAAATAAATCCGACCATATCTTGTAATGCATTGGCGGGAATTACCACTCCTCAAACCATCAAGATAGAAGGACAAATCAAGAAGAAAAAGGTAATAGTGTTGATTGATTCAGGAAGCACCCACAATTTTATTCATTGTAGGGTAGCAAAAGAATTGAATTGCTTCCTATATCCAGCACCAGAGTGTCAAGTGATGATTGCAAATGGAGGAACAATAAATTGTTCTGGAAAGTGCCATAATATCAAGCTATCCATGGGAGAATATGTATTGACTAGCCCAATGCTTTCCATTCCAATGGGAGGTGCTGATGTTGTACTAGGAGTCCAATGGCTACAATCCTTGGGTACAATAGCTTTTAATTTTCAAGAACTTTTCATGAAATTTTCTATGGAAGGAAAGGAAGTTGAATTAAGGGGTATTGCAGGGAAACCAGGAAAGATAATCAGCTCTAATGGAATGACAAAGCTTCTAAAAAAGGAGCAAAGAGGTGTAATTGCACAATTATGTTCACTAGATGTTTCCACATTGGAATCATCTATTTCTCCAGATCTCCAAAAAGTCCTGGACAATCATTCCAAGGTATTTGAGACTCCCAAAGGTCTCCCACCTATGCGTGATCATGATCATGCTATTCATCTGATTCCAGGAAGTGTTCCTCCAAACATCAGGCCGTACAGATATCCATATGTCCAAAAAAGTGAAATTGAACGTATGGTTGCAGAAATGCTAGAGGCTGGTATAATTCAACCGAGTCAAAGTTCTTTCTTAGCTCCAGTAGTATTGGTGCACAAGAAGGATGGATCATGGCGCATGTGTCCAGATTATAGGGAGCTCAACAAGCTCACTATTAAAGATAAGTTCCCCATTCCTGTTATTGATGAATTACTGGATGAATTGCATGGATCAATTTACTTCACCAAGTTGGATCTTCGTTCGGGATATCATCAAATTAGAATGAAGGTTGAAGACATTCCGAAAACAGCATTTAGAACTCATGAGGGTCATTATGAATTTTTGGTCATGCCTTTTGGCCTTACCAATGCACCTTCAACATTTCAAGGTTTGATGAATTCAATTTTCAAACCATTCCTTAGAAAATTTGTGTTAGTATTTTTTGATGATATACTAATCTACAGCAAGTCTTGGAAGGATCATGTTGAACATGTTGACAGGGTGTTACAACTATTGGAGGAGAAACAATTATATGCAAAAAGATCCAAATGTTTCTTTGGAGTCCAGGAGGTGGAATATTTGGGTCATATTGTATCTCATGAAGGAGTTAAGGTAGACCCTAGCAAAATTAAAGCCATTAAGGAATGGAAAATCCCCACATCCATAAAGCATCTGCGAGGATTTCTTGGGTTGACAGGGTATTATCGCAAGTTTGTTAAGAATTATGGGAGAATAGTTGCACCTCTAACAACATTATTGAAGAAAGATTCATTTTCATGGACTTCGGAAGCAACAAAGGCCTTTGAACATCTTAAAGAGGCAATGTGCCAAGCACCGGTCTTAGCTACTCCGGACTTCACAAAAACCTTTATTGTGGAATGTGATGCTTCAGGAAATGGAATTGGTGCTGTTCTAATGCAAGATGAAAGACCCATTGCTTTTGAAAGTCGTCCAATCAAGGGAAAGTTTTTAAGCAAAGCTATTTATGAGAAGGAAATGTTGGCAATACTCCATGCACTTAAGAAATGGCGACCCTACCTAATGGGAAGACACTTCAAGGTAAAAACAGATCATGATAGCCTTAAATACTTTTTAGAACAAAGATTATCCTCTGAAGAGCAACAAAAGTGGGTCACAAAGATGTTGGGTTATGACTTTGAAATCATCTACAAAAAAGGGAAGCAAAATGTGGTGGCAGATGCACTCTCAAGAAAGGATGAGGATGTGGAAGCATTGTTGTGTGCCATTTCTATTATCCAACCAGATTGGATAAACGAAGCAAGGGAGGAATGGAAGAACGACGAAGAAGTGTGGGCACTTATTCAAAAGCTACAACAAGATTCCAGTACTTCTGATACATTTAGCTGGCAAAATGATTCGTTATGGTACAAAGATCGCTTATACCTCTGTAAGAATTCCCAGCTAAAACAAAAGATTCTTATGGAATTGCACACTTCTCCCTTAGGAGGGCACTCAGGATTTTTAAAAACTTACCACAGGGTTAAGAAGGAATTTTTTTGGGATGGCCTTAAATCAGATATTCAAAAGTTTGTGGTGGAATGTTTGGTTTGCCAGCAAAATAAAGTTGAAACAATTAAGACACTGGGTCTATTACAACCTTTATCCATTCCAAGCCAACGTTGGGAGGAGGTTTCAATGGATTTTATCACAGGTTTACCCAAGTCTGAGGGAAAGAGTGTCATCATGGTGGTAGTTGACAGACTTACCAAGTATGCACACTTTTGTGCATTATCACATCCATTTAAAGCCAGTACAGTTTCTACTGCATTTATGGAAACAGTTCAAAAGCTACATGGAAACCCAAAGATTATTGTAAGTGACAGAGATCCCATTTTCACTGGAAATTTTTGGACAGAATTATTTTCTTGTCTTGGTACTCAGTTAGCTCATAGCTCATCTTATCATCCTCAATCTGATGGGCAAACTGAGATAGTAAACAAATGTTTGGAAGGATATCTTCGTTGCTTTGTATCTGATAAACAGACACAATGGGTCAAATGGTTGCCTCTGGCTGAATGGTGGTATAACACTTCCTTCCATACAGCAACAAAAATGACCCCATTTATGGCACTTTATGGGTATCAACCACCATCCATCACATCATATTTAAGAGAAAATTCTAAGGTTCAGGCAGTGGAACATCACATCGAACATCAACAACAAGTCCTCCAACTCTTAAAGGATAACCTCGTGTTGGCACAAAATAGAATGAAACAACAGGCAGATCAACATCGCAGTGAAAGAAGTTTTGATGTAGGTGATTGGGTATTCCTACGGCTACAACCATATAAGCAAATGTCCCTAAAGCAAGCTAAGAAGGATAATAAATTATCACCAAAGTATTATGGTCCGTACAAGGTGTTGGAAAAGATTGGTACTATGGCATACAAATTGGAGCTCCCTGCAGCTTCTCGATTGCACCCAGTTTTCCATGTTTCATGTTTAATGAAGGTTATAGGTGACAAGCTCCCAATTCAAACAATATTGTCAGAACTTGACGAGGAAGGAAAAATTATATTGGAACCGGAAGCAATCACAGAAACAAGAACTCGACAGCTACGAAATCGATCAATTTCAGAGTATCTTATCAAGTGGAAGAACTTATCCGCTGAAGATTCCACATGGGAGGATCAGAATTTTGTGCAGAAGTATCCAGAACTGCTCAAGCGTTGAGGACAACACTTTTTTGAAGGAGAGGGGCATGTTGGGTCCCTATAATACTAGTGATTACCCCATTACTATTGTAGTTATACCCCTATTTATATTTTTGTGCCCCTATTACCCCCATATTGTTATTTATGTGCCCCTTAGAATCCCTCTATTGTTATTTTTGTGGCTTTATATTATTATTATTAGGTCGGCTAGATTATATTGTGACTCCTTAGACTCCTATATATAGAAAGGAGGTTTTGTCATTTGTATCATCCAAGAATTGTTCATTTATGTAATGTAAAGGAGGTTGCCCCCTCGAAGAGGCTGAATTCTAAGGCGTGGATCTCTCTTTTCTATCTTTTTGTGAGCTGGTTTCATAACAGTATGGCATTTGTTTAATTTAGTCACAAAATCATACTAATTAATTTATGTTGATCAATAATGAGTACATAATATCAATCTAAAACTACTTAATTAGTAGTTTATATTGATTAAAGTTGAATAAAAATAAAATGAATATACAAAGAGTAAATTAGTTGTTTATAATGATTATTAATTAAAGTAAATGAAATGAATATAAACTACTAAATCACTAGTTTATATAATGAATATGAAACTACCAAAAAAAAGATAAATGCCTGTTGTAAATGATAAATTTGTGATTACAAATGACAACTGAATTTTTCATATATACGACTATTAGTAGCTAATTTACAATGTCTTATAGCACAACTGAAATTTAGTCATATTTCTTTGGTCATTAATTCATTGCAAATGATGACTAAAATTTGCATATATATGACTATTAGTAGCTAATTTATAATATCTTATAATGCGACCAACATTCTAGTCATATTTCTTTGGTCATTAGTTGGTTTTCTTGGGTGATCATGTAGTATTATATTTTGTTGTATATTTGGTCATTAATTGTGGCAATTAATGACTAAATCTATGACTACATTAATGACCAAATCTGTGACTAGTTATACTACTACACGATAAAATTGAGACACCCAATTAATGATTAAGATAAATATGACTAAAATTTGGTCATGTTATAAGACATTGTAAATTAGCCAATATTGGTCACTGACCAAAAAATAGTCATTTGTATGCAAATTTTAGTCATTTTTTACTAATTAATTAGCCATTTTGTACTAGTGAATCAATGATATTTTTCTATGCATTGTTGGTGCATATGCTTTTCAACCAAATTGCCAAAGTAATAAAATACATATGTATGGATGAAAATGTACCCTTTCACTCATGAAAAATTATGTAAGGCTGATACAAATGAATGAGTGAAAGAAATAATAAAAAGTAACAATAACTCTTGGAACCCTCATACCATGCATAGCTCCCCCTGATCCCATTATACCTCCAATAGGAAGGTTGACCATGCAAACCTAAATGTGCATGAGGCTCATGAACATCCCATGTTTCTTCTACTTATGAAGTTGTTGTATTGCTACCATATGCTCCCCTTGAGGCTATGCATGCCTCTCATATATATTCTACAACCTTGTATGAATATGCATATATCAACAAACTATAGCGGGGCTAGCTCCTCTACTCAAAATCTAAAGAGGAAGAATATGTTCTTGATTTCTTGCTTCTTTTAACTATCCCCTTCAACACATACACATTATTCGATGTCTTAATTCCTTTGGAAATGACTCTCTTAGACTAATTCTTTCTGATGTAGCATCCTTTCCAGTTGAATATCACTTTCTTTCCTTTGTATACCATCTGAATCACACTTAGAATATTGTGCTTCAACCCCTCAACTAGTATCACATTAGCTTCAAAGAACTTCTCATCACCAAGACTAACACTTTTCTTGCCCAACACCTTAGTAGGTGTAATGTCACCTGCCCATATTTGGTCTTTATCAAAGAGAGAAATCCACTATTTTCCATTGAAAGTTGATGGGAAAATCCACTATCTATATAGCATCAATCATCATGAACAAACATGCATTGAGAAATGCAACACTTGACTTGTTACTCCTCCTTTTTCTTCCACATGGTTCTAGGTTGCTTCTTTACTTGGGAACTCTCCTTTGTCTTTCTTCTAGCTATATTCTAAATCTATTGATCCTTTTGATCAGATGGCTTGAAGAATATGAACACAAAACACTTCACATGTCAAAGATATGAAGCTAAGGGATCTTATTTTCTGACATTGTTCATGCTAGATCTCCACCTTGGATTACTTTTTCCTTGACCCCATGCACTAGATTTGTAATCAATTGCCTTATGGCCAAACAAGTTGCATGAGAAATAATAACCATTAAACTTATATGTATACCTAATGGTTGGTCCTCTTCTTCGTTGTCCAAACTATTTCACATCCTTTTGATAAGAAGTGAACATTATGCTTCTGTAGTTGGCTGCCACATGTTAAACATTGTTATAGATGTAGCACTCTACATCATCCATCAAAGGATAAAATGTATTATTGCTTCTCCTTTGAAATCTATCAGATCTACTACAATATTTAACCCTAGGAGTGAATTATCTCTTAAATGTGGGCTCTCCTTGAGGTCTTCTTCTCTACTACTATTGGATCTGTTGTTTGTTTCTTTGGTTATTTCTCTTAATGTTATTGTTTTTTATAGGCCTTTTGGGTTATACACTATTGTTATTACTTGCATGCAAGCTAGACTCTCCCTTATGAAAAACAAGACCAAATATAATCATGGGATATATTTTGTTATCAAGAAAATTGTCAAAGGCTATCATGCTCTTCTCCAATTTCAACTATTTCCTCAACTTGATAACTTCAACTTTAACTAGATTTCCAAGTTGACCATATTTTTCTTTTAGCTAAATGGACATAACATGCTTAGTCCTTTTAGCTTCTTGAAGTTGTATCTTCAGGATAAGAACCTCTTCTAACCGTGTCTTGAGGATGATGACTTCTTCCTTTAGATTTTCTCTCATGTCATTATAGATCTACAAGAGCTTTTCTTGATCTTTGCATGCAGTTGTTAGTCTACTAACTCTAGTAAATGTTTTTCCAATAACATATAAGGCCAACTAATATTATTCTTGAAGTAGCATTAGTTTATCACAATCATCATCACCATCTTCGCTAGGAAACTCAACATCACTAGAATCAGAACCATCTAGAGTATAACTCAAAAGTAACTCATTAGTATTTATACATTTAGATCCATTATGGTGCAATACCTCTAGTTCTTGATTTTTTATTTCTTCTCATGATCTACTAAAATCACACTAAGAGGATGAGACTCTTCCAAGCTAAGATTCTTGATTCTGAGGGTGCTTCTTATTTTTCTTCTTCTTACTCTACTTTTCAACCTTTTTCTCTCCATTAATGCTACTATCACCCCCAAACAACACTTTCAGTTTGTCCCAAATATCCTTGGTAGATTTTAGATATGCGACTTTCTCCATATGTGAATTATGGAAACTCACATAAATAATGCATCTTGGTTGACAATTCTATTGCATTACTTTAGGTGAAAGTGGATCCTTGCCACATCCTTCACACACTAGCCTCTGAATGTTAGATTCAAAAGCTAGAAATTGAGATTTAAACATTTCATGCCATATCTTGGAATTTGTAGTAGTGTGGATAGATACTCCTGGAGGATTCATTCTATAATTTTATTTTTATTTTTTTACCAACACCCCTTGGATCCTATCTCTAGTGATTAAGTTGTAACTAGGAGCTTGGCTCTTATACCACTTGTTGGAAGCATTGAATAATATGAAGAAGGGAGGTGAATCAATATTGTGCCCTATGATCAATTTTTACTTAATTTTTCCTTCCTTATCACAAACCCTTATTCCTTTATTCATTAGCAACATAGTATATGAGAATATATAAATATAAATAGGTAAACCACATGAGCATCTATAGCATAAGAAAATAACCATGAGAAACAACACAAAAAAGCACATCATCACACATAGAGACACAAGGTATAAGGTGGAAATCCAAAGGGGTAAAATTCACCATCAGCTGATAGTCTTTGTCTTTATCTTTCTTATTAATCTTCAAATCTTCTTTTACATATGATCACTATCCACCACTAGTGTGCAAGCCACAACTTTTGAATCATGTGGGCCACAACATGCTCCAGGCCACTGCCTGTATGAACTTTACTTCCACCACCTGCTGGTAGCGACCACTCCCTCGACTTTGCAGGACATTACCTGATGGAAGCCACCACTCTAAATAAGTCTTCCTAGCCACCACTAGACTATCCAACCACTACTAGATGTAAGCCACCACTCCCAAGTTCTTAGGCCACTACCTGAAGGATGTTGCTACACCCTATCACAGCAAGCCACTACTTTCGTCACTAAAGGCTAGAACCCTCAAGAACATCTCATGGAGCTCATTTCATCTAATTTAAAACTCTGGCCCAGACATACAATAAGTTTGTCAACAACTAAATACAAAAACAGTAACACAATCAATATTTGCAATACAAACTCAACCAATACATCAACCCAACATCATCTACACATGATAATAAAAATATACAAATGTATCCATGGAATCATATACAAATATCTAGAACACAAACAAAGCAACAATATATGTAGCATATGATCATTATAACAATACATGACATTCTTAGCTAATCATTCTTGCAACACATTGTTAGCAATCCGATCTCTAATCTCCAACTTCAATAACTACAAAAATACTTTGTTCTCCATATCAACAAGAACATGATACTTGCATCTGAATAAAATTTTTGATCATTTATTCTCCATATGAAATCTTAATATGCCTACAATATTTCTCCAGATTTGATATCTAAATTTCACTATATCTGCAATATTGTAGCTCACATACTCTCTCTTTCTAGCCCCTTCTACTTCACAATCCAACATTTTATCAATGAAGAAATATGAAATCAATACAAAGCGCTAATCCTCAATATTTTTTACAATATCACCTTCAAGCACATCTCATGGACCTCATTTCATCTATTTTCGAACTATGGACCACATACAATAAGCTCATCAACAGTTGAATACAAACACCTGCAATTAATCTTTGTAATTTAAACTCAACCAATACATCATCCCAAAATCATCTACACATGATAATAGAAGTATACAAATATGTCCATGGAATCATATAAAAATCTCTAAAACACCAATAAAAAGAAAAAATATATGTAGCATATGATTGCTACAACAATACATGACATGCTCAACTAATAATTCCTGCAACACATTGTTAGCAATTTGATCTTTGTCTCCAACTCAAATAGCTACAGAAATACTCTATTCCCCATATCAACAGGAACATGATACTTGCTTATGCATACAAATTTTGATAATCTATTCTCCATAGTCACTCTCAATGTGTTTACAATATTTCTCTAGATTTGATATCTAAATCTTACTCTATCTACAATATTGTAGTTCACATACTCTCTATGTCTAACCCCTTATACTTCACACTCCAAAATTTTATCAATGATTAAAGATGCAACTAATACAAAGCACTAATCCTAATTTTTTTTTACTATATCACCTTCTAAAGTGTGGAGAAAGCTTCCCCGGTCTATTTAACCAAATACCATGTGAAAAAACCATAGGAAAAACCCTTGGAATTAACTGGAATGCACACACAATTTGGAAAATCCACCTACAGGTAGTAAAGCACCCTATTCTCTCAAGAACTAAATTATAATTCAGGTAATAAGATCTCAAGGGTGCATTATAATGTATATTTTTTTACTTACTCAAATGTATTACCAGGATCCTTTTCCTAGACCTTTGTCAAACTACTCCAACACTTCCACAAATTGTCCATCTTCTTTTGTAAGCATCTCCAAAACATATAAAGCCTTTGCAAACATAGAATCACCCCAGTAACATGTCATCAAGCCTCTGATCATCAGGAAAAATCCTCAAAGATGGTTGACAACAATGACAATACCATGATGCCAACAGTTGAACCTTGGATCTTTTGGTTTGTACAATTTCACATCACTAGCAATCACCAATTGAGTTGCCCCCTTGGGATATTTAACACATTGATCTAGGTGGATATTGGTAGCCACTCACCTATTCCACTTATACCTCTAGTCAATTTCATCTGCCTCCTTGTTTATTGTAGCATTTACTAATTTTAGTAGTTTTTCGGGCCCTGAACTTCTAGAGAAGTTTTGACCCCCTAAATGATGTTTTTTCGAGGTCCACAATAGGCTCGTAGCTGAAAATCATATAGTATCCAGAGAGACCTTTCCAGTAAGGTATGGTACGTGCCAAACATAGATAATAAGGCCAAGTTACGACCTTGGGAAGTTGGCTGCCCAACTAACCCCAACGGGGCCCACAAACTCTTGGTGTTCCATCTCCTAGGGTTAGGGTTTTAGTTGTTTAAGGTTTTCCATTATTTTTCAATAATAAATAGGCCCTTGAGCCTCATTGTAACACAATTCAGAAGCATGTAGCCACCACATCTGTGGTGCAGGTAAATTCTTAGTGCAGACACAAACAATTCCTCTAGCCCGATTGAGCAGGACTAGCCACAAACAAAGAATCTATGGAAAATATCTTTAATCTAGAATCAATTAAGAGGGCCTAGTTCTTAGAATGCTATTCCACTTGGTGATGATCATGCTTCCTCACTCCAGCTATCTTTTGTTTCCTTCCTTCGAATACCTGAAACAAGCAAACAACAATAACAACAAACGTGACAACATGCAATATTGTATTCATTCTACTTAATAGGTCAAGGAACATTAAGCCATAAAGATGTAAAATGAAACTTCATGTAGGAAATCAATCGATAGTTGCATTAATATAAATCATATTGAGATTACAACTGGTGCCTTGATGTTGTTGTTGGAAATAATACTAAGAGGGGGGGTGAATCAGTATTAGTCAAGTCAATATCTCAATTTCATATACGCTACTTCAATGAAGGCAACCCGCGTGTGTACGTAACTGTGTATAAGGAAACAAGCATATATCCAGCAAACTAATGATTCAGTTAATTCATCATATGTTGATCTTTAATCTATGCATCAGTACTTTATTAAGCTTTAAACAGTAACCATGTACAATTAATAATAGAAAGAACCGTCACACATAAGAAACACACATGAACACCAAGATTTAAGGTGGAAACCCAATGTGGGTAAAAACCACCTACTGCTGTCGTCTGTCTTCTTTTAATAATAAGAAAATATGTTTACAACATGGTACTGGTGCAGACTCATACCAATACACAGGCTTCTACCTGCAAAATGCTACAACCTTCTCTCATTATCCAGCTACTATTGGAAGGGAGCTGCAACCCCCTAGCTCTTGTACTAGCTGATATGTTTACTAGCTCATAGGAACCAACCTACAGAAGGCTACAACCTTTTCTCTTCCTTCAGGTACCATGTTTCATAAATTTTCATACTGGATACTCTTGGAACACAACATCATAATCTGAAGGCCACATTTCGTCCAATTTTCATACTGGACCCATCAACAACATTGAAGCTCAAAATCAATCACCACTGCAATCACAGAAACTCAATCATCACTTTCTGAATCGACCAAACTCAATCACTGACAACCCATGAGTCTCTGACACAACTGAATCAAACACTTATTGAACCTTTGTCACAACTGAATCAACCATTCATTCAAACTTAATCAAATTCAATCAATCAACTGGAACAGACAGATCACTGTAACCAATACACAGATCTGAGTTCAAATCACTACATTATCATTCAGAATCAGTTGTAATCTTAAAACCATGCTTCAGAGTTTATATGCTATTTGGCAGAAGCCAACCTGCATGTATGTACAACTTCTCTGAAGCAAACCAGCGTATAGATAAACACTTTGCTGCACTTCTAGACTTCAAACATAATCACACATAGAGGATAAAACATGTGTTAGTGATCAAATCTATCCCATCCATTATCAGATCACATAATGATAAGTCATTATGATCCTAATCAATCATTATATTTCATCCATCAACACTGAAGCTAATCACAATCAACCAATATGAATATGTAGAATATTGTCACTAGAAAACAGTCACCAGAACACAATGCAGAACCTTGAACACTGCAACAACAAATAGAACCATTATAAAGCATACTTCAGAAGATATACGCTACATCCATAAGCCGAACCAGCCTGTATACACCCTTTTATCAAGGGGAACCAACGTACAGATCTACAATTTCCATTCTGTGATGTATACACTACTTCGGTATGCCGAACCAACGTGTATATGTTGTTTTTCCAAAGCCAACCTGCATACAGATCTGGAAATGCTAACTTAAAGCATCAAAACTATTTCAGACTTTATTCATACCCAGATCATCACATTTACATAATAAAAACATGCATCAGTATTCAGATCTAGAATGTTCAAGATCAAACCACATAATGTTAATACATTTAAGCCTTCATGATTCTGGTCCATCAATTATCATCAGCAATATAGGTGCATCCTTAGTTCAGATCGAAAACCAAAAGCATGCATACTTGATCTCACATCTCATCAGATATTCAATATTTGTTTGACTTGGCCTAATGATCTTCTCCTCCTTTTATAGTTTTAGGCCTTTCTCAATACCATGGGCCAAAACCACTTAGGACCAATACCTTGGATCAAATACCTAGGGTCAATACAACAGATCAAATATCTTGGGTCAGATACCTTGGACCCAAAAACTTGTTTTCCCGAGATATACACACTTTTCCTTCTGTGAAAGTGCATTTGTATGTATATGCTTCTTTTGTTCAATGAACCTGCGTGTATACGTGGCTTGGTCAATGTGAACCTGCGTATACCTCTCTTTCATCATTATGTGTAGCCTAAACTGTAATTCTTTGTTGTTAACATGCAATTCATCTGAGTGAGTTGCCATCAAGGACAACACTTGTATCATAATGCCAACAATCTCCCCCTTTGGACTTGATGGCAACAATTCTTTGTTGTTAACTTGCTGCACTGTGAATTGTCATCTTAGTGAGTTGCCATTGTACATTACTTCTGAACTAATTCCTTTGAACTACTCTACATCACATCTGTTAACAAAATTACCATGTATTTTTTCACATCTGATATCTCTTTTGTAGATTCATCTATTTACCATATATAAGAGAGTTGTTCTGCTACAAGTGGGTTGCCATCAAGTACAACACATGCATCATAATGCCAACAATCTCCCCCTTTGGACTTGATGGCAACAACAACCACACCAAGTCACTCTCCCCCTTTGACATCAAGGGAAAAGGGTCATGGTCCCCCTGAGTGCATGCTGAAATCTCTAATATGACTTCCCCTTTGTTCATGCTGAGATATACTATATCATCCATGCTCCCCCTGAGCACATGTAGAGTCTACAAATATTTTCAAGAAGAAAACATGACTCTATAACTCAACTATGTGAGTTTGACCTTCCTATCACCAATGACTCATACATACATCCATTCTCCCAACCAAGTGGGGATATACCAACTATTTATACATGACTGAAATATAGAAATTATTACATCATCCTTCCCATGCATAGAGGGGATACAAATTACATCATATGACCAAAAGGGACTTCATCAAAAGACTACAATTACATCATGGTTTTTGATATGATCTTTACATACATGACATTTATAATAGAGACCAAATATCTAAGCAAGACCATGATAGTCTTCAGCAACTATCATACACCATATATGATCTGATCCATAAGCATCTATCAACAGCATCCAGACCAGCAACCTGTATATGTCCATCATTAGTTCCCAAGATATGACAATGTAAATATCATCAACTTGTGACAAAGGATGTCTGCATATGGATATCAACTCATCCTCTTGATCTCATCAAGATCAACTTGCTTTGTTTCCATAACCTTCCATGAATCAACTAAGAAAATGTCATATCTCCAAGCAGTGGCAACAAGTCATTCACATCATATCATATGTACGTGAAAATACCATAGACATCATCCATGATCATAACATCATTATCAAGAGCTGCATGATCTTTCCACAAGAACCTTCAATATATCAATCATGTATCATCACTAGGGAACATCCCACATCTGATAAGCATCAACCATGATAATCAATATTTGAGTATCAACCTATCATCATAAGGTAAGAACTCATCATCATTATGTGACTAAGTAAGCCATGTCTTCAAATCAATAACACCATTATCTTGGCCAACCAACAATATTTGTCAACATGCAACTTAAGTAATCATCCATGTATCCAGCATAGCAATATGTATCTAGCAAACCATGAACTCAAGATATCATCAACAACAACAATCCTCAACCATGTGAGAGCCAAGAACTATAGGAATCCTGCATCATAACTGCACCATATGAACTTTATGCATCTTTGGAGGCATGATTACAACAACATAGAAGAAATAAGTGTCTCATCGTCAAATAATGAAGTTGTGTACTCATGCTTTGTACTTCTCCTTGTCCTTATGAAGATCACCATATAAGCAACATATACTATATGCATCATCAAGAATTCATTCACAAATCTGATCTGAATCAATACAAGTATCATCTGAGATTTCATCATGGGTAACTCATAACTATCACATACCAAGATGTATCATTTAAAACACTTTAGCAACATAAGAATTATCATCATCGAGAAGACTTATAAACATAATGCCAACAATGCTTTGTTAGAAGCATAGCATGTTCTCCCCCTGAACCTGTTCCACCTGTTCACTATCAGATCTGATCATTGCATATATCAGTAAGAAGTATCAAGGTATCATCATCAATCAGATATACATCAATTTATCAACAACTTATTATCATCAAAATACTTCTAAATAATATCCACAGACTATAGTTATCTACGATAGAAAAGATAACTGATAATTGTCTGAATCATATCATATCAGTTTTTTTGAGATTGTCCCACAACATTTTTCTCAAACTAGATATACGCGACTGTGCAGCTTTGAACTCATGCATATACATGACTTGTCTTCATGAAACTTGTGTATGAGATTTAGAACATTGAAGTTCATACTTTCATCTTCTCCTGAGTCTATCATGTCTGTACACTATGCCATGCCACATTTTTCTAATTGTACTTCCTTCTTCTTCCATATCTTCGAGTGTGATGATGTTTTCTCCTTTTGGTATGGTGCCCGATATTTTCTCCTGCATTCCTTTGATATATGTCCAAACTTGTTACATGCATAACATCTTACATGTTTCATATTTATTCTATAGAAACCAATGGCTTTGTGACCAAACATATTGCAAGAAAAACAATATCCCTTACAGTACCTGGAAGCTGATGATCTTTTTGTGTGATGGTCTTGAACCATTATCCTTCCACATCTTGCTGCAACATGTCCAAGATTATGACATATAAAGAATTCGGTATTATTCATTTTTGGAAATGACTGACTATCACTTGCATAGTTAGGAGTGAAATATTTTCTTTGAAGAATTTTTTTCCTTGGTTGTTGATGGAGTTGACCTCTAATCTCCTTATTGACCATTTTAGGTTTTACATTAGAGTTCCTTGCCTTAGCTTGTGATCTTGATTCACCTTCAACAGATTCATGGAAACCAAAACCAAATTTGATGGCAGGAGACTGTTTGGTCAATTTAGTGTGTCCTAAATTGTTATTTAAATTGTCAATCAGAGAGTCATAAATTGCTGAAGTGAAGTGCACTGTATATGAAAGATAACCGATTTCTTATTTCTTTGTCGTTTTTGAGTTTTTTGTTTGTTTTTGGGTTTATCTTCTGTTGACTCCCTAATATGAGATGGCAGAATTGAAAGTTAAGTATGGATGGCAATGGTGAATTCTACAATGATTTTCCAAACTTTAAAGTTCTCAAAAAGGCTGCAAAACTTGCTGTGATGAAATCAATTCCCAAAAGAAAATAAAAATGTACCAAAATAGTGAACTGGTGACAATGAAGCCTAGTATCCTTACTGCTGTATAAAAAGAAAATAAAAACTGAACTCAAAGCAATTCAAAGACTGTAAGCAAAGCAAACTAAATCAGACTACTTCAACTCATATTCTTACCCCTCACCTTTCGACTCGCTCTGGCTATAGGAGGTAATCATAAACAAATTGAGTATTTTGATATCTAAATTGCAGGAAATGAAATTGTATAAAATGAAACTAAGATTAAACTACTCATTCATACTTCAATCCTTGAAAATGACATAAGTAATCTAATCACTAACTTGCACGAAAGTAAACTAAATCATACTACATCAAATAATATTCTGATTCCTCACTATTTGAGTCGCTTGGATATAGGAGGTAATCATAAACAAATGGAGTAATTTATGATATCTAAATTGCATGAAAGTAAATGAGCAAAACAGAACTGAAAGAAATGACAATGCTGGAATTAAAACTCAGAAAATAAATCAGCAGAAAGGACAAGATGATTTCATGTCATTAGTCATTAAAACTATGTAAATTGCCTGGGCTGCCTACAAGAACCTAAAAGAAAGACACTGATCAGTTAAAAATCATGAGAAAGCATAAAAGAAAAGATGGACAACAGTTAACATGAATATCAGAACAGTGTAATATATACAAGCAAATGATTATAAAAGCAGTAACATAATGAAAGCAAGTAAGAAACTATACAGTAGATACAGAGCCTTGGTGTATAGGAGCCCTCTACAACCTCGGCCAATCAATACTCAGTCACAAATTAAACTTAAGAATGATGTCTTCTCATATATTAAAGTGCAATCATAAGATAAAGATATAGCATGGCACAGTGGCTTGTAAAAACAGTCAAGATTACATATAAAAAGCTAGCTATCAAGCATATGATAACGCGTTATTTATAACTGAAGATGCTATAACTAATTCCTAAATTCTGCGCTGCCAAACAGACACGTAAATATCCACATCCTGAGATCTAGCAGTATGGTAGCCGTGACAAATAAATCTATGGAGTGGTGGTTGTTCGATTTGGTTCACGGATCGATCCACAAGTGTTAGCACACCTCCGGAGATTGAGGAACTTGCCATGCAAAACTTCACATGGTAAAAACAAAGTCATACCACCGCAAAACTCTTGGTTTGACCACTCCTTTGACCGTCCTTGACCATGGTTGTTTGTGAGTGATTCGGCTGAACCAAGGGGACACGCTCCATGTACATGTCATTTGCAGCTTGCCCATGTGGCCGGATTCTCCAGTGGACACCTGTAACATAGTCTTCAACAAAATGGTTTCGGAAATTTGAGCTGGCTGCGGAAAGTGATAAGTTTTCATAGCTGATTGAATAAAAATATAAATCAAACAGCAGTCACAAGACATAGTTAGGAAACCATTTTATAAGCTCTTTTTAAACTAATATGCAATGATTTGACAACTTGGTGGGTCAAGTAAATGGAAAAGAAGGCTAAAAAGGTGTATATGGAAGATGCAAGTTTGGGACTCAACATACCCCCATTGTGAAGGTGTTGCATGTCCTCATGCAACCAAAATTTTAGTCATTCCCCTTTAATCCATATGTTCTGAAGCCTGTGCTAGTACATCCAGTCCTCTTCTCTTCTTTCTTGGTGCTACCACCATCATGGGTTTCCTTATTAGACATCTGAATTTGAGATTGATCAATTCTTTGCTCAACTTTCTGCACTTTTTCTTTAGTTTCTTGTTCTTCTTTTGCCATAGTCCCAAATGAAGCATAGTATTATCATGAATAATTTTGTCCACTTTGCTCTGCTCCTTAAGTGCTTCATTTTCTTGCTTAATATGCCTCTTTAGAACCTCTAATTCAAACACTTCTTGCTTTAAGGATTCAACTTGTGCATCTTGTGTCATGTGGGGCAGAGTGGTACTCGGGCCTACAACTGTCTTTTCTAAAGATTCGAGGTAGTCATACACCTCCTGTTGACTTGGATCTATTTCGGGTGTTTTTCTTGGACTGACTTCAAAGTCTTGTGGAGGAGGAGGACTGCTTTCTAGCTCTGACCAAGAAGGGCTTTCATCAACATGTGGAGGACTAGTTTCAATAGTTCACTGAGGATGAGATGGACTATGGCCAGCTGTAGGTTTCTCGGGTGTTTCCCCACCCAAGTCAATGAAGTGGGGTCATTTTACTTGTGTTTTAATCCCCCTTCCTCTAAGCTTGTTGCTTCTTCTTAAATACGGTGGACTAGTACTCCCTTCTCCTATGCTCTGTTTTCCTTTTTCCTTCTTCTTTGCTGCAGCAGTTTGTTTTTGAAGATGCACTAATCTCTCAGACAATGTTTGATAGTCCTCCTATATAGATGGCTCTGGTGATTGGTAGACTTCTTCTATGTTTCCTTTGCCTTTCAATTTTCTCTATTTTCTGTCCTTAGTTCTTTTCTCCTTTTCTTTTTGACCAACTTCTTGAGTTTTGGTAATAGGAGAGTCTTGGACTATGGCACTCTTTTCTTTTCTCCTACTCCTTCTCGGTGTCTTTGGTGTACTACTTTCAGGTGCCTCAGATGGCTCTTGAAAGTAATTTGTTACTAAGAATTGTTCCCAGGTATCTTTGTTTTTCTTCAGTTAGTCTTCAATGAGAATTCTTACAAGTCCATGATGATATAAATGAGGTTCTATATTTCCTATGTGCTTTTTGATTGTGGTACTCATCTTTTTCAAACTCAACAGTAAGAAATAAGGCAAATTAAGAGTTTGACTCTCTAAGAAGTTCATCAATAACCTAGCATGATACATGTACATTGAACCAAATCGTCCTTCGCAAGTGATAAACTTTTGGATAATTAACAGTAGGCTGGCCCATTCTTCTTTCAATGCATGAACAGGAATTCCTTTTGTAAACACAGTAACGTCCATACCTGGGTTACGTAGCATAATTCTCCATGCCTGTTCGTCCACACTTTTGTTTTTAAACCATCGCTCACCTTCCTGGGGCAAGTCTGTGGTAGCTGCTACTGTTGCTTCAGTGACCGTGAGCTTTAAGTCTCCAATTTCCACCATCTGGTCATCGAAAGACCGTGCAAAGGCTTTCATTACCTCCTTGTTATGGCCCTTAAATTTCTGGATGAAGCGTAACCATTTTGCTTTCTTCAGCAAATCTTTTGCTTGAGGGTAACCTTCTAAATATTCAGGTCCTTCTGGTTCTGCCCTTAGTAATTGTCCCATCCTTTCCTCTGTTTTGAAATTCAACTGAAAATTCAATTGCATGTGAGGGTTTAGCAAAGGTAAGGTGGTCCAGTTTCTGGGTTTATGGAAAAAATACCATGGCTGCAATTGGAGGATAACAGGTAATGGGAGTGTTCTGGAACTGCAAGCGGAAACAGAGGATGAGCAGCTGAGGTGAGTTCACAAAATGAAGTGAAGACGTATGTGAAGAAGATGGTTTTAACAGAATGGTAAGGAAATGGAGTGGAGTCGAGATTTTGAATTGAACGGCTGCGTACAAAATGTTACACATTTAATGAATGGCTGCGGAAAATGCGGTGGAGAGGAGCCGTAGTGAAATAGGTCACATCTCATGATTACAAGTGGTGTATGAAAGTGTAGTCGACTATGAGTTTAAACCTGAAAATCAATCATAAGACCGTTAAGGAATAAATGCATGGTGTGCAGAATAATTTCATGGGATGGTAATGGGTAATGGAGCTATCATGATAATCATTGCACATAGTAGAGCTTTTATGGTTTGACAACTATGCAAAATTGTGCCTTCAATTGCTATTTGAAAGAAATTTTTGCTCATACCTTTGGAAACCTTGTCATTTGTTGTCCATTATCCTTTAACCAACTGCTCTTTATTGATGTCTGGAGATGCTCCATGTCTTCATAGCATATGCTCAGTCACACCTGCATTTCCATGATTATTGCACTAACATTTTGACTGTAAATTTTAAAAACAGAGTGGTGGTTGTGGAAACTGCTTTTGGCTGTGGAAACTGCTTCTAGCTGCGGAAACTGCTTCCAGCTGTGGAAACTAACACATCACCCACTTGGCTGAACAAAGATAGTTAGATAATAACTAACTGAGTGAAAATGGTCCTGAAAGAGACATTTATTGATGAAATGGAATGAGATGAAGCGGAGTGAAGTGAAATGAAAATGAAATGGAGATGGAGTGGAATGGAAAATGAAGTGGAGTGACGATGAAAAAGAAGGAGAGAATTTTTTTTTGGAAAATATAGAGTGTCAGTTGTCCCTGATTTTCACTCTACATTTTCTATATAAGACCGCCAATCAGTGATTGGTTTTTAGGCTTATACAATTATTTATTTATTTATTTATTTTTTTAACTGAAAGAAACAAAGGCTAGGCTGGTGGGGAAGAAGGATTCTTCTTCACCAGCCTTATTGCAGAATTCTCTTGAAATATTTTGACAAATTCCTCTTTTGAGAGTGGCTTATGATAAATTTTAAATCTGTGGCCATTCACAATAAGAGGAGTTTGAAATTCATCAATGGTCTTGATTCTTACCGCTCCATTGCTAAAGAATTTGTCAATCTCGTATGGTCCAAGCCAATGGGTCTGAAATTTACCCTTGAAGTCTTTAAACTTGGAATCAAACAGTAGTGCCCAATCTTCCTCTTGAAACTTTTTCTCTTTGATGTATCTGTCATGCCACTTAGCTCTTTGATGTTGAACTAGATCAGTTCTTAAAATTTCTTCTCGTATGATCTCATCTAGCTCATTCAGCTGCTCCATTCTATGCTTTTGGGCTTCTGATAGATTCATCCCCAACTAAATTTCCATCTTCAAAGTCTTGACTTGAAACTAAATGGGGAGCAGGACTTCTTTCCCATAAACGAGTTCATAGGGAGAATGTCCTGTTGTATTCCTCCATGTAGTTCTATAGGCCCACAAGGCTTCAGAAAGCCTTTCTGCCCAATCTCTTCTGTGTAGATGAACAGTGTTGGTGATGATGTTCTCAATAACTTTGTTTGTAGACTCCACTTGGCCATTTGCTTGCGGATGGTAAGGAGTAGATTTTCTATGCTTGATTTTGTATTCTTCCATAAACTTCTTCATCAAGTTAGATGTAAATTGACTTCCTTGATCTGTCACAATTTCTCTTGGGACACCAAAACAAATAAAAATATCCTCATAAAGAAAATTAACAACTGAATTTCAGTAGCAGAAAGTAATGCTTTGGCTTCTACCCATTTAGTGACATAATCAATGCATACCAATATATACTTCTTCTATTTAGATGGTGGATTAATGGGTCCAATGAAATCTAAAGCCCATTTTTCAAAGGGTTCAATGAGTACCTGTGGTTGTAATGGAATTTCATTTGAAAGAGTTGGTTTCCCTACTCTTTGGCAGCTGTCACACCTTCTGACATATTGTTTTGTATCTTTAAAGAGGGAAGGCCAATAATATCCTAAAAAAAGGATTTTATAGGTCGTCCTTTTGTCAGCAAAGTTTCCACCGCATGGTTCATCATGACATGCCTTGAGGATGTCAGGCATTTCATCTTCCCGAACACATCTTCTGATCACACAATCTAGCCCTGTTTTAAACAATTCGTTAGAAATCCATGAATAATTTGAACTCTCCTGAATAATTCTTCTGTTTTCACTAGGAAATAAATGTGGAGGTAGCTTCTCTGTAACCAAATAGTTAGCAATATTTGCATACCATGGAGTCTTAGTAGTTACTACAAATAAATATTCATCTGGAAACTTATCCTCTACAGGAGAATCTTCAGTAGTATTTTGGATCCTAGACAAGAAATCAGCTACTGTATTTTGTTTCCCTGGTCTATCCAATACAGTAATATTGAATTCTTGTAAAAGTAAGAGCCATCTTGTAACTCTGCCATTAGTAACAAGTTTTTTCATTAGATATCTAATTGTAGAATGATCAGTATGGACAAAAGTTTCATAGCCTGTTCTATAATGTCTAAACTTATTGATTGCATGAACAACAGCTAAGAACTCTTTTTCAGTCACAGTATAGTTCAACTCAGTGGGAGTCAAATTTGTACTGGTGTAGTAAATGGCATAAGGAACTAAATCCTTTTGACCCAACACAGCTCCTAGGGTTGTATTTGAAGCGTCTGTAGAAATATGGAAAGGAAGTTTTCAATTTGGCCCTCTCAAGATGGGTGGTTCAGATATTCTTGTTTTCAAAGTTTCAAATGCAGATTGACAATCAGGATCCCATTTGAATTCACAGTCTTTTGTAAGTAATTTGAAGAGTGGAGATGCTATTTTGGTGAAGTTTTCTATAAATCTTCTATAGTATCCAGTAAATCCCAGAAAAATTCTAACATCTTTTTGACAATTTGGAATAGGCAACTTGGAGATGACTTCAACTTTTGACCTATCAACTCTAATCCCATCCCCTGAAATATGATGTCCCAACACAATACCTTCAGTAAACATCATAAAGAATTTTTCATGACTCAATGAAAGGTTTGTTTCTTTACACCTTATAAGGACTTTTTCCAAATTCTCTAATGCCTCTTCAAATGAATCACCATAAACTGTAAAATCATCCATATAAACCTCTACACAATCATGGATTAGATCAAAAAAGATTCCTAGTACTGCCCTTTGAAATGTTGCGGGTGCATTACATAATCCAAAAGGAAGTACTCAGTAAGCAAAAGTTCCCCATGGACAGGTAAATGTGGTCTTATCTTGATCTTCAGGTGCTACCTGAATCTGATTATAGCCACTAAAACCATCCAAAAATTAAAAGTACTTTTTGCCTGCTAAAGTATCTAATACCTGATCGATAAAGGGTAAATGAAAGTGATCCTTCAAAGTTGATTTGTTCAATTCCCTGTAATCAATGCATACCCTCCATTTACCATTCTTTTTAGGTACTATAACCAAAGGAGAAACCCATCGACTATCTGAAATTGGATAAATGAAGTTTACATTGAGTAGTTTTTGGAGCTCTTCTTTCACTATCTCCCTAAGGTTTGGATTCATCCTTCTCTGAGGTTGTCTGATTGGTCTACTGTTTTCCTCAATGTAGATGTGATGAATGCAAGAGTCTTAGGGTCAATACCTTTCATATCAGTATACTCCCATGCAAATGCAGTAGAATGTTTTTGCAAGATTTTGGTTAGCTCTCCCTGTTGTGATTTTTCCAAGTTTTTGTTGATATTCAATGTTTTACCTGGAAAGATATCAATGGCGAAACTACCAAACTCTTCCATAGAGTAAAGAGACATTTGTCTAGATGATAGATACTCAATGTTAGAATATAACTGAAATTGTGTGTGGTCATATTCTGAAGATGTTTAAAAGTTTTCTAATGTGTTCAGAATTTGACTATCTTCACTGATTTCAGAAATGGTAAAGACAGGTTGTATAGTATCCTCATCATCAACCCATTCATTATCTCCTACTTCTATAATTTTTTTTGCTGGAGGATACAGATTGAATTTCTTTGTCGAATTACCATCAGAAATATACATATCCCCAGATCTACAACTGATAAAAGCATCAACTGTGGCTAGCTAAGGTCTTCCTAAAATGAGAGAGTGTCCTCCTAGATTACTCTTGGGAGTTAAAATCATGAAACCTACTGGATATTCCCAAGAATATAAGGAGACTGAAATGTCTTCTAATACACCATCTAGTTTGATAATTGATCGATCTGCAAGTTGCAGTAAAGTAGGTGTAAAAAGAAGATTAGGAAGTTTTAGCTGTTCCATAGTCTATCTACTCATAATGTTGATAGCCACCCCTAAATCAATCAAAGTATTTGGAATTTCTACCCCATTGATATGTGTTTTGACAATTGGACTACCGGGATATACATACTTCTGCATAGTAATTTTTCCCATCATGATATCTGCAATTTTTCCTACCAGGTGGATTCTTCTTGTATCTCTTGGTTTCCTTCCTGGTCTTTTAAGACTCAACTCCTTTATTGTTTTTGCTAGAATAGGAATCTCTCTAATGGCTTGTAGCAAGGGAATCTTGATAAAGACATTCTTTAATTCATCTAGAAAATCATAGTTAGGCAACAAGATTTGTTTTTCCACCCCTTTGTCAATTTGTAATCTTTCAGGAAAAGGAGGTGTAGATGAATATGCAGGTTGCTCAACTATAGGAGTTGTGGCGGTTGACTCATTTTCTTTTTCTTTGTGAGTGCTTGGGTTTTGAAGTGGTGCTTCAGAACATTTATTGGCTTCAAGAGAATTTTCCTCAGAAATGCTTTGCTTTTGAGCATCTATAGAAGGCTTGTATAAAACTCTACCAGATCTGAGTTGTACATCATTAAGAGGAACAATCATATAGGTAGGAAATTGTTGTCCTTCTACCATGTAAGCATTTTGAGGGTTTTTATTGTTTGGGTTCGGAAATGGCTGGGAAGGTAGTTGATTTGTCTTCTGTTGGAATGGAAGTAAGAGTTGAGAATTTGGATTTTTTTGAGAAGGTTGTTGTTTTTGTGGAAATGGCAATGATAGTTGTGGATTTTGATTTGGAAGTTGTGGAGCTTGTTGATTTTGAAAAGATGGAGGATATTGATAAAATTGAGCAAATCTCCCATAAGGATTTTACATACCTTGTACCCATGATTGAAAAGGATTTTGAGGTTGGGACCAAGGTTGTTGCCAAGGATTCCAATTTGGTGGGGGTTGAAAGTTCATAGATTTGTTAAACCCTTGATTTTGTTGCCCCTGCCAAGGTCTCCTTGCAACAAAACAGAGAGAATCAATTGAATTTGGATCTTCTTGAAAGATAGCTTTGAGCCCAGGAATTGAAGGACAATCCTTGGTCTCATGGTTTTCTGAACAAATCACACATGTTTCTACAACTTTTTCATCCAAGGGACATTCCCTTAGAGCATGTTTCTTCCTACATTTTGGAGAAAAGATGGCCAAAGCTTCAGCTTCTGCTTTCTGCTTTTTTTGTATCTTAAGGGTGTCTAGTTGCTCACTAAGACTCCCTAAAATATCAGTTTTGAATTCATCAAGCATGTTTCCAATCTCAGCCCTACTTACTGATCCAGTTGCAGATTTGTTTGCTCTAATGAGAGAAGGATCTCTAGGCCCTTTTCCAGTTTTAGATTTTCCCCTTGAGAGAAGGACACATAGCTCTGCTATATCATGAAGTGGAAGTTGAGATATATCTCCTTTTCCCATCATGTTCAAAATATCTATCCATTCATCTCTAATGGATTTTAATAGAAGGGATTTCAAGGTTTCCTCATCTAAGTTATTCAGTTTTTCTCTTTTCAGGTTGTATTGAAATCTTTCAAGTAAATCCTCCAAGTTTTCATCTTCTCTTTGCACCATTTTGAATACCTCATCCTTATGATTGGTGGGAATACAATAGTCCAGGTATCTATCCAAAAATGTTTGTTTCATATCATTCCAAGTCCTAATGGATTGAGTGACTAATCCCATGAACCATTTCAAAGCAGCTCCCTTCAATGTTGAAGGAAACAATTTGAGTTTTTGAGAGTCTTCCAGATAATCATAAGTTCGACACATGACTTCAAACTCAAATAGAAATGTTTCAGGATCCTCATTTCGTAACCCATGAAAGCTTGGGAGGACAGATGGTGAGATGTTTTTCATTGTTTCTCGAGAATCCTCATCAACTATAGGAAATCCGAATGAGTTATCTCCATCCCTATTTCCCCCATTGTTACCTATACCTCCTCCATTGTTTCCTCCTCCTCTACCTCTACCTCTACCAAATCTGTTTACTACTTCCTCTGCCATGATAGTTTCCTTAGAGACTTCAAAGTCATCTGGTTTCTCTACTAATGGCGAATGAGGAGGAATTTCTCCCTCTTCTTCTTCAGGTGATTCTACTTCCTCAATTACAATGTGTTTTCCTGTAGAAGTAGAGAAAGGGTCTCTTCCTAACTCAGATTTGGTGGATAGTGTGGGAGAGTCTCCTAATTCAACTATTGCCTCTTGAATTCCAGGAATCCTAAGGCTAGGAGTGTGAGTTGGAGATGATGGAGGTGTTTCTTGTCTATTCCTTGAAGTAGATGGAGTTGTAAAAATCGAACTCTTGGCCCTAGCTAAAAACCTTCCCCTAGAATCTCTTGCTCTGTGCATGTCATTTTTTAATTTTTCTTCAAGTCGGGCTAATAGTTCTCTTTCTGATCTTCCAGGTCACTCTAGGTGCAAGAAGAGAGCATACTCAAGAAATTATTAAACCAATAACTCTCTTTTCTAATCCTCTAGATCACACTAGGTGCAAGAGGAGAGCATACTTTGAGAAGTTATCAATTTTTACATTCCTTGAAATTTTCTTGTTTTTTTTTTAAGAAATTGGCTACCAAGTTTCACTTCCCTGGCAGTGGCGCCAAAATGTTTGGTCAATTTAGTGTGTCCTAAATTGCTATTTAAAATTTCAATCCGAGAGTCGTAAACTGCTGAAGTGAAGTGCACTGTATATGCAAGATAACCAATTTCTTATTTCTTTGTCGTTTTTGAGTTTTTGGTTTGTTTTTGGGTTTATCTTCTGTTGACTCCCTAATGTGAGATGGCAGAATTTAAAGTTAATTATGGATGGCAATGGTGATTTCTACAATGATTTTCCAAACTTTAAAGTTCTCAAAAAGGCTGCAAAACTTGTTGTGATGAAATCAATTCCCAAAAGAAAATAAAAATGTACCAAAACAGTGAACTAGTGACAATGAAGCCCAGTATCCTTACTGCTGTATAAAAAGAAAATAAAAACTGAACTCAAAGTAATTCAAAGACTGTAAGCAAAGCAAACTAAATCACACAACTTCAAATCATATTCTGACCCCTCACCTTTCAACTCGCTCTGGCTATAGGAGGTAATCATAAACAAATTGAGTAATCTGATATCTAAATTGCAGGAAATGAAATTGCATAAAATGAAACTAAGATTAAACTACTCATTCATACTTCAATCCCTGAAAATGACATAAGTAATCTAATCACTAACTTGCAGGAAAGTAAACTAAATCATACTACATCAAATAATATTCTGATTCCTCACTATTTGAGTCACTTGGCTATAGGAGGTAATCATAAACAAATGGAGTAATATGATATCTAAATTGCATGGAAGTAAATAAGCAAAACAGAACTGAAAGAAATGACAATGCTGGAATTAAAACTCAGAAAATAAATCAGCAAAAAGGACAAGATGATTTCATGTCATTAGTCATTAAAACTATGTAAATTGCCCAGGTTGCCTACAAGATCCTGAAAGAAAGACACTGATCAGTTAACAATCATGAGAAAGCATAAAAGAAAAGATGGACAACAGTTAACATGAATATCAAAACAGTGTAATATATACAAGCAAATGATTATAAAAGTAGTAACATAATGAAAGCAAGTAAGAAACTATACAATAGATACAGAGCCTTGGTGTACAGGGGCCCTCTGCAACATCGGCCAATCAATACTCAGTCACAAATTAAACTTAAGAACGTTGTCTTCTCATATATTAAAGTGCAGTCATAAGATAAAGATATAGCATGGCACAGTGCCTTTTAAAAACAGTCAAGATTACATATAAAAAGCTAGCTATCAAGCATATGATAACGCGTTATTTATAACTGAAGATGCTATAACTAATTCCTAAATTCTGCGCTGCCAAATAGACGCATAAATATCCACGTCCTGAGATCTAGCAATATGGTAGCCGTGACAAATAAATCTATGGAGTGGTGGCTGTTCGATTTGGTTCACGGATCGATCCACAGGTGTTAGCACACCTCCGGAGATTGAGGAACTTGCCACGCAAAACTTCACATGGTAAAAACAAAGTTATACCACCGCAAAACTCTTTGTTTGACCACTCCTTTGACCATCCTTAACCATGGCTGTTTGTGAGTGATTCGGCCGAACCAAGGGGACACACTCCATGTACATGTCATTTGCAGCTTGCCCATGTGGCCGGATTCTCCAGTGGACACCTGTAACATAGTCTTCAACAAAATGTCTATGGAAACTTGAGCTGGCTGCGGAAAGTGACAAGTTTCCGCAGCTGATTGAACAAAAATCTAAATCAAATAGCAGTCACAAGACATAGTTAGGAAACCATTTTATAAGCTCTTTTTAAACTAATATGCAATGATTTGACAGCTTGGTGGGTCAAGTAAATGGAAAAGAAGGCTGAAAAGGTGTATAGGCAAGATGCAAGTTTGGGACTCAACAGAGACCTTTGACTACTAAGAATATCATCCAAAATCTTAGTACTATCTTGAAATCGTAAAAGCTTATCCTTTTCTTCTAATTTACCTTTTAGTATATTTACCTCAACCGAATATTACTCTTCCTTTTGAAGCTACTTATTCTTCATGATTTCTTCAGCTTTTCTTCCTTCTTCCATCTGTTGCCTTAATTCAAGAACTTCATTTTCTTGTTTTCCAAGAGCTTGGAGTAGTTTTGCATTCTGCTTATTTGATTTTTCTAGATCTTCTTTTAAAGAGAGGATCTTAGCTTCAAGACTTTCATAGTAACTGGATCTATCTTTGAGTTTCTTGATTGTTGTGCTCCTTTTATTTACTTCATCTCTTAATGATGTCACTTCATCCTACAACTTTTGACATTGATCTTCCTTTTCCTTGAATTTCTTCCTTACTTTGTTTCCTTCCTCTAGTTGAGCTTTTTGTTTGGTAGCTTCTTCTTTGAAGGCACATTCCCTTTTGTCTGATAGATCTTTTTGATCTCTAATTTTTTCCGTAAGCCTTTTAAATTCTGCCTCTATTTGATATCTTTCTTCCTCACCCATAAGAGCAAATTTAGTTGTTTCGCTATCACTTTCATCATCTTCAAATGGATGGAAAAATGTATCACCAGAGGATAATAAATTCATACCTAATAGTTCTTTTTCTTGTTCATATTCATTTTCAGGTGATTTTGAATCTGAAAAGTTGCTTCCACATAATCCCCAATCGATTCTCCCACAGTCATAGTTCCTTTGAGATGTCTTCTTCTTCTTCTTCTGAGGCGCCTTCTTCTTTAGCTTCTTTCCCATTGTTCTACAGATCTCCTTCAAGCGATCAAGCTTCTACTAAAGGACCTGCTCTGATGCCAATTGTTGGAAATAATACTGAGAGGTGGGGTGAATCAATATTATTTAAGTCAATAAATCTTTTTCTTTTTCATACTCAATTTCATATATGCTACTTCAATGAAGGTAACCCGCATGTGTACGAAAATGTGTATAAGTAAACAAGCGTATATCCAACAAACTAATGATTCAATTAATTCATCATATGTTGATCTTTAGTCTGTGCATCAGTACTTTATTAAGCTTTAAATGGTAACCATGTGCAGTTAATAATAGAAAGAACCATCACACATAAGCAACACACATGAACACCAAGATTTAAGGTGGAAATCCAATGTGCGTAAAAACCACCCGTTGCTGTCATCTCTGTCTTCTTTTAATAATAAGAAAATATATTTACAACATTGTACTGGTGTAGACTCATACCAGTATGCAGGATTCTACCTGCAGAAGGCTACAACCTTCTCTCATTTTCCAGCTTCTACTGGAAGGGAGCTGCAACCCCCTAGCTCTTGTACTAGCCAATATGTTTACTAGCACATAGGCGCCGACCTACAGAAGGCTACAACCTTCTCTCTTCCTTCAGGTACCACGTTTCATAAATTTTCGTACTGGATACTCCTGGAACACAACATCATAATCAGAAGGCCACGTTTCATCCAATTTTCATGCTAGACCCATCCACAACATTGAAGCTCAAAATCGATCACCACTAGAATCACTAAAACTCAATCACTACTTTCTAAATCAACCAAACTCAATCACTGACAACCCATGAGTCTCTAACACAACTGAATCAAACACTTACTGAAACTTTGTCACAACTGAATCAACCATTCATTCAAACTTAATCGAATTCAATCAATCAATTGGAATAGACAGATCACTGTAACCAATACACAGATCTGAGTTCAAATCACTACATTATCATTCAAAATCAGTGGTAATCTTAAAACCATGCTTTAGAGTGTATACGGTATTTGGCAGAAGCCAACCTGCATGCATATGCAGCTTCTCTGAAGCAAACCAGCGTATAGATAAACACTTTGTTGGACTTCCAAACTTTAGACATAATGACACATAGAGGATAAAACATGTGTTAGTGATTAGATCTAGCCCATCCATTATCAGATCACATAATGATAAGTCATTATGATCTTGATCCATTATTATATTTCATCCATCAACATTGAAGCTAATCACGATCAACCAATCTGAATATGTAGAATACTGTCACCAAAACACAATGCAGAACCCTGAACACTGCAACAAAAAATAGAACCCTTATAGATCATACTTTAGAAGATATACGCTACATCCATAAGCCGAACCAGCATGTATATGCCCTTTTATCAAGGGGAACCAGTGTATAGATCTGCAATTTCCATTTTGTGATGTAAACACTACTTCTATATGCTGAACTAGCATGTATATGCTATTTTTCCGAAGCCAACCTATGTATAGATCTAGAAATTCTAACTTAAAGCATCACAACTATTTCAGACTTCATTCCTACCCAGATCATCACATTTACATAATAAAAACATGCCAATATTCATATCTAGAATGTTCAAGATCAAACTACATAATGCTAATACATTTAAGCCTTCATGATTCCGGTCCATCAATTATCATCAGCCATATAGGTGCATCCTTATTTCAGATCAGAAACCCATAACTTGCATACTTGATATCACATCTCATCAGATATTCAATACTTGCTTGACTTGGCCTAATGATCTTCTCCTCTTTTTATAGTTTTAGGCCTTTCTAAATAGCATGGACCAAAACCACTTAGGACCAATACCTTGGATCAAATACCTAGGGTCAATACCACGGACCAAATACCTTGGGTCAGATACCTTGGACCCAAAAACTTGTTTTCCCAAGATATACACGCTTTTCCTTCTGTGAAAGTGCGTGTGTACATATACGCTTCTTTTGTTCAATGAACCTGCGTGTATACGCGGCTTGGTCAAGTTGAACCTACGTATACCTCTCTTTCTTCATTCTGTGTAGTCTAAACTGTAATTCTTTGCTGTTAACATGCAGTATGTTGATCTTTCATCTGAGTGAGTTGCCATCAAGGACAACACCTGTATCATAATGCCAACAGTTGTTGGTCTCCTCCGACGTATCCAGGTTCCCACACTTCTACTAGCACTTCATGGATAGCACCAACAATGGAAGTTTTAAGGCTTCTTTCCTTATATTCTCAAACCAAAACAAAATAACACTATTCTCCCTCAAGCACACACTAGAAAGCTACAAGCTATAAATGACTTGCTGATTATTCACACTTGCTTGAAAACTCCAACTAGATTTTGCTTTGGAAAAAGAGAGGCTTATATAGATTGGATGGATTGGAGATGGTTCCTCTCATCATGGGAGAAGGTCTTATCTCTTGAGGTTGTTCCATTATAATATGGGAAAGGAGCCCAAATTGATTTCCATGGCTCTATCCATCCAAACCATCTACCAGAATTCTATTACGAAGCTTCTAGACTTGGAAACTTCAGCTCTTTATTTAAAAAGCCTTCCAAAAGAGGATCAGAGCGACTAAAAAAGAGATTAGATGATCCGATCAGTGTGAGGGTTAGTTTTAACCTCTGTAAATCAGCGCGAGGAGAAAACTGGTCAGTATTGTCGGTCTTGTAAGCTGGGATAGAAGGAATATTTTTGGGAAATGATGCAAAGGGGAATTATTCTGCTCATAAAGAGGGACATATTAGGAGTTCCTTCATGATGGGAACACATGTTGGGTACACTGTAGAGGTCCTCCAGGATCGTAGATGGGGATTAGAAGAATAGTGACAAAATGCTGTGTAGAAACATCTATTCTTAGAGATAAGCTACCATTGCCCGATGTTGGATTGATGGGCCCTAAGTCAGGTTCAACATTAAGCATCTAAGAAAATCCCTACACTACTGGCCCTTTTGGAATCAATCCATAGAGCGTGGACTAAAGTCTCACCCAAAGCAGTATGGGGGGATGCAGGAACCAATTTTTTTCACCCTGAGATAGTAGTGATGTCATTTTATACCCTAACCCTGCCTTCACGCAGATTGATAAGCCCTTTAGGGCTTATCTACTTCTCTTATTCGTCCTTGAAACCTTTGTGAAAGTCTCTGACCGTCCTTCGCGGACCCTAAATAGCTAATTTAGATGGTTACGTGCCTCTGTAATTATCCTTACTTTTGTGTCTACCTAGATTATGTTAACTATTGGTTAACTTTAACATGCATTATGGTTATCTTCACATAAACATATATTCTTACTTGTGTTCATATGACAAAGTAAAATACATAGATTCATGCATCAATATAGCATTAATTCATAAACCCAATATTCAACATAACATAATCACAACATTCATAACAAAAGAAAAATAACTTATACAAAGATATCTCCAGAATATTTATATTTATTGATGGTTCATATCTTCAGTACAGACTCTAAATTCCCTACGCACACAACTGCAGGGGTCCACGCAATCAACAACGGAATTCTACCCTAGGCCTCTGCGCACTCAGCTGTAGAGCCTCTTCCTATGCTAAGACTCTTCACTCTTAGCTCTCACAGACCCAAAAACTTACTTATAACTCTACCAAAAACTTCGCTTAGACTCTTCTAGGACTCCCTTTTTCTACAATCCCATGGTTCCTGGACCAAGGGTGGATCTCATCAAGCTGACACAAACTATCTAAACTAAGGGCAGAAACCCTTTCTGACTGCTTACCTCTTCGCGCTCCCTGGCCACTAAATGTGGAGAATTTACATTCTTTACACAAAACTTGGGCCTTTAGCCCCAAAACTTGGGCTTTTAACCCCAAAATTGACCCCAAGGCACCCATTCCCAATAGGCCCTCAACAAAAATCTGGTGACTCACCCTCGAGTGACTCTACTGGCACAGAGATCTTGTCGTAAAGACCTCCCAACTCCACCTGTACCACTGTGACTTCGGCGGTGCACTGCATTGCTGCCTGCTTCACCTACTTGACCACCTACTCCATATCTGGCCTCGTGCTGTCTACCTATATTTTCTGTTGTGTCGCCTACAGATTGGCCAATTCCGCTTCGATGGAGGCAATGAGTACATAGGCTTCCTCTAGCCAAGGCTCTAATCTGGCCTTCAGTATTGCCTCCTTGCGCTAAGCTGCATCCACCTGTTCCTTTAATGCCTTCGCTTCCTACAGCCTCACTAACCTTTGTGTAATGGTGATGGTGCGTGTTGTTGCTTTAACCTCATCATATCTCTATTATAGCTCCTGCGCCTCTGTTTCCAGCTGTTGTACATTGGGATCCTCTTGTAGGTTGGTGACTACTTCGAGCGACTGCTTGAAGAGCACAGTGCAATCCTTCACTATGGCATCTACAGCTACTTCTGCATCTTTGGAAATGATCGTGCGTTTTTCTTTAACTTCTGGTGGATTCGAAGGCTAGGCCCTCAACATGAGATTTGTAATTTTAAGGTTTAGTTAAAAATGAACCTTAGCCAACTCTGTTCTCGTTTCATGCACTCCAGCGACGAGCTTTTGAATTCTCACATCCATTGGCACATCTTTAGGAATATCCAGCTCCGAAATAGTCCTGCATGTCTCAGCGACCACCTTAGTCATGTGCTCATTCTTTTCCATGGTGGCCTTAAGAATATTAATGACAAAATTCTTTTATACAACCAACTGAGAATTTTTCACTTGTTTCTCACTGATAACATTCAGGGCACATTGTTCTGGAGCCCGAAGTTTTGCGATCACATAATCTTCCAAGGTGTGAAGGGCTTCACTTGGAAGCGTAACCAAAGTTAGCCCAACCCTCTTGAGGGTGCTAAAAATGGCCCTGTCAACTTCTGGTTCTGCAGTTAGCACTCCATCTAACAGCACTATGGCCTGGGTATCCAGCGTGTGCACCATTTCTGCTGCCTATAAAGTTCCATGCACCAAACTAGTTTACGTCACGCTGCTTCGCCCCACATTGGTCTGTACCTGTGATGCCTCGATCTGCAGCTCACACAGACCCGTTTGAATGGCATTGAAGGCCTATTACTACTACTTCTCGAACTAGTGCAACAGTTCTGCAGACGCATCCCTCACCACATCGCCAATGTCATTCAAATCACCTTGTGTCAAGGTGATTGGGTTGAGGGACATTTTGTTGGCCTTGGACCTCTTTCACAACCCTAATTTCTCTTGCTCCTTGTTGTTCTTAACCCGAAACAGAGTAGTCTCCAGGTTTGCTCCTCCTTGTTTGGATCGCTACTCTTCCTCTTTTGTGTCTGGGGAAGAAGATTTCTAACTACTGTCGGAGTCATGATCCTCCTCTTCTTCCTGCTCTTCTATTTGCTTTTTGGTAGCGTGCTTCACTTTGGATTTGTCTTCAGCCTCTTTCTTTCTCTTTTCAACAAACTGTTCCATCTTTAGTCTAGACTCTTCCTTCTTATGCTTCACTGCAGACTAGCTAGACCGAGCTATCAAGTCTGAGGTCATGCACCACTTTGCTGGCTATCAGTCAAACACCACTATGACTTCGTTGTCTTTGGTCGGGTATGGAAGGTCATACCACTTTTGATTAGGGTCCTTCTGTGCTAGCATGGAGACACAGTGGAAGTCCACCTTGAACACCACATACTCTGCCAACTATTTGGAGACAGTCGGTGATAACCGCGGTTTGTGGTTGATGGCCATGTTGATACTCATCTCCATCGAGATCCAAAATATCTTGCTATCCTTGACCCTTTGGGGGTCCTTGGTGGCCTAGAGTGAAGTGAAATTCACTGCTTCTGATAAATCCTACACGGCCAAAGGAAAATGACTATCCTCCGGTAACTCCCATGCGACCAGTACTGTGGATAGCAGCAGCCATGCATAGTGAAAAAATTTTCTCTGATCCAGTGCCCCTTTTCAGTTCGCGAGGAACTCGTTGCAGAGGTAGCATGCCCAGTTGAATTGTACGCCCTCCACGCACTAGGCCGCTGATGATATGAATGGTGTTGGCACTTCATCTGCGCAACACTTCCTTATAATTTTCCCAGCTAGGATTTGGGTGGCTACTCTGACCACGGGTTTAGTTATACTAGAAATGGAGTAGCCATGTGGCTTCTTGATGAGCATAAATTTGTCCTTCATTTGCTCAGAGAGGTCATGCTCACCAGTATTTCCGCCAAATGCCATGCCCAAATTTAGTCCTAAACGCGGCAGTAGAGTGATCCTATGGATCAACATGTGAGTGATCGGTATTGGTTCTTCCAACCACAGGCACCCATTGTGCACCAAGCATAGTAGCTGTTTGATCACTATCATGGTTATGGGTGCACTGTTGTAATGCAACACCCATAGCATGTTTAGCAGTCCTACCTTGTCCACCATTTTTATCCACTTCCTTAGCTCCAGTGCAATCACACCAGTGTCCATATAGAAGACACAATGCATGAACTAATCATTCGCTAAGTGGGGAAAGCACTCTGTATCGGCCAAATACCAATCCTCCAACTTTAAATGGGGGACGCACACCAGGTGCGGTCCTTAAAATACAATCTTGTTCGACAGCAATGGTGTATGCAGCATGATGTTGCTCTCGTAAATGTCCTTGGGGACCTTTTCCACACCTCGGCGCGAAGGAATGTATTCAGGCAATTTAGAGATAGGTTCGGACCCTTCAACGTTAAAATCCACTGCCCCCATGTCAATGTCTTCCCCACCCATATTGATTTATTCACTGTCTTCTTCAGGTTCCAGGTCAACTACCTTGCCCTTCTCTTGTGCGATGGGCTTTTCCTTTTGCTGGTGTTTTCTGGGTGTCGCGCGCACCAGTGTGCTAGTAGAAAATGAGAAATTAGTGACTAGGTGACTAAGAAAGTTAGTCACCATAGCTTTTCCAAGTGAAATACTACTAAAAATGAGTAACCTTAAGTGACCGAAGTAAAAACGACTAACATAAATCACTAATTTAGTCACAGGTTAAATATGTGACTAGATAATAAGTAATACAACTAAAAATGACTAACATGAATGACTAATTTAGTCTAAGAACAAAAATACAACTACCTAACAAGTACTACAATAATATGAATCATTTTTTATGTTAGTCATCTTAATTATGTCAGGCAATCTAAACTTACAAGTGATAGGGGATTGAAAGGTTGTTAAAGATTGGTTGAAAGGTCATCATTCCTTAAACACTTCTTCATCCTCACATGGTATATAGGTGAGCCAACTTTGCATTATTTATCTCCAATAATTTGTAATTTTAAAAATATATTTTGTAATAAAAAAATATTTTATGTATTTTTTTTAAAATCTATTCATTGAATCTAATTGGATCTAGTTCCAATTTTAAATTAATTTGAAGGGAAATTTAAATTTTTAAGACTATAATATCAAATAAAAACTACATTGATTCATATTAACCGACCTAGATCCATCTTAACCTCGGATCTATCAAGTGCCGAGAGGGGTCCAATCTCTCGAGCAGCAAACATTTTTTTCTAGTGCAAGACTTGAAGAAATGTTTGCACCTCGAGAAATTGGATATCTCTCGGAACTTGATAGTTATAGGGTTAATATGGATCTAGGTTGGTTATATAATATTATATAATATCTATATTTTTATTTGTGTCTCGATGTTATTCCCTCTTTCTATCTCACCCTCCAAACATACACACACTCTCTCTCCCTCTCTTCCCCTTCTCTCCCTCTCTATCTATATCCTTCTCTCTATTCCATCCTACTCCCCTCTCTCCCTCACTCTCTCTCCATGACTCCCTTTTCACCCCCTTTCTCTCTCCACCTTTCTCCCTCTATGGTTTTCTTGTTCCCTCCCTCTCCTGCCCCCTCCAATTCCATCTCTCTCTCCTCATCTCTATATTCCTTCCTCTCTATCCCTTATCTCCCACCTCCCTCTATCTCTCCACCAAAATCACTCTCCCTCTCTTTCTCTCTTTCTCTCTTCCTTCCAACTCTATCAGTATCTCCTCCCCCTATCCTTCTCCATCTCTATGTCCACATATCTCTCCCTTCCCATTCTCTCACTATATATATCCTCTCCTCTTCTTTCTCTTCCCTCCTCTCCTCTCTCCCTCACTCTCTCTCCACCTATATCTCTCTATCTCTTTTGTCCTTCCTCCCTCTCTCCCCCACTCCAACTCCATTTATCTCTCTCTCTCCTCTCCCTTCTTTCTTCTCACTCCCTCTCTCCCACCTCCCTCTCTCTCCCCCCCCCCATCACTCTCTCTTTCTCTCTCTCTCTGTCCTCCAACTTTTTCACTATCACCCTCGCTCTCTCCACCCCCTCCCCATCTCTCTCTTAAATTTGATCACATTGTATTGTGTTTAAGAAATTATCTAAATTAAAAAAACTTAATTGGTTTTAAAATATTAAACGTATATTTTGGTTCAATCATGTCAAAGAAAATAAAATAATGAAAAATTTTAAAAGGTCATGCACCATATTTAATCTATTATAATTAGTCAATTTGCTTGCTCTCATTACTTGGATCCTTAAAAGAACTGGCATAGATCCATCTTAGCTTAATTTTATTAAAACCTTAATTTAATTTCTATGGGAATATTTTTAGTAGTAGTGAGGATAGAGTGTTTAGATATATCTCAAACTGTAACATTTTCCCTTTTAGATTCAATTAAAAAAAAAATTGTAAAATTAAATTAAAATAAAATATGTTTACTATGAAATAAGTTATGGTTTTTTGGCATGTGGTTTTGATAATCCATGGTATTGGCCCATGGTATTGTAACAAAGCCTATTTATAAATTAATATCCATGGTAAAGTGAGGGTGAATATCCATGGTTAACAATCTTGTCATATTACTATGAAATATTCTGATTGTGAAATAATTTATGTTTTTTGGGCATGTGGTATTGATAATCCATGGTATTAACCCATGGTATTGTAACAAATGCTATTTTTTACAAGTTAATAATATCTACCGTAATGTGGGGGTGAATATCCACAGTTAAGAATCTTGTCATATTGTTATAAAATATTTTGGTTGTGAAATAAGTTATGGTTTTTGGACTTGTAGTATTGATAAGTCATGGTATTGGCCCATGGTATTGTAACAAAGCCTATTCACAAGTTAATAACAAAATCAAAATATAACAAATTGAATTTTGTTATTTTTATTAATTTAACTTTTTATTATTAATTGAGGTCATATTTAAATGTTTACACTCATCCCAATATCATTTTTAACTTCTTCTTCTTTTTAACTTAGCATCTTACGCAAAAATAACAAATTCTTATTAAAAATAAATCATTTAACCAAATTTCAATATATATATTTTATTTTATATTATAAATATTTCTTTTATTTTTTCCATTATAAATATTTCTTTTCTTTTTCATTTCCAGTTTAGCATTAGGTTCAAATAAAATATTCACAGATTACAACATCACATTGTAGCACTGCATTTTAATTTGCCTTGTCTATATTAGTGTGGAAATGCTATAATAAGGAAGACCATCAACATGATATTTCCAGTTTAGCTTTAGGTTCAAATAAAATATTCACAGATTACAACATCACATTGTAGCACTGCATTTTAATTTGCCTTGTCTATATTAGTGTGGAAATGCTAGAATAAGGAAGACCATCAACATGATTTATGGATCTGCCTTGTCTATATCAGCGTGGAAATGATAGAAGAAGGAATACCATCAACATGATCTATGGGTTTGCCTTGTCTATATCAGCATGGAAATGCTAGAAGAAGAAGACCATCAACGCGATCTATGGACTTCATGGGATTTGAACCTCAGATCGAGTTTGCATGGGGAACATCTGAGGAGAGCATCAACTATTAGATTCAACATGGAGATTTTGGTAATTTTTACATGGGTATGAATTTGGACTCTGGAGAGTTCTTCCTTTTTACTAAAGATTATTTTTGTTCTTATGGGTAAACAATTTCGAGGGTTTATATGATCAAAGCATAAATTTTATCTAGAGTTGAGGGTTTAATGATTATGATAATGCAGATCTTGAAGATTTTGGTAATTTTTACATGGGTATGAATTTGGACTCTCTAGAGTTCTTCCTTTTTACTAAAGATGATTTTTGTTCTTATGGGTAAAAAATTTCGAGGGTTTATACGATGAAAGCATAAATTTTATCTAGAGTGAGGGTTAAATGATTATGATAATGTAGATCTTGAAGATTTTGGTAATTTTTAAATGGGTATGAATTTTTACTAAAGATGATTTTTGTTCTTCTGGGTAAACAATTTCAAGGTTTTATATGATCAAAGCATAAATTTTATCTAGAGTCAGTGTTTAATGATTATGATAATGCAAATCTTGAAGATTTTGGTAATTTTTACATGGGTATGAATTTGGACTCGGAGAGTTATTCCTTTTTATTAAAGATGATTTTTGTTCTTATGGGTAAATAATTTCAAGGGTTTATATGATCAAAGCATAAATTTTATCTAGAGTTGAGGGTTTAATCATTATGATAATGCACATCTTGATTGCGGCAAAAAATTCATGAAAAGGCCAACAATTCATGAAAAGACAATGCACAAGTAAGCATTTTGCATGTCCTTATTGAGATTTTGGTAATTTTTACATGGGTATGAATTTGGACTATGGAGAGTTATTCCTTTTTACTAAAGATTATTTTTGTTCTTATGGGTAAACAATTTCGAGGGTTTATATGATCAAAGCATAAATTTTATCTAGAGTTGAAGGTTTAATGATTATGATAATGCAGATCTTGATTGTGGGTCAACCATTCATCAAAAGACAATGCACAAGTAAGCATTTTGCATGTCCTTATTGTATAAAGGGTTTAATGATTATGATAATCCAGATATTTATTACAGTGAACAATTTCATCAAAGGAAAATGGACAAGTAAGCATTTTGCATCTCCTTATTGTACAGATCAGTTCGCTCCTTCCTAACTTTTCTAGGGTCAGAATGCATGAAATTTTATTTTTTATTTTCACCTTTTTTTAGTGTTTGATTGTTTTTGTAATGGACTCTACCATGCCCAAATTCAAAGGGCTCGAGTGATGCAAGAAAATTTTCTGGTAGGATGCAAATGCTAGACCTTCCTCAAACTTTGTTACATGAAATTAAAATTTCTTGTAATCATGAACATAAAATATTTTATGTTTCATCCTTAGATTCAGATCTCAATGCCTACAGTTTTAAATCATGTTACTATATTTTAAATAGAATATACTTAGATCCAATAAACCTTACAACTTTCCAAATCTTAGGTTAATTTAAGCTAAAAAGAATGAACCTGAATGGCTTTTGCAATTTATATTCAATCCTTACAGAAAATGATTAAAAATGGAAGAACCCAAATGGTATGATAACTTTTACCCACCCATCAATTTCCAAGACCTTTCCTATTATTCCGAACCTAAACATAGAGAGTAGAAGAAGAAGAGGAGCCTGGATGAGGTGGACCTTGACTTGCTTGATACTTTTCAAAATTTGGACATGCCCTTGACTAGAAGAAGAGATTAACCAACGTTGTTGTAGATGTTGTTTTTGACAGTGTTTTCATTTCTACCATGCATAGGTAGACTCTATAGGCAGGTGATGTTATCTTTTGTTCGTTATAAGAGGTAATTCGAGAGTACCTTTATGTAGTTAGGAAGTAGCTTAGTAGGGTTGTTCCTCCTGATGATAACTATTATGCTGCATTGTATTTTTTTCAGTGATAGTTCCTTCTATTAAATCCACAAGCACACTTTGCCACCCATGGAAATATCCACTTATTTCAGGATGAATGAGATCGATACCAGGTAGTTTGAGAGGACTCTTATTGTTGTAGATGAGAGGAGTTTTATGAGGTGAGAGGAGTTCTATGACATATATTGAAGGATTCACTGCACCATTTTATGACACCAATCGTCTCCATGGCACAATAGTGGATCTCTATTGCATCGAGGGAGAAACAATAAAGTATTCCACTGTAAATAATTGATATGTCAAAGATGAGGAATGTAGACGTGGGATTTATAATTTTATTACAAAAAGAGGTTTGTGTGATGGAGACAAATCCTACAGGTAAATCATATCATTATATTTCTATGAAATCTCGGAATGTGTTCAATATAAAAATATGAATGTACTATTGAATTTATCTATGTTGTAATAATATCAAGAATAAATTTGCCATTGAAAATAATTGGGATCTACCATGTAAGTTTACTTTACTACATGGAATTCTTGATTTGTTAGATCCTAACTAGTTAGGATTGAACTTATTTTTATTGTAATCAAATTAAGAATAAAGTTGTCATTTTAATCGCTGAAATATACCATGTAAAATTTAATGGCTACATGAAATTGTTTATTTGTTAGATCCCAACTTATTAGGATTATGAAGAGTCCTCTTTCATGACAATATTTAGGAATGCTCTATTCTTGCTCAAAGAATTACATATTACAAAAAGGTGGAAAATAAATGAGATGCAACTGAATGGTTTCCATTTTAAAATGTGTGGAGGGAGTATAAAATCATTTTCAGTTGTGTTCAAATATTTTGGAGCACCCACTAAAGTGCTTCAGTTTCCTCCTAGTTAATTCCATTTCTACTATCCCAATGCTTCTAGAAGTCCTTCTCCAAAGTAATCTTTTAACTATCCAAGAGGGAAATTGATTACCTGATTGGAACCCACGGATTACAATTTGATTAGGAGTAATGGGTGAGAAAGCTTAATATTCTTCAATATATTTCGCAAGTTAAAAGCATATCAAATAATTTCCTTTCTGTTTAATTGATACGACAATCACTCAACAATTTGTTAGGATTTTGAGACATTTTTTTTTTCTTGAAAGTTATACTATCAATTAAGGAAATTAAAGAAAAGGTGAAAATGATGCAATGGAAGGATTTTCTGTTTTAGTTCCTAAGAATGCCTTGCTAATGTGAAGGGCTTGGTATTTTCTTGACTCAAGATTAGTCGCATTTGACTTCCTAGAATTTCTTTTAATTTCATTTTTTTTGTGTTTATATTGCTATCCTTGAAGTTGGTGAGCTACTGTGTGTGTAATAGGAAGCGTTAAATACTAAACGCTCTCAAAGGTGATATTGATGGATGACTGACTTTAAATGACCCTACTTGACACTATAGTATTACATGATCATGCAAAGAAATTATTAATCAATATTAAAGGGAAGATGATTAACGTGTAATGCTTATTGGATTTTCATATAATTACTACATTTTGGACCCCAATAATATATTTTAGGTTATGTTTTCATTGCTACTTGTGGAGCTTCCCTTTTGCTCAGAAAAACGTCGACGATAAATAACCACTGCATTAGCATTGGACATCATCAAAGAGGAATTCACCAAAATCAGTAGAGGACATAGGACCAATTGGTACAATGAGCAAATAACGCTAGAGAAACACTAAGGCACTATAATTTCTTGTGTATTTAGATTCACTCGAAATTAACTAGTCACAAAAAGTACCCTTTTTTTTTCGAATATTTTCATGTATACATAAATACTAAAAACACAATTTTAGACTAATTATTAACACTAATAATTATTTGATAGTCATAATTTATAATTAAATAGTATAATATGATTAATATTATTGGAAAAAACTATAGTGTTCGACTGTGAGGGGCATTGTGACAATATATGTACACTTCTCATTGTATGAGACAATCATCTCTCAAAGTGTGATATCCATCCAACGAAATGTTCTCCAAGATGCCATTATGGGATTGAAATTTTTTCTTTCAGTGGAAAAGTGGTGACATATTTTCTTAGGCCTTAGTGTTCTGCTTCCCTAAGGTTTTGACACTACTCACAACTAGCACCTTCATTTAACCAAGTGAGGTACTCATCTTGGAAATTTGAATCATTTTGTCTCCACAATCCAATATGATGTTGGATCAATCTCATGATCCTAAAACCATAGGTCATAATAGCGAGCAAATTTTACTATGGGCAAAAGAATATCCAAATTTAAGGAACATAACTCTTTTAAAACAAGCAATAAGGATATTTTTTACGGTATTTTTTTTTCCATTTGTTTTCACAATTTATCTATTGCGTGATATTTTTAACATGTAACTTAGTTGGTATGATTGTGCCTAAGGTTTTGTTGAAGGTTGAATACTAAGTTCCTAAGGTGTTATTTTCTATGGTGACATTTTATTTGTTTTGTTTATACAGGTCACCTAGGCGCATAGTGGCCACTATCGAATATTGATGTATATGTTGTATAAATATTTTATATTCAAGTACTCATTGTCTTTCATGTCTTTCATTTTCAAGAGAGGAACTCAATATTGATGGTAAGAAGAAGCAATTGAAGAAAGAGGAGTACAATAACACTAGAGTGACAAATGCAAAATGAGAGAGAGAAGAGAATCTGACTAGTGATACCCTTAGAGCCAATATCTTGCATAAGACACACTCATACAGACTAAGGGTCAAGCCTTCAGAGTTGGTGAATTCACTTGCAATGCTTTGGCAACACAGTGATAATGTTTTGAAATGATAAAACAATATTTCATGTGTAAATTGTAGTCCAACTGATATTAAGTTGGAAACTACTATTGTAATACTTGATATTTTATATAATAAAATTTATATGGTTGAAATTATTTTTATTTGCACTTGATATTATTAAGTCTCGTAATTAACATATGTAACTTTGCGTTATCATATTAGATAAACATGCACATTGTATGACTTTTTTTTTTTAAATTTAGTCACAAAATCATACTAATTAATTTATGTTGATTAATAATAAACACATAAAATCAATCTAAAACTACTAAATTAGTAGTTTATATTAATTAATGATGAACATGAATAAAATGAATATATGATTGAATTAGTCATTTATAATGATTATGAATGAAATTAAATGAAATGAATAGAAACTACTAAACCAGTCATTTATATAATGAATATGAAAATACCAAAAAAAGATAAATGACTACTACAAATGATAAAAAATTTATTAAAATTATCACTAAATTTTGCATATATATGACTATTAGTAGCTAATTTACAGTATCTTATAACACAACTAAAATTTAGTCATATTTCTTTGGTCATTAATTGGTTTTAAATGATGACCAAAATTTGCATATATATGGCTATTAGTAGCTAATTTACAGTGTCTTATAACACGACCAACATTTTGGTCATATTTATTTGGTCATTAATTGGTTGTCTCGAGGATTCATATACTAATATTTTTTTTTATATTTGGTCATTAATTGCGACAATTAATAACTAAACCAATGAAAAATTAATGACCAGATTTATGACTAAATATACTACTAGATGGTAAAATTGAGGAAACCAATTAATGACTAAGCTAAAAATGACTAAAAGTTGGTCACATTATAAGATACTGTAAATTATATACTATTGGTCAACGACTGAAAAATGTTCGTTTATATGCAAATTTTAGTTGATTTTTTAGTAACTAATTGGTCATTTTGTACTAGTGGCAGTGTCACTTTCTGCTTATCTTTCTTTGTTTTCAACCCAAACAACTCTTAGCTCTTCGCTCTTAGCTCTCATAGACCCAAAAAATTACTTAGAACTCTACTAAAAACTTCCTTATACTCTTATAAGACTCCCTTTTTATACAATCCCATGGTCCGCAGACCAAGGGAAGATCTCATGAAGCCAACACAAATCTAAACTGAGGGCGGAAACCCTTTCTGACTGCTTACATATTTGTGCTCAGCGACCACTAAATGTGGAGACTTTACATTATTTACACAAAACTTGGGGCTTTAGCCCCAAAATTTTTTCTTTTAACCCCAAAATTGACCCCAGGGGACCCATTCTGAACACCCAAGCTAGTTTATTTCCATTCTGTTTTTAAGCATATTTTGGTATTTTGATATAAATGAAATGAATTGTTATTTCTATTACATCTCTATATTTATGGTTATATCTGTAATTTTTTGCATTCCTTTTAAGTTTGGATCAGTGGTATTAGAGTGGTATGCTCTTTCTTTGTTTTTCTTTGCATGTCCCCAATGAGGTCAGGGTATAAGGAGTTAGTGCTCGAACTGGTTGAACCTTTTCAAGACCAACTTCACAAACCCTGATGACCTCCCATGGTGGAAGAAAATAAAGACGAGGGGGTAGGAGATACTTTCAAAATATTCCTCAAGGAAGCCCTTGAGTGACAGAGGAACATGACGATGGATAAATTTGCCTAGATCCTTCGACGACTATGCATAGGTGATGCATATTCATCCATCAACCACTTTGGAGGTGTTACTCATTTTAAGGTACAATTTAGCTTTAATATTCCCATATTTGAGGGCTAGATTGATGCAAACAATGTACATGAATCGTTAAATCTATTGGAAAGATATTTTCATTTCATGACTTTCCAATCGAGAAAAGATTACTTTTTAACTTCTCAAATCTGCCCCACACATCAAGGATTGGTGGGAAACCTATTGTGAACAAAAGGACGAGAGGGAATCCTCATTATTTTTAGAAGCACCCATTTGGAATTATTTCTGAGATGCCATCAATGAACAATATTACCTTGTATAGAGCTATGAAGATAAATACATAAAGTGTACCATGCTACAATAGGGAAGAGACCAAGATGTGTCGAAGTTCACAAATGTTTTCCATACCCTTCGCACAAACCCGAGTATCAAGGATTCTGAGCAACATTTGGTACTCAAGTATTGCAGCTATCTACGCAAGTACATCCAAGATGAGATGGAGTCCTGGACATCTCCTCATTCATCACAGCATACCGATACACTATCAAGATTGAACATAAGTTTAAACAGAAGAAGCAAGACTTTTAATCTACAAATCTGAAGCAAGGAAAAGGCACCCTGAAATGATAGAGCAAAGGAAAAAGCCAAGGTGAGGTGACCCAGAACAACCTGTCGAAGCCGCAAGCAAAGAACAATTCCACAAAGATAAAGAAGGATATTGGAAAATGGTGTGAGTTCGATAAGAGCTCCACTCACAACACAAGTGAGTGTCAGGCAAAGTAGTCCTTGGTAGCTGAGATGAAGGCTTCTGAATCAGACACATATTTTGACTCTGAGTCAGAACCCAACAAGGGTAATGACAAAGGTAAGCAGATAATCGACGAAGAGCCCAGTGCCACTATGGCCACCACCAAGATCTAGAAGTTTGAGATCGGGTGGCTTCACCAAGGATGAGATATTTGCATTAGCTAGCAATGTTGCCTTCCCTACAACATCAAGCCCTTCACGAATGAGGTACTATGTGATGTTTCTCCTCTTGAAGTTTGTGATGTATTATTAGGACAACCATACTTATGGAAGGGGCATGCTATATACGAGATTAGGCCTTGCACTATGATTATTACTTCGGGAAATAAGTTGTACAGGATATCGTAGGTAGTCCTGCCTACCGCCATCTCTTTGATCACTATAAAGAAATGTAGTAAGATCATTTCCTAGAACATGATTTATTTTTTCCTTATGATTCACCCTCAAGGAAAGAAGAAGGTTGTGGCCACAACTTCCTGATAAGTCTTCTCCGCACAGCAACAGCACATGGACAAGGTCATGGAGGAGTACATGGACATTTGCACCTCACCTATAGGGGTACCTCTATAATGTCAGGTCAATCAATCCATTGATCTAACCCCAGGCACGTGGGTACCCAATGGATTGATCTATCGATGATTCTTTCTAGAGAACAATTAAATCAAGAGGCAAATTTAGGAGTTGTTGCAGAAAGTGCACATTAGGCCAAGCTCATCACCCTGTGGGAGCTTGATTGTATTGGTACAAATGAAGGATGCCACCTAGACACTCTGTATTTAATATCGGGTGTTAAACAAGATCACTATCTAGAATAGGTACCCAATCCCACAGATTTATGACCTTCTGGACCAGCTCAAGGGGCCAAAGATTTTAGGAATATTGACTTGAAATCTAGTTATCACCAAGTGCTTATCAAACCCTCCAATGTGTGGAAGGTTTCCTTCAAATCCAAGAAGGGCCTTTTCGAATGGTTGGTCATGTCTTTCGGGTTGACGAATGCCCCCACAACCTTCATGAGATTGATGGACGACATCTTGGGACCCTTCAACAATGCATTCATGGTGGTGTATTTAGATGGCATATTGATCTTCAAATAGAGTTGGGAAGAACACATACACCATATTTGAAAGGTCCTTCAAATCCTACGACAACACAAACTATGTGCCAATTTGGAGAAATGCACTTTTAGCATGATCGAGGTTCAATATTTGGGGTACATCACTGATGAGATGGGTGTGCATGTGGACCCAGCCAAGATACAAGACATTCGGGATTGGCGAGCCCCGATAACTCTAATAGAGCTCCATAGTTTTTTGGTCTTTCCAATTTCTACCCTAGGTTCATGATGGATTTCTCTCATATCACTTGGCCTTCAAGTCAACTCACCATGGGTGGAGCGAAAGAAAAGTTGCTTCTGTCCAAAACCCAACAAAACACATTTTCCAAGCTGAAGCATTACCTCTACTCTGCACCAGTGCTGACATTATCAGACCTACAATGACCATTTGATATTAATACATATGCCTCTGACTATGCTATTGGTGCAGTTCTTACTCAACAAGGGCATCAAGTGGCTTACCACAGTGAGACACTTTCAGACAAAGTCGGAAAGTATTCCACTTATGACAAAGAAATGTATTCCATTGTGTAGGCCTGTCATCAATGAAAGCATTACATTATGGGGAAGGAAACGAGCATCCACACAGGGCACTGAACCCTGTAGTTCATATAGGAAAAAGGGAAGTTCCAGAATGATCACCATCCGAAATGGTCCACATACATGAAAAATTCCATTTGAACATTAAGTACAGGAAGGGAAGCATTAATAATGTTGGAGACTACCTTAGCTGACCACTAGTCATGGCACTAATCACCGTGCTTGACTCTTATGGGCACAAGACTTCAAAGAGTGGCTACATCTTCACAAGAGCGATCTAGAATTCGGCAACACATACCAGACACTCCTGGAAGGTAAGAAAGTTCCAAATTTTCAACTTTTGGATGCATTGTTATGAAACCTAGGACACATTTGTGTTCCTTCAAGCGAGCATTCCAAATGATTTGGGAGGCACACTATAGTTGGGTCACTGGACATTTTAGAGTAGAGAAAATAGTTGCAGTATTGCAGAAGCATTTCTATTGGCCGAACCTTAGTTAGGATGTTAGGAAGTATATTAGATCCTACACTACCTGTTCGATTTCCAAAACAACCATGAAGAAGAAAGGCCTGCATACTCCTCTGCCTAATCCTAGTCGACCTTGGGAATCCATCTCCATATATTACATGTCAGGCCTTCCTTATACTAAGCACAACAACGACTACATTTTTGTGGTCGCCGACATATTCTGTAAGATGGAAATCATGGCAGTCTGCAAGAAGAGTATCATAGAAGATTCCAATACTAAGATATTCTTTGAATGAGTGTGGGTATACATTGGGATCCCATAGTCCATTATCTTAGATTAGAATAGCAGATTCCTAAGTGCATGCTAGATACCAAACTTACTAGGTCCATGACTTTCCACCCCCGAACTGATGGCCAAACAGAGGTCGTCAACAATATGATCGTACACATTATGCACATGTACAACTCAATGAATCCACACACATGGGATGAAAGCTTCCCCTATATACAACACAACTACAACAAAATCTCTGCATAGCTCAACGGGCCATAATGCCTTTCAGGTAGGGCTAGGATTTCAGCCATTATGTCCCATTGATGTGGCCATACCATTTGCAACAACTCAGGCAGATTTGGTTCACGCCCAATCCAAAGCCGATAGGGCTAACAAATTCATTGAGTGCATTCAACACATATGAAAGTAGGTCCATGATATATTGGATAGAGCCAACGCCAAGTACAAGAATTGCCATGATCAACATCGAGTGTCGCACAAGTTCTAGGTGGGTGACAAAGTTTGGCTACATTTGTGGAAGGATCACCTCACTTGACCCCACCACAAACTTCTCCCACTTTGATATGGGCCATACACCATCACCATGTTTGTGGGGGACAATGCCTTCAAGCTCAACATTCCACCATTCCTTGATATGCACCTAGATTTCAATGTAGATTGCCTTCGACCCTACTTTCCACCAATGTTAGACACATCTTACATTGCAAAATAACTCACACCAATAGAGCTAAAATCAGACTGCATGGAATATGCCACAAATGATCAAATCATGTGTTCAGAGGTCTCAAATCACTAAAAGTACAAAAGCAATTTAGAGTGCAAAATTTGAGTAAAGGCTTGCATTTCAATATTTGGTCCCCTTAGCACATGATATATCATGAGTGAAGATTCATCTAGCATTATAATTATTGCAAAAATATATAATATACATGTAAAAAGGATTTTTTTGTGATTTAGTCCTCTTTAATATATGATAAATCCCAAGTTAAGATAAATTTATGCTTATAATTATTATAAAAATATATGATGTACAAGTAAAAAAAATAAAAAAAATTAATGTACACAAATAGAAATTTGAAAGTATTGGTAGAGGAAGGAAAGTGAATATTAATTAGATAAGTGATTATTAATGCACATTGTACACTTAAAGCAACTATAAAGATCAAGTAGTTCGATTGGAGTAGCACAATTGGCAATGGCCATGGAAATGAAGTCTCATCGAACCAGAAGTCTTAGGTTCAAATATTGTACTATCCCCCTCGATCGGGGTGAGAAGTTGGACATGATGAAGATGTAGTCCTACCAAGCTTACAAAAAAAAACTATAAATATCAAGTAAAAATATGAGATCAATTGAGATTGTAGTTATATAAGTGGAAGATATTAAGAAAATAAAATAAATATTGTTAAATGATCTATTTTTTTTAACTGTAATGAGAATTTTATATAGATCAAAATTATATGTTTGGATCATGTCCTGTGAAATAGGTGATTATATAGAATTTTATCCACACTATTATTTTCCTTATCTACTTGCTTTTGCAATGAGCTAAGAAACATAGGATATTTGGAGGTATACATTCTCCAAAATACCTGTAAGGTCTTACAAAACTTGCAACACATTATAAAATTGAAAATAGTTTTTATGCGACTAGATATCATGACTGTTGTCCTCTGAAGTAAATACATTCAAATGTAACATAGAAATTTTACCAGAGATCCCCTCATAGAGACTAGTGGAGAAATGAAGAGAAAAGGAATTGATGTTCACCTGTAAATCTTCCAATTGTTGCCTAAGATAGTCCAGCGCGTCCTTACTTTTCTTATTTTGAGTTCAGTCCATTATCACTCAGATTTTCCTTAGAAGTTATGGGAAGAAGGAAAGTGGTCTGAGGTAACCACAAACCAATATTTTAAGTACAGAATCTAGCCAATCTTTACTCAGAGAGGGCTCTCTCTTTATGATTTAGCTATATTTGAAAATATTTTATGCTAGTTATAAATGTTCAGGGTTGTTTTGTTTGAGAGTGGTGGAATTCTTAAAAAAATGGGTAAACTAGGCTTCAAGCCATTGGGATATGGAGTCAATCAGGGATAATTCACTCGATTAAGTCAAATTGTTGAGGTATGAGTCCAACAGGAAGGGTAACAAAGCAAAAACAAATTCAGGGCTTGAATGGATGATAGTTCTTCTCAAAAATAGAGGGCAATCAAGAATCCTCAAGTTAGGATAAGAAAGAAGAAGGGAAGATAGGTCAACCAGCAAAGGGCAATAAAGAATCCTATACCAGGGACTTATTATAGAAAAACTATAGGGATAGAGGAGCAATTAAGAATTCCTTTACTAAAGTAGCTTAGAATAAAACATATAAATGGTAAACTGTTGATAGAAAAGAGCAATAAAGCTAATTCTAATATACTTTGACTATTTTACCATTTAGTTTTAAGATGCATGAAACATTGAAACATGTAGAAAACACATAAATCAGAAGGATAGATACTTATTTGCAATTAGACTGCACATGAATCTGATGTAATGTCCTCAACTTTTATTCCTTTTCCAGCAAAAAATCCAGACTTGAGTACAAAGCTTTCTCCGCTTGATAGTATAGAGTTACAGAAATGTTATAGAATCCACCTGTAATACTTCGAATGGAGAAGTATTTATACAAAAATTTACATAAAAATATCTCATAACTATATGAGATTTATTCAAGGGGAACAAAATATCTTTTACAAAAATATAGAGACAGATGGTCTCAAATATAGAAACAGATAGTAAACTGATTGTTTCTATCCCCATTTTTACTGAAGGAGCTAGAGGCTTTTATACAAATTTGTTTCTTGCTATTTCTTCAGAAAATCTGTGCTGGAATTTGATTTACCTTTTCCCTACTGATACTCTTTCACCTGTTTTTGATACTCTGTCCACCAGCTTTCATCCTTTTTACCAAACTTTACCGTGGTAAATATTTCTATTTACCTTGTTATTACCGTAGTAATTTTAAAGGATGTATATCATGCTAGTTTACCATTCTTCCTTTGGTATTTTCATCCTTATCAATTTCCTGTAAATTTCACCAGCCTCAGTATATTTCAAAAAATTAGGCTGGATTGTGAATAAGTGCTTTACTTCATGTTCAATGAAGAAGAGGTTCTCTAAACCATCGTAAAGCACTTTTCCTGTGGGTAGTGCCTTTGCTAAGGATGAACTAGCTTGACTTTCAGCTTGCTGATGTAGTTTGTTGATGTAGTCTATCTGAACCATTAGCCTATCATTGATGACTAAAGGGCTTGGGAGTCCTTTACTTCTTAAGATGTCAAACTTTCTCATGAACTCATCTATGTCTTCCTGCATACTTTGACATCTTCGCTCCAGGCCTTGCATTAAGTTCCTTTTTGTCAGAACTTTCTTTAGTTCAAGGATAGTAGCAGTCATATCCTCAATGTCTAGTGGCTCCAACTATTGCATGCTTTTACTATTTAGAAAATTTATTAATTGGACTTCCTCTTTAGGCTTTCCACCCAGTAATTCTCTAGTCTTCTTAATTGCCTCAAGAGCAAGCTTAACCAAATCAATTTGTTCAAAAATAATTTGAATGGATGACCAAATATCATTGAAGGAATCAATGATATTGGTCCATAATATTTTCCTGATCTCTGCTAGAGGCCTGTCAAATGTCAAGTCTTTCTCTAATGTCTTGATTTTTTTCAGCCATCCCTTTGTTTTTTCTTTTCTCCTCTACATAATTGATCTTTGAAAGATCATACTTTTGCTCCAAGATAGTAAATTTTTATTTTACCTTCTGTAGCTCTGTCACTTGGAGCTTCATTTCTTCCATTGAATTAATTAAGTCCTCTGTGCTCTGTGTTGATATACATGCCTGTGTTGTACCTGTTTCTTCCATTGGTGTGGCTGTTGCCAAAGGAATGCTCGGTTCTAAAACAATTGCCATAGTGGAAGGGACTGCTATGGAAACTATTGGCACTACAGTTTGAGGCTGGGAGGTTGACTCACTTGGCCCTGACTACAAAGTTTTCCCTAATTCTTGCTCAGTTTCCTTTAATTGCTCATTCAACTTAAGGACTAAGTCCATAAGTTCCTCATCATTCTTTTTCTTAATAACCTCAGCAGTTTGAGGGTGTATGAGGGGTGGAAATTTCAGTTGTTTTCTAAGTGCAGCTATATCTTCATTTTTCTTCTTGATTAAGCTTTGTGCTACCTTAACATTCTTTGGGTCATGACCCAACTCAATTACTAATTCTTCCAATGATTTTATTCTATTATCTTTAGCTTGTGATGAGGCTTTTTCCAGCTACAATTGAGCTGTAGTGTTGCTCAATGAATTTTGCAACCTATGAGCCATCATTGCTTTACTGGTCAATGTTGAGTAGACCATCTCACCCGTTTGCTTATGAAACTCAATCTGATCGATTGGGAGGATATACTTAGCTAAAACTTCAAAATAAGTTTTAATATAATTAGCCAAGGATTTTGGCTGCTGCACTGTGGGCTTCAGGAAACTTATCTACCTTTTACCCTCTTTGATGTCAAAGGTTGACATCAGTCTGGTCTAGTTTATGGGGGCCATTTTTAAGTATTGAGCATAGGCTTGGGCCTTCAATTGTTCATTCTTTGTTTTGATCTCCTTGTATTTCTCCTTTACATCTATGATCTTTTCTGAAGAAGACCTGAAAGGTGATACTTCTGTGTTGGGTTGCCTTTCCAATACCTGCCTGTGTGAACTAGAGGGTGTCCCATCTGTTGGGAAAGTTTGTAAGCTGTCTGTTGCTTCCCTCCTTATGCTCTTTGTAGGCTCTCCAATGCATTCTTCCTCCGAATAAGGATTCAACCTTTGCCTCTTAGCAAAGGGTTGATCTGTGAGTCTGCTAGAAGGGGTAGATACTTCCCTTTCTCTTTTCAAGTTTCTTTCCTCATCTAGAGGAATATATAGCACTGGAGGATCACCCATATTTTTTTGAGCTGGTAGTGGCTGTGGTGGAGACAATTCTTACAAGATCTTAGGTTGCTCTAATTCCTCTGGTTATTTTGTTGTTTCTGGTTGTTCTGATGTATGGGCACTTGGTTCCTGAGTTTGCTTCTATGAAGGCTCTGCTGTGGGAGCGCTAGGTTCCAGTGTTGGACTTTGGGGAGACTCTGCAGGTACCTGTACAAAGGAGTCTAGGTCAAGTACCTTCTCCAAATATTTCATCGCATTTTCAACTTCAACCTCATCACTATCCTGTTCTATCAATGTCCCTTCCCTCCATTCATTTAAATTGGCATATTGTTCTATTTCAGGAATTCTGTGATGGATGTAGGGTGACAACTTGTGTTTTATATTTATATCATAGATGAAACCGTGAGGGTCATAAGGCAAAATAAAACTCTTTTTCAAATGAATCCTCTCTAGGATCTCGTTTTTCGCTTGCCCTGCTTTTCTGTTGTTGCACAAAAATGGGCCTAGGTGATCTTTGATCCTCAGCTGGGCTTTGTTTTTTTCTTTCATGAAGTGGATTTGATCATAGTTGATTATTTTTCTGTAGTACTCCAGGGAAAATAATCTCATGGGAACATACTTGGGAAATTTGTAGGGAGGCAGTTCACACCCATAGACTCTGATCTCAGTATGATTTTGGTATAAGTACCAGTCACCTATCCTATACTACTTTGACAACTGAAGGATTCTTTTTATGTCATCATTGATTCTAGGGGGAGAATTTCTTGTCAGCATGCTAGTTATAGGATGGACAAATTGATCAATAAAATCTATATAAGAATAAGGAGAAGAAGCTGGATAGTGGAAAATTGAAGTCCAGAAGACAACAGACCTGGGATTCCCTCTAGTATCAAGTTTTTGGACAGAGAAATGGAATTTATCAGACTAGTAGTACAGAAAGAGATGATATAAGAATGTGGAATATTTAAAGACTCTCTCATTCTCCAATCTCATGAATTGGTCATGTATCTTGTCTGCAATGAATGTGGCATAGTCAAATTAAGCTGTAGGAGGTTGACCAGGGGTAAAAATAGTCATGAAGGCTAAGGTCAACTCATCTACATACTCACTAGTAGTAAAACCCAAAATGCAAGCAATCATGGTGATGATATCTTGGCCCAGATTTGTAAAAAACCTTGACATATAAGGATGGGGTTCTTTGGGCCTGTATTTTTCATCTATGAAAGTCTGACAGACTTGGTTGATTTCAAAATTGGACAGCTTGGTAGATTTCTCAAGTAATTTTGCAATGGAAAGGTGAGTTAGGTTCTGGCAAGGCTGTATTTGCAACATTTCATTTATGGACTCAGCTATAATGGTGAAAAGAACTTCTTGGTTAGGGGACATTACAGCTCTCAGATTAGGGTTGTAATTTGCATGGCATTGGTGAACAATATCTGGGAAGATATGGACAGTGGGGAACTAATATTTGGGGAGGTTGGGCTCCTAAAAACCTATCTTATCAGAGTGGTTCAGGTAATTGTCTCGATACCTGTAGTAGAATTTCAAGGGGCTGTCATCAAAAGTAAGGTTTTTGATTTGAAAATCCTTATCGGCGAAGGGGAGGTAGTCTGAATCCCTGTGAGGAGTAGTGATTGGAGCAATGTTTAGGGCAAATAGTGTTTCCATCCCTGGTTCTTGTGTGTTCAGGGAAGAAAATGGAGATTTTCAATACATTGTTGACACAAAGGTGCTGGGAAGTATTGGGACTAAGTTAACGACTCACTTGCACTGAAAACTTTGGGTTTTTTTAAAGCAATTTAGAGGAAGTTCAGTTCACAATGAGGTTTCCAGGAAGAAAGTAAGGTAAATACCTGTTTTCAGATGGTCGAAGGGATAATTGGCTATGGTGACATCTCTGCGGGTGTGCACAGTACACTAGAGCAGTTTTGGAGTTCAACAACTGTTGGTGGTTGACAGTTGAAAATCAGTTTGTAGATTGGGACGTTCTCTATGCATGCATGGGAGGCAGAGGTCATTTTCTCAAATAAAAGGGGAAAATAATGGACATTTTTGTTTTTATGCATAAGTCCATGTTCTGGCGGGTTGACGACAGTGATAGTTGGTATCAATTGAATGGCAGGACATTTTTTCATTTATGGGAGGCTGTAAGCAGGTTTCATCGCACTTCTTCTGGGAGACGAGTGGTTCTGGAGGAGGGTTGCGCAATTCCATTGATCGATTGACATGTTGCATTAGTGAGTTTTGGAAAACCACCCATATTGCGCGCTTAACGTTCGACCAAAGAGCTCGCGCAATATGAGTGATAGCCATCGGATCTGGGAGATCTGATTAGACGGTAGTCAGTGTTGGAAAGAGGCGGGGAGTTAACTGGAGGGGCTCGACCATAATTAAATGCCTTAATCTTATTGGGGGTGATGTGATTGGATGATAAGTTATTAATTAATCTAGATGATTAATTAATCCTTTATTAGGATGGTAGGGGGTTTGTCTCCTAATTAACTGCGAGTCGATTAATTAATCCAATTTATCAAACTTTATTATGGTTATTTTGCAAACCAATGGGGCAGGATACATATTTTTTAGGATTTTTAATATTAATACGGGAAAGGGGTGATTTATTTTCTTGGGAGTTAAATAATAATACGAGTTAAAGTTAATATGACCTTGTAGGATATGAAATGCGCTAAGTTAAATGTTTTCGAAAGCATTTTCATCACATAACATTTATGACTTAGGCTAAATGAATATGAGGGTTTTTTATATACATAATGTTTTAATTTTCCTAAGTAAAATAGGGATTTTACTTACGAAAAACCTTATAAAGGGGATGAATGAATTTATGAAGGGGAAATATTGATGAAGGGGGCTTAAGTACTTTAGGCATCTCAAATTATTGGTCCGAGGGTCCGGTCCCTCCAAAAGTCAAAGAAATGCTCTGAGCCCCTCTAACTTGTTGTAGGTGCCTTTAGTACTTAGGGGAAATTAGTAAAAATTAGGGGAAAATGAGTGAGGAAACTTTGAATTCTTGATATGTTGTCTTTACTATGCTCCATGCTTTGTCTAAGTGATGAAAGCAAAAATATTAAAGCATTAAACTTAACCATTCATCACACCTTTGTTCTACAACCAATCATCTACTTACCCTACCTACTTCACCTAGCATTTTTACTTCTTTATTAGGGTGCACTTAAACCGGCAAACCCTTATCACACTTTCTTTTCTTTTACATATAGATATCTATCTAAGTCTAGCCTTATTACATCCAAGGGATTATATTAAATTGTTGAGCTCCTTTTATTCACTCTACCTATCTACTTATCTGCCAAGATTAAACAGTTTGGTCAGATTTTATTCTCTATCTCTATAAACATGAAATTGAAAACATGGAATAACCAAGATTAAACTATTTGGTTACCATGGATTGTGGCATAAGTAACAAGTTGCACACAATATTTATTATACAAAAAGTAAAATAGCAGTGGCATTTGGACTTGCTCACTTTTATGGTCTTTTTCTTTTTCTTGGGGTTCATTTTCTTTCATTTTTTGACCTTTCTTTATTCTTTTTGCCCTTTGATTTTTTCTTTTAGGGCATATCCTCTTTACATTTTTTTATTTTTTTATTTTTTACAAATATGGAAAACATTTGCAACAAGCAAAGGTATGAACATATTTCAGAGTTAAACCAAGTCAATCATGATATATGACACCTATTGGTATAGGAACATAACAGTGGTTCCACTTGGGGATGGCTTTCCCTGGTGGAGAGTCAAGAACAATGGATTAATGGCCTTCTGAAAGACTGTGATTTTACTTTGCAATTTCCTTTTCCTTACTGCATTATTTGTATGTATGACAATAATACTTCTGAAGCTTAGGGCCTTCTCTTCGAGCTTCAACTTCATAATTTTACCATCCAATCAACAATGAACATTATAAGGGATATAATATATACAGTTAGAAATGTGGTAAGTTTATTAACTAGGATCAAAGTAGTGCTTCAACATTCGACCATTTACTGGTCCTGCTTCAACTTCTGCACCATCTAATTCTTTCAGAAAATATGCGTTATTTCCTCTGAAGGCATATATTATATATGGTCCTTTCCACAGGAAGTCAAACTCCCCATGCTTTCCTTTGTTCTGTCTTCTTGAATCCCACCTTAACACTTTGTCTCCCAAATAGAAGTCTTCTGCTTTGGTCCTTTTGTCAAAAATCTTCTTGAGTTTTACTTATAGTACTTGGGATCATTGGTACACTTCTTCCTTGGTTTTCTGGAAATGGATGGTCTGGTTAATTCTCCTCTGTATATCATTTGGTTCCACTTGAGCTTCTTGAAGTAACTTCATGACTGGAACTCCTAAAGATGAGGGGAAAACTGCCTCCATTCCATACACTAGCTCATTGGACTGGTTCCAATGGATTTCTTGGTAGTAAGCCTATCTGCCCACAAAGCATTGGTCAATTTTTTGTTCCAAGTTTTCTTATTTTCTTCCAATAGTTTTTTGATAATATTAATTAGACTTTTGTTGGAAGATTTTGCAATTCCATTCCCTTGAGCGTAGTAGGTTGTGGAATGACCAAGTGTTATATGATACTTGCAACAAAAACAATCATTTTCTTTGACTCGAAGGCTGCAGCATTATCTGTGATAATTTTGTCAGGACAACCAAACCTAGAAATGATATTAGACTCTAGAAAACATATTATCATAGTGTCAGTGGCCTGTCTAGAGGGAATGGCTTCTATCCATTTATTAAAGTAATCAGTTGCAGTGAGTATCCATTTATGTTGACCAGAAGAGGGTAGATGAATTTCCACAATGAAGTCAAGACCCCATTGTTGAAAAGATTTCTCAATAGAAATAGGTTTCAATGGCAAAGGTAACAATTTTCTTTTGCCTTCAAAGATTTGGCATTTGTGGCAGGAAGTTACAAATTTTTTAACATCTGAAAATAAGGTTGGCCAATAAAATCCAGCTCCTAGAATTTTGTTAGTAGTTGACTTCCAATAGAGATGTCCACCACAATCCCCTACATGAAATTCTTGAAATACTTTGTCAGATTCTTCTTTTAATAAATAGTTTAACAAAATTCCTTCATGATTTTTCCAAAATAAAGTATTATCCATAATGCAAAATTTTGATGCTTTCATTTTCAAAAACCTACTCTTAGTTATCGATAACCCTTGAGGAGCCTGCAAGTTTCGTAGAACATATATTATATCAGCATACCAAGGTGAGTCTAAAAAGGACTGGCTGATTTGTGGAGTCGCCATCTCCTGTTCGTTATCCAGCTCTACAATAAGATTGATGTCTAGGGCTTGGCAATTTGTTTCTGCCATGAGTTTTGACAACCCCTAACCTTTAATTAACTTGGTAGGTTTTATCTCTATATCATACTCTAAAATAGTAGCTATCCATTTTCCCCTTTTGCCATCAACTCCATCCTGTGTCAGGATGTCTTTGACTACAGCGTTAGGAACATAAGCTATTACATGAGAATACAAAATATAGACCCTGAAATCCTTAATAGCCTTTACCAAAGAAAAAGCTTGTTTCTACATTATTTTATATTTTAATGAGGCATCTCTAAGAGCCTTACTGAAAAAGGCTATTGGTTTTTCACATCCTCGATCATCATTTTGTAGTAAAACTGCAGCTATGGTGTGTTTTGATGCAAAGGAAAAGATAATGAAGTCTCTGTTGAATTTTGGACTTGTGAGGACTGGTGTTTGAGTTAAGGCTAGTTTAATTTCTTCAAATGATTGTTTAGCCTCAACTGTCCATTTAATGGTCGAATCTTTTTTCAACATGTTATTCAATAATCTAATTAATTCAGCTAAATTAGAGATAAATTTTCCTAAAAAGTTTATCTTTCCTAAAAATGCTTGAAGTTCTTTAATGTTTCTTGGGTGAGGTATCTGCAAAATAGCTTCAATCCTAGAGGGGTCAATTCAGATGCCATCTTTAGAAATGATGTGACCTAATAGCTGTTGGCATTATGATGCATATGTTGTACTTGATGGAAACCCACTCGTAGAACAAGAACTCACTGATATATAACTGGATGAATCTACAGAAGAGATATCAGATGTGACAAAATACATGGGATGTAGGACAGCTCAAAGGAATCAGATGACAGTTCTCAGTATGACAAGTTAGCTTTGCCATCAAGTCCAAAGGGGGAGATTGTTGGCATTATGATACAAGTGTTGTCCTTGATGACAGATTATAGTGCAGCAGGTTAGTAGCAAAGAATTGATGATCAGACTACAAAGAATGAAGAAAGAAGAGTATATACGCAGGTTCACTATATACCAAGTAGGGTATAAATGTAGGTTCACTATATACCAAGTCGCGTATACGTAGGTTCGCTATATACCAAGTAGGGTATACACACAGGTATACGCAGGTTCAATATATACCAAGTCGCGTATACACAAGTTCGCTATATACCAAGTAGGGTATACACGCAGTTTCATGCAAGAAAAGCGCGTACATGTCGGAAAGCTTATTTTTGGGTCTGTGGTTTTTAGACCTATGGTTTTGGTCTGTGGTATTGCTCTCATAAGTGTTGATCCCAAGTATTGGGTCGATGGTATTATTTTATTATGGTTTTGGTCCGTGGTATTGAGCAAGGCCTAAGACTATAAAAGGAGAGGAAGATCATTAGGCAAAGGCATTCAGAAAGTCTTGAATATCTGATGAAGTATGAGATCCAGTATGCAGGTTATGGGTTGATGATGCATTGCTTAATCTGAGATAAGGAGGGATCTCAACGGTTGATAGAGAACAAGATCTAAGGAGAGGTCGGGATCAAATGGTTTGAAATGAACTATCTTTATATGGTTGATTATGCTTATTCTAGATCTGCATACTGACGCATGTAATATAAATGTTATGAGTATGATTGATGTCTGGTATAGCTGCAAAGTTATAAGAAAATATTTTTAGATCTATACGCGGGTTGGCCTCGGAAAAAGCACGTATGTACGCGGGTATGATTCATCATAGTAGCGTATACCATTTGAGCTATGATGTCTGAAGTTATAGGTGGTTCTGACTGTTGATGAGTTCGGATGACTGTTTAATGGTGTCAGTATTCTGCATATCTTGGTTGGATGATTGTGTATTGATGGATGAGAACTAATATGGATCAAGATCATAATGACTCATATTTATGTGATCTGATGGACTAGATCTGGGTGCTAACACATATATTATCCTTGTATATGTAATGATCTGGTTACGTCTGAAGTCAGGAAGTGCAGAGAAGTTATGAATAAGTAATTAATGACATATACGCTGGTTCACCTTGATGAAGTTGCGTATACATGCAGATTCAACACTTCCATGTAGCGTATGCACTCTGATGCATGTTTTTGATGATACAGTTGGTTCTGATTGATTTTGCAGAGTTCTGTGACTGTGTTGATTGATAGGGTTTTAGTGTTTTAGTGATTCAGAGATTGGTGATGCTAGTAGTGATTGTTTTGAGATTCAATGATAGTTATGGGTCCAGTATGAAAATTTGATGAAACGTGGCCTTTAGATTATAGTGTTGTGCTTCAAGAGTATCCAGTCTGAAAATGTATGAAACGTGGTACCCGGAGGAGAGAAGATTGTAGGCAGGTGCCTACGTACTAGTATCTTATCTAGTACAAGAGCAAAGGGGGTTGGAGCTCCCTTCTAGGAGAGTCTGGAGAACGAGTGAAGGTTGTAGCCTTCTGTAGGTTGTAGCCTGCGTGCTGGTAAAGGACTGCACCAGTACATTGTAAAAGAAGTTTCTTAATAAAGGAAGATTGAAACAAATTGCAACAGGTGGTTTTCACCCACATTGGGTTTCCACCTTATATCATGGTGTTCATGTGTGTTGCTTATGTGTGTTGATCTATCTGTTTTACTGCTACTATCGACTGTTAATATGGCTAATAATGTTCTGATGCATCCATTTAAGATCACAAAACTGAATCATGAGTTTAATAGTCATACGCTAGTTGCAATAGAAACAATCGCGTATATACGCGGGTATACTTAACTGAGGTAGCGTATATGAATCTGAGTATGAAAATGAAAAGTTTTATTGATTAGATAATACTGATTCACCCCCCCTCTCAGTATTATTCCCAACAATTGGTATCAGAGCAGGTCCTTTGGTAGAAGCTTGATCGCTTGAAGGAGATCTGTGGAACTATGGGAAAGAAGCTTAAGAAGAAAGCATCTAAGAAGAAGAAGGCATCTAAGAAGAACTATGATAGTGGGAGAATGGATTGGGGATTAGGAGTAAGAAGCTCTTCAGATTCAGAATCAGATTCAGAATCATTTCAGAATGAAGATGAACTATCAGGTATGAATTTGCTATCCTTTGATGTTCCAGCTATATATCCATTTGGAAAAGATGAAAGTGATGGCAAAACAACTGAATGTGCTCTTATGGGTGAGCAAGAAATACATCAAATAGAGGAAGAATTTAAAATCTTGACTGACAAAATCAGAGATCAAGAAGATCTACTGAACATAAAGGATGGTGCCATCAAAGAAGTTGTTACCAAACTAAAGGCTCAACGTGAGGAAGTTAACAAGGTAAGGAAGATATTCAAGGAAAAATATCAAAAGTTGTAGGATGAAGTGACATCATTAAGAAATGAAGTCAATGAGAAAGACACAATCATCAAGAAACTTAGAGATAGATCCAGCTATTATGAAAGTCTTGAAGCCACGATCCGCTCGCTAAAGGAAGATCTTGAAGAATCAAAGAAGAAAAATAAAGATCTACTCCAAGCTATTGAAAAACAGGAAAACGAAGTTATCAGCTTAAAATCTCAGCTGGAATGTGCCTTCAGAATTCGTCAAATGCAGCAGGATCTGAATGAAGAACAAGAAAAGGAGATTCTCAAACTGAGGCATCAGTTGGAAGAAGGAAGGAAAGTTGAAGAAGACATGAAGAAGCAATGTCTAGAAAAGGAAGAACAACTTCAAGTTGAGGTAAATATCTTGAAAGGTAAATTAGAAGAAAAGGATAAACTGTTACGATTTCAAGATAGTACTAAAGCCTTGGATGATATTCTTAGTAGTCAAAGGTCTCCTTCTATCAAGACTGGTCTTGGTTTTCATGAATCTGTTGAAGGTGAATCTAGTTCTCAAGGTGAGGCAAGGAAATCTAAAGAGAAATCTAAAATGATCAATAAGGAGATAAGAGAGATGAGAGGTCAACCCCATCAACAATTAAGGAAAGAGATTCTTCAAAGAAAATCTTTTACTCCTATCTATGGAAGTAATAGTCGGCCATTTACTTAGATGAATAATATTGAATGTTATGAATGTCATAATATTGGACATGTTTAAGCTAGATGTAGAAGAAGAATGGTTCAAGATCATCACATAGAAAGATCATCACATTCCAGGTACTTTAATGGATATTGTTTTTCTTGCAATATGTTTGGTCACAAAGCTGCTGATTGGGAGGAATGTGAAACATGTAAGATGTTATGCATGTAACAAGCTTGGACATATAGCAAAGGAATGTAGGAACAAAGGACAAACATCACACCAAAAGGAGAAAACATCATCACGCTTGAAGATATGGAAGAAGAAGGAAGTACAGTCAGAAAGATGTGGCACAGCACAATGTACTCAGATACAACACAACATAGACATAACAGACTCAGAGGGAGCTGAAAGTATAAAACTTCAGTATCCTGAATCTCATACGCAAGTTTCATAAAGGGAAGTCACATATATACACGAGTTAGACACTGCAAAGTCGCGTATATGTTAGTCTGAGGAAAAGTAGTGGGGACAGGCTCAGAAAAAGGATCTGATATGATTCAGTCCATTATTTGCTCTATTGGTTAATAGTTACAGTCTGCTGAGGATGTGTGGGAATGTTTCGATACTTGTAAGATGTTTAGAAATGTTTTGATCCTAACTTGATGATGATGATGTCTTGATGCTTATTGCTGATATATGCATGATCAGATCTAACAAATGGCACAGGTTGAGGGGGAGCATATGCCTTTAATAATGCATTGTTGGCATTATGGTTAATAGTCCTTGGTGATGATGCTCATATGGCTAAATGATATATCTTGCTATGATGTGGTTATGAGTTTTCCATGATAAAATCTCATATGATTCTTGGGGTTACATAGTTGATGTTCAGATCATATTTGTGAATTGATTCTTAGATGGTGCATATATGATGCTTACATGGTGATCTTCATAAGGATAAGGAGAAGTACAAAGCTTGAATTCACATCTTCTTTACTTGATGCTGTCGTCATATGCATAAAGATCATATATTACAGTTGTGATGCAGGATTCCTATTGTTCTTGGCACATATATGGATGACGATTGTTGGCTGGATACATGGATGATTATTCAAAGTTGCATTGTTGGAGACATGATGATGATGATTTCTTACCTATATGATGATAGGTTGTTTCGTACATGCAAATATTCTGAATTGATGATACTTGGTTCATGCAGATCTGGATGGCTATGGTGTTTCTCACATATGATAAAATGTGAATGATTCTGTATATGCAGAATTCTATTCAAAGGGATGAATTGATACAGACATACTTTGTTATAGGTTGATGAATTATACTCTACAGGACATTTACAGGTTGCTGATCTAGAAGTGGTTGTACGCGAGTTCTATGAGTAATATCCGAGTATATACGCCTATTTCTGTGGATACAATCGCGTATATGTTGGTTTGAAGGAAATCAGTAAGAAGAGTCTGATATGGGTCTGACAGAGACAAGTAGATTGGCTGCAGAAGGAGAACATGATTGCTGATGATTGATAGATGCTGCTGATATTAGTCTATTGATGACTTTCATAGTCTTGCTCTAGATATTTCGTCTCTATGTCATGTATATCTTCTTTTTATCAAGGTCATGTAACGGCCTATTTTGGTTTCCCCACTATGCCTGGGATGAATGATGTAATGTAATTGTTTATCATATGTATCCCCACTTGGTTGGGCTGATGATCCCCACTTGTTGGGTGATGGTTATATGTATGAGTCCTTAGTGATAGGAAGGTCATCTATGATAGAGTCATGTTCTTCTTGTGGAACATCCTTTTGCAGATCTTGCCTATAGTCAGCGGGAGCATGATTAGCACACTTCAGCAGAGTAGAGATTCAGCATGTACTCAGGGGGAGCATGGACAAATTGGTACACCCTGGCATATACAAAGGGGGAGCTCATTCAGAGATTTCAGAAGATACTCAGGGGGAGTATGGATAGCGGAATGTTTATTAAGGAAAGAAAATATCTTGGTCCGCCCTTTTCCCTTGATGTCAAAGGGGGAGAGTGATTTGGTGTTGTTGCCATCAAGTCCAAAGGGGGAGATTGTTGGCATTATGATGCATATGTTGTACTTGATGGCAACCCACTCGTAGAAGAAAAAATCACTTAAATATAACTAGATGAATCTACAGAAGAGATATCAGATGTGACAAAATACATGGGATGCAGGACAGCTCAAAGGAATCAGATGACAGTTCTCAGTGTGACAAGTTAGCTTTGCCATCAAGTCCAAAGGGGGAGATTGTTGGCATTATAATACAAGTGTTTTCCTTGATGACAAATTATAGTGCAGCAGGTCAATAGCAAAGAATTAATGATCAGACTACAAAGAATGAAGAAAGAAGAGTATATACGCAGGTTCACTATATACCAAGTAGGGTATACACATAGGTTCACTATATACCAAGTCGCGTATACGCAGGTTCACTATATACCAAGTAGGGTATATACACAGGTATACGCAGGTTCACTATATACCAAGTCGCGTATACGCAGGTTCGCTATATACCAAGTAGGGTATACATGCAATTTCATGCACGAAAAAGCGCGTACATGTCAGAAAGCTTATTTTTGAGTCTGTGGTATTTAGACCTATGGTTTTGGTCCGTGGTATTGCACCCATAAGTGTTGATCCCAAGTATTGGGTCGATGGTATTGAGAAAGGCCTAAGACTATAAAAGGAGAGTAAGATCATTAGGAAAAGGCATTCAGAAAGTCTTGAATATCTGATGAAGTATGAGATCCAGTATGCAGGTTATGGGTTGATGATGCATTTCTTGATCTGAGCTAAGGAGGGATCTCACCGATTGATGGAGAACAAGATCTAAGGAGAGATCGGGATCAAATGGTTTGAAATGAACTATCTTTATGTGGTTGATTATGCTTATTCTAGATCTGCATACTGATGCATGTAATATAAATGTTATGAGTATGACTGATGTCTGGCACAACTGCAAAGTTATAAGAAAATATTTTTAGATCTGTACGTGGGTTGGCCTTGGAAAAAGCGCGTATGTACGCGGGTATGATTCATCATAGTAGCGTATACCATTTGAGCTATGATGTCTGAAGTTACAGGTGGTTCTGACTGTTGATGAGTTCTGATGACTGTTTAATGGTGTCAGTATTCTGCATATCTTGGTTGGATGGTTGTGTATTGATGGATGAGAACTAATATGGATCAAGATCATAATGACTCATATTTATGTGATCCGATGGACTAGATCTGGGTGCTAACACATATATTATCCTCGTATATGTAATGATCTGGTTACATCTGAAGTCAGGAAGTGCAGAGAAGTTATGAATAAGTAATTAATGACATATACGCTGGTTCACCTTGATGAAGTTGCGTATACACACAGATTCAACACTTCCAAGTAGCCTATGCACTTTGATGCATGTTTTTGATGATATAGTTGGTTCTGATTGATTTTGCAGAGTTCTGTGACTGTGTTGATTGAGAGGGTTTCAGTGTTTCAGTGATTCAGAGATTAATGATGCTAGTAGTGATTGTTTTGAGATTCAATGATAGTTATGGGTCCAATATGAAAATTTGATGAAACGTGGCCTTTAGATTATAGTGTTGTGCTTCAGGAGTATCCAGTCTGAAAATGTATGAAACGTGGTACCCAGAGGAGAGAAGATTGTAGGCAGGTGCCTACGTACTAGTATCTTATCTAGTACAAGAGCAAAGGGGGTTGGAGCTCCCTTCCAGGAGAGTTTGGAGAACGAGAGAAGGTTGTAGCCTTCTGTAGGTTGTAGCCTGCGTGCTGGTAAAGGACTGCACCAGTACATTGTAAAAGAAGTTTCTTAATAAAGGAAGATAGAAACGAATTGCAACAAGTGGTTTTCACCCACATTGGGTTTCCACCTTATATCATGGTGTTCATGTGTGTTGCTTATATGTGTTGATCTATCTATTTTACTGCTACTATTGACTGTTAATATGGCTAATAATGTTCTGATGCATCCATTGAAGATCATATAACTGAATCATGAGTTTAATGGTCATACGCTAGTTGCAATAGACACGGTCGCGTATATACGCGGGTATACTTAACTGAGGTAGCGTATATGAATTTGAGTATGAAAATGAAAAGTTTTATTGATTAGATAATACTGATTCACACCCCCCCCCCCCCCCCCCCCCTCTTAGTATTATTCCCAACAATAGCTTTCCTTCTTCTAAACCGAATAAAGATTTCTTTGGATTTAAGGAAATACCATATTTTCTGCATTTTAGAAAAACTTGCCTGAGATGCTCCAAGTGTTGTTGATCTGATTTGGAAAAAATAGTGAGATCATCAAGATATATAACAAGAAAATCATGAATCTCTTTTGTAAAGGAAATTTCCATTGCTCTTTGAAAAGTTTCTCCTGCATTTTTTAGTCCAAAGGGCATTTTAATGTACATGAAGGTACCCCATGGTGTAGTGAATGCAGTTTTCTCTTGGTCATCAGGATGAACTAAGATTTGGTTATAACCTGAAAACCGATCCAAAAGTGAAATTCTATAAGAACCCACTACCCTTTGCAGTATACGGTCCATTTTCGGTAAAGGATAGTTATCTTTAAGTGAGACCTTGTTCACATTTCTCAGGTCAACACATAATCTTATTTCCCTCGTTTTCTTCCTAGTAGGTACTAGGTTAGATATCCATTCTGAAATTCTAATAGGGGCAATAACTCCTACTTCATACATGTGTTTGATTTCTTTCTCAATTGATGGTAATAACACAGGGTTAATTCTTTTGAGTTTTTGCTTAAAGGGCTTTTGATTTTCTTTCAAAGGGATAGGGTGCTAAATGATAGAGGTGTCATAGGATTTCAAATCTTCGTAACTCCAGGAAAAGACATCCTGGAATTACCTCATAAGTTCAACATACTTTAGCTTATGATCAAGAGGTAAATATTTTGACAATTTTATCAATTTGGGATTATCCTGTGTTCCTATGTTATACTCTTCAATATCTACTTTTAAAGGCTCCATTTTAGGTTTCTTCGGAATGCCATTAGAGTCAAACAAATCCTCCAAAGGAGTCAATCCTTTGGGTAAACGATTATCCTTCAGATTTATAACCTATGTTTCTTCTTCAATTATCTCATATAGGTCCATTTGTTTCAAGTCTTTTATTTCTGCTTGTGAGAGTTTAGTAGGGTGAAGCATGTTTATTGAATTCTCTTCCAGATTGTTAATATCTAACTCATTTGTCTGATTAAAACTATTAATTGTATCATCATCTATATTAAGGTTAGAAAATTCCTCATTTAAAGTTAGAAAATTATTAATCTACTTATCACTATTAAAGACTTGCCAGTTCTTAAGATTATCTGGTATGGTTGGCATGTGCCTAATCTCAGCAGTATACTGGTGATTGGGCTGGAAAGGAAATTTGCAGGCGCTGGCAAACATAGCCAAACTATGAGCTTGCATATTATGTTTTCTAGGAATAGTTGCAAGCTGGGTTTCTAAAAAAGTGTTAAGGATTTCTATCATTGTCCCTCTATAATATCCCAATCTAGGATCTTTGGTTATGTAAATGCCTTTTATTTTTTTAACTATCACAGTTCAAAATCTCCCATGATTGATACTCTTATGGCTCCTAATCTTTTAACTAACTTGAGGCCTAGCAGGAGTGCTTCATATTCTTCCATATTGTTTGTACATTTAAAATTCAACCTATAGGCATGTCCTTCTACATGATCATTCTTTAAGTTATAGATCCATATCCCTACACCTGCACCTAGTTTATTTACCGAACCATCAAATTCTAGATGTCATAAAATTTCATGTTCATAATTTGTATCTGGGGTAGTGTAGTCTTTCTTAGCTAAGGTTTTTGGATTTTCTTCATCATCTGATTTTTCTTTGTTATCTGATATCTATTGAATTTGGACAATTGGCCTTTCTTCTTTTTCAATTTCTTTTGGTTCTGCTGCTAACTCTTTAGGATTATCAATTTCTGGATTTGTTTCAACATTATAGAGAATAAAGGAATCCATATCATAATGTATTGAGTAAATGGGAAATTTTTGAGGCTTATCCTGACTACTCACTACATATTTCATTAATGTTTCTCTATATAATTTCTTGGGTTGTTCAAAAACAGATATAGTGGCATAGGACATGTCTAATTGTAGAGACCCCTGAATTTTGGCACCCCAGGATTTGGACAACAACATGCCATACTTGTGTGGAATGTCAGCTACCACTATGTCCATAAGTATAGTTTTAGCAGGGTATTGAAGCAATGAAACACATAAATCCTTTATAAGACCCAAAAATCTTACTTGACTAGAATCAAATGAAAATAAATCCTTATAAGGTCTAGTGATGTCTAGGTTGAGTTTCACCATAACAGATTTGGGCATGAGGTTGTGAGAAGCACTAGAGTCAAACATGGCATTATGAAAAATCTTATCATGAATATTGAGACTAACATAGAAAGGTGGTATCCCTCCTTCCAGTGGTTTCCCATTTACTTCAGGGCCAAAAATCACTCGGGTTGGTCATCAAAATGATTTACAAAATCTGCATTTTCAATGATATTTAGTGATTTGTTTATTTGAGACCTGTAAATATCATGTTTTTCCAGTTCTATCAAAGGAACCAAAATTTTAAGCTTGGCTACCTCTGCTCCTATATTAAAGGGAAAGGTTGTTTTGTCAGTTTGAACCTTTGGGTTTCTAGCAAAAATGTTTTCTATGTTTTCTTCTATTCAAAGATTTGGAACTTCCTTTGTTGATTTCTCTGATGCGATCTTTTGAGGTTCTTCCACTGTTTCCTTGGAGGGAAGTGAAGTGGAAGATTGTTCATTACTAGGCTGGTTATCAGACACATCTTCTATGGCGGGGCTGGAGGGATTTTGATTTGTTCTTGAAAGGATCTGAAGCATTTTTTTCACTGGACCAGTTTTACCCTTTTTAGGTTGATTAGGAGTTGTTTTCTAGTTTGTTTCAGGGTTATCAGTACTTTTGCTACTTCTCAGGTTATACTGCTTATGTACTTCAAAGATGGCAGAGTCATACCCCTGTCTGAAATCAAATGATTCTCTTGTTTGAGTCTGAAATTTTTGGAGTATATGAGACTCTTGGTCATCTTGAGTTAGAAATACATCTTCCTCCCCCTTTAGACCCATTAAATTTATCTGAATGTCTTGCTCATGGTCTTCTGATTGAGAGGCTTCTGCATAGCTTTCCTGGAAAGGTGGTCTGATATTCTGGTCAGGAATATTCTTACCAGTGTTTTGATTCTGATTTTTCCTAAAATTAGGATTTCTCCTTGAATTGGCCTACTGGAAATTCCAAGGATATTTCCTTTCAATTGTATCAACTCAGTAAAAGAATTTGTCCATTCCTTTAACAATAGCATTAATCTTTTGTTCAAAGGGTGAACTTTCATCTTTTGTATGTATTCTTCTCTCATTTCTAGCTTTAGCTCTTTTGGAGAGCAGGTTGGCTTCAACACTTATAGCTACGCTTTGCATTTCTTCCAGAGTGGGGGGATTTCTTTCTCTCAGCTAAAAATCCATGTCTGAATCAAATCCATCAGGAAATTTGATCAAGGCTAAACCAGGAGGGGGTCTACGGTCGAGTGGAATGGCACTATAAACACTATTAAATCTAGTGCAATAGTCTTGGATGGTTTCATGGGGTCCCCTTATAAGGTTCTTGTATTCAAATAAAATTTGAAGGGGGTCTTTCCTTTTTTCCCACCTGTTCAAGAATTGTTGGTAGAGAGTTCTTAGGTTATCTATATTTTGGGTGTTAAGTCTCTAAACCAGGTTCTAACTTCTCCAAACAAACTTTGAATAAAAATTCTCATTTGAACATCAGTAATGTCTATCTCATATATTTCAAAGTAATCAGTCATCTTCTTAGTGTGCTGCTGAGCAGTATAGGTTCCAGTGCCATCAAAGGTGGTAATATTACTCTGATAGTCATGAGGCATTGCACCTAGGTTAGTAGGTAGCACCAGGGGAGCATATCTATTGGCCATGATTCTAGGTTGGGTAGTAGTATGAAATGGGGTTGGGGTAATGGGAGGTGTTTGTGTTGTGGAGGAGGAACTAGAAGTGGTGATAGGATGTTGGGTGGTAATTGGTGGGAAAGGAAGTGAAGGGGTGAAAGGGGGAGTGGAATGGATTTCAGAAAAGGGAGGGAATAATGATGAATTAGCATAAAGTGAGGTGGTTTCAGAAAATTTAGGTATGCTTTCAATGGTAAAGAATGAATTAAAAGAGTTATGCAAATACTGATCAATTGACAAATTGGCTCTTTGGATTTCAAGTTCTCTGAGGAATTCTGCATCTTGGACTAGATCTAATAATTCACTGTCAGATGAGGTTCTAAATAGAGAGATTTTGAAGTGTTCATCAAAAGGAAGATCTTCTAGGGAAATCCATTTAACAGGACATGAATGTGATTTGAACAAAGGTCTGGGACTTACTGAGCTTTCTTGCCTTCTAATGATTGTAGGAATCAGGTTAGTATTTTCAAACACAGGGGGAGGATTTGGATTAGGGTTAGCCCTAGTGTAATGAGTCCTTGATGAAGCCAGATTTCAATTTTTTATATGTTTTCTTATATGAATGTTCAAAATAACTTGTAAAAATCCTTTAAGATGCTTTAAATCAAACTTTCGAGTTTCTTAAAGGTTTATTTCAATTGAGGAATTGTTCATTCCCCAGTATGTTCACCACTATGTTATCACTTAGATTTTCCTTAGAAGTTATGGGAAGAAGGAAAGGGGTCTGAGGTAACCACAAACCAATATTTTAAGTGCAGAATCTAGAAAATCTATACTCAGAGAGGGCTCTCTCTTTATGATTTAGATATATTTGAAAATATTTTAGGCTAGTTATAAATGTTCAGGGTTGTTTTGTTTGAGAGTGGTGGAATTCTGAAACAAATGGGCAAACTAGGCTTCAGGCCATTGGGCTATGGAGTCAATTAGGGATAATTCACTAGATTAAGTCAAATTGTTGAGGTATGAGTCCAACAGGTAGGGTAACAGAGTAAAAACAAATTCAAGGCTTGAATGGATGATAGTTCTTCTCAAAACTAGAGGGCAATCAGGAATCCTCAAGTTAGGATAAGAAAGAAGAAGGGAAGATAGGTCGACCAGCAAAGGGCAATTAAGAATCTTATACCAGGGACTTATTATAGAAAAAATATAGGGATAGAGGAGCAACTAAGAATTCCTTTACCCAAATAGCCTAGAAGAAAACATATAAATGGCAGACTATTGATAGCAAAGAGTAATAAAGATAATTCTGATATACTTTAACTATTTTACCATTTAGTTTTAAGATGCATGAAACATTGAAACATGTAGAAAACACATAAATCACAAGGATAGAATACTTATTTGCAATTAGACTACACATGAATCTGATGTAATGTCCTCAACTTTTATTCCTTTTCCAACAAAAAATCTAGACTTGAGTACAAAGCTTTCTCCACTTGATAGTATAGAGTTACATAAATGTTATAGAATCCACCCCTAATACTTCGAATAGAGAAGTATTTATACAAAAATTTACATAAAAATATCTCATGACTATATGAGATTTATTCTAGGAGTACAAAATATCTTTTACAAAAATATAGAGACAGATGGTCTCAAATATAGAAATAGATACTAAACTGATTGGTGTTGTCCCCCTTTTTATTGAAGGAGTTGGAGGCTTTTATACATATTTGTTTCTTTCTGTTGCTTCAGTAAATTTGTGTTGGACTTTGATTTAATTTTTCTCTATTGATACTCTTTCACATGTTTCTGATACACTTTACCTGTCGACCAGCTTTCATCCTTTTTAACAAACTTTACGGTGGTAAATATTTCTATTTACATTGTTGTTACCATAGTAATGTTAAAGGATGTCTGTCATGCTAGTCCACCATTCTTCCTTTGGTATTTTCATCCTTATCAACTTCCTGTAAATTTCATCAGCCCCAGTATATTTCACAAAATTAGGCTGGACTATGAATAAGTGCTTTACTTCATGTTCAAAGAAGAAGAGGTTCTCTAAACCATCGTAAAGCACTTTTCCCGTGGGTAGTGCCTTTGCTGAGGATGAGCTAGCTTGACTTTTAGCTTGCTGATGTAGTTTTTTGATGTAGTCTATCTGAACCATTAGCCTATCATTGATGACTAAAGGGCTTGGGAGTCCTTTACTTCTTAAGATGTCAAACATTCACATGAACTCATCTATGTCTTCCTGCATGCTTTGACATCTTCGCTCTAGGCCTTGCATTAAGTTCCTTTTCGTCAAAACATTCTTCAGTTCGAGGATAGTAGCAGTCCTATCCTTAACGTCCAGTTGCTCCAACTGTTGCCTACTTTTACTGTTTAGAAAATTTATTAACTAGACTGCCTCTTCAGGCTTTCCACCTAGTTCTTCTCTGGTCTTCTAAATTGCCTCAAGAGTAAGCTTAACCAAATCAATTTGTTCAAAAATAATTTGAATGGATGACCAAATATCATTGAAGGAATCAATGATATTGGTCCATAATATTTTCTTGATCTCTGCTAAAGGCCTGTCAAATGTCAGGTCCTTCTCTAATGTCTTGACTCGTTCAGTCATGCCTTTGTTTTTTATTTTCTCCTATGCATAATTGATCTTTGAAAGATCATACTTTTGCTCCAAGGTAGTAAATTTTTCTTTTACCTTCTGTAGCTCTGTCACTTGGAGCTTCATTTCTTCCACTGAATTAATTAAGTCCTTTGTGCTATGTGTTGATGTACTTGCCTGTGTTGTACCTATTGCTTCCACTGGTGTGGTTGTTGCCAAAGGAATGCTCGATGCTAAAACAGTAACCATGGTGGAAGGGACTGCTGTGGAAATTATTAACACTATAGTTTGAGGCTGGGAGGTTAATTCACTTTGCCTTCACTACAATGCTTTCTCTAATTCTTGCTCAATTTCCTTTAATTTCTCATTCAAGTTAAGGACTAAGTCCATAAGTTCCTCATCATTCTTTTTCTTAATAACCTCAGTAGTTTGAGGGTGTATGAGGGGTGGCAATTTCAGTTGTTTGCTAAGTGCAGCTATATCTTCATTTTTCTTCTTGATTAAGCTTTCTGCTGCCTTAACATTCTTTGGATCATGACCCAACTCAATTACTAATTCTTCCAATGATTTTATTCTATTATCTTTAGCTTGTGATGAGGCTTTTTCCAGCTGTAATTGAGCTGTAGTGTTGCTCAATGAATTTTGCAACCTATGAGCCATCACTGCTTTGTTGGTCAGTGTTGAGTATACCATCTCACTCGTTTGCTTATGAAGCTCAATCTAGTCGATTAGGTGGATGTCCTTAGCTAAAACTTCAAAATCAATTTTAAGATAATCAGCCAAGGATTTTGGTTGTTGCACTGTGGGCTTCAGGAAACTCATCTGCATTTTACCCTCTTTGATGTCAAAGGCTGACATCAGTCTATTTTGGTTTGTGGGGGGCATTTTTAAGTATTGAGAATAGGCTTGGGCCTTCAGTTGCTCATTCTTTTTTTTGATCTCCTTGTATTTCCCCTTTACATCTATGATCTTTTCTGAAGAAGACCTGAAAGATGATACTTCTGTGCTAGGTTTCCTTTCCAGTACTTGCCTGTGTGAACTAGAGGCTGTCCCATCTATTAGTTGTTTGTTTCTTCCCTCCTTATGCTCTCTGTAGTCTCTCCAATGGATTCTTCCTTCGAATAAGGATTCAACCTTTGCCTCTTAGCAAAAGGTTGATCTGTGGGTCTGCTAGAAGGGGTAGCTACTTCCCTTTCTCTTTTCAAGTTTCTTTCCTCATTTAGAGGAGTTTGTAGCACTGGAAGATCACCCATATTTTTTGAGCTGGTAGTGGCTATGGTGGAGCCAATTCCTCCAAGATCTCAAGTTTCTTTGATTCCCCTGGACTCCATCATATGAAGGCATCATAAGTTATGATGGAGTCCAATAAAGACTTTTTGGAAAAAGAAACTTATGATGGAGTCAAATAAAGACTTTTTTGGTGGAGCCAATTCCAATTCATATGATCTCAAGTTTCTTTGAATGACTTACTTAACGCAGTTGAATCCCAAAAATGATATCTAATATAATGCACTGCGTAAATCCCCCATACTTAAATTCAAAAAGAGTCAAGGGATCTCTACTTGAATGGTTCATGAGGCACAATACTTGCTAAGGTTTTGCAAATGGGGTAGCAAGCTAAGTGGGCTTGATTGTAGGAAAAACTCCACAGTTAAGCGCGCTTGAGCCAGAGGAGTTTTGGGATGGGTGACCTCCTGGGAAGTCCTGGTTACCGGGTGCAAGCCCCGGAAGTGATGATTGATGCTATGTGATTCGTTCTCCACATTTCACTAGTTTCAATCCCACTTCTTCACCCCTGTGAGCATCACCCGATGCAATGAGTGCTAAGTGAACTATTCAAAAATCATGAGAAATTAGTCAGTTATGACTACCTCTCATGGAAATGGTCATACGTTTGAATGACTTACTTAACGCAGTTGAATCCCAAAAATGATATCTAATATAATGCACTGCGTAAATCCCCCATACTTAAATTCAAAAAGAGTCAAGGGATCTCTACTTGAATGGTTCATGAGGCACAATACTTGCTAAGGTTTTGCAAATGGGGTAGCAAGCTAAGTGGGCTTGATTGTGGGAAAAACTCCACAGTTAAGCGCGCTTGAGCCAGAGGAGTTTTGGGATGGGTGACCTCCTGGGAAGTCCTGGTTACCGGGTGCAAGCCCCGGAAGTGATGATTGATGCTATGTGATTCGTTCTCCACATTTCACTAGTTTCAATCCCACTTCTTCACCCCTGTGAGCATCACCCGATGCAATGAGTGCTAAGTGAACTATTCAAAAATCATGAGAAATTAGTCAGTTACGACTACCTCTCATGGAAATGGTCATACGTTTGAATGACTTACTTAACGCAGTTGAATCCCAAAAATGATATCTAATATAATGCACTGCGTAAATCCCCCATACTTAAATTCAAAAAGAGTCAAGGGATCTCTACTTGAATGGTTCATGAGGCACAATACTTGCTAAGGTTTTGCAAATGGGGTAGCAAGCTAAGTGGGCTTGATTGTGGGAAAAACTCCACAGTTAAGCGCGCTTGAGCCAGAGGAGTTTTGGGATGGGTGACCTCCTGGGAAGTCCTGGTTACCGGGTGCAAGCCCCGGAAGTGATGATTGATGCTATGTGATTCGTTCTCCACATTTCACTAGTTTCAATCCCACTTCTTCACCCCTGTGAGCATCACCCGATGCAATGAGTGCTAAGTGAACTATTCAAAAATCATGAGAAATTAGTCAGTTACGACTACCTCTCATGGAAATGGTCATACGTTTGAATGACTTACTTAACGCAGTTGAATCCCAAAAATGATATCTAATAGAAAGGGAATTTATCAAACTGGTAGTACATAAAAAGATGATACAAGATGTGGAATATTTAAAGACTCTCTCATTCTCCAGTCTCATGAATTGGTCATGTATCTTGTCTACAATGAATGTGGCATAGTCAAATTTAGCTGCAGGAGGTTGACCATGGGTAAAAATAGTCATGAAGGCTAAGGTCAACTCATCTACATACTCACTAGTAGTAAAACCAAAAATGCAAAGAATCATGGTGATGAAATCTTGGCCCAGATTTATAAAGAAGCTTGACATATAAGGATGGGGTTCTTTGGGCCTGTATTTTTCTTCCATGAAAGTCTGAAGAACTTGGTTGATTTCAGAACTGGATAGCTTAGTAGATTTCTCAAGTAATCCTGCAATGGAAATGGGAGTTAGGTTCTAGCCAGGCTGTATTTGCAACATTTCGTTTATGGACTCAGTTGTAATGGTGAAAAGAACTTCTTGGTTAGGGGACATTACAGATGGTAGTCGGCATTGAAAGACGTGGGGAGTTAACTAGAGAGGACCTACCATAATTAAATGCCTTAATCTTATCGAGGGTGATGTGATTGGACGATAAGTTATTAATTAATCCGGATGATTAATTAATCATTTATTAGGATGGTGGGGGGTTTGGCTCCTAATTAATCACGGGTTGATTAATTAATCCCATTTTATCAAACTTTATTATGGTTATTTTGCAAACCAATGGGGCGGGATACATATTTTTTGGGATTTTTAATAGTAATATGGTAAAGGGGTGATTTATTTTCTTGGGATTTAAATAATAATATGAGTTAAAGTTAATATGACCTTGTAGGATATGAAATGCACTAAGTTAAATGTTTCTAAAAGCATTTTCATCATATAACATTTATGACTTAGGCTAAATGAATATGAGGGTTTTTTATATACAGAATGTTTTAATTTTCCTAAGTAAAATAGGGATTTTACATAGGAAAAACCTTATAAAGGGGATGGATGAATTTATGAACGGGAAATATTGATGAAGGGGGCTTAAGTACTTTAGTCATCTCAAATTATTGGGCCGAGGGTCCGGTCCCTCCAAAATTAGAGAAATGCTCTGAGCCCTCTAACTTGGTGTAGGTGCCTTTAGTAAGTAGGGGAAATTAGTAAAAATTAGGGGAAAATGAGTGAGGAAGTTAATTAATTTGACTTTGAATTCTTGATATGTTGTCTTTACTGTGATTCATGCTTTGTCTAGGTGATGAAAGTAAAAATATTAAAGCATTAAACTTAACCATTCATCACACCTTTGTTCTGCAACCAATCATCTACTTACCCTACCTACTTCACCTAACATTTTTACTTCTTTATTAGGGTGCACTTAAATAGGAAAACCCTTATCACACTTTATTTTCTTTTACATATAGATATCTATCTAAGTCTAGCCTTATATCAAAGGGTTCAGATTAAAATGTTGAGCTCCTTTTATTCACTTTACCTATCTACTTATCTACCAAGATTAAACAGTTTGGTAAGATTTTATTCTCTATCTCTATAAACATGAAATTGAAAACATGGAATAACCAAGATTAAACTATTTGGTTACCATGGATTGCGGCATAAGTAACAAGTTGCACACAATATTTATTATACAAAAATTAAAATAGAAGTGGCATTTGGACTTGCTCACTTTATGGTTTTTCTCTTTTTCTTGGAGTTCATTTTTTTTCATTTTTTGACTTTTCTTTATTCTATTTGCCCTTTGATTTTTTCTTTTATGGCACACCCTCTTTACATTTTTTAATTTTTTGATTTTTTACAAATATGGAAAACATTTGCAACAAGCAAAGGTATGAACATATTTCAGAGTTAAACCAAGTCAATCATGATATATGACACCTATTGGTATAGGAACATAACATGGTCCTCCATTATTTTTTCTAACATTGTCAGTGTTTCTGCTAATATACTAAGTTCATTTTTTTACACAGCAGCTCTTTATTGGACTCCATCATATGAAGGCATTGCTTCATAGTTTACATGGCCAAATACACACCCAAAAGTCCATGTTTCCAAGTTTTAATGGCTAATGTGATGTAACTAGGGAACCTACGTGAGAGGGAATAGGAGATACATAGGAAAATTATACTTGTATTGCCACAAAGTATATGTAAAATAATTCCTTACTCATAATGAACACCAAAAAAACATAGAGGGGTAGAAATTTGCAAAATTAAAGCTCCACGACATGACATAGTTTTACCTTCCTCTTTCACTAATTTTTTCTTAACTGGTAAGGTAATTTGTATACTTGTTGTGGTTCAAGAACCTCCTAGATTGAATTTGCAACTCTTTTGAATTGAATTCACATGAAAATGTAGAATATAGTGCCAACAAACTGCCACACACTAACAGGAGATCTAGGGCTTGAGGGATGAAGGTGCTCGAAGTGATTTATCCCAATCATCACACCAAGGACCCCAAAATGGTCGCTCCTACCTAGAAGACCCAATCCTAAAACAATTCATCTTGCAAGAGATAATAAGCTACTTATCACCTGTTAATATTAAATAATCAAATTATAAAACAATGATAAGAAAGTTAACTTCTACCAAAATATGATAGAGGTTTGATTCCACTTCAATTTTGGTGAATCCCAAACCAATGAGATAATTGTCGATCCTGGTGTACCAAGCTCGAGGTGCCTATTTGAGACTGTACAATGTTCATTTGAGTCTGCACCCATGAGACTCCTGATCAAATGTCTCAAAACATTCTGGTTGCTTGATGTACACTTCCTTCTCAATAACACCATTGGGAAATATTGTTCTTACATCCATCTGGTGGATATTCCACCCCATCTATGCATCCAGTGCAATAATTGATCTAATGGATGAATACCTTGCTACATGATCAAAGGTTTCCTCATAGTCAATTATCTCAACTTGAGAGAAGCCTTTGGCCACAAATATGGCCTTATACTTCTCTATGCTTCCGTCTACTACTAGCTTAACTTTGAAGATCCATCATGAACCCATAATTGATTTATCTGTTGGTCTTGAGACCACTTTCCAAACATTGTTCTTCATGATGGATTTGTATTCTTCCACCATTTCATCAACCCAAACAATTTTTCAACTGCTTACTTAAAAGAGGATGGCTCAGTATCCACAATCTCAGTCATTAGAGCCATGTAGCCAGTGTACCTCTAAGGTGACCTCCTTTTTCTATGAAAATTTGAAGGAGCTCCCACATTCCTCCTCGCATCCTTCACCAATATATCAACTTCCCTAGTCCATTTTCTACTTTCTCTAAATGTTTCTGTTTGAGTGGATGTCTTCACTCTAACTTCTCTCTATTCATCCACTTGTGGTTGTTCCAAAACTTCCTAAGAATCCTCCTTTGGAGCTAAAATATCCTATTCTTGTGGGATTTTAGCTCCCTCTCACGAGAGCATCTCATTGTTTTCTCTTCATCAAACTTTACATCCCTTCATAGAAATGCCATTATAAGGGAAGGTAATTATACTTGGTAATTGTGTGGAGTTTTGCTGTAACCCAAAAAAAACTCCCAACTCTGTTGTCAGCTCAATATTCTTCCTTGAATATTTGGAGACATGGTAGTAAACATAGGCTCCAAAAATTCTAAAGTGAGATATTCGACTTTCTCCCCGAGAAATCCTCCTCTAGTTTAATCATACCACGAATCTGATGAGGACTCTAGTTTTGCAAGTAGATTTTTGTGTTACATGCCTCTATCCACAAATGTAGTCACAATCCTTGGTCATGTAGCATAGTTCTCATAACTCTCTTAATGCTCTAGTTCTTCCTCTCCACTAGCCCATTCTATTGTGGGTTGTGGGGAGCTGTCGTTTCTCTTCGAATTCATTCTTTGGCACAAAATTCCTTGAATTCATTCAAAACATACCCACCTCCATTGTCACTCTCAAGAGCCTTCACCTTCTAGCCAGTTTCTTTCTCAACTAGTTCCTTCAATTCTACAAATTTTGAGAATGTCTCATCCTTCTTCTGCGTGAAGAAGATTCAACACTTCCTTGAGAAATAATCAATAAAAATAACAAAATATTTTTGTATAGCAGTGGAGGTTGTTGAGAAAGGTCCACAAACATCAGAGTGATCTCTTTCTAAGACTGCATGTTATTTCTTGTCTCAATCATGGAATGTGTATTTTACATCCCCAAACTACAACCTTTGCATACATCCTGTTGCTCAAGGCTCCTTTAGGGAGGCTAATGGTTATTTACTGTATAGCTTTCATGGCGCCATGATGCAAATGGTTCAATATCTTGTGCCAAAATTCATCAATAATGCAACTCCAGACTTTATTTTCCTTACTGCTTAATGTAGCACAATATTCCACATCACGTTATATAGGTTCTTCACATGAACCTCTATTTTATTCATCTATCCAGTGGCTATGTGTCTCAAGAATGATTTCCCTTTGTTGAAGATCACATCATAACCATGTTATTCCAAAACTGCTACAGAGATAAGATTCTTCTTTAGACTTGGAAAAAAAGACATCTTTGAGGCAAAGAGGGGATCTCGACTCCCTCTTAAGGGTTACTTTACCAATCCAAATAGACTTGTAGATTCCTTCGTCACCAAGATAAATATGCATATAGAGATCTTTCTCCTCCAGGTCACTAAAAAACTCTCTATGCCCTATCATGTGGAATGAGGCAGTCAAGTGCAAGTACCATACACTCCCCATCACAGTTTTGTCCATGCATGCGATAAGGGTGAAGTATAGCTCAAAATTTGAATCCAAATATTCATCTGCTACTCCTCTTGATTTCTTGTTGCCAAAAATTTTGTGTGGACACTTTGTAGCATAGTCCACAAATACATGGCAATTGAAGCATTTTATTTTGTACAAGTCTTTCTTCTTGCCCCCTTGATTGGATTCTAGTTTTATTTTAGACTTCCTCCCTTTTTCCTTCTTTCCATTTCCAACCAATGCAAAATTTCTTCATCCTCTCCCTTGGATGAAGTTCCATCTCTGGTATCCTTCCTGATCTCTTCTTGTACCAAATCAGACCACAAGCATTCCCAATTTAGTAATTTCTCCCTCCCGTTCACCAAGTCCTGGTAGCTATCCAAACTTTTGGGAAGGACTAGAAGAGCTAGGCTCACCAAGTCATCTTCTCCAACATTCAAACCAACCCCTCCAAGCTCATCATGAACTTGTTTAAATTGGGTGAGATACTATGGAATAGTGTCATCCTTTTGCATCTTGATATTTCAAAAGTTTGTCTTTGAGGATCAGTTTTCTATGGTCACTATTATCCTCAGATAGCACGATCAGTGCCTTCCACATTGCAAAAGGAGTGTCCTTCCCATGGATATTTGAGACAATGTGGTCTCTCAATCCCTTCAAGTCATTATTGTCCTTGCCTTAGCTACATATTTATTCCATTGGGATACGTTATGGACATCAACTAATCCTAGTTTTGGAATGTCTATCTTCACATATTCGAAATATTTGTTGTCATCAAGCACTGTGATGTAGGGATTATTTCACTAGTGGTGGACAGAAAACCATGTCAAGTTTCACGGAACCTAATGAATATAGAATCAAGGGAACTACAACTATCCAAGCAAGATACATGCAAGCATAGTAATATTAATCTAAGAATTGACAAAGCAATGGTGAGGAATTACTTGCTTTTCCTTAACACAAATCTACTAGAGTTTCTAGTGTGAGGGAGAAAGGATCCTCGACCAACTCTCAGATCAAGACCCACACATAAGAAGGACACCAAGTGATATTTTTACACAACATTTTGTCATTGTCCCTATACTCCCCATTCCATGATCCTGGAGGACCTCTACAGTGAACCCTACATGCTTCCCATTCATGAAGAAACTCCCATTATGTCCCTCTTCATGAGAAGAACAATTCCCTTTTGCATCATTTCCCAAAAATCTTCTATTTTTCCCAGTTTACAAGACTGATGCTGATGACACGTGTCCTCCTCATGCCAATATGTAGGGATTATAACTGTCCCTAGTGCCGACTGGAGTGACTGAGCCTTGTTCTAGTCACATTGATCCTCTTTTGGAAAGTTTTTTAAATAAGGAGTCGAAGCTTCTAGCTCTAGAAGCTTTGTAACAAAAGTCTAGTAAATGGTTGGGCTGGATGGAGTCGAGGATATCAGTTTGGGCTCCTTTCCCCTATTAGGATGTAACTAACTCAAGAGATGGGACCTTCTCCTGTGAGAAGGGGAACCATCTCCCATCCATTCATGCTATATAAACCTCCCGTTTTCCCAAGCACAAGCTAGTGTTAATGTTGGTGTGCTAGTGCTAATTAAGTTTGGAGTAATCAACAAGTTATTCATAGTTGTAGCTCTCTAGTTGTGTGTGAGGGAGAAGTGTGAATTTAGTTTAGTGTGAAGACTAAAGGGAAGAGCCTTAAAACTATAATTGTAGAGGCCACCATGGAATGCTAATGGAAGTGTGTGGGAACCTGTTTTTGTTGAAGGAAAACAACAACATCAAGACAATGGTTGTAATCTCTTCTTGATTTAATATATATGAAAATATCAATTGATTTCCTACATAATATGTCATCTCACATGTTTATGGCTTAATGCTTCTTGACTTGTTAAGTAGGTTGAATTACAATTTGTCTATTATCACGATTTTTGTTTGATGTTGTTTACTTGTTTCAGGTGTTCGAAGAAGGAAATTGGAGATAGTTAGAGTGAGCAAGCAAGGTCATCACCAAATGGGATAAGCGTACTAATAGGTAGGCCTTCTTAATTGGTTATAACCTAAGGAAATATTCCATAGAATGTCTTGTTTGTGTCTAGATCCACTATCAAGCTAGAGGAATTGTTTCAGAAGGACAAGGACTAGGACTAGGTTTTGTTAGCTAGCCTCTTGACCATCACATACTTTGAGTAGTTCTAACATTACCAGAACTAATTTCTACCTTTTACGCCACTTGTTCCTCTAGGATGAGTCACATTTAAGCTCTTTTCTCGGCTCATAAAACTCAAATGAAAAGATCGTCGAGTATTTTTTCCTTTTTGACTTGTTAAAGAGAATAAAAATGGGGGGTCCACTTTCAAGCTCTTTTCCAGCTCTTTAAACATGAAAAGCTTGTCGAGCTCTTATCATTTTGAACTTGTTAAAGGTTTTGAAATGTCGTTTACCCCTTTTTCGGGCTGGGATGAACTATTTACAAAAAGGGTACTCCTTGACTAAAACAATCAAGCGGTTCTCTCGAGTATCGTTTTCTACCTTTTCAGTCTCAAGAGACACAAATGTATGAAAAGGAACCATGTGGAGTTTTCTTTTCATCTCATGCCCAATTTGACTCGTTAAAGAGAATCAAAATGGGGGGTCCACTTTCAAGCTCTTTTCTGACTCTTTAAACACGAAAATATTGTCGAGCTCTTGTCGTTTTGAACTTGTTAAAGGCTACGAAACTTCATATACCCCTTTTCCGGGTTGGGATGAACTATTTTCAAAAAATGTACTCTTTGACTGAAATGGGCAAACGATTCTCTCAAGTATTTTTTTCTACCTTTTTGGTCTCGAGAGACACAATTGTATGGAAAGGGACCATGTGCAATTTTCTTTTCATCCCATGCCCAATTTACATCTCGTGATTGCCTTTTTTATCAGCTACTTTCTGCTAGACGAGCCTTGGTTGTTTCATTCCATTTCCACCATCTCTTTGGCTGATCATATGCTTTCACTTGGCTATTTTTCCTTTCCTGAGGGACTGTAGCGATGAGTGGTTTTGTTAGCCAACCTCTTGACCATTACATGTTTTAAGCAGTTCTACCATTATCGGAACCAATTGCTACCTTTTATACCACTTGTTCCTCTAGGACGAGTCACCTTTAATCTCTTTTCTCGGCTTGTAAAACTCAAATGAAAATATCACCAAGTATTTTTCCCTTTTTTACTTGTTAAACAGAATAAAAATGGGGGGTCCTCTTTCAAGCTCTTTTCTGAATCTTTAAACACAGAAATATTTTCGAGCGCTTGTTGTTTTTAACTCATTAAAGGCTGCAAATGTCGTTTACCTAGTGTACATTTACCCCTTTTTCGGGTTGGGATGAACTATTTACGAAAAATGTACTCCTTGGCTGAAATGGTCAAGCGATTCTCTTGAGTATCATTTTCTACCTTTTCGGGCTCGAGAGACACAAATGTATGAAAAGGGACCATGTGAAGTTTTCTTTTCCATGTATTTTTCAAACTCTCTAAACATGAAAAGGATACCAAGTTGCACCTTTGTTAGACTCGTTAAAATATTAAACGACATCGGATTCGTCACCATGACGAACATGAGCTTCTCCTTCCTAGGGCTCGTTAACCTCACTAAGTCAGATTCATCCGAAGGATGAACTTACAGTGAAAGCATAGGTTATCCCCTTCAAGCTTGCGATTAAAAAATAATTAGGGTGCCTTCCAAAAATGATGGGGGAAAAGTCGGAAATTCAATCAGTTGTGTTGGCAGCTCACTCTTGAACATGACACTTTTTGCTTCGTGTCGGGTTAGGATATCCTCCTTTTATCATTGACCTTCCTAGGTTGGGCCATTTATTTTTGCCTTCCATTTGATCTCTGCCATGTCATCATGACCACCAATCCTATGGGTCCAAAATCTGCCAAACTTCTATTCGTGTCATCGATATGTTCAAGAGTTGTCCTTTTGCAGTTCCACTTACCCTTGATTCTCTATATTATCCAAAATCATTTTTCATCCCTTTGTCTCATTTTAATGATGTGGGATACATCATGGCCCTCCTTTGACATGGTCACTTGTTGTCAACTTTAGCTCATTATCCAGGAAGTTGACTAAGAGGCTCCCTTCCAAAACCTTAGATATTGCATGCCCTAATAGCAAGTTCTTCACACTCGATGCCAAGTTAATGTCATTGGCTTTCGATCAAGTGATTTCACGGGTGTTCGACTTCATTTCTTTTATTCACATTCTGTGAATTGTGATGATAGTACCTTGAGGACCATTGTCATTATTGGTGGTTTCTCTCACACTTGCTAATAGTTTACATCATCGACTGGTAATCAAGTGATTTTCTAGCATGTTCGACATCAACACATCTATTCACATGTTAGAATTTGTACTTTGATCGGGTCGTGTTAGAGCGCAAGACCCTGGGCTCGGATTACAAAAGTCTAGGTTGCAAGGCAATGTGACATGATCATGTTGACATACATGTCTCTTTCAGATGGGTGGCTGCAACCATACCATGAGTTGTCATATGTGATCCTTCTTGTTATTGGATGGCTACGACCATACCTTGGTTTCGATATGATCCTCTTTATTGGATGGCTGCACCCATGCTTGGATCCATTTGCATGATATTTCTATGGATGGTTGCATCCATACCATGATTCATGTATCATTTGATAGATTTTTTAGTTATGTATATGTATCTCTACTTTCTTGCAGGTTTTCCGATGACAGACTTTGGTTCACCACACTGATTCATAAAGAATTTCATCCCTCACTCTAGTTCGGCCTTCATGCTTTAGGGGGCATATGTTACACAAAATTTTGTCACTGTCCCTATACTCCCCATTCCATGATGCTGGAGGACATCTACAGTGAACCTTACATGCTTCCCCTTCATGAAGAAACTCCCATTGTGTCCCTCTTCATGAGCAGAACAATTCCCTTTTGCATCATTTCCCAAAAATCTTCTATTTTTCCTAGTGTACAAGACCGATGCTAGTGACACGTGTCCTCCTCAAGCCGATATGCAAGGATTATAACTGTCCCTAGCACTGACCGGAGTGACTAATCCTTGTTCCAGTTGCTTGGATCCTCTTTCAGAAATTTTTTTAAATAAGGAGCCGAAGCTTCAAGCTCTAGAAACTTCGTAATGAAAGTCTAGTAAATGGTTGGGTCGGATGGAGTTGAGGATGTCAGTTTGGGCTCCTTTCCCCTATTAGAATGGAACTACCTCAAGGGATAATACCTTCTCCCATGAGAAGAGGAACCATATCCCATCCATTCATGTTCTATAAACCTCCCTTTTTCCCAAGCACAAGCTAGTGTTAATGTTGGTGTGCTAGTGCTAATTAAGCTTGGAGTAATCAGCAAGTTATTCGTAGTTGTATCTCTCTAGTTGTGTATGAGGGAGAAGTGTGAATTTGGTTTAGCGTGAATACTAAAGGGAAGAGCCTTAAAACTATCATTGTTGAGGCCACCATGGAATGCTAACGGAAGTGTGTCAGAACCTAGTTTTGCCGGACAAGAACAACAACGTCAAGACAATGGTTGTATTATCTTCTTGATTTAATATATATGCAGCTACTGATTAATTTCCTACATAATATGTCATCTCACATGTTTATGGATTAATGCTTCTTGACTTGTTAAGTAGGTTGAATTACAATGTGTCCATTATCATGGGTGTTGTTTGTTATTGTTTACTTGTTTCAGGTGTTCGAAGAAGGAAATGGGAGATAACTGAAGCGAGCAAGCAAGATCATCACCAAACGGGATAAGCATACTAAGAGGTAGGCCCTCTTAATTGGTTCTAACATAAGGAAATATTCCATAGAATGTCTTGTTTGTGGCTAGACCCGCTATCGGGCTAGGAATTGTTTGTGTTCGCGCTTAGAATTTTACTTCACCACAATCTTCACAACATATGTAATTTCAAGAATTCAATATATCAACATATAACATCATATTAAGATATCATGCATCAGTGATAAATCATTAATATCTCCATTGAACTAACATGTAAAGAAAGAAATTATTAATATCATGGCATAGACATAATTGTAACATATCTATATTATCAGTGTTGATAGGAATTATTACAACCACGATTTTTGTAACAAGTCTTCCCTTAGCTCCTAGCTCCTCTCCCTCTCTTTCTCAATAGTGCCTCGACAACATACAATGCAAAAAACCTTATTCATATTACTATGGCCTAGCGTACAATATATAGGCGAGGGGAGGTTGAGATTTTGCCAATTTTTCCATAAGTTCCCTTTAGGAAAAATCTATATGTTGCCTCTGTTTTATTTCTCTTTCCTTCTCTGTTTGCTTCTATTAGGATAGGAAATTTCCCAAAAACAAGTTGGAGGTGAATCTTTCTAGACTTTTAGATTCAACATCAAGTGAAAGATGGAGTGTTAATGGGTTAGCTCATGCTTTATGCTTTAGAAGCTCATGAAATTCTAGTAATGTGTCCATATAGGAAAGGCAGAGCATTCATCCTTAGCTTAATGTGGTATGTTGGGTGATGGAACACGTTAGCATGCTCTATGATCGTTTTTGAAGTGCATTACCCTAGAAAAAAGGCTTGTAACTCTTCCAGTCCAAGGTATTATTCTCCTCTGAACTAGTGAGGAGGTTATTTCTTGCATAACAAATTCCCCCTAGAGTGTGAGCTCAGAGAAGAAGACAATGGCCAAAATACATTAAAAACTATAATGGAAGAGAGAGAGTGCCAGAGCATTAGAACTAAGGGAGACCTAAAATCAAAAAAATATGTCAAAATGTATAAACATGTCTTGGGTCCATCACTACCATTCTTAGTAAAAAAATTAGAGTGATTTTCATAGAAGGTATGACTATCATGTCCACCGATAGGCACAATGTAGAGGGTTTTCATAATTTGATCAATCTGATAAGTTGTCTCCAAAAACAATAGTCACAACTTGGGAGAGGAAACACGGCTGAGTGATGTAAGCATCTACCCAAGGTCTTGTTCTATAGGAATCACTTAAAAAAACATTAGATTATATAAAAATATTTGCAAGAATAGTACCTAGTATATTAGAACAAAATGAGAAAGAACTACTCATAAAACAACATAAGTTTGGTTGAGTCATACCTCTAGAGTGTTATAAAAAAGGAAATAAAGTCCTCATTTGCACTAGTTTGAGCTGGTGAGAGAAACTTGGAGAGAAAAAAGGAGAAAATATTACATGAGATATTGTGAGCACACTGGGAAACCATTCAACTTCCTCTCAGTTCCAAGTAAGAGCATTGATCTGGAGCTAACATTTGATTCTTTAATTTTTGTCTTTTACCACTAATTTGGATTTTTGTGGCTTGCCCTAGATGGCTTGTCTATTTAATGCAGTCACCTATGCCAATGGGCATGCATTAGGATGCCCTTCCCGAGAGGGAGGGACACATTATCATGATAGATGGGATGAACGGATGCCACGTTAGTTGGCGAGGCAATAAGAAAATAAATATTTTCAATTTCTTGGGCTATGCAGCTGGAAAAAAACTAAGGGTTCTTGTAATGTAGGATCAACTTATCAAAATGAGCCTTTGGAGAGAAAGAGCCCAGGACCAAGAAGAATTAAAAAATCCAAATGATCCAGAATATTTGCTCACTCTTAGATGATGCAGGTTACTTAAGTATGCTAGACTTGATCTGATGAAGGGTCAAGAGGATCCCTTGAGTTGGATAATCCAAGAGTTGGAAGAACATCATAAGGTGTTTAGAATTGTTAATCATGAGCTATCTATTGAGTGAGAAAACATATATTTCCTCACTATCTTATCATGCAGAGGTGCACGAGTGAATTTTATAGGAGGGGGAGCTGATCCTATAACCATATTGGATTTGATCGACACCAATTGCACACCAGGAAGTTGGTCAATTAACAATAGAATTTCCGTAGAATGGGTGACAACAAGATCATTCAGGTCTATACTATGGATGATAGTGCGACTGACAAGGGCTAAGAGCCAACGTGTGGCTACTAAAGCTTAGATTTTACTAGTGTTGGATTTCTTACAGCTACAGGTGTTCAATTGGTGTGAGAGTGTCCTCTTTGAATTGAAGGAAGAGTTGACAACTTGCAAGACTTTAGCCCAAAGGTATTTTTCATATGGTAAACTGATTATCTTCTTTGTGCTAGAGAGAGTGCCCATTCTGAAGCTAAGGGTGGGTATGGAAAGATAGCCTAGGAAACGTAGGTAGGCAACATTAGTACCCAAGACAAGAGGCAAATTGATTAGGTACTACTTCGATGATGACTTATTTGATTGTATTCAAGACCAAATTCCAATGATTGAGGACTTCCTGCATGTGAATATGAACTATAAAGGGGATCTAGAGGTGGTTTTTCCACCCAAAACAAAGTGGGGTCTCTAGGTAAGAAGACAAATCAACGAAAAAATTATTTTTTATCTTTTGAATTTTATGCAATTTTTTTTTTTTGAGGGTGAAAATAATCGGACATGAGACTTGTCATGACACATATGTGGCTCTTGTTTGTCTTGTGGGTATACCTTGAGACGTGAGGTGTGATGATCATCTACCTAGGTCTGGGGAAACAATAGGAGCCGCAAGAGCTACCTAAGAGGGGGATGACACTGAGAGTCTACGTGCAGTTGGTAGGAACCTCAAAGGTCTTAGCATGGCTGTGTTGTCTCTTCCCATAAGAGAGATAGCTATACATATGCAGAAACACACAATGAGTGTACTGGAGAGATTTTTGGTGTGTTTGATGAGGTTATTTAGAGAAATTATCTATTACTATGAGTAATAGGTTCAACAGGAGTAGGGGATAGGTGATAGCCATATGGTTTTAGTGCAAGGCGCAGTGAAGCCATTTTTGTATAAAACACCCAAGTTTTGGGATTTTTTTGGTTGTAAAAGATGGAAACCATGTATATATATATATATTTTGGCATTTTGTGGTGTATTTGATGTGTTTTATGTAAATTTTATAATGAAAATGTACATTCATGCATGCAATTAAAAAGAATGTGACAGGTGCCAATCCAGTACCTAGTTTTCTAACAAATAAAAAATGCATTAGATTCTCTAGGAATGAGTTCATGAGTAAGAAACTCAAAATGACATTCTAAAAGCCTTACTCTTAAAAATTGACGGAATAATATCAGATTACGAATGTGATAATAATTGTTCAAATGCATAACAACCAGCTGGATTCCAACCTAACCACTAAATTTGAGATGCCAAGTGATATATCCTTTGTAAGGATTTTGATGACTAGTATATAATCATCAATATTGTTGGTAGCATAACCAAGGAAGACCCCTCTAAAACCAAGTAGCTATGACTCAAGTGTATAAAGAACCCAAGGAGTTGATGCAATGTATCATGTGTGATGACTGGCGCCATTCGTATATATAACGTATGGCAAGAGTGAAGTGGACATTTATGCAAAATAAGACACATGCATGAGGAAAATAACCAATGAAAGCCAAAAATAACCAAACACACCAAAAAGAAAAAACTTATATACATAAAATTACAAATCACGTGCTCAATGCAAGACTAGGAAACATATTTTTTGAGATAAAGTCCATTGCAAGGTTCTGCGAGTGGGATTCCATCACAGTATTGAAGTTCATAGGCTCCTTTAGGAAGAACCTTAGTGACAACATAGGGACTGATCCATAATGGTTGAAGTGTTCTTGCCCCCAAGAGGTCATGTTTTTTTATCATAAACTAAGACGAGATCACCTTCTTCTAACAATAAGGCTTGACGCATTTATCATATTCAACTTTGACTCGGTGTTTTTATGCCTTGAGAGATAGCACATCATCTCGACGATTCTAATCCAAATGATTGAGTGATAGCAAGTGTCAGGTAGGATTTCAACAGCAAGTTTGGGTGACATAATCTAACACTCAATAGGTAGAACTGCTTCTAGGCCATAGGTAAGCCAAAATGGTGTGAAGTTTGTAGCATTTTTTATAGACATTTGGTATGCCCAAAGTGCATAATATAATACTATATTCTATCAATTTTGGTGGTTTCCTAATATCCAGTGGATCATGGTCTTGAGGACACCATTGACGACTTCAACCTAGACATTAGCCTATTAGTATTAGGAAGATGAATTATCTTGGTGAAAACCAAACATAGAAGTTAAGTTAGACATCATGTTATTCTGGAAGTGTGATCCATGGTCTGTAACGATTGTTGGGGGTACACCAAATTGATGGATGACCTGATTAAACAAGAATAATGTGGCATTTTCACCATCAACCCTGAAAATAGGGATGGTCTCAACCCATTTCGTAAAGTAGTCAATGACAACAACAATGTAACCATGAACATCAAGTGAAGTGGGGTTACAAGTGATGAAGTATATACCTCATTTTAAAAAATGGCCGACATCAACTACTAGGTTAAGAGGGGCAAGGGGCGTGCGCATTTTCTTCGTAAAAAATTGAGAAGGGTGACATTGCTGAACTATAGTAATATAGTCTTTAAATAAAGTTGAACAATAGTATCTTGCGCGCAATATTTTCTCAAAAGTAGCCATGCCTGAAAGATGACTACCACAATTCCCAACATGATATTCATTAAGCACTTGTTCCTCTTCGTACAGGGTAAGACACCGTCAAAGAACTGAATCAATGCCATGCTGATACAAGTTATCATTTAGAAATAGGTAGTGCTTTTCTTTTGGAAGATGTGACGATGGTTGTCCTATGATAGATCTGAGTGAAAACATTGGGTTTGGAGATACACAAGGATATCTCCATACCAGAAATCAGTAGATTTGACCAGATAGACAGATGCATCTAGCATGGGATCATGGACTACTTCATCCATATCAACTCTAGGAATATTCGACAAGAGCTTTGTGAAGACTAAAGATTTCTTTGATTTAGCATGGTGAAGACCAAATAAAATTTCTAGAGGATGAAGATCCACTTAGAATACTTTCCTCCAATAAATTGACGAGACAAAATGTGCCTAATGGGATTCTCCAGTGTAATGATAGTAGTTTGGTGCAAAAGAATGTAGTGTTGAAAGCGATTGACAGGAATCAAAACTTCCAATGGAATTCTTTCCACCTGTGAATACCTTAATTCAGGTCTAACAAGACCTTTGAAAAGGTAATAGACCACATGCTCATTTTGATCATCATGTATTTGGAACAAGACATATTAATAGAGGATGGTGATGCTGCTACGTATAACAAGAATTCACGTGTATAGTCAAGAGGGCTCAAAAGTGGGGTTGAAGTTAACACCTTTTTCAAGGCATCAAACAATTGTTGTGCTTGATCACCCCACAAGAAGGACACTCCTTTATTTAGTAGGTGCATGAAACATTTTGTTAACTCAACATAGTTGACGATGAGGCGACATAAGAAGTTTGCCTTCCCTTGTAAAATTTGGAGTTGTAGTAAGGATTGTGGTGCAGGAAATTGAGTAATTGCCTTAACCTTATCAGGATCAACCCATATCCCATGTTTTGAGACAATGAATCCAAGAAAATGTTGGGGCTCAAAAAAAATACACACTTATGTAGATTCAAATGGATATTGTAGAACCTACACCTAAGAAAAATAGCTTGGAGGGGAGCTAGGTGTTGGGCTTGTTGCTTGGAATGAGTAGGAAGGTCATCCAAGTAAGCTTGAACAATATGTCAGATATCATGAAAGGCATAATCCAATGCACACTAAAAATTTGTGCTTGCATCCTTGAGACTGAATGGGAGCATGCGATAAGAAAAGGTGTCCCGAAGAAGGAAATTTTATGTTGATTGAATGTTTGATAGCAATTTGGTTATATCCTAAGAAGCCATCCATAAAGGGAAATGATCCACAAGCAGCACAATCACCGATGATATGGTCAATGAACGGAGTGGGATAGTTGCCTTTGGGACAAGTGGTGTTCAAATTGCAGTAGTCGATGCATATGTGGATGCTACCTTATTTTTTGTCTATAGGAACCATATTAGATATGCATTTTGTTAGGGGAACAAAATAGATGAAACCAACACTCAACATTTTTTTGAACTTTGTCTTGATGGCAGCTATTTTCCGAAGGTGGATAGGTCAAAGTATTTGCTAGATAGGCATGACATGCTCATAAGTATTGATCTCATGCTCGACAATAAATGGATATATATTGAGAATTTCCTCATAATACCAAGTGAAAACATCGTGAAATTCTTTAAATAGGCAAGTGAAACTTGCAATTTCCTCACGAGTGCAGTTGATTCCAATCTAAATATTTTCCATGATACCTGCTTTGATGGAGATATCGATGAGTAAAGATTTGGATATATTCCCCAAGTTACCTTATGCATCAATATCTTGAATAGATGTAAATGCGGAAGGAACAATCTCAATTTGATCAAAAGGAATGATTTCGAGAGAGGTTGCATTTGAGTCATATGGCCAGGAGACTGAGATGCATTAATGAAAATGATACCAAGGTCGCTCATCTAAAGACATGATTTCTAGGATAGCCTCATCCAAAGGTAAGACTTCATTTAGGAGATCAGTAGAGGGAGAGGCAAAGGGATAGGAAGTGGTACCATATGTAATAACCAAAGTAGTCATAGAGTTGGATGCAGACTGAATGGCCTAATAAGCAAGTTTCGTTGCTGACAATGGCATCTGCTCTCGATAGGAATTAATGGAAGAAAGGTTCGAGAGGATCCAAGGATTAGTTGGGCCATTCAAAATGGTAGATACCATTGAGACCATTTATGGAACCTCGGGTGGTGGAAGAGGAAAGCAATATAAAATAAAGGAACCCTTCAGAAGATCGACACCAATATTGACGTAAGAGTCAGATATTCCACCCACTAAGGGAACATTTATACTAGGTAACAGGGAATAATTTGGGGTACAAAAGGATAATTGATCCACTATGACAATTTTCCTATCCAAAGGAAAAAATATGATACGAAAGATAAATGATACAATGGTAGTCATGGCATAAGTCCAACTGTGCACCAAAAGCAGATTGTAGTCGAGATGACAGTCTACAACTTCTATATCTACCGTTGTAGTTTTCCCACCTAGAGTGATGGGGTAGCTAGCAAGGTATCCTTTGGGGAGGAAATTATGACCATCAAAAGCTTTAAGGGAATTTAATGGTGGTGAGAGAGTGGATGAACCCATGGCAAGCCAACATAAAGTAGACATTACACAAGTTAACGCACCTTCATCAATGACAGTCTGGTGAATGGCTTTACCTTTCATCATAACGTGCACTTGAAATGCAAGTTGATGGGAGAGGCAAGGCTTAATTTTTTCCATGAAAAATATCACTAGATTGGAATCCTAAGGATCGATTGCACCGGTGGCTGAAAGAAAAGCTTTCTGTTATGCTAGGAAGGTTTGTAATACCTTAAGTGCAGAGATAGGAGCGGGTGCTTGTGCCATATCTTATACAATGTTGTAGTTGTGAGAAACACATACAAATGTATTGTGTTTTGTGAGACAAAGTGTCCCTTTGAGGGGATGAATCACAAGGTCAATGATAGTCCTTTTGATATGTATATCATTAAGCAGTGGTGGAGCAGAACTCGATGCAGTGCCCGATGTGTATGGGATAGATTTTTGTAGTTCTTGCATCATTTCTACAAATCAACTATTTCAAAATCATATGGAGGGGGATGCCAACTGTCATTGCCCCCTTTCAAAGGTGGTGGTGGGTTCAATACAAGATGTTGTTGTTTAGCAGGAAAAGGGATGTTGAGGACCATAGGGGTCGTGCTAGTGCCCTTTTGCACAAGGAATTTTGTGTACTCTTGAAGACAAGGACATTTATAGGTCAAATGGTCCTTAGTGCATATATTACAACGGAAATTGATATGTTTTTCTTTCCATTTCTCATATTTAGAACCGACTTTCTGATTTGGGTTGTTTGCTGCTCTTTAAAACAAGTAGTCTTTTTCTTATTCTTCTTGTTCTTACTACTGGTTTTTTGTGTAGACTGCACAAAGTTTATCACAATGGTTGGAGGAGCAATAGATTGGGTAGCAGGAGTGGTATCAACAATAACAAATAAATTGGTATCTTGTGTGCTCAATTTTTTTATAGCAGACCCAAAGGTAGCATCTACCATTAGCATGTGTACTAGTGTAACAACCCTAGTAAAAAATATATGTAATAAAGTTCATAAAGGAAAAATAATAACCAAGGTCATGGGACACATATTCCAAGATGAATTTTGGGAAAAAACATAGTGATGGGGATCACTTGTGATTAATAAATGGCCATGGAAATTGGAAAAGGAAATGGTAAAGGCTTCGGAAAGGCATGATGCATTATTTAGCATTTTATTTATGAAAATAATGGAAAATAGAAGAGAAGGAAGGTGAAAGGTCAGAGGTTGCATGTGAGGAGGAAATTGAAGAAAAATAATGGAAAATGAATAAAATAAAGGCCTCATTAATAAAAAATTTTCTAAGGATCAATACACATATTTTTTCAGTGTTAGCGTTTGGCAATGTTAGCTTTTGTCAGTTTTAGCTTGGAGCTCTCTCTTCTATTCTCTCTCTCATACTCTTGGACACTTAGAGTTTTCTTAGAGAACTCTTGGAGGAGTGTGGCATACTTGGGATTTGGAGCAAGAAGCCAAAGGAAAATTAAGAAATAACAAGGGGACAATGGGATCAACAACTACAACTAGATTTCTTTGTTGGTACCGAGTTTCATGTATGATTTCCTTGCTATTTTGGCATGCATGTCACATGCATGTGGTTTCTTGTTTATGATTTGTCATTAAAATGGAGGATTTCCTAGATTGACAGTGGCTTTTCCTAGCCTTTTCATTTCCTAGATAACCATGGTGTTTTGGGTTTTTCCTTTTGTTTCATGGTTGGTGCTCATTTTCTTTATAGCTATGGGTTGAGTTATTAGTTCCTAGAGCCTTGGTTGGACAAAAAATATGGAAGCCCTGTAACATCTTGAGTTGAGTTACTAGTCCCAGAAGCCTTGGTTGGAAAAAAATTCTTGATCACTTGGTGGGTTGAATTACTAGTCTTGGAAGCTCTGTTTGGAGAAATGATCTGAAGCTTGACAACAATAGTGGGTTGAGTTACTAGTCCCGAAAGACTTTGTTCGAACAAACGTTCTAGAGTTGTAGACAACTTAAGTAGAGACCAATCTGGGGATGGCTAGTGATGTCTGAATGTGAGGTGGAATCACTAGTTGATGGTTGAGGTGGTTTTGCCTCTGGAATCCCTGGTTGATTGTTGAGGTGGTTTTGCCTCTAGAATCCCTGGTTTGGTTTTTTTTTTGTTATTCCTTGAGATCCCACATTCATTCTTGGAATACGACACAGGGGTGATTAGCTGAAAGAGAGTTTTTCTTTAGCCCAATCTATGGTCGAGTGGTACATGGAAGTCCATGACTTGGTTGGATTTTCATATGTTAATATAGGCTCCTTTTATTTTGTATCTCATATATTTTTGATGTTATAATCATTTAAAGAAGAAAACATGGCTTTGTTTTTGGCCATGTGATAAGAATCTCTAGAATGAATGAGCCACTCATTAGAATGAGAAGAAGAAGAAGATACATTTAGTGCATAACCAGACCAAGATGCTTGACAACCACATGCAGAAAGTGCTATTCTTGAAGATGAAGTTGAAGTTGAAGAATGATCCAAATGGATGTTATGATTCTTCATTTCTACTTCCAAGGCTTCCATCTTCTTAAAGCATTTGGTTTCTAAGTGGACATCTCGATTACAAAAGTGGCAATGTCTATCAGTATTCTTCCCTTTGTTTTTATTTGCCTTATAATTTTGTTGAAATGATTTTTCATTTTGAGACTGAAATTTTTTAGGACCATTGTAGTCTTGTCCTTAAGAAATAACGGATTGTCTAGTAGAATGGAAGGTGGAAACAAACACAGAGTAGGCTGGTCCCAACTTAGTAAGAATGGAATAGATAAGGCTACCATCTTCTTTCTTAACCTTAACACCTTCCAAGAGAAGTCTAAGGGTCTTGAACTTGGACAAAAAATATTCAATGGAAGAAAAATTATTGGGGTCCAACATACACAACTCATTTTCAAGTTGATGGGCTCTAATTTCATTTTTTATCCCAAAAACTTCAGTGAGTTGTTTCATTGCTTCATTAGGGGTATCAAGTTCTGCAATATGGAATCCAAGGTCTGGAGAAATAGACATCCCTATCATCCCACATGCTTGATCTTTCCTATTTTCCTGTTTGGCTGCCTTATCTTCATCTTTAGGTTTAGTTTCTTGGCCTAAGGCTATTCTGTAAAGACTTTTACTTCTGAGTAAATCCACAATGTAGGACCACCATTGGAAGTAGTTGATGCTGTCAAGAATAACTTGGCATGGACTTTCCATTTTAATAGAAATTTAAGATGTAGATGTTGAAACTAAGTGTTCCAATGGAAAGATCTCGAAACATTAGGCCGCTTAAATAAAACGGCTCTGAAAACGACTTCCGGATGAAGAAGTTATGTCTTTTTGAAGAAAAGTTGTTGAAGATGCTAACAAAGTGCATGAATGTGCGGAAATGAATGATAATGTTATATTTAAAAAAAATCCCCCCCCCCCTTTTCCAAACTTAATCTAATTAGCTGAATTTAAAAAAAAATTATGTGACCCACTTTTATAAATAAGTGAAAGTCACTTTTACAATGGTACTTTATGAGTTATCCACTAAATTGTAACTTAAATAAAAGATAAAGAGACTTTAGAATTATAAGTGACTCAATTTTTATAATGGGTAAGAATACTTTTAAATAAAGTAACTTTAAAACATAAGTTACATGTGCTTTTTGAAAAAGTAACTCAACAAAAAGAAAGACTTGAACTCAAGACCTCTATTCTCATAAAGTAACTTTGGACCAAGTGAGCTAGTTTAAAAGGTTAGTAATTTTTGGAAAAGAGGAAGGGTTTTTTTTTTTAGTCACTGAAGCTTTGGGGTGCATGCTTACTTGAAAAAGCTCTTTTTGCCTACAAAACAAAAAACCACACAACCCAACACGAGCATACAAAAAACCCAAACCTTATTGCTTGAAGTTAGCTTTTACTGGAAGCTAAATATTTTCCTCAATGTTTTTGATTTTCCGAGATCACACTAAGGCATGGCGGAAAAGAGAATACACATGAGAAAAATCCTTCCTTTCTGTTTCTGATTTGCCCAGATTGCACATAGTCGCGGGGCAAAGAGCATTCACAGAAATGAAAGCTATAGATCCAGTAATAAAAAACAAAGAGATAAATAAACCGAAATAAACAGAGGGATAAATAGCTAAAACTACAAATAAAGACTGTATACCTCCATATGTTAAAAATGATATAGCTAGGGCTACCAGAAACCTTTTTGCATGAAACGAAAGGAGTTCCTCACTAGAACAGATGCTCCTAACACAATAAAGCAGTCCGCTCGGCCCGAAAGAAGTTAGAAACAATAGATCTAGGAAACGACAGTCGGATGCAGCTGTACCGACTTTGGATTTGGATCACCAACAGATGCAGCCCTCAAATAGCTCTGATACCATGTACGAATTGTAGAATTTCCTGCAAATTCTCTACAAATCTCGCTCTGAGACATATGTAGAAAATATGACTGTATATTAACCCTATAATGAAATATACCAAAGCAAAATACTATAATATACTTCTACTATCAAACTTGCAGATGCTTAAATATCGAGCTGAATCAGAGCTAAACACATATAACCAAAAGAAGAAGAATCAATGCACATGAAACATAGAAAATACTCAAGGGAAAGCCTCAGCTAAAAACCCCACTATCTGTATTATCATACAAGGTGGAAATACATCAGAGTTATACAAAGCCTTAGCTCTCATAGCTAGCTAGCTCTTAGTACAATCCTCCTGGATGCTCACAAGAAAACAAAGCTTCTCAAAAGCCTTCCTCTCTACCCTCCAGGCTCCTATTTCCTTGTGAAGTTTCTCTTGGGTGATCCTCCTATTACCAAGTGGGAGACTCTTAACCAAGTGGAACACTAATCTCACACCATGTCAGAACTGCGCAATCCTCCTGTGCATTAATCCTTTTCCATGCATGAGTTTCCTTTATAGGAGAAAACATGCAACTGATAGTACATTATCCTTGACATTTAGCTCAACTGGGTCTTTCTCAAAATAGAAATGCATGAGTTTCTAATGATGGAACCTTTAGTTATCTGGAGTACACTGGTTGAGTGCATGCTTGCATCAACTGACTGATAACTCACAATCAGTTCCTCAAATAGTTTGAAGCTAATTTAACTAAACTTACCTCAGTAAACTGAGCTAACTAATCACAACTCAAATATAACTCAATCTTATCTCCTTAATTAAGGGATAATCTCCTTAATCTAAGGGATAACTCTTGCATGACTTCCGAAAGACTTCTAACTTGAATTTCTCCAACTAATTAATCCATAATGAATTAATTAATTATTTCCAAGCAGCTGGTGAGACTAAATTTGAATTTTGATTAAAAATTTTAATTCAAGGACAAATTAAAATTGGAATATTATTGTTGCCACATTTCAACACTCCCTCTCAACAAGAAAGGGATTATCTGCCACCCCAATCCTGTCTCTATGGAACTTGAATTTACACTTTGACAATGCCTTTATCAAAATGTCAGCATATTGCTCCTCTGTTGAAATATACTGTAGCAACATGATCCTCCTTGCTACACAGTATCTGAGATGATGATTCTGAATGTCGATGTGCTTGGACCTATCATGAAATACTGGATTCTCAAAGAGTTTGATACAACTATGAATATCACAATAGATCACAATTGGATTCATCCTCTAATCTAACAAACCAACTAGGATTTTGCACATCCAGATGGCCTCACATGCTGCCTGACTTGCAGCCATGTATTCTGCCTCTACCGAGCTAAGTGCAACTGACCTCTATTTCGTGCTATACCAAGAAACTGTCGTTGACCCAAGGTTGAAAATCCCTCCTGATTTGCTTTTCCTATCTGATGGAATCCCTACTCAATCTACATCAGTGAAGCCCTGTAGCTTCACTCCCTCTATCTGTCTGTACCATAATCCATACTGAGATGTGCCTCTGAGGTATCTCAATACATGTTTTCCCGCCTTCCAAAACATCTTGTGTTAGGTCCCTATAATACTAGTGATTACCCCATTACTATTGTAGTTGTATCCCTTATTAATATTGTTGTGCCCCTATTGTACACATATTGTTATTACTGTGCCCCATAGAATCCCTCTATTGTTATTTTTGTGGCTTTATATTATTATTGTTAGGATGGCTGGGTTATATTGTGACTCCTTAGACTCCTATATATAGAAAGGAGGTTTTATCATTTGAATCATCCAAGAATTGTTCATTTATGTAATGTAAGGGAGGTTGCCCCCTCGAAGAGGCTGAATTCCAAGGCTTTGATCTATATTTTCCATCTTTTTGTGAGCTGGGTTCATAACATTTGGTATCAGAGCTTTGGATTCTAGGGTTTTGCTACTCCAAATAGGTCATCGTGGCATTTTCGCTATAACTTTTTTCTGCAACGTTTTAGAAGCTATAAAGAAACCCATTTGAGACGAAATCGCACGGAACCTCAGGTCTAAATTTCAGAGCTTTTTGCACTATATTTGCAGAGATATGATCTGGGGAAGTTGGTTTTTTGCAGACTCCTGAATTACATTCCAAACAGGTGACATGGGGAAAATCGTCATAACTTTCTCTCTAAGAATCAGATTGAAATATCGTAAGAAGGTACAGAAAGAGGACAAACTGTAGTTTCTTGTACATATTTTTTAGAGCCAAAGGTAGAAACAGTGACTTGTGGCATGTCATACAAGTTCCCTCTACTGAACTAGTCTATAATCAGGTCACTGTGGGAGATTTGGCATAACTCTTCCCTGGAGAATCCAATTTGGATTAGACTGGTGGCATTGGAAAGAAGATGCAGAGGGCTACTGCAAATTGCAATTTTAGAACTGGATGATCTGAAATTATAGAGATACATCAGATTCAATATCAAGCTCCTACAAAGTGAAAAGGGTGTGTAGTTTTTTTAATTTTTGCATAAGCTTGGTTTGAAAAATTAGTTTGAAGGAATTCAAAGGGCATAGTAAAGAATTATTATTGGTAATTGATGCCCTGAGGAAAGAAAATGAAAACACTTAGTAAGCAACTTGAAAGCTCTAGCATGACTCATGAAGAAAAGGAAGAAATGTAACATGATATATCAAAATTACGAGACCAAGTGCAACAAGTGTCACTTGCACAAAAAGTAACATAATCTAAGACAGATGGTTTAAAGAAAGATGTAGAAGATAAGATGGATGGTTTAAAGAAAGGCATAAAAGCTAAGATGGATGATTTGAAGATAGATTTAAAGAAAGGCATGGAAGATTTGAAGACAAATTTGACAAAGTTTCTACAAGAAATGCTTACTAATGGTGAAAGGGTAGTAAAGGAAACTCATGATGAGAACAAAATAAATGTTAATCATGATTTCGTAGACTCTAATGTTTGATTAAAAACCCACCATATTCCAAAAATCGATATGAGGAAGTTTGATGGCAAGGATCCTGCAACATGGATATTACAGATGGAGCAATTTTTTGATCTCAATAATGTGCAAAACACACAAAAGGTACATATTGCAACTTTATATTTAGAACCAAATCAGTTTGTATGGTATCAATGCCTTTGCTCTCACAAACAAATTATCACTTGGGCAATTTTACAGAAGAATTGACATCACATTATGAGGATACAAAAAGCAACACTATTTTTAGCCAATTGATAAGTCTCAAACAAAAAGGTTCAATAATGGAGCACATTGAGGAGTTCCAAAAATTGAACATAAGAGTAAAAAATATTCCAAAGGAACATATGATTGATGTGTTCATAGGGAATTTAAAGGATAATATCCAACATGATGTTCGCCTTTGGGAACCTGATTCATTAGAGAAGGCATTTAGGTTAGCAAGAAAAATGGAAAGCAAAATTATGGCAACGAGGAAGCATACCACTCAAAACTATAAATATGGAAGTGTTGTTGCACCTAGTATTCCACAACCTATAAGGTTGACACCACAACAATTGGAAGAAAAAAGAGCAAAAGGGCTTTGTTACAGTTGTTATAGAAAATACATTAAAGGTAATAAGTGTGCTGAGAAGAAATTATTCTACATAGATTGTGAAGAGGAAGAAGAAAAGGAGCAAGAAAGGTCAAAAGAAGATGATATACACTAGGTTCAAACCCTAGAGAAAGAATAAATGAATCCAACCATATCTTGTAATGCATTGGCTGGAATTACCACTCCTCAAACTATCAAGATAGAAGGACATATCAAGAAGAAAAAGGTAATAGTGTTGGTTGATTTGGGCAGTACCCATAATTTTATTCATTGTAAGATAGCCAAGGAATTGAATTGCTTCCTATATCTAACACCATAGTGTCAAGTGATGGTTGCAAGTGGAGGAACCATAAATTGCTTTGGAAAGTGCCATAGTATCAAGCTATCCATGGGAGAATATGTATTTACTAGCCCAATGCTTTCCATTCCAATGGGAGGTGCTGATGTTGTACTACGAGTCCAATGGCTACAATCCTTGGGTACAATATCTTTTAATTTTCAAGAAATTTTCATGAAATTTTCTGCAAAAGGAAAGGAATTTGAATTAAGGGGTATTTTAGGGAAACTAGGAAGATAATCAGCTCTAACGGTATGACAAAGCTTATAAAAAAGGAACAAAGAGGTGTAATTTCACATTTATGTCCACTAGATGTTTCCACATCGGAATCATCTATTTCTCCAGATATCCAAAAAGTATTGGACAATCATTCCAGGGTATTTGAGACTCCCAAAGGTCTCCCACCTATTCATGATCATGATCATGCTATTCATCTGATTCCAGGAAGTGTTCCTCCAAACATCAGGTCGTACAGATATCCCTATGCCCAAAAGAGTGAAATTGAACGTATGGTTGCAGAAATGGTAGAGGCTGGTATAATTCAACCTAGTCAAAGTTATTTCTTTTCTCCAGTAGTATTGGTGCATAAGAAGGATGGATCATGGCACATGTGTTTGGATTATAGGGAGCTCAACAAACTCACTATTAAAGATAAGTTTCCCATTCCGGTCATTGACGAGTTACTGGATGAATTGCATGGATCAATTTACTTCACCAAGTTGGATCTTCATTCAGGATATCATCAAATCAAAATGAAGACTGAAGACATTCTGAAAACAACATTTAGAACTCATGAGGGTCATTATGAATTTTTGGTCATGCCTTTGGGCCTTACCAATGCACCTTCTACATTTCAAGTTTTTATGAATTCCATTTTCAAACCCTTCCTTAGAAAATTTCTGTTAGTACTTTTTGATGATATACTAATCTACAAGAAGTCTTTGAAGGATCATGTTGAACATGTTGATAGGGTGCTACAACTATTGGAGGAGAAACAACTATATGCAAAAATATCCAAATGTTTCTTTGGAGTACAAGAGGTGGAATATTTGGGTCATATTGTATCTCATGAAGGAGTTAAGGTAGACCCTAGAAAAATTAAAGCCATTAAGGAATGGAAAATCCCCACATCCATAAAGCATCTGCGAGGATTTCTTTGGTTGACAGGGTATTATCGCAAGTTTGTTAAGAATTATGGGAGAATAGCAGCACCTCTAACAACATTATTGAAGAAAGATGCATTTTCATGGACTCCAAAAGCAACAAAGGCCTTCAAACATTTTAAAGAGGAAATGTGCCAAGCACCAGTCTTAGATACACCGGACTTCACAAAAACCTTTATTGTGCAATGTGATGCTTCAGGAAATGGAATTGGTGTTGTTTTAATGCAAAATGAAAGGCCCATTGCTTTTGAAAGTTGTCCAATCAAGGGAAATTTTTTACACAAAGCTATTTATGAGAAGGAAATGTTGGCAATACTACATGCACTTAAGAAATGGCGACCCTACCTAATGGGAAGACACTTCAAGGTAAAAATGGATCATTATAGCCTTAAATACTTTTTAGAACAAATATTATCCTCTGAAGAGCAACAAAAGTGGGTCACAAAGATGTTGGGTTATGACTTTGAAGTCATCTACAAAAAAGGGAAGCAAAATGTGGTGGCAGATGCACTGTCAAGAAAGAATGAGGATGTGGAAGCATTGTTGTGTGCCATTTCTATTATCTAACTAGATTGGATAAATGAAGCAAGGGAGGAATGGAAGAATGATGAAGAACTGTGGGAGCTTATTCGAAAGTTGCAACAAGATTCCAGTACATCTAATACATTTAGCTGGAAAAATGATTCGTTATGGTACAAAGATCGCTTATACCTCTATAAGAATTCCCAACTAAAACAAAATATTCTTATGGAATTGCACACTTCTCCCTTAGGAGGGCACTCAGGATTTTTAAAAACTTACCACAGGGTCAAGAAGGAATTTTTTTGGGATGGCCTTCAATCAGATATTCAAAATTCTGTGGCGGAATGTTTGGTTTGCCAACAAAATAAAGTTGAAACAATTAAGACCTCGGGTCTATTGCAACCTTTATCCATTCCAAGCTAACGTTGGGAGGAGGTTTCAATGGATTTTATCACAGGTTTACCCAAGTATGAGGGAAAGAGTGTCATCATGGTGGTAGTTGACAGACTTACCAAGTATGCATACTTTTGTGCATTATCAAACCCATTTAAAGCCAATGCAGTTTCTACTGCATTTATGGAAACAGTTCAAAAGCTACATGGAAACCCAAAGATTATTGTAAGTGACAGAGATCCCATTTTCACTGGAAATTTTTGGACAGAATTATTTTCTTGTCTTGGTACTCAGTTAGCTCATAGCTCATCTTATCATCCTCAATCTGATGGGAAAACTAAGATAGTAAAAAAATGTTTGGAAGGATATCTTTGTTGCTTTATATCTGATAAACGACACAATGGTTCAAATGATTGCCTCTGGCTAAATGGTGGTATAACACTTCCTTCCATACAACAACAAAAATGACCCCATTTATGGCACTTTATGGATATCAGCCACCATCCATCACATCATATTTAAGAGAAAATTATAAGGTTCAAGCTGTGGAACATCACAACGAACATCAACAACAAGTCCTCCAACTCTTAAAGGATAACCTCGTGTTGTCACAGAATAGAATGAAACAATAGGCAGATCAACATTGCAATGAAAGAAGTTTTGATGTAGGTGATTGGGTATTCCTACGGCTACAACCATATAAACAAATGTCCCTCAAGCAAGCTAAGAAGGATAATAAATTATCACGAAAGTATTATGGTTTGTACAAGTTGTTGCAAAAGATTGGTACCATGGCATACAAATTGGAGCTTCTTGCAGCTTCTTGAGTGCACCCATTTCCATGTTTCATGTTTAAAGAAGGTTATAGGCGACAAGCTCCTAGTTCAAACAATATTGCCAGAACTTGAAGAGGAAGGAAAAATTATATTGGAACCGGAAGCAGTCATAGAAACAAGAACTCGACAGCTATGAAATTGATTAATTTCGGATTATATCATTAAGTGGAAGAACTTATCCGCTGAAGATTCCACATGGGAGGATGAGAATTTTATACAGAAGCATCCAAAACTACTCAGGCGTTGAGGACAACACTTTTTTGAAGGAGAGGGGCATGTTAGGTCCCTATAATTCTAGTGATTACCCCATTACTATTGTAGTTGTATCCCTTATTAATATTGTTGTGTGCCTTTTGTCCGCATATTGTTATTACTGTGCCCCATAGAATCCCTCTATTGTTATTTTTGTGGCTTTATATTATTATTGTTAGGTTGGCTGGGTTATATTATGACTCCTTAAACTCCTATATATAGAAAGGGGGTTTTGTCATTTGAATCATCCAAGAATTTTTCATTTATGTAATGTAAAGGAGGTTTCCCCCTCGAAGAGGCTGAATTCTAAGGCGTTGATCTATCTTTTCTATATTTTTGTGAGCTGGTTTCATAACATCTTGGTAGGCTGAACCATTGCTTGACTCAGATGGTTCACCGCATAGCACAAATGTGGTCGTGCATTCACTAAGTATATCAGTGAACCCACAAGCTACCTGTACACAGTATCCTTCACTACTTCTCTTGAAGTAGCATCCTCCTTCCTCTAGTTACCTTCTAGAGGAGTCTACATGGGCTTGCACTTCTCCATGTGGAATCTCCTAAGTATCTCATTGGCATACTTGCCTTGAGACACAAACAACTCCCCATTCTTCTGCCACACTTCCATACCAAGGAAGTAATGCAGAGATCCATGTCTTTCATCTTGAATTCTTTTACAAGGTCCTCCTTTCAAGAAACGATCAGCTGATCATCACCAATTAATATGAGATCATCAACATAAAGAACGATGATCGACAACTTAGCTTTCACCATGATGTTGTATAGGTTTGCATCCCCTTCACTCTTTGTGAAGCCCAACCTGGTGAAGTAGTTGTCTATCCTGGTGTACCAAGCACGAGGTGCTTGCTTCAGCCTGTACAATGCTCTCTTGAGTTGACACACTTGCGACTGATGATCGAAGGTCTCAAAACCTTCCAGTTGCTCTATATACACCTCTTCCTCAATCTCACCATTGAGGAATGCAGTCTTCACATCCATCTGATGGATCTTCCAACCCATCTGTGCTAATAGTGCCAACATTGATCTGATAGATGAGTACCTTGCGATAGGTGCAAAAGTCTCATCATAATCAATCCCCTTGACCTGTGAAAATCCACGGGCAACAAATATTTCCTTATGCTTCTCCACACTACCATAAATAGCTTGCTTTAACTTGTAAAGCCAACAGGAACTCACAACTGACTTGTTCTCTAGCCTTGGAACCACATCCCAAACACTGTTACAAACTATGGAGTCATACTCCTCCACCATAGCAACAACCCAAATCGGTTGCTACATTACTTCCTCAAATGAAGATGGCTCAGTCTCAACATATTCCCCAGCAAGGGCCATGTATCCAGTGTACCTCTCAAGTGACCTCCTCTATCTATGCTAAGAAGATGGTACTCCCACATTCTCTCTTGATTCCTACAACATTTTGTCAGCTTCTTTTGTGTGCTTCCATCCATCTCTGGAAGACTCTGCTTGAGTGGATGTCTCCACTCCTGGAACCTCTGCATGCGACTAATCCACATCAGTCTAAGGATATTCCTCCTTAGGAACCAACCGTTCCTCCACAACCTGTAGTTGGAGCTCCCTCTCAAGGGAAACTCGCATGGCCTTCTACTCATCAAACATGAGATCTTTGTGAACCACTATCCTCTGACTAGTAGGAAAGTACACCTAATAGTTGTGAGTTGTATCAATGTACCCCACAAGTATCCCCAACTTTGTTGTTGGCTCAAGCTTCTTCCATGCATCCTTTGTCACATGGAAATATACCGATGAGCCAAAGATCCTAAAGTGACCCACATCTGGTCTCTTACGGGAGAAAGCTTCCTCTAGTGTCTTCATCAAAAGTATGCAATGCGAGATTCTATTATGCAAATAGACCATTGTGTTGCATGCCTCAGCCCATAAGTGAAGTGGTAGGCCTTGGTCTTGCAACATCACCCGTGCTGCCCCTACAATAATTATGTTCTTCCTCTCGGACACCCCATTCTGCTGTGGGTTATGAGGTGTCATCAACTCTCTTTAATTCATTCCGCTGCACAGAAGTCTTTAAACTCTCAAGAGACATATTCTCCATCGTTGTTGCTTCTCAAGGCCTTGATCTTCTTCACTGACACTTTCTCGACCAAAGCTTTGAACTCACAAAACTTTGTAAAGGTTTGGTCCTTCTTCTGCATGAAATAAATCCAGCATTTACGAGAAAAATCATCAATGAAAATCACATAATATCTTTGCTTCATTGTGGATACTGTCGAGAATGGTCCACACACATCTGTATGAACTCGCTCTATGATATCCTTTGCTCAACTGTCTCGATAATTAAAGGAAGACTTAGTGTACTTTTCCAAGGTACGACCTTTGCATGTGTCAACTTGCTCAAGTTTACCTTTGGGAATTCCTGTAGATATCTGCTACATTATCTTCAAAGCCCCATGATGCAAATGGTCCAACTGCCTGTGCCACAACTCACCAATGTCTTGGCTTTGCACCAATTCTGCTTTCATACCCAATGCTACATAATCATATACCACTAGTTTATAGAGATTCTTCACCCAAATCCCTATCCTCTTGGTCTGACCCGTGTCTATGTGTCTTAGGAATGCCTTTCCTTTACTAAAGACAACATCGTAGCCTTTGTCCTCCAACATTGTGACTGATACCAAGTTCTTCTTTATTCCATGCACATACATCACATTTTTCAAGGTGAGAGGAGCTCCATGCTCCCTCTGAAAAGCAACCGTGCCCACTCTTGGAACACTATACTTTTCGTCATCACCCATCTCTATGCACATATTGAGGTCTTTCTCCTCCAAGGCACCGAATAAACTTTTATCGTTGATCATGTGGAATGAGGCTCCACTGTCAATATACCAGACACAACGCATCATCGATGACACCATGCATGTGATGAGGGTAAATTCCATTTCAAACTGAGAGGCTAATGTCTCATCTTCTGATCCTACCGAGGATCCCTTCTTGAACTTCTCCGATGGGAAATTAGTCGCATAATGTCCCATCTCAATTTGAAGTATGATATGAATTCGATTTGCTCCTGCAAACCCGAACTTCAAACTTCGAATTCTCTTCTCTACATATTGTTCACTACTCTGATACCATGTAGAATTTCCTGCAAATTCTCTACAAATCTCGCTTTGATACCTATGTAGAAAATTTGATTGTAGATTAACCAAATAATGCAATATACCAAAGCAAAATACTATAATCTACTTCTACTATCAAACTTGTGGAAGCTTAAAGATCAAGCTGAATCAGAGCTAAACACATATAACTAGAAGAAGAAGAATTAATGCACATGAAACATAGAAAATACTCAAGGGAAAGCCTCAGCTAAAAACCCCACTGTATGTATTATCATACAAGGTGGAAATACATCAGAATTATACAAATCCTTAGCTCTCACAGCTAGCCAGCTCTCAGCACAATCCTCCTAGATGCTCACAGGCAAACAAAGCTTCTCACAAGCCTTCCTCTTTACCCTCCAAGCTCCTATTTCCTTGCGCAATTTCTCCTGGGTGATCCTCCTTTTGCCAACTAGATGACTCTCAACCAAGTGGAACACTGATCTCTCACACTGATCTCACACCTTGTCAGAACTACACAATCATCATGTGTATTAATCCTTCTGCATGCATGAGTTTCCTTTATAGGAGAAAACATGCAACTGATAGTACATTGTCCTTGACATTTAGCTCAACTGGGTCTTTCCCAGAACGAACATGCATGAGTTTTTGATGAGGGAATCTTCAATTATCTAGAGTACACTAGTTGAGTGCATGCATGCATCAACTCACTGATAACTCACAATTAGTTCCTCAAACAGTTTGGAATGAATTTAATTGGACTTAACTCAGTAAATTGAGCTAACTAATTACAACTCAAATATAACTCAATATTATCTCCTTAATTAAGGGATAATCTCCTTAATTTAAGGAATAACTCTTGCATGACTTCAGAAAGACTTCTAACTTGAATTTCTCCAACTAATTAATCCATAATGAATTAATTAATTATTTCCAAGCAGCTGGTGAGACTAAATTCGAATTTTGATTCACAATTTTAATTCAAGGAAAAATTAAAATTGGAATATTCTTGTTGCCACATTTATAAACCGAAATAAACAGAGAAATAAATAGCTAAAACTGCAAATAAAGACTGTATACCTCCATATCTTAAAAATGATGTAGCTAGGGCTACCAGAAACCTTTTCGCATGAAACAAAAGCGGTTCCTGACTGGAACATATGCTCCTAACACAATAGAGTAGTCCTCTCCGCTGGAATGCAGTCAGAAACAATAGATCTAAGAAATGACAGTCGGATGCAGTTGTACCGGCTTCAGATTTGGATCACCAACGGATGCAGCCCTTAAATAGCTTTGATACCATGTAGGAATTTACAAGGTAAGTTCCTCAGATAGAACACCAAATGATACTGCTAAAAAATAAATCACGGATCAATACACTAGTATTCTTGACATGGTTAAAACCCTCAAAGAGGGAAACAGTCCACGACCTGAGCGAATGTGGCCACTTCAGGAAATTTATTAATAAATGAAAGAAAATTTACATAAGCTTCTCTCATAAATGGTTACCCTACAAATGACCCTCCATGCTCTTTAAATAGATATCATGGACCAATCGGGTCTTAATCCACAGATCAAGTGTTGGTAATATTGAGGAGAGAATAAACCGTCAGATCACTTCATGTCTAGAACATATTGTGACGTCGGATTGTAAGTTACAAATGTACATAGTAAAGAAACACACTTTACCTAACTCTACACTAGACCAAGTTATACTTAATTATTTCCTATGTGTCGGAATATCCTAACAATGTTGGAAAAAGTATCACACATATCTATGCAACATTAGATAATAGGCAAGCAGGTCACCATGCATCTATTATCGAGATGGACGGTAAGATTTGTGATCAAGATATTTCTATTTTGTTTGACCCTAGATACAATTATATTTATGTTAATCCTAATCTAGTGGACAAGTGTTGTTTAAATAAAGAAGTGCATGCAAAGTCTTGGTTAGCGCAGTTGGCCACAGGTACCAAGAAAAGAGTTCATCACTAGGTAAGAGCTTGTGCATTTGAGCTGAATGGTATGCCTACATCAGTTCATTTGAATGTTCTTCCATTGGGATCATATAGTATGCTTTTGGGTATGGATTCACTATATATTCACAGGACCAAAGTGGATTTTTATGACAAGTCCATTACATGCTTGGATGACCATTAAGGGAATTTTGAAGTCTAAAATGGGCCTCCTAGGGAAATTATAAAATAATAGTGGAAATAATAAAATAAGATTAGATTACATCATCAAATTTTAGAGGGAAAAAAGAAAAAACTATTTTTTCAACTTGTATTTTCAACTTATCTCCCTATGGGTTTACTCAAATTTCGAGTGGCAATACTCATTAAATGAAAAATTGGATGCCTCATCCAAGGAGTACCCATGTTGCATACTTTTGATTGACCCTACTACACGAAAAATGAGAAATAAATGAAAAATGTGATTGCAATCATGTTGTTCCATGTATTTCTCATTTTTCGTGTAGCTAGGTCCATCAAAAGTATGCTACATGGATACTCCTTGGATGAGGAATTAAATTTTGCATCCAACAAGTACTCTCACCGAAAATTTGAGTAAAACCTTAGGGAGATAAGTTGAAAATACGAGTTGAAAAAGTAGTTTTATTATTTTGTTATTTTTTAATATTTTTACTTTTTTACTCCAAAAATGGTGAATCATCCCCCATGGTTGACATCATCATCTTGAATCCTATTGGTTCTTATAAATTTAATTTTGGTTATACATTTTTATTAGGAGGCCCATTTTAGGCCTCAAAATTCCCCTAATGAATGGAGAACCAAGAATCTTGCAGGGTAAGAAGAAGGAAACATTGTTCATATTGGTTACAACTATGAAGGAAAAGTGCAGTTGCAAGAAAGGGTGTGTTATTTGCAGTACATATTTCCAGTGATAAAGGTAAGGATTCTAAGGATGTAAAGTTTTCAACAAGTATCCAGTTCTAGAATAGTTTCAAGATGTATTTCCTGCATAGATTCCAAAACTTCCACCTCATAGAGAAGTGGAGTTTTATATTGAGTTGGTACTGAGGGAAACACCAACATCAAAGGAACCATACAAGATTAGTAGACCAGAGTTAGTGGAATTGAAGTTGTAGTTGAAGGAAATGTTTGACAAGGGATACATTAGGCCAAGTATATCACCCCGGGGTGCACCAGTGTTGTTTGTGAAGAAGAAGGATGGTACTCTCAGATTATGCATCGATTACATGAAGTTGAACAAGGTGATCGTCAAGAATATGTATTCATTGTAGAGGAATGATGACTTCTTTCACTAGCTGAAGGGAGCAGCAGAGTTCTCAAAGATTGACTTGAGATCCATATATCATTAGGTACACATTAAATGAGAGGACATCTATAATAATTATTTCTAGACCAAGTATGGGCATTATGAGTTTGTTGTAGTTCCATTTGGTTTAACTAATGCTCCGATTAATTTTATGTTCTTGATGAATAGTGTATTGTGTCCTTATCTGGACAAGTTTTTTATTGTATTCATTGATGATATATTGATATATTCCAAGAATAAGAGTATACTGAACAATTAATAATAGTACTGGGATTTCTAAGAGAGAATCGATTGTATGCCAAGCTTATCAAATGAAGTTTCTTTCTGAAAAAGGTACATTACTTGGGGCATGTTGTTTCCAAGGAACACATAACAATGAATTCAAAATATATAAACTATATCATGAAGTAGGCATCTCCTAGAAATGTGGATGAGGTAAGATCATTCATGGGGTTAACAGGTTATTATAGGAGGTTCATCAGGAAGTTCTCTCGAATTTCCTATCCCATTAAATAATTACAAAGGAAAGGTAATAAATTTGAATGGATAGAGGAATTTGAATCCAGTTTTGAGTAGATGAAGACGTTGTTGACCAATGCTCCAGTTTTAAAGATTGCAGATCAGGATAAAGAGTTTTTGGTGTATACAGATGCTTGCAAGAAAGGAATTGGTGGGGTCTCGATGAAAGAGGGACATGTGGTATATTATGAATGAATGAAACTTAATGAGCTTGAGCAGAATTATGTTAGACATGATCTTGAGTTGGTAACGATCATTCATTCTTTGAATATGTGGAGGCACTACCTTCTTAGTAGGAGGTTTGTACTCATAAGCGACCATAGTGGATTGAGATACTTTTTTAACCAATTGAGTTTGAATGCCAGACAATCTAGATGGTTGGCAATGATTAGTGAGTTTCACTTTGATATTAGGTACATTAAAAGGAAAGAGAACAGGGTGGCAGGAGCTCTTAGCAGGAGAGTACAAGTAAATTACATAGCATCTATGAGCTTCTATGGGAGAGATTTACAGGATCAGATCTTGCGGGCAGGAAAACAAGATGACAGGTATATGTATATTATGCATAGGTTGCAATAGGGTACAGGTGATCAGGATGTGTAATAGCATCTCACAGTGGATGGTTTGGTTATATTCATGGATATGATCTATGTGCTATACAAGAGTGAGATCAAGAATCTTATCTTGAGGTAATTTCATGTTAAACCATATTCAGGTCACGTGGGATATCAAAAGACATTGACAGTGGTGAAGAAGTTATACTATTAGCTGAATTAGAAGAAGGAAGTGGTAGATTTTATGGCTAGGTGCTTGGATTGTTTGTTGGAAATAATACTGAGAGGGGGGGTGAATCAGTATTAGCAAGTCAATAATATTTCATTTCCATAATCAGATTCATATACGCTACTTTAGTTAATGGAACTTGCGTGTATACGCAACTATATTTAAGGCAACTAGCGTATATCCTACAAACTTATGATTTAGTTAGTTCATCATATGTTGATCTTTAATCAGTTCATCAACACCATATAAATAGTAACCAGGTGCAGTAAAAACAGAACAGACAATGAACACAAGATATAAGGTGGAAACCCAATGTGGGTGAAAACAAACTGCTACAATTGTCTCTGTCTTCTTTTTAATACAATTTTTGTACCAATGCAGTCTTATACCAATACGCAAGCTTCTACCTACAAAAGGCTACAACCTTCTCTTGTTCTCCAGCTTCTCTTGGAAGGGAGCTACAACCCCCTAGTTCTTGTACTAGCTAATATGTTTACTAGTACGTAGGTGCTGGCCTACAGAAGGCTACAACCTTCTCTTTTCTTCCAGGGACCACGATTCATAAATTTTTATCCTAGATCCATCAATAACATCATTCAAACATCAAATATATCTACATCAACCAATCTCCTTTACACGAACCACAACTGAATCAATCAATCACTTTTCAGAATGCTGTAACCAGAATACAGTAACTAGAACATAGTAACTAGAACCTAGAACACTACAACAACAAGTAGAAGTAGCTAAAGCATGTTTTATGAGGTATACGCTACTTCAATGTGTTTAACTTGTGTGCATACACATTTTTCTCAAGGTGAACTTGCGTATAGATTTGAAAATCAAATTTAAGATGTATACTTCATTTTGATATGTAGAACCAATGTGTATATGTGCCTTTGCTAAAGTGAACCTATGTACAGATCTGTAAATGATGATTTAATCTTTACAAAAATTCCAGACTTCAGTTATACCTGGATCATCATATTTATAGACTACAACATGTGCTAGTTATTCAGATAAAAGATCAAAACCACATAAAGATACGTCACTTCAAGCATTAAGATCTTGACCCATCAATAGATCCTATCCTTCATCAAGCGCTAAGGTTCATCCTTGATTTAGATCCAACTATGCACCATAACCCCATAACATGTATTCTAGATCTTTCTTTTCATAAGATATTCAATACTTGAGTTCCTTTGCCTAATGATCCTCTCCTCCTTTTATAATCTTAGGCCTTACTCAATACCATGGACCAAAACCACTTAGGACCAATACCATGGACCAAATACCTAGGGTTAACACTTCGGATCAGATACCTTGGACCAATACCATGGATCAAAATACCATGGACCAAAAGTTAGTTTTCCAACATGTACACACCTTTCCTTATGTGAAAGTGCATGTGTACACTATACGTACCTTTTGGTCTGCTAACCTGCGTGTACACGTGGCTTAGTCAATGGGAAACATACGTATACCTCTCTTTCTTCAATCTGCAAGTCTGAATTGTGATCTATCATCTAAGTGAGTTGCCATCAAGGACAACACTTGTGTCATAGTGCCAAATCTATGTCATAATGCCAACAATCTCCCCCTTTGGACTTGATGGCAACCCCAAGTCACTCTCCCCCTTTGTCATCAAGGGAAAAGGGTTATGCTTCCCTTGAGTTCATGCAAATTTCTCTGATATGCTGAACTGTGCTAAATGAGCTCCATGCTCCCTCTGAATATAAGCAAGGTCTACAAAAAGATGTTCTAAAAGAAGAACATGACTCTATACATACATCATAAATGACCTTCCTATCACCAATGACTCATACATACATCCATCTCCAAACCAAGTGGGGATATACCAAGTGTTTATATGTGTTAAAACAAGAACATTACATCATCCATCCCATGCATTGTGTGGTAACAAAATAGGTCATTTCATGACCTTGATATGAAAATATATACATGACATAGAGACAAAATATCTAAAACAAGAACATGATAGTCATCAGCAATTATCATCAGCAACATCTGCCAATCAGCATCCAGAACAGAAACCATGATCTCCCCCTGAACCTATTCCACCTAAATAAAAAACAACTATGAATTTGTACCAAGATCTTCTAAGATAATGCCAACAATGAATTATGAGAAGTATATGCTCCCCCTGAACCTGTGCCATATGATCACTATCAGACCCATATCAGACTCCTTTTATCCCAAGTCTGGCCCACTGCTTTTCTTCAAACCAACATATACATGACTGTATCCATAGAAACCAGCGTATGTATGCGGCTACGCTTCATGAAACTCATGTATAACCACTTTTCTCTGAAACAGATAAGTTTCAACAACAGGATGATGCATCAACTACTCCCAACTTCTGTCTGAGATATTCAAATGTCTCTCTGGGCAGTAGTTTGGTGAATATATCAGCAACTTGTTCTTTGGAGGGAACATACTCCAATTTAACCTTTGGTTCAAGAACTTGTTCATGTAGAAAATGATATTTGATGGGTATGTGCTTGGTCTTGGAATGCATGACTGGATTCTTTGAAATACTGATGGCACTTGTATTATCACATAGAATGGAGATGGATGGAGTACATGTGATCTGAATGTCTTGCAATGTTTGCATCATCCAAAGGAGTTGTGTGCAGAAAGATGCAGTAGCCACATATTCTGCTTAAACTATAAATAATGCGATTGAACTTTGTTTCTTGCTGAACTAAGACACTAATCTGGAACCCATATAGAATGCACCACCACTAGTGATTTTTCTGTCATCAACGCTTCCTACCCAATCCACATCTGTATATGCATGAAGTGTAAGATTTGTATCTCTAGGATACCATAAACCAAAATTCTGTGTTCCTTGAAGATATTTGAAAAATCCTTTTGACTACTTGAAGGTGTGATTCCTTTGGATTTGCTTGGAATCTTCCAACTATTCCCACTGCATGCATGATGTCTGGTCGAGTATCTATTAGATAAAGCAGATAGCCAATCATGGTTCTATAGGTTGGTTAACGTATTGCTACTGATTCATCATTTGAGCTAAAACTGCATCCTGTTACCATTGGGGTACATACTGGTTTAGAATCTTCCATGCCGTATTTTTTCAAGATCTACTTGAGATATTTGGTTTGTGATAGAAAAATACCATCTTTATTTTGTAGAACTTGTAGACCAAGAAAATATGTAAGCTCACCAAGTAGGGACATTTCAAATTCTTGCTGCATTACCGAAGAAAATTTTTGACTCATGGCTTCTTCATTACTACCAAAAATGATATCATCAACATACACAACAAGTATCAGCAATTTATTATTGTCAATCTTTGTATATAGATTGCTATCAGCTGATCCTTTTGAAAAACCTTGTTGATGTATGTATTTGTCAATATGGTAGTACCAGGCCCTTGGAGCTTGTTTTAGACCATAGAGAGCCTTTCTGAGTCTACATACAAGTTTTGCATCGTTTCCAAGGATGAATCCATCTGGTTGCTCAATATATACTTCTTCTTCTAAGTCTCCATTAAGAAAGGAATATTTTAAATCCATTTGGTATACTTTGAATTTCTGAAAACTAGAAAGAGCAAGGAACATTCTTATGGCTTCAAGTCTAGCAACAGGTGCAAAATTTTCTTCAAAATCTATACCTTCTTATTGAGCATATCCTTTACAAACAAGTCTGGCCTTGTTTCTAATAACTTCTCCATTTTCATTCAGCTTGTTTTTGAATATCCATTTGGTTCCTATGATATTCTTATCATGAGGTCTTGAAACTAATTCCCAAGTAGTATTCTTTTCAATTTTCTCAAGTTCTTCATTCATGGCCTTGACCCAACATTCATCTTTGCATGCTTCATTTACATTTTGAGGTTCGATGGAGGAAAGCAATGCTAGATAGCTTGAAGCTTCTATCATAGGTTCTTATTGTCTGCACACCTGCCTCTTTCTATCCCAAAATTTGAGTCTTTGGATGATTTTTCTAAACATACCTGGATGGAGTCTTTTCTTCTGGCATTATTTGTTCTTCTGGTGCTTCATTGGTTTCTTCTTCAGAATTAGCCTGATTTGATTTGCGAGGATAATCCTCATCTTCTCCACAATCTTTGATTTTTACCTGCTTTGTATTTTTGCATGCTTCATCAACCACACCATCAATACTTTCAATAATTTTCCCAATTCTTTTATTATAACGCTTATATCCTTTACTTCGAGAAGTGTAACAAAGGAGAATGCCTTCATCTGCTCTGGGTTTAAACTTGCCAATTTTTTCATCAGTCCTTTTGATGTAACATTTGCTTCCAAAAACTTTGAAGTATTTTATAGTAGGAGTCTTACCATACCAAAGTCCATGTGGAGTTTGAGTGTTGTTTACTCGAACATTTGTTTGGTTGAGAATAGCGATGGCAGCGAATGCAGCTTCACCCCAGAAGGTTGTAGGAGTTCCAGACTCATCTAGCATGGCACAAGCCATTTGTTGAAAAATTATATTCATCCTTTCTACCACTCCATTTTGCTGAGGAGTCCTTGCAGTGGAGAATTTCCTTTTCATTCCATGTTCTTCAGAAAAGTCAAATAATTCATCTGAGGTAAATTCCCCTCCTCAATCGGATCTGAGGCATTTGATTTTGAAATTTGATTCATTTTCAACCAAGGCTTTGAAAGCTTTTAATTTTTCAAATGCTTCATCTTTATGCTTTAGAAGCCCTATCCAACACATTCTGGAAAAATCATCAATGAACAATATAAAGTATTCCTCTCCACGAGGTGACTTTTTCCTTGATGGTCCACATAAATCAGTATGAACAAGTTCAAGATGCTTACTAGCTGATCCTTCCCTTTCAGGGAAGTGCACTCTAGTTTTCTTACCAAATTGACATGATTTGCATATTGTATTTTCTGGGATGCTGATATCAGGAAGATCACGAATAGCCTAGAATCTGCATGCTTTTCTTATTTGAGAGAAGCTTAGATGCCCCAATCTTCTGTACCATAGCTAGTGTTCATCATTTTTTCTTACATAACATTCTTTTTGTCCTCCCTTGAGTATGTATAAGTTGTTTGGAGTTCTTATACCTTTGATCACAGTTGATCCTGTATCAAGCTCATGAACGACACATCCATTTGATCAAAATGCTACTTCATTTCCTTGATCACACTTTTGAATGACACTCAACAGGTTATGCTTTAGACCACCAACATACATAACATTCCTATCTTTAACTTTTTCTTTTAAGAGAACTGAACCTGTACCTTTTATGACAGTAGGAGTGTCATTTCCAAATGAGACCTTCTTTTCTTTTTCTAAGGCATTATATGACTAAAGTTTTTCTTTATCACATGTCATGTGTTTCGAGCATCCACTGTCGATGTAACACTGATTTTCTTGTCCTTCTGCATACAAGGATATAACACATATTTCTGTTTGTGGTTCTTTCTTTCTCTATATTTTGGGATTTAATGAAGTTTGCTCCTTCTGAGATGTTTGCCGAAATTTACTCCTGCATTCAGATTCTTCATGACCGAAGTTGTTGCAGATAGATCATTCTATTTCATTTTCGAGAAGAGAAAAGTTATTGTAGGTCTGTTTCATGATCCCCATTACATTCCTTTGATTTCATTCTTCTCTAGTCATGATGGTCTTGTAAGCAACACATTGAGCAGCTTTGTGTCCAAAGTTATGACATGGAAAATATTGGCCATTAAAGAAGTTCCTGCGATTGACTTGGTGATTGTAGTTGCTATTGATATTCATTCTTGAAACAGATTGAGTATGATCTACCTGAGGTTGGTTGTAGCTTTTGTTCATCCTTGAAATAAATTGAGCTTGATTTACCTGGTGATTTGCTTTATGCTTTTGTTGTCGATTGTCAAATTGTTCATTGCTCTTTGCTGCATCAAGATAACTTTTAGTGTAGGTTGACGACTTCTGTGCTTGGGATGCTTCTTTAATATATCCAAGACCTGTCTTTGTCAGAGGAGAACACTATACATTGATAATTTCATTTAAGGTTTTTGATCCTTTAGAAAATCTAAGATTGAGAGCTTTTTTTTTCTCAATATCCTTTCTTAGACCCACAATTTCACATTCTAGTTTTTCATTGTGTTTTTCTCTTTCAGGAAGTTGGAATGTTAGAGTATCTATAATCATATTCTTTTCTTCTAAATAGATTTTTAGTTTAGATATTTCTTCATAGAGGTCATCTTCATCTAAAGCATCCAACAAATCATCATTTTCAAAAGCCATCAGAAGTATATAGTCATTACTCTTTTCATCTTCATCACTATTTGATAAACCATCGCTATCTTCATGCGTATAATAGCTCTTCTTACTTACACTTTGTTTTCTATTCCATTTTGCTAATTCCTTACCTTTATCAAGCTTATCTTTATGAGGACATTTGGTAGCATAATGACCAACTCTTCCACAAGAAAAACATTTGAAATTTAGTTTACCTCTGAATATTCCAGAACCCTGTTGAAGGTTCTTGACAAAGTTTGCTTCTTCCTCTCCTTCTGAATTATGTCCTAATCCATTGAGTTCTTCTCTCATATTTGATGAATCTCCTTTTCTCATTTTGAAAATAGTTAAGATTCCGTATAGCTGTGTCATAGTAATAGTCTGAAGATCCTGCTTTTCTTCTATGGCAGATACTTTTGATTCAAACTTAGTAGACAAGGATCTTAAAACCTTTTCAACGAAACTAACTTCTTTTATCTCTTCACCCAAGTTCTTCATGCAATTAACAATCTCATCTATATGTAAGAAGTAACTAGCTATACTTTCATCGTTGTGCATTTTGAGAGTTTCATATTGAATTCCGAGAGTTTGCAGTTTTTCACATTTTACTTGATTGTCTCCTCATAGCTTAGAAAAATCTTGTCCCGTATTTCTTTGGCAGTTTTGAGCTGCATAACTTTGAAAAATTCTGATTGTGACAGACTCCCCAATAATGTATTGACAGCTTTGGCATTGGTTTCATATTGCTTTTTACCTGCCATATTTGTAGGAATTGCTGATGGAAATGTATGTCCTCCTTCCACGATTTCCTAGACATCTGTTCCAAGAGATTGAAGATAGGTTGTGGTTCTTACCTTCCAATAAATGAAGTTTCTCCCATCAAAGATTGGTGGTCTAATGGATCCCTCTCTTTCGTAGTTACTCATGATGATAGATCTTCTTTCAAGTGATCAAGCTTCTTTTAAAAGGACCTGCTCTGATACCAATTGTTGGAGATAACACTGAGAGGGGGGGTGAATCAGTATTAGCAAGTCAATAATATTTAATTTCCATAATCAGATTCATATACACTACTTCAGTTAATGGAACTTGTGTGTATACGCAACTGTATTTAAGGCAACTAGCGTATATCCTGCAAACTTATGATTCAGTTAATTCATCATATGTTGATCTTTAATTAGTGCATCAGAACCATATAATCAGGAAACAGGTGCAGTAAAAATATAACAGACAATGAACACAAGATATAAGGTGGAAACCCAATGTGGGTGAAAACCACCTGCTGCAATCATCTCTATCTTCTTTTTAATAAGAAACTTCTTTTTACAATTTTTGTACTGGTGCAGTCTTATACCACTACAGAGGCTTCTACCTGTAGAAGGCTATAACCTTCTCTTATTCTCCAGCTTCTCCTGGAAGGGAGCTACAACCCCCTAGCTCTTGTACTAGCTGATATGTTTACTAGTACGTAGGTGCCGGCCTACAGAAGGCTACAACCTTCTATTTTCTTCCAGGGACCACATTTCATAAATTTTAGACTAGATCCATCAATAACATCATTCCAACATCAAAATATATCTACATCAAACAATCTCCTTTACACGAACCACAACTGAATCAATCAATCACTTTTTAGAATGTTGTAACCATAATACAGTAACCAGAACACAGTAACAAGAACCTAGAACACCGCAACAACAAGTAGAAGTAGCTATAACATGTTTTATGAGGTATACACTACTTCAATGTGTCGAAACTTCATGCATACACACTTTTCTCAAGATGAACCTGCGTACAGATCTGCAAATCAAATTTAAGATGTATACGATGTTTTGATATGCAGAACCAATGTGTATACGTGCCTTTGCTAAAGTGAACCTGCGTACAGATCTGTAAATGATGATTTAATCTTTACAACAATTCCAGACTTCATTTATACTCAGATCATCATATTTACATACTATAACATGTGCCAGTTATTCAGATAAAAGATCAAAACCACAAAAAGATACTTCACTTCAAGCCTTAAGATCTTGACCCATCAATAGATCTTATCCTTCATCAAGCGCTAAGGTTCATCCTTGATTCAAATCCAACTATGCACCATAACCCAATAACCTGTATTCTAGATCTTGATCTTCATGAGATATTCAATACTTAAATGCCTTTTCCTAATGATCTTCTCCTTCTTTTATAATCTTATGCCTTACTCAATACGAGGGACCAAAACCACTTAGGACCAATACCTTGGACCAAATACCTGGGGTCAACACTTCAGATCAGATACCTTGGACTAATACCATAGATCAAAATACCACAGACCAAATACCATGGACCAAAACTTAGTTTTCCAACATGTACATGCCTTTCCTTCTGTGAAAGTATGTGTGTACAATATACGCACATTTTAGTCTGCTAACCTGCATGTACACGCAGCTTAGGCAATGGGGAACCTGTCTATACCTCTCTTTCTTCATTCTGTGAGTCTAAACTGTGATCTATCATCTGAGTGAGTTGCCATCAAGGACAACACCTGTGTCATAGTGCCAAATTTGTGTCATAATGCCAACATTGTTGACATGTAAAAAAAAAGTGTAAGCATCCAGGTGGATTACTACAGTTGATTCTGATTCTAGAGTGGAAATGGGAGGTCATTTCCATGGATTTCATTATAGGTTTTCCGAGGACATCTAGACAACATGATTCTATCATGGTTGTGGTGGACAAGTTGACAAAAGTAGCATACTTCATTCTAGTGAAGTCTACTTGTTTAGGTAATGATGTAGTATAGGTCTTCATCAAAGATATAGTGAGGTTGCGTGGTGTACCAAAACTATTGTATGATATAGATATGCCAAGTTCACTTCTAGGTTCTAGAAAGAGGTATTTCCAGGTTAGGGTATAAATTTGGCATTCTGTAAAAGTTATCATCTGCAAACAGATAGAAAAACAAAGAGGGTCAACAGGATTTTGGAGGACATGTTGAGAATGTACATCATACATCAACATCAAAAGTTAGAAGAGTATCTTCCACTGGATGTGTTTCCTTATAATAATGGGTATCAATATTCTTTGAGGATGATTCCAATTGAGGAACTCTATGGGTAAAGTTGTAATACTCCCATAAGTTGGAGTGATCTAGTGAACATGGTGCTAATAGGACTAGACATGTTGGAAGAGATGGAATAGGAAATGCACGTAATCAAGAAGAATATAAAGGTAGCACAAGATAGAGAAAAGATTTATGAAAATTAGAACATGATGTTTAAGAATTTTTAGGTTTGGGAACAAGTGTACTTGCACATCAAGTCCAAGAAGATATCCTTGAGGATTGGCTCATGTGCCAATCTAGAACCTCGATATTGTGGACCTTTCAAGATTCTTAAGAGGATTGGACGAGTAGCCTATCGACTTGAACTTTCTCTGAAAATGAAATTTCATAATGTATTCCATGTGTCATTGCTTAAGAAGTATTTTAGATATGTTGATCATGTGATTGACTTGTCTGTATTACAGGTGGCACCATAAGGAGAATTCCAACTGGAACCTCAGTGTATTTTGCATAGAAAGATTCTCATGCTATGAAATCGAGAAATCAAGTAGATTAAAGTGCAGTGGAGGAAATTTTGGCCAGATGAAGCTATATGGGAGATGGTTGATTAGATGTGGGTTATGTATCCTTCTCTATTCACTGCTTGTGCATATGTATTTTGGTATATGTTTTGGTGTGGTGTTTTGGTATGTGGATGAAAATACAACCATGAGTTGTGTTATAAATCTCCAATAAGAGCTATGGTTGTCATGTTGTTATGTTGCTATGTTTGTCATGTTGGTTTTCTTTCCAACAGGTTGTTCATTGTAAATACTGCAACAAGCTAAGTTATAAAGTTCCATGGGAAGTATGTTTCTCTTTTGAGATGTCTTGCTGGTTGTAGCTATCATTGAACACCGAGGACGATGTTCCCCAAGGGGGAGGGTTATGTAGCAACCTTGGTCAAAAATCCATGTAATAATGTTAATAAAGAAAAAATAATAAGCAAGGCCATGGGACATGTATTTCAAGTTCAATTTTGGGCAAAAACATAGTGATGGGGATAACTTTTGATTAATAAATAGATTTGGAAATTGGAAATGACAATGGAAAAGGCTTTGGACAGGCATGAGGCATTAATTGGAATTTTATTTATGAAAATAATGGAAAATAGGATAAAAGGAAGGTGAAAAGTCACAGGTTGCATGAAAAGTGGATATTGAAGGAAAATAATGGAAAATGAAGAAAATAGAGGACTCATTAATAAAAATTCTTTTGAGGATTAGTACATGTCTTTTGTCAGTGTTATCTTTTGTTAGTTTTATCTTTTATCTCTCTCTTCTATTCTCTCTCTCTCTCTCTCTCTCATACTCTTGGACACTTGGTGGGTTGAGTTACTAGTCCTGGAAGCCTTAGTTGGAAAACTTCTCTAGATCCCTTGGTGGGTTGAGTTACTAGTCCTGGAAGCCCTGGTTGGACAAATGCTCTGGAACCCGACAACAATAGTGGGTTGAGTTACTAGTACTGGAAGACTTTGTTGGAACAAATGCTCTTGAGCCTTGGATAGATTGGGTAAGGCATATCTGGTAATGGTTAGTGATGTATGACCGTGAGGTGGAATCACTAGTTGAGGGTTGAAATGGTTTGGCCTCTTCAAGCCCTAGTTTGGTTTTGTTTTTGTTATTCCATGAGATCCCACATTCATGCTTGGAATATGGCACAAGGGTGATTGGATGGAAGAGAGATTTGATTCAACCCAATCTATGGTCAGGTGGTACATGGAAGTCCCTGACTTGGTTGGATTTTCATATGTTAATATAGTCTCCTTTTCCTTTGGTATCTCATGGGTAAAGGTTCTTGTCATTATGTGGCTTTAGTGGTTTTCTCATCATTAATATATCTCTGGTTATTTGTTGGTTATAAGCATGTTTTATGATAAATGTGATGTATAGATCACATCATGTTTCTATTAGTAGATGAAATATTAATGAATGAATGACCTAATCAATAAAAATGAAGCTATTAGGAGGAGACATCAATCCTCCTTGATGATTCTAGATAAGTATGAGACCCCTATGCTCATATATGTTCGTTATGACCTGTATATTTCATGTTTATGATATGTTTGATGAAATTTATGTCATGGATGGTAGGCGTCAGGTTAAATACTTGCTCAAGCTTTTTCATTATTAGCCTTATCTGAATGTTATTTATCAATTCTAGAAGTTTCATGAAGTTCTAGGTAGAGGCCTGAGTCCTAGCCCTCAAAAAGTGGCTCAAAATTTGGGGTCGCTGGCATAGAACTACTTGAAAAAGGCCATAGTCGCATAATGCCTTGCTATGGGAGGGGCTAAAAGGTCTCATTCACATGGAAGGCTTGTCATGGGAGTGACTGGGGGTCTAATTTAGCAAAAGAAAAAAGTTGTATTAGGGTTTGGGCAACTGGAAGGGATGGTTGTTTTTTGAAGGTTTTGTAGCTCCTGAGGAAGGTCAGATTGATCTTGTCTTGTTAGATCTGCTCTTTAACTGTACATGGAGAGTTGAATCATGTCATTGTAACTCTTCATCTCATTTTTACCCATGTTGGTCAATTAGATTGGGTAGATGTGGGAGGAGCATGTCACAACTGTGTTGCTAAGTAGTAGGAGCATTGGAATTTCTTAGGGCATTAGGGAGTGAATCATAAAGTGTGATGGATTGAGAATAGACCAGATCTAAATGTTGGGCATTTTGAATAGATTTATCTTTAGTGACCACACCAACCAGAGCAATGCCCTTCTCTATGGGGGGTAGAAGAGACTTGCAGAACCAGTATTCCAAGAGGTAATCCAGAATTGGGGCTTTGACAAGACTCTGCCTACATCGCCATTCATGTATGTGATTAGAGATGCCGGTGGAAGTGTCTTGGCATAAGGTAATGAGAATTTTCTTTCCTGTTTTATAGCGGATAGGTAGCTGAAATTTATTTATGAATTCCATAGCAAGGAAACCAAATGTGTTGACTGAAGTGTGTGGTAACTCAATGTACCACTTGGCAACTTTCTAGTTAAGGTGCAAGGGTAGAGTTTGAGCTGGATACTATAGTTAATCATATATTTTGATACACACCATAGGTGGTACGTTGTGATGTGTATTTTCGACTCAACTCCCCATTTTCCTTCTAAATTTAGTATATCTATAGGAATCTTATGTGGGATAAGAGGCTAAAGTAAGTTATGGTTTATGGGGTTGTTCCTTAGCTTGTGCAAATCCTAGATGTCCAGAGTAGCCGTGAAAGGAAAAAGTGTAGGTGCCCTTAAATTAGACCAGGCTGGTGTAGGATGACTTGAAGGACCAGGAGGTCCCACCATCAACTAGTTCCCAATAGGATATGTAGAACGCAATGGATAATAGTTCCCTGGCAGTGGGGTTGGGGTCATATAAAGTGGAGGGCCATATGGTATACGAGGCTGGGTGAAAAAAGAATGGTTACCCCAAGGATATAAGTTACCCTCTTGACTCTATGGTGGCTGAGGAGGGGGGGCCCAAATTGATACAGTAAGACCGGGTTGAGGGATATTGTTGGCCACATAGGGTGAAGTGGGTGCGGGACCACAACTGGTAAAATGTCCACCGGGAGGAAAAAATCAATCTGTGAAGGACCAAGTTGTCCTAGAGGTGGTATAGAGATAGGGATGCCCCCAATAGATATGTGCATATTGGAAACATTTCCCCCAAGCATTCGTGCCTGGGGGTTAGAACTTAACAAGGGATTCCAACCAAATGGATTGTTGAAGGTAGTCGTACTAATAACACCACTAGGGTGATATTTGGAGGTCTAGGGGATGACACAAAAGGGGTAGATCCATGAAAGGATTGAACTCCACTCATAGGAGGTGTAGTTTCAATTCCCGTACTAGGCATATTCTTAGTAGTAGGGTGACCAATAAATGATTTTGAATTGACTGTAGGTGTGGGAAGTGTCAATGGAGTAAAATTATCTACAAAATGCCACAAGCCACCAGTCACCATAGAGACATTGGAAGTGGAAACTAATGAATAAAAGAGAGGTATAGGTGCATCCTGAACCAAAATAGGCCTGAGAGAATCGGTAAGTGGAGGATTAAAGTGAGGTATGACACCTACGGTAAAGAATTCCTTAGGTAACATAGTTTCTTGGGAAGTATTGTTTGATTCAACATTTGATACTGGAGACTAATTCCATTTTGAAGAGGGGGAAGATGATTCACTAAAGCTCGAAATTTCCTCGATAGTTAGTGGAGGAAGACTTTTTGTCGCCTATATAGGCGAAAAGTGTCAAATGTAGCCACAATGAAAGATATATTTTAATAATTTTTTTTAATTAAGTGTGATATATATTATAGTCTTAGTATCAAAGAGTATGCACCTAAAAATAAAAAAAACTTTAATGATCCAAGTGGATATTGGTGGCCACCCACCTATTCCACTGATACCTCTAATCGGTTTCGTCAATTTCCTTGATTATAGCAACATTTACTATTTTTAGCATTTTTGGGGTCCTAAACTTCTAGAGCTATTTTGACCCCCTAAATGACATTTTTTCAGGTCTGTAACAGACCCATAATCATATGTAAGGGCCCACTGCAAATCCTATAGTACTCTGAGAGATATTTATAACGAGGTATCATGCATACCAAACAGAGATCATATGACCAAGTTACGACCCCCAGAACTTGGCTGCCAAACTAACCCCAACGAGGCTGTTACACTAAAATTTGTCACCATGACTATTTGCAGTCAGTATGGCTGCATCAATAACCATACTGTCCTCCTTGGCAAGTCTTATACCTCTGCTCCTCATGTCAAACTCCAAAAAAGAGAGAAAGCCTTTAAAAAATCAATATAACTTTGGTTACGCACTTTCTCTTACTCTTACTTGCGGGCACGCACCTCAAGTACATAATACCTGCGTACTTGTATGCTCTGTCTGTAAAGGGGTGGGTGCGTACCCCTATAAAAGTGAAAAGGCGCAAGTTTTACTTCAAAAAACTTACTTGTGGTCGATTCTAGAGCATTCTAGAAGATGGTTTGACGTGTATTGAGCACCTCCAGATGGTTCATGCATCCCAATGAAAGAGGAACTTATCCCATGAAGAGGGGAGCTATCCCTTTGAAAGAGGGACTTATCCCATTGATGGTGGACCTGTTTAACTTCCTCCAAAGCATTATAAATACAGGCATTGGGCCAGAGGGAGGGGAGGTTGAAAGCTGAACATTCCTAAGGGTAGATGCTGCTGAAATTAGGACTCCCTTATAGAGCTTGAGAGGAGAGATCCCAATCCTTTCTTAGCTTCATTTGGAAGTGGGTGAGCTGATCAAAGTAGAGGAGAAATCTTGCTGGACCCTGGGAGGGACCTGCACAACACCAAGGCACTGGTTGTAAGGTTTCTCTTGTTTCCAATTAATACAATTAAGTTCATTTTTCTCAACAAGTTGTTATATATAATTTGTTTCATAAACTCCTTGGTCTTTATGATGAATATGTTTTATTATATGAGTTATTCAGGTGCTATGTAATCGTTTTCTTGTTAGTGTATGTAGGTTTCAAGGAGAAGGAGCTCATCTGGATCGAAGAGGCTTGGCTGCTACAAACAGCGTTGGACTAAAGGTAAGCCTTAAACACCTGGTTGCTTTTATTTTAAATGCATATTTAGGGAAAGATAGTGCTTGATTGTTTTGTTTGTCACTAGAAAAGCCTTGTTTTCTAGGGAGGTCGGTTTTGTCCGCAAAATTGACTCTTTCCGCATGACAAAATGGCGACTCCACTGGGGAATCCATGGATTTGATTGATTTCTCTTTTGATTGATACTTTGATTTGAGAAACGTTGATTTCTTTCTAGTTTTTGATTGATTGACTGTGAATTTGGGTGGAATAGCTTAGGATTGAGTTAGTTTTTATTTTTCTTGATTTTGAGAGTAGTACGCACCCTCTGAGTTAAGCACAGTGCGTACTTGTACGCACTTCTGCTTTGTACACAGAGCGTGGCCGCACCTGTGCAAACAGGCTGCCTGCGTACCCTGTCAAAAGTTTAGAAAATTTCAATTTTTTCCTTTTTACCTATTAGGTTTTGTTTATAGTTTATTTATTGCTACCTAGATCCACTGGTTACCTGTCAGAAGTTTTCATCTAAGCTTGTTTCATTAGCATCAAGGGTTTTAGTGAAGTTCATAGAAATTCTAGCCCTAGGTTTGATTTTTGTATTGGTCTTGTAGTGACTCTGGCTTTAGAAGTTGTAAAAACCTTGGATATCCCTGGTCTTTTCAACCTTCTTAGGAGTCAGACCATTCGTAAAATCCACCTTTGTTTGAGAAATCTACCGTTGTGTTGTCTCTTTGCGGAATTTCAAGAAGGCTTGTTTGTTAAGCTGTGAATTTCATTCTTAAGAAAAAGAACAAGAGCTTTTTATTTTTGTTTTTGACTGATTTATGATTCTGCATGAATTAGTCCTTGGTTGAATTGTAACTAAGTAAAACAACCTAGAATTATATTTTGTAGGCTTTTACCTCATTAGATTTGCTTTTAGGTAAATTTCTCTTAGATTTTCATAGATCTTAAAATTGATTTTTGTTAAGTAGTTTTACATGCTTTGTTAAAATAGGAAAAATACAAAATCTCTTTTGAAGAAAGTTTGTTTTAGTAGCATTTGAAGTCTTTGAAAAGAGAAAGGAAGTTTTTGTGAAATAATTAGTGGTCTTGTGTTGTGTGCTTTGGAAAAGATAAAGAGATTTTTTCTTTGATTTTCATTGTTAAGGAAGTTGTCTTTATAAATTTTGCATTCTCCAACTCTCTTAGCTAGGGAATTCATTGAAAAGAAAAGATTGTTTTTTTATCCTAGGTCCATCTTTTTAGTGGATTTGAGTCGAGTCTACACATCATAAGTTTCATCTCCTCTACTTTTTGTCCTAAAGAAAAGCCATAAAAATTAACGCTTAAAGTAAAATTAACTTAGTAACTTTTTATTTACTAGGGCTCTGATACACCAACATAGATCAGGCTAGTGTCTTGGAGTAGGATAGTAATTAACTCTCCAAGACAGTAAAAACAAACAAGTAGCTCATCTTGCGGTAGGATAAATCCAACTGTTACATTTATGCTCTAGGAAAGCTCCTCTTAAAGGAGAAGCACGAGATCGTGTCAGAACCAGTGAGGGAATCAATCCTCCTTCATTGGGAACGACGCCAGATATGCACATACTAACCATTGTCGAGGAGCCTGGGGTCACTTGTCGGTAAACCTTGGATTATTGTCAAGGAGCCGGCAAGGGGATTGAGCTTGTTACTCTGCCCTTGCGTGCGTATCGGATCATAGACTGTTCCCCCAGGTATATTTGTTGCTGTTGGTGACCTTAGTGACTATTATCTTTAGGATTCTTCCTAAGGTGACGGTGGAGGGAAGATCCCACTGTACCTGGAGCAGACGTCGGCTAGACTCACTTGGATTTTCTGGGGGGTTCACTTCACTCGAGACGGTTAAAGTGGAGGAACTTGGTCCAGTCTATTCATTAAGCAGGTTGCCGGGGTAACTGTTCCACCCGTCATTTCTGTACTGAATTCTACGATGTTGGATTTCATCACCAACTAGTGTTTTCGGTCCGGAAAGTTACTGTTTGTGTGTGGTTTGACGCCCTAGATTCTTTAGGCTTGTGATTCGAATTTATTTGGTTCTTTAGAGACTTTAGGCAGTTTGCTTTGAGATTTTACTTTGTTTGCATGTGCAGTAGTTAAAAGTTTTTAGTTGTGGCTGAATTACCAAGACAGTCCCGTAGACTTCGGGGCCAGTCTCCTGAGGTTGTAACTGTGGCTGATTTGTTGAGGAAGTCCCGTAGACTTCGAGGCCAACTTCCTGAAGAAGTCCTGGGCCATTACGAAGGTTTGAAAGTCCTCGTAACTCCTAGTGGCAGTAAAGTTGGGTCACCTGAAGAAGGAGAGTCTTCGTTGGTTGTTCATCCTGATTACCAAACTCTAGAAACATGTTATAATCCTGAAGCTATTTCGGTTTCCGAACTTGCTGGTAGCTTTTCATCTACTAGTGATATAGGCGAAGAACCTGAGATATCTGAACCTATTACTCCAGCATCGGGGTTTCTCTCTCCAACTTCTAGTGCTCCTAATTCACCTAGGGTAGAAAGAGTAATCACCGAAAATCTTCCTTCTGGTTTGATAGCTATTGAAGAACTTGCTCCGGAAGAAGAAATAGGCATCCCTATCCCTGAAAATCAACCTACTATTGATCTAAGGGAGCGTGAATCGATTTTTTACAGTCCACCTAGAAGTACTACTTGGTATCTTTCTTTAACTAATTATTTGGACAACTCAGTGTTAAGTTTTTCACCACCTCGTGCTCCTTATCCACCTAGGGGTTTTTATACTCTCGTAAATATGTCAGGTCAGTCGTCCATGTTTACTCAATCGCTTGAATCTTTTTTGTACGGCGGTCCTTTTGTTCCCTCTGGGTGTCAGTCACTTTCTGGTACTTTTTCGGGAGCATCTCCTCAACCCACTGAACAAAGGATATTCACTGGAAGCAATGGTGCAAAGCCGTTGAGCGTAGAAGACATTCTTATGATGTCAGGTTCTATTCCTAATTCTCAACCTCAAGGTGGCCAGTTACCGCCTGGGGGGAAACCTCAAGGTACACAATTTGCATCTGGGGGGCAACCTCAAGGACAGTACATGCCTACGATACATTACGTTCCTCAAGGTCAACTCCAGACTCAATATGTACCCCAAGGTCAATCCCAGTATCAATTTATACCTCAAGGTCAACCCCAGTATTAGTACATGCCTCAAGGGTATCTACCCCAAGGTCAGTACTCGAACCAAGGTTTCCAACCACCCCAAGGTCAATCGTATGTTCAAGGTACGGGAAATGTGTCTTTCAATTATCAATCCTACCCTCAACCCGATTTTGGATCTCAATATTCTCAACCTGTTATGGGTCAGTACCCTGGAATCAACATAGTGTGGGATCCATCGCACGTTCAACAGGTGTTGCAGCCAAATGTACAGTTGTCATCTCAAACTGGACAACCCTTAGTTTCTGGTTCACCCCAGCAACCAGTCTAGTCTAATATTCAAACTTCTGTACCTTCGGTAGTTTCTCAGTCTGGGCCTATTTCGCCTCGTACTCCATCTCAAACGATTGCTGCAACTGCCGCAACATCTGTTCCATCTACCCCACCTACTTCTGGAGTATCGACAGCTCCGATTTCTACTGTTCCTGTACCTACTCCTCAGACATCTTTACCATCGTCTGGATCCACGATTCAAACTACGGTTCAGATGCCTGTAGGACAACCTGGTTTAAGTATGGTTGTCACAAGTCAACAACAATTCACTTATCAACCGTACCAGGGACAGTACCAATTCGGTCCTGCTGTCCAGCAGCCAGTTTACCAGTATCAACCGTATCCTGGGTACACTTATCAACAACCACAACAACCCCAGTATGGTCCGGTTAATCCTGGTTTTCCAGGAGGATACAATATCCTGAACACGATTCCTATTCCTAGTTATCCTCCTGGGGCTGGTCTCATGACCCAGAGTTTTAGGGATCCTAATCGGCAGCTACCGTTTATCGCAACTTTGGACTTACCAGACTTGTCGCGCCTAACGAACGATCCAATTAATTATCTTCCGTTTTGGCCGCCAATGCCGAATAAGTTTCCCAGTGACATTCCCAAGTTCGAGTGTAAATCTGGAGAGGACCTGTCGAACCATGTGATGACTTACCACCTCTGGTGTGCCTCTAATTCCATCTTGGATGATTCGATCCGCTTACATCTTTTCCAGCGCACTCTCATTGGTCTAGCGGCCAAGTGGTATATTGAGTTACCACGGGCCTATTTTTATAATTTTAGCCAGTTAGCTACCTCGTTTTTAACTCATTTTCAGTTGCCGGTCAGATATGATAATGGCACGAAGTTACTAACTTCATTAAAGCAATCGACATCCACTTATATTTCCGATCATATTCATGAATGGAGACGTCGAAGGCGATTAGTGAAAGTTTTTATCCCGGACCAGATCTTAGCTGAATGGTTTGTTAAATCATTATTACCGAAGATTACTGAAGACGTAGCTAAGGCCGGAGTAGTTACTGAGGAGCAAGTGATTGTTCAAGCACAGTACCTTGACTTAGTTTATACTCAGTCAGGTACGTTACACGAAAATATCCCTGATCTTCCCAAGTCAAATCAAATCGCTGCAGCTCCTTCGGGATCTCATGCCGCTGATGGTATGATTGGTATGGTTAACACTAAAAGTAAGAAGAAGTCTTCCAAGAATTCTTCTCCTATCATAACCTTGCCTGATTCCCCGACAGGAGATTCTTCTGCAGAGGTTTCCGCCGATATTCACGTTGTAGAATCATCTACGGCTAAATCAAAATCCGGTGGAAAGAAGAAAGGGAAGAAGAAGAATAAAGTAGACAAAACTCCAAAGGATAAAACTGAAAAGGCGGAATCCAATGATGAAAAGCGCAAACCTCGTTATCCATGTCTCATTTGTGAAGAGGAACATTTTACAAGAGACTGCCCTCATCGAGCAGAGGTTGCGAAAATCGTCAAAGGTTCCCAAACTCCTGCTGTTTTGAAGGATCCATTTTCAAAAGATAGCAAGATGATAGGTTCTTCCTCGAGTGCCAATGAAGAACCCATATTGATGATGTCCCATGTAAGGATTGCAACTCGATTGCAAGATTATGGTAGTAAAAGTCCTGTTGATGGCAAAGAAGCAGAATCTTCTCATTCTAATCCATCAACCTCAGCTCCCACGTCGGACGTTAAATCCCACTGAGCTAAAATACTCACATGTGGAGAAATTGGCATTGGCAGCCGTTCAAGCTGTCCAACGTTTTCGTCACTACATTTTACTTTGTAAAACTACAGTCATTTCGGATTGCAACCCTATGATCTACATTTTGACCAAACAATTGCTAGGGGGCAAGTACTCTAAATGGATTTTTATCCTGCAAGAGTTCGACTTGGAGTTTGAGAAATCTAAGTCTAAGAAATCTTTAGTTTTTGCAGAGTTAATGTGTGACTTCCCGTGTGCTGACACGGAAATTGTGGCAGAGGAGCCCATTGCGGACGAATCTTTGTTTCTAATCAGCACTTTAGATCCGTGGTATGGGGATATCATCGTTTATCTCCAGACCCAATCCTTTCGGCCCGAAGTTTCAAAGTCAGAACGTCGGAAAATTCGATTCCAGTCCCAACAATACAAAATTATTGGAGATACTCTTTATCGCCGTGGGGCGGACTCTATTTTTCGACGTTGCTTAACTCACGAAGAGGCTGAAAGGGTTCTAAATGACTGTCACTCTGGAGCGTGTGGCGGTCATATGTCTGGGTATGCCACAACCCAAAAGATATTGCGCGCTGGCTACTTCTGGCCATCCTTGTTTAAAGATTGTATTACTGCGGTCCGAAAATGCCATAACTGTCAAGTGTTTGATCGAAAGATGCGTGCTCCACCTGCTCCTCTCCACCCTATAATTGCCGTTGGTCCTTTTGCCAAATGGGGTATCGATTTTATTACATGTAACCCTGACTCAGCCGGGGGGCATGCGTATATCATCCTTGCGGTAGATTATTTTACTAAGTGGGCCGAGGCGATGCCTACATTCGAGGTAGACGGCAAGACAGCTGCAATTTTCGTGTTCAATCATATAATTGCTAGGTTTGGCGTCCCACAAGCGATAATCACTGACCATGGGCGCCATTTTCGAAACGTCATGATGACAGAACTTACATGCCAGCTTGGCTTGCGTCACGATAGTTCAACTCCTTATTATCCACAAGCGAATGGTCTGGTTGAGTCCATCAACAAAGTTTTAGTTATCATGATCCGATGAATCATTGGTATTCATCGGTCGAATTGGCACAACATGTTATTTTCAGCGCTCTGGGCGTACCGAACCTCAGTGAAAACATCAACAGGGTTTACTCCTTTCCAACTAGTTTATGGTTTGGAAGCTGTGCTACCCATTGAATGCGAAATCCCGTCACTGCAAATGGCCATCGAGTTACTTCCAGCTACTTCCGAAGAGGAGAAGCGTTTATTATACTTAGCTTAACTAGATGAGAATCGACGTGATGCTGCATTGGCGATCGAGACTCACACAAAATGTATGAAAGCTCAGTATGATCGAAATGTGACCCCTCAAAATTTTTCGGAAGGAGACCTAGTGTTATTATATGATCAAGCTAATGATAAATTAGGTGCTGGAAAATTCGTTCCTATGTGGCATGGGCCCTATATTGTCAAGCGAAAGCTAGCAAAAGGGGCCTATGAGTTGGTAGACTTTGACGGGGACTCTTTGAGTAAACCCAGAAATGGACTTTACCTAAAGAGGTATTATGCTTAAAAGATGGGTATGGAGATTTTTAGTTAGGTTAGTTTTTCTTTCTAGCTGGTGTGTTTGTTAGTTTAGACAGTGTGCTTAGCCTAGAGAGTGTGTTTTTTCGTCATTATTCTGGCTTATCTTGGTTTTACTCTTGATGATGCAAATGTCGATGCCTCTCCAAACATACATTGGTTTTGCTGATGGTGCTTGTTGTAGTACACGGAATATCTCTTCCGCAGCTTGGGTTATCTATTCGCCCTCTGACGAGTTAGTATCTATGCATGGGGTGAGCCTCGGTCAAACAACAAACAACATTGCCGAATACAGTGCAGTGATTGAGTTATTGTCTGAATCTATTTCATTTGGGATTCGGAGTTTCATAGTGAGGTTAGATTCTGAAATCGTTGTATTACAACTTAATAGAGTGTATGCCATTAGAAATCCAGTGTTATTAAGGTTATTTTTGAGAGTGCGTCTCTTGGAACGTGAGTTTGATTACATTGAATATCAACATATTCCAAGGTCTTTAAATACATTAGCAGATGCAATTTCTTCTCGACTGTTAAATAGACATTTGCAATAATCATACATGTAAATTTAAAACCATTCCATAACATGATTTACAAGATAAGCCGGTAATAATGATATATATATATATATATATATATATATAGGAGTGTGTCAAAAAATACATCTTCTTCGATCATAGGTTGAAAAACACCTTATGATCGGCAAAAATGATAAGTACAAAAAACCAAAATGTCACATGTGTCTATAAAACGACCATCCAATCACTGGTGATGATCTCTATATGACACCACTGCACGGGCACCCTACACGAGAACCTTCTAAAAGGTCCTGGGACCCCGACTACATAGCGCTGAAGCCTGATTGGAATATCATCTATGGTAGTCTCCGGTATGTCTGCTGTAAGACGCTCTAGGTCACTTTCCAACTCAGCCAAAGTCTCTGTGGCCTCGTCCTGTGGGGCCAGTGCCGCTGCAACTAGTAGTCTCCTCTCGTAACGGCCGGAGATTGGCTGGACGTCGTGGGCCTACATCTGCATTTTGAAAAATATTACTATCAGTTTTGAGACGATATAAAACAAACAAAAAAATAGATAGTTTAAAAAACTTGTGGAAAATGAAGTTACCTATATCATCCCATTATTCTCCCGGTGGAAGAACCATGTCTGGATCTCCACGAAAATCAACTCTGGCATAAGGAAAATCCTGTATAGAAAAGACCTGGTCTTCTAACCAGCGAAAGTACTCCGGAGTAAATCGGACAACCTCCGTCCCCTCATCAGGATGACGAGCCATAACCGCAACCCATCACATCAATTTGGGCTCTCGAGGAAGCCCAGCCTCAACAGTGAGCTGCTGTGGGATCAGCATCGGAACCCTCTCTAAGCCAAAACTCACAACTAAAGCCCCATAACCAAAGGTCTTTAGCTCTCCGTTTTTGGCTCTAGTCAGTTGGCCTTTTACATTGGCCAACACAGCATCGCACCAGTTGAAAATGGTACCTCGATAGCAATCAATTGCCATCCACATATGGGATCTAGTGGAAATGTGTAAAGCGGCAGCCCCACAAAGTCTGGTAACTGTAAAGGCAATCACCTTAAGTTCAGGACGGGATATAGTTTTGATCTCTATCCCCTTCTCCTGAGACTGAGTGTTACACCACTCTAGTCGGAGACTAGCGATAGACTGGCCACCTGGCCTAGTCCCGAACAGAGTCAAGTGTTCGCCTCTCTTGGGAAAACCAGTAAGAAAGTAGATATCTACGGGCTCCATCTCAAGCTGGTGCCCTCCAATATAAAAACACTGGTCCTGAACGTTCCATATTTCTACCAACCACTCTAGAAAGCTCACTTGGGCCCTCATGCCAGGTATGGCCCAGTATTTATAAAGGCTGCATGCCTTCAAAGCATAAATTGACGGTTGATGATTAATGGCGGCCAAATCAACATCTTCGTGCTCTCTCTCGCGCCAATCAAGCATGGTGAACAATCTACATGCCAAAAAACATCCATTAGATTCCATGAAATAAAAAAAAATTGGTCCATTTTGGAGAATTTAGGGTTTAAAAACTTGTTGCGCGGAGTACGCACCCCGCCTTTAGGAACAGAGCGTGGGTACGCAGGGTCACTGAAGGCAAGGTGCATACCCCCGACATTTTTCCAACAGAGAAAATGTCGAGGTACGCGGGTCCCTAGTGTGGTGCCTGCGTAACCCGAGAGGCGGTCTTTGAAACCCCAAAACCTCCCAAAAATGAAATCTGGGGCCTAAAAAAGAATTCTAAATGGATGAAATTGAAGAGGAGGATGTTGTAGATTACCTGGAAGAGACGGCGTTTGATTTCGACGGTCGGATTCTCCGCAATGTCCACGGGAAGTTTCTTGCCAAAAGCCCTTTTTCTCTCCTCAACAGTAAAATGGTAAAAATGATTTGGTAAAAGCCCTTTTTATAGGTTTTTTGGGTAAATAAATGGTAAATTTGTTTATTTTTCACCATGAAAAGGTATTTTTCAAAGTATTTTTATCTATCTTCAACAGGTATGAGTAATGTGTTGGTTTTTGTGCAGGATAAAGGATTTTCAGGGAAAATTGTCATTTTTTAGAAACAAAAACATCAGAGTCATCTTTAAGCCCTTTTCTGACTCCTAAAACATGAAAAGATAGTCGAGCGTTTCTTTTACACTTGTTAAAATGGAATTAAAAGATGGTCCTCTTACAGCCCTTTTCTGACCGTAAAAACATGAAAAGATTGCCGGATTTTTGTCGTTTCAAATTTGATATTGGAAATAAAACAACGTGTCCTTGGTCGCTTTTTACTTTTCAGATCAGAGACACTAATCATGAAAGTACTCCTTGGTCGTAAAGATGAAGCGGTTCTCTCAAGTATTATTTTATACTTTTTCGGGCTTGGGAGACACAAATTTACGAAAAAGGTCAACCATGGAGTCTTCTTAAGTTTTTCAGACTCTCTAAAATTGAAAAATGCCGAGTTTCTCCTATACTGGACTCGTTAAAATTTCACAGTAAAGGACCTGTTCGATTACAAATAGGAACGGACCACTCCTTCTTAGGGTTCGAATCTAAACTAAGTTGGACTCATCCAAAGGATGAGCTTATAATCAAGCAAATGTTATCCTCCTCAAACTTGTAAAAAATAAAGAGGTACTTGCCAGAAATGGTGGGGAAAAGAGAGGAAAATGAGCCTATTTGTTATACTTTGTCTCGGAAAAACCTTATCACCACTCTTGAACATGACACTTTTCATTCACCTGGGTTGGGAAATCCTTTGCCTAACAGTTGATCAAACCACATTGAAAGTCTTCAGCCGTTTTCTGGGTATTAACTTTGGGTCAATTGTCACCAAGCCATCTGTTGTGTTGTTATGTGTTCAAGAGGTCACTACAAATAAACCATTCATCTGCAAAATATCTGTCATCCATCTTGACCATCCCTGAGTCAGTCCTTACAGCTACATTTCTTCAACTTGATCTATGATTTCGTGTTGTGGGCTTGCCTACGACGGATCGCTTTCTATCGACATCAGCACATTATCTAGAAAGATGATCTAGGAATCATCAGTACCTTGAAATCTGCATGCCTCAATGGCAGGTTTCTCGCCTTTGACGACAGGTTACATCAATGACCTTCGATCAAGGGATTCTGTGACATGTTCGACATCAACACATTCATTCACATCTCATGGATTGTACTGGGTACTTTGAGAACCATTGACATCACTGGTGGTCTCTCTCACACTTGTTAACAGTTTACATCATTGACTGGTAATCAAGTGGTTTCTACCATGTTCGACATCAACTCATTTATTCGCATGGATAGAATCGTACTATTTCGGGAAGTAGAAATGAAGACCTTGGATCTAGTTTCCGCCATCCAGGCTACGAGGAGTTTTGTATTCATTATATAGTAGACTAATTATAAACAGATGGCTGCGTCCATACTGTGTCTAAATGTGTCTATGATTATGATGTATTGCAAAATCATTCCTATATCAGAGCAGTAGTTAGTTTGTTAGTTAAAGTTTTTGATCTGAGTATGGGAATGCCTACCTCAGCGATGATATGATCTCATATATGTATTTTGTGTTGAATATTTGCAGGTTCCAACTGGGCTCTCCACAAGATAATCCTCGAAATGATAAAGTGCTTCACCCTTCCTAGATGATATGAAACCCTAATCTACTACAGACCTCGCACTTTAGGGGGCAATCTGTTACACTAAAATTTGTCACCATGACTATTTGCAGTCAGTATGGCTCCATCAATAACCATACTGTCCTCCTTGGCAAGTCTTATACCTCTGCTCCTCATGTCAAACTCCAAAAAAGAGAGAAAGCCTTTAAAAAATCAATATAACTCTGGTTACGCACTTTCTCTTACTCTTACCTGTGGGCACACACCTCAAGTACATAATACCTGCGTACTTGTACGCTCTGTCTGTAAAGGGGTGGGTGCGTACCCCTGTAAAAGTCAAAAGGTGCAAGTTTTACTTCAAAAAACTTACTTGCGGTCGATTCTAGAGCATTCTAGAAGATGGTTTGACGTGTATTGAGCGCCTCCAGATGGTTCATGCATCCCAATGAAAGAGGAACTTATCCCATGAAGAGGGGAGCTATCCCTTTGAAAGAGGGACTTATCCCATTGATGGTGGACCTATTTAACTTCCTCCAAAGCATTATAAATACAGGCATTGGGCCAAAGGGAGGGGAGGTTGAAAGCTGAACATTCCTAAGGGTAGATGCTGCTGAAATTAGGACTCCCTTATAGAGCTTGAGAGGAGAGATCCCAATCCTTTCTTAGCTTCATTTGGAAGTGGGTGAGCTGATCAAAGTAGAGGAGAACTCTTGCTGGACCCTGGGAGGGACCTGCACAACACCAAGGCACTGGTTGTAAGGTTTCTCTTGTTTCCAATTAATACAATTAAGTTCATTTTTCTCAACAAGTTGTTATATATAATTTGTTTCATAAACTCCTTGGTCTTTATGATGAATATGTTTTATTATATGAGTTATTCAGGTGCTATGTAATCGTTTGCTTGTTAGTGTATGCAGGTTTCAAGGAGAAGGAGCTCATCTGGATCGAAGAGGCTTGGCTGCTACAAACAACGTTGGACTAAAGGTAAGCCTTAAACACCTGGTTGCTTTTATTTTAAATGCATATTTAGGGAAATATAGTGCTTGATTGTTTTGTTTGTCACTAGAAAAGCCTTGTTTTCTAGGGAGGTCGGTTTTGTCTGCAAAATTGACTCTTTCCGCATGACAGAGGCCCACAAATTCTTGGTGTTTCATCTCCCAGGGTTAGGGTTTTGGTTGTTTAGGGATTTCATTTGTTGTTCAATAATAAAAATGCCCTTGAACCTCATTTTAACATAGTTTAGAGGCATGTAGATGCCACATCTATTCTTGAAGATAAGCTACCATTTCCTAATCTATTTAATTTCCATTCTGCTTGTAAGCATCTTTCAGTTCTTTGTTATTAATTAAATGAAGTTTTATTTCTACTACATCTCTGTGTTTATGTTTATATGTGTTATATGTTGTGTTCTAGCATAAGTATGGATCAGTGGTATTATATCAACCTGTTCTTTCTCAAATTTTCTTTGCATGTCCCCGACGAGGTCAGTGTATAAGGAGTTGGGGCTCAAATTGGTTGAACCTTTGCAAGACCAACCTCACAAACCCTAACGACCACCCATGGAAAAAGAAAATAAAGAACAGGGAGTTGTAGATCCTTTCAAAATATTGCTCAAGGAAGCCCTCGAGCTATAAGAAACACAGTGATGGATAAATTTTCGCAGATCCTTTAGTGGCTACCCATGGGTGACGCAACTTCATCCAACAACCACTCTGGAGGTGCCACTCCCTTTAAGGTACATGTCAACTTTGGCATTCCCATATTTGAAGGCTAGATAGATGAAAACACTATAGATAGATGGTTAAATCTATTGGAATGATATTTTTAGGTTCATGACTTTTCCAATCGGGAAAATATTACTTTTGAACTCCAACCTTCCCCCATGTCAAGGACTATGGGAAACCTACTATGAATAGAAGGACAAGAGGGAACCATCATTGTTTTCAGTTGCACCCACTTGGAATTCTTTCTGACATGCCATCAAGGAAAAATATTACCTTGTCAGAAGCTCTGAAGATAAATACATAAATTTGACCATGCTGTGGTAGGGAAGAGACTAGGAAATGTTGCAGTTAACAAATATTTTTGATACCCTTCACATAAAGTTGGGTATCAAGGATTATGAGTAGCATTTGCTACTCAAGTACCCTGATTGTCTACACAAGTACATCTAGGATGAGATGGAGTTCCTGGACATATCCTTGCTTGCTATCACATATCGATACGCTGTCAAAGATCAAGTAGAATTTTAAATAGAAGAAGTGAAACTTTGGATCTGTGAATCCGAAGCAAGGGAAAGGCACCCCCAAACCACAGAACAAAGGAAAAATCTAGGGTGGGGTAACCCAGGACAACCCTACGAAGCTACAAGCATAGAGAAAAACCATGAAGACAATGAAGGACATAGGGAAATGGTGTGAGTGTTGAGCCAAGAAGTCACTGGTGCTTAAGCTGAAGGCTTTTGAATCAGATGCATGTTCTAACTCTGAGTCAAACTGCAACAAGGGGAATGAAAAAGGGAATAAAATTATTGATGTGAAGCCCAATGTTATCGTTTCCACCACCAAGATCGAGAATATTCAGCTCGAAGATCTAGAGGAGGGGGAATGACTCTTCCACTCAAAAATGTGGGTGAATGGTTCTATGATGCATTTCATTGTCAACAACGAAAGCCAGAAAAACCTCATTTCAGAAAATGTTTTGAAGCGGTTGGGCCTACCTACCACATCAAAAGCACAATCATACACCATTGATTGGATACACTAGAGACGAGATCTCCACGTCAGCCAACAATGTTGCCTTCCTTACAATATCAAACCCTTCATAGATGAGGTACTGTGTGATGTTTCTCCACTTAAATTTTTTGATGTGTTATTAGTCCAACCATACTTGTGGAAGAGTCATGTTGTATATGAGTCTAGGCCTCATACTATTATTATTTCTTTGGGTAATAAGTTATACAAGATACTGGAGGTAGCACCACCTATTGCCATCTCTTTGATCCTTGCGAAGCAATGTAGTAAGATCATTTCCTAGATTGGGAATTTTCTTTCCTTATGATTTGCCCTCAAGGGAAGAAGAAGATTGTGGCGAAGGTCATGGAGGAGTATAGGGACATATTCATCTCGCCCATAGGGGTACCCATACACTGTTAGGTCAAGCACTCCATCGATTTGACCCTGGGCCCACCACTACTCAATGGACTAATCTACCGATGGTCTATTCCAGAGAACGATGAAATTAAGAGGAAAATTTAGGAGATGTTGCCCAAAGGGCACATCAATCCAAGTTCATCACCCTGTAGAAGCTCTATCGTGTTGGTACATAATAAAGATGACACTTGGAGACTCAGTATTTTCTATCAAATGTTGAATAAGATCATTTTCTGGTATAGGTATCCAATCCCATAGTTTGATTTAAAGTCTGGTTATCAACAAGTGCCAATCAAACCCTCCAATGTGTGGAAGTTTTCCTTCAAATCCAAGGAGGTACTTTTTGAATGGCTAGTCATGCCTTTCTAGTTGATGAATGCCCCCACAACCTTCATAAGGCTAATGCATGACATCTTGCGGCCCTTCACCAACTCATTCATTGTAGTGTATTTTGGTGACATCCTAATATTCATCCAAAGTTGGGAAGAGAACCTACACCATATTCGACAAGTCCTCCAAACCCTATGCCAACACAAGTTGTGTGCCAATTTGAAGAAATGCACTTTTGGTATGACCCAGGTTCAATATTTGGGGTACATCATTGATGAGTAGGGCATGCATGTGGACCCAACCAAGATATAAGTTATTTGAGATTGGCCATACCTAACCACTCTAACATAGTTGTGTAGCTTTTTGGGTCTTTCCAATTTCTCATATCACTTAGCCTTTGAGTTAAGTCACCAAGGGCGAAGCGAAAGAAAAGTTCTTCTAGTTTGAATCCCAACAGAAGGAACTCATTGAGTTGAAGCATCATCTCTACTCTGTGTCAATTCTCACATTATTAGACCTGTAACAAACATTTGAGATTGAGATAGATGCCTCTAACTATGCTATCAGAGAAGTTCTTACTCACAATGGGCATCTAGTGGCATATCACAGTGAAACACTTTCAGACATAGTCTAAAAGTATCCCACCTATGAAAACGAGATGTATTCCATTGTGAAAGCCTATCGAATATAGAAGCATTACATTATGGGGAATGAAACAGTCATCCACACAAACCACTGACCCATGTAGTTCATACAGACACAAGGAAAGTTGCAAAATGATCACCATTGGAAATGATCCACATATATGCATAATTCCATTTGAACATCAAGTACAAGAAGAGAAGCACCAGTAATGTTACAAAATATCTCAGCCGACCACTGGTTATGGTGTTGACCATTGTGCTTGAATCTTGGGGACACGAGACTTTAGGGTGGCCGCATCTTTACAAGGGCGGATAAAATTCGAAAACACATACCAGATGCTCCTAGACAGCAAGCAAGCTCCATATTTTCACCTCCAGGGCACATGGTTATGCCACCTCATACACCTTTGTGTTCCTTCAAGCGAGCATGCCAAGATGATTTGGGAGGTGCACTACATTCAGGTTGCTATATATTTCGGAGTGGAAAAGACAATGGTAGTGTTGCATAACTATTTTTATTGGCTAAACCTTCGACAGGATGTTGGGAAGTACATCAGATCCTACACTACCTATGCCATTTCCAAACTAGTGATCAAGAAGAAAGGCCTATAAACTCCACTCACTACTCCTATTTGGACTTGGGAATCCATAGCTATGGATTACATGTCAAGCCTTCCTTCTATTAAGCATGGAAATGATTTGGTTTTCATGGTCATCGATAAATTCTCTAAGATGGCCATCTTGACGCCCTGCAAAAAGAGTATAAGAAGCCACTCCTAAGCTCTTCTTTGAAAGAGTGTGGGTATAATTTTGGATCCCATAGTTCATTATCTCATACTTGGATAGTAGGTTCCTAAGTACATTTTTTTCAAGGCTCTATTCAATATTGGATACCAAGCCCATTAAGTTCACAACCTTCCACCCCCAAACTGATGGGAAAACGGAGGTCGTTAACAAGATGATTGTGCATATTCTGCATATGTAAAACTTGAAACATCCATGCACATGAGGTTTATAGCCTCCCTTATGTCTAGCATAGTTACAATAGATCTCTCCATAGCTCAACTAGCCATAGCCCCTTTCAGGTGGGATTGAGATTCCAGCCACTATGTCCCATTAATGTGGTCATACCTTTTGCTGCTACTTAAGCAAATTCGTCTCATGTCTAGTCTGAAGCTCACATGGATAACAAGTTCATTGAGCACATTTAACACATCTGATATCAGGTCCATGACATATTGGATATAGTTAATGCTAAGTACAAGCAATGTCATGATCAACATTAGGTGCCACACAAGTTCCAAGTGGGTGAAAAAGTTTGGTTAAATTTGCATAAGGAGTGCCACAGTGGGCCCCATCACAAGATTTTCTCACTCCGATATGAGACATACACCATCACCAAGGTGGTAGGGTAAAATACCTTCAAGCTCAGCATTCCACCATTCCTTGTTCTGCACCCAGTATTTGATGTGGACCGACTGTGATCATACCTTCCCCCATTGTTTGACACATCTGACGTTGCTGAGTAGCTGACACCAACAGAGCTCAATCGGAGTTGCGTGAAGCAGGCCAAAATTTAAAATATCATGGAAACATTGATCAATAACACTTTTCAACAAAGGATCAAGTGCTATCGGGTTGTCAAAGTAGGCAAACTCCTTCACCAAGGAAAGTGGTTCACTAGGGACCAAGATTCTAAGGGGCATATGGTACTCAAGTACCATGGATTTCTACAGAAGTAAATCTAGGATGAGATGGATTTCTTGGACATCTCCTCCCTTGGTGCCACCTATTGATATATTGTCAATATTGAATATAAATTTAACAGAAGAAGTAAGAATTTGGATATGCAAATTTGAAGCAAGGTAAAGGCACCCCCAAACTATAGAACAAAGGACAAAGCCAAGGTGGGGTGACCTAAGAAAACCTATTAAAGATGAAAGAAAATAAAAACACCACAAAGATGAAGAAGGACACTTGGAAATGGTGTGAGTTCCATAAGATCCCCACTCACAACACGAGTGTTGAGCCAAGCAATCCCTCGTGGCTGAGCTAAAGGCTTCTGAATCTGATGCATGTTATAACTCTGAGTTAGAACCTAACAAAAGGAATAAAAAATGGAATTAAATTATTGATGCAGATCCTAGTGCCACCATTTCCACCATCGAGATCCAGAAGGTTGAGCCCGAAGATCGAGAGGAGGGGGAGTGACTCTTCCACTCACAGATGTGGGTGAAGGGTTCTTCGTTGTAGTTCATTGTCAGCAGTAGAAGCCAAAAGAACCTCATTCTAGTAGATTTCATGAAGCGGTTGGGGCTACTAAACAAACCACACCTACAACCATACACCATTGGGTGGCTACACCAAAAATGAGATCTTTGTGTCAGCCAATAGTGCTTCCTTCCCTATAGCATCAAGCCCTTCACATATGAGGTACTATGTGATGTTTCTCCTCTTAAGTTTTTTGATGTATTATTAGGCTAACAATCCTTGTGGAATATTCATGCTATGCATGAGTCTAGGCCTCACATTATTATTATTTATTTTGGAAATAAATTATACAAGATACCAAAGGTAACATCACCCACTGCCATCTCTTTGATCTCTGCAAAGAAACGCAGTAAGATTATTTCCCAAATAGAAGAATTTGTCTTCCTTATGATTCACCCTCAAGGAAAGAATAATACCTTGGCCACATCCACCACCTCTAGACAGGTCTCCTCCGCACGATAATAAAATATGGACAAGCTTGTGGAGGAGCACAAGGATATCTTCACCTCACCCATAGGGATACCCCTACGCTATCATGTCCAGAACTTCATCGATATGACCTCGAGCACACTAATACCCAATAGAATGATCTAATGAAATTTTTTTTTGAGAATGATGAAATTAAGAGGAAAATATAGGAGTTGTTGAAAAAAGGGAATAGCAAGCCAAGTTCATCACCCTGTTGGAGCCCGATTGTGTTGGTACAAAAGAAAGATGACACCTGGATATTTTTTATTGACTATCAAGCACTAAATAAAATAACTATCCATAATAGGTATCTAATCCCATGGATTGATGACCTTCTAGACTCTCAAGGGGGGGGGGGGGGGGGGAATATTTTAGCAAGATTGATTTAAATTTCGGTTATCACCAGGTGTGAATTGAATCCACTGATTTATGGAAGTATTCCTTCAAATTCAAGGAGGGTCTTCTTGAATGACTTTTCATGCTTTTCAAGTTGACAAATGCACCCACAAACTTCATGAGGATGATGGATGACATATTGGGGACCTTCACGAACTCATTTGTGGTAGTGTATTTGGACGACATCTTGATTTGCAGCCAGAGTTGGGAAGAGCACTTACACCATATTCGACAAGTCCTCCAAACCCTACGACAACACAAGTTGTGTGCCAATTTGAAGAAATTCACTTTCAGTATGACCTAGGTTCAATATACGAGTTACATAATTGATGATCGGGGTGTGCATGTGGACCTAGCGAAGATACAAGTTATTCAACATTGATCAACCCCCTCCACTCTAACAGAGCTACGTAACTTTTTGCGTATTTCCATTTTCTACCGTAGATTCATGTTGGATTTCTCTCATATAAATTGGCCTTTGAGTAAAGTCACCAAGGGCAGAGTGAAAGTGAAGTTCTTCTAGTCTGAATGATAACAAAAAGAATTTGTCGAGTTGAAGGATCACCTCTTATCTACATGAGTGCTTACATTTCAAGACCTACAAAAACCATTTGAGATTGAGAAGATGCCTCTGAATATTCTATCTAGGTAGTTCTTACTTAGCAGGGGCATCTGGTGGCATATCACAGTGAGACACTTTCAAAAACAGTCTAAAAGTATCCCACCTATGACAAAGAGATGTACTCCATTGTGCAAGCCCATCGAAATTGGAAACATTATATTCTTGGGAAGGAAACAATCATCGACATAGACCACTGACCCCTACAGTTCATACAGAAATAAGGAAATTTGACGAACGATTTGCATCAGAAATGGTCCACATATCTAGAAAAATTCCATTTCAATATTGTGTACGAGAAGAGTAACACCAATAATGTTGTATACTATATTAGTTGACCATCAGTTATGGTGTTGACCACTGTGCTCGACTCTTGTGGACACGAGACTTCAACGTTGCCGCATCTTTACAAGAGAAATCTAAAATTTGGTAACAAATACTAGGTGCTTATGTACAACAAGCAAGTTCCAACTTTTCACCTCAAGGGCACACTGTTATGCTACCTGGGACACCTTTGTGTTCCTTCAAGTGAGCATGGAAAGATGATTTGGGAGGCACACTACAGTTAGGTCGTTGGACATTTCAGAGTATAGAAGATAGTAGCAATGTTGAAGAATTATTTTTATTTGTCGAACCTTCGATAGGATGTTGGGAAGTACATCAGATCTTGCACTACCTATGCCATTGCAAAATCAATGATTAAGGAGAAAGGCCTATATACTCCCCTCACTACTCCCAGTTGGTGTGGAGTACTGAAGAAGGTATGTTTTTATTGATTATTTTTTTATCTTTTCTTTAGAACTCGTAACCTCTTTGCATCATGAACTAGGTAGATAATAAGAAATCATGACAAAATCTATAGGATTTATATGCAGCACGAAAACACTAATAATTGCTATTTCTTATGCAGGAAAAGGGAAAAATGAAAGATTGTTGTTCCAAAGAAAAAGACAGGGCCAAGTTAACTGCTATCCCTTTGGCAGGGAACCATATGCAAACAAGGCGATCTAAATTCAAACATATCAGCCAAGGAAAGGAAAAGGAGATATTGCTCAACGCAAGAAAACAAATGGATAACTAGGAATTAACAGTTTGGGAAATCCCTCAGGATCCTTTTATTCTAAAGGATCGCTGCCTTAACTATTTTTGCATCCTTGATATCTCCGCTTTAGCTGTTATAAAAAGGGGCAACACCTCTAGCCCAGGGGAGGATCTGTTGTTATTTTTTCTATGTAACTTTTCTTTGTATTTGAAACTTTGATCATCGACTCTCGTTGAGAAGTGATTTGTTGTAACTTTGTTTTAATGCTTTAATATAAATCTGGTTGTTGTTCCATCCTTGATCCTGGAGTAATCTCAAGTGGTGTATCCCTAGAGGCTAAGGGTCCAACCTTGGTGGAACACTTGCTCTTGTAAAATTATCTTTAATTCGTGTGTGGTTTTTATTATCATCTTTGATCGATAATCTGGTGTATTTTGTTATTTTTATATTACAGCTCTGTTATATTTACAATATCATTCTCTGTAACAGGAATATGGTGCTGATCATTCTTACCTCATAACGCATTGTTGTTCCTTTAAATCATTGATGTAATAGTATTGTTCTTTATAGAATGCTATTGTTGTTCAATTACAGAGTAACCAGGCTGTAATATTCTTAAGTTGGTATTACTGTATTCATCTATGGTTTATACTTAATTACTATTGTTGTTCAATTGACATTGTTGTTCCATTATGAATTGCGATCGTTATCCTTTATAACCGAGATTAATATTTGTGGTATTAGAGTCAGATTACTGTTTCTTTCAATATTAAGGTGTGTTGTGTGTGTTATTTATTTCGGTTTACTGTACATTCACAATTGGCTCCAAGCGCTATTCTATATTTCATTGTTAATTGGTTGTCATTCTATTTCCATTTGCTATCTGATTTATTCTTAGAGTAAGGATTGCTCTCTGATTTCTATAGGATAGGATTGTTGCCTTTATTTCCTCAGAGTAAGGTTTTGTTGTTTATCAAGACTAGTTGCTGTTCCAATTATAGTTGTTGTTCCATTTCCTGTTATTTGCGTTCTCATTGATTTGGTGTGCAGAACGATCTGAAACTATAGTGAGCATTGACATTTGTCGTCTAGTTCCCAGGTTGATGATCTGTTTATCTTCAGTTACATCAGTTTATAGAGGGATGAGTTACTGTTACTAGACCCTTGACTGATAAATTGCTTAGTTTTTTGAATGCATGATTTAGGTTTTAAAGTGCTTTGCTGTAAGTAGATCTTGTTTTAGGCATCCGTTTACTCTTGTATTTTGAGCACTATACTACTAGCATTACTCTAACAAATGACAGCCTCAAACTAAGTACACTCTTTGAAACAACAAATCGTTCCTGGATTGACAAGTTAATGTGAGGTAATTAGAGGTGAAAAAGACCCTTTTTACGACTCGACATTTTGGCGCCGTTGCCGGGGAAGAGTGTAACCATTTGTCTCTTTTCAGCGTAGTGTAAGATCCTATTAGGAAAGGATTGGGTTTTAAAAACGGAAGTTAAGAACCTGCATGTGGAGTATGTAATAGCCCTGCTCCCTTGCCCGCTTTCCTGTAGATTTTTTGCTATTCTATTTGGGTATAACCTAGCAATTGATTTTTGTGCATGACTAAGCAGAAAAAGCCTGAAAAGAACCCTAAACCTCTACCCAAGCCTGATAAAGCTAAGGGGCCGGTGACCCTTGGCCGATCAACCTTTATTGACAAAATCCTTAAGAAAGTAGAATCTCAGCCTTCAGTAGGACCTAGAAAAGTTACTTCTAGACAACCTACTAGTTCCCTTCAGGCCACAGGATCACCATCTGTAGCCTTTGTTGAGGTGCATAGTCAAACCGAAGAGCAATATTTTCAAGAAATTGAAAATTCGAGCCTAAAATCATTATAAGAAGGGAACCTTAGCAACCTCTGTGAAGGAAGAGGAAAATTGGAGAAACTGAAGAACCAAAATCTCCTCTTGGGGTAATACAGTCATTAAGCAGCCCAGATAAGGGAAGTGTTGCAAAAATAATTTACAACAAAGTTGAAGAAATTCAAGAACCTGAACCCTCCCAGACATTAGATACTCTCATCATCCAAGATAAAGGAAGTGTTATTAAGGCCATTCCCATTAGAGCCATTCCCCCTCAAAAACCTAGGAATACCCTCCTAGACATCCCAGAAGGTTATTGGCATATATTTGATCAAACGGCCTAGAACCAGCCAAACACCCAAACCTCTACACTGCAATACCCCATTGTGGATATTGCAGCTAATGCACCTATGAAAGCAATTCCTCTCTAGCATATCCCTACATTCCTTGGCCTTACATCAGAAGATCCGGATGCATTTTTATTCGAACTTGATGTGTTGTGTAGAGGATATGACTATACCACTGACCCTCAGAAACTGAAATTATTTCCCTCCACATTAAAAGGGGCTGCTCTAAGATGGCTTATGTGATTAGGTGGTGGTGTTATAAATAACTGGGACCAAATGAAAGTCTTTTCTAAAAAAATATCAGGACTATTGCAGGTCAAGAGAGTTAAAAGATGAAATATTTCAGATGGTAGCTAGACCAAATGAAACATTAGAAGAATATGTAGAGTGTTTCCAGTACAATCTTCAAAGATCTCTTTATGCATCATTACCCTTACCTGATAATGTGTTAAAAACAACATTAATTAGGGGAATGAAGGAACAATGGGTTGAAACACTGAATATTATGGGGAAAGGAGAAATTTATCAGGAAAATTTTGCTGACATTATTGATTTATGTATCAGGAGCTCGAGAGGCAGCACAAGACTAAAACCAGCAGAACATGATCGGTTTGCAAGAGATAATAAAATTTCGGTAGAAGGAGTAACTTGTGTAGAAATTGGAAATTTATTAGAAAATTTTAAAACTAACATATTGGGGACACTGAAAACACAACTTGATATTATGCAAGCCAAACAAAAGCAAGTAGAGGCAGAACAGAATTTGGAAATCTTCTGTCCCCGATGCAGAAAGAAACATAGCCATAAGGAGTGTCCATTAGATGCACTCCAAGTTTGTGCCATCTGTACAAAAGACCATTTTACAGAGAGCTACCCCTCACTTCCTGGATTGAGTGCAGGATACAAGGAAGCAGAAGAAGAACTAGAACCAGTGTATCTACTTAATCATTGCCATCAATGGCGGCCACGACAAACAGGAATGTTTTTAGACCCAGGTTCTTCTCTTCAGCCTCCACAATATCATGCTCAACAATATTATACAATGTGGCAAAATCAATCTCCCTTCCCGAATTGGTCACAACAATCATTTCCTTCATCGTCTCCATGGCCGAATCAAGCAAGCCAACCTAATTGGCCAAATTTTCCCTATACCCCACCATATTGGAAAAATAATGCATATACAGCACAATGGGCTCCTCCTACTTCACAGAGTCAAGCCTAGCAGACAAACTGGCAAAGACCGATGAATCAGCTAGTAGGAACCATCCCACTCCCTCAACCTACACTGCCAACATTATAACAAAACCCCCAGCCTAACTTAAGACCGCAACTCCCAGCCCAACCCAACCCCAATCCAAATAATAGACCGGTCCAATCCATTCAAATAATTGAGACACCAGACATAAGAACTGATCTAAGGGAGTGTAATGATCTTCAACTAAGATCTTGGCGTATTATTGAAACAGAGGGAGATAAAACAACTCAAGTTGAAAATCAGTTACCTACAGAACAACTGCTACAAGAAGAGGACATGACCAGACAACAAATTCATGACCCAACAACCACATCCGCTCCCCCATTCCCAGAGCGATTAATTATATCTCGACCTATACAACACCCTAATTTTGATATTTTGGGAGAAATAAAAAATCTATACATAAAAATCCCATTCCTCCAAGCCATTCAAGACATCCCCATATATGCAACGACTATCAAAGAATTATGTATAAAGAAACCAAGGAGGAAAATAACAAATAACCCAAAAGTCCAAGTAGTTGGCACTCTATCCGACTTATTATCAGGAAAAGAAATACCCGTTAAATACGAAGACCTAGGAAATCCAATAGTAACCATACAAATCTATGGTCAAACCTTCTCAAATGCCTTATTTGATCTAGGAGCTACAATTAATATCTTAACAACCACCATTTGCCAAAAATTGGGCATTACATCAGTAGAACCGACCTCTACTTTACTAGAACTGGCTAACCGATTTGTGGTTATGCCAGAAGGCACACTACATGATGTCATGGTATCTGTTGACTCCTGGGAGTATCTAGCCAATTTTCTGATAATAAACCCCAAAAATTGATTTGATGGACATCCATTGATTTTAGGCAGACGTTGGCTTACAACTGCTGATGCTTATATTGGCTACCGACAAGGCAATATGACCATAACTAGAGGGGCAAATATCAAGAACCTAGCTTTATATCCTCCAGTGCAGCCAAGTGTCACAATAATAAAAACTAACAAGCATCCTGTATCATACCTCACCGAAAATATTAGATCTCCATTAACCATAGAAGAGGCCCTTGATTTCAAAGACCAAATAGAAGATGATGCCATTAATAATTTTATTAGCCAAGATGAACCCAGATCCCACATACAATGTCACATGATAGAAGCAACATTTGATAATGAATTAGAAGAAGATCCTCTTAAAGATACACACAATCAAACAATACCTACTACCTCTGTTTCAAATAGTAAAATTGTAGAAATTGAGCCAGGAAAGACTTTAAACATTAATGCCAACCTGACTTCCGAGAAAGAAAAGAAGCTCATCCAACTATTGAGGAAATATAAAGGAGAATTTGCATGGGACTACCCTGATATGAAAGGAATTGATCCCCAGTTATGTATACACCACATTTACATAGAAAGGGATGCAAGACCTATTCACCAACCACAAAGGAGACTTAATCCTCATCTAAAAGATGTTGTAAAAGCTGAACTTCAAAAACTTTTAGATGTCAACTTCATCTACCCTATCTCTGATAGTAAATGGGTCTCTCCACTTGTTGTGGTACCAAAGAAGAATGGAAAGTGGAGGATTTGTGTAGATTATAGAGAGCTAAATAAAGCAACACAAAATGACCACTTTCCCCTTCCAGTCATTGACCAAGTATTAGACACTTTGGCAGGGAAGAAATTATTTTCTTTCTTAGATGGCTTTAGTGGATATAATCAGATTTAGATTGCCCCTGAAGACCAAGACAAAACCACTTTTACTTGTCCTTGAGAAACATTTTCCTATAGAGTTCTACCTTTTGGCTTATGCAATGCTCCTGCCATATTTCAAAGGGCTATCCTCAGCATCTTTTCAGACTTAATAGATGAAGGGATCGAAGTATACATGGATGAATTTACACCATACGAAGATGATTTTGACCCAGCATTGGACACACTGGAAAACGTCCTGCAGTGCTGCATTGCCACCAGGCTTTGTTTGAGCCATGAAAAATGCTATATGATGATGACTGAAGGACTTATTCTAAGCCATTATATCTCAGCAGCTGGCATACAAGTAGACCAAGCCAAAATTCAAATAATTTTTCTAATTCCCACTCCTACCACTCAAACAAAGGTATGTAGTTTTCTTGGATTTTCTGGTTATTATAGAAGGTTTATAGAACATTTTTCGCATATTGCTGCACCTCTATATGCATTGACAAGTAATGTTGACCTTCTTTGGACAGAAAAATGTGACCGTGCTTTTTAGGATCTGAAGAAGCTTATGTCCATAGCCCCAGTCCTTCGAGGACCAAATTGGGACCTGCCATTCAAAATTTCATCAAATGCCTCAAATACAACTATTAGAGCAATCCTTGGGCAGGAAGAAGATAAAAAACCATATGCAATTTATTATATTAGCAAGAATTTATCCCATGCTGAATTGAATTATACTATTACTGAAAAGGAATTTCTAGCTGTAATACATGCTGTCAATAAGTTCAGGCATTACATTACTGGATATCCTGTTATCTTGTATACAGATCACTGTACCATAAAATATTTAGCAAATAAACCAATCACAAATGGTAGAATAACTAGATGGCTGATTTTATTGTAGAATTTGATATTATAATCAAGGATAGATGTGGAAAAGAAAATCCTGTAGCTGACTTTCTCTCACGAATGCCAAAACCAGTGGACGCAGTAGTAGTTGAAGATCAATTTCCAGATGAGCATTTGTTTGATATCACTATTAAAACAACCTGGTATGCTGATGCTACAAATTACTTAACAGTAGGTAAATTACCAAAACATCTGACCCCCAATGAATGAAAATAGATTGTCCAGCAAAGTGCTCGATTTTCTTGGATTGGGGGCTACCTGTTCCATACAGGGGCAGATATGCACATCACGAGATGCGTCCGCAAGGATGAAATTTTTGACATTTTGAAAGCTTGTCATGACGGACCATGTGGCAGAAATTTCGCCGATCACGGAACTAGACATAAGGTCCTGCAAACAGAGTATTATTGGCCCATGATCTTCAAAGATGCAAGAAAGTTCATTCAAGCCTATGACAGTTGCTAGAGAGCAGGACGCCCTGGTCAGTCTGACGAAATGCCCCTGAACCCACAACTAGTTATTGAACCATTCGAGCGATGGGCCCTCAATTTTGTTGGATCAATTAACCCATACTCGAACCAAAAAACATATATTTTAATAGCAACAGAATATGTCAGCAAATGGGTTGAAGCAGAGGAATTGCCGAGAGCTACAGAGGATTTTGTCATACAATTCATGTTCTATATATTCGTGTGATATGGGCTTCCAAGAGATATAATTACAGACGGTGGACCACATTTTGTTGGTAACAAGATTGCTGCAACACTCAAAAACTATCATATCCAGCACAAAATCACCACTCCATACCACCCATAGGAAAATGGTCAAGTAGAAAGCAACAATAAAATAATAGAAGCAATCTTAACAAAAACCATTGCGTCACATAGACATGATTGGGCTCCAAGACTACTAGAAGCCTTGTGGGCTTACAGAACAACATGGAGAAGCACTACTGGCTATTCACCTTACCAATTGGTGTTTGGAAAGCAACCCATCTTTCCCATAGAATTCAAAATCCAAACACTGCGAACAACACAAGAAGTCGACTTAGATCTAAATGAGGCACAAATTAATAGATTACAGCAGATCAATGAGCTAGATGAAATTAAGCTCTTTGCCCTCCAACACACTACATTAATCCAACAGCAGTGAACTAAATGGCATGACGCTCTCATTAAAAATAAAGTCTTCCATGATGGAGATTGGGCGCTCTTATACAATTCCAGGTTTCAAGATTTTCCCGGGAAGCTTCAAACTCGCTGGCTGGGGCCATATGAAATCCATAAGGTACATGATAATGGCACCCTTTACTCTAGTCACTATTGACGGATCTAGACATACCTTTAAAGTAAATGGCCACCGATTTCGATTATACCACCAACCACTTACTTGTGAATCCTTCTACCAACAACTCCGCGAAGATTCTGATATGCAAATTTTATAGGAGGAAGAGAAATCTTCCTCACCTGTGATTCATTAAGTTATTCATCAATTTTTACACTTTGTACATAATTTCTTTGTTTTGTTAAATCATTCTCTATACATATTTTTGTATTTTCACTTTGCTGTTCCTTTTCGAAGCAGCAACAATTCCATCATTTTTTCTGTTCCTTTTTTTCAAAAGAACAACACTTGCATTTTTCTCTGCTGTTCCTTTTTCAGAGGAAACAACACTATCATTTTTTGCTATTCCTTTTCTGAAGGGACAGCATTTGTGTGCACTTTTGTTGTTTATGTTGTTCCTTTTCCAAAGGGACAACATTTTTGTTTCAACCATTCCTTTTTCACTTTCATTTTTCTGTTCCTTTTCCAAAGGAACGACACTTTTGATTTTTGTTATTCCTTTTCCAAAGGAACGACATTTGAGTTTTCTGTTGTTCCTTTTCCAAAGGAACAACACTTTTCATTTTTGTTGTTCCTTTTCCAAAGGAACGACATTTGCGTTTTTGTTGTTCCTTTTCCAAAGGAATGACACTTTTAGCATTTGTATTTTTGTTGTTCCTTTTCCAAAGGAACAACACTTTTGGTTTTTGTTGTTCCTTTTCCAAAGGAACGACATTTGCATTTTCTGTTGTTCCTTTTTCAAAGGAACAACACTTGTATTTTTTTTGCTCTTCCTTTTTCAAACGACAACATTCTCGTATTCCTATTACTTATGCTTGTTCTCCTTGCTGTTCCAATTTAAAGATACTTGTCGTTCCTCTTGTTTCAAGTCTTTTGGAGCACAACTATACGCTTATGCAATGGATACAAAGCTAGAGCATACTGAAATCAGCAAATTATATAAAATCGCTATTTTTACAAGAAATTGCTATGAATTGATGGGAGGAAAGAGGAAAGGACACAATTATCCATCACTTTTGCTGTCATTATCCTACTAATACTGATATGATTGGTTATCTTTATCATGCTGGTTCTTTTTAAATTCCCATAATCTTCTTTGATCATTATTAAGGAATAAGAACAAAGGGTCTATATTTTTCTATTGGGATGTTAAGACTTCTTCCACCATTCCCACTCTTAAGGAGTGTTGAACCACCCTTTGTGTATAAATAGGAAAGTACTTTAGAAAAAAAAGGAGAAAAAATGTTTATATGAGTTGTCAAATGCAGGATAGGGGGTCTCATCAAGAGCCAACCTACCATGATCATAAGGAAGAAGTGAAGTGGCATTCCCACTATGGCCACCACACCAGGGATATGATCCAAGAGGCACATCAGAAAAACAAAGAGCCCTTGGAACAGGAGGTCTCATTACGAGCTAGCCTGCCCACCTTTCACTCCTTCCTGGGGAATGGAATTATGGTTTAACTAGTTACCAAGCCAGCATAATGATCTCCATTTTGACATGGCACAACACTTCCTAAGCATACACAAAGGATCAAGGTTCCATGGGTAAAACAAACAACTCTGTCAAGGTTATGGACACCTGTCTGTAGTAGAGCTCTGTTAATGGTATTGAAGTCACATTCTTTATACACCAATAGCAATCATTAACACCCTTCTCTGTCTTATACCTTTCTAATCCGTCAAATAAGATTGTGTATATCACTTCCCTGAACCATTAAACACATGAAAAATCTATCATAACCAATCATGACAGAAAAGTTGATAATGACCGCATTATACTACTTGTGCACGTCAGCTGTCCTATCCTCCCAGCCTCACATCATATCACAGCATTCTCTTATTTGTTAAGCGATCCTATTATACGCCTCGATTTTGGCAACCTGCTCCTTTTGTAAACATGGCATGTTCGCATACGTTGTTCCTTTATGACTCTGTACCATGGCAGATCGGCATGCCGCTCCCTCATTTGACGACCGAGGATGGCCTATCACATTGCAGGGGGGAGGCTGACCTCATAATTTGCTGGCATACATGTCAGACTATTATTCGGCAAACTTTTACTTGGGAATATCAAGGCTTAATGGTATCTCATTTTTCAATTTGCATGCCTTGCTGTTCCTAAGCTATTTCTGTATTATACTCTGTAGAAATTAGTAAGATTTGAATGAGCCTTACTGTTTTGTTATTTTCTTTGTGTTTCTAACAATTTGAACAAATTGTTGTTCCATTGCCGTCTCTGCATTTTTACAGTGAGCTAAAGCATGGGAGGAAGGTCAATTCGAAGAGAACCACAGGTATTGACAGTCTCTGATGCTGCACGGGAAATCCTGGCAAGGGCAGAATGGTTAGTCTATCTTAATCATTTACAGGAATCCAACGAGACCATAGCAATAGAATTCTTGCAGAACTTGCAAGAATATCACTCCACAGTAAGGGGAAGACACATAGCAATCATCGATGACATAATTTTAGAAGTCTCGGGACTACCAACCACTAGACCTGTGTGGACTCTAAAGAAGGAGAGACTGCGAAAGATTATAAGAATATTCCGAGATGAAGGCCAGAACCTGACAGTCAAAGGAAAGGGAATTATACTAGCAGCATTAGGAGAGTCATGGCCAGAATTGGCGACCACGACACCTTAAACTCTTAGCCGTATTAAAACAGAAATGCTCTATGAACTTACCTGCATTTTTAAATTCATTACTTCATGATGTTGCCCGAAGCATGAAAATGTTAGAACATGTAGAATCGATAGTAAGTCACCATGGGCTGATACAGCTGATAGTTAGCCACAGTCTTGCTCAGCAACAGAGTAGATGGGAAGAGCTAATTGCCATAATAGATGGGGGACTGACTCTGCCAGCCCTGAAATGCAAACATGCTACCAGTACACTGGATAGACCATTGAAATGGAGAAAATTAGTTAGATTGGCATGGATTAGAGGGAGGTTGGAAAATCTCCAAAGGAATACTAGCCAACTTGTGGAGATAGATGATTCCGGGGATGAGCAACCCCTGCAATTGGAAGGAGGAGAGAATGAGAAATAATTGGAAGGAAATGAGGAAGAAGAAACAGAGGAAGAGACTGAGTAGCCTAGGCAGGCGGAGGCGAAGACAGAACAATGCGAAGAAAGCCCATTGCAAGAGGACGAATTGGCCCAAATTCCAACCAATATGGGCAAATATGCCCAACCTCTTAGCCCACTAGGCCTCCATATTGAAGAAGAATCAAAGGAGCATTCTGCTCAAGACAAAAATGCACCCGAAGAATTGCGCGACAAGGAAGAAAATGAAGAGAATCATTCTGTTCATGATGTAAGTATGATAGGAGAGAAAAGTAATGAGGATACAAAAGAGGAACAATCTATTCCTAGCCAGAGTGCACTAGAAGAATTTCATGGAGAAGGAGTGGAAAAAGAATTTACCCAGGAAATAATAGAGCCAACTAGGGTTTCTACTCCTGAGCAACCCGAACAGAACAACGAAGGAGCACCCTAAGAAGAAAACCAGGAAATTGGCCAAGGTAACAGTCCAAGCCCGAGTAAACAGACAACTGTTCCTTCTAAGAAAACAGAAGAAATTAGAAGATTACGAAAATAACAACAAATATTACTGAATGTGATAGCTTGGCTTTGACAACAAATCAAGGTTTTGAAAATGAGAAAGAGAGTAAAAAGGACTTTAGGGGCCGGTAAGACCCCTCAAGAGAAAGGGAAGGAGGACTCAAGTCTAGCCTACCGTTCAAAACCAAAAGGAACAACATTCAGTTGTTACCCATGTTGAAGTACAAACAAATGATATGTCAACTTGTGACAAAGAAGTTCAGACAGAGGCACAACCCTCTAAAGAATTACAAACCATGAACACAAGACAATGTAATAAGAAGATTCAAGTGAATCTTCCGCTTACCACTACCATGTGGGACAATGATTCGAGGATAGTAACCCTATGAGAGGGTTTGGTACAAGCTCAGCAAGCAGTAGAAAAACTCACAGAACAAATAGTTTCTCGAGAAAAGGAAGAAGAATTACAACAATAGCTAAGGAATGTCAATTATCTCAAAGCCAGGCCTTTAAAGGATGGCGAAAGGAAGAAGAAAAAGTCGCAAAGGTAACTCATAGGTTAGATGTAGTTATCAAGCAGATGGATATGTTATGCTCTTCATACACTGACGTCCTAGCATGTAGAGCCCCTGCTAAGAATTATGCCTTGTTTTTAATGGAACTTATTTGCAATTGAAAATTAAGGTTGTCAAAGTAGGAGCCCCCATACAAATTAATACTATTGATGATTTTATAAATTGTTGTAAGCACTATGGAGTAAAGATTCAAAGATTATTGTGTGAATTCTATCTGCATAACCTTGTATTAGATGAATAGATAGAGCAGAACCCCGACCCTTTCGTTGGGGATATCCAACTGTAGGCATTTGTTTCATTTGGAGTTAATCAAATTAAATGGCTTAAAGCCTATAATGCCTTCCAAAGACAAGAAAATGGATTAAACTTATGGGTAAGAGATAAGCCTAGAGATCCATTACAGTTATGGAATAAACACAGGAGTCTCATGAGGACTCCGGGCGTGATTGAAGCATTAGGACCCATTCATACAACAATCAATCGTCAAGGGATAGAGTACTTCTTTACTATTAAATACCTTGCCATTGATGCTGCTAAATTTCGATATCAGATTTCTAATCTGAATATTCAACTCAGGGAACCATTTAATTATGAGAACTTTAAATTAGTTGTTGATCGCTTGAACCTCTATGGCGAAATTATCTTGAGGGTAGGGCCATCTTGGTTAGGATATAGGTTTCGGAGTCCGATTATTTGGCACCCTACACCTGGATACCAAGCCCTATATGAGATGCCTGAGGGTCAGATAGACCATCTTTTTGAGCACCTAGTTAGGCATCATGGCTGTAGACCACCACATGAGATCCCATCTCCAGCCTACTCTCTCACTTCCTTACATGTCAACTACAATGTTTTCATGAGGGCATGAAAAAGGGTAAGTAGGGGGGTGTGTGGAGTACTGAAGAAGGTATGTTTTTATTGATTACTTTGTCATATTTTCTTTAGAACTCATAACCTCTTTGCATCATGAACTAGGTAGATAACAAGAAATCATGACAAAATCTATAGGATTTATACGCAACACGAAAACACTAATAAGTGCTATTTCTTATGCAGGAAAAGGGAAAAATGAAAGATTGTTGTTCCAAAGAAAAAGATAGGGCAAAGTTAGCTGTTGTCCCTTTGGTGGGGAACCATATGCAAACAAGGCGATCTAAATTAAAACATATCAGCTAAGGAAAGGAAAAGGAGATATCGACTCGGTGCAAGAAAACAAATGGATAACTGGGAATTAACAGTTTGGTGAATCCCTCAGGATCCTTTGATCTTGAGGGATCGCTGCCTTAACTATTTTTGCATCCTTGATATCTCTGCTTTAGCTGTTATAAAAAGGGGCAGCACTGCTAGCACGGGGGAGGATCTGCTGTTATTTTTTCTATGTAAATTTTCTCTGTATTTGAAACTTTGATCATCGACTCTCGTTGAGAAGTGATTCGCTGTAACTCTGTTTTAATGCTTTAATATAAATCTGGTTGTTGTTCTGTCTTTGATCCTAGAGTAATCTCAAGCGGTGTATCCCTAGAGGCTAAGGGCCCAGCCTTGGTGGAACACTTTCTCTTGTACCATTATCTTTAATTCGTGCGTGGTTTTTATTATCAGCTTTGATCGGTAATATGGTGTGTTTTGTTATTTTTATATTACAGCTCTGTTATATTTACAATATCATTCTCTGTAACAGAAATATCGTGTTGATCATTCTAACCTCATAACGCATTGTTGTTCCTTTAAATCATTGATGTAACAATACTATTCTTTACAGAATGCTATTGTTGTCCAATTACATAGTAACCAGGCTGTAATATTCTTAAGTTGGTATTACTGTATTCATCTATGGTTTATACTTAATTATGATTGTTGTTCAATTGATATTGTTGTTCCATTACGAATTTCGATTGTTATCCTTTATAACCGAGATTAATATTTGTGGTATCAGAGTCAGATTACTGTTTCTTCCAATATTAAGGTGTGTTGTGTGTGTTATTTATTTCGGTTTACTGTACATTCACAATTGGCTCCAAGCGTTGTTCTATATTTCATTGTTAATTGGTTTCCATTCTGTTTCCATTTGTTGTCCGTTCTATTCTTAGAGTAAGGATTTCTCTCTAATTTCTGTAGGATAGGATTGTTGCCTTTATTTCCTTAGAGTAAGGTTTCACTGTTTATCAAGACTAGTTGTTGTTGCATTTCCTAGTTGCTGTTCCATTTCCTGTTATTTGCGTTCTCATTGCTTTGGTATGTAGAACAATCTGAAACTGTAGTGAGCGTTGACATTTGTCATCTAGTTCCCAAGTTGATGATCTGTTAATCTTCAGTTACATTAGTTTACATAGGGATGAGTTACTATTACTGGACCCTTGACTAATAAATTTCTTAGTTTTCTGAATGCATGATTTAGGTTTTAAAGTGCTTTGTTGTAAGTAGATCATGTTTTAAACATCCATTTACTCTTGTATTTTGAGCATTATACTACTAACATTACTCTGACAAATGACAGCCTCAAACTGAGTACACTCTTTGAAACAACAAATCATTCCTAGATTGACAAGTTAATGTGAGGTAATTAGAGGTGAAAAAGACCCTCTTTATGGCTCCACAGTTGGCCTTGTGAATCCATATCCATCGATTACATGTTGGGCCTTCCTTCTAGTAAGCATGGAAATGAATTTATTTTTATGGTTGTCAACAAATTCTTTAATATGGCCATCTTGGCAGCCTACAATAAGAGTATCATAGTAGAAGCCACTACTAATATCTTCTTTGAAGGAGTGTGGGTACACTTTGGGATCCCACATTCCATTATTTTAGATTGGGACAACAGGTTCCTAAGTAAATTTGGTTAAGCCTCTGGTCGATGCTGAATACCAAGCTCACTAAGGCCATGACCTTCCAGTCCCAAACTGATAGCCAAACAAAGGTTGTCAACAAGATGATCATACACATTATGTGCATGTATAACTCGAAGCATCCACACACATGATATGAAAGCCTCCCCTATTTCTTGCACAACTAGAATATAGATCTTCATATCTCAACTGGTCATAGCCCCTTTCAAGTGGGATTGGGATTCCAGCCACTATGTCCAATTGTTGTGTCCATACCATTTGTAACTACTTAGGGAGATTCAGCTCATGTCGAGTCCAAAGCTGGCAGGGCTAATAACTTAATTGAGAACATTAAACACATATTCTATAGGTGCATGACATATTGGATATAGCTAATGCCAATTACAAGAACCTTCATGACCAGCATTGGCTGCCACACAAGTTCCAGGGGGCAACAATGTTGGATTACATTTGTAGAAGGAGCGCCTCACTGGGACCCACTGCAAGCTCTGCCCACTTTGATATGGGTTGTACACCATCACCAAGGTAGTAGGGGACAATGCCTTCAACCTCAGTATTCCATTGTTCCTAGGCTTCCACCTAGTATTTAATGTGGATTGATTACGACCATAATTTCCCACATTGTTGGACACATCCAATGTTGTTGAGTAGCCGATACCAATAGAGCTCCACCCGAGCTACATTGAGTAGAAATAACTGAAAGTATCATGGAAAAATAGATCAAGAATAATCGATAGTACAACATCCATCCATATCGATTTTTCAGAGCAGGCCAAATCCTTCACTAGGGCAAGTGGTTCACTAGGGACCAGGTTTAACAAAAAATCCTCACCTCATGGAGGCTCTGCACGTAATGGGGACCATTTCATCTTAAGAGGGTAGGACTAATCTAGGTAGATATTGATGGCCACCTACCTATTTGACCTATACCTCGAGTTGGTTTCATCAATTTCCTTGATTATAGCAGTATTTACTATTTTTAGTAGTTTTTCGGGTCCTAAACTTCTCTAGTTGTTTTGACCCCCTAAATGACATTTTTTTGAGGTCTGTTGTAGGACCAAGGGCTTATCAAAAATATCGTAGTAATCAAAGAGATATTTTAGGTACCGGATGCACCAAACATAAATCATATGACCAAGTTACGACCCCAGGAAGTTGGCCGCCCAACTATCCCCAACAGGGCCCACAAACTCTTGGTGTTCCAACTCGGGGCTTAGGGTTTTGGTTGTTTAGGATTTTCTTTTTTTCTTCAATAACAAAAATTCCCTTAAGCCTCATTGTAACACAGTTCAGAGGCATGTAGCTGCCACAATGCTTCTCATAGATAAACTACCTTGGCTCGAGGTATTTTATTTCCATTATGATTGTAAGCATATTTCAGTTCTTTGTTATTAATGAAATGAAGATATATTTCTGTTGCATCTTTGTGTTTATGTTTATATCTCTATTCTGTTGCATTCCAGCATAATCCCTGTTAGGGTCCTATAAATTATAGGATCATAAGTTGATTATCTATGAATTTTCATGATTGTGATTATTGTAAATAATGTTTCATTCTACAAATTATTTCCAAAGAAAAAATAGAAAAAAAGAAGAAAAAGAAAAGAAAGGGGATAAAAAAAGAAAGAAAAATTATATATGTGAAAAACAAAAGAAATAAAAAATAAGAAAAAATGAAAATACTCCAAAATAAGTGAGCAAGTCTAAATGCCCCTACATTTCAGAAATTAAAAAATATGCATGAGAAATGCCTTTAGAAAGTTTGAATAATCTACAGCGAGTTAAATTGCCACATTAGAGTTAGATAAGTAGGGTTAATTAGTTTCATCACATTGTTTAAGTATGATTAAACTTGTTCAATAAAATTAGATTAGTCAGAATAAAAATTGTTTGACCACACAGTTCAATCATGGTCAAATTTGGTTTAATTACGTTAAGCTAGGGTTGGATTAATTAACCACACTGTTTAAATGAGGTTAAATTAGATTAAAATAAAATTAATACAATAGTGTTATCGCATTGTATAAACACGATTTTATATAGTGATTGAATAAATTTGTATGACACGACATGAGTATTCATTTTGTAATAAAGGATACACAACAATGAACAAGAGAGATCTCACCTACTCAGATCAACAGCGGGTGAGGTAGAGTGACTAGAAGTCAGCTTGAGAAGCACATAAATAAGTGGAGAGAGGTAGAGATCCAGGGACTAGGAGATCAAATTCGGGAACCAAGAACACCCCTAGTGGAGTCACCAATTATACTATAGGGATTAATGCATGGGTGTCAGACAAAAACCCCTCTCACGTTTCCTAGAACCTAAATCAGATGGAATCAAGGGACAAGCAACTATCCAAGAAAGATACAAGCAATCACACACATGTTCATCTAAGAATTGACAAAGTGACAGTGAGGATTTATCTGCTTGTCCTTAGCACAATTTTTCTAGAGTTTTCAGTGTGACAAAGAAAGGATCCTCAACCAGCTCTTATATCAGGACATGCACATAAGAAGGGCACCAAGTGATCTTCAAAACATATGTAACTTCAACAATTCAATATATCAACATATAACATCATATTAAGATAGCATTCATCAATGATAGAGCATTAATGTCATCACTGAATCAACAAGTATAGAAAGAAAGTATCGATATCATGGCATAGACATAGCAATAACAGATTTAGATTATTAGTCTTGAGAAGGATGATTACAACCATGATTTTTGTTGGAAGTCTTCCCTTCTCTCCTAGCTCCTCTCTCTCTCTCAATGATGTCTCGACAACATAACAATGCATAAAATCTTATTCATATTACTATGGCCTAGCCTCTAATATATAGGTGATGGGAGGCTAATATTTTTCCAATTTCTCCATAAGTTCCATTTCAGAAAAATATAGATGTTTCCTCTGCTTCATTCCTCTTTCCTTCTTTGTTTTATTCTATTAGGATATGAAATTTTGCAAAGATAAGTTGGAGGAAAATCTTTCCATATTTTTGTAGTCAACATCAAGTGAAAGACAGAGTGTAAGTGACTTAAATTATGCGTTATCCTTCAGAAGCTCATGAAAGTCCAATAACATAGCCCTGTAGGAAAAAACATAGTGTTAATCCCTAGGTTAACGTAGTCTGATGGGTCATGGATAGTGTTAGCATGCTCTATGACTATTTATGAGGTACGTTACACTTGAAAAAAGGCTTGTAACTTAGGTTTTCTTCCAGTCCAAGGTATTCTTCTCCTCTGAGATGATGAGGAGGTTGTTTACTATGTAACACACTACCTCCTTGCAATCCTTCCATGCAATATAATATGAGCTTCCTTCCAAGGCATACTCTAATCTCAATCCATTGAAGGTCATTCTCTTGCTACACTGAAGCTGCAAATTCGAACCTCCTGAGGAACAACTTCAAAATTCATGTTTTAACGTGAATCATACTCTTATACCATGTAGAAATATGGTGATAGAATTTGAATTCTCAATAAATTTAATCTAAAATCAAGAGACACAATTCTACTCTACTGATTTTTGGAATTTAATTCCCAATTTCGCACAAAATTCACAAACATGTAATAAGAAAAACCACACATGCACATTATTTTTCTAGGGGAACCCAATAAGGAAAAACCCCTCCAGGCTCTTTTCATTAATCAAATTAATATAGAATGTATTGGAATTTCTTACTCGCTCTAAGCACAACCTGAAGCTCTGACCCAAACTTAGTCAATTTCTGCCTCTGCTTGAGACCTTATTTCCTTGCACAAATCTTGAGGAATTAGTCCTTCTTCTTTAGGAATTTTTCTCCAATTGATAGCACAATTCCAAAGGGTTCATCTGATTGCATGCAAAACTTGTACACTCAAACTAGTTTAGAGCTTCTTTTAAACTACATTGGAATCTCCACCATAGTCAGGGAACTCAAATTATCTGCATGCACTAGCTATTTTGAGTTGATTGATCAGTTAACTAGATGGTCTCTAAGTTAGAATGCTTTCCCACTGCACAAATAACCTTCCACTGGTTCCATTAATTGTTAGAACTAGTTTAAAACAAAAAACAAAAAGAAACACTGACCTTGACTGCTACAAATTAGCAATAACACACGCTTAACTAAAATCCAAGATCTATAACTCGAATTTACTAAGCTAACTAAGTGACAAGATCCATGTCACCTAAGTTAACTACCTCCAAGTTTTCTACTAATGTGGAAATTCAATTTTTCTCAATTTGGCAAGGGCAAAGTCAAATTGAAACTTTCTTGCTACACTTCTCATCAATTTTAAATTAAAAAGAAAAAAATATTTTGGTGTGTTTTCTTAGAAATATGTTAAGAGATAGCATGTGTGATTAACTCCTAACTGCTAGGAAACAATTGAAATCAGTTATGTCTAGAAGGGGCAAGAAGAAAAAGAAGGAAATCCTCATTTCGCCAATGATTATTGAAAAAATAGATTAGCAGGGACGAATCACCAAAAAAATAATAACCTTTCATGACTAAAGATAAATTTCATGAGGTGTAATATGTACTAAATCATTATGGGAGAGAAAGACATTTGCATTAATGAAAACAGAACCAATGGAAGAGAAAAACTAGTTTTTGAAGCTAGAGGATTAGTAGGACACTACTAAAGGGTTTAGGAGGAAAATATTTAATAAGGATTTCTAAATATTTTCCTGACAGATAGGAGTGGAGCTCGAGGGAAAACCAGAAAGAGGTTGGTTTCATATTGTAAGAAATGTGGAATCCCTTGATGTATTTCCTGTAATATTATAGATAATTCCATGAATGATCTGATCTATCAATTGTAGAAATTTTGTTGGATAGGTTATACAAGAAAAGCTAGAATAGATGGTTATTATGAGATTAAGTAATCTTTCAAAATGCAAGTGCTTAAACGAAAATTGTATTTTTGTTGAACTTTGGGTATAAATGTGTTTTATATGAGTGTATTTATTTATTGTGTGGATAACTATGTCTTCTATAGGTAAAGGAAGGTGTCAGGTAGTAAGGACACTTATACACAGTTAGAAGTTGTGCACATAACATTATGAATGGAGGATGTTGTTTTAAGGGAAATCAAATTATAATATTAAAAGAATACATACTAATATATATATATATATATACATATATATATATATATATATATATATATATATATATATATATATATATATATATATATATATATACATATATATATATATATATATATATATATATACATATATATATATATATATATATATATATATATATATATATATATATATATATATATATATATATATATATATATATATATATATATATATATATATATATATATATATATATATATATATATATATATATATATATATATATATATCTATAAGAAGGTAAGGAAGTAGGGAGGATGTGCCTAGGTTAGTTGTGCAAGCCCATTTAGAACAATAATTTTTCTCATGCCCAAAGGGGAAATAGGGTTGAGAAGACCTAGAGCGGTCCCCCATCACAAGGATCCATTAGGTTTTTTACCTAGTTACTGTGTGTAAATTAAATCATGTTATCTTCATTCTAAGAAGATAACTAAAAATAATACATAAAAGCTATTGTAAAGATACGATACATAAATCTATGTTTATATAACAATAAAAAATGAGCTAAGAAAATGAAGTAAGAAATATAGTTGATTTTCTCAAAAAATTGCAAAACAATTACAAACTAGTAAAATGCGGACAATGAATACACTATTGTTCAACCATTTAACATAGTGTTGACAGTGCTGGACCCAACGACATTCACGGGGGTCTCCCCAATATGTGGTCCCAATTAGACCTCACACCATTTGGGATAGGAGTCCCATCAAGAATACGACCCACTTATTATTTTCTTAAAGGTTTTCCTTGGCTCTAATTGTCAACAAGAGAGAGTGATACATATGTTACTTCAAAAAAGAAAGCGAGATTGTCTGGTGAGTGTTTGATTGTAGGTGTGTCGAGGATATTTTACTAAAGAGGGGAAAATAAGGTGAGCTTATATGAGATAGGTAGTAGTACCACTCTAGTAGAAACATACACAAACAAGAGAGATTCATTTGACATCTAGTGCAATAGTCCATAAAGATGCGACAATTATTACAACCATTACAACACATTTTCAATATGATAAGCGCTAAAATAACCAAAATATTTAAGCTAATTGAGGTCATGTGAAAATAAACATGAATCATAAACATTCACGGAACAATATTACAAATATTCATAACCCATGAATGAAGAATGTGCTAGCCATTAGGCTTCATATATTAAGTAAAATTCCCAAGACACATGTATACAACAAACACCACCAACTCCAAATGAACTAGCTTGTCTCCCTTATGCCTTGTGGGAAGAGCCAAGGTGAAAAGTCTTTTTCTTGTACAATCAGCGTGTATATATAACTAATGGGGTGATCGTTCACCTCCCTTGTGACTCTTTGACTACCCTCATGACTGTTTAACTTCCCTATGACTTTTTGAATTTACTTGACTCTTCATATTCTGCACATGTCCTTTGGAATTCCAATTTACAATACATTTTCAAATAAGAATTTACATAATCCACAAAATGATGTCACATATGATGACTCATGACATGACATGACATGACACAGATGACATGGACTACATGATGACATTGAAATTTCAAGTCATTCTTGTCGCTTCTTGCTATGTTTCTTTTTTAGAATGATCTTTTGTCCACCTCAAAATGGCTTAGAGATGATGAGTCTTCAATATTATCAAGGCTTGAGTTGTGGTCACAAATTGATGTCCCTTTGCATTCCCCTAATTGATCAACTACAGAGGTTTCTTTTAGCATGTTCTCCTTCTCCATATCCTTCCTCATCATCCTGTCATAGCATGATAGAGTTCCTGCATCTAGAATTCAATCATGACAAGATGAAATTAGTCCAATAAACCCCTAGTCTAAGATGTTGCATGATGATCCACTGATTGAGACGGGACAAGGTGGTAGTCTCAAGGAGAGGCTCAATGACTACACAATTGCGCAGCTTAGGTAGTCAAGGTTCATGTATGATCCTTGAGAGTGCACATTTTGTAGCTCAGGATGGACCATACTTGATGATTGCACAATTGGCGAGCTCAAGGAGCTAGGTTGATGGCTTGATGATTGAATTTTCCCACTTTGTAGTGCTTGAAAGATGGGGAGGCCACGTGACTACACAATTGCGTAGTTTAGTAGCTGAAGGGATAGGCTTGAGGATTAAGACTGAATAATGTGTGGTTCAGGCATGGTTGCAGAGATGGATTGCGTAGTTTTGGAGCTTAGGGGTTGGGCTTGAGCATTAAGACTACACAGTGCATTGTCCTAGGAGGAAGGAATTGCACATTGTGTAGTGCCAAGAGGCAAGGTTGTTGCATGAGGGTTGAGACTGCACAATGCCAGTTCAAGAGGGCTGGATGAGGGTAAGTTGCTTGGTAGGGAAATTTTATAAATTTGACTAAGTGTTGGAATCATGAGGCTGATATGATAGTGACAGGACTTGATTGTGATCACACAGTTCTAAAACTTGATGACACAACATAAATCATCTAGAAGACAAGAACAAAATACTTCCCTTAGTGTGACAACTTTGTGATGACAAGTGTGACACCAAAAACACACTTTACAATAATTGTGATGACACTTGTGTGACAATGCTTAAAACTTTGGAAATGAATGTGACACATGTTTATATGGTAAGAGAAACTCATTTACACAAATATTACCCCTTGAAACCACCAAAAATATATTTCATGCGATGTACAACACTTAACATGCGAAAATATGATACTTTTATTTTCTTGCAAATGGGACCAAAACAATTAGACAAAACACATGCAATGAGCCTTAATGTTTTCAATGATAGTGTGAAAGATCAAGGTAGGCTCCAAAATTTGGGTGTAGGCCAAAATTTTGGAGGGTGTTGTAACAATGACAACACTTGGTGACATAATGGTAAAAATACATCTTCTTTGTCTAGGTTGATTGTTTTGTGGAGGGTGTAGTTCTTTAGGGATTATTGATTCATCGTGCATATCTCTTTGGTTTCCCCACTTACCCCATGAATAAACATAGTCTCCTTTGTCCCTTTTTAGTTGAACACATACATAATATCAACAATATCACAATGTTTCGAATCAAGAAAGGGTTGTATAGTTCACGAGCTTTAGATATCGATAGTATAGCTTTCCATCTCTGGCATTGCTCCGCTACTAGTAGGCCTAGAAAGTACCCCAGTGGAGTCACCACAAGAGCACAAACATTTTGTTGCTGCCACCGAGCATGGAAAGTACCTCGATGGAGTTTCTTTCTTCACCTCTCTACGTAGGAATCCTTTCTCTTCTTTCACCTTTATTGATATATCTATATAGGGTTGTGCATAGGAACTTATTATTTTTGTGGGTGGAAGAAGGATCCCAACTTATTGAGAGAAGGAGAGGTTGTTCCCTCAGAGAAGCATACAAAGACCTTTGATTTAGGTTTTATTGTTTATATTTTTCCCATTTTCCTCTTCTACTTGGTTGTATAAGCGTGAAAGCACCAAAACATAAAGAACTGAGTACATGGATAAGGTTTATAGAATAGACACATGTATCATGGTTCAACACAAAACTCTCCTTATGGAAGAATCATATTTTTCATCCAAACACCACAGGCCAAAAGGGATAACCACAACATAGAAGGAGGACCAAAGGTCAGCCAAATGTTGTAGTGTCACTAGACTCTTTTTAACAAATTCAAACATGACACTTATTTACATGGACGGAAACAAAATGCAAGACCAAACAAATAATCAAACTAGAAAGCAAACTATGTACATAGGGTAGGGCACAAACCTAGACCATCATTGAAAATATTTTTTAAGTCTTGGCCATTAACATGAAGAGAGTCAATATTATTGTCTAAATATTAAACATGATATGTGTGTTGGCCTTGATTTCTGTGCACTGTGAGAAGTCTAATCCATAGGGTTTGTAACTTAGTATGTTTTCCTTTGTCTTTGTGGGCTTTGCCCCACTTCAAGACTAGATCACCCGCAATGAATTCATTTTTCCCTATAGACTTATTATCAAACCACCTCTTGATATGACTCCGATGAAAAGAAAATTTCTCTTTAGCTTTTTGTTTCTCTTCCTACAGCTTGCGAAGGGCATCTATCCTAATCTAAACCAATAAGCATGGATTGCCCTAGGATTTTTGTGAAAGTTGAAGGGAAAGAAAATAGATGTTTGGGGGTAGGTTGGATTCTTTTACATACACCATGAAGTAGGGAGACGTATTCAAAGAAGGATTTCGTGTGAATCGGTCAACCCATAGGTCATTCAATAAAGTGGAGTGCCAATTCCTCTGTTTAGAGAAAACAATATTCTTGATAATGTGGATAAGCTTCTTATTGGTAGACTTAGCAAGACCATTTCCCTATGGATAGTAATTAGTAGAATGTTTCTATACAATACCATTTTACGATGAAAATTCATATAATATTAACAATTAAAAGTGCGTTGCATTATAAAAAACAAGTGAAGTCAGAATGCCAAACCAAGAGATGATATTCTGCATGAGGAAGTAGATGAATTCCTAATCATTCACTTGCTTGAGTGAAATCGCTTATGTCCACTGTGTCAAATAATCTGTGGTAGTGAGAATATAATTTTTCTGCTTTGATGAGTGAGGAAAAATATCACCGATGACATCTAGACCCCATTATTGAAATGGCTCTTCCACAACTATAGGCTATAATGGGGTGATTGACTACTTTCCTTGGTCGGCTCACTTCTGACATATGAGGAACTTGTGGGCATATGCGCGAGAATCTTTGAATAATGTGCACCAATAAAAACCATACCACATAAAATTTTGCATTTTAGTGTCACCTGCAAAGTGTTCTTTGGCTGGTCCATCATGGAGATGATGCAACACTTTCTCTGAATCATGTGATTCCAAGGATCTGAGCAATACTTTGTTATGGTGATTTCTAAAAAGCACCCCACAACTAATTGGTAATATAATGCTTTTAATCTGACTTCCATATTCTTTCATGTGGATAAGTGAGAGGGAAAAGCTCCATGCTAAAGATACTAGCACACAACTGTGTACCAAGATTTTGAGATAGTTGTGGGGGTGGCTAACTCAAGATTGTACATCTTGATTTCCTACTCCCACCAGGATGGATCATCTTCAGTTGCATTCATTTCTTCTACTGCTAACTGACATAGACCATGGTCCTTAATAGTATGAACTGGTTTTAATTCTAGATCATACTCTTGTAAACCAGTCATCTAGTTCACCCTTCTCTCACCAACTCTTGTTGGACAAACAATGATCTTACTGTTTTGTGTGGAACAAAGATAATACAATTATTTTTCAAAAGATAGGGTTGGAAGTGCTTCACCACCTTATAGAATGCATACACAAGTTTATCAATGGAAGGATAGTTAATTTCAAGTCCATGTAGGCTAGCACTCATAAAAGATATGGGTCACTCATTGTTTTGATCATATTTTTGTGTAAGCATGATGGAAAGATAAGTATTAGAAGAAAAGGTGTAGAATAGAACATATTTGTTGAAATATAAGTTATATATGGATGGTACTTTGGCGATAACTTCCTTAATACGAGAAAATGCATCCTTTTCCATTTTGTCCCACTTTTAAATTGCATCCTTCCTCACCATCTCTTGTATAGGTTTCACAATTTGAACGTAGTCGAATATGAACTTGCGAAGAAAGTTTATCTTCCCTGGGAAGGATTGCATGGCTTTCTTGTTTGCTGGGAAGATAATCTACATAATAGCCTTAGCCCTTTAGGGTCTAATTTAATCCCACTTTTTGCTATGATATGGCCCAAGACATTTCCCTCAGACACTGCAAAAATATTCTTCTTGGGATTAAGAGATATCCCGTATTTTTGACATCACCTGAAGATTTGCTTCAATTGGTGTAGCTAGTCGAATATTTTGTTTGAAAACATTGTGACATCATCAAGATACACCATTATGCTCTGATTGATTAGTCAATGAAATGTGATGCCCATCACACATTGAAAAGTTGCACCTACATTAACTAGCCCAAAAGGAATTCTTTTGAATGCGAATGTGCCCCACTTCATCCAAAAGATAGTTTTAAGTCTATCAGGAACTAAGACTAGACCCTAATTGTAGCTTGAATATATGTCAAGTAAAGAAAACATTTTTGACCCGAATACCACCTGAAATATCTGCTCCATTGATGGCACAACATAATTGTCATTGTCCGAGGCACGGTTGAGATTTTGAAAATCCATGCATAAGCGTATTTCCTCTATTTTTCTTCTTACTGAGACTAGATTAGATACCCAAGTTGAATGTCACACTTGAACTTTCTCAACTCCTTCTAAATTAGGGGCTCAAGTGTTGGATTCACCTTCCATAGCTTATGTCGAAAAGGCTTGGCCCCTTCCTTAATTGGGATGACATGCTGGATTATTCGTGTGTTGTATGTTTTTAGCTCATCATATGTCCACACAAAAACATATCAGTACTTATTGAATAAGTGGATGGAGGTATGTCTCTCTTGTGGGGTGTAGAAAATATCGAGATTAACAAACTTTATATCTTTTTTTGTTCTAGGATTGATCTGCTCATGTGACAACGTTGAAATATGGGTTTTGACGTCGAATCATCCTCTAAATTGATTCTACAAGTCATAAGGATTCTCTAATGATACCATTCCCTTCAGCTTGGGGTTCTCCTTGCTCACCCAAGTTACATCTTGCAACACTCTATCATGCTTGTCCTCGTCAGTGGTTTCATCTTTGACTACATCAGTGTTCAATATGAAATGTAGTATTCATTGGTCATCATTAAGAAAGAATAAATTAGTGATATTATTAGGGATGGATGGTTTATGAATAATTCAATATAAAAACCAGCCATAAGTGGTGACAACCTAGCAGCAACATTTTCTAATTCATTCGCACGGTGTTATGCATTCTAGGAACCAATACAATATTAAAAGCTTAGAATTAAAAAATCAAACACTATACCTCTTGTTGATAACTTTTCAAATTAGGTGATGCACAATGTATAATATCTTGTACATGTCGTACGAAAATCTCAGCATCACCTAATTCTTTAAGAGATACAACTTTGAGGTCAATAGCCTTCTATAAGACCAGGATAAGTGCCTCATATTTTGCAATGTTGTTAGTGCACTTCAATTCTAAGAAGCTAGAGATCAGGATCTTTCTCTATCGTATGTATATTAAAACAAAACCAAATCGAGATACCTTCAGTGTCTTAGAACCATCAAAGAAAAATGCCCAAACATCATATGTACAAGAACTATGCCCTACACTGGTACTACTACTATCTATTGTACAAAGGTCATTTCTACTAGTTGGAATGGGAAGGAGTTCCAACTGTGTGTCTGGTGGGACTGGGGAACGATGAGCAAGGTAACATTCTAGGTTAGTTTCCAAGAAGCAATTTCCAAAGGCTAGATCTGCAAAAGCAATTGGTTCATTCTTTCCCTTGAAAGATGTGACAACGTGATCCATGTAAAGTTCTGAGTCTACCTAAATTTGGTTATTCCTTCCCTTATACAGAAGCCATAAATGTGATTAGCTGGTAGAAAAAAACCCCTGTAGTTTGTTTGATCAATCCCTACTCAGTAATACACCATAGGCTTCCAGGATGTCCACAATTACTATATTTATGCACTAGTGAATTTGTTGATCAAATGATAGGAAAATAAGCACATTTCTGAGTTCACCAATAGCATGGACAAGAGTGTTATCTAGCTGAATTAATTGTGAATATATTTTATCCCATTTCACATTGATATTCTTAGCAATGGATAATGGAATTACGTTTACAAATGCACCAAAATCAACTAAGAAATTATTTAAATTGTAATTAAAAAATTCAAATGTCAATGAAAATGGAGGGAAGAGTGTGTTTGCTTCTAATGTTAATGCATTAATAAAAGACTCCAAGGACAAGAATATTTACCAGTTCCCTTCTGTGAAGAAGAATTATCACTTGAGGAATACTGATCAACATCTTGGACAAGCTGTTTCTGCTGGATTGTGATCCTGGTAAGTTTGAAGATTGAAATATTAGTGTGCACTTTCTTCATGTCTTCGACTATGTTATAACCAAGCATGGCAGGAAATGTCAAAGTGTCTGGAGGAGTGAATCTATCTGATACTTCTCGAATGGTGGAATCGATTTTACCATTGGAGGAAGTATTTTTTGTTGTAGCAGTGTTTCCATACTTATTCCAAGTTTTTTGAGCTGCATTGATAGGCGGTGTGATCTTCCTTAATAAATATTCTTTCAGTTTTTGCATCATTAAATCTAGTTTAGGAACTAGACCTTGGATTCTAAACTTAGATCAATTATTCTACTTTTGAGCTAGGTCCTCACTCAGTGGTGATTCTTCATTAATTTTATTTTCAGAAACAAATACGAAACTGAAAGAATTCACTACGTGCCTAACACTCCTAGTTTCTTCAACCGCAACAATTTTTTCCTTTTCTTCCACTGGCTCATTTTGCTCATATGAAAGTACAGTGTCAATGACATGCCCAGCGAGAGAATTCATGCTGTGATTCTAGTGTTGGCATGTGTCTTTTATGAATGATACTCTTGATGGAAAGAGCAATACTACTCCATGCCCATAATTTTGACATTCAACACGACATTTGAGTGTTGTGCAAACTTGGTTGGATGATTGTTGTTCTTGGTGGAGTTGGTAGCCTTCTCAAGAAGTTTAATTTTGGGGGCTTGTTGCTGACAGTGGTCTCACTTGACCTTTTTATTAACTCTCCCATCTCACAGGATAAATACTTGATGGTCCAGGTCAAGCTTTCAAGATCAATGACTTCTTTATCTTTGACCTTACTTGAGGAGGCCTGAAACCTTTTACTGGTGTCCGTTGAGTATTTTGATAGTTCATCATCAACGATGAATCCAATTACATGCATGTCCTTTTCAACGACAATGGCTTCTTCATAATTTTCAACCAGAGTTCCTTTCACAGTTCTCTTAACGAACTACGTGATGCTTGTTGGTAAGGTACAAATGTAATAAGCAATGGTGATGGATTCATGAGGTTTCGTATTCATAGGAAATATGTTCAATATGCAATTGAACCTCTGATTTAAATTTTTAACTTTTCCTTTTTTGTTCCATCTTAAAATCTCCCAGCTCCTCAATAACATGGTTGAGGTTTCGTCATCGGTAAACTTTTCAAGGAACAACTTTTTAAACCTGTTCCAATTCTGGATTGAGTTTGGAGGAAGACTGTGGTACCATCTAAGGTACAAGAAAAAATTCTGCACGCAACATCATCACAATGTAAGTAAAGCATTTGCAGATGTAGGTAGAATTTTTCCAAATGGTCCTCCCCTTTGACTACTTTGTCAAGGTCGTACTTCATTAGTAGCTTCTCTGGGTGCCTCAACATCTTGTGTAAAACATCCGGTAGAGCAAGTGGGATACGAGTCATCCAATCCAGATATTGGTCTTCCATGTATTCATTTTTGTGCTCCTTCTCTTCTTCAAAATATGAGGGATCTTCCTCCTCTTCGTAACTGGCTAACCTACAGAAAGTGTCATTTGAGGGTACAATGTCATCTTCATCACCACCGTTAAAATATGGAGGTTGCTCTAATTTTTGTACGGTCTCCACAGTCTCTACTAACTCTTCAAGGGTGGCGAGAACCAAATATTTGACTATAGAATCTTACCATCCAAGTAAGAGTGGTTACATTAGTATTTGGAAAATAAGGAAGAGTTTGTACTCCAAGGATCAATCCAACATCCTTTGCTAGCTTATAGGTTATAAGACAGATGACTCGGATCTACTTGTAAGATATTTCACAAGTTTGTTTGAGATTGAGCTTTGAAGATCCTCCAACTTCAGGACTATGAGAAGGGGAGGTGTTAGGAATATTGTTTTCTTGAACAGAAAATGTATGATGAGGGTGGGTGGACTTATCAGCCATAAAAATTTGGCTTCCTTCCTTCTAGCACCAAAAATTTTGACAGTGTTGGACATGCCAACATTCAAGGGGGTTGCCCAGATATGTGGTCCCAATTAGACCTCACACCGTTTGGGATAGTAGCCTCATCCATAATACAAGTTGATTATCATTTTATTAAAGGTTTTCCTTGGCTCTAACTGTCACCGGGAGAGTGGAGTGCATATGTGCCTTCTAAAAGCAACTGAGCAATCTTGGTAAGTGTTTGATTGTAGTTGCATCAAGGTTCTTCTACTGTGGAGGGGTAAATAAGGTGAGCCTCTAAGAGAGAGGTATAAGTACCACTCTACTAGAAGCATACACAAACAAGAGTGATTCGTCTAACATCCAGAAGAATAGTTTAGAAAAATGTGACGGTCATTGCAACCATTACAACACATTATAAATATGATAAGAACTAAAATAACCAAAATAGTTCACCTACTTTAGTATTGGTGAAAACAAAAATTAATCATAAACATTCACATAATAGTCTTACAAATATTCATAACCCATGCATGAAGAACATGTTGACCAGTAGGCTTCATATATTAAGTAAAATTCCTAAGACACATGTATACAACAAACACCACTAGCTCCAATATTGGAGTGTTAGAGCTACTGCTTACTCCCATAAAGAACTAGCTTATGTCTATGATGCCTTGTGGGAGGAGCCAAGGTGAAAATTATTTTGATTTTACAACAAGGGTGTATATATAACTAATGAGATGATCCTTCACCTCCCTCATGACTCTTTAACTACCCTCATGATTATTTGACTTTCCTATGACTTTTCAACTTTTACATGAACCTTCATATTCTGTACATGTCCTATGGACGTCCACCAAATGATGTGGCATATGATGAATCATGACATGAATGACATGACACTAATGACATGGAAATACCAAGTCATTATTGTTGCTTCTTGTTTTGTGTCTTCTTGAGAATGATATTGTGTCCACCTCCAAAAATCTTAGAGATGAGGATTCTTCAATGTTATTAGGTCTCAAGTTGTTGTCACAAACTGACATCCCTTTGCATTCCCCTGATTGATCAACTTGCATCTTTAGCTAGAGAGGTGTATTCTAGCATGTTCTCCTTCTCCATCTCTTTCTTCATCATCCTTTCATAGCATGATAGAGTTACTACATCTGAAATTTACTCATGAGAAGATGACAATAGTCCAATAATCCCCTAGATCAAGATGTTGCATGATGATCCACTGATTAAGATGGGAACAAGTGGAAGGTTGAGGGAGAGGCTCAATGAATGTGCAATTACATAGATCAATGAGTCAAAGGGCCATGTATGAGCCTTGATACTGCGCAATGCATAGCTCGGGCTAGAATAGACTTTATTATTGCATAGTTGGGGAGCTCAAGGAGCCAGGATGAGGGCTTGATGACTAAAGTTTCTCACTGCATGGAGCTAGAAGGATAGGGAGGATAGGTGACTATGAAATTGTATAGTTCAAGAGTTCAAGGGTTGGGCTTGAGGAGTGATATTGCACAATACACAGTTCAGGCCTAGCTGGAGAGATGGATTGTGTAATTTTTGAGCTTAGCAGTCAAGCTTGAGCATGTTATGAAACCAGCTCAAGAAAAGATAGAAAAGATAGATCAACGCCTTAGAATTCTGCCTCTTCGAGGGGGCAACCTCCTTTACATTACATAAATGAACAATTATTGCATGATACAAATGAAAAAACCTCCTTTCTATATATAGGAGTCTAAGGAGTCACAATATAATCCAACCGACCTAACAATAATAAAGCCACAAAAATAACAATAGAGGGATTCTATGGGGCACATAAATAACAACATGGGGGTAATAGGGGCACAACAATATAAATAAGGGGTATAACTACAATAGTAATGGGGTAATCACTAGTATTATAGGGACCCAACATGCCCCTCTCCTTCAAGAAAGTGTTGTCCTCAACGCTTGAGTAGTTCTGGATACTTCAGCATAAAATTCTCATCCTCCCACGTGGAATCTTCAGCGGATAAGTTCTTCCACTTGATAAGATACTCTGAAATTGATTGATTTCATGGATGTCAAGTTCTTGTTTCTGTGACTGCTTCTGGTTCCAATATAGTTTTTCCTTCCTCGTCAAGTTATGGCAATATTGTTTGAACTGGGAGCTTGTCGCCTATAACCTTCTTTAAACATGAAACATGGAAAATTGGGTGCAATCGAGAAGCTGCAGGAAGCTCCAATTTGTATGCCATAGTACCAATCTTTTGCAACAACTTGTACGTACCATAATACTTTGGTGATAATTTATTATCCTTCTTAGCTTGCTTTAGGGACATTTGCTTATATGGTTGTAGCCATAGGAATACCCAATCACCTACATCAAAACTTCTTTCACTGTGATTTTGATCTGCCTGTTGTTTCATTCTAATTTTGTTCCAACATGAGGTTATTCTTTAAGAGTTGGAGGACTTGTTGTTGATGTTCGATGTGATGTTCCACTGCCTGAACCTTAGAATTTTCTCTTAAATATGATGTGATGGATGGTGGTTGATACCCGTAAAGTGCCATAAATGGGGTCATTTTTGTTGCTGTATGGAAGGAAGTGTTATACCACCATTCAGCCAGAGGCAAACATTTGAACCATTGTGTATGTTTATCAGAAACAAAGCAACGAAGATATCCTTCCAAACATTTGTTTACTATCTTAGTTTGCCCATCAGATTGAGTATGATAAGATGAGCTATGAGCTAACTGAGTACCAAGACAAGAAAATAATTTTGTCCAAAAATTTCCAGTGAAAATGGGATCTCTGTCACTTACAATAATCTTTGGGTTTCCATGTAGCTTTTGAATTGTTTCCATAAATGCAGTAGAAACTGTATTGGCTTTAAATGGATGTGATAATGCAAAAAAGTGTGCATAGTTGATAAGTCTATCAACTACCACCATGATTACACTCTTTCCCTCAGACTTGGGTAAACCTATGATAAAATCCATTGAAACCTCCTCCCAACGTTGGCTTGGAATGGATAAAGGTTGTAATAGACTCGGTGTCTTAATTGTTTCAACTTTATTTTGTTGGCAAACCAAACATTCCGCCACAAAATTTTGAATATCTGATTTAAGGCCATCCCAAAAAAATTCCTTCTTAACCCTATGGTAAGTTTTTAAAAATCCTAAGTGCCCTCCTAAGGGAGAAGTGTGCAATTTGTTACACTAAAATTTGTCACCATGACTATTTGCAGTCAGTATGGCTCCATCAACAACCATACTGTCCTCCTTGGCAAGTCTTATACCTATGTCAAACTCCAAAAAAGAGAGAAAGTCTTTAAAAGTCAATATAACTCTGGTTACGCAGTTTCTCTTACTCTTACCTGCGTGTACGCACCTCAAGTACATAATACCTGCGTACTTGTACGCTCTGTCTGTAAAGGGGTGGGTGCGTACTCCTGTAAAGGTCAAAAGGTGCAAGTTTTACTTCAAAAAACTTACTTGTGGTCAATTCTAGAGCATTCTAGAAGATGGTTTGACGTGGATTGAGCGCCTCCAGATGGTTCATGCATCCCAATGAAAGAGGAACTTATCCCATGAAGAGGGGAGCTATCCCTTTGAAAGAGGAGCTTATCCCATTGATGGTGGACCTGTTTAACTTCCTCCAAAGCATTATAAATACAGGCATTGGGCCAGAGGGAGGGGAGGTTGAAAGCTGAACATTCCTAAGGGTAGATGCTGCTGAAATTAGGACTCCCTTATAGAGCTTGAGAGGAGAGATTCCATTCCTTTCTTAGCTTCATTTGAAAGTGGGTGAGCTAATCAAAGTAGAGGAGAAATCTTGCTGGACCCTGGGAGGGACCTGCACAACACCAAGGCACTGGTTGTAATGGTTTCTTTCGTTTCCAATTAATACAATTAAGTTCATTTTCTCAACAAGTTGTTATATATAATTTGTTTCATAAACTCCTTGGTCTTTATGATGAATATGTTTTATTATATGAGTTATTCAGGTGCTATGTAATCGTTTGCTTGTTAGTGAAGGCAGGCTTCAAGGAGAAGGAGCTCATCTGGATCGAAGAGGCTTGGCTGCTACAAACAGCGTTGGACTAGAGGTAAGCCTTAAACACTTGGTTGCTTTTATTTTAAATGCATATTTAGGGAAAGATAGTGCTTGATTGTTTTGTTTGTCACTAGAAAAGCCTTGTTTTCTAGGGAGGTCGGTTTTGTCCGCAAAATTACCTCTTTCTGCATGACAAAATGGTGACCATACTGGGGAATCCATGGATTTGCATCTGGGGGGCAACCTCAAGGACAGTATGTGCCTACGGTACATTACGTTCCTCAAGGTCAACCCCAGACTCAATATGTACCCCAAGGTCAACCCCAGTATCAGTACATGCCTCAAGGGTATCTACCCCAAGGTCAGTACTCGAACCAAGGTTTCCAACCACCCCAAGGTCAATCTAATGTTCAAGGTACGGGAAATGTACCTTTCAATTATCAATCCTACCCTCAACCCGGTTTTGGATCTCAATATTCTCAACCTGTTATGGGTCAGTACCCTGGAATCAACATAGTGTGGGATCCATCGCAAGTTCAACAGGTGTTGCGCCAAATGTACAGTTGTCATCTCAAACTGGACAACCCTTAGTTTCTGGTTCACCCCAGCAACCAGTCCAGTCTAATTTTCAAACTTCTGTACCTTCGGTAGTTTCTGAGTCTGGGCCTATTTCGCCTCGTACTCCATCTCAAACGACTGCTGCAACTGCCGAAACATCTGTTCAGTCTACCCCACCTACTTCTGGAGTATCGACAGCTCCGGTTTCTATTGTCCCTGTATCTACTCCTTAGACATCTTTACCATCGTCTGGATCCATGATTCAAACTACGGTTCAGATGCCTGTAGGACAACCTGGTTTAAGTACGGTTGTCACAAGTAAATCACAATTCACTTATCAACTGTACCAGGGACAGTACCAATTCGGTCCTGCTGTCCAGCAGCCAGTTTACTAGTATCAACCGTATCCTGGGTACACTTATCAACAACCACAACAACCCCAGTATGGTCCGGTTAATCCTGGTTTTCCAGGAGGATACAATATCCCGAACGCGATTCCTATTCCTAGTTATCCTGGATATCCTCCTCCTAGGGCTGGTCTCATGACCCAGAGTTTTAGGGATCCTAATCGACAGCTACCGTTTATCGCAACTTTGCATTTACCAGACTTGTCGCGCCTAACGAACGATCCAATTAATTATCTTCCGTTTTGGCCGCCAATGCCGAATAAGTTGCCCAGAGACATTCCCAAGTTCGAGGGTAAGTCTGGAGAGGATCCGTCGAATCATGTGATGACTTACCACCTCTAGTGTGCCTCTAATTCCATCTCGGATGATTCGATCCGCTTACTTCTTTTCCAGTGCACTCTCATTGGTCTTGCGGCCAAGTGGTACATTGAGTTACCACGGGCCTCTTTTTATAATTTTAGCCAGTTAGCTACCTCGTTTTTAACTCATTTTCAATTTCCGGTCAGATATGATAATGGCACGGAGTTACTAACTTCATTAAAGCAATCGACGTCCACTTATATTTCCGATCATATTCATGAATGGAGACGTCGAAGGCGGTTAGTGAAAGTTTTTATCCCGGACCAGATCTTAGCTGAATGGTTTGTTAAATCATTGTTACCGAAGATTACTGAAGACGTAGCTAAGGCCGGAGTAGTTACTGAGGAGCAAGTGATTGCTCAAGCACAGTACCTTGACTTAGTTTATACTCAGTCAGGTACGTTACACGAAAAGATCCCAGATCTTCCCAAGTCAAATCAAATCGCTGCAGCTCCTTCGGGATCTCATGCCACTGATGGTATGATTGGTACGGTTAACACTAAAAGCAAGAAGAAATCCTCCAAGAATTCTTCTCCTATTATAACCTTGCCTGATTCCCCGACAGGAGATTCTTCTGCTGAACTCTCCGCCGATATTCACGCTGTAGAGTCATCTACGGCTAAATCAAAATCCGGTGGGAAGAAGAAAGGGAAGAAGAAGAATAAAGCAGACAAAACTCCAAAGGAGAAAACTGAAAAGGTGGAATCCAATGATGAAAAGCGCAAACCTCGTTATCCATGTCTCATTTGTGAAGAGGAACATTTTACAAGAGACTGCCCTCATCGAGCAGAGGTTGCGAAAATTGTCAAAGGTTCCCAAATTCCTGCTGTCTTGAAGGATCCATTTCCAAAAGATAGCAAAATGATAGGTTCTTCCTCGAGTGCCAATGAAGAACCCATTTTGATGATGTCCCATGTAAGGATTGCGACTCGATCGCAAGATTATGGTAGTAAAAGTCCTGTTGATGGCAAAGAAGCAGAATCTTCTCGTTCTAATCCATCAACCTCAGCTCCCGGTTCCGATCCACTACAGATCGAGAAGCCTGACCCAGACTTAGTAATCAAACCACCCGCCAAGGGTGTACTTTGAAGGTCAGCTTTCAATCCACATGCGAGAGCGGCCCAGAATTATAACATTGTTGAGGATTTAGCTGTATCACCCTCAGCAATGTCGGCTTTGGAAGTGCTGCAATCGTGCCCGGCACAACGCAAATTACTTTTGTCGGCTATAGGAGCTGTTGATGTTCAGGACCTGAACCTAATAATCTCTGATCTAGAAAATAGTACACCGCATTTGCCTCATCAAATGGCTTTCCAAATCCCAGTGATAGTCAAAAACAGGCCTATTCATCGGACTGTAATTGATGAGGGAGCTTCAACGTGTATTATGTCGATACAGTGTTGGAGATCGCTTGGTTCTCCTTCACTAAATCAATCCCCGACAATTCTTAAGGCCTTTGATGGCCGTGGGTTTCATCCTTTTGGCATTCTATAGGATTTGCCTATAGGGGTTGAAGGAAAAACAGTTAGTCTAGATGTGGAAGTGGTTGATGCCCCTCTAGACTACAACCTTCTCTTGGGTCGAAGTTGGTCTTACGCTATGACATCGGTCGTTTCATCGGTCTTCCGAGTCATAAAGTTCCCACATAATGGAAAGATCGTAACAATAGACCAGATGGCTTACTTTTCATCCGACCCAGCCTCTTCAGAGAGTATTCAGCATTTCGGTAAAACGACTATCCCATATAAGGATGTTGGAGTAGGGTTAGTTAAAGATGCCAGTTTACTGGGAACTTTTCCTTTTCCTCCACTCAACGCATCATCTTCATTTGCAACCATTCATATGATTACATCAGACACTATTTTTTATGACGATCCTTGGATCGTTCCTTTTGAATCTGAAATAGACTCATTTGGTAATTTTATGTCGTTGAGTCTGTATGAAATTGCCTATGAAGCCGTGCAGTATTTTACCAACCCGTGTTCAACCAAAATTGACCTAATGAATGTGGTCTGTCAGGAATCACTTTTCACATCAACCTCGGAGTTAATAGCGTTTCCCGAAGTTGTTTCATCTGACGAGCAACTTCGTGAAGTCCTGTGTATAGATGATTTACCATGGGACGATCTCCATCATAGATCTTCATTTTTACCCGAGGATGATCATTTTGAACATGATTTATCATCAATTTTTACAGCTGAATATGTCAAGGAAGCTCAGAATCCCATGAAACATCCTGATTCAGAGCTGAATTTGGGAAACATCTCTCGAACTATTCCCATTGACATTTCGGTTAAGTCTGGAATTATTGAAAACATTCATATAGGTGTCTCGTGTACAGATGATGAAATTTAGACATACAAGGACCTATTTCAAGAATTCCGCGACGTGTTTGCCTGGTCCTATGAAGAAATGCCAGGAATTGATCCCGCGATTGTTGTTCATGAGATCAAGACTTACCCGGACGTTAAACCCGTCCGGCAACGTTTGCGTCAGATTCACCCACGAAAAGCTGCTGCAATTAAAGCAAAAGTTGAAAAACTGTTGAAAGCAGGTTTCATTTATCCGATCCCGTTAACGGATTGGGTATCGAATATTGTTCCGGTTAACAAAAAACAGGGAACATAAGAATATGCATCAATTATAGGGACATTAATCGAGCTTGTCCAAAGGACAACTACCCAACTCCCTATATCGATCAAATCATTGATGATTGTGCCGGTAGCAAAATATTTTCCTTTATGGATGGTTTTTCTGGTTACAATCAAATCAATATTCTACCTGCCGATCAACCAAAAATGGCTTTCATTTGTCCATGGGGGACATTTTCTTATTGCAAATTGCCTTTTGGGCTAAAGAATGCCGGAGCAACTTTTCAAAGGGCGATGTCTTATGCGTTTCATGACATCAAACACATTGTGCAACCATATCTCGATGATTTTCCTGCTCATTCATTACATCGAGCTGATCACCTTGTCCATTTACAAGCAATCTTCATGAGGTGTAGGCATTATCGTATTCGGTTGAACCCAAACAAATGTGTCTTCTATATAGAAACGGGTCGATTACTGGGATTTGTAGTTTCGAAAGCCGACATCTGCGTCGATCCCTCGAAGGTAGAAGCTATCATCAAATTGCCTCCTTCTTCGAGTCTTCGCCAACTCCAAAGTTTGCAGGGGAAAGCAAACTTTTTACAACGATTCATTCCTAACTACGCCAAGGTTACAAAGGGTTTTACACGGTTGTTGAAACAGAACGCTCAATTCTCTTGGGATGAGATAGCTTAGAAATCTTTTGATGCACTCAAACACGCGTTGACCCATGCATCGTTCTTGCATCCTCCCAACTACAACCATGATTATTTTTTGTACCTCGATGCCGCTCATTCCACCATTGGAATGGTCTTAGTTCAGGAAGATGAATTTGGAACGGAACATGTGATATATTACCTTAGTCGGACGTTAAATCCAACTGAGCTAAAATACTCACATGTGGAGAAATTGGCATTGGCAGCCGTTCAAGCTGTCCAACGTTTTCGTCACTACATTTTACTCCGTAAAACTACAGTCATTTCGGATTGCAACCCTATGATCTACATTTTGACCAAACAATTGCTAGGGGGCAAGTACTCTAAATGGATTGTTATCCTGCAGGAGTTCGACTTGGAGTTTGAGAAATCTAAGTCTAAGAAATCTTTAGTTTTTGCAGAGTTAATGTGTGACTTCCCGCGTGCTGACACGGAAACTGTGGCAGAGGAGCCCATTGCGGACGAATCTTTGTTTCTAATCAGCACTTTAGATCCGTGGTATGGGGATATCATCGTCTATCTCTAGACCCAATCCTTTCGGCCCGAAGTTTCAAAGTCGGAACGTCGGAAAATTCGATTCCAGTCCCAACAATAAAAAATTATTGGAGATACTCTTTATCGCCGTGGGGCGGACTCTATTTTTCAACGTTGCTTAACTCACGAAGAGGCTGAAAGGGTTCTAAATGACTGTCACTCTGGAGCGTGTGGCGGTCATATGTCTGGGTATGCCACAGCCCAAAATATATTGCGCACTGGCTACTTCTGGCTGTCCTTGTTTAAAGATTGTATTACTGCGGTCCGAAAATGCCACAACTGTCAAGTGTTTCATCGAAAGATGCGCGCTCCTCCTACTCCTCTCCACCCTATAATTTCCGTTGGTCCTTTTGCCAAATGGGGTATCGATTTTATTACATGTAAGCCTCACTCGGCCAGGGGGCATGCGTATATCATCCTTGCGGTAGATTATTTTACTAAGTGGGCCGAGGCGATGCCTACATTTGAGGCACATGGCAACACAACTGCAATTTTCATATTCAATCATATAATTGCTAGGTTTGGTGTCCCACAAGCGATAATCACTGACCATGGGCGCCATTTTCGAAACGTTATGATGACAGAACTTACAGGCCAGCTTGGTTTGCGTCACAATAGTTCAACTCCTTATTATCCACAAGCGAATGGTCTGGTTGAGTCCATCAACAAAGTTTTAGTTATCATGATCCGACGAATCATTGGTATTCATCGGTCGAATTGGCACAACATGTTATTTTCAGCGCTTTGGGTGTACCGAACCTCAATGAAAACATCAACAGGGTTCACTCCTTTCCAACTAGTTTACGGTTTGGAAGCTGTGCTACCCATTGAATGCGAAATCCCGTCACTGCAAATGGCCATCGAGTTACTTCCAGCTACTTCCGAAGAGGAAAAGCATTTATTATACTTAGCTCAATTAGATGAGAATCGACGTGATGCTGCATTGGCGATCGAGACTCATGCAAAACGTATGAAAGCTCAGTATGATCGAAATGTGACCCCTCGAAATTTTTCGGAAGGAGACCTCGTGTTATTATATGATCAAGCTAATGATAAATTAGGTGCTGGAAAATTCATTCCTATGTGGCATGGGCACTATATTGTCAAGCGAAAGCTAGCAAAAGGGGCCTATGAGTTGGTAGACTTTGACGGGGACTCTTTGGGTAAACCCAGAAATGGACTTTACCTAAAGAGGTATTATGCTTAAAAGATGGGTATGGAGATTTTTAGTTAGGTTAGTTTTTCTTTCTAGCTGGTGTGTTTGTTAGTTTAGACAGTGTGCTTAGCCTAGAGAGTGTGTTTTTTCGTCATTATTCTGGCTTATCTTGGTTTTACTCTTGATGATGCAGATGTCGATGCCTTTCCAAACATACATTGGTTTTTAATGGTGCTTGTCGTAGTACACGGAATATCTCTTCCACAGCTTGGGTTATCTATTCGCCCTCTGACGAGTTAGTATCTATGCATGGGGTGAGCCTCGGTCAAACAACAAACAACATTTCCGAATACAGTGCAGTGACTGAGTTATTGTCTGAATCTATTTCATTTGGGATTCGGAGTTTGATAGTGAGGTTAGATTCTGAACTCGTTGTATTACAACTTAATAGAGTGTATGCCATTAGAAATCCAGTGTTGTTAAGGTTATTTTTGAGAGTGCGTCTCTTGGAACGTGAGTTTGATTACATTGAATATCAACATATTCCAAGGTCTTTAAATACATTAGCAGATGCAATTGCTTCTCGAATGTTAAATAGACATTTGCAATAATCATACATGTAAATTTAAAACCATTCCATAACATGATTTACAAGATAAGCCGGTAATCATGATATGTATATATATAGGAGTGTGTCAAAAAATACATCGTCTTCGATTATAGGTTGAAAAACACCTTATGATCGGCCAAAATGATAAGTACAAAAAACCAAAATGTCACATGTGTCTACAAAAACGACCATCCAATCACTAGTGATGATCTCTATATGACACCACTGCACGGGCCACCCTACACAAGAACCTCCTAAAAGGTCCTGGGACCCCGACTACATAGCGCTGAAGCCTGATTGGAATATCATCTATGGTAGTCTCCGGTATATCTGTTGTAAGACGCTCTAGGTCACTTTCCAACTCAGCCAAAGTCTCTGTGGCCTCGTCTTGTTGGGCCGGTGCCGCTACAACTGGTAGTCTCCTCTCGTAAGGCTGGAGATTGGCTGGACGTCATGGGCCTACATCTGCATTTTGAAAATTATTACTATCAGTTTTGAGACGATATAAAACAAACAAAAAAAATAGTTAGTTTAAAAACTTGTGGAAAATGAAGTTACCTGTATCATCCCATTGTTCTCCCGGTGGAAGAACCATGTCCGGATCTCCACGAAAATCAACTCCGGCATAAGGAAAATCCTGTATAGAAAAGACCTGGTCTTCTAACCAGCGAAAGTACTCCGGAGTAAATCGGACAACCTCCGTTCCCTCATCAGGATGACGGGCCATAACCGCAACCCATCGCATCAATTTGGGCTCTCGAGGAAGCCCAGCCTCAACAGTGAGCTGCTGTGGGATCAACATCGGAACCCTCTCGAAGCCAAAACTCACAACTAAAGCCCCATATCCAAAGGTCTTTAGCTCTCCATTTTTGGCTCTAGTCAGTTGGCCTTTTACATTGGCCAACACAGCATCACACCAGTTGAAAATGGTACCTCGATAGCAATCAATAGCCATCCGCATCTGGGATCCAGTAGCAATGTGTAAAGCGGCAGCCCCGCAAAGTCTGGTAACTGTAAAGGCAATCACCTTAAGTTTAGGACGAGATATAGTTTTGATCTCTATCCCCTTCTCCTGAGACTGAGTGTTACACAACTCTAGTTGGAGACTAGCGATAGACTGGCCACCTGGCCTAGTCCCGAACAGAGTCAAGTGTTCACCTCTCTTGGGCAAACCAGTGAGAAAATAGATATCTGCCGGCTCCATCTCAAGCTGGTGCCCTCCAATATAAAAACACTGGTCCTGAACGTTCCATCTTTCTACCAGCCACTCTAGAAAGCTCACTTGGGCCCTCATGCCAGGTATGGCCCAGTATTTATAAAGGCCGCATGCCTTCAAAGCATCAATTGACGGTTGATGATTAATGGCGGCCAAATCAACATCTTCGTGTTTTCTCTCATGCCAATCGAGCATGGTGAACAATCTACATGCCAAAAAACATCCATTAGATTCCATAAAATCAAACATTTTTGGTCCATTTTGGAGAATTTGGGATTTAAAAACTCGTTGCGCGGAGTACGCACCCCGCCTTTAGGAACAGAGCATGGGTACGCAGGGTCCCTAAAGGCAAGGTGCGTACTCCCAACATTTTTCCAACTGAGAAAATGTCGGGGTACGCAGGTCCCTAGTGTGGTGCCTGCGTACCCCGAGAGGCGGTCTTTGAAACCCCAAAACCTCCAAAAAATGAAATATGGGGCCTAAAAAGATTTCTAAATGGATGAAATTGAAGAGGAGGATGTTGAAAATTACCTGGAAGAGACGGCGTTCGATTTCGACGGTCGTATTCTCCGCAATATCCACGGGAAGTTTCTTGTCAAAAGCCCTTTTTCTCTCCTCAACAGTAAAATGGTAAAAATGAATTGGTAAAAGCCCTTTTTATAGGTTTTTTGGGTAAATAAATGGTAAATTTGTTTATTTTTCACCATGAAAAAGTATTTTTCAAAGTATTTCTATCTATCTTCAATAGGTATGAGTAATGTGTTGGTTTTTGTGCAGGATAAAGGATTTTCAGGGAAAATTGTCATTTTTTACAAACAAAAACATCAGAGTCATCTTTAAGCCCTTTTCTGACTCCTAAAACATGAAAAGATTGCCAGATTTTTGTCGTTTCAAATTCGATATTGGAAATAAAACGACGTGTCCTTGATCGCTTTTTACTTTTCAGATCAGAGACACTAATCATGAAAGTACTCCTTGGTCGTAAAGATCAAGCGGTTCTCTCAAGTATTATTTTATACTTTTTCGGGCTTGGGAGACACAAATTTACGAAAAAGGTCAACCCTGGAGTCTTCTTAAGTTTTTCAGACTCTCTAAAATTGAAAAACGCCAAGTTTCTCCTATACTGGACTCGTTAAAATTTCACAGTAAAGGACCTGTTCGATTACAAACAGGAACGGACCACTCCTTCTTAGGGTTCGAATCTAAACTAAGTTGGACTCATTCGAAGGATGAGCTTATAATCAAGCAAATGTTATCCTCCTCAAGCTTTTAAAATATAAAGAGGTACTTGCCAGAAATGGTGGGGGAAAAGAGAGAAAAATGAGCCTATTTGTTATCCTTTGTCTCGAAAAAACCTTATCACCACTCTTGAACACGACACTTTTCATTCACCTGGGTTGGGAAATCCTTTGCCTAATAGTTGATCAAACCACATTGAAAGTCTTTAGCCGGTTTCTGGGTATTAACTTTGGGTCAATTGTCACCAAGCCATCTGTTGTGTCATTATGTGTTCAAGAGGTCACTGCAAATAAACCATTCATCTGCAAAATATCCGTCATCCATCTTGACCATCCCTGAGTCAGTCCTTACAACTACATTTCTTCAACTTGATCTATGATTTCGTGTTGTGGGCTTGCCTACGACGGATCGCTTTCAATCGACATCAGCACATTATCTACAAAGATGATCTAGGAATCATCAGTACCTTGAAATCTGCATGCCTCAATGGTAGGTTTCTCGCCTTTGACGACAGGTTACATCAATGACCTTCGATCAAGGGGTTCCGTGACATTTTCGACATCAACACATTCATTCACATCTCATGGATTGTACTGGGTACTTTGAGAACCATTGACATCACTGGTGATCTCTCTCACACTTGTTAACAATTTACATCATTGACTGGTAATCAAGTGGTTTCTACCATGTTCGACATCAACTCATTTATTCGCATGGATAGAATTGTACTGTTTCGGGAAGTAGAAATGAAGACCCTGGATCTAGTTTCCGCCATCCAGGCTGCGAGGAGTTTTGTATTCATTATATAGTAGACTAATTATAAACAGATGGTTGCATCCATACTGTGTCTACATGTGTCTATGATTATGATGTACTGCGAAATCATTCCTATATCAGAGCAGTAGTTAGTTTGTTAGTTAAAGTTTTTGATCTGAGTATGGGAATACCTACCTCAGTGATGATATGATCTCATATATGTATTTTGTGTTGAATATTTGCAGGTTCCGATTGGGCTCTCCACAAGATAATCCTCGAAATGATAAAGTGCTTCACTCTTCCTAGATGATATAAAACCCTAATCTACTACAGACCTCGCACTTTAGGGGGCAATCTGTTACACTAAAATTTGTCACCATGACTATTTGCAGTCAGTATGGCTCCATCAACAACCATACTGTCCTCCTTGGCAAGTCTTATACTTATGTCAAACTCCAAAAAAGAGAGAAAGTCTTTAAAAGTCAATATAACTCTGGTTACGCAGTTTCTCTTACTCTTACCTGCGTGTACGCACCTCAAGTACATAATACCTGCGTACTTGTACGCTCTGTCTGTAAAGGGGTGGGTGCGTACTCCTGTAAAGGTCAAAAGGCGAAGTTTTACTTCAAAAAACTTACTTGTGGTCGATTCTAGAGCATTCTAGAAGATGGTTTGACGTGGATTGAGCGCCTCCAGATGGTTCATGCATCCTAATGAAAGAGGAACTTATCCCATGAAGAGGGGAGCTATCCCTTTGAAAGAGGAGCTTATCCCATTGATGTTGGACCTGTTTAACTTCCTCCAAAGCATTATAAATACAGGCATTGGGCCAAAGGGAGGGGAGGTTGAAAGCTGAACATTCCTAAGGGTAGATGCTGCTGAAATTAGGACTCCCTTATAGAGCTTGAGAGGACAGATCCCAATCCTTTCTTAGCTTCATTTGGAAGTGGGTGAGCTGATCAAAGTAGAGGAGAACTCTTGCTGGACCCTGGGAGGGACCTGCACAACACCAAGGCACTAGTTGTAATGGTTTCTTTTGTTTCCAATTAATACAATTAAGTTCATTTTTCTCAACAAGTTGTTATATATAATTTGTTTCATAAAATCCTTGGTCTTTATGATGAATATGTTTTATTATATGAGTTATTCAGGTGCTATGTAATCGTTTGCTTGTTAGTGAATGCAGGCTTCAAGGAGAAGGAGCTCATCTGGATCGAAGAGGCTTAGCTGCTACAAATAGTGTTGGACTAGAGGTAATCCTTAAACACCTGGTTGCTTTTATTTTAAATGCATATTTAGGGAAAGATAGTGCTTGATTGTTTTGTTTGTCACTAGAAAAGCCTTGTTTTCTAGGGAGGTCGGTTTTGTTCGCAAAATTGACTCTTTCCGCATGACACAATTCCATAAGAATCTTTTGTTTTAGCTGGGAATTCTTACAGAGGTATAAGCGATCTTTGTATCGTAACGAATCATTTTGCCAGCTAAATGTATTAGATGTACTGGAATCTTGTTGTATATTTCGAATAAGTTCCCACACTTCTTCATCATTCTTCCATTCCTCCCTTGCTTCGTTTATCCAATCTGGTTGGATAATAGAAATGGCGCACAACAATGCTTCCACATCCTCATCCTTTCTTAAGAGTGCATATACCACCACATTTTGCTTCCCTTTTTTGTAGATGATTTCAAAGTCATAACCCAACATCTTTGTGACCCACTTTTGTTGCTCTTCAGAGGATAATCTTTGTTCTAAAAAGTATATAAGGCTATCATGATCCATTTTTACCTTGAAGTGTCTTCCCATTAGGTAGGGTCACCATTTCTTAAGTGCATGGAGTATTGCCAACATTTCCTTCTCATAAATAGCTTTTCTTAAAATTTTTCCCTTGATTGGACGACTTTCAAAAGCAATGGGTCTTTCATCTTGCATTAGAAAAGCACCAATTTCATTTCCTGAAGCATCACATTCCACAATAAAGGTTTTTGTGAAGTCCGGTGTAGCTAAGACCCGTGGTTGGCACATTTCCTCTTTAAGATGTTCAAAGGCCTTTGTTGCTTCCGGAGTCCATGAAAATGCATCTTTCTTCAATAATGTTGTTAGAGGTGCTGCTATTCTCCCATAATTCTTAACAAATTTGCGATAATACCTTGTCAAACCAAGAAATCCTCGCAGATGCTTTATGGATGTGGGGATTTTCCATTCCTTAATGGCTTTAATTTTGCTAGGGTCTACCTTAACTCCTTCATGAGATACAATATGACCCAAATATTCCACCTCCTAGACTCCAAAGAAACATTTGGATCTTTTTGCATATAATTGTTTCTCCTCCAATAGTTGTAGCACCTTGTCAACATGTTCAACATGATCCTTCCAAGACTTGTTGTAGATTAGTATATCATCAAAAAATACTAACACAAATTTTCTAAGGAATGGTTTGAAAATTGAATTCATCAAACCTTGAAATTTTGAAGGTGCATTGGTAAGGCGAAAAGGCATGACCAAAAATTCATAATGACCCTCATGAGTTCTAAATTCCGTTTTCAGAATGTCTTCAATCTTCATTCTGATTTGATGATATCCTGAACGAAGATCCAACTTGGTGAAGTAAATTGATCCATGCAATTCATCCAGTAATTCATCAATGACAGGAATGGGGAACTTATCTTTAATAGTGAGCTTGTTGAGCTCCCTATAATCCGGACACATGCGGCATGATCCATCCTTCTTGTGCACCAATACTACTGGAGCAGAGAAAGAACTTTGAATTGGTTGAATTATACCAGCGTCTAACATTTCTGCAACCATACGTTCAATTTCACTTTTTTGGACATAGGGATATCTATACGGCCTGATGTTTGGAGGAACACTTCCTGGAATCAGATGAATAGCATGATCATGATCACGCATAGGTGGGAGACCCTTGGGAGTCTCAAATACCTTGGAATGATTGTCCAGGACTTTTTGGAGATCTGGAGAAATAGATGATTCCAATGTGGAAACATCTAGCGAGCATAATTGTGCAATTACACCTCTTTGCTCCTTTTTTAGAAGCTTTGTCATACCATGAGAGCTGATTATCTTTCCTAGTTTTCCTGCAATACCCCTTAATTCAACTTCCTTTCCTTCCGTAGAAAATTTGATGAAAAGTTCTTGAAAATTAAAAGTTATTGTACCCAAGGATTATAGCCATTGGACTCCTAGTACAACATCAACACCTCCCATTGGAATGGAAAGCATTGGGCTAGTCAATACATATTCTCCCATGGATAGCTTGATATTAAGGCACCTTCCAGAGAAATTTATTGTTCCTCCATTTGCAATCATCACTTGACACTCTGGTGCTGGATATAAGCAGCAATTCAATTCTTTTGCTACCCTACAATGAATAAAATTGTGGGTGCTTCCTGAATCAATCAACACTATTACCTTTTTCTTCTTTATTTGTCCTTCTATCTTGATGGTTTGAGGAGTGGTAATTCCCGCCAATGCATTACAAGATATGGTCGGATTTATTTGTTCTCCATCTAGGCTTTTTTCCTGGAGTATATCTTCTTCTTTTGACCTTTCTTGCTCTTTTTCTTCTTCCTCTTCATAATCTATGTAGAATAATTTCTTCTCAGCACACTTATGACCTTTAGTGTATTTGCTATCACAACTGTAACAAAGCCCTTTTGCTATTTTTTCTTCCAATTGTTGTGGTGTCAACCTTATATGTTGTGGAAGACTGGGGGCAACAACACTTCCGTATTTATAGTTGTGAGTGGTATGCTTCCTGGTTGCCATAATTTTGCTTTCCATTTTTCTTGCTAACCTGAATATCTTCTCTAATGAATCAGGTTCCCAAAGGCGAACATCATGTCAGATATTATCCTTTAAAGACCCTATGAACACATCAATCCTATGCTCGTCTAGAATATCTTTTACCCTTATGTTCAATTTTTGGAACTCCTCAATGTGCTCCATTACTGAACCCTTTTGTTTGAGACTTATCAATTGGCTAAAAAAAGTGTTGCTTTTTGTATCTTCATAATGTGCTATCAATTCTTCCATAAAAATTTCCCAAGTGATAAATTCTTTAGGAGAGCAAAGCCATTGATACCATACAAACTGATTTGGTTCCAAATATATAGTTTCCATACGTACCTTTTGTGTGTTTTGCACATTATTGATATCTAAGAACTACTCCATCTGTAATATCCATGTGGCGGGATCCTTGCCATCAAACTTCCTCATATCGATTTTTGGAATATGGTGGGTCTTCGATCCAAAATTAGAGTCTATGGAATCATGATTAACATTACTTTTGTTCACATCATGAGTTTCCTTTACAACCTTTTCACCATTAGTAAGTATTTCTTGTAGAAAATTTGTCAAATCTGTCTTCAAATTTTCCACGTCTGTCTTCAAATCTGTCTTCAAATCTGCCATGTCTCTCTTCAAATCTGTCTTCGAATCATCCATCTTAGCTTCCATGCCCTTTATCTTAGATTCCACGCCATTTATCTTAGATTCTACGCCATTTATCTTAGCTTCTATTAGCTTTTGTGAGCGTGACATTTGTTGCACTTGTTCTTGTAATTTTGATATATCATGTAGCATTTCTTCCTCTTCTTCATGAGTCATGCTAGAGCTTTCATGTTCCTTACTAGGTGTTTGCATTTTCTTTCCTCGGGGCATCAGTTACCGATAATAATTCTTTACTACGCCCTTTGAATTCCTTCAAACCCAGCTTACACAAAAATTAAAAAAAAAAAAAACTACACACCTTTTTTCACTTTGTAGAAGCCTGATATTGAATCTGATGTATCTCTGTAATTCCAGATCCTCCAATTCTGAAATTGTGACCTATAGTAGCCTCCTGTGTCCTCTTTCCAATGCCACAAGTCTGACCAATTTGGATTCTCCAAGGAAGAGTTATGTGAAATCTCCCACAGTGACTTGATTATAGACTAGTTCAGTAGAGCGCACTTGTACAACGTGCCACGAGTCACTGTTTCAACCTATGGATCTGAAAAATGCATACAAGAAACTACAGTCCGTCCTTTTTCTGTACCTTCTTACGAAATTTCAATATGATCCCCAGAGAGAAATTTATGACGATTTTCCCCAGATCACCTGTTTTGAATGTAATTCAGGAGTCTGCAAAAATACCAACTTCCTCAGATCATATCTCCGCACATATCACGCGAACATCTTTGAAATTCGGACCCAAGGTTCAGCGTGATTTCTTCTCAAATGGGTTTTTTTTGCGACTTCTGAAATGTCAGATAAAAAACGTTATAGCAAAAATGCCACGATGACCTGTTTGGAGCAGCGAAACCCTAGAATCCAAAGCTCTAATACCAAATGTTATGAAACCAGCTCAAGAAAAGATAGAAAAGATAGATCAACGCCTTAGAATTTAGCCTCTTTGAGGGGGCAACCTCCTTTACATTACATAAATGAACAATTATTGGATGATAAAAATGACAAAACCTCCTTTCTATATATAGGAGTCTAAGGAGTCACAATATAATCCAGCCGACCTAACAATAATAATATAAATCCACAAAAATAACAATAGACAGATTCTATGGGGCACAGAAATAACAACATGGGGGTAATATGGGCACAACAATATAAATAAGGGGTATAACTACAATAGTAATGGGGTAATCACTAGTATTATAGGGACCCAATAGAGCACTAATACTATGTAGTGTGCAATCCTAGGATGAAGGAACTATGCATTGCATAGTGCCAAGAGGCAAGGTTTCTACCTAAGGGTTTATATTGTGCAATGCACAGTTCAGGATGGCTAGATGAGGCAAAGTTGGTTGGTCAGAAAGTTTTCCAAATTTGACTAAGTGTGGGAATCATGAGGCTTGTGTGACAATGACAAGAATTGATTGTGATCACAAACTTAGAATACTTGATGACATAATGTAGATAATACAAAAATACTTAACAACATACCTCCCTTAGTGCAACAACATTGCGACGACAAGTGCGACACCTAAGATACACTTTACGATGACCATGACGACACTTGTGCAATAGTAATTAAAACTTCGAGAATGAGTGTGACACATGTTTACATGGTAAGACCAACTAATTTACACAAATATTACCCCTTGAAACCACCAAGACTAGCTTTCAAGGGATGTATGACACATGACATGAAAAAATACCACACTTTTATTTTCTTACAAATGGGACCAAAACACTTAGAGAAAACACATGCAATGAGTCTTAATGTTTGTGATGACAATGTGCAAGATCAAGGTAGGCTCCCAGACTTGGGTGTAGGACAAAATTTTGGAGGGTGTTGTAGCAGTGACAACACATAGGAAAGGTTTTTCAGCTAACTATTCCTACACACCTAAGCCTAAATTCTTGAAAACAACTTGACAACTTCTTCAAAATAAGCATACCCAACTAACATTTATAAGGTAATTATGATTTTATTTCTGTAAATGTTAACTATAACCATATAGGCCCCTCTTGGGGCATTGAATATTAAAGTACAATACATAAATAATATTTTAAAAACCATGATGGAGACAATAACAAAGTCTAAGAGATGCAAAGAAAGGGGTTTTCACTTAATAATTTTTACAATTTTTTCAAACAGAGAAAAATAGTCTATGGCTAGAGTAAGGAGTTGTCTATAAATTGAAACCCTGTCATGCATTACAGTTCACTAAGTGTAAGCCCGCAGGCGATCCTAGCACCCCAAAAGCCTAACAAAACATTAAAGGGTAAATAAGAACTTGTATCCATTGTAAAAAGACAAATGAAAGAAAGAACCCTCAAACCCTTCTAGGAAACTTCCATAAAAAAGAACGCATTTCCATTGAAGGCTTACTTGCAATGAAATTGAGCAAAATTCAAACTATTTTAGTTCCTAAAAAATATCATCAAAAGGAAAGACAAATAACTACCAAGGTTTTGAAAAAATAAACATACCCATGAATATGGAGAAGTGATGCCCATTCTTACAAGGAAATAAATTAAGCCAATCCTCACCATAAGCCATTCGATCGATTGAGTAAAAATCCGTAAGAAATGACAATATCAAAGTTATGTTTTGTTAAAATCACCTTGAGAAAAATTTCCATAAAAATCCTCTTGGAGTAGCTGGAGTTGAATTAAAAATCACATGAATATTAACATTGTGATGAATAAAGCATTAACACAGACCTATGACCCTTGCAAACATGTTTGAAAAATAAGTAAAGAAGTGTTTCGAAGATAATCACTGGGTATGCTAAAAACCCATATGAAATGTAAAGGAAAAAGAATTTGGAAAGGAAAATTACTAGGTAAGCAAAATAATAACCCATCAAGAGAATGCACGTACTCACCTTAGATCCTAGAAGATTATCTAAGAAAAATTAACCTTAATTTGACAAGAATCCCTTCATGCAAAGGGTAAAAAATCATTTAGTTACAATAGGTTTTGAAGATTTCGCAGAGCCCATCTTCGTAGTCGGAACAATGAAAAAATGAAACATTGATGATGAGATGTGGTAGGGTAGTTACCCTAACCATAATCTAAGTAATGTACACCATCAATCCTTTAGGAAGATCTATGTCATCAAAATCCCTAGCTAGTTAGGGTCCATGCAGGTAGTGTTGACCCCAAGCTATCCAAACTAAATCACCCATATATATTACCAAGAGATCCATTTGATGCAGAAAAAATAACCTCTTCCTGCAAATTCTAACTCTCTACTTCTATGATGTCAATGCAATACTGTCATCAAGATGCCCACATACCTTTAACCACTTTTTAATCTCATTCTTTGTTCCTGCAATAAAACAAACACATAAAAACTCTATGCACCCTCACTTGTGATATTTAAACCTCATATCATTTAATTTCAATCCCATTTACAAGATTTGAAACTCTATTTAATTCCATATTACAGATAAAATTGGAATTCCTCAGTCATGTTGTTATCACCTAAAAAAATATCACCTAGCCATTTATAACTAGGTGGATTGAAGTACACCATGTAGGATTAATTTTATCATAGTAAAATCACTTTCACCATGGGAAATAATTTAGTAAACCATTTTTATTCAATTATTTCTGATTAAAATTTAAAAACCCCATGAGAATTATTTAATAAATCCTTATTTATTTAATTTTCTCTAGGAATAATTATTAAATCATTATTCGATAATTATTCCTTGTCACATTTGACAAAATCACCTCACAATAATTAAATAAATCGTTATTTATTTATTATTCCTTAATTTCAATTTTTGAATAGTTGTTATCACTATTTAATAATTTTTTCTATTTCACACTTTTCTTAATCCTTGTGTAATAATTAATAAATCATTTTATTTGTTAATTATTTCTAAATAAAGATATTTGACCATTTTTAATATCTTTTTTCTCTCCAAAAAATATAATAAAGTATTCCTAATGGTTATATATTGATTTGATCAATATTATTTTATTATTTTCCATTTTCAGGGTCAACCCAATACTATGTTATAAATAAGAGGGTTTTTCATTCATTCTTCACCATGATCACTATCATCATCACCACTATCACCACTTTGCATTTGAACTCCCATTTGTGTTCTACTCTTTTGTTTTGTTTTTTCACAACTTGAAAGAGAAACAGATTGCTAAAGCACAAGGACATCTAAGGACCCATCCCACGAAGAGGGATTTGTAGGTCCACGTTGTAGATCTCCTTCACCAGGTGTTTTTTAATAAAAGATAATTCATTTAAAAAAGTCTTCTTCTACTGAGTTATTACATCAGATATTTCTTATTGTTTTCTATTTTGGATTGTATACAATCTTTTTGTTGCAGGGTTTTCTCGTTTTATTATTGTAGATTTGAAGCGTAAATAGCCACATCTTGTTGTGAGGGTCACTTTTCACTAGTGACTTAAGTGAATATTTTTGGTACATATGCTAAGAATTTTCATACTCACAAATGATGACTCCACTAGTGTAGTAATTAAGATCATTGGTGACTATCGTTTTAGAAATTTTTAGTGTTTTTCCAAATATTTTTAGCATGTCAATTTCTATTTTTAGATCTACTTTGTTTTCTGGAAAATTCTCGAGCTCTGTTGGTTTTCTAGATCTTTCTTCAGGTCACAAGTACCAGTTGAGCAGGAGATGACATAATTTAGGTGAGATCTACCGACCGATATTCCCAGGAGAAAAACAATATTTTCAGCCCCTTTTTTGCATTCTAGAACACACTTTTGGCCCAGTTTACTATGCTTTGCATTGATTCCAAGTCAGTACCTGTGTTTTGTACTTTTTTCAGAAAAGAATTTAGAATTTTTCCATAATTGTCGATTGTGTTGTGTGTTGGCTGTGAAGGGTTTCTTCTCTCTTTTGAGTCATCCCTAGGCCTATATTCTTATTTTTTTCTCTTTCTGGAATGAAAAACCCCCCTAGGATTTAGAGTACACCTCCACCTTTCTAGGATGATATTTTCTAAGTTGAGGAGTCTAGGGTACACCATTTTTAGCCATTGATTTTGAGAAGTTTTTCCACTGTTATACAACCCTTTTGTATAGGTTTATTTACCATTTTAATCCCTTTATGTTTTGTTTTTTTCCTTTCCCCCTTAGGATTCCCATGAGTATGCTAGGTTTTAGAGCTTCTTTCCTATCCTTTGTGGCATTTTTCACCTCTAACATTTATTGTTTGTTTGCATCATTTAAAACAAAATTGTGCCTTTAGATCATAGTCCCTTAGACATTAGATCCTTTGGCCATTTATGTGTCTTTGAGTAATTTGTTTTCCTCCTATTTTCTAGCTATTTAATAACGTTTTTGGATCGTGTTTTTGTGCTTTATTTGTTGTTTATTTTTCTATACATTTTTAGCATTAATTACAATTTTTTGACACTTTATTTTCAGCAGCACATGGCATCATAAAACATGCTCAATTAACTCATCCACTTGAGACATCATTTTAACACACTCACACCCTAAGCGAATGTGGGCTTGTTTAACACCACCAAGCCAAAACTTGAAACACTACAACTTAATAATTCAAGACACATAGATTAAGGCCACTTGGGCACTAGGGCCAAACAATCTATGTAGTTTAGGGGTAGGATTAGTGGGATAGGCTTCCAATAACACCCATCTATCATTGATACATATAAGGTTGACATATTAGGGAGATTAAAATACTTCACCATACCAAGATCCAAAGCCAAAGTGCATCAAAAAATTGATTAAGAGGTGGTTAGGCTAGCTCATCGTGCAAGCATTTCTCCTCGGGCCTACCCAACCCATGGCAAGGAATCTCGCGCATTGGCTGATCAACAAGAATTTCAAGATCCTATAGGACTGGATGTGGATACCAGTTGGTTATCTACCCCACCTTTGTCTGGACAACTCTGCTTGTGGGGATCAGATTCCATGAAGTAAGAATTGTTTTGGAGGACCATCTAAAATAATAGATTTAGGATTTGTTTGAGGATTTAGATAACTTATAAGCTAGAGGTAATTTTTCTTTGATAAAACATGTTTTCTTGAATTAGGGTAGCATCTTAATATAGTTAGTTTACACTTTTCACCACTGCACTGGGTGTTTTCTTGTTGTTTGTTACTCGTTTTCTCCTATCATCCCCTTTTAGTCTATTAAGTCATCTTTGTATTGACATCATTGTGCCCCCTTGATGTTTGACATTGAGACTTCGTGGCCTTCATCCCCAGTTTCCTTTAGAACATCTTACTCCTTCCCATCCAGTTAAAGTTCATCCTCCTATTCCTCCATCAAGTCCTCATTATGAATTTGGTTCTCCTAATTCTTCTATTTCTTCCTTTGATTCTGTGTCTTCCCATCCACGTGTCGCCACCATGTTAGGCACCAACGTGGGTGTGGGAAACCCTAGTGGTAACTATTGTGGTAACCCAAGTAACTCCATAAAGAACCTCTACCAATATGGTCACTCCTACTCCATTGTTTCCTTTTATGGCTAGTTTGAGCTTCCTTGATTTCACCCATCTCATCAATGACCCTCTTCTCCATGACCCCAGTTGGCCTGCTATGCCTATCAATATTCCTTGATACATCCCAAAGTTCGAAGGTAATCTTGGAGAAGATCCCAAAAATCATGTTCACTCATTTCATATGTGTTGTTCATCCAATTCCATCACTAAAGACGCCATTTGTCTTCGTTTGTTCCAAGGAACCCTTACTGGAGCCACTGCCAAGTGGTATGTGGACCATCCACATGCCTCCCATTCCACCTTCATAACTCTAGCTAAATATTTTCTATCATAATTCTAGATACCCCTCTGATATGACACTGGTACCAAACTCTTGACCTCTTTATGTCAAACTTCTATCACCCTCATATCTGACCATGTTCAAGAATGGCAGAAAAGGAGGAGCATATGTAAAGCTCCTAAATTTCAAGATCGTGTCTACATGGATTGGTTCCTTAGATCGATCCCCCCCCCATTGGTAAATATGTCACTTCCCACCTCCCCCAGTCTGAGCAAGATGCACTCCAAGTAGCTTTGAAATATGACCTGATCTATGCATAATCAGGATATGTTTATGTTGTCATTCTCGATGTACCTCGGCCTGGCATTGCTAATGCACTAAGGGAATCTCATGCCGTTAATGGTGTTGGATCCATTTTACACCCTCAACCTGAAACATATGCTCCACTTCCGATGAGTTACGGTCAACCCCAAGGGGGACTAGTTCCTCTTACACCTATCCCCCTCCCAATACGTCTTATGGAAACGCTTATCCATGTCCCAACATGTCATACACATATCCCCATCAACATCATTTGATGCCAAGGACAACTATTGCTCCACCTATTTATCCTAATTTTTCCAAATCTCCTTACTATCCATATGCTACCTAGTGCTCCATCCCCTCTAGCACCAACGCCCCAGACCCCCATGCCTCCTCCACCTTTACCATAGCAGTAACCTCCCCCTCAAGGTCAAGTGTATTCTTAGCACAGTGCAATCAATACCCCCAAAACCAAGAAATAGAACAAGGGCAAAGGTATTTGGAACCAACCATTTGAAGGTAATGAGGGTCCATCGCCTAATACCCCTAATGGAAACCAACCTAATCCTACAATCTAGTATAAAGGAGGACAACCCAAACAAAACAAGGCTCTTTGTACAAATAAACCTTGTGTTTGTTGTGGTGTATTTGGCCATTATACCCATGAGTGTCCCCTTTTACCTCATATGTGCCAAGTGTGGGAAGCTCAAGTAGCTTCATCTAGAGGACCTCAGCCCATTGCTTAACCTCCTCCTCCATCTCAAATGGTTGTGCTTACCAATCCTTTTGCTCATCAAGGATATATCACTTCTCCACCTCCACAAGGTCATGCAGCTCCTCTACCTTCACAATATATTCCCAATGATCGACAGATCCTTATAATGAATTTTGACAAATTCAATACCAAACAAGTCATCCTTCAGACTCAGTCGTGGCAGCATGACAAGCCCCCTACAAAGTCAACAAATAATTCCCAAACTAAAGTCTCAATTGAGCCTCTATCATCATGAAATGGTACCTTACATATCCCTCCTCCTAAGGTAAAGTTTGTCCCTAATATCCCTAAAGGTCCATTACATCAAAAAACTACTTCTTCTAAAGTTTCCCTTACAGATAGCATAGTAGATGACTTGGTGCAGTCTCCTGCTACCATGTTAATGCTAGAAGTCCTCTAGAAATGCCCATCCCAATGGAAATCTCTACTATTTTCTTGGGTGTTTTTTTATCCTTATGAAGATCCTATGATTGTCTTTGACGTTGAAAAAGTGAAACATCCCCCCCTTCCTTCATCTGTTTCCTTTAAAATACTAGTCTCCATATGAAATGCCACTATTCAGTGGTGTATCATAGACAAAGGTGCCTCCACATCTATGATGGATGTTAGTTTTTGGAAGTAGTTTGATTCATCTAACTTGTCCCCATCCACCATCACTCTTCTTTCTTGGGATGATCATCCCTCCCAACCCCTTGACTTATATCACAACTGTCCAATTACTATTGCTAGTAAGATAGTATCCATTGAAATCAAGGCCATTGACCCCCCATTAGATTATAACATCCTCTTACGTTGTAGTTACACCTATTCCATGTACATTTTCGCATTTGTGGTGTTTCGCAAGATGTGATTTCTTCATAATGGAAATATCATCATTATCGATCAGTTGACTTACTATGATACTAAGTCTCAGACATCCCCTCAGTACACTATCTCATTGATGACTAGTAATACGACTGTCTCATCCCCCACCAATGTTTCACCTTGAGTCTACAAAGATTCCACGATGCTTGGTTCTTATTATGGTCCGCCACCTACACCCTTGGAGCCTAAGTCTTCTAGTGTTTGCATGATTTAAGCATCAAGGGCTGCCCACAAGTGATCTAGTATGGCTTCCCAACAACCAACACCTCCACAACCTACTGCACCCAACTCAACCCAACCTTTAAGTATTATTCCTCAACGTATATTTCCTTCTACTAGTATCTCTCCTAATCCTTTCCCACTTGGAATCATTCCCTCGGGTCTTAACCATCTAGGAGAAGTTCCCCAGGTCATTACCCTTCTAGTCAGATAAATTTCTTATACAAGCCCCATGGAATTTATTCTACACATGTCATGGCTACATTGAGTTTACCTAAAATTACCTTTGGGACCCTAGTATGGTACATTTATCCTCCCACAAACACTCCTCCTGATCAACCCAAACCTTGCATTTCTTTGACCCTAGTTCAACCTGTTGTTCCTACCCCTTCCTTTACTTTAGTTCTAAAGAAACCTAAACCAGAACCTACTCCTATTGCAAAATCATCTGGTGAGGGGGGGAATCCCATAAAAGGGAAACTAAATACAACACACCCCAACCAACTCCAGCTCTTCCTGATCTGTCAAAGCCTACTCCTCCATGTGCTTTGTGTGATGTTGTTGGACATGCCACCAATAATTGTCCTAAGCTCCCTCATATCAAGAATGTGGTCTCTGATACCTTTACTGACTCCAATGTTCCTAAGGTTCATGTCACCTTACATGAGTCTACTAGGAAGAATAGATCCTTACGCATGAATCACTGTTGTGCTTTGTGTGAAACTATGGCCATTATTCTCATGAATGTCCCTGTCCCTAAGAATTTATAGATACACTTCAAGTCCTTCATGAGTTAGATTCCACTCATAGTGATTCCACCTCTCTTCTACCTATGGGTTTTGGTCCCACTCTTATGCCAGAACAAGAGGTCTCTCAAATACCCATCGCGATCCCTCCTCCTGATGTCGAGATGACAGATAGTGTCACCCCTATTCTATACTTGTCGTCATCCATGGGATCGATTTATTGGGATTATTTTTATGTTTCCTATTGTGATCCTGTCAAACCTTCTTTGAATAACACTTTGGTCTCAACATCGATAGATGTCACATCTACTAGTCATTTGTCTCCCCTTGTTGATGCTACGCATGTGAAGCTTGTCTCTCATGAAGATGCCTTAGGTAGCTCCTCTTCATCATGTGGTCTCTCTTCCTCCCTTCCTCCCATCTTTCATTCTAATGAAGACATCATGGAAGCCATGACAATCCCTGATTATCCTTGGGATGATATGCACCATCACACATACTTTCTTCCACAACAAACCCATGATAAATATGATGTGGAGTCTAAAGACTTCATCCATGGTGAGGTCAACTGGTTCAAAATCCCCATTCCTACACCAGATGCTTTTGAAGAAGGAAATATGGCTAATATCTCTCCCACCATCAAAATTAACATTTCAAATAAACAAAGGATCGAAGAAAATATCACCTTGGAGGCACAATCCACCCTAGAAGAAATTGATGTTTACACTACGTTATTCAAATAATTTTGTGATGTTTTCGCCTAGTATTATTCAAAGATGCCTAGGCTTGATCCCATCATTGTTGAAAATCACATTGACACTTGGCATGTTGTCACTTCTATCCACCAAAATAAAAGGCCTATCCATACTTCAAAATGTGAGGCTATCAAAGCCAAAATTGATAAGCTCAATAAGGTTGGTTTTATCTATCCCATTGAATACACCACATGGGTGTTTAATCATGTTCTCGTTCTAAAGAAACAAGGAACCATTCGAGTCTACACAAACTTTCGCAATCTGAAAAAAGCTTGTCCCATAACAACTTTCCCACACCTTTCATAGAACAAATCATTGATTAGTGTGCAAGGCATGAGGTTCTTTACTTTATGGATGGATTCTTTGGATATAACCCAATACGTATCAGTTATGCTAATCAACTTAAAACTACCTTCACTAGTTCGTGGGGAACTTTTTCTTATAGGGTAATGCCTTTTGGTTTAAATAATATTGGGGCCACTTTTTAGCATCCCTTGTCCTATTGTTTCCATGACTTGGATCATATTATCCTTGTGTATCTAGATGATCTCACCGCTCGTTCCAAGATTCAGTCGCAACACCTTCATGATTTGCATATCCTATTCCTTTGATGTCACTAGTATAAAATTCACCTCAATCCCCTTAAGTGTGTCTTTTGTGTTCCTATCGACTAACTTTTGGGCTTCTTTGTGTCCAAATATGGTATCACTCTTGACCCTATCAAATTTCAAACCATCCTCAAACTTCCTCCTCCTTGTACCCTTCACCTATTAGAGAGCCTCCAAGGCAAAGCCAACTTTATTCGTTGGTTTATTCCTGACTATGCCACCATTGTTTGTGGGTTTCTTAGACTGCTTAGATCTAACATTCCATTTGTTTTGGATGACCAAGTTCAATATTATTTTAATGCCATCAAACGTTCTCTTAATTCAACTCCCCTGATTAGCCCACCTAACATTTAAAGGGACATCATATTGTATATCTTAGCTTCCACTTATCTAGTCGTTGAGGTCCTAATCCAAGAATATGGTGTTGGGAATGAGCATATCATCTATTATGTTAGTAAGAACCTTAATGGTCCCCCTATGTCCTATTCACATGAAGAAAATTTGGTGTTGGCTCTTGTGTTCTCTATTTTAAAGCTTCGTCATTATATGCTTATGCATACCACAAAATTTATGACCAATTCTAACCCCATGGACTTCATGTTGAGTCGACGGATCATCAACAGGAGGTATTCTCATTAGATCATTATCCTTCAAGAGTTAGATCTCAAATTTGTCACTCCCAAGATTAAGAAAGGCTTATCCCTTGCTGAATTCATTTCTAAATTTCCTACTAGTGCGCTTGTTATGCCAGTAAATCATGACCTTCCAGATGAACACTTTTTCACTATTACCTTAGATGATCCTTGGTATGGAAACATCCTCACATATTTTCGAACCCATAAATTCACCCCCCATATTAACTATGATGATAAATGATGTATTAACATCAAGCCCCTCGTTATCTGCTCATCAGTTATGATATTTATCATCATGGTGTCGAAATTCTCCTTCGTAATTGTCTTAGCCATGTTGAAGCTGAGAAAGTTCTCAATGCATGTCATGGTGACACTTGTGGTGGTCACCTCTCTAGAATGGCCACTTCCCAAAAAATCGTGTGCACCGTGTTATCACTCAGGTTGTCCCCAGGTCGGAGTAAAGGATACGACCGAGGTAACCACAAGCCAACTTTGGACTGCATGTTCTAGCCCACTTGTAGTCAGAGAGGGCTCTCTCTTTATGATTTAGCTTTGTTGATGATGATTTTAGGCTAGCTATTGAGTTCAGGGATTTTTTTGTGTTTGTGTTTTGTTTCTGTTTTGGTGGGAAAATTGATGTTTTCAAGTAAAGAGGCAAGTGTAGTGTGAAAGTTTCAAACCATTGGGCATGGAGTCAAGGAAATAAGACTACTGGTGCGTTTTCTTGGTCACAAGAGGAATTAGGAGCAAGGTAGCTGCACATGAAACAATTTTCCAAATTTTAAAGGATGGAAAGAATGCTAAGGAAGGAGAGGCAATTAAGAATCTCTCAGTCAGCTTAACAGAGAAAGTGGATGATCTCTATTTAGGGGCAGTAAATAATCCCTAGATAACTATCAAACACATGTGAATAAGAGTAAATATGAGCCACAAGGAATTCATATTCATGTCCAGTTCATTTCAGATGAAAAAACATAAAGAGATAGAAAAAATTGAACCTAGAGTGCAGTTAAACAAGTTCTAAACTAATCTTTCTTTTTGCTATTTAGATGGTGAAAAATGAAAACAAAGGTAAGAGGCACTTATTGATTCAGGTTGCAGCACAAGAATTCCATCATTCTGTCTCTAGAGACCAGTAACAACACATCAGGCAGTCATTCTTCCAATCTCTTCAGCAATCTTTGATTAAAGAAAAGTATCAGACATACAGTGCGAGTCTCTAATGAAAAGTTATCAATCAACCAACCCTTGAAACAATACAGTGGGTGGTATATATAGGGAGGATTCTCAAAAAAATTTATTACAGCTGTGACCTAAGCCGGTCTGAAAGTAAATGATTACTTTAACCTAAACTTATAAATGCAAAAAATATCTATGAGCTGCACTGAGGGCAGCCGTATCAGAACTGAATCAATGCGTTGTCCTCGGTGGCTTGGTGTAGTGCTTCTGTAATAACTGCGGATGGACTTCTGTTCCATTGTAGTTTGGTGGCTTTAAGTGCTTTAACTGTGATTTGAGAGCTGGGATGGGCTTACACCTCCTGACTTGACTCTGCTGGAGGCCAATTAATGCTGACCTGCCTTGGGAACTGAAGATTTCCATTAAAAAATTAAATGATACTCTTTGCTGCTTCATCTCTCCTCTGATACTCTTTGACAAATGAATTGGGTTGGTTTCTCTCTCGCTGTGGGTCAAATCAAAACTTAATGGCCACTATTCGGCCCTCTGCTTTCTTTAGAATTGTCTTTTGTTCATCTCTGCATGCCTCGCGAAGAAAAACGGGTCATTCGGTGCCTTTTGGGCTTGCTGGGGGCTGCGCAATGAGGGATTTTCCATTTCGGCCCTTTTCCCATAGCCATGCGCGATTAGCGCTAGGCACTAATCGCGCATGAAAAACTGCCTCGGAATTTGAATCTAGGCCTCCTAAGCACGATTTTCGCCTTCCGCCTCAAAATTGATGATGACGTCAGCATGACATCAGCGGGTGGGACCATGGTATGGCGGATGACGTGGTAGGGTGACGTCAGCAGGATGACATCAGCATGTACGGTAGATGATGTGGCAGGATGCCGATGTTGTGCAGGTGATGTGGCGTGGTGACTCAGTAGGTATGTAGGACAGGATAGGTTACATGGGGCGCGCGTACAGAAGGCAGAAAGTGGTTTCATTGGACCGCTTTCTGTACGGGGACTGTATCCATCAGAGCCCCTCCGATGCAATAGGAAATGGACAAGTGTCTTTGGGTACGGTGGAAAAACCGCCTCGCTATCGGAAGCTAACGACCGAGCAGTGGGGCGCCTCCGAAATCACCAAGAGCCGTTGGATGGGGAGGGCTTGATCCGACGGTGGACGGAGCGCGGAGTTGGCGGGAGAATAATAGACGGACGCGCGAATATGCGAATCTTCATACGGCGCGGCAGGGGGGTTTAGAACTTAGGAAATGTGGGTTATGGGGTTGTTTAACGAGCGGGGTTAATGTTTTATGCACACAACTTTAGGTTAAAGGCGGAAAAGAGGGTTTTTTAGGGCTAGGGTTAGGGAAAAAGGTTGTTAGCATGACCAGGTGTCACACTAACTCCTGTTAGGACGCGGATGGGTTCATGATAGTCCCAGGTGGACTATGATGTCCCAGAACTGATAAATACATAGCTATAGTGCTAGAGGGTGGGGTATGTATATAGGGGAGTTGTTTAGTATAGATTTAGTAGGGGAAAGGGAAATCGATAGGGGGGCTATATAATATAGTTAGTAGTTAATATGGAAATGATGAGAAAATGCTAAGGTAAGGAACCTTAGGCCATTTTTGGGGGAATAGGACTTTGTAACGGAAGAATGGAAATCCTTGAGTGAAGCAGATCTTCACCAAGGCCAATGATGTGGAAAATGATGACTTAAGAGGCATCAAGCAGATCTTGACCTCTTTTGGGAAAATTAGTGAGTGATTTGGGGAATAAGAATGAACAGGGGAGTTAGTTATGTCCAGCTTGACTTCCTCCAGATGAAAACTGCATCATGGCTGTGATCTGAAAAGATATAAGACTTAGAAACACAAAATTGATCATGAATCATCATTCTGCAACCTCAAAAACTACCTACTCAGCCTACCATCCTAACATTTTTTCTTCTCTTTGGTTTGGGTGCACTTAGACTTGCAGACCCAGATTTACAAATTTTTCTTTTTTTTCTGTTATCCTATCTAAGTCTACACTTATTTCTGCCAAGGGCCCAGATTAAGCAGTTGGGCTCCTTTGATTCTCTACCTATCTACAAATCTGCCAAGATTAAACTGTTTGGACAGATATCATTCTCTATATTCTAAAAACGGAAATTGAAACCTAGGGAGACCAAGTTTAAGCTGTTTGGCCCTCCCTTTTATAGAACAAAATGGTTGAGTCATCGAAATTGGAATTCAGCAGTGGCATTTGGATTGGCAAACTTTCACAGTGTCTTCTTTAACCTCTTTTTGGAAATATGGAACACTGCAGCATGCGAAGTATGACATATTTGGAATGTAAAAATGTCAATCATGAAAAATGAACACCTATCGCAACAGGAGGCTAACAGTGGCTCTACTTGGGGATGGCTTTTCCTTGTGAAAAGCCAAGAACAGCAAGTCAGAATGCCTTGATCTTCTGTGGTTGCTGTGGATTGAAGGAACTTCTTTATGTTGGTTGTTAGATAATTAAAACTTTGTAATATAAGCAACCTCCTCCTCAACTAAAATATTGTGCAATGCATAGCACTGCCTGCTTTCTTCTGCGTGCTTGCTATTATGTAGAACGTTGCTTGAGCATTGCGTTTGAAACATTTTCAAAACATGGATCAAAACTAATATGTTTGCTTTACTTTGCTTTGACCAAGGGTGTTGATATGTACTGAAATACTGCTCTGTTTTGCTACCTTTGACTGAAGATTACCAACAATTTCCCTTTACCATGAGTTGTGTGATGTGACTGTGTCATTTTTGCTGTTTTGTTGAGGTTAGTGCAGAGACAGAGCTTTTGAACTGGAGCGCTTGTATTGGCTATGTCTTCTCAAAATTTACTGCTGCTCCCTTGACAATGGGTTTGCTTATAAAAAAAAAGTGAAAACAAAGTGCTGATATATACAAATATCGTTGTACAAAAGATATATACAAATCTGCACTGTGTCCCTTAAAAGGGATCATGGTAATGTTTCAGCATACGGCCATTGACAGGGCCTTCTTCAACAGAACAATCCCCTACAGACTTGAGAAAATAAGTGTTATTTCCCTGAACAGCAGAAATAATGAATGGTCCCTTCCATAAAAAATCAAACTTGGCATGTTTCCCCTTGTCTTCTCTTCGTGAGTCCCACCTTAGAACTTTGTCACCAATGAAGAAATCCTCAGCTTTAGCTCTCTTATCAAACATCTTTTTGAGTTTTTCTTGCAAAATTTGAGCTCTGCCATAAACTTTTTCTCTGGTTTGCTGAAGATGAATGGTCTGATTTATCCTTCTTTGAATGTCATTTGGTTCAGCCTGAATTTCCTGTAACAGTCTGATAGTAGGAATGCCCAGGGATGATGGAAATCTGGCCTCCATGCCATATACCAACTCATAAGGGCTCATTCCAATGGATCTCTTGCTTGAAATTCTATCTGCCCATAGGGCATTTACCAGCTTTTTGTGCCAGTTCTTCTTGTTCTCTTCCAACACTTTCTTTATGATGTTGATGAGGCTCTTGTTGGAAGATTCGGCCAAGCCATTGCCTTGAGGGTAATAGGCTGTAGAGTGGCCCAAGGTAATATGAAATTTGCGGCAAAAACTAACCATCTTTTTGGATTTAAAAGCAGCAGTGTTGTCAGTGATGATTTTCTCAAGGCAGCCAAATCTAGAAAGGATATTGCTGTTGGCATTATGGCTAAAGTGTTGTCCTTGATGGCAACCCATTTAGGTGACAGGTCACTGTACTTCAAGTCAGCAGCAGAAGTTGATGATCAGCTATCAAATATTGAAGGAAATAAGGAGGACACAGGTATACCTTACAGAAAGTGCGTACCCGCAGGTACACCATGCAGAAGCCATGTCCAGAGACGCAGGCCAGCCATTCAGGAGGTGCGTCCACCCAGTGCACACATTTTAAGGCAGAGAAAAGCACACGTGGGGGTTTCTTGTGTTTTACTCTTGGTATCTAGCCGACGGTATTGCGTTATTGTGGTGTCGGCTCGTGGTATTGTTCCATGATTTGAGGAGGAGCTTGCCTATATAAAGCAAAGGAGATCATTTGGTTTAAGCATGTCTTTGGTTGAATATCTTATGGGGTGAGATCTGGTCTAGATCTAAAAGGCGAATCTACTGATGGACCGAGATCTCTTCGGCGCATGTTCAGATCTATAGATCTGACTGTCTGGGTTACTTCTGAAGTCTTGAAATCATCTATGCCTGGAGGGACGCAGGCGCAGAAGGGTTCAGGTGCGTCGGGACGCAGGCGCAGAAGGGTTCAGGTGCGTCGGGACGCAGGCGCAGAAGGGTTCAGGTGCGTCGGGACGCAGGCACAGAAGGGTTCAGGTGCGTTGGGACGCAGGCAGTTCAATAGACTCAGAGCGAGGGACACAGGCTATCAGTTGAGCAAGGTGCGTCCGGGACGCAGGCTAGCAGTTGAGCAGGGTGAGTCCGGGAAGCAGGCTAGCAGTTAAGCAGGGTGAGTCCGGAAGCAGGCTAGCAGTGGAGCAGGGTGCTTCCTTCTCTTAAAATCTTTGTTTATCATTATTGTGTTCTGGGTTTGGTCCTATTACTGTTGATCTAGTTACTACAGTTGATTTGGTGATTCTCTCATACTTGATGATCAATTGATGCTTATGGATCCAGTTTGAAAATTTATGAAAAGTGGTCCTTGTAAGAAAAGAAGTAGGGAGTTGTAGCTCCCTTCCAGGAGAGACTGGAAAACGAGAGAGAGTTGTAGCTCTCTGCAGGTTGTAGCCTGCATACTGGTAAAGGACTGCACCAGTACAAAACCATTGTAAAAGAAGTTTCTAATTTGAAAGAAGATAGAGACATATTGCAGCAGGTGGTTTTCACCCACATTGGGTTTCCACCTTACATCTTGTGTTCTTTGGTGTGACTATCTGTTTTCTTTGTTCATGCACATTATTTTATGGTACTGACATGCAAAATAATTCAAAGATCAAATAAGGAAGGTTCATTAAAAGAATTAGATAATACTGATTCACCCCCCCCCTCTCAGTATTATTTCCAACAATTGCATTCAAGGAATTGGGTAATGACGGTGTCATTAGCTTGCCTGCAAGGAATGGCTTCGACCCACTTAGTGAAATAGTCGATGGCTGTTAGGATCCATTTTTGCTGGCATGAGGAAGAGGGATGGATTTCTCCAATGAAGTCAAGACCCCATTGTTGAAAAGGCTTCTCGGTAGAGATGGGTTTCAGGGGCAAAGGTAATAGCTTTCTCTTGCCCTCAAAGACTTGGCATTTGTGGCATGACATGGTGAACTTCTTTACATCTGCAAAAAGAGAGGGCCAATAAAAACCAGCCCTTAAAATTTTATCAGCAGTGGACTTCCAATATAAATGCCCTCCACAGTCACCTGCATGGAATTCTTTCATGACATTGTTAGTTTCGTTCATGGTTAAACAGCTAAGCAATATACCTTTATGATTTCTCCAGAATAATGCACCATCTATGACACAAAACTTTAAAGCTTTCATTTTCAAAAATCTTTTCTTGGTTCTGGACAATCCTGGGGGAGAAAATAGGTTTAACAGTACAAAACATATATCAGCATACCAGGGAGATTGCAAGAAGGTCTCACTGATCTGTGGAGTCACCAGCTCCTGTTCATTGTCCAGTTGGTTAACGTCTAAGGCTTGAAAGTTTGTTTCGGACATCAGTTTGGCTAGACCTTGTCCCTTTATCAGCTTGGTTGGTTTTATTTCTATGTCATACTCAAGGATGTTTTCTATCCACTTGCCTCTTTTTCCTTCTAATCCCTCTTGGGTCAATATGTCTTTTATAGCAGCGTGTGGGACATAGGCAATCACATGGGAATATAAAATGTACACTCTGAAATCCTTGATGGCCTTAACAAGTGCATAGGCCTGCTTTTCCATGATTGGGTACTTCAAAGGGGCATCTCTTAAAGCTCGGCTGAAAAATGCAATTGGCTTTTCAACTCCCTATTCATCCTTTTGCAAAAGGACAACAGCTATAGTATGATCAGACGCAAAAGAAAAGATGATAAAATCTTTGTCAAATTGTGGGTCGGTGAGGACAGGGGTTTGGGTTAAGGCCGTTTTGATACTCTCAAATGCCTGTTTGGTTTCAAGAGACCATTTTACCTTGGCATCTTTTTTTAACATATTGCTTAACAGTCGTATTAGTTCAGCTAGATTTGGAATAAATCTTCTTAGGAAGTTGATTTTCCCAAGGAATGCTTGTAGCTCTTTTATGTTTCTTAGATATGGGATTTGGAGGATGGCTTGGATTCTTTCAGGATCAATTCTAATCCCATCTTTTGATATGATGTGACCCAGTAATTTGCCTTCTTCAAGGCCAAATAGAGACTTCTTGGGATTCAAGGAAATTCCATATTTCCTGCATGTGATGAATATTTGCCTAAGATACTTGAGGTGCTCTTCATCAGATTTGGAAAATGGGGTTAGGTCATCAAGATAGAAAACTAGGAAGTCATGTATTTATTTGGCAAAAGAAATATCCATTGCTCTTTGAAAGGTTGCACCAGCGTTTTTAAGTTCGAATGGCATCTTAACATACTTAAATGTTCCCCACGGTGTGGTAAAGGTTGTCTTGTCTTGGTCATCCGGGTGAACAAGTATTTGATTGAAACCTGAAAAGCCATCTAGCAAAGAGATTCTAGATGACCCCACTACTCTTTGTAAGATGTGGTCCATTTTGGGCAAAGGATAGTGGTCTTTCAGGGAGACTTGGTTTAAATTTGTCAGATCTACACAAAGTCTAATCTCACCTGTTTTTTTTCTTGTAGGAACGAGGTTGGATACCCATTCAGAAAATATGATGGGTGCTATTATGCCTGCTTCAAACATCCTCTTTACTTCCTTCTCAATCATGGGAAGAAGCATAGTGTTAATTCTCCTAAGTTTCTGTTTGAAAGGTTTCTGGTTTGGTTTTAAGGGAATTGTGTGTTGGATCACTGAGGTGTCATAGGATTTCAAATCCTCATAACTCCAAGCAAATACATCTTGGAATTCTTTGAACAAATCAATGTACTTGGGCTTTTGATCAGGTGGTAGATTTCTGGATAATTTGATCATTTTGGGATTCTCTACTGTCCCAATGTTGTGTTCTTCTATAGCAGTGTTTAATGGTTGTAATTTTGGCTTTCTGGGAACATCATTGGCATCAAACATGTCTTCTAGTGGGGTTAGGCCAGCAGGCAGAAAATTATCCTTCAGGTCAATGATCTCTGCCTTTGTTTTGGCAATTTCCTCCAAATGTATTTGTTTCAGCTATTCTATGTTTGTTTTGTCAAAAACAGTGGGGTTTAGGATTTGTTTGGCTATTGTATTTGTTACAACCTGCTGGTTTTCATTTGTTTGCTGTTGGACATCGTTCATAGAATCCATGTCAATGTTGATATTAGAGAACTCATGCTCAAGGGTGAGGAAATTGTTGATGTGGGCGTCATTTTCAAACACTTGCCAATCTTTCACGTTGTTTGGGATAGTGGGCCTATGTTTTATTTCGGCTGTGAAGTGATGGTTTGGGTCAAAAGGAAGCTTGCATGTACTAGCAAAGGTGGCTAGGCTATGTGCATGAATGTTATGCTCTCTTGAAATTTTGGCCAGTTTGAATTTAGTAAATGCATTAAGTATATTAGTGGCAGCAGTCCTATAGGCCCTCATTCTATTGTCATTGGTTACAAAGTTACCTTTCATCTGTTGTATGACTAGGTCAGAATCTCCTAAAATAGACACCTTTGCAGCTCCTAGAGCTTTGAGCAGTTTAAGACCTAAAAGCAGAGCCTCATATTCTGCCATGTTGTTTGTGCATTTAAAGTTCAATCTGTAGGCATGACCTTCCGCATGATTGTTATGTGTATTGTGAATCCACACACCTACCCCTGCTCCTAACTTGTTGACAGAGCCATCAAACTCTAAATACCATGTGATTTCTTGCTTGTGGTTTGTGCCAAGAGTTTCAGCTATGTTAGGATTGGGCAGAGTTGAAATTTCTATTTGGGGAGTTTCTTCTATCATGCTAGTTGCACTAATTGTTGTGACAGTCTCATGGGTATATGCAACTGATTCTTCATTGATTTGTGCTCGTTGTTCTAGAGCCAATGGCTCATCGTCAGTTAGAGAATTTGTATTATCATTAAACAAAATAAAAGAATCCATATCAGAATGGATTGAGTAAATAGGAAAATTTTCAGGCTTGCTCTCACTACTTACCACATATTTCATGAGGGTTTCTTTGTACAGTCTCTTTGGTTGCCCAAAGACTGAAATAGTAGCATAGGAGAGGTCTAGTTGAAGGGATCCTTGGAGCTTTGCTCCCCATGATCTTGATAGGAGCATACCATATTTTGGTGGGATGTCAGCCACTACCACGTCCATGAGGATGGGCTTATTGGGATACTAGACTAAGGAGACACACAAGTCTTTGATTAGGCCTAAACACTTGACTTGACTTGAGTCAAATGAGTACAAATCTTTGTAGGGTCTTGTAATATCAAGGTTCAGCTTTTCCATAACTGCTTTGGGCATCAGATTGTGTGATGCTCCTGAGTCAAACATAGCGTTGTGCAGAACTTTGTCATGTATATGCAAACTGACATAAAAGGGAGGAATAGGTCCATATGTTGATTTTCCATTAACTTCTGGGCCAAACAACAGTTCAGGGGTATCATCCAGGACATTCACATCGTCCTTATCTCTGGGATTTGAAGTGATCTTTGAATTTGTTGCCTATATACATCGTGTTTGGCAAGTTCTGAGAGGGGGATGGATATCTTCAACTTGGCTATTTCTGCCTCTAAATTAAATGGATTCTTGGTATTGATGTTGGTAGTTTTTTCTGTTTCATTTGAATTATCAGTGTTTTGCTCTTTTTTATCAGTGTTATGGGAATTGATTACTTGCGGTTTTTCAACATCAAGAAGGCCTTTTGGAGCGTTGTTCGAGTTTGGCTCAGAGGAAGAAAGTGGCAAAAGCTGATCTACGGAAGGCTATGTTTCTGTAATGTCTTCTACCTTTACTTGATGCAGATTTGGGACAGTTGTATCAGCTAGTTCTGTTATGACAGCCTTGCTCTTAATCTTGTTGGGCTATTTGCCATCCTTTATTTTGTTAGGTTCAGAAATGTCAATGGTTCTAGTTCTCAGCTTGTATTGTTTTTGTACTTCATACACAGCAGTATCATATCCTTGTTTAAAATCAAAAGGCTCGCCAGACTTAGTCTGAAATTGACTAAAGTTATGCTCATCTTGGTCTTCTTGGCTCAGAAAAGTCTGATGCTCACCCTTTAGATCCATCATATTCATGTGAGTGTCTTCTGTTTGCTCATTGGATATATATCCTTCAACATAATTATCTTGAAAAGGGGGTCTTATGTCATGGTCTGGGCTTGACCTACCAACATTTGTGTTCTGCGTTTTCCTAAAATTTGGGTTCCTTATGGTATTGGACTATTGCCCTTCCCATGATGATCTTCTCTCAACATTTTCTACTCTTTCTCCCAGCCTTTGTAGGCCACTGATAATCGCATCAAGCTTGTGATCAAAGGCTGAGGGTTCTTCCTTAAAGGTGGTTCTTCTTTCCATTTTGGCTCTGTTTCTTTTGGCAATTAGGTTGGCCTCTACGCTGACAACAACATTTTGCATGTCTACAAGGGTCTGAGGAGCTCTTTCTTTTAACTGGTGTTATAGACATTTTTGTGCCCTACAACCCCAAGCATGAAATGTCCATAAAACAAGGGCTCATAAGTCCCTAAAAGTGTTGTTCTAACCCCTAAAGGAACATGGTCGACAGATTACAGCTTCTCCCAGAAGTTCTCCATGAGAAACTATTTAGAATTGGTCAAAACAGGATCATTGCAGCTGCTCCATTGGCTAGGTGCATTGCATCTCACCCAAATACACTGTGAGGGTGTGTTGCATTTCAAAAGTCCCTTCTGTGGGGTGCGATGGGTGAGAAATGACAAATGGCAGTGTCATTCCGCGAGGTGGAGAGGCAATGGAAGCTTCCAGAATCTTCTCCTGTGACACTTGCCTCACTGAATTCGACCAAGGATGAGTAAGAGGCCCTCAGTCTCCAAGTGGAAGCAAGAACTGTCAGAGAGAAGACACTAATCAAATCACAAGCTGACTCATCCCCCTTACAGATATCTATATATGGATCCCTCATCCCAGAGATCCAGAGGCTGGAATTTTACATATTGTAAGGAATTGTTGTTGGTTTCTAGAGACAAACATCAGATTGTTGGGTGATCTAAGCTTTGTTTGACGTGAAGAGGGGCTTCTTTGCTGGGAGGTTGATGTTGGGTCGGAACAACTGGTTGTAACTCCTCCTGGATCTTTTCTTGTTTATCAATAAAAGCAATTTGAGTTTTCCTCCATGCTTTTGTATCATTGATGCTTGTTACATTTGTATGGTCAATTTACATCTGATCCTAGATTGTTTATGATTATAGATCCATGTCTTTGTATAGTGCTATGCTTCTGTGATCTTACAGGTACTTTGTGAAGTTGGGCTTGCTGCGAGCAGGTAGCTGGGGACTATCAAAGAAGAGAGGAATCGAATCAAGGGATTAGCGCAAGACAGAGGTTGGTCTTTCTATTCCTCTCTATCTATAATTCATAAAGGAAAAACATAAGTAGCTTTTCTCTATTTGTTTCTAAGGCAGTTGTCACACCTTAGTGGGATAGAGCAGTTCTAAATAGACACTTTTCCCTGTAACAAAATGGTGACTCCACTGGGGAGATAATTAGTTTGTTTGTTTATCATTCTTTGTTGTTTGTTTCATAAACTTATAAGTAGCATTCGAACTGCATTTGCCATAACAAATGCAAAGTAGATAACTACTGCTTCAATCCATCCACTGGATCTGTTTGTGATTTAAACAACTGATTCACAAACTATCTGATTGCCCTTGTGATAGCTCTTAGATCCTCCTTAGATCTACCCCTAATTGTTGCATTACTGATTGCTTTTTACTCAGCCAAAAACCAAGAACTGAACTGCAAACTATGACCCAGAACCCGAACAGAGTCCCGTTTCTGGCCCAGCGTAGGTACTGTTTAGAGATTCTGAATTTTAGCACACTTCCCGAGTGGGCAATCTGCGCTGCATTTCAGATTCTCTGTGTTACAGGTGCGCTGATCAGACTAGCTCTGTGTAGTTGTGGCTTCTGTGATTCATTCTTTCCAGTTCTATTCCTGAATTTTGCTGCCTGTGATCAGTATATGTCTGTTTGAAACCCCTTTTCTTTGCTGTTATTCTGCCTCCTTTGTACAAAAGAACTGTAGATTTTTTTGTGTGTTTGTTGAGTCATTTACAGTTCTCCTTTGCAAAAGTAGCATAGTCGTACTGTCGTCCTTTGATTTGAAACTGTCACAAGTGTCGATTTCAATCGTAGGAAAGAGTTTGATTGCTGTTGATGGTCGATTATCCTGTTACTATTGCTTTTGGTCTGAATTTGTAATTTTCTAATGTCAAAAACAAGTATTCATTTCAAAATCGTAAGGTGTCGTAATCGTCTCCATTTTTTATTTCGAAAAGAAGCTTGTTTACATTTGTCGCTTGAAAAGAAATTCAGATTTGTGCATCAACTTTCTTTTTAGCATCCATATACTAAGAAAGTCGAAAAACAAATACATGCATGTGCATTTGCATATAAACAGTCTGATTGGCTTGATTTAGGAAAGTGCATTTAGAGTGTGCTCTTTGCTCATTATGAAAAGATTCTGTCTTTCTTTTCCCTAGTAGCTAGGATTTTCATTGCATAAAGAAGATAAAAAGTTTGTTTATCATCTTAGATTGCATTTTAGGAATTACATCTACATCTCGTGGTGAACCCGAAAGGAAAACTTCATAAGCAAGATCAACTTAAAATAAATTCAATGAATCTAACAACGCTTTGGAACTTAACGCACAACATTTAGAGGTCTAGGCTAGAGACGTATTCCGGCGTCGTAAAGCCTGGTAACTGTTGTTCTCACTGATGGTTGGGCGATTCCTCCACTTTGAGACGATAAGTGCCAGTACGGACTTGTGCTCCCACGTACCGTCAAGTATATTTTGGGAGACCCCAATAGGTTTAATCCTTTATCGATAGGAAGCTGTGTCTGCCACCCTATCGATCGCAATGCACTGAACACAACATTCAGGAAGATTGATTGCTGTACCGTAAAATGTATTCTGCAGTTTTGCGATTGGTTTGGTACTCCCTCTACCTAGACTTCCAGAGTAGTCCCTTTCGTTCCTTTTCAGACTCCTTAACGGAAAAGGTCCATCTGAGCACTTGTCACTTCAGGCTCATTAAAAATCGAAGGCAACTAGAGTCATCTTTTTTTTTTTTCTCGACTCTTAAAAACTGAAAAAACAAGTTGTGTCAAAGCGTCTAAAATTTATTTTAAACGGAATATTCATTACCCCTTTCCTACATTGATCTTGGGTTGAGAAAATGGAATCCACCAACCAAGGAATTCCCCTCGGAGGAAATCCTAGTCCCTTCTCCTCTTGGGGAGATGTTGGTGCACCCCATATGGCCACATTGTCGCTTCCAGGACTGACAATTGGTTTGCCTGTATGGCTCTTCTCAACCTCTGTCGTTCAGAACACCACAATTCTTGAACAATCGAATCAGCAATTAGACGAGTCTAGAGTTCCCACCAACCTTCTACTTCCTCTAATTCTTCCTCTCCTCCTTCCTCTTCGCTTGATGGGGCTGGTAAAGCCAAAAGTCAAGTACCTAAGGAGAAGAAGGAAAAGAAGAAGAAAGAAAAGAAGAAGAAGGAGCCAAAAGCAAATGGAGGCAAACGAGTGTCGTCTAGCGAAAATCCACACACTGCACCGACCAGGCCTAAATCGCCATGTGTCATTTGAAAAGGAGACCACTATCACAGAGATTGTCCTTGCATCCCTCAGATCTCAAGGGACTAGTCTCCTCATTTGCACAACCCGGTGTCGTCAACCTCTGATGATCATGTTGAAAACACACCGTCAACTAGTGAAAGTGAAGCCCCAGGACAAAAAGGAAAATATAGATTTCCTTGTAAACTGTGCGAAGGCGATCATGCCGTCCACTGTTGTCCCTTCTTAGACGAAGCTAAAAGAGTTTTGGACGTTCGTCCAGTTTCACCGTTACGAATTCCTCCTGGATATAAAAAACTCTTGCTGAGTCTGTCACTAGTTGAAAATCTAGCTGGCCCGCTAAGGTGGTCGGCCGAAGCACCTATCATTGAAGATAAACCATCTGAATCCATACCAGACGAAAGTCAAAAGGTCGAGGCGGCAGTTGACTCGGTCTTGCCTTCAGAGGTTCCATCTTCAGATGATACAGTCACTGAAGAGAACAAGGATGGCACCGTCCAAATTCTTTTCATAAGCACAAACTCCAACGAACATGGGGGCAATTTACCCGTTCCTTTACCGCAAGAAGGAAGTTCGTTAGAGTCGTACCTGGCCGTCTATTCGGTCCCACCTCCAAGCAACCTAGTTATCTCCTTCGACTGGAATTAGCTAGGCAGACCCCGTTTACCAGCCAGTATACCATTCCAGATTACTGTTCAAATATATAGAATGGTTATGGCTGGTACCATCATAGATGAGGGGGCTTCTGTGAGTATCCTTTCCTCAACTGCTTGGAAAGCGCTTGGTTCGCCATCGCTTTTGCCTGAGATGAGAAATCTAACAGGTTTTGATAAAGGAACCAGTCGACCGTTAGGGATCCTTCCCAATGTGCCGATAACATTGAGAGGGAAAACCATTCACATGAACGTAATGGTAGTTCAAGGACCCCTGGATTACAATCTACTCCTTGGACGAGACTATATTTATTGCATGGGAGCAATTGTCTCCTCACTCTTTAGAGTAATGTGTTTTTCGCATGAAGGAAGAGTGGTCAAGCTCATGGACCAGCTTTCATTTCCTAGATCATACAGAGCAAATAGTCATATACCATCCCTGAATGGTCTTTTCACGCAAGAAATGTCTCAATCTCCAGTTCGTCCACCCGATAAGCGCGAGTGATTCAAGAGGACATGACTGAAACCCAGGGGGCATGCACCCTGGTCTGATTCGGTAGGAAAACTTTGGCTATAGGGTAGGTTTCCACGGGAGAATATGACTAGTCTGTACCCCCGTCCGTGATTGGAAGAGGGGGTTATTCTAGAACAAGATTCTCTTGTCAAAGTTATGTGAGTTGGCGGGCATCGCCGCTCACCTTTGTTTATTTCGGTAGACATCGCCAGAGGAGTGTTTTGTTTACGCCATAAATAGAACTATCTTTGGTAACCTGTAAGAGGTAGGCCTCTCTCGGTAAAACAAATGTTTTAACGGACTAAAGAAGGGGTAACCTTGAAACTCTGTTTTATACCTGGGGGCATGCAAACCTTTTGGAGTGCAAGCAAAGAGCGATCATTTATCTGTTTTTTGGATTGGTCATTTCCTAACTTGCGTAAAGAAAGGATGTGGGGCAAATCTCTAAAATTTGTCGTTTTTATATGAGACATTCTTATCACACGACTGGATTAATCGAGCAGTTTTAGCACATAGTTCAAGCTCGTTAAAAAATAAACATAAGACATGAGCAAATGTTTCCACTCGCATTTAAGCTCGTTAAAAAATGAACTATTCCCCGCTAAATAACCATCGTGAATGTAGTACTTCAGCCGTTAAAGCCTTGGTCGTGTTTGCACCATCACCTCCACTTTTGCATTGGCCGATCATTCACCTCCATTTGATTGTTTACCCATTTTGAGGAACAGCTGCGAAGAGTGATTTCACTAGCCATCCTTGTGACACTGCCGTGATTGGAAAATTCCAAACCTTACCTGGAATCAGCTGCTACCCGTTTTATCACTCGTTCCTCAAAAGACGAGTCTCCTTTAAGCTCTTTTCAACTGACTCGTAAAATATGAAAAGATTGTCGAGCCATTGGCCTCTCCAGCTTGTTAAAGGGACAGGAAGTGCTATCCCTCCTCTAGATTTTAATCTTTTTGAACCTGAGGGATTATTACACAAAAAGATCGAGCGCTTGTTTTGTTCGGCTCGTTAAAAGTATCGAAAATCCATCCCTTATGTATTGTTTTATACTTTTCGGACTTAAGGGATTAGATGACGAAAAAGGAATTTTGGAGTTACCTTTACGTTCCTTTTCAGACTCTCTAAAATTGAAAAGGACCGAGTTATCTTTGTCGTTAAACTCGTTAAAAAGATTAATAGCGACAAACTTGCTTATAGACGAGAACGAGTTTCACTATCGCTAGGCTCGTTAAAACATAGCGATGGGTTTGCTCGAAGGGAAAATTATAGAACAAGCATATGTTATCCTCCTCAAGCTTGACAAAAATAAAGAGGTACTGGTCAGCAATGACTGGGGAAAAATTGGGAAGAAAACTCAAAGAAACTTTGTTGGTAGCAAGTCACTCTTGAACATGACACTTCCACTCCGTGTCTGAGTCGGGTTGGGTTGTTTCATTCACCGGTCACATCACCATGGTCACGCCATACCATCCACATTTGGGGTTAATGCTACCAATCCATCACATCAGTGTCGCCGATATGTTCAAGAGAAGTCATTCAGAGAATTCACCTGTGTCTCACCCACTACCACACATTATGCTCCATTCTTTCATGACCGCCACCCTGAACCTTATATCACCAGATCATTTTCACCTCCATTAAAATCATTTCTCCGTTCCGTGTCATTGATGTGGGATTCATTAAGGCCCTCCTGTGATGGATCACTTCTTGTCGACATCAGCTCATTATCCAAGAAGTTGATCTAGGAACACCCCATTCAGTACTTTGAAGCTTGCATGCCTCAATGGCAAGTTTCTCACTTCCGGCGACATGTTTACATCAATGGCCTTCGACCGAAAGATTTTGCATGGTGTTCGACGCCAAGTCCTTTATTCACACCACGTGAATTGTACTGCAGTACCTTGAGGGTCATTATCATTATCTGTGATTCCTCTCGTGCTTGTTAACAGTTTACATCATTGACTGGTAATCAAGCGATGTCTTTCCATGTTTGACTTCAGAACATTTCTCACATGGATTGACTTGTACTTCGAGCAAAGATCGGCCGAGATTGAAGACCCCGGATCTAGTTTCATCCATCCGGGCTGCGATATATATTCAGGGAAATAAAGACATTAAATGTACATCATTGCCGCACAGATAATCATCCACTCAAAAGGATGATGGCTCTATCAGAATCATCAGTCTACACTCAGACGGTTGTCTGTCCTATGTACATGAAAATGAATTTATAAAGCTGAGCATGGGAATGCCCGCCTCAGCTAGATCATGAAAATATTATGAAGATAATGTATTGTATTGTATCTTATTACAGGTCTCCTCCCAACATTGAAAGAACTTCGGATCCTCATAATAAAGCATTTCACCCGACACCAAAAGGTTAACGGCCTCATACTTTAGGGGGCAACTGTTATAGACATTTTTGTGCCCTACAACCCCAAGCATGAAATGTCCATAAAACAAGGGCTCCTAAGCCCTAAAAGGGTTGTTCTAACCCCTAAAGGAACAAGGTCGACAGATTACAGCTTCTCCCAGAAGTTCTCCATGAGAAACTACTCAGAATTGGTCAAAACAGGATCATTGCAGGTGCTCCACTGGCTAGGTGCGTTGCATCTCACCCAAATACACTATGAGGGTGCGTTGCATTTCAAAAGTCCCTTCTGTGGGGTGCGATGGGCGAGAAATGACAAATGGCAGTGTCATTCCGTGAGGTGGAGAGGCAATGGAAGCTTCCAGAATCTTCTCCTGTGACACTTGCCTCACTGAATTCGACCAGGGATGAGTAAGAGGCCCTCAGTCTCCAAGTGGAAGCAAGAACTATCAGAGAGAAGACACTAATCAAATCACAAGCTGACTCATCCCCCTTACAGATATCTATATACGGATCCCTCATCCCAGAGATCCAGAGGCTGGAATTTTGCGTATTGTAAGGAATTGTTGTTGGTTTCTAGAGACAAACATTAGATTGTTGGGTGATCTAAGCTTTGTTTGAGGTGAAGAGGGGCTTCTTTGCTGGGAGGTTGATGTTGGGTCGGAACAATTGGTTGTAACTCCTTCTGGATCTTTTCTTGTTTATCAATAAAAGCTATTTTAGTTTTCCTCCATGCTTTTGTATCATTGATGCTTGTTACATTTGTATGGTCAATTTACATCTGATCCTAGATTGTTTATGATTATAGATCCATGTCTTTGTATAGTGCTATGCTTCTGTGATCTTACAAGTACTTTGTGAAGCTGGGCTTGCTGGGAGCAGGTAGCTGGGGACTATCAAAGAAGAGAGGGATCGAATCAAGGGATTAGCGCAAGACAGAGGTTGGTCTTTCTATTCCTCTCTATCTATAATTCATAAAGGAAAAACATAAGTAGCTTTTCTCTGTTTGTTTCTAAGGCAGCTGTCACACCTTAGTGGGATAGAGCAGTTCTAAATAGACACTTTTCCCTGTAACAACTGGTATGCCATATCCGGATCGAATCCATCAGGGAACTTATACAAGGCAAGGTCAGGTGGGGGTCTTAAGTTCTGTGGTATTGCATTATAGACATTGTTGAACCTTGCACAGTACTCCAAGACAGTCTCCTGAGGAATTCTTTTAATTGTATTATATTCAGCTAGTATGTGCAAGGGGTCTTTCTCTTTCTCCCATCTGTTGGTAAAGGATTGGTAAAGCTCATCTGGAGTAGTTATGGAATTTGCAGCAAGTGATATAAACCAAGTTCTTACATCACCGGTTAAACTTTGAACAAAAATTCTCATTCTCACGTTATCATCATCTATCTCGTAGTTTTCAAAATAGTCTTGCATCTTTTTGGTATGTTGAAGGGTTGTGAAAGGACCGGTTCTGTCGAAATAGGTAATTTTAGATTGGTACTCCTGAGGTAAAGCCCCGAGATTAGCAGGCAATTGCATGGGTGCATATCTATTAGCCATATTGGTAGGGATAAGTGGGACGACGAGGATAACAGGCACAATAGGGATAACAGAAGTAACTGGAACAGCAGTTGTAGTTTTTGTAGTATGTGCAGTGAATGGAGGTGTGGATGGAGTACTTTGAGATGTGGATGATGAATAAGGGGAAGTAGGGGTTGAACGAAATAAAACTTTAATAGGGGTTGGAACACAACTCGGAGGAGCTGCTTCAGGACTCAAATCAGCAACATCTTGTCTTTGCTCTTGGTTCCTAAGGATCTTTGGGATTAGGTTCGGATTTTCAAAAACAGCTAGAGGGTCTGGATCTGGATTTGACCTTGTATATCGTGGATTCTTCTTGGGAGCCAGTTTCTGAATGTTGTTTTTTGGTATTTTAATGGGAATATTTTTGAAATTGGCAAGGAACCGTCAGATTTTGAAATGGCTGTGTATAGCTTAAAGCTAGCATGAAGATTGACTGAAGCAGCTTTTATTTGCTTTTGTTCATGTAAGACAGGAACAATTTCAAAGGCTTCCTGGCTAACATTCAGGCTTCATCTGTAGTTTTAAGGGATATACAACAATTAGAAAATTGATTCGCTTAGTGGATTTTTCCAACCTTCTTAGTGAAATTAACTGAGGATGTCCCCAGCGGAGTCGCCATTATGTTATCACTCAGGTTGTCCCCCAGGTCGGAGTAAAGGGATACGGCCGAGGTAACCACAAACCAACTTTGGAATGCAGGTTCTAGCCCACTTGCAATCAGAGAGGGCTCTCTCTTTATGATTTAGCTTTGTTGATGATGATTTTAGGCTAGCTATTGAGTTCAGGGATTTTTTTTTGGTTGTGTTTTGTTTGTGTTTTGGTGGGAAAATTGATGTTTTCAAGTAAAGAGGCAAGCGCAGTGTGAAAGTTTCAAACCATTGGGCATGGAGTCAAGGAAATAAGACTACTGGTGCGTTTTCTTGGTCACAAGAGGAATTAGGAGCAAGGTAGCTGCACATGAAACAATTTTCCAAATTTTAGAGGATGGAAAGAATGCTAAGGAAGGAGAGGCAATTAAGAATCTCTCAGTCAGCTTAATAGAGAAAGTGGATGATCTCTATTTAGGGGTAGTAAAGAATCCCTAGATAACTGTCAAACACATGTGAATAAGAGTAAATATGAGCCACAAGGAATTCATATTCATGTCCAGTTCATTTCAGATGAAAAAACATAAAGAAATAGCAGAAATTGAGCCTAGAGTGCAGTTAAACAAGTTCTGAACTAATCTTTCTTTTTGCTATTTAGATGGTGAAAAATGAAAATAGAGGTAAGAGGCACTTATTGATTCAGGTTGCAGCACAAGAATTCCATCATTCTGTCTCTAGAGACCAGTAACAACACATCAGGCAGTCATTCTTCCAATCTCTTCAGTAATCTTTGATTAAAGAAAAGTATCAGACATACAATGCAAGTCTCTAATGAAAAGTTATCAATCAACCAACCCTTGAAACAATACAGTGGGTGGTATATATAGGGAAGATTCTCAAAATTATTTATTAGAGCTGTGACCTAAGCAGGTCTGAAAGTAAATGATTACTTTAACCTAAACTCATAAATGAAAAAAATATCTATGAGCTGCACTGAGGGCAGCCATATCAGAACTGAATCAATGCGTTGTCCTCGGTGGCTTGGTGCAGTGCTTCTGTAATAACTACGCATGGACTTCTGCTCCATTGTAGTTCGATGGCTTTAAGTGCTTTAACTGTGATTTGAGAGCTGGGATGGGCTTACACCTCCTGACTTGACTCTGCTGGAGGCTAATTAATGTTGACCTGCCTTGGGAACTGAATATTTCCATTAAAAAATTAACTGATACTCTTTGCCACTTCATCTCTCCTCTAATACTCTTTGACAAATGAATTGGGTTGGTTTCTCTCTCGCTGCGGGTCAAATCAAAACTTAATGGCCACTGTTCGGCCCTCTTATTTCTTTAGAATTGTCTTTTCTTCATCTCTGCATGCCTCGCGAAGAAAAACGGGTCATTCGGTGCCTTTTGGGCTTGCTAGGGGATGCGCAATGAGGGATTTTCCATTTCGGCCCTTTTCCCGTAGCCATGCGCGATTAGCGCTAGGCGCTAATCGCGCATGAAAAACTGCCTCGAAATTTGAATCCGGGCCTCCTAAGCACGATTTTCACCTTTCGCCTCAAAATTGATGATGACGTCAGTGGCTGGGACCATGGTACGGTGGATGACGTGGTAGGGTTACGTCAGCAGGGTGACGTCAGCATGTACAATAGATGACGTGGTAGGATGCCGATGTTGTGCAGGTGATGTGGCGTGGTGACTCAGCAGGTACGTAGGACAGGATAGGTTACATGGGGCGCGCGTACAGAAGGCGGAAAGCAGTTTCATCGGACCGCTTTCTATACGGGGGCGGTATCCGTCAGAGCCCCTCCGATGCAATAGGAAATGGACAAGTGTCTTTGGGTACGGCAGAAAAACTACCTCGCTATCGGAAGCTAACGACTGAGCAGCGGGGCGCCTCCGAAATCGCCAAGAGCCATCGGATGGGGAGGGCCCGATCCAACGATGAACGGAGCGCGGAGCTGGCGGGAGAATAATGGACGGGCGCGCGAATATGCAAATCTTCATACGGCATGGCGGGGGGGTTTATAACTTAGGAAATGTGGGTTATGGGGTTGTTTAACGAGCGGGCTAATGTTTTATGCACACAACTTTAGGTTAAAGGCGGAAAAGAGGGTTTTTCAGGGCTAGGGTTAGGGAAAAAGGTTGTTAGCATGACCAGGTGTCACACTAACTCTTGTTAGGACACGAATGGGTTCATGATAGTCCCAGGTGGAATATTATGTCCCAGAACTGATAAATACATAGCTATAGTGCTAGAGGGTGGGGTATGTATATAGGGGAGTTATTTAGTATAGATTTAGTAGGGGAAAGGGAAATAGATAGGGGGCTATATAATATAGTCAGTAGTTAATATGGAGATGATGAGAAAACGCTAAGGTAAGGAACCTTAGGCCATTTTTGGGGGAATAGGACTTTGTAACGGAAGAATGGAAATCCTTGAGTGAAGCAGATCTTCACCAAGGCCAATGATGTGGAAAATGATGACTTAAGAGGCATCAAGCAGATCTTGACCTCTTTTGGGAAAATTAGTGAGTGATTTGGGGAATAAGAATGAACAGGGGAGTTAGTTATGTCCAACTTGACTTCCTCCAGATGAAAACTGCATCATGGCTATGATCTGAAAATATATAAGACTTAGAAACACAAAATTGATCATGAATCATCATTCTACAACCTCAAAAACTACCTACTCAGACTACCATCCTGACATTTTTTCTTCTCTTTGGTTTGGGTGCACTTAGACTTGCAAACCCAGATTTACAAATTTTTCTTTTTTCTGTTATCCTATCCAAGTCTACACTTATTTCTGCCAAGGGCCCAGATTAAGCAGTTGGGCTCCTTTGATTCTCTACCTATCTACAAATCTGCCAAGATTAAACTGTTTGGACAGATATCATTCTCTATATTCTAAAACAGGAAATTGAAACCTAGGGAGACCAAGTTTAAGCTGTTTGGCCCTCCCTTTTATAGAACAAAATGGTTGAGTCATCAAAATTGGAATTCAGCAATGGCATTTGGATTGGCACACTTTCACAGTGTCTTCTTTAACCTCTTTTTGGAAATATGGAACACTGCAGCATGCGAAGTATGACATATTTGGCATGTAAAAATGTCAATCATGAAAAATGAACACCTGTCACAACAGGAGGCTAACAAACCAGTTACTTTTGGACTTCTCTCTTTTGTGATTACATTGAGGTAGTCAAACAATGTCCCAATTATCAATTATACGCCTCTAAGGTGTGATCTCGACATGATCCCCTCCATCCTGTCATCGCAGTCGGTCCTTTCTGTAAATGGGTTATTGAATTTATGGAGTGTCGAACCCCATCTGCTAATAACAATAATTATATTATCGTGGCCATCGACTATTTCAAAAAATGGTATGAAGCCATGCCCACATTTAATAACATCGTAGCTACTAGACCCCTCTTCTTCTTTAACCATGTTATCACTCGATTTTGGGTTCCTAAACAATTGGATTCCATCTATGGCTGACACTTTGAAGATGAGATCTGGCATGAGCTATCCTCTTTGTTCGGCTTTGAAAACCAATATTCATCATCTTTCTACCCCCAAGAGAATGGCCAAGTTGAAGTTGTCAATAAAATCCTTAAAACTATGCTTCAGCAGACGGTGAATAAAAACAAGACCAATTGGCATCTAATGCTCTTCCCTTTTTGTTGGGCCTATAGAACCTCTATAACAATTTCCACTGGGTTCACTCCTTTCCATCTTGCTTTCAAAGAGGAGTTAGTCTTACCAATCAATTGTGAAATATCCTCCCTCCACCTTGTTTTTGAGCTCCTCTCGGACACCCATCCTTTAGAGAAATGAATTATTATGCTTGAACACACCAATGGAGATTGACATGTAGCATTGCAAACCATCTAAGTGGCCAAAAAGTGCATCAAAGCTTAGTATGATCGGAAAGTCCACCCTCCTACCTTTCACGAAGTTTACCTTGTTCTCGTCTATGAACAAGCTCGTCATGTCCCAGGGCATGGGAGGTTTCAACCATTATGGCTTGGTCCTTACATCATTCGTAAGTGTTTGCGAAAGGGGGAATACTTTTTAGAGGGTCCAGAAGGAGAACTCCTTCCTAACCCTCGTAATGCACTCTACCTCAAGAAATTTTACCATAGAATTTCCCATTGAAATGTGAGTATCTTTTTTATTTTTCTACATTTAGGTAGCTTGCATCCTCCATCATCTCATTCATTGTATTCTTGCATCTTTCAGATTGATCCATCATCCACACCTCATATTGGTCATGCTAATGGTGCGAGTCACTTCTCTAGGAATCTAGCCTCAACAACTTGGGCCATTTTCACCCCTTTGCACTCATTAGTTCACTCAAACAACGTCTGCATTGGATCTACCACCACAATGAATATGATATGATAGGTTTGTTAGCAAATTCACTTGATTGTCTCATCCTTCACCTTCATGTTTGTCTTGATTCCTTGCTACTTGTCATGTAATTGAATGTTCTTTATAAAGTACGTAATCCTGACCTATTTAGAAAATATTACGAGTTAAGATTTTAGCATGTGAATTTGAATCCATTACATTCAATCATGTTCCTAGAGCATAAAATCACTATGTAGATACCATTTCAAATAACATTCTAGATTGGAATTTATCACATGCATATACAAGAAGGCATCCACAACATAAATAAATGGTGAACCACAATCATCACAAAAGATGCATAACCATACTATGTGTCATAATATCCAACATATAATGTTTGGAGTCTACTACTCTTAATACATCTGACATGCCCATAGCATGTTACAACAAAAAAAATGGGGACCCACATGTCCCTATGCCTAGTCACTATCATCTAGAGGCTCTCAAGCCAATGGCTCCATGCCACCAGCTTGTAAGTCTTGAACTGCCTAACTGACCATAGCTATGCACCTTGTGATACCTTGCCATTCCTAGGGGAGACCAATACACTCATCCATATTCCTATCTTCTAATGCATGCCATCTGCGCTCAATTACCCCAGTCAATAGCACATCAAACCTATGGTAGAAATCCTCCAAAAGAGAATCAATATCTGATCTCTGTTGTGATGTCGAACCACCCTGATATGCAGCCCTAGGTGTTACGGCTTGTCCTGTATATCCTATCAACTTCACCAGTCCTATATATGCATACCACAAGTTTGTAAATAAATACCACCTACATACTTTTTCTAAAATTTACATGTAACTAATATGTAGTAACTTTCACTTACCATATGGACCCCATGCTCATCCTAGAAGAAGTGGCAAGTCTGGATCTCCTTGATAATTCATTCAACTATATAGATAGTCATCTATTTACAATGGCATTTGATTCTAGTGTGCAAAATACTCATGTCAAAACACTTCTTTGACTCCCCCTCCTCCAGCTCGTCGCAGTCATTGCCCGTAATGGTGATGAGCCTCATCATTGGGTAATTATATGAGCCTTAATTTACCTCCTAGCTTAGTCAAACCAACTTTTCTCATAACTTATTACATGTTTTTAATTATATTTTTTTTTATGAGGTGAGTTAGAGTTGGATATTATGCTTAGTGGACTAATATGCATTTAACGCAGGATTAAAGGAGAAAATCAAGGAAATTTAGCAAAGGATAAGGTCAAAACTTGAATGGGACAAGGGAGAGGGATCGTAGGAGGTAAATCCTCCTCATTTACTACTCATCCATTTGAATATTCCTCCATTCATCACATCAACTCAGAGTGCAAACAGGAAAATCATGAGGATTAGAAGGCAGCAACAAAGAGGATAACATGAAAAGTGTTACAAGCAGGCTATTATTGGCCCACTCTTCATTGGGATGTGAAAATATACACTAGTCAATGCGATCGGGGCCAAAGGATGAGAATTCCTACTCTAAGAGATGAAATGCCTCTGCAGCCTCCAGTGACTTTCGAGCCATTTGACAAGTGGGGCATGGACTTCATTGGGCCTATTAACCCTCCTTCCAAGAAAAAATAGTACATCATTGTGTGCATTGATTATTTGACTAAGTGGGCTGAAACCAAGGTAATTAAGGAATCAACAAAGGAGAAGGTGGATGAGTTCCTAAGGGAGAATGTATTCTACAAATTTGGGTACCCTGGAGAGGTGGTCACAGATGAAGGCAACCAGTTTACCACCAACATGATTGAAGACTTGCTCAGCGAACACATGATCAAGCATAGAACCTCCACTCCCTATCATCCACAAGCTAATGGGCAAGTGGAGGTGACCAACAGAGCACTGGAGGGCATCTTGACCAAAGTGGTAAGCAGCAGTAGGAAGGATTGGGCAGATAGACTAGTTGAGGCCACCTGGGCCTATAATACCACATGGAAGACCACCACTGGATTCACACCCTATGAGCTGGTCTATGGAAAATGGGCCTTGTTGTTCATTGAATTTGAGTATAACATATTAAGGATGGCGGCCCAACTAGATCTAGATCTAAGTAGTGCATAGAAAGAGAGATTGTTCTAGTTGAATGGTTTGGATGAATTCAGAATGCAGGCCCTCCTACATACAGAGGTAGTTCAACTTCAGAGGAAGATCTGGCATGATAAAAACATCAAGGAGAAGCAATTTCAGGAAGGCAATTGAGCATTTCTATATAGGTATAAATACTTAAAGGGCAAGTTAAGGAAAAGATGGCTAGGACCTTATGTTGTGGAAAGACGCCATGATAATGGTTCAGTGCAAATCAGAACCATAGATGAAGAGGCCATTCCTTTGCTTGTTAATGGAAACCAGTTTAAAATTTACAAGAGACCTTTATAAAAACAAGATTTTATTGATGATATCTATAAAACAATGATGATAGTGGCGCAAGTTTCAGCTCCTACCTCATCAAATCATTAGAAAAAAAAAAGAGAAAAATAAGGACTTAGATGAAAACCTCCATGAGGCACCTGAGTCCCACCATTGGGTTGAAAACCTCTTAGGGTGGCCCAATGGTGTCAAAACAAAAAAAAGAGAAAAGCAAAATAGAGAATAAGAAATATCCCTGGGTGAAAACCTCTCGTGAGGCACCCAGGGCAAATAACTAGGGTGAAAAGCTCTCAAAGGCAACCTAGTTGTTTAAAAAAAAAAAAGAATTAAATCGTGAAATTTCTAGTTGTAGGTCAACAAGAAGGATGGTCAAGGAGCAAAGGAGGATAACAAACAGACCCATGTCACTCACCTTTTTATTTTTCCAGTCATTACCATTCATTCCTCCACCATTTCTATCATTTTTTCTACTCCTTTGCTTCAATTTACAAAGGGTCTGTGTTTTCTACAAGATCCCCTGTAAACCTATAGGATCCCCTGAAAACTTACAAGATGATCCTATAGGAATTATAGTGACCCAAAAATACTACATGAGGTATTCCTAAGGGAAATAAATGACTTTCTATGCCAATAAAATGCACCTCCTTCATCATTTAATCACCATACCTTGTCCACCATCATCACCCCTGCACTCACCATTAAAAACAAAATCAATTTCAAGAATATATTTTTTTTTAGTCTTCAAAAGGAAGGAAAACAGGGAGGAATAGGGAGCATCACCTAAGTATTCCTTGTTCTCCACACTCCTAGTCTTTCTCTCCATCCATGTCACCATCCTCACAACCCCAACAAAAAGTATGATTAAGAATTCTGAGGGATAAGCAACTATAGGACATCCTGTAGGAAATCTTGTAGTAGCCTATCCCACAGAATACCAATCATAACAGTAGCAAGCTTCCAGTATGATGATCTAGGAGCTCTAGAGAAACAGCAACGCCACCATCTTCAACCACAAGTACTTGCACAAACAAAAGAGTCATTAGGAAACAACAAAAGGGAGAAAGAGAGTAGCATGTAGCCAATACACACAACAGGACCTCTGATCTTTAACAACTGCAACAAAGTATTGGCACCAAGGTAAGTATCCAACTCACTCTCTCATATGAATCATGTAGTAAAAAAAAGTAAGGGTTACAAGTAAGTTGGTTTATAAGAGAAAAGGTGGCCAGTTAACTTGGCCACCTTCGTTCAGTTAACACATACACAACAGGGTGTCCACTCACACGTGGCAGCAGTCAACTCAAAGACAGAGAGGGAGAAGGACAAAAGTGGTCAAAGCTACAAATGCATAAGGTGGGAGCTGATTACGATGAGTGGGGAATGATGAGGTGGTAGTGGGGACCAACGGTCCAAAAATGGAAATGTACCTTTGCTGCCAACACACCACCTCACCCCGAATAACCATAAGAGGAAAGAATCATCATCCCCATGCATTCATGCATTCACTTCCTTGAAGCTCTCTCTCACAGGTCACTCTCATACCTAGGAAACCTATCGAAAGCCAAACTCCATTGTTTTACTGCACAAGAATTCCTACACGATTGCACAGGAATTCCTATAGGATCATGCACAAGAATTCCTACACGATTGCACAGGAATTCCTATAGGATCATGCACAAGAATTCCTACAAGATACATAGAGACTGTCTACAGGATTGGACGAGAGGAGTTTCAGAGGGGAAAACACGAGAGTGGAGGTCACTTTGCAGCAAAGAGGACATCATTCAAGTGTTACAAGCAAGCTATTATTGGCCCACTCTTCATCAAGATGTGAAAATATATACTTGTCAGTGTGATCGGTGCTAAAGGATGGGAAGGCCTACTCCAAGAGATGAAATGCCTCTATAGCCTCAAGTGGCTTTTGAGCCATTTGACAAGTGGGGCATGGCCTTTATCGGGCCTATTGACCCTCCTTCCAAGAAAAAATAGTACGTCATTGTGTGCACTAATTATTTGACTAAGTGAGCTGAAACCAAGGCAATTAAGGCAGCAACAAAGGAGAAGGTAGCTAAGTTTCTAAGGGAGAATGTATTCTACAAATTTGGGTAGCCTAGAGAGCTTTTCACATACCAAGGCAACCAGTTTACCTCCAACATGATTGAAGAATTTCTTAGCCAACAAAAGATAAAGAATAGAACCTCCACTCCCTATCATCCACAAGCTAATGGGCAAGTGGAGGTCATCAACAGAGTGCTGGAGGGCATCTTGGCCAAAGTGGTAAGCAGCAGTAGGAAGGATTGGGAAAATAAACTAGTTGAGGCCACCTGGGCCTATAATACCACATAGAAGAACACCATTGGATTCACACCCTATGAGCTGGTCTATGGAAAAAGGGCCTTGTTGTCCATTGAATTTGAGTCTAACACATTAAGGATGGCAGCCCAACTAGGTCTAGATCTCAGTAGTTCACAGAAAGAGAGATTTTTCCAGTTGAATGGTTTGGATGAATTCAGAATGCAGGCCCTCCTACATACAGAGGTAGTTCAACTTCAAAGGAAGATCTGGCATGATAAAAACATCAAGGAGAAGCAATTTCAGGAAGGCAATTGGGCGTTGCTATATGATTCTAGGTATAAATACTTCAAGGGCAAGTTAAGGACAAGATAGCTAGGACCTTATGTTGTGGAAAGATTCCATGATAATGATTTATTGCAAATCAGAACCATAGATGAAGAGGCCATTCCTTTGCTTGTTAATGGACATCCGTTGAAAATTGACAAGAGACCTTTATCAAAACAAGAGTTTATTGATGATATCAATAAAACAATGATGATAGTGGAGCAAGTTTTAGATCCTACCTCATCAAATCATTAGAAAAAGGAAAGAGAAAAATAAGGATTCAGGTGAAAACCTCCATGAGGTGCTTGAGTCCCACCATTGGGTTGAAAACCTCTTGGGGCGGCCCAGTGTTGTCAAAAAAGAAAAAAGAAAAAAAATAAAAAAAAGAGAATTAAAAAGACACTAGGTGAAAACCTCTCATGAGGCACCCAGGGCAAATAATGAGGGTGAAAACCTCTTAGAGGCAGCCTAGTTGTTTTCAAAAAAAAAAAAATCATGAAATTTCCATTTGTAGGTCAGTAAGAAGGACGGTCAAGGAGAAAAGGAGGATTGCAAAGAGGCCTCTGTCACTCACATTTTTATTTTTCCACTCATTACCATTCATTCCTCCACCATTTTTGTCATTTTTTCTACTCCTTTGCTTCAATTTACAAAGGGACTGTGTTTTCTACAAGATCCCCTGTAAACCTATAGGATACCCTATAAACCTACAGGATCCCCTGCAAGCTTACAGGATGATCCTATAGGGATTACAATGACCCATAAATCCTACAGGAGGCAGTCCTAAGGAAAATGAATGACTTTCTATGCCAATAAAATGCACCTCCTTCATCATTTAATCACCATACCTTGTCCACCATCATCACCCCTGCACTCACCATTAAAAACAAAATCAGTTTCAAGAATATATATTTTTTTTCAGTCTTCGAAAAGAAGGGAAACAAGGAGGAATAGAGAGCATCACCTGAGTATTCCTTGTTCTCCACACTCCTAGTCTTTCTATCCATCCATGTCACCATCCTCACAACCCCAACAAAAAGTATCATTAAGAGTTCTTAGGGAGAAGCACCTACAGGACATCCTGTAGGAAATCTTGTAGTAGCCTATCCCACGGAATACCAATCATAACAGCAAAAAGCCTCCAACATGATGATCCAGGAGCTCTATAGAAACAACAAAACACCACCATCTTCAACCACAGGTACTTGCACAAACAAAAAGTCATTAGGAAACAACAAGAGGGCGAAAGAGAGTAGCATGCAACCAATACACACAACAGGACCTCTGGTCTTTGACAACTGCAACAAAGCATTGGCACCACAGGTAAGTATCTTGCTCATTCTCTCATATGCATCAAGTAGTAAAAAAAATTAAGGGTTACGAGTAAGTTGGTTTATAAGAGAAAAGGTGACCAGTTAACTTGGCCACCTTCGTTCAGTCAACACATACACAACAAGATGTCCTCTCACACGTGGTAGCAGTCAACTCAAATACAGAGAGGGAGAAGGACAAATGTGGTTAAAGCTAAAAATGCATAAAGTGGGAGCCGATTACAAGGAGTGGCGAATGATGAGGTGGTAGTGGGGACCAACGGTCCAAAAATGGAAATGTATCTTTGCTTCCAGCACACAACCTCACCCCAAATAACCATAAGAGGAAAGAGTCATCGTCCCCATGCATTCATGCATTCACTTCCTCAAAGCTCGCTCTCACAGGTCACTCTCATACCCAAGAAACCTACCGAAAGCAAAACTCCATCGTTTTAATGCACATGGATTCCTACACAATTGCACAAGAATTCCTACAAGATCATGCACAAGAATTCCTATAGGATACACAGAGACTATCTACAGGATTGTACGAGAGGAGTTTTAGAGGGGAAAACACGGGAGTTGGCTGCTACAAACACTATGAAGAGGTAGGCTTTGTAATTACATCCCTCTTTACAAGTAATTGAACTAGAAATCCTCTAAGCTTGAGTGAATTTAGCTGCTGTGTAAGAGAATTACACACATAGTCATTTCAGTTTTGGTTTTGCATTTGAAAATTGTCTCAACCCTCTCATCTCCTCAAACTTCACCAGCCAAGATGATAGGAGGGTTTAATAGGAGGGATCCCATTAACACTGTGATAATCCAACAACACCCCCAAGTTCTTGAAATCTTCAAAAGACATAATTAGATGGGGTTTTTCAAAAAATTTAGAGGGTATGATGATGAGGTGGCCCGAGAATTTTCTCTCTCCCTCATTCCACTCACCAGAATCCATGCCACTATTGTGATAAGAGGCCTCTCCATAGAACTCACCCCTAGCACATCACCAGAGTGACCACACTTCCTTTAGGAATACCATGGAGGAAAGAAGACAAAAGAGATAGCCAAGTTGCTAAAAAGAAATTCTTTTTAGAAGGTGAGGAACCCACTGAGGACAAAAATGGAGTAAGGAGGGCAAGTCTGCCATATCCATGGAATGAGGTAAGCTACCAACTGATCAAATATGTTTCATGTGAGGGTAGGTATAGTGTGGTCTATGGCTATCATTTTAGGCTTCTTGAAGAATTGAGATTTGGAGTAGAAACACCCCTTCACCAAAGGTTCAACATACCATACTTCATGCTGCAATCACTAATAGACTCAAGCATCAAAGTGCAGGAGGGAAATTCCCAACAGTTAGCTCACCATGGGTTAATTAGGATCCTTATAGAATATTCCCTCAAAAACATCAGAATTCCTATAACATGGTTAGTTTTCATAGACATTCCAGTAGAGGAAGACATCAAAGTTCTCACATATGATGTTACTCCTACTGTCGGTGAAGAGGAAGAGGAAGAGACTGAAGTAGAGGAAGAATAAGTAAAGCAGGAAGAAGAAGAAATAGAAGGAGATGAAAATGATATGGATAAAGAAGGAGGCGAAATAGAAGAAAATGAGGAAGATGAAGAAGAAGAGGAGAAAGATAAGGAGGATGATGAAGAAACAGAGGAAGATGTTAAGGAGGAAACTGATAAAGATGTTGAAGATCTACAAGAGAAAGAAAAAAGGAAGGACATAGGTGAAGAAGGCAATGGAAAAGAGGAGATAGAAAACAAGGACGATTCACCTAGGGTGTCTCTAGAACCAACTGAGAGAGAGGCAACAGCTTCCCTCACTGCTCTTAGCACCCCCATCAAGAAAAAGGGCAAAAGATAGAGGAAGACCCCCTTATATTTTAGGACAAGTAAAGGCACAAGAATAAGGCAGGGGAAACCCCAAACATTAACCAAAAATCCTATTGTAATTGAATACTCCCCTACACAAAAGGAGAAAATGCCTTCCCCTAAGTCCCCTATCACCTATGTGAGAAGGCCTAGTACTAGATAAACCTCCTCCAAGGGAAAGGCAATCTTACAGGATACACAACAGAATCTACAGGAAGCAAAAGTAGTCATACAGGATACTTTGCCGAACCTACAAGAGGCACAAAAATTGGAAAGGGAGGTAGGAAAGCAGCAAGAAACTAAATGAGAGGACCCAGAGACAAAAGAAACCATCCCCCAACCTAACCTGGACTCCTACTACAGGTTTATTGAAGGAGGTAGGGTCATACCTCAAAAATTTTCTATCCCACCATTCTTCGAACTTGAGAAGGAGAGGGCCAGAACTCACTGATGGATGCAGATCGCCAAATCAAAGGGGGGTGGAAGACATTGGGCACATGGAGGAGAAACTCAAGGAGATGGGAAGAGAACTAAGTGGCTTGAGAGACAAAGAGGCCATAATGAGAAATCCACTAGAGACAGAAAATGCATGGTTGAGAGGACAACTGCAAGAAAGAGATAATCATTTGGCATGTATGGGTAGTCTCTATTTGGAAGCAATATAGTGTAGGATGCAAGCTAAATCCTATGCCCTATACCTTAAGGAACAGTGGTTGTAGTTCCAGATCAAGACCCTAGCACAGAGGGGCACCATGCCATTTCAAGACTATGGGAAGTTCATTGATCTTTGTGATCATAGCACACTAGAAGATAGGGCCAAGATGGCTGAGTTTTATTTGAACAACATGGCCCTAACAAACATGAATGTATGGGACCCTAATGCCAAGCTAGGAGATTTAAAATTGATGGCTTTGGCATGAACCATGAGGAGTCAAGGGATGCAGAGATGAAGAAAATATTGGCAAGAGAGCAAATTGAACCTCTTGTGATTAGAGTTGAACAATCAAATCCCATAGCCTTGTTCAGAACCCATAATTTTATTGAAAATGATCCTCAACTTGCACCTAGATATCTTGTTTCCCAAGAGCAAGCAATTTCACATTTGGAGGAAATGTTCAGGCTGTTAGGAGATGATAGCATACATGCTTGCCTGAGGAGATGGAACACACTGCCATACAACTTAAAGATAATAGAGTATCACTCTTCTCAAAGATTGAGAGAGGCACTAGATAGGGCACCCATATATAAGCACTCTATGCAAAGGCTAAGAGTCAATTGGATTGACCTAAAACTTAGTCTAGCACTACTCTTAAGGATGCTAGAAGGGAGAAAGGAAGAAGGAGAAAAGAGGTAGTGGTAGGAGGTAGAAAATAAAGCAGGCTTCTATGAAAAAGAAGAGGAGACCACAACAGAGGCATGGGATGTCAGAGAGGCCACTAGAGCCATGAAGGATATGGATATTGATTAAGTTACTAAGAGGATGAGCAACACTTTCAGTAGGAGGGTGATGATGAGCCTCATCATTGGGTAATTATATGGGCCTTAATTCACCTCCTAGCTTAGTCAAACCAACTTTTCTCTTAACTTATTACATGCATTTTATTATATTTTGTTTATGAGGTGAGTTAGAGTTGGATATTATGCTTAGTGGACTAATATGCATTGAATGCAAGATTAAAGGAGAAAATCAATGACTTTTGGCAAAAAATATGGTCAAGACTCAAATGGGACAAGGGAGAGGGATTGTAGGATGTGAATACTCCTCACTTACTACTCCTCCATTCGAATATTCCTCCATTCATCACATCAGCTCAGAGTGCAAACAACCAAATCATGAGGATTAGAAGAAAGCCAAGCAAGTGAGAGACAAAGCACCAGTTTATCTCGAGTTTGGGAGCCGAGCCTCCCTAATTTTAAGGAAGTTGTTGGGGACTTCAGTTGTATAAGTAGAGAGGCCTAGGACCTCAGTAGGATTCAGATTTTTATTGTAAAACTCTAAGCTATTTTCGAGCTCCAGACTTGTGAAAGTTCTATTGATGTAATTTGTTGTTTTGGTAATAAGAATGAGTTTTGTTTTGAGCCAGCACTGAGTTAACTCAGAGGGCTGAAGCTCTTGGGTTAGGGCCCAACCCTAGCAGCCAAGGCTCCTCTTTCTTGTATATGTATGTTTAGTGTAGTTTCATAGCTTCATTGTTAATTTGCTTTTTAGATGCATTTCCATTACAAGTAGTGTAGATTAGATTGGTTGTTTATTAGTTTGTTTCCATTTGTGCCTGACTTCAATAGAAGTTTAGCAGGGATAAAAGGATTACCACAAGGTTTTCAGTAGGTGTCTCGGCCTCACTTCCTCCCTCTGGGATCATGACTTGAGGAAGACACCCTTAAGCAGCCCCAAAAACACAAATTTCTGGTTCTTTTATGAGCTTTGGAGTTTGTTGTCTTTATATTAGTATTTGGTTAGTTTTGTAAGTTATTTTCCCATTGTCATATTTTTCATTTCTATTTTTGTAGTAGATCTTATCCATGCTTCCATTCCTTTCAACAACTTTCCTCATGCATAATGTAGGTATTTAATTCATTAATTCTGCTTTTCTAGTTTATGAAAATGTTCCTTGCTTGCATAGCTTTTTGGAAGATATACATGTTTTATGTAGAGCAGGTGCTTTAGGAGGAGACTAAGACTTCATATCCAGCAGCCACCTTCCACTCCATCCACCTTAGCCATCCCTTGCTTTCACCATAACCTTCACTATTTTTTCATCATTTTTCATAGAAATTCTTCCAAGCACATTGAGCGAATCCAACCATCTACTATCCTTGATGTTGACTTATGAGTGATCCTAGTCCTTCTCCCACTCCATTCTACCCATCACACACCTTTCCTAGCCCTTCCATCACCTCCAACACCTCACATTTTTCTCTCGGCCATATCCTGTAGGTTTACAGGGGATCCTATAGGTTTCTAGTACATCCTGTAGGTTTTCCCGAAATGGCTTGTTTTGAGGTCAAATTGATGGAAAACCTCTAGGAAGTCACAAAAATGCCCCCAAGGGTCTTCCACACCATCCAACCATCTCATAACCCTTCCATCCATCCTCAAACATCCTTAATTCACCTACCACATCAACAGAAGCAATTAGTTTGCATACTTGATTTTGCATAAAAAGACAAAAAAGCAAAAAAATATTTAGTTCGGTCTCTTTAATTTCACATTAGTGATGTTTGATGCTTCTTACTTCTATAACTTAGATAGTATCATTTGGTTCATGTTGATTTAGCATTTCTGCCAAGCATAGTTTCTTAGCAGTTAATTAGGAAATGGTGTGATTTAGCATTACATGTCGACCTTCTCCATTATTGCAGTAGAGTAGCTCTCTCTTAGAGTAGATTTACCTTTCTTCCATAAAATAATCAAGCTTCTTATGACTCCATAGAAGCTTGGCTTGAAACCCCAGTGGTCTCTCGCCAGCTGAACAGTGACAATAGGCAGAACCATCACTTTTACTTGTCTATACAACACTGTCACCTCCAAGTTTGTACGAACCCCAAGTTGATAAAGTAAAGTTGGTAGCCCAGGAGTTGCAACATCCTTGCTATAATGTTGGTGCTCATCAAGTGGTGCATCTTGGGATCTTGTGTCCCCCCATCATATATTTGTACATGTGGTCTGATGGTTGGGGTATTCTCAAAGAAGAATGAGCATACAACTTCCCCAAATGAACAATTATCATTGGTTCATTTCCTGTATAGAATCAAATGTCGTTTCAATGATGATAACATTATATAGACCCACCCATAGTAGGTCCTTGCCAATACACTCTCCACAAGCATCATATGCCCCCTAGTGATGTAATGAAAGGCATGACTACCCAAAATCTGCATCATTGTTGTGGATGTAGCTCGTGCCTTGAGTGTCTCTAAGTCATTGATCTAGATGGTTGTGCCCTTTGCACAAAAAATCGATACAAAAATATGACCCAAAAAATCCCCTATATGCCTCCCATGAGGAAGCACTGGATGTATCTCCCCGACCACCCTCGGGGGGCAATATTGTCCAAAAACATATGTTATGGATAATGATTTTGATCCTATGCCCCTGTACCACAAAGACCTCCTGATATACATCACAACAACTCACAATCCTAGACAACTGGGGCTCACCTGCCCTCATGAATGGGTTCTCAAAGAAATTCAGTACCCCATACCATGCCAAAACTCCTCTAATGTCTTAGTTCCCCTGACTCTCAGCATGAAAAGTTTCCAAATCTTTTTCTTGCCACACCATCTTTTGTTAGTTCAGAGCCAAAGGCATACACTTCTGGTTCAAAGCTTAATCTCAACAGATACCCCTAGTGTCATGCGGAAAGAGTCAATTTTGCGAACAAAACCGACCTCCCTAGAAAACAAGGCTTTTCTAGTGACAAACAAAACAATCAAGCACTATCTTTCCCTAAATATGCATTTAAAATAAAAGCAACCATGTGTTTAAGGCTTACCTCTAGTCCAACGCTGTTTGTAGTAGCCAAGCCTCTTCGATCCAGATGAGTTCCTTCTCCTTGAAGCCTGCATACACTAACAAGCAAACGATTACATAGCACCTGAATAACTCATATAATAAAACATATTCATCATAAAGACCAAGGAGTTTATGAAACAAATTATATATAACAACTTGTTGAGAAAAATGAACTTAATTGTATTAATTGGAAACGAAAGAAACCTTACAACCAGTGCCTTGGTGTTGTGCAGGTCCCTCCCAGGGTCTAGCAAGAGTTCTCCTCTACTTTGATCAGCTCACCCACTTCCAAATGAAGCTAAGAAAGGATTGGGATCTCTCCTCTCAAGCTCTATAAGGGAGTCCTAATTTCAGTAGCATCTACCCTTAGGAATGTTCAGCTTTCAACCTCCCCTCCCTCTGGACCAATGCCTGTATTTATAATGCTTTGGAGGAAGTTAAACAGGTCCACCATCAATGGGATAAGCCCCTCTTTCAAAGGGATAGCTCCCCTCTTCATGGGATAAGTTCCTCTTTCATTGGGATGCATGAACCATCTGGAGGCGCTAAATCCACGTCAAACCATCTTCTAGAATGCTCTAGAATCGACCGCAAGTAAGTTTTTTGAAGTAAAACTTGCGCCTTTTGACTTTTATAGGGGTACGCACCCACCCCTTTACAGACAGAGCGTACAAGTACGCATGTATTATGTACTTGAGGTGCGGGCACGCAGGTAAAAGTAGGAGAAAGTGCGTAACCAGAGTTATATTGATTTTTAAAGGCTTTCTCTCTTTTTTGGAGTTTGACATGAGGAGCAGAGGTATAAGACTTGCCCTAAAGTGCGAGGTCTGTAGTAGATTAGGGTTTCATATCATCTAGGAAGGGTGAAGCACTTTATCATTTCGAGGATTATCTTGTGGAGAGCCTAGTCGGAACCTGCAAATATTCAACACAAAATACATATATGAGATCATATCATCGCTGAGGTAGGCATTCCCATACTCAGATCAAAAACTTAACTAACAAACTAACTACTGCTTTGATATAGGAATGATTTCGCAATACATTATAATCATAGACACATGTAGACACAGTATGGACGCAGCTATCTGTTTATAATTAGTCTACTGTATAATGAATACAAAACTCCTCGCAGCCTGGATGGCGGAAACTAGATCCAGGGTCTTCATTTCTGCTTCCCGAAATAGTACGATTCTATCCATGCGAATAAATGAGTTGATGTCGAACATGGTAGAAACCACTTGATTACCAGTCAATGATGTAAACTGTTAACAAGTGTGAGAGAGACCACCAGTGATGTCAATGGTTCTCAAAGTACCCAGTACAATCCATGAGATGTGAGTAGATGTGTTGATGTCGAACATGTCATGGAATCCTTCGATCGAAAGTCAATGATGTAAACTGTCGTCAAAGGCGAGAAACCTGCCATTGAGGCATGTAGATTTCAAGGTACTGACAATTCCTAGATCATCTTTCTAGATAATGTGCTGATGTCGATAGAAAGCGATCTGTTGCAGGCAAGCCTACAACACGAAATCATAGATCAAGTTGAAGAAATGTAGCTGTAAGGACTGACTCAGGGATGGTCAATATGGATGACAGATATTTTGCAGATGAATGGTTTATTTGCAGTGACCTCTCGAACACATAACGACACAACAGATGGCTTGGTGACAATTGACCCAAAGTTAATACCCGGAAACCGCCTGAAGACTTTCAATGTGGTTTGATCATCTGTTAGGCAAAGGATTTCCCAACCCAGGTGAATGAAAAGTGTCGTGTTCAAGAGTGGTGATAAGGTTTTTTTTTTTGAGACAAAGGATAACAAATAGGCTCATTTTTCTCTCTTTTCCCCCACCATTTCTGGCAAGTACCTCTTTATTTTTTACAAGCTTGAGGAGGATAACATTTGCTTGATTATAAGCTCATCCTTCAGATGAGTCCAACTTAGTTTAGATTCGAACCCTAAGAAGGAGTGGTCCATTCCTGTTTGTAATCGAATAGGTCCTTTACTATGAAATTTTAACGAGTCCAGTATAGGAGAAACTCGACGTTTTTCAATTTTAGAGAGTCTGAAAAAACTTAAGAAGACTCCAGGGTTGACCCTTTTCGTAAATTTGTGTCTCCCAAGCCCGAAAAAGTATAAAATAATACTTGAGAGAACCGCTTGATCTTTACGACCAAGGAGTACTTTCATGATTAGTGTCTCTGATCTGAAAAGTAAAAAGCGATCAAGGACACATCGTTTTATTTCCAATATCGAATTTGAAACGACAAAAATCCGGAAATCTTTTCATGTTTTTACGGTCAGAAAAGGGCTATAAGAGGACCGTCTTTTAATTCCATTTTAACGAGTGTAAAAGAAACACTCGGCAACCTTTTCATGTTTTAGGAGTCAGAAAAGGGCTTAAAGATGACTCTGATGTTTTTGTTTGTAAAAAATGACAATTTTCCCTGAAAATCCTTTATCCTGCACAAAAACCAACACATTACTCATACATGTTGAAGATAGATAAAAATACTTTGAAAAATACCTTTTCATGGTGAAAAATAAACAAATTTACCATTTATTTACCCAAAAAACCTATAAAAAGGGCTTTTACCAATTCATTTTTACCATTTTACTGTTGAGGAGAGAAAAAGGGCTTTTGGCAAGAAACTTCCCGTGGACATTACGGAGAATCCGACCGTCGAAATCGAACGCCGTCTATTCCAGGTAATATACAACATCCTCCTCTTCAATTTCATCCGTTTAGAATTCTTTTTAGGCCCCAGATTTCATTTTTGGGAGGTTTTGGGTTTTCAAAGACCGCCTCTCGGGGTACGCAGGCACCACACTAGGGACCCGCGTACCCCGACATTTTTTCAGTTGGAAAAATGTCGGGGGTACGCACCTTGCCTTCAGGGACCCTACGTACCCACGCTCTGTTCCTAAAGGCGAGGTGCGTACCCCACACAACGAGTTTTTAAACCCTAAATTCTCCAAAATGGACCAAAAATTTATGATTTCATGGAATCTAATGGATGTTTTTTGGCATGTAGATTTTTCACCATGCTCGATTGGCGCGAGAGAGAGCATGAAGATGTTGATTTGGCCGCCATTAATCATCAACCGTCAATTGATGCTTTGAAGGCATGCGGCCTTTATAAATACTGGGCCATACCTGGCATGAGGGCTCAAGTGAGCTTTCTAGAGTGGCTGGTAGAAAGATGGAACGTTCAGGACTAGTGTTTTTATATTAGAGGGCACCAGCTTGAGATGGAGCCGGCAGATATCTACTTTCTCACTGGTTTGCCCAAGAGAGGCGAACACTTGACTCTGTTCGGGACTAGGCCAGGTGGCCAGTCTATCGCTAGTCTCCGACTAGAGTGGTGTAACACTCAGTCTCAGGAGAAGGGGATAGAGATCAAAACTATATCCCGTCATGAACTTAAGGTGATTGCCTTTACAGTTACCAAACTTTGCGAGGCTGCCGCTTTACACATTGCCACTGGATCCTAGATGCAGATGGAAATTGATTGCTATCGAGGTACCATTTTCAACTGGTGTGATGCTGTGTTGGCCAATGTAAAAGGCAAACTGACTAGAGCCAAAAATGGAGAGCTAAAGACCTTTGGTTATGGGGCTTTAGTTGTGAGTTTTCACTTAGAGAGGGTTCCGATGCTGATCCCACAGCAGCTCACTGTTGAGGCTGGGCTTCCTCGAGACCCCAAATTGATGCGATGGGTTGCGGTTATGGCCCGTCATCCTGATGAGGGGACGAAGGTTGTCCGATTTACTCCGGAGTACTTCCACTGGTTAGAAGACCAGGTCTTTTCTATACAGGATTTTCCTTATGCCGGATTTGATTTCGTGGAGATCCGGACATGGTTCTTCCACCGGGAGAACAATGGGATGATACAGGTAACTTCATTTTTCACAAGTTTTTTTTAAACTATCTATTTTTTGTTTGTTTTATATCGTCTTAAAACTGATAGTAATAATTTTCAAAATGCAGATGTAGGCCCACGTCGTCCAGCCAATCTCCGACCTTACGAGAGGCGACTACCAGTTGCAGCGGCACCGGCCCCACAGGACGAGGCCACAGAGACTTTGGCTGAGTTGGAGAGTGACCTAGAGCATCTTACAGCAGACATACCGGAGACTACCATAGATGATATTCCAATCAGGCTTCAGCGCTATGTAGTCGGGGTCCCAGGACCTTTTAGGAGGTTCTTGTGTAGGGTGGCCCGTGTAGTGGTGTCATATAGAGATCATCACCAGTGATTGGATGGTCGTTTTGTAGACAAATGTGACATTTTTGTTTTTTGTACTTATCATTTTTGCCGATCATAAGGTGTTTTTCAACCTATGATCGAAGACGATGTATTTTTTGACACACTCCTATCTATATATATCATTATTACTGGCTTATCTTGTGAATCATGTTATGGAATGGTTTTAAATTTACATGTATGATTATTGCAAATGTCTATTTAACATTCGAGAAGAAATTGCATCTGCTAATGTATTTAAAGACCTTGGAATATGCTGATATTCAATGTAATCAAACTCACGTTCCAAGAGACGCACTCTCAAAAATAACCTTAATAACACTGGATTTCTAATGGCATACACTCTATTAAGTTGTAATACAACGAGTTCAGAATCTAACCTCACTATCAAACTTCGAATCCCAAATGAAATAGATTCAGACAATAACTGAATCACTGCACTGTACTCGGAAATGTTGTTTGTTGTTTGACCGAGGCTTACCCCATGCATAGAAACTAACTCGTCAGAGGGCGAATAGATAACCCAAGTTGCGGAAGAGATATTCCGTGTACTACGACAAGCACCATCAGCGAAACCAATGTATGTTTGGAGAGGCATCGACATCTGCATCATCAAGAGTAAAACCAAGATAAGCAGAAATAATGACGAAAACACACTCTCTAAGCTAAGCACACTGCCTAAACTAACAAACCCACCAGCTAGAAAGAAAAACTAACCTAACTAAAAATCTCCATACCCATTCTTTTAAGCATAATACCTCTTCAAGTAAAGACCATTTCTGGGTTTACCCAAAGAGTCCCCGTCAAAGTCTACCAACTCATAGGCCCCTTTTGCTAGCTTTCGCTTGACAATATAGGGCCCATGCCACATAGGAACGAATTTTCCAGCACCTAATTTATCATTAGATTGATCATATAATAACACTAGGTCTCCTTCCGAAAAATTTCGAGGGGTCACATTTCGATCAAACTGAGCTTTCATACGTTTTGCGTGAGTCTCGATCGCCAATGCAGCATCACGTCAATTCTCATCTAATTGAGCTAAGTACAATAAACGCTTCTCCTCTTCGGAAGTAGCTGGAAGTAACTCGATGGCCATTTGCAGTGACGAGATTTCGCATTCAATGGGTAGCACAGCTTCCAAACCATAAACTAGTTGGAAAGGAGTGAACCCTGTTGATGTTTTCACTGAGGTTCGGTACGCCCAGAGCACTGAAAATAACATGTTGTGCCAATTCGACCGATGAATACCAATGATTCGTCGGATCATGATAACTAAAACTTTGTTGATGGACTCAACCAGACCATTCGCTTATGGATAATAAGGAGTTGAACTATCGTGACGCAAACCAAGCTGGCCTGTAAGTTCTGTCATCATAACATTTCGAAAATGGCGCCCATGGTCAGTGATTATCGCTTGTGGGACACCAAACCTAGCAATTATATGATTGAACATGAAAATTGCAGCTGTCTTTCCATCTGCCTTGAATGTAGGCATCGCCTCGGCCCACTTAGTAAAATAATCTACCGCAAGGATGATATACGCATGCCCCCCGGCCGAGTGAGGATTACATGTAATAAAATCAATACCCCATTTGGCAAAAGGACCAACGGCAATTATAGGGTGGAGAGTAGCAGGTGGAGCGCGCATCTTTCGATCAAACACTTGATAGTTGTGGCATTTTCGGACCGCAGTAATACAATCTTTAAACAAGGACGGCTAGAAGTAGCCAGCGCACAATATCTTTTGGGCTATGGCATACCCAGACATATGACCGCCACACGCTCCAGAGTGACAGTCATTTAGAACCCTTTCAACCTCTGCGTGAGTTAAGCAACGTCGAAAAATAGAGTTCGCCCCACAGCGATAAAGAGTATATCCAATAATTTAATATTGTTGGGACTTGAATCGAATTTTCCGACGTTCCGACTTTGAAACTTCGGGCCGAAAGGATTGGGTCTGGAGATAGATGATGATATCTCCATACCACGGATCTAAAGTGCTGATTAGAAACAAAGATTCGTCCGCAATGGGCTACTCTGCCACAGTTTCCGTGTCAGCACGCGGGAAGTCACACATTAACTCTGCAAAAACTAAAGATTTCTTAGACTTGGATTTCTCAAACTCCAAGTCGAACTCCTGCAGGATAACAATCCATTTAGATTACTTGCCCCCTAGCAATTGTTTGGTCAAAATGTAGATCATAGGGTTGCAATCCGAAATGACTGTAGTTTTACGTAGTAAAATGTAGTGACGAAAATGTTGGACAGCTTGAACGGCTGCCAATGCCAATTTCTCCACATGTGAGTATTTTAGCTCAATTGGATTTAACATCTGACTAAGGTAATATATCACATGTTCCGTTCCAAATTTGTCTTCCTGAACTAAGACCATCCCAATGGTGGAATGAGCGGCGGCGAGGTACAAAAAGTAATCCTGGTTGTAGTTGGGAGGATGCAACAACGGTGCATGGGTCAACGCGTTTTTGAGTGCATCAAAAGATTTCTGAGCTATCTCATCCCAAGAGAATTGAGCGTTCTGTTTCAACAACCGTGTAAAACCCTTTGTAACCTCGGCATAGTTACGAATGAATCGTTGTAAAAAGTTTTCTTTCCCCTGCAAGCTTTGGAGTTGGCGAAGACTCGAAGGAGGAGGCAATTTGATGATAGCTTCGACCTTTGAGGGATCGACGCGAATGCCGGCCTTTGAAACTACAAATCCCAGTAATCAACCCGTTTCTATACAGAAGACACATTTGTGTGGGTTCAACCGAATACGATAATGCCTACACCTCATAAAGATTGCTCGTAAATGGACAAGGTGGTCAGCTCGATGTAATGAATGAGCAGGCAAATCATCGAGATACGGTTGCACAATGTGTTTGATGTCATGAAACGTATAAGACATCGCCCTTTGAAAAGTTGCTCCGGCATTCTTGAGCCCAGAAGGTAATTTGCAATAAGCAAATGTCCCCCATGGACAAATGAAAGCCGTTTTTGGTTGATCGGCAGGTAGAATATTGATTTGATTGTAATCGGAAAAACCGTCCATAAAGGAAAATATTTCGCTGTCGGCACAATCATCAATGATTTGATCGATATAGGGAGTTGGGTAGTTGTCCTTTGGACAAGCTCGATTAATGTCCCTATAATCGATGCATATTCTTATTGTTCCCTGTTTTTTGTTAACCGGAACAATATTCGATACCCAATCCGTTAACGGGATCGGATAAATGAAACCTGCTTTCAACAGTTTTTCAACTTCTGCTTTAATTGCAACAGCTTTTCGTGGGTGAATCTGACGCAAACGTTGCCGGACGGGTTTAGCATCCGGGTAAGTCTTGATCTCATGAACAACAATCGCGGGATCAATTCCTGGCATTTCCTCATAGGACCAGGCAAACACGTCGCAGAATTCTTGAAATAGGGCCTTGTATGTCTGAATTTCGTCATCTGTACACGAGGCACCTATATGAATGTTTTCAATAATTCCAGGCTTAACCGAAATGTCAATGGGAATAGTTCGAGAGATGTTTCCCAAATTCAGCTCTGAATCAGGATGTTTCATGGGATTCTGAGCTTCCTTGACATATTCAGCTGTAAAAATTGATGAGAAATCATTCTCAAAATGATCATCCTCGGGTAAAAACGAAGATCTATGATGGAGATCGCCCCATGGTAAATCATCTATACACAGGACTTCACGAAGTTTCTCGTCAGATGAAACAACTTCGTGAAACGCTATTAACTCTGAGGTTGATGTGAAAAGTGATTCCTCACGGACCACATTCATTAGGTCGATTTTGGTTGAACACGGGTCGGTAAAATACTGCACAGCTTCATAGGTAATTTCATATGGACTCAAAGGCATAAAATTACCAAATGAGTCTATTTCAGATTCAGAAGGAATGATCCAAGGACCGTCATAATAAATAGTGTTTGATGTAATCATATGACTGGTTGCAAATGAAGATGATGCATTGAGTGGAGGAAAAGGAAAAGTTCCCAGTAAACCGGCATCTTTAACTAATCCTACTCCAAAATCCTTATATGGGATAGTCGTTTTACCAACATGCTGAATACTCTCTGAAGAGGCTGGGTCGGATGAAAAGTAAGCTAGCTGGTCTATTATTACAATCTTTCCATTATGTGGGAACTTTATTACTCGGAAGACCGATGAAACGGCCGCTGTCATAGCGTAAGACCAACTTTGACCCAAGAGAAGGTTGTAGTCTAGAGGGGCATCAACCACCTCCACATCTAAACTAACAGTTTTTCCTTCAACCCCTATAAGCAAATCATGTAGAATGCCAAAAGGATGAAACCCACGGCCATCAAAGGCCTTAAGAATTGTCGGGGATTGATTTAGTGAAGGAGAACCAAGTGATCTCCAACACTGTATCGACATAATACACGTTGAAGCTCCCTCATCAATTACAGTCCGATGAATAGGCCTGTTTTTTACTATCACAGGGATCTGGAAAGCCATTTGATGAGGAAAACGCGGAGTACTATTTTCTAGATCAAAGATTATTAGGTTCGGGTCCTGAACATCAACAGCTCCTATAGCTGACAAAAGTAATTTTCGCTGTGCTGGGCATGATTGCAGCACTTCCAAAGCCGACATTGCTGAGGGTGAAACAGCCAAGTCCTCAACAATGTTATAATTCTGGGCCGCTCTCGCATGTGGATTGAAAGCAGACCTTCGAAGTATACCCTTGGCGGGCGGTTTGATTACTAAGTCTGGGTTAGGCTTCTCGATCTGTAGTGGATCGGAACCGGGAGCTGAGGTTGATGGATTAGAATGAGAAGATTCTGCTTCTTTGCCATCAACAGGACTTTTACTACCATAATCTTGCGATCGAGTCACAATCCTTACATGGGACATCATCAATATGGGTTCCGCATTAGCATTCGAGGAAGAACCTATCATCTTGCTATCTTGATTTGGAAATGGATCCTTCAAAACAACAGGAGTTTGGGAACCTTTGACGATTTTCGCAACCTCTGCTCGATGAGGGCAGTCTCTTGTAAAATGTTCCTCTTCACAAATGAGACATGGATAACGAGGTTTGCGCTTTTCATCATTGGATTCCGCCTTTTCAGTTTTCTCCTTTGGAGTTTTGTTTGCTTTATTCTTCTTCTTCCCTTTCTTCTTCCCACCAGATTTTGATTTAGCCGTAGATGATTCTACAGCGTGAATATCGGCGGAAACCTCTGCAGAAGAATCTCCTGTCGGGGAATCAGGCAAGGTTATGATAGGAGAAGAATTCTTGGAAGACTTCTTCTTACTTTTAGTGTTAACTGTACCAATCATATCATCAGCGACATGAGATCCCGAAGGAGCTGCAGCGATTTGATTTGACTTGGGAAGATCTGGGATCTTTTCGTGTAACGTACCTGACTGAGTATAAACTAAGTCAAGGTACTCTGCTTGAGCAATCACTTGCTCCTCAGTAACTACTTCGGCCTTAGCTACGTCTTCAGTAATCTTCGGTAAAAATGATTTAAGAAACCATTCAGCTAAGATCTGGTCTGAGATAAAAACTTTCACTAACCGCCTTCGACGTCTCCATTCATGAATATGATTGGAAATATAAGTGGACGTCGATTGCTTTAATGAAGTTAGTAACTCCGTGCCATTATCATATCTGACCGGCAACTGAAAATGCGTTAAAAACGAGGTAGCTAACTGGCTAAAATTATAAAAAGAGGCCCGTGGTAACTCAATGTACCACTTGGCCGCAAGACCAATGAGAGTGCGTTGGAAAAGACGTAAGCGGATCGAATCATCCGAGATGGAATTAGAGGCACACCAGAGGTGGTAAGTCATCACATGATTCGACGGGTCCTCTCCAGATTTACCCTCGAACTTGGGAATGTCACTGGGCAACTTATTCGGCATTGGCGGCCAAAATGGAAGATAATTAATTGGATCGTTCGTTAGGCGCGACAAGTCTGGTAAGTCCAAAGTTGCGATAAACGGTAGCTGCCGATTAGGATCCCTAAAACTCTGGGTCATGAGACCAGCCCCAGGAGGAGGATATCCAGGATAACTAGGAATAGGAATCGCGTTCAGGATATTGTATCCTCCTGGAAAACCAGGATTAACCAGACCGTACTGGGGTTGTTGTGGTTGTTGATAAGTGTACCCAGGATACGGTTGATACTGGCAAACTTGCTGCTGGACAGCAGGACCGAATTGGTACTGTCCCTGGTACGGTGGATAAGTGAATTGTGGTTGACTTGTGACAACCGTACTTAAACCAGGTTGTCCTACAGGCATCTGAACCATAGTCTGAATCGTGGATCCAGACGATGGTAAAGATGTCTGAGGAGTAGATACAGGAACAGTAGAAAACGGAGCTGTCGATACTCCAGAAGTAGGTGGGGAAGATTGAACAGATGTTGCGGCAGTTGCAGTAGTTGTTTGAGATGGAGTATGAGGCGAAATAGGCCCAGACTGAGAAACTACTGAAGGTACAGAAGTTTGAATATTAGACTGGACTGGTTGCTGGGGTGAACCAGAAACTAAGGGTTGTCCAGTTTGAGATGACAACTGTACATTTGGCTGCAACACCTGTTGAGTTTGCGATGGATCCCACACTATGTTCATTCCGGGGTACTGACCCATAACAGGTTGAGGATATTGAGATCCGTAACCGGGTTGAGGGTAGGATTGATAATTGAAAGGTACATTTCCCGTTCCTTGAATATAAGATTGACCTTGGGGTGGTTGGAAACCTTGGCTCGAGTACTGACCTTGGGGTAGATACCCTTGAGGCATGTACTGATACTGGGGTTGACCTTGAGGTATAAATTGATACTGGGGTTGACCTTGGGGTACATATTGAGTCTGGGGTTGACCTTGAGGAACGTAATGTACCATAGGCACGTACTGTCCTTGAGGTTGCCCCCCAGATGCAAATTGTGTACCTTGAGGTTGCCCCCCAGGCGTTAATTGAGGCTGCCCCCCAGGCGGTAACTGGCCACCTTGAGGTTGAGAATTGGGAATAGAACCTAACATCATAAGAATGTCTTCTACGCTCAACGGCTTTGCACCATTGCTTCCAGTGAATATCCTTTGTTCAATGGGTTGAGGAGATGCTCCCGAAAAAGTACCAGAAAGTGACTGATACCTAGAGGGAACAGAAGGACCACCATACAAAAAAGATTCAGGCGATTGAGTAAACATGGGCGACTGACCCGACATATTTACGGGAGTATAAAAACCCCTAGGTGGATAAGGAGCACGAGGTGGTGAAAAACTTAACACTGATTTGTCCAAATAATTAGTTAAAGAAAGATACCAAGTAGTACTTCTAGGTGGACTGTAAAAAATTGATTCACGCTCCCTTAGATCAATAGTAGGTTGATTTTCAGGGATAGGGATGCCTATTTCTTCTTCCGGAGCAAGTTCTTCAATAGCTATCAAACCAGAAGGAAGATTTTTGGTGATTACTCTTTCTACCCTAGGTGAATTAGGAGCACTAGAAGTTGGAGAGACTAACCCCGATGTTGGAGTAATAGGTTCAGATATCTCAGGTTCTTCGCCTATATCGCTAGTAGATAAAAAGCTACCAGCAAGTTCGGAAACCGAAATAGCTTCAGGATTATAACCTATTTCTAGAGTTTGGTAATCAGGATGAACAACCAACGAAGACTCTCCTTTTTTAGGTGACCCAACTTTACTGCCACTAGGAGTTACGAGGACTTTCAAACCTTTGTAATGGCCCGGGACTTCTTCAGGAGGTTGGCCCCGAAGTCTACGGGACTTCCTCAACAAATCAGCCACGGTTACAACCTCAGGAGACTGGCCCCGAAGTCTACGGGACTGTCTTGGTAATTCAGCCACAGCTAAAAACTTTTAACTACTGCACACGCAAACAAAGTAAAATCTCAAAGCAAACCGCCTAAAGTCTCTAAAGAACCAAACAAATTCGAATCACACCCCTAAGGAATCTAGGGCGTCAAACCACACACAAACAGTAACTTTCCGGACCGAAAACACTAGTTGGTGATGAAATCCAACATTGCAGAATTCAGTACAGAAATGGCGGGTGGAACAGTTACCCCGGCAACCTGCTTAATGAATAGACTAGACCAAGTTCCTCCACTTTAACCGTCTCGAGTGAAGTGAACCCCCCAGAAAATCCAAGTGAGTCTAGCCGCCGTCTGCTCCAAGTACAGTGGGATCTTCCCTCCACCGTCACCTTAGGAAGAAACCTAAAGATAATAGTCACTAAGGTCACCAATAGCAACAAATATACCTGGGGGAACAGTCTACGATCCGATACGCACACAAGGGCAGAGTAACAAGCTCAATCCCCTTGCCGGCTCCTTGACAATAATCCAAGGTTTACCGACAAGTGACCCCAGGCTCCTCGACAATGGTTAATCCGAGGTTTACCGTTTGTAGTACGTGCATATCTGGCGTCGTTCCCAATGAAGGAGGATTGATTCCCTCACTGGTTCGGACACGATCTCGTGCTTCTCCTTTAAGAGGAGCTTTCCCAGAGCATAAATGTAACAATTGGATTTATCCTACCGCAAGATAAGATACTTGTTTGTTTTTACTGTCTTGGAAAGTTAATTACTCTCCTACTCTAAGACACTAGCCTGATCTATGTTGGTGTATCAGAGCCCTAGTAAATAAAAAGTTACTAAGTCAATTTTACTTTAAGCGTTAACTTTTATGGCTTTTCTTTAGGACAGAAGGTAGTGGAGATGAAATTGATGATGTGTAGACTCGACTCAAATCCACTAAAAAGATGCACCTAGGATGAAAAAACAATCTTTCCTTTTCAATGAATTCCCTAGCTAAGAGAGTTGGAGAATGCAAAATTTATAAAGACAACTTTCTTGGCAATGAAAATCAAAGAAACAATCTCTTTATCTTTTCCAAAGCACACAACACATGACCACTAATTATTTCACGAAAACTTCCTTTCTCTTTTCAAAGACTTCAAACGCTACTAAAACAAACTTTCTTCAAAAGAGATTTTGTACTTTTCCTATTTAACAAAGCATGTAAAACTACTTAACAAAAATCAATTTTAAGATCTATGAAAATCTAAGAGAAATTTATCTAAAAGCAAATCTAATGAGGTAAAAGCCTACAAAATATAATTCCAGGTTTTTTTACTCAGTTACAATTCAACCAAGGACTAATTCATGCAGAATCATAAATCAGTCAAAAACAAAAATAAAAAAAAACTCTTGTTCTTTTTCTTAAGAATGAAATTCACAGCTTAACAAACAAGCCTTCTCAAAATTCCGCAAAGAGACAACACAACGGTAGGTTTCTCATACAAAGGTGGATTTTACGAATAGTCTAACTCCTAAGAAGACTGAAAAGACCAGGGATATCCAAGGTTTTTACAACTTCTAAAGCCAGAGTCACTACAAGACCAATAGAAAAATCAAACCTAGGGCTAGAATTTCTATGAACTTCACTAAAACCCTTGATGCTAATGAAACAAGCCTAGATGAGAACTTCTGACAGGTAACCAGTGGATCTGGGCAGCAATAAATAAGCTATAAACAAGATCTAATAGGTAAAAAAGCAAAAAATGGAAATTTTCTAAACTTTTGACAGGGTACGCAGGCAGCCTGTTTGCACAGGTGCGGCCACGCTCTGTGTACAAAGCAGAAGTGCGTACAGGTACGCACTGTGCTTAACGCAGAGGGTGCGTACTGCTCTCAAAAACAAGAAAAATAAAAAACTAACTCAATCCTAAGCTATTCCACCCAAATTCACAGTCAATCAGTCAAAAACTAGAAAGAAATCAAAGTATCAATCAAAAGAGAAATCAATCAAATCCATGGATTCCCCAGTGGAGTCGCCATTTTGTCATGCGGAAAGAGTCAATTTTGCGGACAAAACCGACCTCCCTAGAAAACAAGGCTTTTCTAGTGACAAACAAAACAATCAAGCACTATCTTTCCCTAAATATGCATTTAAAATAAAAGCAACCAGGTGTTTAAGGCTTACCTCTAGTCCAACGCTGTTTGTAGCAGCCAAGCCTCTTCGATCTAAATGAGCTCCTTCTCCTTGAAGCCTGCATACACTAACAAGAAAATGATTACATAGCACCTGAATAACTCATATAATAAAACATATTCATCATAAAGACCAAGGAGTTTATGAAACAAATTATATATAACAACTTGTTGAGAAAAATGAACTTAATTGTATTAATTGGAAACAAAAGAAACCTTACAACCAGTGCCTTGGTGTTGTTTAGGTCCCTCCCAGGGTCCAGCAAGAGTTCTCCTCTACTTTGATCAGCTCACCCACTTCCAAATGAAGCTAAGAAAGGATTGGGATCTCTCCTCTCAAGCTCTATAAGGGAGTCCTAATTTCAGCAGCATCTACCCTTAGGAATGTTCAGCTTTCAACCTCCCCTCCCTCTGGCCCAATGCCTGTATTTATAATGCTTTGGAGGAAGTTAAACAGGTCCACCATCAATGGGATAAGCCCCTCTTTCAAAGGGATAGCTCCCCTCTTCATGGGATAAGTTCCTCTTTCATTGGGATGCATGAACCATCTAGAGGCGCTCAATCCACGTCAAACCATCTTCTAGAATGCTCTAGAATCGACCGCAAGTAAGTTTTTTGAAGTAAAACTTGTGCCCTTTGACTTTTACAGGGGTACGCACCCACCCCTTTACAGACAGAGCGTACAAGTACGCAGGTATTATGTACTTGAGGTGCGGGCACGCAGGTAAAAGTAGGAGAAAGTGCGTAACCAGAGTTATATTGATTTTTAAAGGCGTTCTCTCTTTTTTGGAGTTTGACATGAGGCGCAGAGGTATAAGACTTTCCCAGGAGGAAAGTATGGTTATTGATGGAGCCATACTGACTGCAAATAGTCATGGTGACAAATTTTAGTGTAACACCTAGTCCTTCTTTTCCCCTCAAATGAGAATGCAGTATTTTCTCTCCAAACTGCATTGGACACATTTATTGGCCTAGTTTATGTGTTCCAGAATGCAAAATAGGGTCCAAAAAGTGCATTGTGATCATGAGGAAGAGAAGGGGTTTCCCCTAGTGAGCTAAAGCCCTAATATGAAAATCTAATCCACCTAAACTGATGAGTAATGTTAGGCCACCTACCTTCAACTTGCAGATCCAGATTCCAATGGTCATTTTTTCCACTATGATCTCCAAACAATTTAGCACCTTCTCCTCCTTTCCAATAACTCACTATGAAAATGAATTGGATTTGGGGGAAATAAGTCCTTTTATAATAAAGACACTAGTTTTTCCACCACCCATTGTGACCAAACCATTATCACTGCTGGAAATCTCTCACCGAGTTATCTAATGGGTGTCTCTTTTATTTTTTTGTTATTTAACACTTCATCGAAAGCCATTTCTTCCATGAGGTCTCACTTTGTTGCCTATTAAAATTGAATTTCCTCATATGAGCTGCCCATACTCGAGTACCACTTTACCTTTGCAGTGGTCAACTCACATGTTTATTTTCATCATGAGTAACCATTTTTACCCATGTTTTTAGGGTCCCCTTTGGACTGCTCCCCGTGTGGCAGCATCATCAAGTCACCCTTATTCAAAGAATTTGAGATGAGTCATACTTGTATTTATGGAATATGTTCCAAGTCCTCTTGAGTCCAGTTATAGTGTCCCATACATCTTTGTATTGCATTCATCTCGTCATGCTCATATTTGACCTAGATCTATATTGCTCTATCTTTCAAAAGCCTTTGTCTGAGTTATTGACCATCCCATCTAGAAACGGGCTAGACACTGTCAGGTAAACCATGCATATCATGCTCTGACAAGGGAAGTCCTCAATTTTCCATTCATCTTGTTTCTTTCCATCATCATCCTTGGTTTCCATCCATTAACTTTACTACGATCCCTCGTGCCTTTGTTGAAAGCTCCTCATTGCCTCAACTCTGGTGGACCCTCTTTAATCGACTTCATCACATTTATTCTAGAAGTGTGTCCTAGAACGTGGTGTACCTTGGTTCCATATTTCATCTTTGTTCAGTGCCTCAGATCAAATGAAGGGAATCATCATTTCCCTCTGACTTGGTTGTTTCTCACGTGCTTGACCCCAACTAATTATCACATGATCAAGAATCATACACTTGATGGTGCAGTGGTCTAGTAGATTATTTCAGTGTTTCCTTGATGTGTGTGTGATGTTCTAGACCTCATGAGGAGGTGGCCCTTCAATTAGTCCCCCACATGCACAAATGTATGCAGATTTGGATCTAGCCTTAGATGTAGTTCCACAGATTTTACGGGCTTGGTTTTCAGTGCTTGCATCACCCACATCATGCATTTCTCCTTTACATGATCCATCTAGAATATTCATAGCCCTTTCCTGTTTAGCAGGGATTCTTTGGTTGTGGTCCCCCCTCACCATGTTAATTTGAGGGACATTATGTATCATGTACTCAAATGTTATTCTATTTATACATCGGCAATTATTTTCAAGGCATAATATCTATATGGGATTCATTGAATTATTTTCTCACCCATTGATGCCAGCATATCATATATCATGTACTTTGTAGCTCAACCCCACATTGTTGGGCTCACTGTTATTATGTGTACACAGTTATCTCGGTGGGTATGGGTATGCCTCGCCCGCTTCATTTGAGATCATGTACTCCAAAATAAAAGGAGACTTATATCATCTTAGTAGGTCTCACCCTCTCCATTCCTTGGTCCTTCCTTGCATTGCTTCATCTGTATCTCTCTTTCTCTCATTGACTCCCCTTTGGTGTCTTGTGTAATTGTAACCTATAATGTATTTCAAGCATACAATTTTCTCCTAACACTCATACATTGGGGGAATCTTTTATCACCAAAAAAATGATCACCTAGCCATTTCTAACTAGGTGGATCGAAATACATCATGCAGGATTAATTTTACCATAGTAAAATCACTTTCACAATGCGAAATAATTTAGTAAGCCATTTTTATTAAATTATTTCTTATTAAAATTAAAAAACCCCATGAGAATAATTGAATAAATCCTTATCTATTTAATTTTCCCTAGGAATAATTATTAAATCATTATTTGATAATTATTCATTGTCACATTTGATTAAATCACCTAGGAATAATTAAATGAATCATTATTTATTTGGTATTCCTTAATTTCAATTTTTGAATAATTGTTAAATCAATATTTAATAATTATTTCAATTTCACCCCTTTCTTAATCCTCGCGAAATAATTAATAAATCATTTATTTGTTAATTATTTCTAAATAAAATTATTTGGCCATTTTGAATATCTTTTCCCTCTCCAAAAAATATAATAAAGTATTCCTAATGGTTAGATCTAGATTTGGTCAATATTATTTTATTATTTTCCATTTTTGAGATCAACCCAATACATTGTTATAAATAAGAGGGTTTTCCATTCATTCTTCACCATGATCACTATCATCATCACCACTATCATCACTTTGCATTTGAGCTCCCATTTAAGTTCTACTCTTTTGTTTTGGGTTTTTCACATATCGAGAGAGAGATACGGATTGTTGAATCACAAGGACATCAAAGAACCCATCCCATAGAGAGGGATTTGCAGACCCATTTTCTAGATCTCCTTCACTATGTATTTTTTAATAAAAGATAATTCATTTTAAAAAGTCTTCTTCTATTGGGTTATTACATTGGATATTTCTTGTTGTTTTCTATTTTGAATCGTATAAAATATTTTTGCTGTAGGGTTTTCTCAGTTTATTATTGTAGATCTGAAGCGTAAACAACCACATCTTGTTGTTAGTGTCACTTGTCACGAGTGACTTAATTGAAGTATTTTTGGTACACACACTAAGAATTTTCATACTAACACATGCATAGACACAAAGACAATCATGAGCATAAATATACTTTCAATTAATTTCATTCAACAAATTTTGTACATATAAATATTCAAAAACACTCATTCCTCTCTCTTGGCCCAATACTACATTCATTTGGCCATTAGTTCTCATTCTACGCGGGATTACAATAAATAGAATTAATAAATGTAATATATTTTCTAAATTCTAAAAGCACTCTAAAAATCACCCATAAATCACTTCATAAAGTAGATTTTCCTAAAACCTCAAATCACTCCATAAACATATTTTTCTGAATTTTAAAATCACTCAATCTACCCCTAGAATCTTTCACAATTTTGAAGATAGATTTTATTTTCCCCATGGAAAAAATCTCACCTATCCATATATTTTCTAAAAATATGACTCATTAGTTATAAAACTCATAAAATATACCAACTTGGAAAAAACAATTTATTTGCATAGAAGAATATAAATTCTTTTAAAAAATCAAGACCCCATTTTAAAGTTTTCCCACATTGAAGACTTAATGACTAGGAATCTCTAATGCTCCTACATCACATGTGGCTTCCATTGTGGATGAGAAGCACAGAACACACACACACACACACACACACACATATCATGTACATAGGTCGAGCCTCATCAACACTTGGTGAGCGCAAAACATTTAAAAGAATCCTCATAATAATGTTGATGATTACATATGTTGTGTTGGTGATTTAAATTGTCACAAGTGTTAGAGAATCCATATGTTGGGTTCATAACATAAGTTAGAAAGCATGGGGTAGTGCTCATGGAATTATATTGACTAGTAGTTTATATATATACAAAAGGGTAGAGGGGACATGGTAACTTATGTAAATGATTATGAAGAATAGGCCTAGACTCTCATTTCCAAAAAAATGATTTTTTAGATCTTGGTACATTAGGAAATCAAAAGATCTTAAAAACTTGAATAAAGATATTAAGAGAAAAATAAATATGCATAAAAACATTTTATAATTGATATCATAGGAACCAGATGAAGATCTCAAATGTTACTTGGTCACCATAAGCAATGAAAGACCTAGAAAGACAAGGGATGACCTTATGTAATGATAGGTAAGATAACTATGGAGGTTATTTACCTTTAAAAAAATATTACGGATTTCTAGGACACTTACATGTATTTTTTCTACAAAAATGGGAGAGATGTTACATAATGATCCACACCAATTCCAAATTTCCTTCGATTTTCTCAAACATTTAATTAATTAATTATGGATATTGTGGGGATATCGTTCCATATGAGAACCCCTTTTTTCTAGATTGACACCTTCTTTAGCAAGTTGGTCTGTTGCAGTGTTGTTTGATCTCAAAATATGTAATAAAATTAACTTATAGAAGGTTGATTTCACGTCTTGAATTCAGTCAACTATACTTAGTAATTTACAATATTTGGGGAGTGTTCCATGCATCAAGTGTTGGATTACTAACATAAAGTTTCCCATCACAACCAAATTTTCTATCTTTTCTAGAAATAGACATTGCAACAACCCATATGCTTCAGTTGGGTTATTTACAAGTTTTCCTATACCCCAACTATACTCCATTTCAATTTTTCCTTCGAGGTTAATAACAACCCCTCTAGCTCCTATTGAAACTATTAAATGAGATATTATTAATTTAGAAAAGATTAATTTAATAGTTAAATAATTAATTGTTAAACATATTGATGTAATTTTATATATCAAAGTAGTTTATTTTTAATGTCAGATGTGAATCAATCAAGAATTAATATATATTACATGAGCCATTATTGATTAGTGGTATCATTTTGTTAAAATTGATTGGGAAGTATTTTATTTTTATAATTGATATGATTTAATTTTATAATAACTTTTATATATTTAAAAATTTATGAATAATTATTGTTTAATTTATATATTATATATTTTAATACTAGCATAGATCCATTTTAATCCTAGATTTATGAAGAATAGAGACGAATCAAATTTCTCAAAATGAAAGCCTCTTTTTGAGTGTGAAACTTGAGGAAAGATTTGCACCTCAAGTGATTTGATTTCTATTTTCTTCCTCTTTTTTCCGTAGAAAAAAATCCATAATTTTTATTAAGGATAACAAAAATTACATTATATAAACACACTGTAGTGTGTATGAAGTTTAGTCGGTCCATCTTGTCATTCAGAGTTATAAATAAAGATACCATGTTCGGGAATACTTTAAAGAGTTCCCCATATCATCTGTCATGTTCATATCGGTCATCCATACAGATTTGATTCCTCTCATATCTTGGTAGATCTGGAATTATTTGATTCAAAGTTATTTTCACTTGTTGTATGTATGTATGTATGTATGTATGTATGTATATATATATATATATATATATATATATATATATATACATATACATATACATATACATATACATATACATATACATATACATATACATATACATATATATATATATATATATATATATATATATATATGTATATATGTATATGTATATCTATATATATATATATATATATATATATATATATCTATATGTATATAGATATACATATACATATATACATATATATATATATATATATATATATATATATATATATATATATATATATATATATATATATATATATATATATATATATATATGTATATATGTATATACATATATATATATATACATATAGATATATATATATATATATATATATATATATATATATATATATATATATATATATATATATATATATGTATGTATGTATGTATACATCGATAGGCATTTTCTCTACTAGGTTTGGGCGAGGAGACATTGTTCACCCTAGCCAATAGGAGATATTCATTTTTGTCTTCCTCACACCTATCCAAATTTTACATTTGGTTTGTTTATCATTGCTCATGTTTCTATTCATTTTATTCTCTCACCAAAAGTTTGACTTTGGGTATTATTCACCCTTGGCTACTAAGAAACTTTGTCCATCTTGTCATTCAGAGTTATAAATAAAGATTCCATGTTCGGGAATACTTTAAAGAGTTCCCCATATCATCTATGTCATGTTCATATCGGTCATCCATATAGATTTGATTCCTCTCATATCTTGGAAGATCTGGATTTATTTTGATTCAAATCTATTTTCACTTGTTATATATATGTATGTATGTATGTATGTATGTATGTATGTATATATATAGATATAGATATATATATATATATATATATATATATATAGATAGACATCGATATATGTATACATCGATAGGCATTTTCTCTACTAGGTTTGGGTGAGGAGACATTATTCACCCTAGCCAATAGGAGATATTCATTTTTGTCTTCCTCACACCTATCCAAATTTTACATTTGGTTTGTTTATCATTGCTCATGTTTCTATTCATTTTCTTCTCTCACCAAAAGTTCGACTTTGGGTATTATTCACCCTTGGCTACTGAGAAACTTTGTTGCGCTAATCTAGGGTCAAACATAGCACTATGTTTCTATTTAATAAAATTCTTTACTTCCAATGCAAAATGCATTTCAATTGTACTCCTTCATGTTGTGAACAACAGGTAAATTCTTGTTCCCTACTACTTAATTTTGATTAGGGTTTTTTCCTCAGGTTCGCTTAGTGGATTCTTGGGTTGTAGAGACAAAAAGTTTATTTATTTTGTCTTTTTTGTTACAAATTATCTGCATGTTTTTCATGTCTTCAAAATTGGTCTGGAAAAATACTAACTTCTTTCTTATGAAGGTGGTTATTTCCCCTTGTTTTAACCTATATCATTTCCCCATGATACTGAGGGCATGGTGGAAAGTGTCACTGGCACTAACCCAGTGTGTTATATCCCTAGACAAAATCATAAAGCACCAAAAAATTACCATATATATGCTCGTGAACATCGCATTCCTACCTGCACTATCCTTCTTGTGCTTTTTCGAGGCGAGAGGGAGAATTGGAATCGAAACGATTTTCATGAGGTCAAATATGCAAGAGCCCCTCTTGGATTCATTAAATTATGTCAAGGAAATGAGTGTCATAGAATTGGATGATTCTGGAAGATGTGCATTACATGCAACATCATATTAGAGTCAAGTTATGGTACAAGGTTAAAAATCAGAGACAACACTACTAATCCTAGTATGCCATTGATCACATGGCATGATCTAAATGAATATTGAATCAAACCATTGTCATCTATTCTTTGCATGGTAACATATTTTTCTCTATAATTATGCTCCTAATTTTTTGGTTGTGTAGGACTATTTCATTCTCTAACTATGCTCTTGATTCTTTTATTGTGAAGGATTATTTTTCACTTAGAGCTAGAAGCAATTCACCTCCAATAGTGGACCATGTATAACTATTTGGAGGAAGAGATGTTATCCTTGAATTGATATAGATTCATTTTTCCTTTTAGAGTTAGCCATGATTTTCTTTGGTTTCTCTTTGCATAGTGCTTAAATCAGGGTTTAGAGCTTTTTGGCTTTAGGGTCTTTTGGCCAATTCAATCTTCCCTTAAATTGGTGTTGAAAAAGGGTTTAGGGCCTTACAGTGCAAGTCTATATCAACTAGGGAAAAAGTACACATTCATCGATTTTTTATTTTTTTCTTCCAATATATTAGCTAGAGAATCTATTTGTGTTGAGATCAATGAAAATCCCATCTTTGGAAATCAAATAATGAGCTCAAGGAAAATCGGGAGAAATTGAAAGCGCAGAATATGAACTAGAAGCCTTCCTTAACCAGAGAGATTTTCATGTCCTTCTAGAGGAAGGCACTAAAAAATTGAATTTATAAGCTCATTTTTCCTTCTGGGTTGGTGTTTGCTATAAGGAATCTTAAGTTCATTTATAGAATTATGACTCTTCACTAGAATAAGATGATTATGGAGCTAGATAATTTTCCAATATTTGTCGTGACAATGTGATGAGGCTAGTTGGATTTGTTACTTATGATGATGTGGCTTTGCTACTACATTACAACCTTCCAAATGGAACCCTTTCCCAGCTATTGCATAGAGAAGGTTGTGCTTTAGAGTTTGAGCTAGAGTGACCTAATAATTTGTCAATAGCATTGGGAGTGGTTGAAGGATTGGATTTTCTTCATCACTTCCACACACCAATTATCCATCTAGATATTAATTCTTCCAACATATTTCTAGATACCAACTTAAATCCAATGATAGGCGAGGTAGAGATTTCAAAGTTATTGGACCTATCTAAAGATACTACAAGCATCATTTTCATTGTAGGTTCCTTTTGATACATACCCCCTGGTGAGCTCGTTGAATCATTACATGGAAATTTTCTATATAGTCTTTGTTGTTTTATTTATTCTCCCTTGAATTTAAGTTTCTTTAGTTTGTTAATTCATTTTTCATTTTTAGTTGTAGAAGCTAACGTTGATAAGACTCCTGATTTACAATAATACAAAAGTTATCTATGATATTTATAATGACCCAAAATATTTTTGAGTTAACAATAATCATAATCCTTCCCACCCATCATAAGCCTTATTCTTTAAAACAAATAAGCTAGTTGCTTTTCTTTTGTGAATCACAATGAAAGGAGTATGTAAGTACAAATACATCATCCCCCATAGCTTATAATTCTTGTTCATTTAAAACATTTTATCTATATAGAGGTTATTCCATGTTAGTGAAATTTTATACAGGCAGTGTTCATAGTACATGCTATATCTCTCACATATACCATGTAAGTGATAACAACTAACAATGTCTATAGCTTTGGAGTGATCTTAATTGAAACTCTCATTAGTCAATTCCTAGTAGAGGAAGCCTTTGGTGAGGGAATGGATTTAGTCAAATGGGTTCACAATGCATTATCTAGGAAAGAGACTGCTGAACATATTCTTGATGCCAAGCTGAGAATAATGTCATTTTCTTGGAGACAAAAAATGCTTGCATCACTCAAAGTGGCCTTGCTTTGCATTGACAACACACCAACTAAAAGACCCAAAATGAAAAAGGTAGTTGATATGCTTGAAGTAATTCAAGGTGCATGTTGAAATACTTTTCTACAATTTTCCCCTATATAATATCAATATCTTTCCTTGAAATTTCAGTCACTTTTTGATGCTTTCTGTCTTGATGATCAATTACTTTGTCTTAGTAGCACATGAAGAGAGAGTCCTGTAATGTTGTACATGTTTGATATGGAAGCATATAAGTAGAATAAGATAAATTCCATGAGGAATGGATCATGATATTGATTGGAATAACATCTAATAATTATGGTTTATACTTCGCAAAAATGAAGTGTAGTTGAAAAGTGCATCTTTAATATTATACTTGTAATTTTTCTTTCTTAACTTTGTTTGGGACAAATTCAATTTCCATGGTAAAGACACCATATTCTGGTCCTTTTCATTTGGGCATGATATTACCATGTGTCCATTCTCAAAGGGTCATCACCACCCGAATGCAATATGTTCATAATCAACAACTTATATCCAACATTGATCACCATATTGTAGTGCATTTGATCCAACATCCCTGTGCTCAAGTCAGCATAGATACTGTTTTAGAACATGAAGTAGTTATATACTTTTCCTCATTTTTTTCATAGAGAGAAAATGTTTCCATGTACGTAGCCAATGGCTTCCAAGGATTTGAGGCTCCAAAACCCCATTGGAAGCTTCAACAAACAAACCCAAAGGATCCAAGATTTGGGGTTTCAATATCTGAGCTAGTTCATAGCATATGTGTGGCCTTATGGATAATCACTTCCATTATGGGAACTCAATACTTTATCACTTTTTGGTTAATGAATTATCAAGTAATTTCATGGGTTTACATGCTCACAACCATACTACAAATAGGATGTGATTTTCAAGGAAGAAAATACCGTGGAGATCAACATCAAGAATAAAAGTATAACCTAAGGTGATTCCATATCAGCATACATGAATAGTTTCAATAGATGTCGCATGTGGAAATTCTAAAGGAACAAGGTGAAAATCATCTTCCTTTTGCATTCTAGCAAGACAAAAATCAATCATCAATGACAAGTACAAATGTGCAATGACCTACCAAATTGGGGGTAGAGTTTGAGGAACCTTTGTAAATGAATGAGGCCTAAGATATATGGCTATTAGCCATCTAATTTTATTTGTTTTTCTTTATGATATGGTGCCGATGGAGCTTCTTATTCAAAGAATGTGAATGAAGAAATAAAAACCTTGGAACATAACTAAACCTAGAATTTGCAAGAGTTTCATGAAGGACGTTAGTCCAATAGATGCAAATGAGTGTTTAAGGGGAAATATAAGACAAATAGTTCAATGAAGTAATATAAAGCTTTCTAGTAACAAGGGATACTTTGAAGTTATGTTGTTGGACAAGATTTCATAAGGAGTGATGCAGATCATTACACTTGCTTCCAACAAAAATATAATCACTTCATTACTTTTGGCTTATATGTTGAAAAAAAATATTTGCTTAGGTGTAATTTATTCTTGCACCTTAATCTCTCCTGTTGTGACAAAGTGTTCAATATAGTACTGATGTATTTTATGTGCTTTAATTTTCCATTTCCCTATCCTGTAGAAATTGCATTTTTTTTCAATGTTATCCTCCTCAAACTGAGCTTGTTATTGGGCATATTTCTCCTCTTCCCAATGATCGCATGCAAGCATTTGGAATTTATTGAATTTATGGAGGGGTTGGTGCTGAATTGGCATTGTGCGTGGGCCACTTTAGGTGAATCTATCATGTACAATAGTGGTCTACATATCCATTTAAACCATTTATTTTTTTGTCTTACTTTAGATGCCATTTTTCTATTTTCACTCTTAGATTCTATTACATGAGCAAATTTTGCATATACGATGTACAATGGTTTGTGTGTGTGTGTGTGTGTGTGTATACACACACACATACATACGTAATTTTAAGTTGAATTTATGGAATTTATGGAGGGGTTGATGTTGAATTGGCATTGTGTGTGGGCTACTTTAAGTAACTCTATCATATACAATAGTGCTCTACATATCCATTTAAACCATTCATGTTTTTGTCTTACTTTAGATGCAATTTTTCTATTTTCACTCTTAGATGCTATTACATGAGAAATTTTTGCATATACGATGTACAATGGTTTGTGTGTATACACACACACACACACACACACACATACATATTTTACATAATTTTAAGTTGAACAATTCATCAACCTATCACTTTTCACAATTTTGGCTTCTTCTTTTTTTCCATGTTGGTAACTTTTGGGTCAATAACTTTGAAAATTGGAAAAACTTTGAAATATCTCAATAGTTACTTGACAAAAAAATCAGCAAGCACTAGACATTGCAAAATATTTCATCTTGTTTCATTTAAATCTACATATAAATTAATAACATCAAATTAAACAGTGTCTAAATGCCATTTGAGTCCAAAAGCTATTACACAATCTTCTCTTTCATTGGTATGGTTGTCCAACATACAATTTGGCAATGAATTTGATGAAAATGACAATATTTGACAAGATGAGCTTATTTTTCAATTAAACCATAAGAGGAACCTTCATAGTAATATGAGACTAACCCCAAAATTCACCTCCTTGGCTTAGTATTGTGGCTCTTCAAAAAGAGGGATAAATAAAACTAGTACCATGAAATGAGATGTGGAAAGCATCTAAATATTAATCCTATGATGCACTAATCGTGATCATTCAACCTATAGAATTTCACAACAAGTTTAACATTCATGTTAATCCCTTAACGATGTTCATGACGGTTCCCCTTCCAAGACAAGTTAGATATTTCACATATGGCCATGCTTAATTTCAGAAATCACCACACTATAAGTAAGATCCTTCCATAACCACATACATACTTACTTCTAAATAATGGGTTTACTATCAATGAATGATAGTAGATAAATGCTTCCCCATAGCCTGTTCCACCATAGGTAAACCAGAGCAATATGAACCATTTGCATTCTTAGAGGAAGGAACTACCTTTGAGCATGGAATTGAAAAGTGCAATGGAAACAAAAGATCCCCTTATTGTCTCTAGAAGAAATTCAAGAGGTAATAAGAGGGTTTGGGGGAACATTGATATTCACCTATAGGAACTGTAAAAAATAATTGAATTCAATAGAAGCCATATTGCAAAGGACATGGAGCTAAATAGAGGCAAGTGGGATCAAGTAATAGTTGGTCAGCAGAACATCAAGCTCAAGCTAGAGCTTTAATTCAATTTTTGTGAAAGAAAATGGGGGAATTAGATGCCAAGGTAATGGACCTAAATAAGAATTTTAATACTAATATTTGGATTGTCTATAATCAACACCAACAACTCAACTTCGCGAATGTATACATAGTTCCATTGTTGGGAAACTACAAGTTAGCCTGATTATTCTAAAGATGGGGACTATAGGAAATGGAACATAAAGGAGTGGCCCCATCTAAGCCCATATAATTTCTCTCCTCTGTAGGGCCTTGTATGTTAAATTGGTTTCTTTCAAGTCTATAAGTTTTAGAGTCAAAAGTATATGTTGTGTTCTAGAAATAGCTATTGGAAGTTTTTAAAGTTGTAAATGTAAAAGCTTTCCTATGGTGACAATTCAATCATCATAAAATAAAATATATACATCCTTATTAAAGGTATAGGAATCATTCCAAATCTACGAAGAGAAGAGATAAACTGGGCTAGAGTCCTAAACCTAGTTTTTAGGGAAACTTAAGGAACAAAGGCTTAGCATAGTTATAGGATAGATGTATTTTTTAAATTTCTTCACAACATATCGGTTTTTCTTGGAATTGTTAATCCTTTGAATAAGGGTTTTACCAAATTGTTTGTAAGATAAATTTGAACATTTATGAGATATCAAGTTAATATAAAACATGGATGGTTTAATTTCTTTCGATATTATGATAACTAGAGACAAAATCAATTTAAATATGACTAAGGAATCCAACAACAATAAATAAAATAGAACTTAGGAAATAAGATAGTCTACCTGGTGCACTTTGTGGAGGTTTTTTTGGCCAATTTTTAAGTTTAGTTTGCCTAGAATCCAGTAAGGATTTGTTGGAATTACAGTTTGTATTTGAATTCTTCACAATATAAGTTGCGCAAGGGTTTTCGAGGTGTTAAATCTACTCATACGGTCAAAAAAATGCATTATAAATAAAAAAAATACAAAACAAATTCTTTGTAATAACTTCACTTTCAGAATATTGTTAAATTATTTATTACATATTCATTATGAAGGCAATGACAAAGGATTAGAGTGTCATGTTATTAGATTTATACTATTATTATATTGATTTATTGATTGATTTGTAAAAAATTACTTTAAAATAACTTTTGACTATAAAATAGTAGTCTCTAACAATTAATTTATTTTTACAATATTATTTAATTTAATTTTAAAATATTGAAATTTTAAGATTTAATTTATTATGACCATTGAGAACTTGTTAAAAAACTTTAATATTTTTTATTTTGTATAATATTTATTGAATGACCTAAAAAAGAGATCCCAAGAAGCAAAGTTGTCTGCAACACTATTACATAAAAACTGTTAAAAATCATCATCATTGAGAGATGTAGCTTTTCATTCCTTGGACTAACACTAATCCAAATTTCTTCTTTGGAAAGAATATTTCATATTGATAAGTGGACTTTTGTTATTATGTAAATCATTAAAATTGGTATTTTGTGGCATGCCCAATAGTTTTATTTTGATTTGGAGTTGTAACATTAGCTGATGATACACAAGGATAATGTTTTTTCTTTGGTAACTAGTACTTAGTTATGATTTCTCCCTCACATCAAACATAAATATACAGAGGCATAAAATGATATTTATGGAATAATGCAAAGGATCACATTTGGTGACTTCAGTTCCCTTCAGAGACCATTGAAGTAATTTTCAATTTGTTGAAGGACATAAGGAAAAGTTCAATAAGCACAATTTCCTCTGAAATTTTCATTAAAGAATTTACCATCAGAGCATTTAAATTACTTTTATATTAATGAATGTGTGTCAGACAATATAAATTAGACAATGGTTTGAAAATGACTTGCAATGTGAACATAACAAAAAGGGTATAAACCTATTATCCCACTTTAGTTTCTATGTGTTCTAGGAGTAAATTTCTTCCTTGGTGCTTCTGGGAAAGACTTTTGTACATGGATTTCATATGATTAATTAAATGTGCTTTCATATTTACCCAAAAACATAAATGAATTTGTAGAAATAAGGTATACTGACTATATATGTCTTTTTGTTTCCAAGAATAGCAATAGAAGATAATTGTCTATTAATGTTGGTTGCTCCATGGTTATGATCCATGGTGCCACATTTGAAACGCTTCTTAGAGTAGGGCCATCATTTCCAACGGAATAGACAACTACCTTTCATTTGTCGACTACATGCAACACTCCAATTGCATTTACATATTGAAAATAATTAAAAATATATGTGATAGAAATATATAACACATCAACTCCATCATGTACCCTTGCATCGATTGCTATAAGAATATTTTCATCATAGCATTCTCCTCCATTTCGATTGGGAGGCCAACAGACTTTGTAGGCTGCAACTCTAGCGTGAGGAGCTCTTGGAAATAGTGTGGTATATGGATAATTATTTTTGCAATGTGTTTATTTTCAGAAGGGCAATGAAGCTTCTACAAAGAAAAAGTTAAAAGGAGATTCAAAGTTAATAAAAAATAAATTGGAATGAAACCTAGCAAGGAGAACACAGTTTTGCCGACATAGAAGAATAACCATTTTATTACGAACTTCATATTTTGAGGAAGTACTGAACTATTTTTTTATTATTAATAATAGCTAAGATATTGTCACCAACAGTAAACAAAGAATCCTCGTACTATTGGCCATAAATAAACAAGTACGTGAGCATCTTGACCTTGGGAAAAAGAAACAGAGACTTAAGTGAATCCTAATGAGGTTTAAGTTTTGATGGTATATAAGAAAAAAAGGGAGGCTATATCAATTCTCTTTCACTGTAATATTCTATGGGAAGCCTATTCAAGTTTCATAGGGTCATACACTTGCATGAATCTAGTTAGTGTGAAAAAGATCCCTAATACATCCATTTGAGCAGGTAAACACAAAGAGGAAGAGGGTATTAATGTTTAATAAAACCACAATATATGGATAAGATAGTGTGAAAAATCCAATAGATGATAGCCATAAGTCAAAGGAAACTCTATAGACATGAAACTGAAACTGCTAACAGTGTTCAGACTAAAGTGATGAAAGATACTATCAGATAAACTGAAGGGGGTCTTTCCAACCAAACCCAACTTCTCTATTGGAAAAGATTCTTAGAAGGAATATTAGCAAAGCTTATTGCCATAAATTCTTTAGGAAATTATTAATATGTAATGAAATATTATAATAATAGGGATATCCATGACAATTTGAAATTACAAATATGATATAGATAAAAACCTACAAATATCAAATAACTAAGAACCACAAGATTAACCCTAATCATATTTAGAAATGTAAGAAATAAATGTTTATATTTGTTTAGTTTATGACACTACTTTAGAGTGTTATAATTTCCTTTAAATGAAATTATTGGTGGTGGAGTTGCTCACTTTTATAGAGGCAAGATGGTAAATGCTTATTGTTGCATTTTATTTCAGGTAATAATGTAGTACTTCAAATTGATTGAGGGATTATTGACAATGATAAAATTTTACCAACCCAAATACATGACGAATCATATGATTGGATTGTAAGAACAAAGTTGAACAATTACTAGAATATACCACTTCCTCCTCCTTAAAGTTATCTAAACAAGAGGTACATTGTGCCACAAGAATCTCAATATGGTGGCCTTAATGACAAACTTGGAATTAGTAATATGGAAGCCAATGAAGTCGCATTATTAAGAATGCATCTTATACTACACTTTCATAGTACTGGATGTAGGAAGAAAAATTCAAAGACTGCTTACAAGCATCAGTTAGATGTGAAATGGATAAAATATAAGTTCAAGACATTTCCCTTTTTCATACTGAGTGAGAGAAAGTATGGATGTCCTCCCTCTAGATGGGGTGTTCTTGTGGCATCACTTTCAACTAGATGACACCTCAATGGAATCAAATGTAGGCCATGCAGGTCGTGTTATTTCTTTGACATATATCCCACCGTTATTTCAGTATTCTAGTTCAATATTCAATTCCCATAGAACCAGATTTAAACTAGTAAATGATATGTTCTATAAAGTTGGGGTGATGGACACAATCGTATAGCTATCTATCAGAGTTGAGTGCTAGAATAAAATGTATGGAGCAAGTTTAGACCAATTTCTAGGTCTTTTGAATGATTAGGTATGTAATGATTACTACTTACATGAGTGTTCTACAATCCATGACTTGATATAGAATGGATAAACCATAAGGGTGTCTTCCAACTATGGTGTAAGTCCCCAATTCAATTCCTTATTTGTTTAATTTTGAATAATCAAATAAATTTACTAATTGGTATAAATGGGGTGTTTTATTATGGTATTTTGTTTTTGGCATTTTGTGTGGGTTTATATTTTTTTGCAAAGGAAATAATAATCCAAACCTTGAAATTGAAGTGGTAAGGGTGTATTGAAATTGAAATAAAAATAAGCAATCTCTTTCATTTCTTTACTACATTTAATACATTCTAGTCAAGTTTGTTAATTGATGTTTTGTGAGATTTATATTATTATTATTATTTATGCATTGTTATAGATGGCGTGTCAAGACATAGCTTTGATAGAGGAGCCAAAGCAAGCAACTAATACTGTTTAAATATATATATATATATATATATATATATATATATATATATATATATATATATATATACATTAGAAATTTAAATTTAATATATCAACTATTATTTAATTGATTATGAAAACTAAACTACAACTTTTCAACTTAATATTCTCATGGACATCTCTTTACACCTTTTTAGGGAAAAAGCTAGTTACTTTTGTTATATGTGTGTGTGTGTGTGTGTGTTACATGTCAATTTCATATTAAAATTAAAGAAAACACAAATTTCTCTCTTACCTTAAATTAAAAGCTACTTATTAATGATATTAGAGCTTTTTTGCTATTTTTCTCTCTTTATATAAATATTTATTGTTAAAATCTTTTACTCAATATATATTCAAATATTTGATTAATAATCTCTATTAAACTTACTATTATTATTATTATTGAAATATTATATATCAACTTCATATCAAGAATGGAATAAATTACAGTCCCTCAAAATGATAAGGGAAAATATAATATTTTTTTAAATTTAATCACTTTATTTTTCTCATGTAAAGTTGATATAAAATTATATTATTTAATATAGACAATGCAATTATTAATTTAAAAAATATATATATATTATAACTTTTTTAATACAAGTATAGATCTATGTTAACCCGAGATCTAACAAGCTCTCAGAGGAATCAAATACTGAAGATGCAAACCTCTTTTTTGAGTGCAAAACTTGAGGAAAAATTTGCATTTTGAAAGATTTGATTCATTTCAATTCTTGGTAGGTGTATGACTAAGATGAATTTATTTTTATTTTTAGCAACACACTAATAAAATGTTTTATGTTCACTTGTTATATATATATATATATATACTTTTGTTATTAATGCTTTTTAAAGTGTTGCATGTCAACAGGAATTACAAATCTCCTTATGTTGAAGTAGAAGGTATCTATTAATGGAATAAGAAATCTCTTGCTATTTTTCTCTATATATAAATATTTGATGTTAAAATCTTTTACTGAACATGTATAATGAAATATTTGATTTATAACTTACATTTGTTTTTCAAATGTTATAAACCAACACCATATCAAGAATGGAATAAACTACACATCTTCCTCACCATGGAAAGAAAATATAAGAAAAAAATTAATTTAAATTACTTTATTTTTCTCTATATAAAGTTTATATAAAATTATGTTATTTAATATGAGCATTGAAATATTTAATTTATGGTTGATGATAAAAAAAAAATTGTACAGTCTCTTGGCTGCATAGCAACTTACCTGAATTTTTAACAAAGATTTTATCTTAGCATTTAAAATATGCTTTAGTCATACGTAAAGAAGATTACATAAATACTTTTATTTTAAATATTATATGTAAACTAAAGATAAAACTAATTACACATCATGTAATATAAATAATATTATATATATCTCTCATATTAAGAACTAAATTATTTTTTTACTGTCAATTCCATTATGTTTTGATATAACTTAGACATAAAATTGGGGTGGAAATTGAAGTATTTTCTTTATGGTCGACATTGATATTTTTGTTCTTACTATTTGTTAATATAAGTATTATTTTCTTATTTTTAAAATGTAATGTTATGGAACAACATCTCCCTCATACTGAGTTGTAAAGCACCTCTTAATGCAATTAAATTTTAAAATACATTTAATTTTTAAATGTAAAATATGATCACTAAATTTATATTAAGTTAGCAATGACTATATTAATCTAAACAAAAATATATAATAGTTACCATTTGTTATTGGGAAAATCAGACTAATAACATTTAAGGCATATGAATTTCATCCAAAATATCATGTTATAACAATAATTCTATAGATAAGAATAAAAAACATTGCATTGTCTAAAAAAACGATAAATAGATTATTATTTTTTTAGTGTAAGGAGCAAGGATGTCACTTGTGGAAAAATAAACAGAAAATTGAGCCTAAAAATTCTAAATCGTGTAAGAGTCAACATGAATAGATTTAGGATTTCCTTTTTCCTCCTCTGAAGCTGGGAAGTCCAAATATGCAATCTTTTTGGCCACGAGAGAGACTTTGTGATCCAACTTCTTAACCTATAATTAGAAGGCATCAATGTAATGGAGAATATCCTATTAAGCCTTTCTTTCCCATAAGCGCCTTCCCCATTATTGTCTTGATTTTCTAGTATTGGTCCACTATGTGCAAATATCTAGTGTTTCAACTACAAATGTTATTGATGTCTAAGACTTGATGTCCCACATTTTCCTCAATCTTGTATCTCAGATGCAATTTACCTCTACTTCGGCCTTGGTTTTTTCCATATTTATGTCCACGAGAGATATTGGAGGGATGGGGGTTGTTCTGAGTAAGTTGCAACAAATGTCTTTGCCTCCCTCTATGCTCTAGATAAGCATTGGCCATGATAGCCACGATGATTTCATTAACTATGATGTGACCCTAGAATGGCACGATGAAACACATGAGGAAATTCAAGGGAGGGTAACCATGCAATGAAAGTAAACAAAACCATCGAGAAACATAACATGGCTAAAAACTAGAATTAACAAGGACAAAAAAAACATAGAGAAAGGGGGAGCGATGAACAAAAGAAGAGAGAAGGTAGAGATCAGGTACCCAAGCAAACAAGGAGAGGAGTCTGTCACAACTTGCCAATCAAAGCAACCCCTTGAAAAAAAAAACATAAAATTTCCCTAAACCCAAACAAAATAACAATCTTACCGAGAGCAACAAGGGAATGTAGCAGCAAACCAAAGAACAAAGTTACTTATATCCATAAAGCTAATTTGGCATGTCCATAGTGATCATGGCAAAGTAATACTTAAACGATAGTCAAACATTATGACTTAAACGAAAAACAAAAATAAACCAAACCAATTGCATAACATTAAAATGTGCATTACTCAATTTCATTTACTATATATTATGGGCTTAACAATAATACACCATCTATTTACCCATTAAAAAAACATATGAAATTAATAATAACCTTATCTAAAAAATTTCATACTTTATATTAATACTATATCTATTAAATAATATAAATACAAAGTTTTTATTTTCGTATTTTTATTTTCTATTTTCATATTTTTTTTCTTTGCCCTTGTCCTATGTGATTTGATTCACCTTTATTAAGATTTTGTTACATAGTAATCCCTATAGAATATAGGATTAGGGCATTGTGACATGCCACTACATTACTTTTCAAATTTAAACAAAGATTCTACCAGAAACTACTTTTCAAATTTAATTAGAGATTCCATGACATATAACTTCGTAGACATTCCTCAACGAAGGAACTCCACTCTCCAACCAAAAGATATTACGTGAATATCTGTGCGTGTCCCGCACTACATATATTATTTTCTTACTTGTGGAATTCCATTTTCTCCATCAACAAAGGAAAGCGAAAATGGTGTACTAATGTTAGTGGATGTGCTAAGCTTAGCTCAATAATAATTTTGCTATTATATAATTAACTTGTTTTTTACAGTTTTAAGGGTGAGTTCAGTTGGTCAAAATCAATGCCTTGCCATCAGGGGATTACAGGGTCCATTCTCCCTGAAATCCTTGGAGTTAGGCTTTGCTAGTGGAACACGAGGCTAGATTCCCTTTGGGATCGAGCAGCGCAAATTTTTCTATAAATGTAGCGTCCCCTATTAATTTAAGTATCCGTAAACCACAACATTAATAAAATAAAATAAATAAATAAAATTAACTTCTCCACGTACCTAAAACTTTCCACTACTAATATTCTTTCCTTCCGGGGTGATGTATGGTAAGCATGACCATAATATTCTCTTTGTTTATTAAATATAAACCCCTATTATCCATTTGACATTTCCAATAATATTATATTCTCTCGTTTAGCTGAGTAGTCAACCTTCCTTGTAGAAAATTTTAGATATATAATAGAGTGGATAGTTGATGAACCAATGAACTTGTATGAGTGTAGCAGGGAATATGGTATTTGAAAAAAAAAAAATGCGGAAGGGAATGTAGATTAAATTAATAAGTTTTTTATTTGGTATATGAGTGGTGGTATATGTATATGTTACACGGTGAGGTCTTGCCAATGGGTGTAGATTTTTTCATTTGGATAAATATACTAAGTAAATTAGGATATTTTTTAAGGATTCAAATATTATCATTATGTATAATATAAAGGGGATTATTTTAGTTTGGAAATCATATATACATATATCTAAACGAACTTTTAATAAAATACATAATTTACCATTAAAATTTGTAAATTTTTAGTGAATATCGTCAATTTAATCATATGCGTATAAAAAGGGGAAATTTTCAATGAAATTGGTGAATATTTTTTGCAGAGAATATCTAATTTGTGAAATTTTGTCCCTAACAAATACCCTAGTTGAACCCTTTAACAACAAAATATAGAAAAAGTATTTATGCCACCAAGACAAATATGTAAAATCCATATTTCCTTATCAGGATCAAAAGTTTGCATAGTAAGGGTGTGGAACCCTTAATCCCCAACCATTAGCTTTCTACAATTCCAAGATAAGAAATGTATTTACAATGACTCCTTGTGGATTAAGAAAAGTAATTATTTACCTATTTAGGAGGGGTACATACACACACATAGAAATATATTTGTGTGTGTGTGCACACGTGTTCACACACACATAAACATATAAAATAAAAATGATATATGATGATGGTGATGATGTGGGTAAATTGGGAAGGGCACCATGTAGCCATGCAAAAAAAAAATTAAAGAAAATAAAAGAATGGGTTGTTCTACATGGGGGGTGAGGTGCCATTTGAGGGGAGTGAGACAAATAGAGGGAAAGAAAAACAATGTAAAAGGAGGAGATGGAAAACTGAAATGTTGTCAAATTTTGAACCAAGGGAGACATAGAAATCTCAAAGTGACCCTTACTACTAGGGATTTTAGTCAAGAAGTGAGTGTAAATCCATGCAGCTTAAGGGTCTCAAGGGAAGAAGCTTTCCCTAAAAAAGACTAGGAGGTAAATTGGTTGGAATTTTGTGAGTTATCATTCGTAATTAGTGAGACATGAGAATCCATATTTGGCACTAAAAAGATTAAACTTTTGTAGTTATTCTAGAAATAGTTTTGTGGTTGATTATATTCTTAGTTTGTCATGCATCTAGTATTTTTTGTGGTATATGGAAGAGATGGATTAATAATTTCTTCAATTTTGATGTCTCAGTGGTTGAAGAAAAGACTTGATTACAAGAAAATGAATGAGATGAGAAAATGTATGATTCATTATTATTGTATATCTATAAGAAGTTAATGCTTCCTTTGAAGTGTATCTCGCATGTTAAATAATAGGTTACAACTGCTATTAGAAACATATTCTTTACAAAGAAAAAAAAAACTATGTACATTAACAACCTTAGCTATAAAAAGGCTAATAATTGCACGTCTATATAATTTATATAAATTTTAGCTTAAACTTCTTATAATAAGCGTGGTTATGATTTTCAGTTTTTTTTTTTTTGGGTTAGCAGGGGGGATTTTGAAGGTGTAATCATGATACATAGGGGGTGTGATACAGGTGATATATATTTGGTATATGAAAAAGGTTATGTTATGGAGGAAAGAATTAGCTTGAGGTTGCAAAGCAATCATCTTTATGTATTATATGAAGAAAAAATAGGTATAATGATTTGCAATTTTTTATATATATATATATAATTAATATTCTTTTGTTTTTTTTCCTAATTTGTAACAATTATATTATGGATAATAGATGAAATTATTCAACATATATAATTATGTTGATATTTTATTTTACAAAAGTAAAGAGAATTGAAGAAATGTGTAATTGTATTTAAAAATGTAGATTTCTTATTTCATAATAAAAATGGTTTTTAAATAGATTTTAAATTAAATTTTTTGTTAATTCTTACCTTAATTTTTATATTTTAAAGTTCATTTATTTAATAAAAATGTATTCTCTGCAATATTTCTCTCCGTTCTTTTTCTTCATTTGTCACGTGATTTTTCTTCTCATCTACAATTATTTATATTGACGGTGTAGGAAATCCATCAACCAAGGGGGTTTCCCTGATGTGAAGTCCCAATTAGACATCATATTGTTTGGAATAGGAGCCCCATCCAAAGTATCGTCCTAGTTGCCATATATTCCTATAGATTTTCCTTGGCTTTGGCTATCAACAAGAGAGAGAAGCATGTATGTGCCCTTGCAAAAAACAAGTAAGTGTGCATGGTGAATGTTCGGTTCCAGGTGTATCAAGATTATTCTACTACAGAGGGAGGAAAGGTGAGCCTCTAAGTGAGAGGTAATATTACCACCCTAGTAGAGGCACACATAAGAGAAAACAGAATAACCTAACATGAAGCAGAAAAGTCCACATAGATGCGACAATTATCACAGCCATTACAACACATTTTAAATTAGATAAGCACTAAAATAACCGAAATAGTTCAACTACTTTAGTACAGGTGAAAGTAAACATGAGTCATAAACATTCACAGAATAGTCTTACAAATATTCACAATCCATGCATGAAAATGTGTTGGGCATCAGGCTTCAAGCACTAAGTAAAAGTCCCAAGATACATGAATAAAATGAACATCACTAGCTCCAACAGTGGAGCATTGGAGCCATGACTTGCTCCCAAAAAGTATTGAATTTGTCTCTCTGATGCCTTATGAGAGAAGCCAAGGTGAAAATTCATTTTCTTGTACAATGAGGGTGTATATAAAAAGTAGAGTGATCCTTCACCTTCCTTCCAACTCTTGGACTACCCTCGTGAATGTTTGACTTTTATATGACCTTTTGAATTCCTATATGACTTTTCACATTACATGAATGACTCTTGGACTTCCACTTTACATTATATTTCTCCATTATAAAATTTACATAATCTAAAAAATAATGTGGCAAATGATGACATGGATTACATGATGATGTGGCAGTGTCAAGTAACTCTTTGTTATTATTTTCTTTGTGTCTTATTGACAGATAGAACATGGTATGATTTGTAGATAAGGAGCTTTCAATGTGGTCTTGATCTTATGTCTTTTGTTGTAATATTGTGTTCCTTCATCTTCTCGCCTGATGATCATCTAGTTTCTTTAGCTCCATAGGTTTCTCTTACAATGGTCTCAGTCTCCATCTCCTTCATCATCATCCTATCATAGCATGTAAGAATAACTAAGACTACAATCAAATCATTATAAGATGACATCAATCCAATAAAATCCTAATCTAACATGCTTCATGAAATCACTTGTTCGGGCTAGAACTAGTGACTGGTTGAGTGACTGACTTAGGGATTACATACTTCTAGAGGTCAAGGTCTAGTACTAAGGCTTGAGACTATGCAATGCGCAGTTCTGAAGGCCTAGATAGAGGGACTGTGTAGTTGACAGATTCAACATCTCAAGCTTGATGCTTGAGGCTTGAGACTATGCAGTGCACAGTTCTGAAGGCCTAGGCTAGGTGACAGTGAAATTGAGGGACTCGGGAGGTCAAGCTTAAGGCTTAAAGTTTCCCAACACGTAGTTCAAGAGGGACACAGGAAAAGTGATTGTGCAATTGCGCAAGTCAAGAGCTCAAGGCCGAGGCTTGATGCTTGAGACTGCATAGTGCATAGAAAAGGCTATTTTGAAGCAAGCATTCCACTGCTTTGGAGCTCCAGGGCTAGGACTGAGCACTCAGATTGCATAGTGTGTAGTTTTGGAATGAAAAAACTATGCATTGCGTAGTTATAGGAGACAAGGTTGTTTCTTGAGGGATGATACTACACAATGCAAAGTTCAGGCTGGGTAAATGAGGTTGAGTGGTTGGGTCGATCTTTTTTCCCAATTTTACTAAGTTTCAGATCAATGAGAGGAAGATAAGAAAAAAAAATGACTCTAAACATGACCACACACTTATATGATTTGAATACACAACATGGAACACTCATAACACATGAAAAACATCATTTCCTTAATGAAATAACTTTGCAACGACCTACACCAAGTGCAACACCAGAGATACACTTTATAACAACTATGACGACACTTGTGGAATAGTGCTTGAAACTTTGGAAATGAGTGTGATACATGTTTACATGTTAAGAGAAAATCATTTACACAAAGCTTACCGCTTGAAACCACAAAATATAGCTTTCGTGTATTGTGCGACACTCCATGTGCTAAAAGATGACATTTACTATATGAAGAGAAAAGTGTGAACGGAACTTACGATGCATGAACAAAGGTGAAAATGACACATGCCAGAGTGAAGATAACATGAAAGGGACGCTAATTAAAGTGAAAGAAAGCAAAAGTGGCAGTCAAAAGCATGAAAACTACGCTCACAAAAGCAAAGGCACGCAAAAGTTACAGTTTGAAAAACTCACTAAAATAGAAGTACAAATGCAGCCAACTGTGGAATATTGTCAATGAAAGTATGCATTAACTGTCGACATAGGTTGATTATTGTAAAGGAACTATCTTGATGGACCATTATGTGCTTGTTCAAGCTTTCATAAAAGAATGTGCTCATGAACTTGTTGTAAGAATGTGTGAGAAGGTGACTTCGACACTTACAATTCAAATGGGACCTCAATAACTTAACAAAACATCAATCGACCAAGAATTTACCATGGAAAAATCAATTGTAATATCCATATTAGGCTCCAAACTTCAAGTGTAAGAAAATTTTGGAGGGTGTTTGCCGCAGCGACAACACTTGGCGAGACACTGGTAGAACTCCAACTTCTCTACCTTGGTCAATTCTTTTGTCAAGGATCTATTTCTTCAGGGAGTATTGACTCATCATTTAGATTAACATGGCTTCCCACTTACCTTGTGCATAAACATATTCCCCTTTATTCTTTTACTCAGTTAAACACAAACATAAGGTCAATGATCACACGATGTTTCGAATTAGGAAAGGGTAATGAATTTTGTGAGATTTAGATTTTCATAGTGTATTTTTACATCTCTAGTGTTGCTCCACTACCATTAGGCCTAGACAGTACCCTAATGGAGTCACTTTAGGGAAACAAACATTGATCCACTGCCAGCAGTCCTAGAAATCGTCTTGACAAAGTTTCTTGCTTCATCTCTCTATGCAGGAATTCCTTCTCTTCTTTCACCCTTATTTATTTATTTTTTATAGGAATGTGCATCAACACTTATTTATTTCATGGGCGGAAGAGGGATCCCGACTTATTGAGATTTGAAGAGGTTGTCCCTTCAGAGAAGAATATATAAGACCTATGATATTGGTTTGCTCATTTAGATATTCCCCTTGTCCTTCTCTACTTGATTGGAATATCCTGAAAACATTGAAACATAAAGACTCGAGTGTAGGCATGAGGTTTTTAGAATAGACATGGAGATCATGGTTTGACACAAGGATTTGATTATGCAAGGATCGTATTTTCTGTAGGAACATCATCGACCAAAAGGTGTAACCAAGACAAGGAAGAAGGATAGAGAGTTAGCTAAATGTTGTAGTCACAAAGTTCTTTTCGATTTTGCCACATTATCTTTCGAGCCCAAATAGGACACCCTTCATGCAAAGTCTCATTAAAAAAACACAAAAAGGAAACAAAACTAGGAGGAAAAAAATAAAAGAAGGCTAACTGAAAAGATGATGTGAAACCAAAATGAGAAAACAAAATACAAACTAGAGAAAATAAATGCAGGATGAATGTGTAGGTAAATTAATGTGCAACTAGACTTAATCCTAACCTTACCAGCTAGAAGGTTGGGTTAACGTATAATGAAATTTTTAATGTAGCCATCGTAGTTGTTCCTGACCTACAATCACAAAGATATGATTGATTAAAACTGAGATAAAATAATGTTCAATAGAAAAGATAAGAGCTTGAATATTTTTCATAACAAATTGAAGGTATTGCTTGTAAACATAAATACATGTCATAACCACTACTTCTAACCATTTCACACTCTTACCTTTTTTTTGAAAACCATAAGAAGATAAAACTTGGGGGCTTCTTGCAAATGTATCATCATTTGCACTGTAATCCTTAGCAAGCATGAGAAAAGGCCAAAAGTTGTTATTTACAACGAAGCTTTCCAGGTAGGATTTCTCCAACCATTCAACAATTGGATCATAAAACTCGAAACAATCCTCTTGAGAATCTTGAAATCTTTAAAAATGTGAATTTGCAATTAAAAGATTGGGATGAAGATGAGAATATTTTAAGGGAAGATGAATCTAATCATATTAAAAGGCTTGTCAAGATAGTGAGGTCCTGATATAACCAGCAACAGAGGTTGAAGTGCCTCAGTTACTTGACAATTATATGAATGGTGAGATAAACCATAAATATAAATCAATGTGAAACAACTGTCATCAACTATACTGGTGGTAAAATGATAAAACAAATGACAGTTAATATTATGATCAAATAGACCGTTTGTGGTAAGAGATTTTTGGTTAGAAGATAACAAAGATCACTAGTAGAAAATGAGAAATTAGTGACTAGGTGACTAAAAAATTTAGTCACCACAACTTTTCCAAGTGAAATACTACCAAAAATGAGCAATATTAAGTGACCCAACTAAAAACAACTAACATAAATCACTAATTTAGTCGTGGGTTAAAATATATGACTAGCTAATAAGCAATACAACTAAAAATTACTAACATGAATGATTAATTTAGTCTAGGGAAAAAATACAACTACCTAACAATTAATACAATAATATGAATTAGTTGTTTATGTTACTCATTTTAATTTGTGTCAAGCAATCTAAACTTACTAGCGACAGAGGATTGAAAGGTTGTTAAAGATTGGTTGAAAGGTTATCATTCCTTAAACACTTCTTCATCCTCACATGGCGTATAGCTGAGCCAACTTTTCATAATTTATCTATAATAATTTGTAATTTTAAAAATATATTTTTTAATAAAAAAATAATTGTTTTATGTATTTTTTAAAAATTTATTCATTGAATCTAATTGGATCTACTTCCAATTTTAAATTATTTTAAAGAGAAATTTTAATTTTTAACGCTATAATATCAAATAACAACTACTTTAATTTCATATTAACCAACCTAGATCCATCTTAACCCTGGATCTATCAAGCGTCGAGTGGGATCCGATCTCTCGAGGTGAAAACTTCTTATTTTTAGTGCAAAACTTGAGGAAAGGTTTTCACCTCATAAGATTGGATCCCTCTCGGCACTTGATAGATCTAGGGTTAAGATGGATCTAAGTTGGTTATATAATACTATATAATATCTATATTTATATTTGTGTATCTTTATTGTTCCCTCTCTTTATCTCACCCCCCAAACATACACACTCTTCCTCTCCCTCTCTTCCCACCCCCTCTCTCTCTCTCTCCCCTTCTCTCTACTACCCCCCGCTTTCCTCTCCCCCTCACTGTCTCTCCATGGATCCCTTGTCACCCCCCCTCTCTCTCCACCTTTCTCCCTCTATTATTTTCTTGTTCCCTCCCTCTTTTGCCCCCTTCAATTCCATCTCTCTCTCCTCATATCCCTCTTAATTCCTCTCTCCCTTCTCTCCCACCTCCCTTTATCACTCCCCCCTAATCACTCTCCTTATCTCTCTCTTTCTCTCTCTCTCTCTCTCTCTCTCTCTCTCTCTCTCTCTCTCATGTCCAACTCTATCACTATCTCCCTCCCCCTCTCCTTCTCTCTCCCCCCTCCATCTCTCAACCTTCCCCTTCTCTCCCTATCTCTCTCCTCTCCTCTTCTCTCTCTTCCCTCCTCTCCTCTTCTCTCTCTTCCCTCCTCTCCTCTCTCCTTCACTCTCTCTTCATCTCTCCCTTCTCACTCCCTCTCTCTCTATATCCACCTCTATCTCTCTATGTCTTTATTATTTCCTCCATCTCTCCCCCCCCTCCAACTCCATCTCTCTCTGTGTCTCTCCCTATATCCTTATCTCTCTTCCTTCCTCTGGCTCCCTCTCTCCCACCTCACTGTATCTCCCCCATCTCTCTCTCTCTCTCTCTCTCTCTCTCACTACCCTCCAACTTTTTCACTATCTTCCTCCCTCTCTCTCTTCCTCCTCCCCAACCCCCAACTCTCTCTTAAATTCGATCACATTGTATTGTGTTTAAGAAATTATCTAAATTAAAAAAACTTAATTGGTTGTAAAATAATAAACCTGTATTTTGGATCAATCATGCCAAAGACGGCTGGTTATTGCTCTCATCCCTTGGATCCTTAGCTAAGCCGGTTGGTTCTTTATATATCTTTAGTTAAGATGGATCTATATGGTTCTTTAACTAGCATAGATCCATATTAGCTTAATTTTATTAAAACCTTAATTTAATTTCTATGGGAATATTTTGAATAGTAGTGAGGATAGAAGGTTTAGATATATCTCAAATTGTAACATTTTCCCTTTTAGATTTAAATTAAAAAAAAATGTTATAAAATTAAATTAAAATAAAATATTTTTACTATGAAATAAATTATGGTTTTTTGTCATGTTGTATTGATAAGCCATGGTATTGGTCCATGGTATTGTAACAAAGCCTATTTACAAGTTAATATCAATGGTAAAGTGAGGGTGAATATCCATGGTTAACAATCTTGTCATATTGTTATAAAATATTTTGATTGTAAAAAAAATTATGATTTTTGGGCATGTGGCATTGATAAGTTATGACATTATAACAAACCTATTCACAAGCTCATAATATAAATGGAAAAGTGGTGGTGAATATCCATGGTTAAGAATCTTTTCATATTGTTATAAAATATTTCGATTGTGAAATAATTTATGTTTTTTGGGCACATGGTATTGATAATCCACGGTATTGACTCATGGTATTGTAACAAATCCTTTTTTCACAGGTTAATAATATCTAAGATAATGTGGGAGTGAATATTCATGATTAAGAATCTTGTCATATTATTATAAAATATTTTGGTTGTGAAATAAGTTATGGTTTTTGGGCTTGTGGTATTGATAAGTGTTGGGTTAGGGGGTCTTGACCCAGGTTCAAAGTTAGTTGTGTGAACCAACAAAACCCTACACTACTGCCCCTTTCGGCAACAACGTTCATAGCATAGGCTGCAGTCTCACCCAAAGCAGTATGGGGGGATGCAAGAACCAAGTTTCTCCATCCAGAGACTAGTGTGATGTCATTCAAAAACTCAGATCTGTCTTCGCCCAAATCGATAAACTCTTAGGACACGTTACTGCAACTCTGTTAAAAGAGTCTTCAAACCTTTGTGAAGGTCTATGATCAACCTTTGCGGACTTTTAACATCAATTTATGCACTTACGTGCATCAGATAACAACCCTAAATTAGTGGTCGCATTGATATACGTAGGTTATTACTAAACATCAGAGAATGCATCAGAGTCTTTGCGAAAATACCTAAACATGCATTGTGTACATCTTTGATACTTATTCAAGAGAATCACGCAACATTGAATAAATATTTCATAAAACGCATCATTCATTGACATCATATGGCATTAACAAAAAGAATAGAAATATGCAAGAATTCTTCAGATACTATCTTTATGGATCTTCAATTCAAGGTTACAGACTCAAAAATACCATGTACACATAGCTACAGGGGTCTGTGCACTCAGTTGCAGACACTACCTAGGCCTTTGTGCACTCAGCTGCAGAGCCTTTCTTCTATCTTACCCACTTCTCTTTGCTATCACTTCCCTCCTATCATCATCAATTATTACTATAAAACCATGCCTTAGACTCTCTAAGACGCACCTATTTATAGCATTTTTCATACAATGCCATGGTCTGCGAACCATGGGTGGATCTCAAAACCAACTCAAACTTTACGTAAAAGAAGGGGCTAAACCATTTTGATTCCTAGTCATCTACGCACTCCACATCCACAAATCGTGGATACTTTACATTATTTACACACAATGTACCTAAACTTGGGTTATCTTAACCCCAAAACTGAACCAGGGTACCCCATCCTAATAGGCCTCCAACACAAAGATCGTGGCTTTCCCTCGAGTCACTCTATTGGCGCTACGATCTTGCTGGGAAGACCTCCCAGCTCCACCTGTACCACTACAACTTCGACAACGCTTTGTGTTGCTTCCTGCTTGACTTTCTCAACCAATTTTTCCGTGGTTGGTACTTCTACGGCCAGCCTCATTGTCTGATGTTTTTGCTACAACCCTTTAAGCTTATCCTGAATGGTAGTCATGACTAGATAAGATTCCTCCAACCAAGGTTGCAACCTAGCCTTAAGTAAGGCCTCCTTCTTCTACGCTTCCTCTACCTATGCTAGGAGCTGCTTTCCCTCCTGTAATTTAGCAAGGCATTGTGCTAGTGCTATGCAGTGTGAAGTCACCCGAACTTCATCATATTGTTCCTACAAATCCCTTACCTCTATATTCAGTGTCTGCAGGTTCAGATCCTCCTGCAGATTGGTCACGAACTCCATAGCTTGCTCAAACAATGTCACATAGTCAGTGACTGTGGCCTCTAATTTAGTCATGCATTCCTTTATCATGGCTCCGAGCTACTCCCGGAACTTAGGTGGAGTCATGGGTTGAAACTTTAACTACAGCTCTGTAATCTTCATGTTGAGATCAAATGTTACTCGACCAACCTCTACTTTAGCCTCACGCACACTAGCGGCTAGTTTTCTTATTTTGGCTTCTAGCTGTGAATCCTCAAGGATGTGAAGCTCAGGCACTGTCTTGGAGGCCTTGATACCACTAACTTGAGACTGGAACTACGTGTCTGAAGTTCCTACTTTTCCTTTAAAGCCTCCATCTTTCCAACAAACATTTTCTCATTATTCGCTTTATACTCACTTATGAGGTTGAAGGCGCGCTGCTCCCTGGTTCTCAAATCATCTACCACCACGATATGTAGTGTGTGGAGGGTCTCATTAGAGAGCGCCGCTATATTCATTCCAATTTTCTTGATCTTACTCAGGATAATATGATCATCGACGGACTCTGTGCAAATAAACCTGTCTAATAATGGTATAGTCCTGAGGTCGAGGGTCCTTACTAGCTCTACTGCTTGGCTTGTCCCGGGCGTCAGGATCGCTTGTTATGCGCTCGCTTTTCCAGTGCCCACCTATATTCTTCTTGCTTGGTTATGTAGCTCACACATATCCTTTTGGAAGCTCCCCAACATCTTCATGTCCTGTTGCTCAAACTGCTGGAGCACTTCCGTGGTGGTGTCCCGGATTTTATCCCTGATCTCATCGAGATCGCCCTCTGTTAGTACCATGGAATCACCCTGTGACTTATCTGATTTCTTCTTCTTCCTCGTACCATCCTACTGCTCCTTACCACATCTCTTCAAAATAAATTGGGTGCTCTGCCCCTCATTCCCTCCTCCGCCTTGTCCTGAAATTTCTTCCTCCTCTATCTCTGGTGAAGGTGACTTGCCACCTTTTTAAGACTCGCGTTCTTATTGTTCTGCCTACTCCTTTGCAACGCGTTCTTGTTCCACCCAAGACTTTTCTATGTCATCCTTCTTTTTCTGCTTTTTGAGTGTTCACGCAACTTGCTTAGCTACCTACTTTCTTTTCTATGTAGCAAAACTTCCCATGCCCATGCTTGTTCCAACATGTAAGTCTGACAGGGCACACCATTCTATAGACCATTTCACAGCAACCTCCTACACATCTGTTTCTATCATCAAATAGGGCAAGTTGTGCCATTTCTTCTCTCGATCCTTGCGCACTTGGATATATACCCTATGGAGGTCATCCTTGAATGCCGTGTAGGCTGACAGCTCTGTGAACAAGGTTGGGGACAACCTCGGATGCTGATTTATGGCCATGCAGAGAGACATTTCCATGACAAACCAGAATATCTTCATCTCAGTAATCCACATGGGGTCCTTTGTAGACCATAAGAAATCAAATTGTGCCACCTTTGGAAATACTTCCTCGAGCGCAGGAAATTGTCTATCCTCTCGTAATTCCCATGCAACAAGCACAATCGACAACAACAACCAAGTGTAGCGGAATGACTTGATTTCATCTTGGGCCTCTTGGAAGTTCGCAAGGAACTCTTGACACAGGTATCTTAATCAATTAAACTATATGCCTTTCATGCACTATGCAGCCCTAGAAACTACTGGCACTGAAAATTCATCCGTGCGGCATTTTTGCATCACTTTCCCTACTAAAATTTGGCCAGCGAATTTAACTTACTGTTCATTTATAGAAAGAATTGAATACCCTCACAAATTATTCATGAGGCTATAATTCCTCTTCATTCTATCTGTGAGGAATTTCTCCCCAGTATTTCTGCCAAACTCCTTAGTCGGGTCTGTGCCCTTATAAGGTAGGTGCGTGATTCTGTGAATGAACATATCTGTAATGGGGATAAGCCCTCCTAGCCATAAAAACCCAATGCAAACCAATGTGAGTAGCTAGCGCACACATAGTATATTAATGGGGGTGCGGTAATAGTGGGGCACCCACAACAGATTGAGTAACTTTGAGTGCTCGACATTGCGAACCCATTCCTCCCTTTCCAACACTGTAACACATGATTATGCATAATAGACCCTGCACATATACTTATCTATTGCCAAGTGTGTAAACTTAGTGTGGTCTATGAGGTCCCAATCCTCCATTTTCAACAGTGGGATCCTAGTGAGCTGCAAACATTCAAAAGGGACATGCTCAGGTAAGGGCATGGATATGATGAAATTCTTAGAATCAGGGTCCTTCATGACCTTTTCCTTTCCCTTCCACTGAGGGATATACTCAAGGAGCCTTGTTATGGGATCTGCTCCTTTAGTGTCTATATCCTCTATTCCCTAGGCTTCTTCCGCTTCTAGGTCCACTACCTTCTCCTTCTGCTTATCTTTCTTCTGCTTTTGTGTTTCTGTATGCTTTCTTGGGGAATCGTGGACTGGCACCGCTTCTTCTGCTTATCCTTCTTTGATTTGGCTAGTTAGGTTTCTCTGGTAGGGGTAGGCTTCGGCTTAGGCGACTTCGGTGCCATAGGCATAGTAGTTGGAGCTTCCATACTTACAACTTCCAGGGCAGCTGTCTTAGTGGCAATATCGTCAGTACTCACAGTTTCACCAGGACTTGGTGCAAGTATTTTGTCAAGAATAAACTTCTAGTTTATCTCATACAACTTCAAAAACGTGGGGCTCACGACTAAAGCTTTCTAATCCGATCGGTTCATAGGAAACAGATAGTGAATTTCACTAACAACTGTGAGAGCAGAAAGTGTTCTCTGTTGGACTAGCACACGTCATTTATAAGGAGTTTTGAATTCAAATCTGACTATTTCCCCCAATTTCTGATAATAAATGTTGTTTTGGCAGAATATATTCAAATATTTTTTTCCTTAAATGTCACCCTCCCACTCCACTTAACCGTCTTCTGGCCGTCAAGTCATGAACAATAACTCCAATGGTCACTTTCCTGTTGTGTTGTGCAGTACCTTCCTCCATGGCGCATCTTCCTTTGTGCAGCTTCATAGGTTGCCTCTTTGTCACTTTTTGCGCAGCCTGCTCACTGCATTGTCCTCCAAACCTGGTAGTGTAGTTTATAGTCCCACGCTCCCTTACAACTGCCTAGAGCACTAAGACTATCCTGCTACCATATAGTCATTGTGCGGGATCTCCTGTATACAACTTCAACCTGGTCCCATTCACTCATCCTAAGAAGGATTCCCCATTCAACTTGGCAAGATGAACTGTGCCTCCATCTGTAATTTCTTTGACAATATATGGCCCTAACCAATGCATCTGGAATTTACCTGGAAATTTAGTGAATTTACTATCATATAATAGGACAAGATCATTTACCTTGAATTTGCAAAGCTTGATATGGCGGTTTTGCCATGCTTTTTCATTCTCCTTCTATACTTGTTTATGGAATCGTACAAAAAATCGATCCTCTTCGAGCTCCATCAATTGTGCAAGCTGTTCCTCCAAGGCCTCACGGTCCGCCATATTCATCAGTTCTGCTATGCGCAAACTAGGTAGAATATACTCCATCCACATTATAGCTTCGACCCCATATACTAATCTGAACGACGTTTTCCCTATCAGCTTCTTACAAGTAGTCTTATAATCCCATAGTACTGCAGGTACACGCACATCCTAACCATTCCGTTGCGTGTTGTAGATCTTCTTCAGCGCATTCTCCAAAATTTTATTCAAGGCTTCAACAGTTCCATTGGATTGTGGGTGATATGGTATACTCTTTTGATGGTAGACTTGGAATTATTTAGTCAACGCGTTGATCATCTTGTTCAGAAAGTGTGTATCCCTATCACTCATCAACACTTTCAGACAACCGAATTTGGTTAAGACATACTCGAATAAAAAAATTGTTGTCATAGCCCCAGCACAATCCTTAACCAGTTATGCTTCTTCCCATATTGTTAGATATTCCATCGCAGTGATGATATAGCGCGCACCTGTTTTCTTTCCAGGGGGATGAATTGGCCCAACCAAATAAATTTTCCATTTCACAAATGACTGCAAAGGGACTTGAGGATGTAATGGAAATTCATCCCTTCGCAATGGTCTTCCAGTTCTTTGGCATGCATCGCATGCCTTACAATATGCCTTGGAATCCTTGTGCAGCATTGCCCACCACAGACCTGCGCAAAAAATCTTCTACGCAGTTGTCTTGCCTACATAATGATCTCCCTTAGCTCCCCCATGAGCTTTAGCAAGAATGTTGTCCCGCTCAAAGTCTAGCACATATCTTCGCAATATTTCATCAGCACCCATATTATACAAATGTCCCGCAATAACTGAAAAATCTACTACGCGCACTACTAATTCCTTCTTCCGTTGACTTGTATATCCTTTTGGTACCATCCCTGTAGTCAAGAAGTGAATAATGTTTGCAAAATGATTATCTACTATGTGCACTGCAAAGAGTTGCACATCTTGCAACCCTTCCTCTAGATTATTAGGCTCCTCTCCTATTTCAATCTGCGATAGATGTTCAGGTCTTGTGTTTAACCTCCTTGGATTCACAATGACTTCAAAGTCATACTCCTAAAATAATAGCAACCACCTGCAGCTCGTCCCCCTAACATAGGCTTATTGATCAGGTATTTCAAGGCAGAATGATCTATGTACATCTTGAAATGTCCTCCTAACTGATAATGCCCGAATTTCTACAGCGCGTACACCATGGAAAATTCTTCATGCTCAGTCATTGAATAATTCTTCTTGGCCTTCGATAACTTCCTACTCGTGAATGCTATAGGATGGTCCATTTCTCCTTCATCGGCTTGTGTTAGCACTACACCCAACACAATGCAAGAGGAATCCACATGTACGTGAAAATCCTTTTTCCAATCAGGGAATACCAAAATGGGTGTAGCGACCATCTTTTCTTTCAATACATCTAAGCTATGCTGACATTCTTCATCCCAATAGAATGTTGCATCCTTCTTCAGCATTTTCTCTATGGGCGTAGTGATTTGAGCATAGGCCTTGATAAATTTTCTATAATATCCCATATGTCCCAGCATCACACGCAGCTTCTTGACATTCCTCGGAGCCTCCAAATTCACAATTAGTGCAATCTTTGCAGGGTCCACCATCAATCCTTGCTTGCACACCACGTGACCCAGCAAGATCCCAAAGGGAATACAGAATATACATTTCATCAAATTTATCGCGATATGGTATCTGCAACACATATCCAACATCAGCCGCAGACTTGCTAGATGGTGCTTTACTAATCCGAACATCGTCCAGTCATCAAAGTATAATTTCAGGAACTTATGAATGAACTCCTTGAATGCTGCTATGACTATGCAGGAAAATATCGGAGGTGCATTCTTAAGTCCAAATGGCATCATAGTGTACTGAAAACAACCCCATTTTGTCACAAAGGTAATTTTTCTCCTATCCTCAGGCTCGATCTTAATCTGATGATACCCAAAAAACCCATCAGTGAAGGAATATGCCTACTGCCCTCCAGCATTGTCTAATATTTATTTGGTAAACAACGTTGGGAATGGGTCGTGAACACATGCATCGTTAAGCTTCCGCAGATCTATGCAAATCCTTATTTCTACTTTCTATTTCTTCTCTTGAACCACCCTCGGGCTCACCCAATCAGATTCTTCAATTGGTTCTATGATTCCTGCTTCCAGCATCTTATCCAGCTCTTGGCGAACCTTTTCCTTGTACTTAGGATTAAGGCGATACGGTCTTTGCTTAATAGGATTCGAATTCGGCTTCAGAGTGATCTTCATAACACTTAAATCACCAATTATTCCCTTCAAATCCGAAAACTTCACGGGGAAGAGATCCTAGTATTCACAGAGTAACTCAACAACTTTATCCATGGTAGCATCATCCTAATAGTCTCCAATCTTCGCTAACTTTGGTTCTGCTTCAGTGCCAATATTTACTTGCTTTGTTTTCAATGGTGCGGTGATGTCTAGGTTGTCTATTTGTGGGCCTTCAACTATGCGATACCCTTCTGCCTTTGGAATATTAATATTTCTCAGATCTTCATCCTCCTCTTCAGTGGTCACATTATAGAATTCTAGCACATGACGCAGCTGGGTGCTCCAATATGTTTGGGTCCATTCCATAGGTTCTTGTGGCATTCTAAAGATAACTGCATTAATTTCTTGTAGCACTTCATCGATACTTGTGAAGCCATCTTCAAAGCTGAAGGTCAATAAGAATCCTTCCTTCAACACATCCCATTCCTCTATACCATGGCAGAGCTCCGTTTCCAGATACCAGTTCATGGGAATTGTATCCAAAGTATGGCAAAAGATGTGTACCCATTCTGGTTGTGGTTTTGTTCCCCATGCTTTAGTCCATTTCACTAGGTGATCGTGCAGATCACCCCTTCCATTATATTTCTCAATCATTCTGGTGTTAGCACACCCAAAACTTAGCTTCATCATTCTTTTGTAATCTCTCCATCCAACAAAACTATCCTTATGCGTACCCCACCATCGTGTAGGTGTAGCGTGCAGTGATAATTATAATGGTTGGAAGCTGTGAACCTCAGGGACTTCGTGCTCAAATTCATCCAAAAATTGATCAACGTCAATTAAGCCATCATAATAGGGTAATTCCCTTACCACCAACAAAACACAATGCAATGACTTCGTCATCATATTGCATCACAATGTATACACTTCATGCAAGTGATTTTGCTAGTGCTCCAACTCATCGTATAAATCTGAGGTGCAAGAACTCAACCAGTCCCATGTAATCTGTCCGTCTACCATCAGATTGATCCATTCCTGATCTTGCACTATTATTTTGTAGATTTGATCCAGTTCATCCTCACTTTCTTCATAATCGTGGACTATTTCAATATAGCACGCCCCTTCTGCAGGGTTCAACGGTACTACGAACCGAAGCAATTTCCTTTCAAATGACATTGTCCTTTTCTTCAAATTGATGAGCCCATTCATTTCAATGGGCCAGTAAATACCCAGGAGTGTGGGGTATGGGTTATTGTCATCAAAAATTTCTATAACCTCAAAATATTCCATCGCGCTTGCACCTTCTATATCAACTGTTACTCCATATAATCATCCCATGGGGATGCTTTTCTGTTGGTTTGCCATTCTGAGCTGAATTGGAGACCACTATACTGCAAGTCTCCCCATTATTTCCCTGTTTGCTTTGGTAATATGTTCACATCAGACCCCAAACACAAGATGACCTGATCCATTTCGTACTCGCCTATTTGTGCGGTGTGCCTCATCTCGCACCCTGTTCGTGCTTTATGTTTGCCAATTTTTCTAACTACGCGGTGTCCATCAAGAACTTTATCTTTGTTGCCGCATTTATTTATTAACTCCTGCAGACCTTCCATATGTTGGGCCGTTAATATGCCATTATTATTATCACTTTTAAACACTTATTCCACCCATTTCCACTATTCTTCATCATATCATTTGTTATAATTTATCATTTAAATCCATTTTATAAATGATTTATGCTCTTATGAATGAATATTATCTATTCTCCTTTATTTCTAATAAATTCATGATTATGAATTATTTTACCAATGATAGTTTTAATAAGTTGGTTATAACATTATTCACCATTTTTAGCCTCCAAGGTAACTTCCAGATTGAAGATTTGATTTTTAAATCTGCCAACTCAGAAATTCGCTGGTTTAAGGAGTGACAGTTTTGCGGTTGCGATTCTGAGCAAATGAAGACGAATTTGAGAAATCTGGAACATGGGTTTTGTCCAGAATGGGCCCAATTAACTTTGGCAAAGAACGGTTTTCCCAAATTCGGCTTGTACAGAGAGAAACGTAGGGTTCTTTGAGCACGATTTTCTCAGATTTGTTGTTGCGGCCATCCTCCAAATCTCAGCTACAAACCCAAATTCGTCTTGCTTTTGTTGAGAGATGAAAGGAAATATATTTTCTTGTTGATCATCTGGTTAGAATCAACCCAAATTTGTAAAAGAAATCATGTTGTAATTATCTATGTTATAACTGCTCTCTGATCTTTCTCTATTTAAATGAAAACAAAGATCAGAGAGGGGGAGACTTCAGGATGACTTTGGGGATTTGAATGATGGCGAATTGATGATTTGAATTAGAGATTCAGAAGCAAGGATTCATGATAGGATAGGAGGAAGGAAGGATTGTTTTATGTTGTAAGTCTCAAAGCTTCAACTATTGTAATGATGTCACTATTTAATGATTAATACATGATTTGGGCGTTGCTGTTCACTCTTTTCCTTCTGAAGTAACCCAGCAGCGTCCGCTGGCGGCTAAGGGCCCAGCCTCTGGTGGAGTACACTGCTGCTGTTGTGTATCATATCTTTACAATTGCTGCTGTATCATTATACTGTGATTTATGCGTGGTTTGCTTATCTTTATTACTCGGTAATCTGATATATCTTTCATATGCTATGTTATGCTCTGTTATGATCAATGCACTAATGGTTTTTCTCAGGAAATCTGTGTAATGACTCTGCATCGTATAATTGAATCTTCTCAGAGTTGGTCGCATGCTTTTAGTCTCAACCAGTTATTTCTGTTACAGAGCGTCTGTATTGAATATTACTGTCATTTGATTCATTTGAAATCCTGATTATGGGAATCCGAAAGTAATGTTATTCTATTTGGAAACATAGCCGTATTATCCTTAATTGTCAGATTACTATATTAGTGTGAGGTGTGCATATATGATCGATTATTGCCGTTCCATAATTCATTAATGAGTGTTGTTCCATAAAGTATATTCCATCCAGTTTGCTTGAGGAGTGAAGAGTGTTATTTCATAGCAGAGTGTGAGTAAGTTGGTTTTGACTCGCGAGATTTAGTTCTTTTGATTGTTGTTTCATTTACTGCTGTTCTATTTCCTTTTGCTATTTCATTTTACTTGCTGCCATTCCATTTACTTGCAATTGCTACTTTGGTGTGAGAGAAGGTCTAAAGCTGTAGTGAGTCAGCAAGTCGCTGCTTAGCTCCCAGATCTTTGGTCCATGCTCTAATTTCCTTTCCATCAATTTCTAGAGGAATGAGTTATTGCTACTGTATCCTCGATTGATGGTTGTTTGAATGAATGATTTAGTTTAGAACATTTCAGTTTCTTGTTGTTCCAATTAGATTTCTTTTTCAAGCATTCATTTACTTTTGGGTTTTAAGCACTATACTGCAAAACATTACTCTTGAGTAAATAGCCGCCTCAGACTGAGTACACTCTTGAAATAAAAAGTCGTCCCTGGGTTGATAATTAATGTGAAGGTAATTAGGAGTTCAAAAGACACCTTTTTATCGCTCCACATTTTGGCGCCGTTGCCGGGGAGAGTGTAGCCATTTCTAAAGAGTAGTGTGAATCTGATGAGTGCCTGCTAGGGAAGAGTTGGATCTTAAAAACGGAAGGTAAGAACCTGCGTACGGAGCATGTAAAAGCCCTGCTCCCCCATCCGCTTTCCAGCAAGACTGTTAAAGAACCTAGGGTAGAAATAGATGTTTGAATTTTTGTGTGAATGATTAGGAAAAAGATAGAAATTTTTAAAAAACTGAATCACATGATCTCACGCAAGTGGTGATGTAAGCACCACCCATTTCACTAACTGATTGACAGGAATATTTGAAGAAGGAGCCTCGAAGAAACACATGAAGAACATCTTAAGCTATGGTAAGAAATGGCTCACGTTTCTACTTTTGAATTTCCTATCAAAGATCTAGGAGGAGTGACACAAATGCACATAATTCCCCCATCTTTACCAAATTTTCATGGTTTAGCAAATGAAGATCCAGATACATTTTTATTTGAGTTCGAAATACTTTGTAGAGGATATGATTATTGTACTAATGATCAAAGATTGAAAGTGTTTCCTCTTACTCTAAAAGGAGCAGCTCTCCGATGGTTCATGAGCCTAGGAGGGAATTGCATCCAATCATGGGAGGACATGAAGAACATATTCTTGAAGAAGTACCAAGACTATTGCAAAGCCAATGAAGATATTTTCGATATGATACAAGGGGAAGATGAAAGTTTGGAGGACTATGTAGATCGATTTCATTACAACCTTCAAAAATCAAAATATAAGCATTTGGAAAAAGAGATCTTAAAAACACTCCTTCTTAAAGGAATCAAAGATGAATTTTTAGAACTTTTAAATCTGATAGGAAAAGGTGATGTTTTTCAGTTATCATATGATGATGTTTGTGAGTTGTGCATAAGGTATTCAAGAGGAATCTCCAAGGCTGGTAAGAATCCTAGAGATGTTTTTTATTTGTTTTCCAAATCTGCTACAAGAACAGGAGACATAAGAGCTGAAATCAATGATTTACTTGAACATTTTAAAGTTGATTTTATTAGCTCTCTAAATGAAAAATTGGAGGTTTTGCAAGTTCATAAAAATGAAGAATTTGATGAAGTGTTTTGCCCTCATGACCGAAAGGAGCATCTCATAGATACTCACTCTTCCTTATCTAGGATGGAAGTAGCATATCAAAGAGGTAAGGAAGCTGCAACAAGGTCAAAACCACGGAAATCATGGCCTACAGGTATGGTTCAAAACACTCCCTCTCCACTTTCTTACTTGCATAATCCATTATGGAATACTAATGTGTTAGGGCAGCCATGTCAATCTCAATATAACCACCAGCAATTTTCCCTACAAGCTTGGCATGGTTCACCTTATGATTGCATGACTACTCTCCCCCATCTTGTAGCACAAGCACATTCTCCATATTCTCCACCAGCTCTTCCACAATATCTTGCTTGCCCATCAAAACCATTCACACAACCCAATCAACCATATCATCAAAATGCTCCATTCCTTACACATTTTCATGCTCAACTAATTCCACACCCTCACCATAATAAACCAGTACAACATGCTTACAATGTTGAACTGCCAAATTTACCCACCCTTCCCACCCATTCTATCTCACATGTGCCATTAAAGAAAACCTACAATGAGATTCAGAATGTTTCAAATGCAAAAATTGTAGAAGCTATGGAAGAAAATGAGGTTTCTTTTACTATGCATCAACAAACCATTTTAAAAGCTCAAGAACTTCATGATATGATGGATATGGGAAATCAAGAAAATAAAGGATACATTGAAGATTGGTTTCACTCCATCATTTGTTTGCAACATCACTCCATGCTTCAACAATTTTTGATATCATTTTTTCAAGGGAAGATGGCTTCTCATACCCTAATTTTCATTAATATGCATTTTTCAAATTTGGGTATGTGTATACATGAAGCCTTATTTCGAAAATGGCTTCACTGGAAGTACTCATATACGTAGTCATATTCATTTTTCAAATCAAAATAGGTTAGTGTAGAAAATAAAATAAATAAGGGAATAAATAAATGCATTTTGTTTTTCCATGTAAAACTAGTGTTTTTGTTGCAACATGCTATGCAAATCAACATCGATGATAAATGTTTCATTTCATTTGTGTATGTAGATGATTTATAATAGAAATAACAATTCTACAAACACTTATATTCATCTTTATCATCAATATGAGAAAATGGTTGAATATCATTTTTTTGGCTTGCGGGCTTGATGAGATTTCTGGAAAAACAGTCGGGACAGTCATGTTTTGAGGGACCAAAAGTGAATATTTTTAAAACCTGCTTCTACCATAGGTAGCCCTTGGTTTCTACTTTCTAATCCAATTTGAACCACTCAATTTGTATTTGAAACGAAAAAGTTAGAACCAAAACATTGACAGGGTGTCTAGCGGGCAGCTCAGGAACAGAGTTGGGACAGTCCGTTTTTGGAGGCCTAAATGACCATATTTTTAAAACCTGTTTCTATGGTAGATTCCCCTATGAATATAATTTACAATGCAATTGGAATCACTCATTTTCGATCTCTTATGGGGAAGTTGTGATCAAAATACTGACTGTCTATCGTAAATCAGCACTCTTAAAACTCTGTCTTTCCGGCTGTTCCTTACAATATTTGACCTATCAATTCTTCTTGTCTTCAAAACCTGTTTCTATTGGAGATCAATAAATGAATATATCTTCATTTCCAATTTGAATCATTCGAATCCGACATCAAATGAAAAAGTTACGCTTGAAATATCAATTATTGGTCTAAGCCGGGTAATCGACAATGACTCTATTATGCAGGTTGTTCTAACTAAAATTGACATATCATATCATTGAATATTTAAAATCTGTTTCTAATGGAGATAAACCTTTGAATTAGCTCTCATTTGGCTTTGGAATCACTCAATTTCGACGAAAAACAAAGAAGTTGTGATTAAAACACTGCAGGTTAGTATGATTGGCCACTGCTCTCCCGCAGGTAACAAATAAATTTTACTTTGTTATTTTCTCTGTGGATTTGTTCTACAGAGTAACTACTTGTTAGTTTTTTACATAATTCTTGGATTAGGGGAGCCTGTACACCTCTCTTTCTTCATGATTTAATGTTTTATTGCAGGTAGATACTCGTTTTTTGCAGGTCTTGGGAAAATAAAGAAGGTCAATTTATGGACGAGTGATTTTTGAAAGAAATTTTAAATGAAACAAAGGAATTTCATCCAACTCATTACCCAACGGATTCATAATAGAAGAAATGAAGAATTGATTTCCATTTGAAGATTTATGTCTTGTCACTGTTGCCAAAACATTTTTCAAATAGATCATTTTTTTTGACATAACATCATAGCTGTTGTAACTCAATTTATTTATTTACATACTGCTTTTTGTTGTTTTTTTTCTAATTTCTCTTATATTTTGTGTTTCAGGTGTTGCTTCATTCAAAGTGCAACTCATCCTCAGCATCAATGCAGTGAACAGCTAATTCATTCTTTGCGTGTTTGCATTTTATGGTTGTGTATTTTGTTGTTCCTTTTCTGAAGGGACAGCATTTGTGTGCATTTTTGTCGTTCCTGTTGTTCCTTTTTCAAAGGGACATCATTTTCGTTTTGCTATTTATTTTCTAAAGGAATAGCACTTTTTGGTTCAGCCATTCATTTTGCTGTTCCTTTTTCACAGTTCATTTTGCTGTTCCTTTTCGAAATGGAACAGCTGTTGTTCCTTTTCGAAATGGAACAGCACTTTTGCACTTTCACGTTTTGCTGTTCCTTTTCGAAATGGAACAGCTGCTGTTCCTTTTCGAAATGGAACAGCACTTTTGCACTTTCACGTTTTGCTGTTCCTTTTCGAAATGGAACAGCACTTTTGCACTTTCACGTTTTGCTGTTCCTTTTCGAAATGGAACAGCTGCTGTTCCTTTTCGAAATGGAACAGCACTTTTGCACTTTCACGTTTTGCTGTTCCTTTTCGAAATGGAACAGCTGCTGTTCCTTTTCGAAATGGAACAACACTTTTGCACTTTCACGTTTTGCTGTTCCTTTTCGAAATGGAACAGCACTTTTGCACTTTCACGTTTTGCTGTTCCTTTTCGAAATGGAACAACACTTTTGCACTTTCATGTTTTGTTGTTCCTTTTCGAAATGGAACAACACTTCTGCACTTTCATGTTTTTGCTGTTCCTTTTCGAAATGGAACGACACTTGCATTTGTTGTTCCTTTTTCAAAGGAACGGCACTTGCGTTTTTGCTGTTCCTTTTTCCAAAGGAACGACATTTCCATTTTCACGCTTTTTTTGTGTGTATTTTTGTTTTTTTGGTGTGCATTTTCTTTGCTGTTTCCTACACGGAACACCACTTTTTGAGTGTTTTTGCTGTTCATGCAAAAGAGCAACACTTTGGGATTATTTTCAAGAGCAACCCTTCTTTCTTCTTGTGAGATTATTCCTAATCCATCTCAACCACATTTTACTAATTCCCCTTCATGGCATGAAGTACACTATTTGAGGACAAGAATTATGGATTCTTTTGAAGCAAAGTTAATATCATTCACGTTATAATCTTTAACAGGACAGCTCCTTGATGATAGATTCTTTTCAGAAAGGACACAATTATTTATATATCACTTTACTGCATTGTTTTCTGTTGAACATGATATTGATTGATCATCTTAATACCATGCTGGTTCCACCCTTCCTGGTTATAATCTTCTCTGTCTGTAATAAATGAGATTATGGGTATATTTTTTTTCTATTGACATGTTCAACTTCTTCCGCCATCCCTGCTCTTAAGGAGTACTGAGCCTCCCTCTTTTTATCATAAAAATGTGTAATAATAACAAAATTTTGTTCGCAGATGGAGGATAGGGGGTCTCATTACGAGCCAGCCTACCATGTTCATAAGGTTGTAAGAAAGTGACATTCCCATTATGGACACCACACCAGGGTTATGATCCATTGGATAGCCAAATTATCCTTGGAACAGGAGGTCTCATCACGAGCCGGCCTGATCACTTTTGCTACATCCCAGTGAATGGTAGTGTGATTATCTGGTTACCACGCCAGCACACTGATCTCTTCTGTAGAACAGCACTTTAACTCTCCATCTATAAATTGAGGATCCTGGCTCATATGGGTTAAAAAGCAACCCTGCCGAGGCTATGGACGCCTGCTGGCAGCAGCGGCTGTGCTTATGGTATTGAAGTTATATCTTATCGTCAATTATTATTATAATACCCTTTTCTTATTTTTCTTTTTATCAGAGAAGTTATTTCCTTAACTTTTTCCCTATTTTGAACCTTTATGCATGAGAAATTGTTTTATGATCAATCGCATCATTTTCAGCTAGCATACCATCAGTAAAGCATCTTTTTGGCATATTGTTGTTCTTTTTCTCTTTTTCATCACTTATCATCAATTCAAAGCGTCCTATCTCTTATTCATAACTATCTTTACACACTCTGCTCTCATTATAACCATAACTCTCGTCGTCCTATCATTGATATGTGTACTCTACTGCTGTATTGTTCATTCCCTTGCCTTGCCATCAGCATAACCCCTCTCATACGCTTTATGGTCATGGAATTCATTTTCCAATTAGAGGGGGGGGAATGTATGCATTATGGAATTGCATGTGATATGATTACTACACTCTGCCATAACTTGTTGATTTGATAAGTTTTTCTAATTGAATTTTTGCATGCATTTTATCTGTTGCTATTTAAACCCAACACTATGGCTTCAAGAACATTGTATGCACAAGTATGATTCGTTTACAGGAGAACAACCAGTATGCAGGGGAACTTCTATTCACAGCATGACCACACTATTGCAACTAACAGACGCGGCTCGAGCAACTTGCGAACATGAACAACTCTTCCGACATTATGTGCTTACCTGGATTCCACCTTTTGCATCACTTTCAGCACCAACTTTGCCTACATCAGCTTCAACAACTGCCAGTCCATATATGTCATTCCACATTTTTGGAGGTAAAACTTGAGGTAAAATTGCATAGTTTTCTAATTTATTATAAATTTAGGAGAATCTCATGAAAATCCATTTTGAGCATTATTTGTCATCCTTCATTCCACATCTTTACCACTTCCCCTTTTTCAGCAGCATGTCATTTTCGAGTGTGGGGGAGTGTTCTTTTCATTCATTTCTTTCTTATGACCACGCCATTCATATTCTTTATCATCCATTGCTATTCTTATTCATTCTCAACACCTCCCTTATTTCATGTTGTTTTACACCAAGCATAGAATTCAACAGCTGGTAGCAACCACCTCTCTTTGTTTTCTAGCATCGCATGAGGACATGCTATTTTTTCAGAGAGGGGGAGGAATTGCTATGCATGATGGATGTTTTCTACTTTCTTCCTTATTTAGGGCATACAATTTCATTTTTACACAGTGCAGAAATTGATTTCCACATATTTTTAAAACTATGAACTCAATTCTTGTAATTTTTGGAAAACACATACGTATCATTAATACAAACCCACACAATTTCAAGAAATATTGGTTCATAAAATTTCGGAAATCATGCACTCTAACCTACAACCATTTTGTTTATATCTCATGATCCGTGCATCAAAACAATCCGATTTTTGGATCATAAAGGCATTCATATATTATAAATTTACTTGCCAAATTTCAACAAAAGCTGGGTTGTAGTTTTTGGGAAAATGGTTAATAAAGGTTGTTGTTATTTATATTATATTTTGCTGCAACTTAATTGTTATGCCTTCATCAAGATTCCTAAAATTGAATATTCATTAATTGAGGAAGAATTCATTTGTTCTATCCATTTCATGTGCTGAGATGAACATATTTATTTTATTGCTTGGTTAACACATGGGTTTTTGTCTTTGGGTTGCATGAAGACATGCAATATATTCAGTTTTCGTTGCATGAGGACATGCAACATATTGAGTGTGGGGGTATGTTGGGCCGTTAATATGCCATTATTATTATCACTTTTAAACACTTATCCCACCCATTTCCACTATTCTTCATCATATCATTTGTTATAATTTATCATTTAAATCCATTTTATAAATGATTTATGCTCTTATGAATGAATATTATCTATTCTCCTTTATTTCTAATAAATTCATGATTATGAATTATTTTACCAATGATAGTTTTAATAAGTTGGTTATAACATTATTCACCATTTTTAGCCTCCAAGGTAACTTCCAGATTGAAGATTTGATTTTTAAATCTGCCAACTCAGAAATTCGTTGGTTTAAGGAGTGACATTTTTGCGGTTGAGATTCTGAGCAAATGAAGACGAATTTGAGAAATCCGGAACATGGGTTTTGTCCAGAACGGGCCCAATTAACTTTAACACAGAACGGTTTGCCCAAATTCGGCTTGTACAGAGAGAAACGTAAGGTTCTTTGAGCACGATTTTCTCAGATTTGCTGTTGCGGCCATCCTCCAAATCTCAGCTACAAACCCAAATTCGTCTTGCTTTTGTTGAGAGATGAAAGGAAATATATTTTCTTGTTGATCATCTGGTTAGAATCAACCCAAATTTGTAAAAGAAATCATGTTGTAATTATCTATGTTATAACTGCTCTCTGATCTTTCTCTATTTAAATGAAAACAAAGATCAGAGAGGGGGAGACTTCAGGATGACTTTGGGGATTCGAATGATGGCGAATTGATGATTTGAATTAGAGATTCAGAAGCAAGGATTCATGATAGGATAGGAGGAAGGAAGGATTGTTTTATGCTGTAAGTCTCAAAGCTTCAACTATTGTAATGATGTCACTATTTAATGATTAATACATGATTTGGGCGTTGCTGTTCACTCTTTTCCTTCTGAAGTAACCCAGCAGCGTCCGCTGGCGGCTAAGGGCCCAGCCTCTGGTGGAGTATGCTGTTGCTATTGTGTATCATATCTTTACAATTGCTGCTGTTTCATTATACTGTGATTTATGCGTGGTTTGCTTATCTTTATTACTCGGTAATCTGATATATCTTTCATATGCTATGTTATGCTCTGTTATGATCAATGCACTAATGGTTTTTCTCAGGAAATCTGTGTAATGACTCTGCATTGTATAATTGAATCTTTTCAGAGTTGGTCGCATGTTTTTAGTCTCAACCAGTTATTTCTGTTACAGAGCGTCTTTATTGAATATTCCTGTCATTTGATTCATTTGAAATCCTGATTATGGGAATCCGAACGTAATGTTATTCTATTTGGAAACATAGCCATATTATCCTTAATTGTCAGATTACTGTATTAGTGTGAGGTGTGCATATATGATCGATTATTGCCGTTCCATAATTCATTAATGAGTGTTGTTCCATAAAGTATATTCCATCCAGTTTGCTTGAGGAGTGAAGAGTGTTATTTCATAGCAGAGTGTGAGTAAGTTGGTTTTGACTCGCGAGATTTAGTTCTTTTGATTGCTGTTTCATTTACTGCTGTTCTATTTCCTTTTGCTATTTCATTTTACTTGCTGCCATTCCATTTACTTGCAATTACTGCTTTGGTGTGAGAGAAGGTCTAAAGCTGTAGTGAGTCAGCAAGTCGCTGCTTAGCTCCCAGATCTTTGGTCCATGCTCTAATTTCCTTTCCATCAATTTCTAGAGGAATGAGTTATTGCTACTGTATCCTCGATTGATGGTTGTTTGAATGAATGATTTAGTTTAGAACATTTCAGTTTCTTGTTGTTCCAATTAGATTTCTTTTTCAAGCATTCATTTACTTTTGGGTTTTAAGCACTATACTGCAAAACATTACTCTTGAGTAAATAGCCGCCTCAGACTGAGTACACTCTTGAAATAAAAAGTCGTCCCTGGGTTGATAATTAATGTGAAGGTAATTAGGAGTTCAAAAGACACCTTTTTATCGCTCCACACCATAGCTTTGTTGTCATGCTACAAATTTATGCAAGTTTCCAAAAATGTAGTGAGGGCTGAGGGATCAACTTCTACAGGCGCATTGCCTTCTTGCACCTTGTTTTGGCTTCTTGAGGTGGAGGCCTCAGGGAAGTTCTTCTTGGCTTCCATAAAATTTTCCTTAGTGTGCTCTAGAACAAAGTTGACTTCTTTCTTTGGGGCCTTGCGGACCCATCTGTCCTCTTCAGGTTATTTACCCTTATCATTGCTAGTCGTTATTCCACTTCTAAGCACTATATTGACGCTTTGATCCTCCTCATGGGGCTCAACTCTCATCATCTGTAAGTTCTGCATAGGCTGCTGAGGCTGTGATTTCTTCTGTTTCATTTTAGCTATCAGCACCGAGAACTTTTCTATAGCATGGTCAAACTGGTTGAAGTATTGACATGACAGTCACGCCTGATTCTAGCATTCTTGTGCATAGTGTCCTGGTTGTCCACAGTTGTAGCAGATAATCTGACCCCGGCCTCACCCTCATCCCTAATAACCTCTGCGCACCCCTCTGGCGCCCTGCTCTGGAGGCTATTTTTTTGCTTGCATCCGGTATGTAGGTGTTCTTTCCATCATCAAATCATAGCTTCAACAGTGGCACTCATTGTGGCCCATCGATTTGTAGAAGTTACAGAACAACTACTAAGGTGTCTAGACAAATTTTTGTAGTAAATGACAATTATCTGTCGCATGTTGTCCAACAACCTGAAAAATAGCACACCATAGAACAGTCCCCATGCTCGGCCCTACTGGGGCTTCTGGCTTCAGGGGAATTGGTCCCCCTCCTATAATATAATTTGCGTACACTAGGTAGTGATATTTATCGTGCCCTTGGTCCTTCAACTTCAAACACCAAACTTCTATGCACACTTCTGGTTTAGTCTCCTTGTCTTTCTTCAAACTCTATAATTCTAGGTGTAGGCTCTATAACTAAGATTGGATCTATTGTACTCCTAAGGTCGTGTCCTGAATAGGTGATGCATGCAATCTCATTGCTATTTCCAAGGCTTCCACATGTGTTCCTATCTTTCATTGTGATAGAGAAATTCTCAGGTGGAGTAGAAGCGAAGCTATAAAACATTCACGATGCTGACTATCTATGAGTTGCATGTTAGCTTCTCGAATATGACACTTCAACCTTTGATCTAATTCCCGAGGCATCTCATCGACCCTCCTCATAATTTCTTTGAATCTGATTACTAATTGTGATTTAGACTTAGGCTTACTAAACTCCTTATTTAAAGCCTCCTTAGTTTCTCTTAACGATGTAAGAGAATTATCAGAACAATGCTTGATATACCAAGTTAGAGCGCGATCCTGCAGAGCGGTAACCAACTGTGCCTTATTTATACTATCATCAGTAATCTGTTGCGTTGTCCACACAGCATTCGCAACAAACCAAAACTGTTGTGTATATTCGCTCCCTATGCCCTTGAAAATCGGCAGCTTCATCATCTTTGCCATGTTAAATGGTGGTGGTGGAGGTGGAGGTGTGGGCAAAGGTGTATGTGGCAGAGGTGGAGGTGATGGCAGAGTGGAAGGATGATTTACACGAGGAATACCCTGCGTGACTAGCTTAACAGCGCTTCGCGGCGGAGTCCATTCTACCCCTTCATTGTCATTTAAAGGAGGTCCAATCAATGGACTATACTCCAATCCCAATCCTTCGCGATTTCTAAAGAATCGTCCACTTCACGTAGCTCTGAACATCAAGGTAATGACATCACCTATTTTTCACATAACAACATTTTAATCCAAGTGTTCAATGATCTTAAATACTTACATCGTGGTCCTTTGAAAAATCTTTGCTCCTCTTTGCTATAGCTAACTGAGGTATCAACTGTAAATTCTATAACAAATCCTCCTATAATTCGATTGAGCCAGTGATCAATAGACCACGCAATCTTGTTTTCAGAGGCTTCTAACCATGCACTAATTTTGGAGTCCACATTATCATATTATCAAGCTTCCATCTTCCTTGGCTATCTTTCAATTTAGCCAACCATTCATACAGTTCAATGGGGAAGGTGTAGAAGAAGATCTCATGTATTTTTGTATACAATTACATGTTCAACCACTCTTCCTTCGACGTGTGTGAATTCCTATTTTCTTGTGCTGCAAAATCATGAATCTTTTGATCCAACCACTTTTCAATTTCTTTCTTGGTCAGATTCCAATGATGCGATGTCACACATCTCTTTCAAGCAGATCCCGGTCCTAGCAACGGAACCATTTTTTGGCTTAGGGGGTCTTGACCCAGGTTCAAAGTTAGCTATGCCAACCAACAAAACCCTACACTATTGGCCCTTTCAGCAACAACCTGCGTAGCGCAGGTTGCAGTCTCACCCGAAGCAGTATGGGGGGATGCAAGAACAAAGTTTCTGCATCCAGAGACTAGTGTGATGTCTTTCAACGCCTCAAATTTTCCTTCACACAAATCGATAAACTCTAAGGGCACATTACTGCAACTTGGTTAAAATATTCTTCAAACCTTCGCGAAGGTCTACGATCAAACTTTGCAGACCTTTAACAGTTAATTTATGCACTTACGCACATCAAAGAATAGCCCTAAATTAGTGTTCGCACAGATATACTTAGGTTATTAGTAAACATCAGAGAATGCATCAAAGTCTTCGTGAAAATACTTAAACATGCATTGTGTACATCATTGATACTTATTCAAGAGAATCACAAAACATTCAATAAATATTTCATAAAACACATCATTCATTGACATCATATGACATTAAAAGAAAGAACAGAAATACGCAAGAATTCTTTAGAAATTTCCTTTATTGATTTTTAATTCAAGGTTACAAGCTCAAAACTACCCTACGCACACAGCTACAGGGGCCCGTGCACTCAGCTGCGAACTCTACCTAGGCCTATGCATACTTAGTTACATAGCTTTTCTTCTATCTTACCCACTTCTCTTCTCTATCACTTCCCTCCTATCATCATCAATTATCCATTACTATATAAACATGCCTTAGACTCTCTAAGACACACCTATTTACAGTCACTTTCATACAATTCCATGGTTGGCGGACCATGGGTGGATCTCAAAACTGACTCAAACTTTACATAAAAGAAGGGGATAAACCCTTTTGAATCCTCGTCATCTACGTGCTCCGCATCCACAAATTGTAGAGACTTTACATTATTTACACAAAATGTACCAAAACTTGGATTATCTTAACCCCAAAACTGACCCAAGGGACCCCATCCCAACAATAAGCCATGGTATTGTTGGGTTGTGTTATATTCTTTCCACGACTAACCCACGTCACAAGGGGGGCGGCAGCCCCCCCTGTCCAGGGGGTTTGAGGGGGGCAGGTAGCCCCCCTCTACGGGGTCTGGGGCAGCGCCTCGGGAAAAAAAAAATTTGGACCCTATATTAGGTTGGGCAAACCTACCTATGGTTTTCGGTCCTTGGTTTTGGACGCAATGGTTTTTGGTCCATGGTATTGGATGCTTCGGCATGTATAAATATGTATTGAAACATTGAAAGGAATATAATGGAAAATCAAGCTGGTAGTCCCGGTTTTGGGATCCAGGGGAAAATCTCTGTGTATATGTGTTTTATGTGTTATGCTCTCGCATTGTTTATTTTTTCTGTGATTTAGAATTCGTATGCAGGTAATTTTTGTATGGGGTTAAAACCTACATTTGGTATCAGAGCTATTTTGGCTTCAAGGGGACGCCTTTGTTGCTGAGGGGTTTCGCTCGAGCCTATGCTAGACCCTGTTCAGTGGGATATCTGCGAGATCAATTCTGGTGGTGAAAGAAGATGGCGAGCAGCGAAAAGATAGAGATCAAGAAGTTCAATGGTTAGAGTTTTGAGTTGTGGAAACTCAAGATGGAGGATCTATTGGTGGATAAAGATTAGTGGATCGCGGTAGATCCAGGTACTAAACCAACGGGAGTGACCAATGAAGAATGGAAGAAGTTGGATCGAAAGGCAAAGAGCACAATACGATTGTGTGTCTCAGATTCAGTATTGTTGAATGTATCAGGAGAAGCTACGGCGAAGGCTTTGTGGGACAGGTTAGGGACTTTGTACCAATCTAAGTCTCTCGTGAATAAACTGTTCCTACAGAAAAAGTTGTATAACCTGAGGATGAAAGATGGAGACCCGGTAACAGAGCATCTAAATGCATTTAATACTGTGGTAAGTCAGTTAGCATCTATTGATATTAAAATTTCAGATGAAGATAAGTGCATCAGTTTGTTGTGTTCTCTACCAGATTCGTGGGATAGTCTGGTTATTGCAATAGGTAGCAATGCAACTGCTTTGCAGTTTGATGAAATAGTCTCAGCCTTGTTGACGGAGGAGATGAGACAGAAAAATATGGAGAGCCAGAATGGTGATGCCTTGTCTGTACGAGGATGGTCCCATAATAGAAACAAAAATATGTCATCGAGTGGGAGATCTAAATCTAGAGGGAGATCTAAATCTCCAGGAAAACCTGTAAAGGTGGTGTGCTGGAAATGCGGAAAGGAAGGGCACTTCAAAAGAGACTGTAAATCTAAAGCTCCTGATAAAGGAAAGGGATCTGATGATGCTCCTTCTACAGAGGTGAAAACCACCTCAGATGAAGGTGGGGATGTGTACTTGGCTTCTTCAAGTACACATGTAGATCATGAGGCATGGTTGATTGACTCAGGTGCATCCTTTCGCTTCACTCCCCATAGAGAGTGGTTCTGCGAGTATGAGAAATACGATGGTGGTGATGTCTTCTTAGGAGATGATAGGAAGGCTAGAATCATTTGTCGCGGAAAAGTAAAGTTGAAGTTGCAAGGTGGAAGGGTTAGAACACTTCAGGGTGTTCTGCATATTCCTGCATTGGCCAGAAATTTGATTTCTGTAAGCAAGTTGGATGATGCAGGTGTAAGAACAGTGTTCGAGAAGGATACCTGCAAGATGGTTCGGGGAGCACTGGTATTGATGCAGAAAGTTCGGAATGGAACTCTGTACAAGCTGCAAGGTAGCACTGTTGTTGATGGATGCAACAGTTCTGTGGTTCCTGAAAGTGGAGCTGAAAATCTAGTGGTCTCTGGAGAGAAGACCATGCTGTGGCATCAAAGGCTTGGACATATTGGAGAGAATGGCCTTCAAATACTTGATGGTAAAGGTATGGTAGAAGGTATGAGTAATAGCTCTCTGGATTTTGATTTCTGTGAAAATTGTGTATATGGGAAGCAGAATCGGGTGAGTTTCCCCTCTAGTGGTAAGAGGGCGAAACATATATTAGAGCTTGTGCACAGTGATGTGTTTGGACCTATGAAGGTTCCATCACTAGGTAAGTCTGTGTACTCTGTATCATTTATAGATGACTTCTCAAGGAATACATCGATATATTTCCTTAAGAATAAATCTGAAGTCTTTGACAAGTTTAAGAATTTAAGGCTCTGGTGGAAAATAAGACAGAGAAGAAGATAAAGGTGTTGAGGACAGATAATGGTGGCGAGTTTTGCAGCAAGGAATTTGAAGAATTCTGTAAGAAGTGTGGTATAGCACGACAGAAGACTACTCCATATACACCTCAGCAAAATGGAGTTGCATAAAGGATGAATAAGACGTTGATGGAAAGGGCAAGAAGCATGCTCAGTGGTGCCAGTTTAGGACAAGAATTCTGGGCAGAGGCGGTGGATACTGCATGTTACTTGGTCAACAGGTCACCTTCATCAGCATTGGAGGATAAGACCCCAAAAGAAGTATGGACTGGTAAGAAACCCTCTCTTTCACATCTGAGCATATTTGGATATGATGCATATGTACATGTTCCAAAGGAGAAACGAACCAAGTTGGATAGTAAATCTAAAAAGTGCATCTTTATTGGGTATAAGGATGGTTTAAAGGGTTATAAGCTTTGGAACCCAGTCACATGGAAGGTTGTGTACAGCCAAGATGTGGTGTTCAGAGAGGTAAAAGATGTTATTAAACATGAAGTCCAACCAAAGGAACCTGAGAAGATAGAGTTTGAGCTAAAGGAGGAAGAATCAGACTCTGCAGTAGAGGAGGAATAAGAAGATGAAGAGCCACAAACTCCGGCTGTGAGAAGATCAGTTTGAGAAAGAAGGCAGCCAGAAAGGTATAGTCCTTTTGTTTTCTGTTCAAATTTTGCTTTTTCTGTTAGTGATGATGATCCCAGAACTGTGAAGGAAGCATTAGATTCAGAGGATGGAAAACTCTGGAAAGAGGCCATGGTTGATGAAATGGCATCTTTGCACAAAAATGAGGCTTGGGATTTGGAGAAGTTGTCGGCTGGAAGGAAACCCATTGGCAACAAATGGGTGTTTAAAAAGAAGACAAATGCAGAAGGGAAGGTGGAGAAATACAAAGCTCGGTTGGTAGCAAAAGGTTATTCCCAGGTGCCGGGAATTGATTTTGGTGATATTTTTTCTCCTGTTGCCAAGGTAACTTCTATTAGGTTACTTTTATCTGTTGCTGCTACTTTTGATTTTGAGGTAGAACAGATGGATGTGAAGACAACATTTCTTCACGGGGATTTGGAAGAGGAAATCTACATGAAGCAACCTGAAGACTTTGCGGTGAAGGGTAAGAAAGAACTGGTATGCAAGTTAAAGAAGTCTCTATATGGGTTAAAACAGTCACCAAGGATGTGGTATCAGAAATTTGATACATTTATACAGGGACTTGGCTTCACCAGAAGCAAAGCAGATCACTGTGTGTATTTTAAATTAATTGGTGACCGTGTTATTTATCTGGTCTTGTATGTGGATGATATGTTGCTAGTTGGAAATGACAAAGAAATTATCCAGCACTTGAAGACCCAATTGTCCTCCAAATTCGACATGAAAGATCTTGGTGCTGCAAACTATATTTTTGGCATGGAAATTAAAAGAGATCGGGCAAAGAGGAAGCTCTAGTTAAACCAGAGGAAAATGTCGAGACAATACTGCAGAGGTTTAATATGCAAGATAGTAAATCGGTGAAGGTTCCTATTCCTATAGGTGTGAGGTTATCTGTTGAACAGTGTCCCAAGACACAAGAAGAGGAAGAGGACATGTCCCGTGTTCCATATGCGAGTGTAGTCGGTAGCCTGATGTATGCAATGGTCTGTACTAGACTAGACATTGCACATGCAGCAGGAGTATTGAGCAGGTTTATGTCAAAACCAGGGAAGGAGCACTGGACAGCAGTGAAGCAGGTTTTCAGGTATTTGCGTGGCACTAGTGATTATGGTTTGTGCTACCAAGGAAGACCAGGATTGGACAGAGTATTGGATATTCGTGGCTTTGTTGATGCAGACTGGGCTGGAGATCTGGATCAGAGAAGATCAACAAGTGGGTATGTGTTTAACCTATTTGGAGGTGGAGTCAGTTGGATGAGTAAGAAACAATCTGTAGTGGCACTATCAACTACAGAGGCAGAATACATGGCAGCCACTCATGCAAGCAAGGAAGCAGTTTGGTTGCAGAGATTGTGTTCAAGTATGGGGTTAGTACAGGGAGCTATAAGAATAGACTGTGACAGCCAAAGTGCAATTTTCTTGGCAAAGAACCCTGCTTATCATTCAAAGACAAAGCACATTGATGTTCAGTGTCACTTTGTGAGGGATATGATAGAAGACAAAAAGGTGTTGTTGGTAAAGGTGGACACTTTGAAGAATATTGCAGATGCATTGACAAAATCTGTGAGCTCTGAGAAGTTCTCTTGGTGTAGAGAAACAATGGGCATTTTAGGGCTGGAAAAATGACTAAGCTCTCCTGTGGCCCCCTATGGAAAGAAAACAACAAGTGGGAGATTGTTGGGTTGTGTTATATTCTTTCCACGACTAACCCATGTAGTGAACCAGTGGGTTAGAGGGGGGGCAGAGCCCCCCCTTTGTTATGCTGATTGCGCAACGGGGGGGTCACAGGGGGGATGGCAGCCCCCCCCCTATCCAGGGGGTTTGAGGGGGGCGGGTAGCCCCCCTCTACGGGGTCCGGGGCAGCGCCCTGGGAATTTTTTTTTTGGACCCTATATTAGGTTGGGCAAACCTACCTATGGTTTTCAGTCCTTGGTTTTGGACGCGATGGTTTTCGGTCCATGGTATTGGATGCTTCAGCATGTATAAATATGTATTGTAACATTGAAAGGAATATAATGAAAAATCAAGCTGGTAGTCCCGGTTTTGGGATCCAGGGGAAAATCTATGTGTATATGTGTTTTATGTGTTATGCTCTCGCATTGTTTATTTTTTCTGTGTTTTAGAATTCGTATGCAGGTAATTTATGTACGGGGTTAAAACCTACAGGTATTGGCCCATGGTATTGTAACAAAGCCTGTTCACAAGTTAATAAAAAAAATCAAAATATAACAAATTGTATTTTATTATTTTTATTAATTTAACTTTTTATTATTAATTTATCCAATATTTAAATGTTTACACTCATCACTCATCTCCCAATATCACCTTTAACTTATTCTTCTTCTTTTTAATTTAGCCTCTAAAACAAAAATAAAATTTTCTTATTGAAAATAAATCATTTAACCCAATTACAATTTATATCTTTTATTTTTCTATTATAAATATTTCTTTTATTTTTTCCATTATAAATATTTCTTTTCCTTTTCATTTCAGGTTTAACGTTGGGTTCATGTTCGAAACGGGTGGCCTGGGGGTCAATTTTGGGTTAAACACCCAAGTTTTGGGGCAGAAGGCCCGAATTTTGTGTAAAGAAATATAAAGTCTCCGCATTTTGGGGTTGAGAAGTGCGGAATATATCTAATGTTAAAAGGGTCTTCTGCCCTTGGGTTAAATAAGTTGTGTCGGTTTTGAGATCTACCCATGGTCTGCGGACCATGGGATTGTATAAAAAGGGAGGAAAGTAAGTATGTTAGGAATCAAGGAGTCATTGGTAAGTTTTGAGAAAGCTAAGAGTGAGAGTCTTAGTGTAGGAAGAGGCTCTGCAGCTGAGTGCACAGAGGCCTAGGGTGGAAGTCCGCAGCTAAATGCACAGACCCCTACAGCTGTGTGGGGAAGGCGGATGGAGTTTGTACTATAAATGTGAATCATAAATAAAGAGAATTATTCTAGAATCACTGTATTTTCTGTCTCTGATTATTGCATGTGATTATGATATGTTAAGTTCTAGGTTTACATTATAATGTCAAATTGATGCGCAAATGTATCTATTTCTATCTATTATTTGAACGCAAGTAATAATGTATGTTTACGCGAGGGTAATCTTAGTTGCATGATAAAGTTGGCTAACCACTAAGGTAATTAGGGAACGGGATAGTAAAATAGTCACAGGGGCATGTAAGTGCCTGAATCATTGTTTAAGGTTGCACGAAGCACAATTGGATACCTTCATGGAGGTTCTGAAAGGCAGAGGAGGAAATACATCAGTGATACCTTCACGGAGGTTCTGAAAGGCGGAGGAGGAAATACATCGGTAAGCCCTAAAAGGCTTATCGATCTATTCGAAGGTAGGGATTGAGGTAGAAAACTGACATCACAACCATCTCAGGGTGTGGAAACATGGTTCTTGCATTCCCCCCATACTGCTTCGGCTGAGACTTCGGTCTACACTCCACGAACTGATGCCGAAAGAGCTAGTAGTGTAGGGATTTGGTTGGTTTCCTAATGTTGAACCTGGGTAAGGGCCCATCAAGCCAACAAATTGTTCTGTTGCCGAGACTGGGATCTGCATAAGGAGATGTGTGATATTTTATCATTAGCATCTAAATAATAAAGAGATTGAAACCTGGTTGGATAGAAAGATCCACGAATTCATGGGGCAAGAAAACAAGAATCTGCGATTGCCAAAAGAACAATGGTTGGACAAATACCTGTACATAGAGATACAATAAATCTTATTCTTTTCCTTCCTCATTGAGTTATACGGGTGGATCGTGAAGTTGGTAGATGGCCAAGGAAGGTGGAGGCTTGAAAATCCAATTGTTTGGACACCGAAGTAAGGAGATTGGAAGCTTTTGAAGATAAGATCGTGCACGTTGTCGACAATTGGCTCGACCGCATCATAGGATGATTTGTGGTGGAGTTCATGGTCGATACCTCTATCAGTTACAGCGAAGCAGAGTGCTGCTTCTTTAAAGGACCGCGAGGTAAGTATTTAAAATCGCTAAATACTTGGATTAAGATGCTCTTGTGTGAATAGTGGGTTATGCAATTACCTTGATGTTTGGAGCTACACGAAGTGAAAATCCTTTTAGGGACGAAGGAAGAAAAGATCCTGAGTATAGCCAACTAATCGGGCCTCCTTTGAGTGACAACAGAGGAGCACCGTAGACTCCTCCCCTGAGCGCTAGTCAGTAATTAAGACAGGGGTTCCCGTGAATACCTACACCGCCTCCATCCTCATCCCATCCATCTACACCACCTCCATCCTCACCTCCACCACTCACCCCATCACCCACACCATTGCCACCTCCACCGTTCAATATGGCAAACTCTGCAAACTACTTGTATTCAAAGGTGTAGGGAATGAAGATCCATACCAGTTCTGGTTCATCACGAAGGTTGTATGGGAAGCCCAGGGTATCATGGATGAAAAAATGAAGAAAGCCACACTGGTTAGTGCTCTATAGGACTGCGCAGTAATGTGGTACATTAAGTACAGTACTGATAACCCAACGTCTGCGTTGGCAGATATCCAGGTCGTGCTGAATAGAGAATTCACTAGACCTAAGTCTCAAGCGTAATCAATTGTGGGATTCAAGGAGATTATGATGAAGCCTGGGGAGACACCCTGGGATTTGGATCAAAGATTGAAGTGTATGATCTGTGAAGCCAACATGAACCTAACTGATGAGCAGCACCGCGAATGGTTCGTAGCCTCACTCCTGCCCCGCCTAAGGGTTGCAATATCACAACAAAAGATTGGGACTCAAGTGGAAGCTCTGGAAATTGCGATGAGACTGCGTGAGACCCTAATGTAGGATGCTAATCTGGGGGTTCAGCAAATTCATGCATATTTTCAAAACCTTTATCCTGAAATGCAAAGTGTGAAGTAGGATAGAACAACTCGGCCAGAGGCACGCAAAGAAGTTTGGTGCCTAAGATGCAACGGTCAGTGGCATGAGAAGGATCACTGCCCAGTCTTCGCAAATTATGTTGCAATAGGAGGACCAATACCTCTACAACCGGAGGTCACGGTAGGGCCAAGTTCAGGGTCTGTGCTATGGTGCGCTATATGGTAGGTGGATGGGAAACGTGCGACCAACAATTGCCATTTGCTACAGAAATTTGTGTAGACACCATAACAACTCTTTTGCAATATCTGTCAATCAGTAGGCCATGACGAGCGCAATTTCTAAAGTTACGAATTGATGATGGATAGCACACCTACATACAGGGTGCAAACAGAAACGCGACCTCCAAACCAAGGCATTGGGGGAATGCGAGGTGAGTATCAGGGCGTAGCTGAGGCCAAGGTGGAGGAGGGCATGGGAGAGATTGAAGACAGTTGATTTATTACAATTACAGAGGCCCGAGAAACTATGCGAGGGATTGTCTAAATCTGATGCAATTGTCATTCCGCTACTGTACTCAGCTTGACCATGCGATTGAGGATTTCCCAGTATTATTGGATAAGATTCACAAAAAAGGGGCGCAGCTGACGTAGAACCTGCAGATGATGAGGGCTGAGCCCTGCGAGGAAGACCCTAAGGTAAACATTATGCTGCAAAGAGGAACTACGACGGGGGAGGATAAAGGCAAGCAACCAACAAAAGGTGAATGGGTCTGTAAAGCACCAGAAAAGGAGACTGTGTTTGACTTGGAGCATGCAAAAGAAACATTTATGGAAACAAAGAAAAGCTTTGTTGAGTCCTCTACCTCAGGAAGTTAGGAGAAACCTGTTGAAGAAATGGACCCATCCATGATTACCACATTCTTGGAAACGTACATGAAGCTGCTCCATGACAGTAAGGCTGTGAAGGGCCTATAAGAACTGCTCAATCAGTGCGCTAGTAAGGATGGTGATACTGGTGAACCACACATGGCCAGGAAACATGGCAAGCATAAGGCAAGGAATGGGCGTGAAATGAGACTCACCGTGCAAATAGGGGAGTACGAGATGGACCAAGTTATCCTGGATCTAGGGTCCAATGCGAATGTTTTGCCAAAACAGAGCTGGGAAAGAATGGGGAGACCTGCGCTCTAGTGGTCTCCGATATAGTTAAGAATGGTGAATCAACAAAAAATTATCCCAATGGGGAGGCTGCAGGGGTCATAGTTGACATCGAGGGCACGAGCGCACTGGCGGATTTTGAAGTAATAGAGATTGTGGATGATAGCAATCCATACCCTGCACTCCTTGGAATCGATTGGGCCACTAACATGAATGGGATAATCAACCTGAATAAGTGGAAGCTGATATTTGAAAACAAGTCGCTCCACATAGTGGTGCCACTGGATCCCACGGAGGGACCGCGCTATATAAAACCAATTTGAGATTATGAAAGTGATGACGATCTATACCAGATTTACAAGATAACGGCATGAGACCGGGATTGGGTAAATCCAATATTGGATAGACGTAGTTCATGGGACCGCGAGAGCTCCTATACGTCAGCTTTGGATGAAGAATTAGAGCACTGGAAGAACCGACTGCATGAAGTATCAATGTTGCGTTGTAATATGATGACCAAGTCATTACGTTGTGTGTCATCTGAAGTCAGGGATCTACCTCATTATGATGGGCTAACTAATGTTGATTTATTTTTGGATGCATTTGAAAGAGAAGTACTGGAGAAACATCGCTTCCAGGCCTTGGACTGGGTATAGCGCGCTACGCCCGCAAGATGGTGGGGTATGCACAAAGATAATTTTGGTGATTGGCGTGACTATGGGAGGATGATGAGAATACATTTTGGGCAGCCAAAAGTGCGGATGACAGACAAGTATGATGGAAGGGATGATCTGCGTGATCACCTAGCCAAATGGACTAAGGCTTATGGAGCGGAGCCCTAGCCTGAATGGGTGCATTTGTTTTGTCATACCCTAGGCATCATACCAATGAATTGGTACTTGGACATCGAGCTCCGCCATGGCACTTAAGAGAGGGACATCTTGCACAAGGGATTTATAATGATGTTTAGCTTTGAGGATGGGTTTGATTGTATTGACGCGATGCTACAGGAGGTTAAAGTAACAATCTTTAGGATACCGCAAGATCCTTTGGACCTAGTCCAACCTGAGTGGACTACCTAGCTGAGCCATGCACTGGAATGCTATAACGTGATTGGTAAAGAAGAATATGAGGATCCCCGAAATATTAATATTCTGAAAACTAAAGGTCACCGCGAGAGTGAAGGTCCCTAGATAGAGGATCCTGGCATAACCGCACCATTGAAAATCAGGCAGGTCAACATTGGCACAGAGGCGGAACCAAAATTTACAAAAATTTGGGACTATTGAGATGATGCGATAGTAGACATGGTCGCTGAGCTCCTCCGCAAATATCCAAATTTGTTCCCCATGAAGTTTTCTAATTTAAAAGGGATAATAGGAGAACTAGCTGTCATGAAGATCACCTTGAAATCGGACGCGAAGCCTGTAAAACAAAGATTGTACCACCTTAATCTTACGTATAAGGAAAGGGTTCGTGCTAAGTTAGATAAGATGCTCGTGGCAGGAATTATTGAACCAGTGGAAGAATCCGATTGGGTAAGCCTGATAGTGGTTCAGGAAAAGAAACAGAAAGAAGAAATAAGGATATGCGTGGATCTTTGGAAGCTAAATGATGCTTGCATACATGATCCCTTCCCGACCCCATTCATTGAAGAGGTATTGGATAATGTAGGCAGCCATTCTCTAGGTACCATCAGATCAAAATCGCGCCTGAAGATAGAAGCAAGACGACCTTTGTGACTGAATGGGGATGTTTTCAGTACACTGTAATGCCTTTTGGGTTGAAGAATGTGCCAGCAATATTTTCGCACGTAGTCATTGCAGCATTCAAAGACTTCATTCATAAGTTTATGGAGGTATACTTTGATGATTGGACAGTGTTTGGATTGGTCAAGCGTCTTGTGGAAAGTATGCGCTTGATGTTAGATACATGTCAAAGATATCAGATCATGCTCAATCTGAAGAAGTGTTTGTTTTGTGTCCCTTTCGGGATCTCGGTGGGTCATGTGGTATGCAGATAGGGATTGATGGTAGACCCCGTGAAGATCGCAGTGATAATCAACTTGGAGTCACTAAGGAATGTGAACCAGCTGCGCACAACTCTAGGGCATACCAGGTACTATAGGAAGTTCATCAAGAGATATGCCTAGATCACCACGCCCATGGAGAAATTTTTGAAAAAGGATGCTACATTCTATTGGAGTGATGAATGCCAGAAGAGCTTGGACGTGTTGAAAGAGAAAATGGTCACCACACCAATCCTAGTCTTCCCAGACTGGAAGAAGGAATTTCATGTCCACGTGAGCACCTCATGTATTACGCTAGGGGTCGTGCTGAAATAAGAATGATCCGAATTGGATCCTAAACACTCTCTAAGTTTTCATAAACTCATTCAAATTATTCCAAATAGATTCAAGACTTAGAAAGATCAAGCAATCAGAAGTAGTCCTCGTGACGATTTGCAATTGTGATCAGCGTGGAGAAACAAGGACCCTTGGTCGAGCACACAGACCGTTGGCCCATGGTAACATGCACTGGCACAAATTGTCAAATCCAGAGGCTAATTCAAGAAATAGGGGGTGGTTTCTGATAGGGCGTCCCCCTCAGTGAAGGAAAACCCCGAAGTGCCTGGACCAAAAATGGCTATGAAATGCGGAAAAGTAATAAATTCGGTTCCATGGATTCCACAAAACCAACAGGATATCAGAAGGCCTCGAGGTAGTAAGCAGTTTTGGCCAAGCCCCGCCTGATGCCACACACTAAGTGACACGCATCTGGTGGAAGAGAGAGAAAACCACTCACATCGGACGGGTAACCGTCGAGCTAATTATCTGCCTGATATGCACGATGACCCTAGGATCTAGGGGGTCCAGATCAAAGGTGGAGGAGCGTCTTGATGAATGACTAGATTTGAAAGATGATAAAGCAAGATTATATGGGATTTGAAGTCTGACGTGGATGATTCGTTGGCAAGGATTTGTATTTCACTGGAAATCTTGGAGCAAACAGAAATAACGACCGTTCAAATGTGTCCAAGGAACCTGACACACTCATATGTTGTAGAATAGGTGGCCACCTCCCTGTGAAGTGTTACACAATGATGATGACACAGAATAGGGGAGTTCACACGGACAGAGGAAGGAAAAACAAAACACCGGGAAGTGAAAATGAACTAATAGAAAGTAGACTGGCTTTAAAGCCACGAACTGACAGAGACAGAGGGGGCAGAAAAGCAGGAAAGAGAGTTAGTTAAGAACAGAGAGAAGAAGCCAAGCTAACCAGAGGGCAGCTTCGAGCCAGATAGAGCCAGAGAGAGAGTCAGAGAGTTTGTGCACTCAAGAGAAAGCTTGAGAGATTCAAGCGAGCTCCTCGGCATAAGGCTATCATGTATGAGTTTCAGATTGGCCTCATACTACTGTGACCAGTAGAGGTCAAGTAGCAGTAAGCAGAGTCTGTGTATTCAAATCCTACTGATTCATAGCTGCTGGGTGAGACTCAAATTGATCTCACTGTTGTAAAGAAACTCTGCATTGAAAACATAATAGAGAGGCCACCACTGAACGCTGGACCAGGAGACATAGCCCAGGAGCATTGGGTGAAGTCCTTATTAAACTTGTTGTGTTTACATTTTTTCCTGTTATGTTTTCTCTAACTGCCTCGGTGTCTATGTATTTCACAATCTTATTGATCCATTGCATAAAGTAACATAGGCACATCCATGCACATGAGTCTGTAATACCTTTAATTCTTTGTCCTGGATAAATTCTAGATCAAGTGGTATCAAAGCTCTAGGTTACTAAGGTTAGACAACCTTGTGCTGAATTTTCTTGTTGAATGCTAACTAGATCAAAGCTTAAATTAGGAGAAGGAGAGTTGGTTGAAGCTAACCCTGAAATTGGAAGGGTCCACTCTAAGAGGAAAATGTCAAAGAAAGTCCCTTAGAATCAGACCCTCAGTTCATGGATAGTTTCATGACCATGAGAGCCATGGTAGAGGAAATGTATAGAGAGTTTAAGAAAGGTAGAGAGGAAGATGCATCAAACTCCAAAAGAGATAAAGGAGCAGAAGAATCTCTCCTCCATGACCACTCTAAAGGCAAAGGGAAAGAAGAAAAACTTCCCACACCTCCTAGTAGCCTTGAAAACAAAAATAATACATCCTTGATTAAATTAGATGTTAAATTTGATTTACCAATATATGATGGAGAGTTGAATGTAGAGAAGCTAGATAATTGGATTAGATGGATTGATGTTTATTGCAGAGTGTAGAGCATTGATTTAGACAGTAGTAATATTCAGCTGGCCAGCCTATGCCTTGGAGTCACTGCCTTGGTATGGTGGGAAGGCAGGACACAAGATGACATGAGGAAGCATGGTAAGATTCTTTCTGTTTCAAGTGAATATGTTTCTACGATTAAAAAGCAATTATATCCACTAGCCTATATGCAGCGAGCCATGATGAGCTGGAAAACTCTTTACCAATTGAAAGGGAAAACTGTAAAAAGTCACACTCAAGAATTTAGGAAAAGATCTTTGATTCTAGGAATTTCTTTAGACTCACCTAAAATTCTATTGAAGTATATAGGTGGTCTACACAGCTACTTAAGACACACAATTCTCATGTTTAATCCCACTATCATAGATAAGGTATCTGTTCAAGCTACACATCTAGAGGCTAGAGGAAAGAATGTGAACCCAAAAGTTGGGGGATCATCAAAACCCACTGCAAGCAAGAATAAGGAGAAAAGAAAACAAAAATGGAAACAGAGGAAGGCCAATATTGTACAAAAGACCAATTCTTCCTGCACTCACTGTAAGAAGGATGGGCATGACGATGATCACTGTTGGATCCTGCATCTGGATCTGAGACCCAAGAAGTTTGAGGGAAAGAAGAGGAAGATTGAAGCAGCTATTCAAAAGTATTTGGGGTCAGACTCAGGAGATGAAACAACAATTGTAGCCACAGGTATAAAAGGTAAAAATTCTGAAGCATCTACTAGTAATTCTACACAATCTACTGATAATGAAGAAAATGAGAGGAAAAGACATGAGATTTTTCATATTAGAGTTGTTTCCAAGCATCAAAAGATTGACACTTTCTTTGATAGTGGCTCACAAGCAAATTTAATTTCTGAAGCAATTGTAAAGAAGTTGGGACTACTAACCACACCTCACAGAAATCCATATCCATTAGGTTAGTTATGCGATAAAGCACAGCTACAAGTGACTAGACAATGTAAACTTAAGTTTTCTTTTGGGTCATTTGTAGATGAGGTTGAGTTAGATATAGTTCCCTTGGATATATGTGGAATTTTTTTAGGAGGTCCTTACTTGTATGATAGAAGAGCTATTTTCTATAGATCTGAGAACAAGTATCAACTCATTAAAGATGGAATCGAATATATTGTAAGAGCTCATAAACTCAAGAATAATTATACTCCCATAAACTCAGGGAAGATGAAAAGAATTGTAAATTCATGCAAACAATTTTTATTGATTGTTGTAAAGGAAAAGAAACCTGATAAAACCAATGTATTTGAGGGTTGTGATGCTAAATAGCAAACTAATTTAGAAAAAGTTGTTTCAGAATATGATATATTGTTTCAAGAACCTAAAGCTCTGCCACCCAAAAAGGAAATAATACATGATATTAATTTGCAGCAAGATGCTCCATTGCCTAACATCGGAATGTACAGGTTGTCCACTTTAGAGAATGCAGAAATCAAGAAGCAGGTATAGGAGCTGCTCGAGAAGGGGTTCATCAGACCTAGCACATCACCATGTGGGTCTCCAATTGTCTTGGTGAGAAAGAAAGATGGCTCATGGAGAATGTGCATTGATTACCGAGCACTGAATAAGATAACGATCAAAAATCGTTATCCCCTTCCTCGCATAGATGACCTATTGAATCAATTAAAGGAAGTTGTTTAGTTTTCCAAGTTGGACTTGCATAGTGGCTACCATCAGGTCAGAGTTACAGAGCAAGATGCATGGAAGACTGCTTTCAAAACAAAGCAGGGATTGTATGAGTGGTTGGTTATGCCTTTTGGCTTAACTAATGCTCCTACTACTTTCATGAGAGTAATGAATGATGTACTCAGACCTTTTCTTGATGATTTTGTCATTGTATATTTGGATGACATTCTTATATTCAGTAAAACATGGGAAGAACATTTAAAGCATGTTAAACAGACTCTAGATGTTTTGAAAAAAGAAAATATTTATGTTAAGCTCTCAAAATGTGAATTTGGCAAAACATCTTTGAATTATTTGGGTCATATTGTAGGGGATGGTGAATTGAAGATAGATCCCTCTAAGGTTGCAGTCATTGTAAACTGGCCTAAACCCAAATTTTCTATGGAAGTTAGAAGCTTCCTAGGAGCAGCACAGTATTGGAGAAAGTTTATTTCTAAATTTTCCTTAATTGTAGCTCCCTTACATGCTTTAACAGGATTGAACAAGGTGTTTCAGTGGGGAGGAAAATAGCAAAAAGCCTTCGACACCTTGAAAGAAAAGATTAGTACAACGCTAGTACTAGCACTGCCCGATCTTCAAAGACCATTTAAGATCGAAATGGATGCCAATGACTATTCCATGGGAGCAGTGTTGATGCAGCACGGTAAACCCATATGTTATCATTCTAAGACATTTAATTATGCAGTAGTTAATTATCCCACATATGATAAAGAGTTGTATGCATTAGTACAGAGTGTGAAAAAGTGGAAATATTATTTAATGGGAAAAGAGACAGTTATACATACTGACCATCAACCACTTCAATATTTGCACTCACAAACTAAGTTGCAACAATCAAGACACTATAGGTGGATGGGTTTTCTACAACAGTTCCATCTTGTCATCAGATATAAAAAGGGCATAAAAAATAAAGTTGCGGATATGTTGTCCAGACCAATCATAAATGCATCCACTATACTTGAGCATAATTCAGTATTGCATGAAAGCTACATTGAACAATATGCTCAAGATATAGATTATGTATATGCAACTTTAAGTCATGGCAAACAAGTAGAGAATTGGATTATCATGTTAAGGACCAACTCTTGTATCATTTGGGAAAGTTACGCATTCCACAAACTGAAAGAGTAAAGATAATTCGAGAGGCACACACTTCTCTAATATCAGGTCACTTTGGTGTAAGTAAAATAGTTTCACAGCTGCAAAGATTTTGTTATTGGCCAAAAATGAATGAGACAGTTTCTAGATATGTAAGAGTGTGTACCATGTGTGCTAAAAGCAAGCCCAACAATAGAAAAGTAGGCTTGTACACTCCACTACCAATTCCTTCTCATCCTTGGGAAAGTGTTTCCATGGACTTTGTTGGAGGACTGCCTAAATCTAGGAAAGGTCATGACTATTTATATCTTGTTGTGGATAGGTTCAGCAAAATGTGTATTTTAATACCTTGTAACAAACAGATTACAGCTAAACAAACTGCAAAGTTGTTCTCTCAGGATGTATGGGTTCATTTTGGATTACCCACTTCCATTATATCTGATCGAGATACCCGATTTGTTGGGAAATTTTGGTCAAGTCTGTGGGAATTGACGGACACCAGATTGAAGAAGAACACAACTTTTCACCCGCAAATAGATGGCCAAACAGAAGTGGTCAACAGGAAAGTGATCTAGTTGCTCAGATGCTATTGCAGCAAGCATCCCAAGATTTGGGATGAACATTTATGTTATGTGCAACATGCTTACAACTGAGCTAAACATTCTTCTACACAGAGATCTCCTTTTGAGACCTGTTTTGGTTTCAAACCAAGGTCTCCCTTGGATTTTGCCTTTGGTAAAGACATAGCGGTTGATGGAAACAATGATGTGGACAAGGCAACCAAGTTCGTCAAACAAATCCAAGAGATTCACCAGGAAGTATAGGAATAGCTGGAAAAGAGCCAAGCCAAGTACAAGGCAAGGCATGACAAGCATTGGATGGATCATAGTTTCCAAGTTGGTGATCAAGTCTAGTTGTATATCAGCAAAGACCAAATGCAAGGTGAAGGTAAGAAGCTGAAGCCAATAAGGTATGGACTGTTAACGGGAAAAGTGTCTATTCAGAACGACCCTATCCCACTGAGGTGTGACAGTGACCTCAGAAACAAACAGGGAAAACTACTTTCGTATTCTCCTTTATGAACTATAAACGAAGAGGAATAGGATGAACCAACCTGTGTCTTGCGCTAGTCCTTTGATCCAATCTCTCTCCTCTTTGACAGCTTCCAGCTACCTGCTCCCTTACTTGCCCAGCTTCACCAAGTTCTTGTAAGATCACAGAAGAAGGAAACTACACAAAGACATGGATTTATATTCATAAATAACTTAGGATCAGATTTAAGCTAAACATACAAATGTAAACAACATCAATGATATACAAGTATGTAGGAGAAACTCAAATAGTTTTATTGATAAAACAAGAAGATCCAGGAGGAGTTATAACCGATGATTCCCGATCCAGCATCAACCTCCCAGCATAGAATCCCCTCTTCACCTCCAACAAAGCATAAATCACCCAATACTCTGATATCTATCTCAAAACCAACAACAATTCTCTGCAATGTACAAAATTCCAGCCCCTGGATCTCTTGGTGAGGGATCCATATATAGATGTATGCAAAGAGGATGATTCAGCTCATGAACTAATTAGTGGCTTCTCTCTGTCAGTTCTTGCTTCCACTTGGAGACTGAGATCCTCTTACTCATCACTGGTCGAATTCAGTGAGGCAAGTGTCATTGGGGAAGATTCTGGAAGCTTCCATTGTCTCTCCACCTCGTGGAATGACTCTGCCACTTGTCATTTCCCACTCAATGCACCTTGGTAGTGCATTTAGGTGCGTTGCAACGCACCTAGCTAGTGTATTTGGGTGCTTTGCAACGCAGCTAGCTAGTGGAGCAGCTGAAATGATCTTGATTTGACTAGTTCTGAGCAGTTTCTGGTGGAGAACTTCTGGGAGAAGCTGTAATTTGTTGACCTTGTTTCTTTAGGAGCTGAAACAACACTTTTAGGGACTTAGGATCCCTTGGTTTATGGAAATTTCATGCTTAGAGCTGTAAGGCACAAAAATTTCTATAACATGGACCTTTCAAGATACTTGAGAAAATTGGTGAGAATGCTTTTCTCCTTGATTTACCAACTTACATGCACACCTACTCAGTTGTTAATGCAAATAGTTTGAGACTATTTGAACCTTCATTGATTGAAGATCCCGAAGAGCAGAGTTAGTTTCCTTATATTAATGATCTATTACCTAAATATATTAACGAATTGATCGAAGATACAGTTCTAGACAGGAAGGTGATAACTACGCACAGAGGGGATGTTGAGTACCTGAGAATTGGACTCAAAGGTTCAAAGCCAAGCAGTGCGAAATGGATAGAAATTGGGCAAGCGAGGAATCTGTACCCTCACTTGATTGATGCTTAAAAATAAACTTTTGGTGGTCCAAAATCTTTTTCAGTGGGAAGGCCATGATTCGAATTGGATCCTAAACACTCTCTAAGTTTTCATAAACTCGTTCAAATTATGCCAAACAAATTCAAGTCTTAGAAAGATCAAGCTATCAGAAGGAATCCTTGTGACAGTTGCAATTGTGATCAGCGCGGAGCAATGAGGACCCTCAGTCGAGTGTGTAGACCATTGGCCCATGGTAACGCGCACTGGCGCAAATTGGAAAAACCAGAGGCTAATTCAAGAAACAGGGGGTGGTTTCTGATATGCAGGGCGTCCCCCTCAGTGAAGGAAAACCCCGAAATGCCCAGACCCGAAACGGCTATGAAATGCGGAAAAGTAATAAATTTGGTTCCGTGGATTCCACAAAACAGACAGGATATCGAAAGGCCTCAAGTTGGTAAGCAGTTTTGGCCGAGCCCCTCCCGATGCCACACATTGAGTGACACACGTCCAGTGGAAGAGAGAGAAAACCACTCACATCGGACAGGTAACCGTCGAGCTAATTATCTGCCCAATATGCACGATGACCGTAGGATTTGGGGGGTCCAGATCAACAGTGGAGGTGCGTCCTAATGAATGATCAGATTTAACAGATGATAAAGCAAGATTATATGGCATTTGAAGTCTGACATGGATGATTCATTGGCAGGGATTCGTATTTCGTGGGAAATCTTGGAGCAAACGGAAATAACAACTGTTCAAATGTCTCCAAGGAACCTAACACACTCACCCGTTGCAAAATAGGTGGCCACCTCCTTGTGAAGCGTTACACGGTGATGATGACGTAGAACAGGGGAGTTCAAACAGATAGAGGAAGGAAAACCAGAACACCGAGAAGTGGAAACGAACCAAAAAAAGTAGACTGGCTTTAAAGCCACGAACTAACAAAGATAGAGGGGGCAGAAAAGCAGGAAAGAGAGTTAGTTAAGAACAGAGAGAAGAAGTTGTCACATGGAATAAGTCGATCTTGCGGACAAGATAGACCTTCCTAGAATCTAAAGAAGACCTAATGACAAGCAAACCAACTAGACACTATCTTTCTCTAAATATGCTTTTATAAACAATGGCAAACAAGTGTTTTTAGGGCCTACCTTAGGTCCAACGCAAGCTTGTGGATGCCCTCGCTCCTTTGATCCAAATGAGCTCCTTTTTACGAATCTGCAAACACAAACAAGGCAAACAAATTAAATAGCACTTGAAAAGCCAATTGCATAAAACATATTTAACATGAAAGTCAAGGAGTCCATGAAACAAATAACATAAGATACTTGTTGAGAAAAATGAGTTTGATTGTATTAATTCAAAAGAAGAAGAACTTTACAACCTTTGCCTTGACGCTGTACAAGCTCCTCCCAGGATCCAGCAAGAAGTCTCCTCTACTTTGACAAGTTTCACTCACTCCCCAATGAAGCCAAAAAGCTGTGTGATCTCTCCTCTGGAGCTCAACTAGGAAGTCTTGATTTCACCAGCATTTACCCTCAAAAATGTGCAGCTTCTAACCTCTCCAGCAACCAGCTCAATGCCTGTATTTATAGTGCAATGGAGGGAGGTTACTATATCCTCCTTCAAAGGGATAAAGCCCTCCTTCAAAAGGATAGCTCCTCTCATCAAGGGATTAGCTCCTTCTCTTTTGCGATGCATGAACCACCTCAGAGCAAACAATCCACGTCAAAATTCCTTCTAGAAACCTCTAGAATTAACCCAAAGTGAGTTTTTTAAGATAAAACTTGCGCCTTTTGACTTTCACAAGGGTTTGCACCTACACCGTTAGGGACAGAGCGGGCAGGTCCGCAGTTTTTGTACACAGAAGGTGCGGGACCGCAGGTGACCATGAGAGAAAGTGCGGAACCAGAGTTACATTGATTTTTAATGTCTTTCTCTCATTTCTAAAGCTTGATTTGAAGATCTGAGGTCTGAGACTTGCTTAGGAGGACAGTACAAGTGATGATAGACCCATACTGACTGCAAATAATCATAGTGACGATATTTTGTGTAACAGATTGCCCCCTAAAGTGCGAAGTCTGTAGTAGATGAGGATTTCTTATCATTTAGGAAGAGTGAAGTACTTTATCATTTCGAGGATCATCTTGTGGAGAGCCCGGTTGGAACCTGTAAAAACATTCAATGCAAGATATATATATGAGATCATATCATCGCTGAGGTAGGCATTCCCATACTCAGATCAAAACTGACTAGAAAAACTAACTACTGCTCTGATATAGGAATGATCTTGTAAAACATCACAAGTAAAGACTCATGTGGACACAGTATGGACGCAGCCATCTGTTTATGAATAGTCCATTATATAATGAATACAAAATTCCTCGCAGCCTGGATTGTGGAAACTAGATCCAGGGTCTTCATTTCTACTTCCCGAAACAGTACGATTCTATCCATGCGAATGAATGTGTTGATGTCGAACATGGTAGAAACCACTTGATTACCAGTCAATGATGTAAACTGTTAACAAGTGTGAGAGAAACCACCAGTGATGTCAATGGCTCTCAAAGTACCCAGTACAATCCATGAGATGCGAATAAATGTGTTGATGTCGAACATGTCATGGAATCCTTTGATCAAAAGTCAATGATGTAAACTGTCGTCAAAGGCGAGAAACCTTCCATTGAGGCATGCAGATCTCAAGGTACTAATGATTTCTAGATCATCTTCCTAGATAATGAGCTGATGTCGATAGAAAGCGATCCGTCATAGGCAAGCCCACAACACGAAATCATAGATCAAGTTGAAGAAATTTAGTTGCAAGGACTGACTCAGGGATGGTCAAGATGGATGACATATATTTTGCAAATGAATGGCTTATTGGCAGTGACCTCTTTAACACATAACAACACGAAAGATGGCTTGGTGACAATTGACCCAAAGTTAATACCCAGAAACTGGCTGAAGACTGTCAATGTGATTTGATCAACTGTTAGGCAAAGGATTTCCCAACCCAGGTGAATGAAAGTGACGTGTTCAAGAGTGGTTACAAAGTATGATAAACAGGCTCATTTTCTCTCTTTTCCCCCACGCGCGGGTTTTGTGCCTAAAAACCCTCCCAAAAATGAAATAAATGACTAAAACAAAAAATTAAACGGTTAAAAATGAAGAGTGGGATGATTTGGATTACCTGGAGAAGACGGCGTTCGATTCTGACGGTTGGATTTTCCGCAATCTTCACGGGAAGTTTTCTGAGCAAAAGCACTATTTTCTCACCCAAACTCAAACGGTAAAAATGAATTGACAAAGGCCCTTTTTATAAGTTTTTTGAGTAAATAAATTGCAAGTTTCATGTTATTTGTTTCATGGACTCCGTGACTTTCATGTTAAATATGTTTTATGCAATTGGCTTTTCAGGTGCTATTTAATTTGTTTGCCTTGTTTGTGTTTGTAGATTCGCGAAAAGGAGTTCATTTGGATCAAAGGAGCGAGGGCATCCACAAGCTTGCGTTGGACCTAAGGTAGGCCCTAAAAACACTTGTTTACCATTGTTTATAAAAGAATATTTAGAGAAAGATAGTGTCTGGTTGGTTTGCTTGTCATTAGGTCTTCTTTAGATTCTAGGAAGGTCTATCTTGTCCGCAAGATCGACTTATTCCGTGTGACAAAATGGCGACTCAACTGGGGATTAGCTCCTTCTCTTTTGGGATGCATGAACCACCTCAGAGTGAACAATCCACGTCAAAACTCCTTCTAGAAACCTCTAGAATTAACCCAAAGTGAGTTTTTTAAGATAAAACTTGCGCCTTTTGACTTTCACAGGGGTCCGCACCTACACCGTTAGGGACAGAGCGGGCAGGTCCGCAATTTTTGTACACAGAAGGTGCGGTACCGCAAGTGACCATGAGAGAAAGTGCGGAACCAGAGTTACATTGATTTTTAATGTCTTTCTCTCATTTCTAAAGCTTGATTTGAAGAGCTGAGGTCTGAGACTTTCTTAGGAGGACAGTACAAGTGATGATAGACCCATACTGACTGCAAATAATCATGGTGACGATATTTTTGTGTAATAGAAACCGAGTTGACCGGAGGGCAACATCGAGCCAGACAGATCCATAGAGAGATTCAGAGAGTCTGTGCACTCCAAAGAAAGCTTGAGAGGTTCAATCGAGCTCCTCGGCATAGGCCTGTCATGTATGAGTTTCAGATTGGACTCATACTACTGTGACCAATAGAGGTCAAGTACCAGTAAGGAGAATCTGTGTACTCAAATCCTACTAATTCATATTTCTTGGGTGAGACTCAAATTGAGCTCACTGTTGTAAAGAAACTTTTCTTCGAAAACATAATAGAGAGGCCACCACTGAAGGCTAGACCAAGAGACGTAGCCCCAGAGCATTAGGTGAACTCCTTATTAAACTTGTTGTGTTTACATGTTTTCCTATTATGTTTTCTCTAACTACCTCAGTGTCTATGTATTTCGCAATCTTATCGTTTCATTGCATAAAGTAACATAGGCACATCCATGCACATGAGTCTGTAATACCTTTAATTCTTTGTCCTAGATAAATTCTAGATCGAAGAAGGTGAGGGGGAATTGGACCATCCTATAGCATTTGTGAGCAGGAAGTTGTCCAAGGCCGAGAATAACTATTCCACTACAGAGAATGAAGGAGTAGCCATGGTATACATGCTCCAAAATTTCAAGCACTATTTGCTGGGTGAACATTTTAAGATGTATACGGATCATTCTACGTTGAAATACCTGGTCAATAAGCCTGTGTTGGGGGAGATGATCTGCAGATGGTTTTTGTTGTTCCAAGAGTATGAATTTGAAGTTATTGTGAAGCCGGGAAGACTAAATGTGGGACCTGATCATCTGTCGCACTTTGAAATGGGAGAGGTACCTACTAATCTGGAAGAGGGGTTACCTGATGCACAACCCTTTGTAGTACATATCGCGAACAGTCACTTTGAAGATATCATGCATTTCCTGACAACGAGAACTGCTCTAGAAGGGTATAAAAGCCAACAGAAGGAGTTAGTAGTGCGCGCAGCAGACTTCTCCATCATTGCATAACACTTTTACAAAATGAGGTCAGACAAAATATTGCAATGTTATGTACTTGACTTTGAGCGAAGCAGTTTTCTCGTAGAGGCTCGTGGAGGAGCTACAGGAGGAAATTATGTAGGAAAAGTGACAACATAGAAGGTTCTACGTGCTAGGTTGTGGTGGCCAACTTTGCATAAGGATGCGAAAGCATATTGTAGAGCCTATGACACATGTAAAAGGACTGACAGGCCATTGCAGAGGGATGAACTGCCTTTGATGCCACAGGTGATGTTACAACCATTCGAGAAATGGGCAATCGACTTTGCAGGCCCAATTCAGCCTTCGGGAAAGAAGACAGGTGTGCGGTACATCATCACTGCAGTTGAGTACTTGACTAGGTGGGTGGAGGCATAGCTTGTGAAGGACTGTACAGGTGCGACAAAAACAAAGTTTCTTTTTGAATATGTATTGACAAGACTTGGCTGTCCAAAGATCTTGATGAGCGATCGCAGTTGCACTTTCTTAAAGAAACAATTAGCGTGTTGACAGAAGAATTTCAAGTGTATCACCAAAAGAGTACACCTTATCACCCACAGACCAATGGGATGATGGAAGCATTCAATAAGATACTATTATGAAACCAGCTCAAGAAAAGATAGAAAAGAAAGATCAACGCCTTAGAATTCAGCCTCTTCGAGGGGGCAACCTCCTTTACATTACATAAATGAACAATTGTTGGATGATACAAATGACAAAACCTCCTTTCTATATATAGGAGTCTAAGGAGTCACAATATAATCCAGCCGACCTAACAATAATAATATAAAGCCACAAAAATAATAATAGAGGGATTCTATGGGGCACAGAAATAACAATATGTGGGTAATAGGGGCACAACAATATAAATAAGGGGTATAACTACAATAGTAATGGGGTAATCACTAGTATTATAGGGACCCAACATGCCCCTCTCCTTCAAAAAAAGTGTTGTCCTCAACGCTTGAGCAGTTCTGGATACTTCTGCATAAAATTCTCATCCTCCCATGTGGAATCTTCAGCGGATAAGTTCTTCCACTTGATAAGATACTCTGAAATTGATCGATTTCGTAGCTGTCGAGTTCTTGTTTCTATGACTGCTTCCGGTTCCAATATAATTTTTCCTTCCTCGTCAAGTTCTGGCAATATTGTTTGAACTGGGAGCTTGTCGCCTATAACCTTCTTTAAACATGAAACATGGAAAACTGGGTGCAATCGAGAAGCTGCAGGAAGCTCCAATTTGTATGCCATAGTACCAATCTTTTCCAACACCTTGTACGGACCATAATACTTTGGTGATAATTTATTATCCTTCTTAGCTTGCTTTAGGGACATTTGCTTATATGGTTGTAGCCGTAGGAATACCCAATCACCTACATCAAAACTTCTTTCACTGCGATGTTGATCTGCCTGTTGTTTCATTCTATTTTGTGCCAACACGAGGTTATCCTTTAAGAGTTGGAGGACTTATTGTTGATGTTCGATGTGATGTTCCACTGCTTGAACCTTAGAATTTTCTCTTAAATATGATGTGATTGATGGTGGTTGGTACCCATAAAGTGCCATAAATGGGGTCATTTTTGTTGCTGTATGGAAGGAAGTGTTATACCACCATTCAGCCAGAGGCAACCATTTGACCCATTGTGTCTGTTTATCAGATACAAAGCAACGAAGATATCCTTCCAAACATTTGTTTACTATCTCAGTTTGCCCATCAGATTGAGGATGATAAGATGAGCTATGAGCTAACTGAGTACCAAGACAAGAAAATAATTCTGTCCAAAAATTTCCAGTGAAAATGAGATCTCTGTCACTTACAATAATCTTTGGGTTTCCATGTAGCTTTTGAACTATTTCCATAAATGCAGTAGAAACTGTACTGGCTTTAAATGGATGTGATAATGCACAAAAGTGTGCATAGTTGGTAAGTCTGTCAACTACCACCATGATGACACTCTTTCCCTCAGACTTGGGTAAACCTGTGATAAAATCCATTGAAACCTCCTCCCAACGTTGGCTTGGAATGGATAAAGGTTGTAATAGACCCGGTGTCTTAATTGTTTCAACTTTATTTTGTTGGCAAACCAAACATTCCGCTACAAACTTTTGAATATCTGATTTAAGGCCATCCCAAAAAAATTCCTTCTTAACCCTGTGGTAAGTTTTTAAAAATCCTGAGTGCCCTCCTAAGGGAGAAGTGTGCAATTCCATAAGAATCTTTTGTTTTAGCTGGGAATTCTTACAGAGGTATAAGCGATCTTTGTACCATAACAAATCATTTTTCCAGCTAAATGTATCAGAAGTACTTGAATCTTGTTGTAGCTTTCGAATAAGTGCCCACACTTCTTCGTCATTCTTCCATTCCTCCTTTGCTTCGTTTATCCAATCTGGTTGGATAATAGAAATGGCACACAACAATGCTTCCATATCCTCATCCTTTCTTGAGAGTGCATCTGCCACCACATTTTGGTTCCCTTTTTTGTAGATGATTTCAAAGTCGTAACCCAACATCTTTGTGACCCACTTTTGTTGCTCTTCAGAGGATAATCTTTGTTCTAAAAGTATTTAAGGCTATCATGATCCGTTTTTACCTTGAAGTGTCTTCCCATTAGGTAGGGTCGCCATTTCTTAAGTGCATGGAGTATTGCCAACATTTCCTTCTCATAAATAGCTTTGCTTAAAAACTTTCCCTTGATTGGACGACTTTCAAAAGCAATGGGTCTTTCATCTTGCATTAGAACAGCACCAATTCCATTTCCTGAAGCATCACATTCCACAATAAAGGTTTTTGTGAAGTCCGGCGTAGCTAAGACTGGTGCTTGGCACATTGCCTCCTTAAGATGTTTAAAGGCCTTTGTTGCTTCCAGAGTCCATGAAAATGAATCTTTCTTCAATAATGTTGTTAGAGGTGCTGCTATTCTCCCATAATTCTTAACAAACTTGCGATAATACCCTGTCAACCCAAAAAATCCTCGCAGATGCTTTATGGATGTGTGGATTTTCCATTCCTTAATGGCTTTAATTTTGCTAGGGTCTACCTTAACTCCTTCATGAGATACAATATGACCCAAATATTCCACCTCCTGGACTCCAAAGAAACATTTGGATCTTTTTGCATATAATTGTTTCTCCTCCAATAGTTGTAGCACCTTGTCAACATGTTCAACATGATCCTTCCAAGACTTGCTGTAGATTAGTATATCATCAAAAAATACTAACACAAATTTTCTAAGGAATGGTTTGAAAATTGAATTCATCAAACCTTGAAATGTTGAAGGTGCATTGGTAAGGCCAAAAGGCATGACAAAAAATTCATAATGACCCTCATGAGTTCTAAATGCCATTTTCGGAATGTCTTCAATCTTCATTCTGATTTGATGATATCCCGAACGAAGATCCAACTTGGTGAAGTAAATTGATCCATGCAATTCATCCAGTAATTCATCAATGACAGGAATGGGGAACTTATCTTTAATAGTGAGCTTGTTGAGCTCCCTATAATCTGGACACATGCGCCATGATCCATCCTTCTTGTGCACCAATACTACTGGAGCTAAGAAAGAACTTTGACTCGGTTGAATTATACCAGCCTCTAGCATTTCTGCAACCATACGTTCAATTTCACTTTTTTGGACATATGGATATCTGTACGGCCTGATGTTTGGAGGAACACTTCCTGGAATCAGATGAATAGCATGATCATGATCACGCATAGGTGGGAGACCTTTGGGAGTCTCAAATACCTTGGAATGATTGTCCAGGACTTTTTGGAGATCTGGAGAAATAGATGATTCCAATGTGGAAACATCTAGCGAACATAATTGTGCAATTACACCTCTTTGCTCCTTTTTTAGAAGCTTTGTCATGCCATTAGAGCTGATTATCTTTCCTGGTTTCCCTACAATACCCCTTAATTCAACTTCCTTTCCTTCCACAGAAAATTTCATGAAAAGTTCTTGAAAATTAAAAGCTATTGTACCCAAGGATTGTAGCCATTGGACTCCTAGTACAACTTCAGCACCTCCCATTGGAATGGAAAGCATTGGGCTAGTCAATACATATTCTCACATGGATAGCTTAATATTATGGCACTTTCCAGAACAATTTATTGTTCCTCCATTTGCAATCATCACTTGACACTCTGGTGCTGGATATAGGAAGCAATTCAATTCTTTTGCTACCCTACAATGAATAAAATTGTGGGTGCTTCCTGAATCAATCAACACTATTACCTTTTTCTTCTTGATTTGTCCTTCTATCTTGATGGTTTGAGGAGTGGTAATTCCCGCCAATGCATTACAAGATATGGTCAGATTTATTTGTTCTTCATCTAGGCTTTGTTCCTGGAATATATCCTCTTCTTTTGACCTTTCTTGCTCCTTTTCTTCTTCCTCTTCACAATCTATGTAGAATAATTTCTTCTCAGCACACTTATGACCTTTTGTGTATTTGCTATCACAATTGTAACAAAGCCCTTTTGCTCTTTTTTCTTCCAATTGTTGTGGTGTCAACCTTGTAGGTTGTGGAAGACTATGGGCAACAACACTTCCGTCTTTATAGTTGTGAATGGTATGCTTCCTAGTTGCCATAATTTTGCTTTCCATTTTTCTTGCTAACCTGAATGCCTTCTCTAATGAATCAGGTTCCCAAAGGCGCACATCATGTTGGATATTATCCTTTAAAGACCCTATGAACACATCAATCCTATGCTCCTCTAGAATATCTTTTACCCTTATGTTCAATTTTTGGAACTCCTCAATGTGCTCCATTATTGAACCCTTTTGTTTGAGACTTATCAATTGGCTAAAAAAAGTGTTGCTTTTTGTATCCTCATAATGTGCTATCAATTCTTCCATAAAAATTGCCCAAGTGATAAACTGTTTACAAGAACAAAGCCATTGATACCATACAAACTGATTTGGTTCCAAATATAAAGTTGCCATACGTACCTTTTGTGTGTTTTGCACATTATTGAGATCGAGGAATTGCTCCATCTGTAATATCCATGTGGCGGGATCCTTGCCATCAAACTTCCTCATATCGATTTTTGGAACATGGTGAGTCTTCGATCCAACATTAGAGTCTATGGAATCATGATTAACATTTCTTTTGTTCTCATCATGAGTTTCCTTTAGTACTCTTTCACCCTTAGTGACCATTTCTTGTAGCAACTTATCCATCTTATCATCCATGCCATCAATTTTAGCGTCCATGCCATTCACCTTAGCTTCCATGCCATCCATCTTAGCTTCTACACCTTTCTTTAAACCGTCCATCTTAGCTTCTACATCTTTCCTTAAACCATCCATTTTAGATTCTGTTGCTTTTTGTGCAAGTGACACTCGTTGCACTTGTTCTTGTAATTTTGATATATCATATAGCATTTCTTCTTCTTCTTCATGAGTCATGCTAGAGCTTTCAGGCTCCTTACTAGGTGTTTGCATTTTCTTTCCTCGGGGCATCAGTTACCGATAATAATTCTCTAATATGCCCTTTGAATTCCTTCAAAATAAATTTTCAAACCAAGCTTAAGCAAAAATTAAAGAAAATCTACACACCTTTTTTCACTTTGTAGGAGCTCGATATTGCCTCCGATGTATCTCTGTACTTTCGGATTATCTAGTTCTGAATTTGTGACCTATAGTAGCCCTCTGTGTCCTCTTTCCAATGCCACAAGTCTGACCCAAATTGGATTCTCCAATGAAGAGTTATGCGAAATCTCCCACAGTAACTTGATTATAGACTGGTTCAGTAGAGCTAACTTGTACGACGTGCCACGTGTCATTGTTTCAACCTTTGACTCTAAAAAATATATAAAACAAAACTACAGTCTGTCCTCTTTCTGTAACTTCTTATGAACTTTCAATCCGATGCTCAGAAAGAAAGTTATGACGATTTTCCCCAGGTCACCTGTTTTGAGTGTAATTCAGGTGTCTGCAAAAAGACCAACTTCCTCAGATCATATCTCCGAAAATATCGTGCGAAAAACTCTGAAATTCGGACCCAAGGTTCAGCGTGATTTCTTCTCAAATGGGTTTGTTTTGCGACTTCTGAAACGTCACAGAAAAAAAGTTATAGCGAAAATGCCACTATGACCTGTTTGCAGCAGCGAAACCCTAGAATCCAAAGCTCTAATACCAAATGTTATGAAACCAGCTCAAGAAAAGATAGAAAAGAAAGATCAACGCCTTAGAATTCAGCCTCTTCGAGGGGGCAACCTCCTTTACATTACATAAATGAACAATTGTTGGATGATACAAATGACAAAACCTCCTTTCTATATATAGGAGTCTAAGGAGTCACAATATAATCCAGCCGACCTAACAATAATAATATAAAGCCACAAAAATAATAATAGAGGGATTCTATGGGGCACAGAAATAACAATATGTGGGTAATAGGGGCACAACAATATAAATAAGGGGTATAACTACAATAGTAATGGGGTAATCACTAGTATTATAGGGACCCAACAGATACTATAGAACGCACTGACGAAGGTTTGCAATGCTCAGTGAAGTGATTGGGATGTGCGTGTACCAGCGGTGCTATGGGCCTCCAGAACAACTTGAAAGAAGTTGACTGGGAAAACGCCTTTAAGACTCATGTATGGCGTAGAAGCTATGATGCTAATGGAATACATTGTACCTAGTCTATGCATAGCAGCACTCACAGGAATGATGGACCACGAAGCCTTGGAAGAGAGGCTTGCACAGCTAGCAGAGCCTAAGGAGGACCGATTTCTAGCTCAATTTCATCAACAAGTTCAAAAGGAGTGCGAAAAGGAAAGGCACAATCAACACATCAAATTGTGCACCTTCAAGGAAAATGACTTGGTCTTTTTATATGACAGTAAATTTGATAAATTTCTAGGGAAATTTTGGATGCACTAGCTAGGGCCATATATTATCAGGGATATCACCAATGGTGGAGTAGTTCAGTTGGTCAAATTGAATGGAGAATCCTTCCCAAGGAAGGTGAATGGGATTCGATTGAAGCCATACACCAGTGATCCAGCTAGGTGACTATATGAGGGAAGCATAGTCTTAACACTCTAAGCAGCTGAAAGGAGGTGCGGGACTATAAAATACAATTCCTGGGTCAAAGAGCTACGCGATCAGAAAACTGTGCAGAATGAAGATATGTCACAATTCCCATAGAAGTGCACAGGGGGGTGCGCTACCAAGGAAGCAACCACGCAGAGCAACCAGAAAGTGATCGTTAAAGTCACTGTTCATGATTTGATGATGAAAAAATGGCCAAATGGAGCGGCGGGGGGGGGGCATTTAAGTCGGACTTTATGGACCAGATATCTGAAAATCTTCCGCCAATATAGCATTAATGAACCGATTTTGGGGGGAATGGTCGGATTTGAATTTGAAAGCTCCTATAAATTACAGGTGGCTACCCAGTGAAAAACACTTGGCATTTTGAGAATTGAGTTGTTGAGATCTTAGGCGCACATGAACCGTGAAACCTTCGAGATTTTTCTAGCAATTTTTGTGTTTGATACATTGCCACAAGCGAATCAGGAGTTATTACGTAGAATTATGTCGATGCCCACTAAAGCTATGAACACGGAAGTAGCAACAGGCGCGGGAGTTGTCCCAGAGCTGGCTATGGTAGTAGAAGGAGCTACCCAGAGGGAGCGCCTGCAGAAATACCAACGGGAGTACCAAAGTCTCCACGGACACTTAGGCCAAGGCCTACCCTGACCACGGAGGGTCCCAAGATCAAGAAGTGTTAAGCAGGCCGCGCCATCACAGCCGATGCGTGCATCTCCCAGGAAACACCCCCAAAAGGTTAAGCCCACTCCACAGGAAAAGGGCAAGAGAATTAACCTAGAGCCACAAGAAGAGGAGCTTGATGATATTGTTTAGTTAATTTAGTGTTCCTAAATTGATGTCATTAATTGTCAACCCGGGGCTCGTAAGCTGATGAAGTGAAGGTGTACTATATGTACTTAAGCAACCTCTTAGGGCTTTTTGTCGTTTGGGGTGTTGTTTGTAGTTAATCTATCTTCCTAAGATGGAGTGATGTATTTATAAACAGATGAGTGATGGTGTGTGTAAGGTGAATTCTAGATGAGTGAAGGTGTGTGATTAGTGGTTTCTAACTACTTGCTGAAAAGGAAAAAGCTTGAAGGAAATAAATAAATTAAAATGAACTGAAAGCAAAGAACCACTTTCTAATGGCATTAGACACCATTCATGCTGCTGCAAATAAAAGGTAAGAAAATCACTTAAAAGACCAATGATAATGTTTATCTCTTCCTAACTCCCTGCCTCTAACACATAGTACTGTGTAAGACACGATTAGGAAGTAGCTAAAGATAAGTCTAAGAAATGATAAAAATGAGAAAAATCTACTTTAAAGACTAGTTATAATGTTTTGCTCTTTCTAACTCTCTGCCTCTAACACATAGTACTATGTAAAGCATGATTAGAAAGTAGTTAAAGATTAGTCTAAAAAGTACCCAAAGCCAGCTGCAAGTTATTAGTATTCTGATCTCCAAAAGATAGACAATTTATAATAAAGAGACCATTCATATGTTAGCAGACAGATTTGAGAAATAAAACTAAAAATCAGCTATGAAAATAAAGTAAAGGCAGCAACTTTGAATCTGTCAACTGAAACTACCACTAGATATAAAGCAAATACACAAACACACAAGCAATCCCGGGTTAAAAACCTGCAAAAGAACAATGCTGATCAGCTTAAAATAAAGGCTGGAAATGAAATAACATGAAAGTAAATTACGTTGTACATGTGTCAAGAAAAGGAAATGCTGAATGGAAATAAGGAAATGTTGAACATACAATACTATACAAGGCTAACATGAACAGGGGCCCTCCATTCATATAACCCAAAGAAGACTCAAGGTATTGAAAACTTCAGAACAGCACTGCTTCTATTACTCCATGTGCAGAAAATTACAGTCAAGAGTGCTAGAACAACACTATTAAAACAGAGTTTTGGAATGCACTAAAATGATAACGAGTTCATAAAACACAGTAACTAAAAAGTAACATAAGCGTACACAGACGCAAGTTTTTATAGGCATCTGAAAGATGGCCTAATGTGTACAGCTAAAACTGAAAAATAAACTAACTGTCATGCGTAATTAAGGTTCAATAACACGTCATAAGCCTGCGTGGATGAGCTAGAGGTTCTGGTCATTATGGGCATTGAATCCAGAGTTGGATTATGTCCCCCACAACCTGCGTAACACGGACAAATCACCGTTTGAACTGACATGACCCAACAGCTTACGTATCACCGTTAAGCTGCCTTTGTTGACCGTAACTTGACCCTCGTTGACCGGAGGTACAGATGACGTGGCTGGGTGAACTAATAGCACAGGAACCTCGAGCACCTTGATTCCTAAGTACCCATGTGGCTGGTTTGGCAAAATGACACGTGGAACCTTGAGATTAACAAAAAGGTTGCGGGATCATCAGATGGCTGCGGAATCAGCAGATGGCTGCGGAATGCCTGTAAATATGTCAAAATCTAAACAAAACAGTCACACATTAGCAAAATTCCTTAATCATGCTTAAAGTCATATAATGTAATGATCTGGGTTGGTTTGCAAGGAAAATGAGGCAAAAGTGAGAGATGAATGAGGGAAAACTGTAGGTAATGGTGGATAATCAAGTGTAAAGTAGAGGCTCTACATACCCCCACTACGAGGGCATTGCATGTCCTCATGCAATCAAAAACATGGTTCAGTTCACCTGCTGGGATGCCTCTGCTAAGACATCCAGCCTTCTCTTCTTTCTCTGCGTGGCCACATTGACTCTTGGTCTTTTCATCAAACACCAGAATTTCAGATTGATCAAAGCTCTGTTTAATTTCCTGCATCTCTTCTTGAGCTTTTTGTTTTCCTTCTACCACAGGCCCATATGAAGCATGGTGTTATCTTGAACCATCTTGTCCACATTGCTCTGTATCTTCAGTTTTTCATTTTCTTATTTGATGTGGCGATTTAGTACTTATAGCTCAAATATTTCCTGCTTCAGTGATTGGACTTGCTGCTCCAAAGGTTGAGCAGTACTTGGCCCAGCAACTGCTTGTTCTAGCGTCTCCAGGTAATTATAAACTTTCTGCTGATCAGGGTCAACCTCTGGTGAATGCTTTGGGCTAGGCTCATACTGAAATTCGGATCCATGTTCATATTTTGGTTCATGCTCAAAAGGACTTTCCTCACGTGGAGGACTGGTGTCAACATACTCAGCGTGTGGAGAGCTTTTCTCAAAGTCAGGACTCGTAGCAACCTTTTCAGGTGTGCTCAAGTCAATGATGAGTGATTTACCCTTTGTGGCCCCCACTTTTCTTTGTAACCTGCTGCTCCTTCTCACGGTGGTGGTGCTCTGTTTTTCTTTTTGTGCTTTTTGCTTTTGTTTTTCAACCTTCTTTGAAAGGGCAGTTTCATGGAGTTTGGCCATTCTTTGTGCTAAGGGCTGAGTATCTTCTTCACTAGAGTTCTCAGGAGTAGCGTAAGTTTCTTGAGCTACAGCTTTGCCTTTATCTTTCTTTTGTTTCATCCTACTCCCTTTTCTCTTTTGAGCAACTTCTTGGGCAAGTTCTGAAAGGGTTTCTGTGATGATTCCTTGAGCTGTTTGATCAGTGTCCACAGCAGGCTCAGGATCAATTTCATGTTCAGAATGATGTACATCAGTTTCTTCTTCAATCTGTTCTTGGACAGTTTCCTCTTGGACAATAGTTTCAGGGGTAGCCTCTTTTCTTTTTCTTCTACTCTTTCTAGGCACAGAGGTTTCTCCTGCTTCTTCAAAATGGTTTCTCACAAGAAATTTCTCCCAGGTATCTCTTTTTGCTTTCAAATGTTCCTCAACTAGCATCTTAACAAGACCATGATGATACATATGTGATTCAATGTTTCTTGGGTTCCTTTGGACAATTGAACACATTTTTCTAAGACTTGAGAGTAGAAAATATGGAAGGTTAATATCATCTCCTAAGAAATGCATCATGACTTTGGCATGGTAAACATATAAAACTCCAAACCTTCCCTCACAAGTAAAGAATTTTTGCACTAATAACAGTAAAGTTGTCCATTCTTCCTTGACATAAGTAACAGGAATCCCTTTTGTAAAAATGCTGGTATCCATACCTGGGTTCTTTAAGATTTGCTTCCACTGTTGGTCTTGTACTGATCGGTTTTTAAACCATCTTTCTCCAGTTTGTGGGAGTGAAGTGGCTTGTGCTATACTGCTCTCAGTGACTGTAAACTTCAGGTCCCCTATCTCCACTTGATTGTCTTTGTCTCTGAAGGAACGTGCAAAGGCCTTCGTAACCTCTTTGTGGTAACCTCTGAATTTCTGGATGCATTGGAGCCAGTTTGCTTTTTGCAAAGCCTCTTTAACTTGAGGATATCCCTCCAGAAATTTTGAACCCTCGGGTTCTGCCCTTAAGAGTTTACCCATTGGCTCTACGGCTCTGTTCTTAAAACTTTTGGAAAAAAGGTTACACGGCTTCAACAGTGGCCCTAACACAGTAAATTTACGGCTCTGTTCTAAATCAAAAGGTTACACGGCTTCAACAGTGGCCCTAACACAGTAAATTTACGGCTCTACTGTAACAGCCGTAACATACGGTCACTGATACCCAGAATTAGCAGAGAGGAAAACGTAAAACAGAGTATGGCTAAGGTAGCAGCGTAGTGAGCACAGCGGAATAAGAACTGTGGAAATGAAACAGCGTGAATGGAATGATACGAGAGTATGAGGGTTATGAAATGATGGGTAGAAACGGTTAGGTCCTTAGGTTTCGGTCATAGGTTCACACTTGGCTGCGGGATTATGACTTAGAGAGACGTAGTACAGTAGTCTACGTCACTTAGGTACGAAAATCTTAATGGAGGAGCAGCCGCAGTTGAGTTTCAAAATCGTGAGGATCATGACCGATAAGTGTGGGGGATACGTGGATTTTTTTTTTTGTCGTATGATGGGAAAACTGGTAATCATTACATTAAATGGCAAGAAACATAACCCCGGAAACTTTGCAAAATGAGATAACCGTAAGTTTAAGATTTAGATCATACCTCAGATTCGCGCTTGGATTGCCTTTGATCATTTTCCACTAACCCTTCATTGTTTTATTGCTGTTGCATGACTCTTTTCCATTTATTGTTGATGACTTTTGAACTGTAAATTTTTTCAAACAGACTGTGTTTTTTTTTTTTTATGCAGGTGCAGAGAGCCGCGGAATCGTTAGATGGCTGCAGAATCTCCAGATGGCTGCAGAATTTGCAGTGGTACCCTCCGGCTGCACAAAATAACTTTAGTTGTCTAAAAAAATAACTTTATTGATGGAATGAAATGTAATGAATGGATGGATCGATGAAAAGAAATGAGGTGAAGTGAAAGTGATTAAATGAATGAGATGGTGAATGAGGTGGATGAAATGGCGAAATGAGATGGAAGAGAGAGAGAGATTTTTTTTTTGGAAAACATGAGGTGTCAGGTGACCCTGATTTTCACCTCAGGTTTTCTGCATGAGACTGCCAATCAGAGATTGGTTTTCAGGCTCATACATTTAATTTTTTTTTTTTTTTTTTTTTTTTTTTTTTTTTTTTTTCAAAAACCAAAGATTAGGCTGATGGAGGAGAAGAATCCTTCTCCACCAACCTGATTGCAGAATCTTCTTTAAACAACTTGACAAACTCTTCTTTTGAGAATGGCTTTTGGTAGATTTTCAAGCGATGGCCATTCACAATAAGAGGAGTGTGAAATTCATCAATAGTTTTCACTCGAACTGCTCCATTGCTAAAGACTTCATCAATCTCATATGGCCCAAGCCAATGAGTTTGAAACTTTCCTTTGAAGTCTTTGAACTTTGAATCAAACAATAGAGCCCAATCTCCTTTCTGAAACTTTCTTTCTTTGATATGACGATCATGCCATTTAGATCTTTGGTGCTGAACTAGATCGGTCCTTAGAATTGCATCTTGTCTTATTTCATCTAGCTCATTTAGCTGGTCCATTCTGTGTCTTTGAGCTTCTGAGAGGCTCATTCCCAATTGGACTGCCATCTTGAAGGTCTTGATTTGGAACTCAATGGGGAGCAGGACTTCCTTCCCATAAACAAGTTCATAGGGAGAATGTCCTGTTGTGTTCTTCCATGTAGTCCTATAGGCCCATAAGGCTTCAGGGAGCCTTTCCGCCCAATCTCTTCTATGAAGATGAACAGTCTTGGTGATAATGCCTTCAAGAACTTTATTGGTAGATTCCACTTGGCCATTGGATTGTGGATGGTATGGAGTAGATGTTCTGTGCTTGATCTTATATTCCTCCATCAGCTTCTCCATCAATTTAGATGTAAATTGGCTGCCCTGATCTGTCACAATTTCCCTTGGGACACCAAAACGAGTGAAAATATCCTCAAAAAGAAATTGAACAACTAAATTTTCAGTGGCAGAAGGCAATGCTTTTGCTTCTACCCACTTAGTAACATAATCAGTACAAACCAGTATATACTTCTTTTGCTTTGATGGAGGATTAATTGGTCCAACGAAATCTAGAGCCCATTTCTCAAAGGGTTCGATGCATACCTGAGGCTGTAGAGGCATTTCAGTTGAAGGAGTTGGTTTCCCAACTCTTTGGCAGCTGTCACACCTTCTAACATACTGCTTTGCATCTTTAAAGAGAGAAGGCCAATAATATCCTAGAGAAAGGATTTTATAGGCTGTCCTCTTGTCAGCAAAGTGCCCGCCGCATGGTTCATCATGACATGCCTTAAGGATGTCAAGCATTTCATCTTCCCGGACACAGCTTCTGATTATACAATCTGGCCCTGTTTTGAAAAATTCATTAGAAATCCAAGAATAATGTGCACTCTCCTGAATGATTTTCCTTTTCTCATTAGGAAATAAGTGTAGAGGAAGCTTCCCTGTAACAAGATAATTAGCCATATCTGCATACCAAGGAGTCTTGGTAGTCACTGCAAACAAGTATTCATCTGGAAACTTATCTTCTACTGGAGAATCTTCATTAGTGTTTTGGATTCTAGACAAGAAATCAGCTACTGTGTTTTGTTTTCCAGGTCTATCTAACACAGTAATGTTGAATTCTTGTAAAAGTAAAAGCCATCTTGTAACTCTACCATTAGTGACAGGTTTGTTCATTAAATATCTTATGGCAGAGTGATCAGTATGGACAAAGGTTTCATAGCCGGTTATGTAGTGTCTAAACTTGTTGATTGCATGTACCACAGCTAAGAACTCTTTTTCTGTAACAGTATAATTTAACTCAGTAGGAGTCAAATTCTTACTTGTGTAATAAATGGCATAAGGGATCAAATCCTTTTGTCCCAAAACAGCTCCTAGAGCTGTATCTGAAGCATCAGTAGAAATGTGGAAAGGGAGTTTCCAATTTGGCCCCCTTAAGATGGGTGCTTCAGATATTCTAGTCTTTAAAGCTTCAAAGGCAGATTGACACTCAGGATCCCATTTGAACTCACAGTCCTTGGTAAGCAATTTGAAAAGAGGGGATGCTATCTTAGTGAAGTTTTCAATAAATCTTCTGTAATACCCAGTAAACCCAAGAAAACTTCTAACATCCTTCTGGCAATTTGGAACAGGTAACTTAGAGATGACTTCAACTTTGGATCTATCAACCTTAATCCCATCTCCTGAAATATGATGTCCTAAAACAATCCCTTCAGTAAACATCATAAAACACTTTTCATGACTTAAAGAAAGATTTGTTTCCTTACATCTTACCAGTACTTTTTCCAAATTTTCTAAAGCTTCTTCAAATGTATTACCATAAACTGTGAAATCGTCCATGTATACCTCTACACAATCATGAATCAGATCTGAAAAGATTCCTAATACAGCCCTTTGAAATGTAGCGGGTGCATTGCACAATCCAAAAGGGAGTACTCGGTAGGCAAAAGTTCCCCAAGGACAAGTAAATGTGGTTTTGTCTTGATCTTCAGGTGCTACCTGAATTTGATTATACCCACTAAAACCATCCAAGAATGAGAAATACTTTTTACCTGCTAAAGTGTCTAGTACCTGATCAATAAAAGGTAGAGGGAAATGATCCTTTAAGGTTGCCTTGTTCAATTCTCGATAATCAATGCAAACTCTCCACTTACCATTCTTTTTGGGCACTATAACCAAGGGGGAAACCCATTGGCTATCTGAAATGGGGTAAATGAAGTTTACCTTGAGCAATTTCTGGAGTTCTTCTTTCACGATTTCCCTAAGGTTTGGATTCATCCTTCTTTGTGGTTGCCTAATAGGTCTGCTGTTTTCTTCAATATAGATGTGATGAATACAAGTCTTAGGATCGATTCCTTTCATGTCAGTGTATTCCCATGCAAAGGCAGTGGAATGTTTTTGCAACAGTTTAGTTAATTCTTCTTGTTGTGGTCTTCCCAAGTTTTTGTTAATGTTCAATGTTTTTCCTGGAAGGATTTCAACTGTAGAACTACCAAACTCTTCCATTGAGAAGAGAGACATCTGTCTAGAGGAAAGATATTCAATGTCTGCATCTAACTGAAACTGTGTAGAGTCATATTCTAAAGGTATTTCAAAATTTTCTAATGCATTTAGAATTTGACTATCCTCACTGATCTCAGAGATGGTTAGAACAGGTTGAATAGTATCTTCATCCTCTACCCATTCATCTTCTCCTATTTCTGTTATTGCCTTTGCTGGAGGATACAAGTTGAATTTCTTGGTGGAATTACCATCTGATATATACATGTCCCCAGACCTACAACTTATGAAAGCATCAGCTGTGGCCAGCCAAGGTCTTCCTAAAATAAGAGGATGTCCTCCTAGATTGTTCTTGGGAGTTAAAATCATAAAATCAACTGGATATTCCCAAGAATCTAGATAGACTGAAATATCTTCCAATACACCATCAGGTTTAATGATTGATCTATCTGCAAGTTGTAGTAAAGTAGGTGTAAAGAGAAGGTTAGGAAGCTTTAACTGATCCATGGTCTGTCTACTCATGATGTTGATCGCGGCTCCTAAGTCAATCAAAGTATTTGGGATTTCAACCCCATTAATATGAGTTTTGACAATAGGGCTACCGGGATCCACATATTTTTGCATGGTAATCTTACCCATCATTATGTCTGCAATTTTTCCAACTAGATGTATCCTTTTTGTATCTCTGGTTCTCTTTCATGTTTTCTTCAAACTCAACTCCTTTATTGTCTTCGCTAGAATGGGAATTTCTTTAATGGCTTGTAACAAGGGGATCTTGATACAGACATTCTTCAATTCATCTAGGAAACTATAGTCAGGCACCCATATCTGCTTTTCCACTCCTTTGTCAATTTGCAATCTTTCAGGAAAATGAGGTGTAGCTACAGGTGTAGGTTGCTCAACTATGGGAGTTGTAGAGGTTGATTCTTTTTCTTTTTCTTTTTGGATATTTTGGTTTTGAAGTGATACTTCAGAACCTTTATTGACTTTGAGAGATTCCTCCTCAGAAATGCTTGGTTGTTGACCACTTGTGGAAGGTTGATCTAAGATTCTACCTGATCTGAGTTGTACTTCATTGAGAGGAGCAACCATATAGGTAGGGAATGGTTGACCTTCCATCATGTAAGCATTTTGAGGGTTCCTATTATTTGGATTTGGTAATGGCTGAGAGGGAAGTTGATTTGATTTCTGCTGGGATTGAAGCGATAGTTGAGAATTTTGATTTTGTGGAGGAGGTTGTTGTTGTTGAGGGTATGGCAATGATAGTTGTTGACCTTGGTTTGGAAGTTGTGGAGCTTGCTGATTCTGAAATGATGGAGGATATTGATAGAATTGAGCAAATCTCCCATAAGGATTTTGCATGCTTTGCATCCATGCTTGAAAAGCATTTTGAGGTTGAGGCCAAGGTTGTTGCCAAGGATTCCAATTTGGTTGGGATTGAGAATTCATAGAGTTGTTAAACCCTTGATTTTGTTGTCCTTGCCAAGGTCTCCTTGCAATAAAACAGAGAGATTCAAGTGTATCTTGATCCTCTTGAAAGACTGCTTTGAGGCCAGGAATTGAAGAACAATCCTTGGTCTCATGAGTTTCTGAGCAAATTACACATGTTTCTACAACGTGTGCATCTAAGGGACATTCCCTTAAAGCATGTTTCTTTCTACATTTCGGGCAAAAGATAGCCAAAGCCTCAGCTTCTGCTTTTTGTTTATTGTGAATCTTAAGGGTATCAAGTTGTTCACTAAGACTCCCTAAGATGTCAGTTTTAAATTCATCAAGCATATTGCCGATTTCAGCCCTACTTACTGATCCTGTTGCAGATTTATTTGCCCTAAGGAGAGAAGGATCTCTAGGCCCTTTTTGAGTTTTTGATTTGCCCCTTGAGAGATGGATACAAAGTTCTGCTATATCATTGAGAGAAAGTTGAGAAATATCCCCTTTCCCCATCATGTTTAAGATGTCTATCCATTCATCCCTAATGGCTTTTAATAAGAGGGCTTTTAAGGTCTCTTCATCCAAGGTACTCATTTTTGCTCTTTTCAAGTTATATTGAAATCTCTCAAGTAAATCTTCTAAGCTCTCATCTTCTCTTTGTATCATTTTAAAAACCTCGTCCTTGTGATTAGTAGGCATACAATAGTCCAAATAACTATCCAAAAATGTCTGTTTCATTTCATCCCAAGTCCTAATGGATTGAGTGAGTAACCCCATGAACCATTTCAAGGCTTGATCCTTCAGTGTTGAAGGGAACAATTTGAGTTTCTGAGAGTCATCCAGGTAGTCATAAGTTCGACACACCACTTCAAACTCGAATAAGAATGTTTCAGGGTCCTCAGTCCTTAACCCATGGAAATTAGGGAGGACAGATGGTGATATGTTTTTCATAGTGGCTCGGGAATCCTCATTAACAATGGGAAACCCAAATGAATTATCCCCATCTCTATTTCCTCCTCCAAGGGGACCTCTTCCTCCATTATTGTTATTGTTGTTTCCTCCTCCTCCTCTACCTCTACCTCTACCCCTACCACCTCCTTCTTCTTCTGCCATGATGATTCTCCTAGGGATTTCAAAATCTTCTAGTTCCTCTACAAAAGGTGAATGAGAAGAGATTTCTCCTTCTTCTTCAGATGATTCCAATTCCTCAATTACAATTGGTCTTCCTGTAGGAGAAAGAGAAGAGTCTCTTCCTGGTTCAAATTCAATAGAAGGTGTAGGAGAGTCAACTCTTGGCTCTTGAATTCCAGGAATTCTAGGACTAGGAGTTTCGGTTGGAGATAAGGGGGGTGTCTCTTGTCTATCCCTTGAAGTAGATGGACTTGTAAAAATTGAACTTCGAGCTCTAGCTAAAAACCTTCCTCTAGAATCTCTAGCTCTATGCATGTCATTTTTTATTATTTTTTCTTCAAGTCAAGTTAATAGTTCTTTTTCTGATCTTCCAGTTCACTCTAGGTACAAGAAGAGAGCATACTCAAGAAACTACCAAATCAATAACTTTCTCTTTTTTGATCCTCCAGATCACCTTGCAGTGCAAGAGGAGAGCATACTTTGATAGGTTATCAACTTCTTTCCTTGAAATTTTTATGTTTTTTTTTCTAAGAATATGGCTACTTAATTTCACTTCCCCGGCAACGGCGCCAAAATGTTTAGTCAATTTAGTGTTCCTAAATTGATGTCATTAATTGTCAACCCGGGGCTCGTAAGTTGATGAAGTGAAGGTGTACTATATGTACTTAAGCAACCTCTTAGGGCTTTTTGTCGTTTGGGGTGTTGTTTGTAGTTAATCTATCTTCCTAAGATGGAGTGATGTATTTATAAACAGATGAGTGATGGTGTGTGTAAGGTGAATTCTAGATTAGTGAAGGTGTGTGATTAGTGGTTTCTAACTACTTGCTGAAAAGGAAAAAGCTTGAAGGAAATAAATAAATTAAAATGAACTGAAAGCAAAGAACCACTTTCTAATGGCATTAGACACCATTCATGCTGCTGCAAATAAAAGGTAAGAAAATCACTTAAAAGACCAATGATAATGTTTATCTCTTCCTAACTCCCTGCCTCTAACACATAGTACTGTGTAAGACACGATTAGGAAGTAGCTAAAGATAAGTCTAAGAAATGATAAAAATGAGAAAACTCTACTTTAAAGACTAGTTATAATGTTTTGCTCTTTCTAACTCTCTGCCTCTAACACATAGTACTGTGTAAAGCACGATTAGAAAGTAGTTAAAGATTAGTCTAAAAAGTACCCAAAGCCAGCTGCAAGTTATTAGTATTCTGATCTCCAAAAGATAGACAATTTATAATAAAGAGACCATTCATATGTTAGCAGACAGATTTGAGAAATAAAACTAAAAATCAGCTATGAAAATAAAGTAAAGGCAACAACTTTGAATCTGTCAACTGAAACTACCACTAGATATAAAGCAAATACACAAACACACAAGCAATCCCGGGTTAAAAACCTGCAAAAGAACAATGCTGATCAGCTTAAAATAAAGGCTGGAAATGAAATAACATGAAAGTAAATTACATTGTACATGTGTCAAGAAAAGGAAATGCTGAATGGAAATAAGGAAATGCTGAACATAAAATACTATACAAGGCTAACATGAACAGGGGCCCTCCATTCATATAACCCAAAGAAGACTCAAGGTATTGAAAACTTCAGAACAGCACTGCTTCTATTACTCCATGTGCAGAAAATTACAGTCAAGAGTGCTAGAACAGCACTATTAAAACAGAGTTTTGGAATGCACTAAAATGATAACGAGTTCATAAAACACAGCAACTAAAAAGTAACATAAGCGTACACAGACGCAAGTTTTTATAGGCATCTAAAAGATGGCCTAATGCATACAGCTAAAACTGAAAAATAAACTAACTGTCATGCGTAATTAAGGTTCAATAACACGTCATAAGCCTGCGTGGATGAGCTGGAGGTTCTGGTCGTTATGGGCATTGAATCCAGAGTTGGATTATGTCCCCCACAACCTGCGTAACATGGACAAATCACCGTTTGAACTGACGTGACCCAACAGCTTACGTATCACCGTTAAGCTGCCTTTGTTGACCGTAACTTGACCCTCGTTGACCGGAGGTACAGATGACATGGCTGGGTGAACTAATAGCACAGGAACCTCGAGCAACTTGATTCCTAAGTACCCATGTGGCTGGTTTGGCAAAATGACACGTGGAACCTTGAGATTAACAAAAAGGCTGCGGGATCATCAGATGGCTGCGGAATCAGCAGATGGCTGCGGAATCAGCAGATGGCTGCGGAATGCCTGTAAATATGTCAAAATCTAAACAAAACAGTCACACATTAGCAAAATTCCTTAATCATGCTTAAAGTCATATAATGTAATGATCTGGGTTGGTTTGCAAGGAAAATGAGGCAAAAGTGAGAGATGAATGAGGGAAAACTGTAGGTAATGGTGGATAATCAAGTGTAAAGTAGAGGCTCTACAGATATCCCAATGGATGATGAGGATGTCAAAATTGTGTGGTCTGACCCCATCACCAAGCTTCCTGAGTACGTTCATTCATGCAAGGGAAATACCAAGGTTCCCAAAGACATTAACGAGAGTAAGATCACCCCGCATACACCCCTCTTACCAGACCAAATTGTGTTTGAAGGACCGTACTTGGGGCGTGTCCCCCTTTTGAAATTAGAAGACTAGGATTTAGCAGACACAAAGCGGTTTCCTCACCTAGCAATAGATCAACTCATGCATTGTCTGTTCCACAAAACCACTGGCATAACCATGTTGGAGCCACAGAAGTGGCTGAGAGGCGTGGATAAGGAAGGATTGATCAACCTACTATAGGTGCTGCATCACAATCGCATGTCCATCACAATAGTAGTAATCAAGTAGTTACTATGCTTGGTGCACGATGGGTGTTTGTGGCTGGAGGAGCCAATACCAATCACTAATAGACTAATCCATAGGATCATGCAGTTGCCATACAAAGGGGAAAATCCGGCCATGGCATTTGGCAGAAATACTGGTGAACATGTCCTCACAAAGGCCATGAAGGAAAAGTTCAAGTTAGTGAAGAAGCCACGTGACCATGCCATCTTAAGCATCTGTGACCCGGCAGTCAAAGTAGCCACACAACTCTTGGGAGTCAAGGTTATATGGAAGTGTTGCACATACAAAGTGCCGACACCAGTCGTAGCTTTGGTAGCCGAATGCGCGGAAGGTGTTCAATTTAATTGGGCATGCCACCTCTGTGGTGAGTTCCTCATGAACTGCCACAAGGTGCATGATCTCAAAAAGACATTTCACTATGCATATCTCTTGTTTTCCATAGTGCTAGTAGCATGGGAGCTACCTGAAGACAGTCAGTTCCCTTCGGTTGCACCGGACCTACCAGAGGCCGTGAAGTATGCTTCACTTTGGGCAACCAAGGATCCTCAACAGGTAAAGGACAGCAAAATCTTTTGGACCCTAATGGAGATGAACGTGCATATGGCCATCAACCGTAAGTCATGGTTGTTGCCTACCAACTTTGACAGATTGCAGGAGTATGTGAAATTCAAGGCTGATTTCCACCACGTATCAATAAGGGCACGAAAGGGTCCTGAGAAGAAGTGGCATGACTTGCCCTACATGACGACAGATGACGCGATCGAAGCGGTCCTTAACAACTAGCCAGAAGAATAGCGCATTGCATCAGACTTGACTGCGAGATCTAGCAAGACCACGCGCAGCGGAAGAAGGAAGAAGCCAAGCTAAAGATGGAGCATCTAGCCACGAAATAGAGAAAGGAGGCAAATGCTAAGGCTAAGGTAGAGCACGCTGCTGCGCAAGAGGCAGGAGGAGAGCAGCGTGGCTCTAACAAAGAGAAATCACCCTCACCAGAGATAGAGGAAGAAGCGGATGAACCGACAGAGTAGGGAGGAGCGGCCCTGGAAACGACCTTGTTCTGTATCAAGCACACCAGGGGTCCAAAAAATATAGGGCCACGGAAGAATTCCAAAGCGAGAAAGATGCCTTTGGATCTGCTCACCCTAACAGATGAGGATCTGAATGATATAGGGGATACGGTGTGGGATGCTAATGAAGAACTTGTTGCACAAAATATTGTCACCATGACATTCTGAAATCAGTGTGAGTCTATCATCACTCATACTTTCCTCCTATGCAAGTCTTAAACCTCAGCTCTACATGTCAAGCCTTGAAAAATGAGAGAAAGTCCTTGAAATTCTTTAAAACTCTGGTTTTGCACTTTCTCTTAGCATTACCTGTGGTCCCGCACCCCCTGGTCATGTTCCCTGTGGACCTGCCCGCTCTGCGTCTAAAGGAAAGGGTGTGGACCCCTGTAAAAGTAAAAAAGGTGCAATTTTATTCTTAAAAACTCACTTTGGGTTAATTCTGGATGCTTCTAGAAGGAATCTTGAGGTGGCAGGTTCGCTCCTAGGTGGTTCATGCATCCCATAACTAAAGGAGCTAACCCCTTGATGTGAGGAGCTTATCCCTTTTAAGGAGGGCTCTATCCCTTTGAAGGTGGACCTAGTAACTTCCTTCCTTTGCACTATAAAATGAGGCATTGGGCTGGTTACTAAGAAGGTTGAAAGCTTAATATTTTTGAGGGTAAATGCTGTTGGAATTTAGACTTCCTAGCTTGAGAGGAGAGATTACATACCTTTTGATCTCTTTGGGGAGAGTGTGAAGCTTGTCAAAGTAGAGGAAATTCTTGCTGGACCCTGGGAGGATCTTATACAACATCAAGGCACCAAGGTTGTAAAGTTCTTCTTTGTTTAAAGTTAATACAATCAAGTTCATTTTTCTCAATACGCTGTCTTCTATGGTTTATTTCATGAATTCCTTGATCATCATGATAAATATGATTTATTATATTGGCTATGCAAGTGTTATTTGATGTGTGCTTGTTTGTGTATGTAGGTTCTTAAAAGGAAGCTCATTTGGATGGTCGAAGCGTGGCTACCACAAACTAGCGTTGGACTTGAGGTAGGGTCTAAAACATCTCTTGGTTTTTATTTATAAATCACAATATTTAGAGAAAGATAGAATTTTCTTGTTTTGCTTATCGGTAGATATCTGTAGATACTAGGGAGATCGGTCTTGTCCGCAAGAATGATTTATTCGGCTGACAAAATGGCAACTCCGCTGGGGACTTGAATTTTGGATTTTTTTCCTTTACTTTTACTTTGACTTGAGAAACTTTTTCTCTGTTTCTGGTTTTTGCTTGATGTGTGTGGGATTGGGTAGTTTTTAGATCCTGAATTGTTTTTTGTTTTTTCACGCTTTTGAAAGAGGACCACACATTCTACTTGTAACACAGTCCAAACATCTGTTACACTAAAAAATGTCACCTTGACTACTTATAGTTAGTATGACTCAAATCAACAGTCATGCTACCCTCTTAGGCAAGTCTCATGCCTCTGTTATCCATCTCAAACTCAAAGAAGAGAGAAAGTCTTGTAAAAACTATGTTTATCTCTGGGGTCGCAGGTTCTCTCTAGCCTTACCTGCGGGGACGCTGACCATGTTCACAAAATCTGCGTCCATGGACGCTCTGTATGTTAAGGGACAGGTGCGTCCCTCTGTAAAAGGCAAAATGCGCGAGTTTTATCTTGAAAACGTTACTTGTGGTTACTTCTAGAACATTCTAGAGGTCGGTTTGATGAAATGGATGCGCCTCCAGTTGGTTCATGTATCTCTATTAAGGGGGAACTTATCCCATCAATAAGGGAGCTATCCCACCCATAGAGGGGGATGATCCCATTGATAGTGGACCTGAATAACCTCTTTATAGCACTATAAATAAAGGCATTGAGCCAGAAGGAGAGGAGGTTGGAGCTATACATTTTCTTTGGGTAAATGCTGCAGGATTTAGGTCTTCCATTAGAGCCTTTGTGAGGAGAGATTGTCTTTACTTGATTCTACTTGGAAGAGGGTGAGCTTTGTCAAAGTAGAGGAAAACCCTTGATGGACCCTGGGAGGAACTTGCACAACACCAAGGCCAGGTTGTAAGAGTTTCTTTGTTTCGTTATTAATACAAACTGGTTTATTTTTCTCAATAGCTTGTGTTAATGAGTTATTTCATGTGTTCCTTGGTCTGCATGTTGAATATATGTTTTATTATATGAAATGCAAGTGCTTGGTAATTGTTTGATTGTTTGTGGTTGCAGGAATTGACTTGAAGGAGGAGCTCATCCGGATCGTCAAGAACGGACTTCAACAACAGCGTTTTGGAATAAGGTAAGCCTAAACACTTGTAGTTTTCATGTTGTAAAAGGTGTATTTAGAGAAAGATCACTCCATTTTGTCTTGTTTGTCATTATAATGTCTTAGACTTCTAGGAAGGTCAGTCGTGTCCGCACCCTTGACAGATTCTGTGTGACAAATTGGCGACTCCGCTGGGGAATCCATTAATGAGAGAGTCTTTTCCTTTATATGAACTTTGCTTTGAGAAAATCATTTTTATTTTCTGGTTTTTGACTGTGAGAATTAGTATTTGGGTGGCTTAGCTTTAAATTTAGTTAGATTTGGTTTTTCTTCATTTTCCCAGAAGGACGCACCCTCTGAGTACTGCACAGTGCGTCTTTGGACGCGCTGTTGCCGTCTGCACAGAGCGGGGCCGCACCTGTGACAACGGGTTTCCTGCGTCTTCCTGTAAAACTTAAGAAAATTCCATTTTTGCTTTAAATTGCTTTTAGATTTTGTTTTTCCTTAGTGTTTTCTGCCCAGATCCTTTAGTACCCTGTCAAGAATTTTCACCTAAACTTGTTTTGTGAGCTTTGAGTGTTTTAGTGGTTTTCAACGAAGTTTCGGCCTAGGGTTTGATTTTTGCATAGGCTTTGTAGTGACTTTGATAGTAGAAAGTTGTCCAGCCTTAGATCTCTCTGGTTAGTCAACCTTCTTAGAAGTCGGGCCTGTCGTAAAGTCTCCTTGTGTGAGCAACTTGTCATTTGAGTTGTCTTGGGTCAAATTTCGATTTGCTTGTTTATAAAGTATTGATTTCCATTTTACAAAAAGAACAAAAAGATTAGAGTTTTGTTTTGGCTAGTTTTTGATTCTGCAATAAGCTAGTCCTTGATTTGATTGTGATCAAGTAAAACACCTTAGAAATAATCATTGTTAGTTTTGGCCTCGTTAAAGATTGCTTAGAGTAAATTTGCCTTTAGTTTGCTTATGAGTGCATTTTCATAGGTTTTAAGAGTTGTTAAGATTGATTTTTGGTTATATTAGATTTATTTGTTTTATTAAAAGAAAAATACAAAAACATCTTCTTAAAAAGTCTTGTTTCAAGTAGCTTTTTGTTTTCGAAAGAAGAAAAGAGTTTTTTCGTGCATGTAAAGAGAGGTTATGTTTTTATGCTTGGAAAAGACAAATGAATTGTTTCTTTGATTGTCTTCAATTAAGAAGTTGCTTTTATAAAGATTGCATTCTCTCAACTTTTTAGTTAAGCAATTCATCGAAAAAGTAAAGTAGTGGATAAATCATTCTAGGTGCATTTTGTAGTGGTTTCGAGTCGAGTCAACACACCACTGGTTTCACTTCCATCACCTTTTGACTTAAGAAACAACCTTAAAAGTAACGCTTAAATTAAAATCAATCTAGTAATCTTTATTTTTCTAGGGCTCTGAAGCACCAACATAGCTTAGGCTAGGGTCTTGGAGTAGGTGAGTACTTAACTCTCCAAGACTACAAAACCAAACAGATAGTCTATCTTGAGTAGAACAAATCCAATTGTTTCAGTTACATTCTGGGAAAGCTCCTCTTAAAGGAGAAGCACGAGCTCGTGTCCGAACCAGTGAGGGGATCATTCCTCCCTCGTTGGGAACGACGCCAGGCAGTACGTATTACAAACGGTAAACCTCGGATTAACCATTGTCGAGGAGCCAGGGGTCACTTATCGGTAAACCTTGGATTGTTGTCAAGGAGCCGGTAAGGGGATTGGAGCTTGCTACTCTGCCCTTGCGTGCTGTCAGAGTTAGACTGTTCCCCCAGGTGTAATTGTTGTGATTGGTAACCTTAGTGGCCATAATATCTAGGATTCTACCCAAGGTGACGGTGGAGGGAAGGTCCCACTGTACCTGGAGCAGACGTCGGTTATACTCACTTGGATTTTCTGGGGGGTTCGCTTCACTTCGAGACGGTTAAAGTGGAGGAACTTGGTCCAGTCTATTCATTAAGCAGGTTGCCGGGGTAACTGTTCCACCCACTATTTCTGTACTGAATCCTGCGAGGTTGGGCCTAATCACCAACTAGCGTTTTTGGTCCGGAAGACTACTGTTTGTGTGTGGTTTGACGCTCTAGATTATTTAGGCGTGTGCTTCAAATTTGATTGGTTCTTTAGAAGACTTTAGGTGGTTTGATTTGAAATTTTTTACTTTGTTTTCGTGTGTTGTAGTTAAAATCTTTAATTGTGGCGGAATTACCGAGACAGTCCCGTAGACTTCGGGGCAAGTCTCCTGAGATTGTTACCGGAATAGATTTGTTAAGAAAACTCCGTAAATCGCGGGGTGAATCTCCTGAAGACATTCCGGGTCATTTAGAAGGGTTAAAGGTCCTTGTAACTCCTCCTAGTGGCAGTAGAGTAGGATCACCTGAAGAAGGAGAATCTTCCTTGGTAGTCCATCCAGATTACCAAAGTTTAGAAACAGGTTACAATCCCGAAGCTGTTACAGTTTCCGAGCTTGCTGGTAGTTTTTCATCTGCCAGTGAAACAGGCGAAGAACCTGAAATTTCAGAACCTGTTACTCCAACTCCTAGTGTTCCTGATTCACCAAGAATAGAAAGAATTATCACCGAAAATCTTCCTGTTGGATTAATTGCTATAGAAGAACTTGTTCCAGAGGAAGAAATAGGCGTTTCTGATTCTGAAGATCTAATTACCCTTGATCTAAGGGAGCGTGAATCCATCTTTTACAGTCCTCCTAGAAGTGAATCTTGGTACCTTGCATTAACCAATTTTTTAGACAACTCAGTAGGTTTTTCTACACCTCGTACTCCGGTTCCACCTAGAGGAATTCATTCTCCTGTAAATATGTCTGGTCAGTCATCTGTGTTTTCACAAAGTCCTGAATCATTTTTACATGGCGGTCCTTCTGTTCCTACTGGGTATCAATCACTTTCTGGTACCTTTGCGGGAGCATCTCCTCAACCTGTTGATCATGGGTTATTAGTTGGAAACAGTGGTAATGTACCATTGAGTATAGGTGAAGTTTATATGATGTCAGGTTCAACTCCCATTAACCAACCTCAAGGTGGCCAATTACCGCCTGGGGGGCAACCTTCGTTAATGCCTGGGGGGCAACCTCAAGGTACTTCATTCGTGACTGGGGGGCAACCTCAAGGGTATCAACCCCAGCCTCATTATGTACCCCAAAGTCAACCTCAGTATCAATATCAACCTCAAGGATGGCAACCTCAAGGATGGCAACCCCAAGGGTATCAACCCCAAGGGTATCAACCTCAAGGATACCAACCTCAAGGTCAAGGTCAACCCCAGTATTCGTATTTACCTCAAGGTTATCAACCTACGGGTCAATACCCTGGTCAAGGTTATCAACCACCTCAAGGGCAATCATATGGGACTGCACCTTACAGTTATCAACCCTATCCTCAATACGGCTATGGATCTCAGTATCCTCAACCTGTTACGAGTCAATACCCTGGAATGTTAACATGGGATCCGTCACAGGGTCAACAGATGTCGCAACCAAGTATACAGTCGGTACCTCAAGCAGGACAACCTGCAGTTCCTGGTCCACCCCAGCAACCGCAACCTGTCCAGTCAAGTGTTCAGACCCCTGTAACTTCCGTAGTTACTCAGCCGCCAATTGCACCTAGTACTCCACCTCACACGGCTGCAGCAACTACCGCTTCATCTACCATGCTTACATCTGGAGTATCGGCAGCTCCGGTTTCTACTGTCCCTGTAACCACTCCTCAGACATCTGTACCGTTGTCTGGACCCACGGTTCAAACCACAGTCCAGATGCCTGCAGGCCAACCTGGTACAAGTACGGTTGTTACTACTCAACCTCAATTTGTTCAACCTCCGTACCAGGGACAGTATCAACCTGGGCAAGCTGCCCAACAACCGGTTTACCAGTATCAACCGTATCCTGGGTACACTTATCAACCACCTCAGCAACCCCAGTACGGTCCGGTTAATCCTGGTTTTCCAGGAGGATATAATATCCCCAATGCGACTCCTGTTCCTAGTTATCCTGGATATCCTCCTCCTGGGGCTGGTATTGTGACTCAGAGTTTTAGAGATCCTAACCGGCAGTTACCGTTTATTGCGACTTTAGATTTACCCGACTTGACGCGCCTAACGAACGATCCAATTCAATATCTTTCGTTCTGGCCGCCAATGCCAAATAAGTTGCCCAGCGATATACCCAAGTTCGAAGGTAAGTCTGGAGAGGATCCGTCTAATCACGTGATGACTTACCACCTCTGGTGTGCATCAAATTCCATCTCAGATGATTCCATCCGCTTACGTCTTTTCCAGCGTACACTCATTGGTCTCGCAGCCAAGTGGTACATTGAGTTACCACGGGCCTCTTTTTACAACTTTAGCCAGTTAGCTACCTCGTTCTTAACTCATTTTCAGTTACCAGTCAGATACGATAATGGTACAGAGTTATTAACTTCGCTAAAACAATCGACATCCACGTACATTTCTGATCACATCCATGAGTGGAGACGTCGAAGAAGATTAGTGAAAGTTTTTATCCCGGACCAAATCTTAGCTGAATGGTTTGTCAAATCATTATTACCAAGAATTACTGAAGATGTAGCTAAGGCCGGAGTAGTTACTGAGGAGCAAGTCATTGCTCAGGCACAATACCTTGACTTAGTTTACACTCAGTCGGGTACGTTACATGAGAAAATTCCGGATCTTCCAAAGTCAAACCAAATCGCTGCTGCTCCTTCGGGATCTCATGCCGCTGATGGTATGATCGGTATCGTGACTACGAAGAGTAAGAAGAAGTCTTCCAAGACCTCCAATACTCCAATTATCACTTTGCCTGATTCTCCGACAGGAGAGTCTTCTCCTCCTGAACTTACCGCCGACATTCACGCTGTAGAGTCATCTACGGCCAAATCAAAAAACGGTGGAAAGAAGAAAGGAAAGAAGAAGGCTAAAGCAGACAAGGCTCCAAAGGAGAAAACGGAAAAGTCGGAAACCAATGACGAAAAGCGCAAACCTCGATATCCTTGTCTTATTTGTGAAGAAGATCATTTTACGAGAGACTGCCCTCATCGGGCCGAGGTAGTGAAAATAGTCAAAGGTTCTCCCACTCCTGCTGTGTTAAAAAATCCATTTCCAGAGCAGGAGAATAAGATGATAGGTTCTTCTTCGAATGCCAGTGAAGAACCCATTTTGATGATGTCTCATGTCAGGATTGCGACTCGATCGCAAGATTATGGTAGTAAGGCTCCTGTTGATGGTAAAGAAGCAGAATCTTCTCACTCTAACCCATCAACCTCAGCTCCTGGTTCCGATCCACTACAGATCGAAAAACCTAACCCAGACTTAGTGATTAAGCCGCCCGCCAAGGGTGTACTTCGAAGGTCTGCTTTCAATCCACATGCGAGAGCAGCCCAGAATTACAACATTGTTGAAGACTTAGCTGTTTCACCTTCAGCAATGTCGGCACTCGAAGTGCTGCAATCATGTCCAGCGCAACGAAAATTGCTTTTGTCGGCTATCGGAGCTGTCGATGTTCAGGACCCGAACCTAATGATCTTTGATCTAGAAAATAGTACACCGCGTCTCCCCCATCAAATGGCTTTCCAAATTCCAGTGATAGTCAAAAACAGGCCTATTCATCGGACTGTGATTGATGAGGGAGCTTCTACGTGTATTATGTCGATTCAATGTTGGAGATCGCTTGGTTCTCCTTCGTTGAACCAATCCCCCACCATCCTTAAGGCCTTTGATGGCCGTGGGTTCCGTCCGTTTGGTATTCTACAAGAATTGCCTATAGGGGTCGAAGGTAAAACCGTTAGTCTGGATGTGGAAGTGGTTGATGCCCCTCTAGACTACAACCTTCTTTTGGGTCGAAGTTGGTCATATGCTATGACAGCGGTCGTTTCATCGGTCTTCAGAGTCATTAAGTTTCCACATAACGGTAAGATCGTGACTATTGATCAGCTGACATACTTTTCATCCGACCCAACCTCTTTAGAAACTATCCAGCATGTTGGTAAAACGACAATCCCTTATAGGGACATTGGTGTAGGTTTAGTTAAGGATTCCGGTTTACTGGGAACTTTTCCTCTCCCTCCACTCAATGCAGACCCTTCGTTTGCAACAATTCATATGATCACGTCAGAAAACATTATTTATGATGATCCTTGGTATGTTCCCTCTGACTCTGAGCTAGACTCACTCGGTGATGTTATGCCGTTGAGTCCGTATGAGATTGCTTATGAAGCTCTTATGTCTTTTACCGACTTTCATTCAACCGAAACCGACCAAATGAATGTGGTCAGTGAAGAGTCACTTTTCACCTCACCCTTAGAACGGATAACGTTTCCCGAAGAAGTGTCATCTGACGAACAACTTCGCGAAATCCTAAGTGTAGATGATCTACCATGGGAAGATCTCCATCACAGATCTTCGTTTTTACCTAAGGATGATGCATTTGAAAATGATTTTTCATCTATCTTTACCGCTGAATATGTCAAAGACGCTCAGGATCCAACGAAACATTCTGATTCAGAGCTGAATTTAGGGAATATTTCTCGTACTATTCCCATTGATATTTCAGTGAAGCCCGGAATCGAGGAGAACATTCATATAGGTGCCGCATGTACTGAAGAAGAAATCCAAACTTACAAGGCCCTATTCCAAGAATTCCGCGACGTGTTTGCCTGGTCTTACGAGGAAATGCCGGGAATTGATCCTGCCATTGTTGTTCATGAAATCAAAACCTACCCGGATGCTAAACCCATTCGGCAACGGTTGCGTCAGATTCACCCTCGAAAAGCAGCTGCAATTAAAGCAGAAGTCGAAAAGCTGTTGAAAGCAGGTTTCATTTATCCGATCCCGTTAACGGATTGGGTATCGAATATTGTTCCCGTCAATAAAAAACAAGGAACAATAAGAATCTGTATCGACTATAGGGATATCAATCGAGCTTGTCCAAAAGACAACTATCCTACGCCTTATATCGATCAAATCATTGATGATTGTGCCGGAAGTGAGATGTTTTCCTTCATGGATGGTTTCTCAGGCTATAATCAAATCAATATTCTACCTGCCGATCAACCAAAAACGGCATTCATTTGTCCATGGGGGACATTTGCTTATTGCAAATTACCTTTTGGGCTTAAGAATGCCGGCGCTACTTTTCAACGGGCAATGTCTTATGCATTTCATGACATCAAGCACATTGTGCAACCCTATCTCGATGATTTGCCTGCTCATTCTTTACAACGAGCTGATCACCTTGTCCACCTACGAGCAATCTTTATGAGGTGTAGGCATTATCGAATTCGGTTGAATCCCCACAAGTGTGTTTTCTGTATAGAAACAGGTCGATTGCTGGGATTTGTTGTTTCAAAAGCCGGCATTCGCGTCGATCCCTCGAAAGTCGAGGCTATCATCAAATTGCCTCCTCCTTCGAGTTTGCGCCAACTCCAAAGTTTGCAAGGGAAAGCGAACTTTTTACGCCGATTCATCCCAAACTACGCCGAGGTCACTAAAGGTTTTACACGGTTGTTGAAACAGAACGCACAATTCTTTTGGGACGAGATTGCCCAACAATCTTTTGATGCACTGAAACACGCGTTGACCCATGCACCGTTATTGCATCCTCCCAACTACAACCAGGACTACTTCTTATACCTCGCAGCTTCGCATTCCACCATTGGAATGGTGTTAGTTCAAGAAGATGAATTCAAAGCAGAGCATGTGATATATTATCTTAGTAGAACCTTAAATCCCACTGAGTTAAAATATTCGCATGTGGAGAAATTGGCCCTGGCAGCCGTTCAAGCTGTCCAGCGTTTTCGTCACTACATTCTTCTCCGCAAGACTACAGTTATTTCGGATTGCAACCCTATGATTTATATTTTGACAAAACAACTGCTAGGGGGCAAGTACTCTAAATGGATTGTTATCCTGCAAGAGTTCGACTTGGAGTTCGAGAAGTCCAAGTCTAAGAAATCTTTAGTTTTTGCGGAATTGATGTGTGATTTCCCGAGTGCTGACACAGAGACTGTGGCAGAGGAGTCCATTGTGGACGAATCTTTGTTTCTTATTAGCACTTTAGATCCGTGGTATGGGGATATAATCATCTATCTCCAAACCCAAACCTTTCGGCCTGAAGCTTCCAAGGAAGACCGTCGAAAAATTCGGTTTCGATCCCAGCAATACAAAATTATTGGAGATACACTTTATCGCCGGGGGGCAGACTTAGTTTTTCGACGTTGTTTAACTCACGAAGAGGCTGAGAGAGTTTTGAATGATTGTCACTCTGGAGCATGTGGCGGTCATATGTCTGGGTATGCCACAGCTCAGAAGGTGTTGCGCGCTGGCTATTTCTGGCCGTCTATGTTTAAAGATTGTATCCTTGCTGTCAGAACATGCCACAACTGTCAAGTGTTTGATCGAAAGATGCGCGCTCCACCTGCTCCTCTCCACCCTATAATTGCCGCTGGTCCATTCGCCAAATGGGGCATTGACTTTATTACTTGTAACCCTCACTCGGCCGGGGGGCATGCGTATATCATCCTCGCGGTTGATTATTTTACAAAATGGGCCGAGGCGATGCCTACATTCGACGCAAGCGGCAAGACAGCTGCAGTTTTCGTATTCAATCATATCATAACTAGGTTTGGTGTCCCACAAGCAATCATTACTGACCATGGGAGCCATTTTCGAAACGTCATGATGACTGAGCTTACAAGCCAGCTTGGTTTGCGCCACGATAGCTCTACTCCTTATTATCCGCAAGCCAACGGTTTGGTTGAGTCAATCAACAAAGTTCTAGTCATCATGATTCGACGGATCATTGGTATCCATCGAACGAATTGGCATAACATGTTATTTTCGGCGCTATGGGCATATCGAACTTCAGTGAAAAATTCAACAGGTTTCACCCCTTTCCAGCTAGTTTATGGCTTAGAAGCTGTGTTACCTATTGAATGCGAAATCCCATCACTTCAAATGGCTGTCGAATTACTTCCAGCTACTTCCGAAGAGGAGAAACGGTTATTATACTTGGCTAAATTAGATGAGACTCGACGTGACGCTACTTTAGCTATCGAGACTCACGCGAAACGAATGAAAGCTCAGTACGATAAAAATGTAACCCCTCGAAGTTTTTCGGAAGGAGACCTAGTACTATTATATGATCAAGCTAACGATAAGCTAGGTGCCGGAAAATTCGTTCCCATGTGGCATGGGCCCTACATTGTAAAGCGAAAGCTAGCAAAAGGGGCTTATGAGTTAGTTGATTTTGATGGGGACTCTTTGGGTAAACCCAGAAATGGACTTTACCTAAAGAGGTATTATGCTTAAAATAATGGGTTTGGAGATTTTTTTAGATAGGTTAGATTTCCTTTCTAGCTAGCAAGTGTGTTAGTTTAGTCAGTGTGCTTAGCTTAGCGAGTGTGGTTTTTCGTCATTATTCTGGCTTATCTTGGTTTTACTCTTGATATTGTAGATGTCGACGCCTCTCCAAACATACATTGGATTTGCTGATGGTGCTTGTCGTAGTACACGGAATATCTCTTCCGCAGCTTGGGTTATCTATTCGCCCTCTGACGAGTTAGTTTCTATGCATGGGGTAAGCCTCGGTCAAACAACGAATAACATTGCAGAATACAGTGCAGTGGTTGAATTATTATCCGAATCTATTTCATTTGGAATTCGACGTTTGATAGTGAGGTTAGATTCTGAACTTGTTGTATTACAGCTTAATAGAGTTTATGCCATTAGAAATCCTGTGTTATTAAGGTTGTTTTTGAGAGTGCGTCTCTTGGAACGTGAATTTGATTACATTGAATATCAACATATTCCAAGGTCTTTGAATACATTAGCAGATGCAATTGCTTCTCGAATGTTGGACAGACATTTACGATAATCATGCAAGTAAATTTAAAAACATTTCATCACATATGTTAAACAAGATAAGCCGGTAATAGTGATATATATAGATAGAAGTGTGTCAAAAAATATATACATCGTCTTCGATCATAGGTTTAAAAACACCTTATGATCGGCAAAATGATAGTACAAAAAGTCAAAAATGTCACATGTGACTACAAAAGTGACTAGTCAATCACTGGTGGTGCTCTCTGTACGACACCACTGCGCGGGCTACCTTACGCAAAAATCTCCTAAACGGTCCAGGGACCGCAACTACGAAGCGCTGAAGCCTGATAGGAATGTCGTCCATAGTAGTCTCAGGTATATCTGCCGTGAGACGCTCTAGATCATGCTCCAACTCAGCTAGTACTTCTGCTGTCGCGTCCTGTGGGGCCGGTACCTGTGCAGCTGGATGTAGTCTATCATAAGGCCGGAGGTTGGCTGGACGCTGTGGACCAACATCTGCATTTTGAAAAAGTTTACTATTAGTTTTGAGGCGATATATATAAAAAAATACAAAAAATACATAATTAGAAAACTTGTGAAAATAAAAAGTACCTCTGTCATCCCATTGTTCTCCCTGTGGAAGAACCATGTCCGGATCACCTCTGAAATCCATTCCGGCATACGGAAAGTCCTGTATCACAAAAAGCTGGACCTCTAACCATTCAAAATAACTATCTGAGAATCAAACTACTGTCGCGCCCTCGTCAGGATGCCGGGCCATCACCGCAACCCATCGTATCAGCTTTGGCTGCTGAGGACCCAAGATATCAACAGTGAGTTGCTGAGGGATCAGCATTGGAATTCTCTCCAAGGCAAAGCTCACGACTATAGGCCCATATCCAAAAGTCTTTAGTCGTCCGTTCTTTGCCTTGGTCAGTTGGCTCTTCATATGAGCCGACACAGCTTCACACCAGTTGAAAATGGTGCCTTGGTAACAGTCAATTGCCATCCGCATTTGGGATCCGGAAGCAATGTGTAAAGCGGCCGCGCCGCAAATTCTGGTAACCGTGAACGCTATGACTTTGAGTTCCGGTAGAGTGATGTGTTTTATCTCTATGCCTTTTGAATGGTGAGCCCCAGGTGTGCACCAATTCTCGCGGAGACTATCAAGGGATTGGCCACCCGGCCTAGTCCCCGCAAGACTGAGTTGCTCACCTCTGTTTGGCAAGCCAGTGAGAAAGTATACATCCGAGGGCTCTATCTCGAGCTGGTGCCCTCCTATGTAAAAGCATTGTTCTTGTACGTTCCATCGCTCAACCAGCCATTCCAAGAATCTTACCTGGCCCCTCATGCCCGGTATGGTCCAATATTTGTATAATCTGCATGCTCTTAGGGCATCCAGGGAAGGTTGATGATTTATTGCAGCTTCATCTTCCTCTACATGCTCTCTTTCTCTCCAGTCTAACATGATTAATGCCCTGCATATCAAAAATAGCAATTAGAAATTAATTTGGGAATTTTTGGTGGTTTTTTGAGAGAGTTGGGGTTTTGAAATGCGCGTTTCTCGGAGGACGCACCCCGGCTTTGTAGCACAGGGCGCCCGGACGCAGCTGGCCTGAAGGCGGGATGCGCCTTCCGACCGTTTTCCCGTATGAGAAAAAGTCGGGGGACGCAGGTCACCCGAAGGGCACCTGCGTCCGCCGAGAGGCGCATTCCAAAACCAAAACCCCCCCAAAAAATGAAACTAAAACCTAAAAATTGATTCTAAACGGATAGAAATGCAGAGTAGGATGTGTAAAATACCTGGATGAGACGGCGTTCGATTCCAACGGTCAGATTTTCCGCAGCGACCACGGGAAGTTTCTTGTCAAAAGCTCCTTTTTCAACCTCAACAGTGAAACGGTAAAAATGACATGGTAAAAGGTCTTTTTATAGGTTTTTTGGATGAATTAGTTCATTTTTTACCATGAAAAGTCGTTTTTCGATGTATTTTTGCCTATTTTAAACAGGTATGAGTAATGTGTCGCTTTTGTGCAGGACAAAGGGATTTCGAGGGAAATTGTAATTTTTCACAAACAAAAATATCAGAGTCATCTTTTAAGCCCTTTTCTGACTCCTAAAACATGAAAAGATCGCCGAGTGTTTCTTTTTCACTCGTTAAAACGGAATTAAAAGACGGTCCCCTTTTAGCTCTTTTCTGACCGCAAAATCAGGAAAAGATTGCCGGGTTTTTGTCGTTTCGAACTCGATAAGGAAATAAAACGACGTGTCCTTGATCGCTTTTTACTTTTCAGGTTAACGACACTAATATGAAAGTACTCCTTGGTCGCAAGATCAAGCAGTTCCCCCAGGTATTATTTTATACTTTTTCGGGCTTGAGGGACACAAATATACGAAAAAGTTCAACATGGAGTCTCCTTTAGTTTTTTCAGACTCTCTAAAATTGAAAAACGCCGAGTTTCTCCTATACTGGGCTCGTTAAACTTTTACAGTAGAGGACCTGTTCAATTACAAACAGGAACGAACCACTCCTTCCTAGGGTTCGAATTTAAACTAGGTTGGACTCGTCCGAAGGATGAGCTTATAATCAAGCATATGTTATCCTCCTCAAGCTTGTTAAAAATAAAGAGGTACTTGCCAGAAATGGTGGGGGAAAAGAGAGAAGAATGAACCTGTTTGTCACCTTTAGTCTCAGAAGAAACTTTATTACCACTCTTGAACACGACACTTTTCATTCACCTGGGTTGGGAAATCTTTTACCTCACGGTTGACCAAACCACTTTGAAAGTCTTTAACCGGGTTCCAGGGATTAACTTTGAGTATTCGTCACCAAGCCATCTGTCGTGTCGTTATGTGTTCAAGAGGTCTGCAAGCAAAAACTTTCATCTGCAAAATACTTGTCATCCATTTGACCATCCCTGAGTCAGTTCTTACAGCAACATTTCTTCAACTTGAACAATGATTTCGTGTTGCGGGCTTGCCCGTAACGGGTCACTTTCTATCGACATCGACACATTATCTAGAAAGATGACTTAGGAATCGACAGTACCTTGAAGTCTGCATGCATCAATGGCAGGTTTCTCGCCTTTGACGTCAGTTTACATCATTGACTTTCGATCAAAGGATTCCGTGAAGTGTTCGACATCAAAACATCTATTCACATTTCACGGGTTGTACTTGGTACTTTGAGGACCATTGACATTACTGGTGGTTTCTCTCACGCTTGTTAACAGTTCACATCATTGACTGGTAATCAAGTGGTTTCTAACATGTTCGACATCGAATCATTTAATCACATGCTTAGAATCGTACCAATTCGGGAAGTAGAAGTGAAGACCCTGGATCTAGTTTCTACCATCCAGGCTGCGAGGAGTTTTGTATTCATTATCTATGTAGACTAATCATAAACAGATGGCTGCGTCCATACTGTGTCTACAAAAGTCTATAAAAATGATGTACTGCAAGATCATTCCTGTATCAGAATAGTTAGTCCATTAGTTAAAGTTTTGAATCTGAGTATGGGAATGCCTACCTCAGTGATGATATAATCTTATCCATGTATTTTGTGTTGAAAATTGCAGGTTCCAACCAGGCCATCCACAAGGCAATCCTTGAAATGATAAAGCGCTTCACCCTTCCTAGAATTACAAAACCCTATTCTATTCCAGGCTTCGCACTTTAGGGGGCAATCTGTTACACTAAAAAATGTCACCTTGACTACTTACAGTTAGTATGACTCAAATCAACAGTCATGCTACCCTCTTAGGCAAGTCTCATGCCTCTGTTATCCATCTCAAACTCAAAGAAGAGAGAAAGTCTTGTAAAAACTATGTTTATCTCTGGGGTCGCAGGTTCTCTCTAGCCTTACCTGCGGGGACGCTGACCATGTTCACAAAATCTGCGTCCATGGACGCTCTGTATGTTAAGGGACAGGTGCGTCCCTCTGTAAAAGGCAAAATGCGCGAGTTTTATCTTGAAAAAGTTACTTGTGGTTACTTCTAGAACATTCTAGAGGTCGGTTTGATGAAATGGATGCGCCTCCAGTTGGTTCATGTATCTCTATTAAGGGGGAACTTATCCCATCAATAAGGGAGCTATCCCACCCATAGAGGGGGATGATCCCATTGATAGTGGACCTGAATAACCTCTTTACAGCACTATAAATAAAGGCATTGAGCCAGAAGGAGAGGAGGTTGGAGCTATACATTTTCTTTGGGTAAATGCTGCAGGATTTAGGTCTTCCATTAGAGCCTTTGTGAGGAGAGATTGTCTTTACTTGATTCTACTTGGAAGAGGGTGAGCTTTGTCAAAGTAGAGGAAAACCCTTGATGGACCCTGGGAGGAACTTGCACAACACCAAGGCCAGGTTGTAAGAGTTTCTTTGTTTCGTTATTAATACAAACTGGTTTATTTTTCTCAATAGCTTATGTTAATGAGTTATTTCATGTGTTCCTTGGTCTGCATGTTGAATATATGTTTTATTATATGAAATGCAAGTGCTTGGTAATTGTTTGATTGTTTGTGGTTGCAGGAATTGACTTGAAGGAGGAGCTCATCCGGATCGTCAAGAACGGACTTCAACAACAGCGTTTTGGAATAAGGTAAGCCTAAACACTTGTCGTTTTCATGTTGTAAAAGGTGTATTTAGAGAAAGATCACTCCATTTTGTCTTGTTTGTCATTAGAATGTCTTAGACTTCTAGGAAGGTCAGTCGTGTCCGCACCCTTGACAGATTCCGTGTGACAACATCCCCGCATTGTTGCTTTACTACACAGAGCGGTACCGCACCTGGTTATACCGGATGCCTGCGGACCCTGTCAAATTTTTTAAAAAACCTAAAATCTTTTCATCCAGTTAAACTTAGGATTTGTTTATGTTTTTTAGCCTCTACCCAGATCTGCATGTGTCTTGTCAGAAACTTCTTGTAGGTGAATTCCATTGGCATTTAGGTTTTAGGTTATTTTCTAGAATTTTTGTGTGCCTGGCTTGATTTTCGTTTGGTCTTTGTGGTAACTCAGAGTTTAGAAGCCTAAGAAACCTCAGATTACCCCAGTTTTTGCTAGTCTTCTTAATGAGTCTGACCAATTTGTAAAATCTGCCTTTGGTGAGGAATACATCTCGTTTTCTCTTTGCAAAATTTTGAAAGAACTTGTTTGAGTTTTGAATTTCATTTTTAAAAAAGAAAACATAAGATGGGTGTTTTTTGATTAATTTGTTATTCTGAACGAATTAGTCTTTAGTTTGCTTAATAACTAAGTAAAACGTCCTCAAAAAGGAATTTTGTAAGCTTTTACTTCAATTAGTTTTTTAAAAGTTATAGATCTCAAGATTGGATTTTTAATAATTTTGAGTGTTTACTAGAAATTTTAGAATCTCTTTTGGAAAAAAATTGTTTTTGTAGTGTTTGAGTGTTGAAAAGAAACGGATATTTTTCGTGAGCATAATTAGTGGTCTCATTTTTGGGTTTATTGAAAAAGACAGAAAAGCTTTTCGTTTCATTTGTTTGTTAAGGAAAGATTTGTTTTTCAAGCAATTGCATTCTCAACTCTTTCTTTAGCTAGAATTTCATTGAAGAAAAATGATTGTTTATCATCTTAGGTGCATTTTTAGTGTTTTGGAGTCGAGTCTTCACACCATAAAGTTTCATCTCCACACCTTTTGACTTAATAAAAAACCAATAAAAATAACGCTTAAAGTAAAATTTATCTAGCAATATTTTTATTTCTAGGGCTCTTTATCACCAACATAGCTTAGGCTAGTATCTTGGAGTAGGGAGTAATTAACTCTCCAAGATAGTTAAAACAAACAAGTAGCTATATCTTGCGGTAGGAGATAAATTCCAATTGTTACATCTATGCTCTGGGAAGCTCCTCTTAGAGGATTCAAGCACGAGATCATATCCGAACCAGTGAGGTAATCAATCCTTCCTCATTGGGAACAATAGAAGATATACACGTATTAAAAACGGTAAACCTCAGATTAACCATTGTCGAGGAGCCTGGGGTCACTTGTTGGTAAACCTTGGATTATACCAATTCGGTCCTGTTGTGCAGAACCCAGTCTATCAGTATCAACCATACCCTGGATATACTTATCAGCAACCTCAACAACCCCAGTACGGTCTGGTTAATCCTGGTTTTCCGGGAGGATATAATATCCCAAATGCAATTCCAATTCCAAGTTATCTTGGATATCCTCCTCCTGGGGCTGGTCTTATGACCCAGGGTTTTCGAGACCCTAATCATCAGTTACCGTTCATTGCAACTTTGGACTTGCCTGATTTGTCACGCCTTACGAACAATCCGATTAATTATCTTCTGTTTTGGCCACTAATGCTGAATAAGTTGCCCAGTGATATCCCAAAGTTTGAAGGTAAATCGAGAGAGGATTCGTCAAACCATGTGATGACTTATCACCTCTGGTGTGCATCTAACTCCATTACAGATGATTCAATTCGTTTACGTCTTTTTCAACGCACTCTGATTGGTCTTGCGGCCAAGTGGTACATTGAGTTACCACGAGCCACTTTTTATAATTTTACTCAGCTAGCTACTTCATTCTTAACTCATTTTTAGTTGCTTATCAGATATGACAATGGCATGGAATTATTAACTTCATTAAAACAGTCAATATACACTTACATTTCAGATCACATTCATGAATGGAGACGTCGACGACATTTAGTGAAAGTTTTTATTCTGGATCAAATCTTAGCAGAATGGTTTGTTAAATCATTATTACCGAAAATCAGTGAGGATGTAGCTAAGGCAGGAGTTGTTACTGAAGAGCAATTAATTGCTCAATCTCAATACCTTGACCTCGTTTATACACAGTCGGGTACTTTACATGAGAAAGTCCCCGACCTTCTGAAACAAAATCAAATAACTGCAGCTCCTTCAGGATCTCATGCCGCTGACAGTATGATTGGTTCAGCTAACACCAAAAGTAAGAAGAAGTCTTCAAAGAAATCTTCTCCTATCATAACTTTACCAGATTCCTCGACAGGAGACTCTTCCGCTGAAATTCCTGCTGATATTCATGTCGTAGAATCATCTACGGCCAAATCAAAATCCTGCGGTAAAAAGAAGGGCAAGAAGAAAAATAAGAAAAATTCAAAAGAGAAATCAAATAAAATGGAATCTACTGATGATAAACGTAAACCTCATTATCCTTGTCTCATTTGTGATGAAGAGCATTTTAGAAGAGACTACCCTCATCGCGCTGAGGTTGTGAAAATCGTCAAAGGTTCTCAAACGCCTGCTGTCTTGAAGGATCCTTTTCCTAGTCAAGACAGTAAGATGATTGGTTCTTCCACAAATGCCTCAGAAGAACCCATAATGATGATGTCCCATGTTATGATTGCGACACAATCACAAGATTATGGAAGTAAAAGTCCTGTTGGTGGTAAGGAAGTGGAATATTCTAATTTGAACCCATCAACTTCAACTCCTGGTTCTGATCCACTACAGATCGAGAAACCTAACCCAAACTTAGTAATCAAACCGCCTGCTAAGGGTATACTTTGAAAGTCAGCTTTCAATCCACATGCGAGAGCTGCTCAGAACTATAACATTGTTGAAGATTTAGCTATTTCACCTTTAGCAATGTTGGCTTTGGAGGTGCTGCAATCATGTCCAGCACAGCGTAAATTGCTATTGTCGGCTATAGGAGCTGTTGATATTCAGGACTCAAACCTTATAATCTTCGATTTATAAAATAGTACACCTCGCTTACCTCATCAAATGGCTTTCCAGATTCTAGTGTTAGTCAAAAACAGACCTTTCTTTAGGACTGTGATTGATGAGGGAGATTCAACGTGTATTATGTTGATCCAGTGTTGGAGATCGCTTGGTTCTCCTACACTCGGTCAATCCCCGACGATTCTAAAGGCTTTTGATGGCCGTGGGTTCCATCCTTTTCGCATTCTATAGGATTTACCTATAGGGGTTGAAGGAAAAATAGTTAATCTAGATGTGGAAGTGGTTGATGCCCCTCTAGATTACAACCTTCTCTTGGGTCGTAGTTGGTCTTACGCTATGACGGCTGTTGTTTCATTGGTCTTTCGGCTTATAAACTTTCCTCATAATTGAAAGATCGTAACTATAGACCAGCTAACTTACTATTCATCTGACCCAGCCTCTTTCGAAAGTATCCAACATGTCGGTAAAACAGCTATCCCTTATAAGGATGTTGGAGTAGGATTAGTTAAAGATTCTGGTTTACTAGGAACTTTTTCCTTTCCTCCTCCTAACGTATCGCCTTCTACTGCAACCATTCATATGATTTCATCAGACACCATTGTTTATGATGATCCTTGGATCGTACCTTCCGAATCTGAGATGGATTCATTTGGTGATGCTATGCCTTTGAGTCCCTATGAAATTGCGTATCAGGCTGTACAATCGTTTTCCGACCCTCGTTCAACTGAAATTGATCTAATGAATGTGGTCCATGGAGAATCACTTTCAACATCAAACGCAGATTCAACAAATTTTTCTGAACTTGTGCATACTGATGAGCAGATTCGTGAAATTTTGTCTGTTGATGACTTACCATGGGAAGATCTTCATCATAGATCTTCGTTCTTACCTAAGATTGATAATTTTGAAAATGATTTTTCATCTATTTTTTACTACTGATTTTGTCAAAGAACCTCAGAATCCATTGCAAAATCCTGATTCTGAATTAAATTTGGGCAATATTTCTCGAACGGTTCCTATTGACATTTCAATTAAACCTGGAATTGTTGAAAACATTCATATAGGTGCCTCCTATACAGAAAATGAACTTCAAACATATAGGGCCCTATTTCAAGAATTCTGCGACGTGTTTGCCTGGTCATATGAAGAAATTCCAGGAATTGATCCAGCAATTGTTGTTCATGAAATTAAAACTTACCCGGATGCTAAACCCGTCCGGCAATGTTTGCGTCAGATCCACCCGCGAAACATTGCTGCTATTAAAGCAAAAGTTGAAAAATTACTTAAAGCATGTTTCATTTATCCAATTCCCTTAATGGATTGGGTATCAAATATTGTTCCTGTTAACAAAAAGCAAGGAACGATAAGAATATGTATCGATTATAGGGATATTAATCGAGCTTGTCCAAAAGACAATTATCCAACTCCCTATATCGATCAAATCATTGATGATTGTACCGACAGTGAAATTTTCTCCTTTATGGATGGTTTTTCAGGTTACAATCAAATCAACATTCTACCTGCTGATCAACCAAAAACGGCTTTCATTTGTCCATGGGGGACATTTTCTTATTGCAAATTACCTTTTGGGTTGAAAAATGCCGGAGCAACTTTTCAAAGAGCTATGTCTTATGCGTTTCATGACATCAAGCACATTGTGCAACCTTATCTCGATGATTTACCTGCCCATTCATTACGTAGAGCCGATCATCTCACTCATTTACGAGCAATCTTTATGAGATGTAGGCATTATCGAATTAGGTTGAATCCACACAAATGTGTTTTCTGTATAGAAATGGGTTGTTTACTAGGATTTGTTGTTTCGAAAGCCTACATTCGTGTCGATCCCTCGAAGGTTCAAGCTATTGTCAAATTGCTTCCTCCTTCGACTCTTCACCAACTCCAAAGTTTGAAAGGGAAAGCAAATTTTTTACATCGATTCATTCCTAGCTACGCTGAGATAACAAAGGGTTTTACCGGGTTGTTGAAACAGAATACTCCATTCTTTTGGGATGAGATAGCTGACAAATCTTTTGATGCACTTAAACACGCGTTGACCCATGCACCGTTATTGCATCCTCCCAACTACAACCAATATTACTTCTTGTATCTCGCCGCCTCTCATTCCACCATCGGAATGGTGTTAGTTCAGGAAGATGAACCCGGTAGTGAACATGTGATTTATTACCTTAGTCGAACTTTGAATCTGACTAAGCTAAAATATTCGCATGTGGAGAAATTGGCCTTGGCAATTGTTCAAGCTATCTAAAGATTTTTTCATTACATCTTACTACACAAAACTACTGTAATTTCAGACTGTAACCCTATGATCTATATTTCGACCAAACAATTGCCAGGGGGAAAGTATTTCAAATGGATTGTTATCCTGCAGGAATTTGACTTGGAGTTTGAAAAATATAAGTCAAAGAAATCTTTAGTTTTTGCAGAGTTGATGTGTGACTTCCCGCGTGCTGATACTGAAACTGTGGCAGAGGAGCCCATTGCAGATGAATTCTTGTTTCTTATCACCACTCTTGATCCATGGTATGGAGATATCATTGTTTATCTCCAAACCCAATATTTTCAGCCTGAAATTTCACGATCTCAGCGAGAGAAAATACGTTTCCAATCCCGACCATACAAGATTATTGGAGATACACTCTATCATCGTGGGGTGGACTCTGTTTTCCGATGTTCTTTAACTCATGAGGAAGCTGAAAAGGTTTTAAATGACTGTCACTCTTGAGCGTGTGGTGGTCATATGTCTAGGTATGCCACAGTCCAAAAGATATTGCGCGCTGGCTATTTCTGGTCGTCTTTGTTTAAAGATTGTATTGACGCTGTCCGAAAATGCCACAATTGTCAAATTTTTGATCGAAAGATGTGTGCTCCACCTGCTCCTCTCCACCCTATAATTGCTGTCGGACCTTTTGCAAAGTGGGGTATCGACTTTATTACATGTAACCCTCACTCAGCCGGGAGGCATGCGTATATCATCCTTGCGGTAGATTATTTTACCAAGTGGGCCGAGGCAAGGCCTACATTTTCGGCAAACAGAAAAACTACTGCGATTTTCGTTTTCAATCATATAATTACTAGGTTTGGTGTTCCACAAGTGATTATCACTGATCATGGGCGTCATTTTCGAAACATCATGATGACTGAACTAACAGATCAACTTGGCCTACGTCACGATAGTTCTACTCCATAGTACCCACAGGCTAATGGGCTGGTTGAAGCCATCAACAAAGTTCTAGTAATTATGATCCGACGAATCATTGGGATTCATAGGTCAAATTCGCATAACATGTTATTTTTAGCGCTTTGGGCATATTGAACCTCAGTAAAAACATCAACTGGTTTCACTCCTTTCCAACTAGTTTACGGTTTGGAAGCTATGTTACCCATTGAATGCGAAATCTCGTCTTTGCAAATAGCCATAGAGTTACTTCCAGCCACTTCCGAAGAGAAGAAACGTTTGTTGTACTTGGCTCAGCTAGATGAGAATCGACGTGATGTTGCACTAGCAATCAAAACTCATGCTAAACATATTAAAGCTCAGTACGATCGAAATGTTACACCTCGTAATTTTTCGGAAGGAGACCTAGTCTTACCATACGATCAAGCAAATGATAAGCTAGGCGCTAGAAATTCGTACCTATGTGGCATGGTCCTTATGTTGTTAAGCGAAAGATGGCAAAAGGGGCCTATGAATTGGTAGAATTTGACAGTGTCTCTTTAGGTAAGCCCAGAAATGGTCTTTACCTGAAGAGATATTATGCTTAATCTAGGTGTGGAGATTTTAGTTAGATTAGTTTTCTTTCTAGCTGGTGTGTTTTAGAAAAGTGTGCTTAGTTTAGAGAGTGTTTTTGTCATTATTCTTGCTTATCTTGATTTTACTCTTGATATTGCAGATGTCGACGTCTCTTCAAACATACATTGGTTTTGCTAATGGTGCTTGTCGTAATACACGGAACCTTTCTTCCGCAGCTTGGGTTATCTATTCACCCTATGATGAGTTGGTATCTATGCATGGGGTAAGCCTCGGTCAAACAATGAACAACATTGCAGAGTATAGTGCAGTGATTGAGTTATTATCTGAATCCATTTCATTTGGGATTCGGAGTTTGATTGTAAGGTTAGATTCTGAAATCGTTGTATTGCAGCTTAATAGAGTTTATGCCATTATAAATCCATAGTTGTTGAGATTATTTTTGAGAGTTCATTTCTTGGAATGTGAATTTGACTATATTGAATATCAGCATATTCCAAGATATTTAAATACATTAGCAGATGCAATTGCTTCTCGAATGTTAAGTAGACATTTGCAATAATCAAACAATAAATTTAAAAACATTCCATAACATGTTTTACAAGATAACCAGTAATAGTGATATAGCATAGCATAGAAGTGTGTCAAATATACATCGTCTTCGATCATAGGTTGAAAAACACCTTATGATCGGCAAAAATGATAGTACAAAAAGCAAAAATGTCATATGAGTCTACAAAAGGTGATCATCCTATCATTGGTGATGATCACGATAAGAAACCACTGCTCAGGCCACCCTACAAAGGAACCTCCTGAAAGGTCTCAGGACCCCAATCACATAGCGCTATAACCTAAGAGGAATGTCATCTATGCTAGTCTCTAGAATGTCTACTGTCAAATGCTCTAGATGGTTTTCCAATTCGGCCAGGGTCTCTGTAGACTCATCCCATGGGGCTGGTACTGCTGCAGCTGCGTGTTTCCTCTCATAGGGTCGGAGAGTGGCTAGTTGCGTGGACCCACATCTGCATTTGAAACTTTTTACTATCAGTTTTGGGACGATTTAAAAACAAAAAATAAAATAAAATTAGAAAATGTTGAAAATGATTTTACCTGAGTCATCCCATTGCTCTCATGGTGGAAGAGCCATGTCTGAGTCACCACGATAATCCATCCGAGCATAAGGAAAATCCTGAATCACAAAAACTTGGTTCTCCAACCAATGAAAATACTCAGGAGGAAATTGAACAACCTCTGAACCCTCCTCAGGATGACGGGCCATAACTGCAACCCAACACATCAGTTTGGGCTCTCGGGGAAGTCCAGCTCCAACAGAAAGATGTTATGGGACCAACATCGGGACCATCTCTAGACCAAAGCTCACAACTAAGAAACCATATCCAAAGTTTTCTAGTTGTCCGTTCTTTGCTCTAGTCAGTTGGCCTTTTACATTAGCCAACACAACTTCGCACCAGTTGAAGACAGTGCCTCGATAACGGTCTACTGCCATCCACATTTGGGATCCGGTGGCCATATGCAGTGCTGCGCATAGAGTCTGGTGAAAGTAAATGCAATCACCTTGAGTTCAGGATGGGAGATGGTTTTGATATCAATCCATTTGTCCTTGGTTTTGTCGTTACAAAACTCTACCTAGCCTAGTCCCGAATAGAGTCAAATGTTCACCTCTCCTAGGCAAACCAGTCAAAAAGTAAATGTCCTCTAGCTCCATTTTTAGCTGGTGGCCACCAATAATGAAACACTGGTCCTGTATATTCCACATGTCCACCAGCCACTGAAATAAGTCTACATGCCAAGTATGGCCGAGAATTTAAATAACCCACATGCCTTCAATGCATCTATCGAAGGTTGATAATTAATTGTGGTGAGGTCCACATCTTCGTGCTCTCCTTCCCGCCAACTAAGCATGGTGTATATCCTACATTGAAAGAAAAGGCAAATTAAAACATTTTAAATCAAATTTTTTGGGCGGAAATTGAAGAATTTGAAATTGTAAAACCTATGTCGCGAGGACCGCACTCTCCAGTTAGAGACAGTGTGTAGGTCTCCACTCTACCCAAACAACAGGTGTAGGCCCCTGGCTCCTTCCTGTGTAGGAAAAAGTTGGGGTCCACAGGTTTTCACATGCTATGTCTCCGGACCCACACAAGCCATCTTTTAAACAAAATTCTTCCTAAAAATCAAAATAGAAACCTAAAAACAAAATTCAAATGGTTGAAATGCAAGATTAAAGTGATGTAGATTACCTAGAGGTGACGATTTTCAATTACAACGAACGGATTTTCTGCAATCTTCACGGGAAGTTTCTTACCCAAAAGCTCTCTTTTCTCACTCTAAAGTCAAACGATAAAAATGAATTTACAAAAGCCTTTTTTATAAGCTTTTTTGAATAAATGAATTTTTAATTTGTTTATTTTTCACTTTGAAGAGGTAACTTTTTGATGCATTTTTATTTATTTTAAAATAGGTATGAGTAATGTTTGAGTTTTTGTGCAGAATATCAGATTTTTCAGGCAAAATTGATCATTTTCAACAAAAAACATTAGAGTCATATTTAAGCTCTTTTCTGACTCCTAAAATATGAAAAGATTGCTGAGTTTTCTTTTTAAGCTCGCTAAAATGGAATTAAAAAGACGGTCCACTTATAGCTCTTTTCTGACCACATAAACATGAAAAGATTGCTGGATTTTTGCCATTTCAAATTCGAAATTGGTTATAAAACAATGTGTCGTTGATCGCTTTTTTACTTTTTCAGATCAGAGACACTAATTATGAAAACTACTCCTTGATCATAATGGTCAAGCGGTTCTCTCAAGTATTATTTTATACTTTTTCGGGCTTGGGAGACACAAATTTATGAAAAAGGACAACCATGGAGTTTTCTTAAGTTTTTCTTCTGACTCCCTAAAATTGAAAAACGCCGAGTTTCTCCTATACTGGACTCGTTAAAATTTAATAGTAAAGGACCTGTTCAATTACAAACAGGAATGGACCACTCCTTCTTAGGGTTGGAATTTAAACTAAGTTGGGCTCATCCGAAGGATGAGATTATAACCAAGCAAATGTTATCCTCCTCAAGCTTGTCAAAAATAAAGAGGTACTTTCCAGAAATGGTGGGGGAAAAGAGAGAAAAATGAACCTGTTTGTTATACTTTGTGTCTCAGAAAAGCATTTTTCCACTCTTGAACATGACACTTTTTTTTCACCTAGGTTGGGAAATCCTTTGCCTAACAGTTAATCTAACCATATTGGAAGTCTTCAACCAGTTTCTAGGTATTAGCTTTGGGTCAATTGTCACCAAACCATCTGCAGTGTCGTTATGTGTTCAAGAGGTCAGTGCAAATAAACCATTCATCTGCAAAATATCTATCATCCATCTTGGCCATCCTTGAGTCAGTCCTTTCAAATTATATTTCTTCAAACTTGATCTATGATTTCGTGTTGTGGGCTTGCCTACGACAGATCGCTTTCTATCAACTTCAACTCATTATCTAGAAATATGATCTAGAAATCGTCAGTACCTTGGAATCTGCATGCCTCAATGGCAGGTTTCTCACCTTCGACGATAGGTTGCATCATTGACCTTCGATCAAAGGATTCCATGACATGTTCGACATCAACTCATCTATTCACATTTCATGGATTGTACTGAGTACTTTGAGAGCCATTGACGTTACTGGTGGTTTCTCTCACACTTGTTAACAGTTTACATCATTGACTTGTAATCAAGTGGTTTCTACCATGTTCAATTTCGACACATTCATTCACATGGATAGAATCGTACTATTTCGGGAAGTAGAAACCAAGACCCTGGATCTAGTTTCCACCATCCAGGCTGCAAGGAATATTGTTATTCATTATACAATGGACTATTCATAAAAAGATGGTTGCACCCATACTATGTCTACATATGTCTATACGTGTGATGTATTACAAGATCATTCCTATATCAGAGTATTTTAGTTAGTTTTCTAGTTAGTTTTGATCTGAGTATGGGAATGCCTACCTCAGCGATGATATGATCACATATATATATTTTGTATTGAATGTTTTTACAGGTTCCAACCAAGCTCTCCACAAGATGATCCTCGAAATGATAAATTAATTCACTCTTCTTAGATGACAAATACTATCTATTACAGACTTCGCACTTTAGGGGGCAATCTATTGCACAAAATATTGTCACCATGACATTCTGCAATCAATGTGAGTCTATCACCACTCATACTTTCCTCCTATCCAAGTCTTAAACCTCAACTCTTCATGTCAAGCCTTGAAAAATGAGAGAAAGTCCTTGAAAATCTTTAAAACTCTGGTTCCGCACTTTCTCTTAGCATTATCTATGGTCCCGCACCCCCTGGTCATGTTCCCTGCGGACCTGCCTGCTCTGTCTCTAAAGGAAAGGGTGTGGACCCCTGTAAAAGTCAAAAAGGTGCAAGTTTATTCTTAAAAACTCACTTTGGGTTAATTATGGACGCTTCTAGAAGGAATCTTGAGGTGGCAAGTTCGCTCCTAGGTGGTTCATGCATCCCATAACTAAAGGAGCTAACCTCTTGATGTGAGGAGCTTATCCCTTTGAAGGAGGACTTTATCCCTTTGAAGGTGGACCTGGTAACTTCCTTCCTTTGTACTATAAAATGAGGCATTGGGCTGGTTACTAAGGAGGTTGAAAGCTGAATATTTTTTAGGGTAAATGTTGTTGGAATTTAGACTTCCTAATTGAGCTTGAGAGGAGAGATTACATACCTTTTGATCTCTTTGGGGAGAGTGTGAAGCTTGTCAAAGTAGAGGAGATTCTTGCTGGACCCTGGGAGGAGCTTATACAACATCAAGGCACCAAGGTTGTAAAGTTCTTCTTTGTTTAAAGTTAATACAATCAAGTTCATTTTTCTCAATAAGCTGTCTTCTATGGTTTATTTCATGAATTCCTTGATCATCATGATAAACATGATTTATTATATTGGCTATGCAGGTGTTATTTGATGTGTGCTTGTTTGTGTTTGCAAGTTCTTAAAAGGAATCTCATTTGGACGATTGAAGCGTGGCTGTCACAAACTAGCATTGGACTTGAGGTAGGGTATAAAACATCTCTTGGTTTTTATTTATAAATCACATTATTTAGAGAAAGATAGAATTTGCTTGTTTTGCTTGTAGCTAGATATATGTAGATACTAGGGAGATCGGTCTTGTCCGCAAGAACGATTTATCCAGCCGACAGAACTGCTGCAACAGTTCAAGCAGCAAAAACAATGGGCATTGGGTGCTATTCAAACGAGTCTGTGCAAGCTGTAGATCCACCCCTCACACATGCAGACTAGTGTGGCACCCACCAGCGTGGCAATTGGTGCCTCAAAAGCTGCAAAGATGTTACGTGATCGGGACCCCCAAGGCATAGTGTTGTTAGACAAAGCATTGATGACGACAAATAACATTGACGGACTCACTGTCAGTGCCCTCAAGGGCGTGGGACTTAATCTGGCAACACTTCCTAGCGAAGTGCTTTACCTTTTATAGGATGGTGTGATCATTGAGCTTCAAGCCCATGATCACTGTACCTTGTGTTAGCGCTGAAATCTGCCTCAGGCTGAGAAAGGCAAAACTCAAGGCCACATCAAACCACACTCAGCCTTGTAGCTAGCCCTACGAGGACAGGAGAGGGCTCTCTCTGGGTCTATCTCGGCAAAAGGTCTTCAAAGGGGCTGAGATGACCTATAGTGAATGCTGATCTTAGGCTAGTAAATAGATATAAATGAGGTATTTAATAAATGACGCGGCTTTCTGGACTGTATGGGATCAAGAACAGCGTGAGCAGGGAAATTAAATGAAAGATGCAGATTATTACATAAGGCAAGATAGGCAAAAGCTTAAACATTCAATTTGAATTTATATGGAATGTGAAGAATGTTTGAGAATGCTGAAAAGGGCATGGATTCATGAATCCTTTTCAGACGGAGGAAAACATAGAACTTGAATACTTTCCCAAGGCAGAGCAGCAAGCTGAATCCTGCCCTTCACACTTAAAAGTATTCAACATGCAATGATTATGAATGAAACAATAAACATCACAAGAAACATATGAAAACAGAGAAAAACATAATGCTAAGTTGTTACCACAAGGATCTTATCAAACAGAGCTGCAAACATTCAATTAAATCTCTGTCAATTGTACAATAAAACTTTGTATTTCTCCTCACACCTCTGCCAGAACTCTCCCCTTTTTAAATGATTTTCAATACATTAAATAAAACTCAGCTAGGAGAAAACAGATCGACCCAAAACAAGGGCGTTGTTTCAACTAAAATGATGAAAATAGGAAAGGTATGCTCTAAAAAGGAGCAGCATTACATTTGTTTATGGATAGCCAATTAAAAGACAGAATCTGGAGCGTAGACCATCTGAAATGCAACTGAGGTCAAAAATAAGCAAATCGACCCTATTTCTCTACTTATGGTTGGCATTCTGCGTTTAATTTGGGTTTGACTGTCTATTCACTTCCGTTACCATTGAATAAAAACCAATTCTTAATAAAAATGGTTTAAATCGAGATAACGACGCATGTTCGATAGAAGTTTAGCTTCTCCAAGTAATCGCATATTATGGCCCCTCCTAACTCAGCAACTTTAATTTTACTTCACATTGCTGAGATCGTTGGAAGTTCAACAATCTTTTCAACAATAGACATATCTTGTGGAATAACTGAAGCGACAACTGTATAATTTCTATCCCATCCATCATGATTTGCAAAACTGATGAAGAAAACAGGCCCACCATCAATCCAAGCTACCGAACCTCTCTTGATACTTGGACAAGCTTCCTTAGGCACCTCTACAAAATCTGCACCTCGAGTTTCAAGTGTGCCCTGCAACAAGGCATACGGTAGACCAGGTGGACACTGAAAAAGGCGATCTCCCATTATATCCTAGTTCTTACCTCGTTTTTCTGCTGTGACAGATGTCTTTGTTTAATTTTGGCTTTTGGTAGGTGTCGATATCTCTAAAATCGTTTCATTTCGCTTGCATTCATGGCCAAAAATGCTTCCTTTCCAATACCGTTAAAGCGCAATGTCCATGTATACGGAAATTACTTTCTTGTCATTTGAAATGGGATCAGATGTTGCACCCTTGTCCATGCAAAATAGATTTGCATGCTTCACAATCAATAATCTAGTAATTGCATTAGTACTCTGAAGCATAATCTACTATCATCAACCCAGCTGATAGAAGCGATTGAAAAATAAATTGAATGGTGGATGGAAAACATAAATTACAGTAGAATACCGAATTTAGCATCAATTACCTCGCACAACTCCTGTAACAATCACCATTGATTTGGAGAAGAACCAGAAGTACACAACAATTGCAATAATGACTAATAGTGCCAGAAAATATTTGGGTGGAGCATGAATAAAATTCACTGGATGACTGTGCAACAATTTTTTGCTCAGATTTTCTTCTCAGAATAGTTGATTGCTTCACCTTCTCCACTATAAATTAAATACCGTTCCATCTCCTCTCACTTGTGGATTATTTGCTGCTTTCGCCCTTTTCAAAGTCAAAAGCAGATCCATTTCGGAGAGAGCCGATAAATGTTTCATTTTGAAAATTTGCAATCAAATCTGACTCTCCATCTTTGTATCTCTTCACTCCACTGTTTTGAATGTTGCAGCTTCCCTGCAAGGTTTGGCCGATGGAAATAAACCAGGAATTCCAACTTTGATACTTGTTAGAATATTTTCCCAGCTCTCTCACTTTATCAACATTACTCCATCCTCCCAATCAAGTAAAACCATTTTCAATATTTCCATTCCTCCGATCAAAGTCCATTCTCTTGGAATTTTTTGATGAAAAGGAGCGATTTGCAGGTAAAAGCAGTCTATCATCCATTACAGGAATTTTCAATTTCTGGACTAGAAACAGAGATGCTTGCTTTGCCTTCGAAATCATACAGTTGTGACCCAAAAACTGGACTTTGACGAAGTCGATCCGCCATTGATGTTTGTGCACCTTCTTGAATGTCCCTATTCAATGACACACTGTATTCACGAGTCAAAGGCCCCCTGGCCGTTTCTTGTCATAAGAATGAACATTTCCTCCTTCAGTTTGGCAATGACTTTGAGAGCATCATCGACTGCATCGCACATCAGTCTCTCCGGATACAAACTACCCACCCATTCAATCAGCGAACTTGACTTGGAACTTGAGCTCTGGGCTCCACTTTCATTTAAAACAACATTAACATATTTATTATTGAAAGCGTTGGGATATTCTCTGGTAAGAAGCATGACTCCATAATTGTAAACATCGCCTTACCTATTGGAGAAGAATTGAGCTGAAACAAATTGAATTTTTGTGGAGCGCAAATGATTTTGGCCCTAAAATTAATACGCGTAGCGCGCTCACCAAGTGCGCTGCGCGCAGCATGTGCGTGGCGCGAGTGCTATCTTGCACAGGTCGATGAAGCCCAACGCGTAGCACACGCCTTGTGCGTAGCGCGCGCATGCTATTTTGCACAGGCTGGTGAAGCCCAACGCTTAACGCGCACCTTGTGCGTAGCGCGCCCTCTCTATTGGTAGAGCGCACCTCCAGTTGAATTTTCAGCGAAAAACTTCAGTACCCAAAACTGCATCTTTCTAAGGATTCATGCCATACATAAAACTGATTGTAGAAATTGAATTGAATAATTGTTTGCAAACGATGATATATCTACAATCCTTCAAGCAACTTTAACTCAGGTTTTTCCATTAATTCCTTCATATGTCGTGTGAACTGTCGTAAAAACAGCACCTATGTATTTCCAAATACCTAGAAATAAAAATATAATGAAGATTCATTGTCATTCTTTCTCTTTTCTCCTTAATGTTTGATTCACTTTATCTTGTGACATACGCACCAAGCAGAACCATTTTCCATGTCCTCCATTCCAAACCACTAAAGAGCAGCTCCAACAATCTTCATAAAGAGTAACTCCAACATAAAGGTGATGGAACTAGGGGAATGGAGACACCGAGTGAAGATGGAGACAATGGTTTCCAAAACATAAGGATGCTTAAAATCAGTGAAGAAAAACCTTTGCAACTCATATGGTGACTGTTAACTCTTGTCTATCTGTTGCAGGGTTGCTGAAACTGGTGAAGATAATACGGTGACAGAGCTGCCTTTGAAGCTGAAACATGGCTCTCATTTGAAGAGTTGGAAAATTTGAAACATTTTGACAACTTACCTATTTATTACAAAGACACATCTGATGATTTCTTCTTCAAAATGGGGTTTTGAAGAAGAATCCATCTTGCATTGATAACCATCTTGAGATAGAAACTCACTGAACCTTCTTCTAGCCTGTAGGAATCATTTGATAATTTCGAAGACCAACGATAAAAACTTAACTCTGAAATGACTCTTTTCTCGACCACAGTAACATCAATGATTGCGAATGACGAGAAATGAACCTTGGTGAATTATACTCTGACAGAGAACTGACAAGACTGAGTCTAACATTGGCTCCAATGGGGATGGCTGCTGCCACTTTTTGGAGGTGCCAAGAACCGTAGAGCTTTCGGAGAGCAGACAGTGCCTCTATCCATTAGGCAATGGAGTCATTATTGCGAAGAAATGACACGATTAATTTATTCACTGGAAACTGACTAAAATGAGTGAAAAACTGACTCGGAAAACTTCAAACTAAACTGTAATGAAACTGGAACAAAATGCTGCCTTTTGGCTGCTTATTTATTTACAAAATTTACCCTACTTTGCTGCAAAAATAATAGATCAGGTAATACTGAAATGCCAGATCAACCATTCAAGTAAATCTGAGAAGAATGCTGCTTGAGAGTGCTTCAACCAGATCACAGATGCAATTGTTGGCAGCCCTACATGCACATAATGAGTCTGATCACGTAAAAGACAGTTTGATTTGTCAGTCAAACTGAAAAACATTTCCATGTACATCGATAGGATCGCGAAAGCCAGACTCCGTTTGCTGCCCCAACTCCGCAATACATATTTCCAGCTACACACTGTCAATGCAAACATCTGTAGGCAACTCTATTATTTCTTCTTTCGAAGGAGGAAGAGTTTCCAAGAACTTTTTAGGGTCTCGGAAATCATATGACTGGATCTGCTCATTCAAATACTGAATCTCCTTCTCAGGTTTTTCAACAATTAACTCACAGACACCAGTTTTAGCTTCAAGAGGGAACTTTGGAGATTTCAAACATTGAAGCACGACACTGAAAAATCTTTCATCAATTTCAAAATCTGCTAACTGATCTCTAATTTCTTTTACAACTTCACAAAGTGCAAGGTTTGTAACATACCCTACCATTGCATGAATGGATCAGCGAGCACTGGAATGTCTGGATTGAGTTGGAGTCGCTAAGTGAATGTCTCAACCTTCATATGTGTCTGACTGCCGTCCACCATCAACATCAGATCTGCAACCTGATTTCATGTACTGGGACAAGACAACCAACAAGTCGAATGTCACATCAATAGCAAACCATCTTCCCCAGTATGGTCGCCACTATGTTAGCACTCAAATCTGCCTCAGGCTGAGAAAGGGAAAACTTGAGGCCACATCAAACCACGCTCAGCCTCGTAGCTAGCCCTACGAGGATAGGAGAGGGCTCTCTCCGGGTCTATCTCGGCAAAAGGTCTTCAAAGGGGCTGAGATGACCTATAGTGAATGCTGATCCTAGGCCAGTAAATAGATATAAATGAGGTTTTTAATAAATGACGAGGTTTTCTGGACTGTATGGGATCAAGAACAGTGTGAGCAGGCAAATTAAATGAAAGATGCAGATTATTACATAAGGCAAGATAGGAAAAAGATTAAACATTCAATTTGAATTTATATGGAATGTGAAGAATGTTTGAGAATGTTGAAAAGGGCATGGATTCATGAATCCTTTTCAGACGGAGGAAAACATAGAACTTGAATACTTTCCCAAGGCAGAGCAGCAAGCTGAATTCTGCCCTTCACACTTAAAAGTATTCAACAGGCAATGATTATGAATGAAACAATAAACATCACAAGAAACATATGAAAACAGAGAAAAACATAATGCTAAGTTGTTACCACAGGGATCTTATGAAACAGAGCTGCAAACTTTCAATTAAATCTCTGTCAACTGTACAATAAAACTTTGTATTTCTCCTCACACCTCTGCCAGAACTCTCCCCTTTTTAAATGATTTTCAATACATTAAATAAAACTCAGCTAGGAGAAAACAGATCGACCCAAAACAAGGGCACTGTTTTAACTGAAATGATGAAAATAGGAAAGGTATGCTCTAAAAAGGAGCAGCATTACATTTGTTTATGGATGGCCAATTAAAAGACAGAATCTGGAGCGTAGACCATCTGAAATGCAACTGAGGTCAAAAATAAGCAAATCGACCCTATTTCTCTGATATGGTTGGCATTCTACGTTTAATTTAGGTTTAACTGTCTATTCACTTCTATTACCGTTGAATAAAAACCAATTCTTTAAACCAAGATAACGACACATGTTCGATAGAAGTTTAGCTTCTCCAAGTAATCACATATTATGGCCCCTCCTAACTCAACAACTTTAATTTTACTTCACATTGCTCAAATCGTTGGAAGTTCAACAATATTTTCAACAATAGACATATCTTGCGGAATAACTGAAGCGACAACTGTATATTTTCTATCCCATCCATCATGATTTGCAAAACTGATGAAGAAAACAGGCCCACCATCAATCCAAGCTACCGAACCTCTCTTGATACTTGGACAAGCTTCCTTAGGCACCTCTACAAAATCTGCACCTCGAGTTTCAAGTGTGCCCTGCAACAAGGCATACGGTAGACCAGGTGGACACTGAAAAAGGCGATCTCCCATTATATCCCAGTTCTTACCTCGTTTTTCTACTGTGACAGATGTCTCTGTTTACTTTTGGATTTTGGTAGGTGTCGATATCTCTAAAATTGTTTCATTTCGTTTGCATTCATGGCCAAAAATGCTTCCTTTCCAATACCATTAAAGCGCAATGTCCATGTATATGGAAATTACTTTCTTGTCATTTGAAATGGGATCAGATGTTGCACCCTTGTCCATGCAAAATAGATTTGCATGCTTCACAATCAATAATCTAGTAATTGCATTAGTACTTTGAAGCATAATCTACTATAATCACCCAAGATGATAGAAGCGATTGGAAAATAAATTGAATGGTGGATGGAAAACATAAATTACAGCAGAATACCGAATTTAGAATCAATTACCTCGCACAACTCCTGTAACAATCACCATTGATTTGGAGAGGAACCAGAAGTACACAACAATTGCAATAATGATTAATAGTGCCAGAAAATATTTGGGTGGAGCATGAATAAAATTCACTGGATGACTGTGCAACAATTTTTTGCTTAGATTTTCTTCTCAGAATAGTTGATTGCTTCACCTTCTCCACTATAAATGAAATACCGTTCCATCTCCTCTCGCTTGTGGATGATTTGCTGCTTTCGCCCTTTTCAAAGTCAAAAGCAGATCCATTTCGGAGAGAGCTGGTAAATGTTTCATTTTGAAAATTTGCAATCAAATCTGACTCTCCATCTTTGTATCTCTTCACTCCACTTTTTTGAATGTTGCAGCTTCCCTCCAACGTTTGGCTGATGAAAATGAACCAGGAATTCCAACTTTGATACTTTTTGGAATATTTTCCCAGCTCTTTCACTTTATCAGCATTACTCCATCCTCCCAATATGTAAAACCATTTTCAATATTTTCATTCCTGCGATCAAAGTCCACTCTCTTGGAATTTTTTGATGAAAAGGAGCGATTTGCAGGTAAAAGCAGGCTATCATCGATTATAGGAATTTTCAATTTCTGGACTAGAAACAAAGATGCTTGCTTTGCCTTCGAAATCATATAGTTGTGACCCAAAAACTGGACTTTGACGAAGTCGATCTGCCATTGATGTTTGTGCACCTTATTGAATGTCCCTGTTCAATGACACACTGTATTCACGAGTCAAAGGCCCCCTAGCCATTTCTTGTCATAAGAATGAACATTTCCTCCTTCAGTTTGGCATTGACTTTGAGAGCATCATCGACTACATCGCACATCAGTCTCTCCGGATACAAACTACCCACCCATTCAATCAACGAACTTGACTTGGAACTTGAGCTTTGGGCTTCACTTTCATTTAAACCAACATTAACATATTTATTATTGAAAGCGTTGGGAGATCTTCTGGTAAGCAGCATGACTCCATAATTGTAAACATCGCCTTACGTATTGGAGAAGAATTGAGCTGAAACAAATTGAATTTTTGTGGAGCGCAAATGATTTTGGCCCTAAAATTATATGCGTAGCGCACTCACCAAGTGCGCTACGCGCAGCATGTACGTAGCACGCGTGCTATTTTGCACAGGCCCGTGAAGCCCAACGCGTAGCGCGCGCCTTGTGCGTAGCGCGCGCCTTGTGCGTAGCGCACGCCTTGTGCGTAGCGCGCGGCTTGTGAGTAGCGGGCGCATGCTATTTTGTACAGGTCGGTGAAGCCCAATGCGTAGAGCGCGCCTTGTGCATAGCACACCCTCTATATGGGTAGCACGCACCTCCAGTTGAATTTTCAGCGAAAAACTTCAGTACCCAAAACTGCATCTTTCTAAGGATTCATGCCATACATAAAACTAGTTGTAGAAATTGAATTGAATAATTGTTTGCAAACGATGATATATCTACAATCCTTCAAGCAACTTTAACTCAGCTTTTGCCATTAATTCCTTCATATGTCGTGTGAACTGTCATAAAAACAACACCTGTGTATTTCCAAATACCTGGAAATCAAAATATAATGAGGATTCATTGTCATTCTTTCTCTTTTCTCCTTAATGTTTGATTAACTTTATCTAGTGACATATGCACCAAGCAGAACCATTTTCCATGTCCTCCATTCCAAACCACTAAAGAGCAGCTCCAACAATCTTCATAAAGCATAACTCCAACATAAAGGTGATGGAACTAGGGGAATGGAGACACCGAGTGAAGATGGAGACAACGGTTTCCAAAACATAAGGATGCTTAAAATTAGTGAAGAAAAACCTTTGCAACTCATATGGTGACTGTTAACTCTTGTCTATCTGTTGCAAGGTTGCTGAAACTGGTGAAGATAATACGGTGACAGAGCTGCCTTTGAAGCTAAAACAGGGCTCTCATTTGAAGAGTTGGAAAATTTGAAACATTTTGACAACTTACCTATTTATTACAAAGACACATATGATGATTTCTTCTTCAAAACGGGGTTTTGAAGAAGAATCCATCTCGCATTGATAACCATCTTGAGATAGAAACTCACTGAACCTTCTTCCAGCCTGTAGGAATCATTTGACAAGTTTGAAGACCAACTATAAAACCTTGACTCTGGAATGACTCTTTTCTGGACCACAGTAACATCAATGATTGCGAATGACGAGAAATGAACCTTGGTGAATTATACTCTGATAGAGGACTGACAAGACTGAGTCTAACATTGGCTCCAATGGGGATGGCAGCTGCTGCTTTTTGGAGGTGCAAGAACTGCAGAGCTTTGGGAGAGCAGACAGTGCCTCTATCCATTGGGCAATGGATTCATTATTGCGAAGAAACGACACGATTAATTTATTCACTGGAAACTGACTAAAATGAGTGAAAAACTGACTCGGAAAACTTCAAACTAAACTGTAATGAAACTGGAACAAAATGTTGCCTTTTGGCTGCTTATTTATTTACAAAATTTACCTTACTTTGCTGCAAAAATAATAAATCAGGTAATACTGAAATGCCAGATCAACCATTCAAGTAAATCTGAGAAGAATACCGCTTGAGAGTGCTTCAACCAGATCACAGATGCAATTGCTGGCAGCCCTACATGCACATAATGAGTCTGATCACGTAAAAGACAGTTTGATTTGTCAGTCAAACTGAAAAACATTTCCATGTACATCGCAATAGGATCGCGAAAGTGAGACTCCATTTGCTGCCCCAACTCCGCAATACATATTTCCAGCTGCACACTGTCAATGCAAACATCTGTAGGCAACTCTATTATTTCTTGTTTCGAAAGAGGAAGAGTTTCGAAGAACGTTTTAGGGTCTCGGAAATCATATGACTGGATCTGCTCATTCAAATACTGAATCTCCTTCTCAAGCTTTTCAACAATTAACTCACAGACACCAGTTTTAGCTTCAAGAGGGAACTTTGGAGATTTCAAACATTGAAGCACAACAATGAAAAATATTTCATCAATTTCAAAATTTGCTAACTGATCTCTAATTTCTTTACAACTTCACAAAGTGCAGGTTTTGCCACATACCCTACCATTGCATGAATGGATCAGTGAGCACTGGAATGTCTGGATCGAGTTGGAGTCGCCAGGTGAATGTCTCAGCCTTCATATGTGTCTGACTGCTGTCCACCATCAGCATTAGATCTGCAACTTGATTTCATGTACCGGGACAAGACAATCAACAAGTCGAATGTCACATCAACAACAAACCATCTTCCCCAGTATGGTCGCCACTATGTTAGCGCTCAAATCTGCCTTAGGCTCAGAAAGGAAAAAATTGAGGCCACATCAAACCACGCTCATCCTCGTAGCTAGCCCTACGAGGACAGGAGAGGGCTCTCTCCGGGTCTATCTCGGCAAAAGGTCTTCAAAGGGGCTGAGATGACCTATAATGAATGCTGATCTTAGGCTATTAAATAGATATAAATGAGGTTTTTAATAAATGACGGGGTTTTCTGGACTGTATGGGATAAACAGCGTGAACAGGGAAATTAAATGAAAGATGCAGATTATTACATAAGGCAAGATAGGCAAAAGCTTAAACATTCAATTTGAATTTATATGGAATGTGAAGAATGTTTGAGAATGCTGAAAAGGGCAAGGGTTCATGAATCCTTTTCAGGCGGAGGAAAACATATAACTTGAATACTTTCCCAAGGCAGAGCAGCAAGCTGAATCCTGCCCTTCACACATAAAAGTATTCAACAGGCAATGAATATGAATGAAAAAGAAACATATGAAAACAGAGAAAAACATAATGCTAAGTTGTTACCACAGGGATCTTATGAAACAGAGTTGCAAACTTTCAATTAAATCTCTGTCAACTGTACAATAAAACTCTGTATTTCTCCTCACACCTCTGCCAGAACTCTCCCCTTTTTAAATGATTTTCAATACATTAAATAAAACTCAGCTAGGAGAAAACAGATCGACACAAAACAAGGGCATTGTTTCAACTGAAATGATGAAAATAGGAAAGGTCTGCTCTAAAAAGGACAAGCGTTACATTTGTTTATGGATGGCCAATTAAAAGACAAAATCTGGAGTGTAGACCATCTGAAATGCAGCTGAGGTCAAAAATAAGCAAATCGACCCTTTTTCTCTGCTTATGGTTGGCATTCTACGTTTAATTTGGGTTTCACTGTCTATTCACTTCCGTTACCGTTGAATAAAAACCAATTCTTTAAATCGAGATAACGACACATGTTCGATAGAAGTTTAGCTTCTCCAAGTAATCGCATATTATGGCCCCTCCTAACTCAACAACTTTAATTTTACTTCACATTGCTCAGATTGTTGGAAGTTCAACAATATTTTCAACAATAGACATATCTTGCGGAATAACTGAAGCGACAACTGTATATTTTCTATCCCATCCATCATGATTTGCAAAACTGATGAAGAAAACAGGCCCACCATCAATCCAAGCTACCAAACCTCTCTTGATACTTGGACAAGCTTCCTTAGGCACCTCTACAAAATCTGCACCTCGAGTTTCAAGTGTGCCCTGCAACAAGGCATACGGTAGACCAGGTGGACACTGAAAAAGGCGATCTCCCATTATATCCCAGTTCTTACCTCGTTTTTCTGCTTTGACAGATGTCTCTGTTTACTTTTGGCTTTGGGTAGGTGTCGATATCTCTAAAAGCATTTCATTTCGCTTGCATTCATGGCCAAAAATGCTTCCTTTCCAATACCATTAAAGCGAAATGTCCATGTATACGGAAATTACTTTCTTGTCATTTGAAATGGGATTAGATGTTGCACCCTTGTCCATGCAAAATAGATTTGCATGCTTCACAATCAATAATCTAGTAATTGCATTAGTACTCTGAAGCATAATCTACTATCATCACCCCAGCTGATAGAAGCGATTGAAAAATAAATTGAATGGTGGATGGAAAACATAAATTACAGCAGAATACCGAATTTAGCATCAATTACCTCGCACAACTCCTGTAACAATCACCATTGATTTGGAGAGGAACCAGAAGTACACACCAATTGCAATAATGACTAATAGTGCCAGAAAATATTTGGGTGGAGCATGAATAAAATTCACTGGACGACTGTGCAACAATTTTTTGCTCAGATTTTCTTCTCAGAATAGTTGATTGCTTCACCTTCTCCACTATAAATGAAATACCATTCCATTTCCTCTCACTTGTGGATGATTTGCTGCTTTCGCCCTTTTCAAATTCAAAAGCAGATCCATTTCGGAGAGAGCTGATAAATGTTTCATTTTGAAAATTTGCAATCAAATCTGACTCTCCATCTTTGTATCTCTTCACTCCACTTTTTTGAATGTTGCAGCTTCCCTCCAAGGTTTGGCCGATGGAAATAAACCAGGAATTCCAACTTTGATACTTGTTGGAATGTTTTCCCAGCTCTTTCACTTTATCAGCATTACTCCATCCTCGCAATCAAGTAAAACCATTTTCAATATTTCCATTCCTTCGATCAAAGTCCATTCTCTTGGAAATTTTTTATGAAAAGGAGCGATTTGCAGGTAAAAGCAGTCTATCATCGATTACAGGACTTTTCAATTTCTGGACTAGAAACAGAGATGCTTGCTTTGCCTTCGAAATCATACAGTTGTGACCCAAAAACTGGACTTTGATGAAGTCGATCCGCCATTGATGTTTTTGCACCTTCTTGAATGTCCCTGTTCAATGACACATTGTATTTACGAGTCAAAGGCCCCCTAGACGTTTCTTGTCATAAGAATGAACATTTCCTCCTTCAATTTGGCATTGACTGTGAGAGCTTCATCGACTGCATCGCACATCAGTCTCTCCTGATACAAACTACCCACCCATTCAATCAGCGAACTTGACTTGAAACTTGAGCTCTGGGCTTCACTTTCATTTAAACCAATATTAACATATTTGTTATTGAAAGCGTTGGGAGATCTTCTGGTAAGCAGCATGACTCCATAATTGTAAACATCACCTTACGTATTGGAGAAGAATTGAGCTGAAACAAATTGAATTTTTATGGAGCGCAAATGATTTTGGCCCTGAAATTATATGCGTAGCACGCTCACCAAGTGCGCTATGCGCAGCATGTGCGTAGCGAGCGTGCTATTTTGCACAGGCCAGTGAACCCAACGCGTAGCGTGCGCCTTGTGTGTAGCGCGCACGTGCTATTTTGCACAGGCCAGTGAAGCCCAACGCATAGCACGCACCTTGTGCGTAGCGCACCCTCTCTATGGGTAGTGCGCACCTCCAGTTGAATTTTCAGCGAAAAACTTCAGTACCCAAAACTGCATCTTTCTAAGGATTCATGCCATACATAAAACTGGTTGTAGAAATTGAATTGAATAATTCTTTGCAAATGATGATATATCTACAATCCTTCAAGCAACTTTAACTCAACGTTTGCCATTAATTCCTTCATATGTCGTCTGAACTGTCATAAAAACAATGCCTGTGTATTTCCAAATACCTGGAAATCAAAATATAACGAAGATTCATTATCATTCTTTCTCTTTTCTCCTTAATGTTTGATTCACTTTATCTTGTGACATACGCACCAAGCAGAACCATTTTCCATGTCCTCCATTCCAAACCACTAAATAGCAGCTCCAACAATCTTCATAAAGAGTAACTCCAACATAAAAGTGATGGAACTAGGGGAATGGAGACACCGAGTGAAGATGGAGACAATGGTTTCCAAAACATAAGGATGCTTAAAATCAGTGAAGAAAAACCTTTGCAACTCATATGGTGACTGTTAACTCTTGTCTATCTGTTGCAGGGTTGCTGAAATTGGTGAAGATAATACAGTGACAGAGCTGCCTTTGAAGCTGAAACAGGGTTGTCATTTGAAGAGTTGGAAAATTTGAAACATTTTGACAACTTACCTATTTATTACAAAGACACATCTGATGATTTCTTCTTCAAAACGGGGTTTTGAAGAAGAATCCATCTCGCATTGATAACCATCTTGAGATAGAAACTCAATGAACCTTCTTCTAGCCTTTAGGAATCATTTGACAAGTTTGAAGACCAACTATAAAACCTTGAATCTGAAATGACTCTTTTCTGGACCACAGTAACATCAATGATTGCGAATGACGAGAAATGAACCTTGGTGAATTATACTCTGATAGAGGACTGACAAGACTGAGTCTAACATTGGCTCCAATGGGGATGGCAGCTGCCGCTTTTTGGAGGTGCCAAGAAACGCAGAGCTTTGGGAGAGTAGAAAGTGCCTCTATCCATTGGTCAATGGAGTCATTATTGCGAAGAAACAACACGATTAATTTATTCACTGGAAACTGGCTGAAATGAGTGAAAAACTGACTCGGCAAACTTCAAACTAAACTGTAATGGAACTGGAACAAAATGTTGCCTTTTGGCTACTTATTTATTTACAAAATTTACCCTAGTTTGCTGCAAAAATAATAAATTAGGTAATACTGAAATGCCAGATCAACCATTCAAGTAAATCTGAGAAAAATGCTGCTTGAGACTGCTTCAACTAGATCACATATGCAATTGCTGGCAGCCCTACATGCACATAATGAGTTTGATCACGTAAAAGACAGTTTGATTTGTCAGTCAAACTGAAAAACATTTCCATGTACATCGTAATAGGATTTTGAAAGCCAGACTCCGTTTGCTGCCCAAACTCCGCAATACATATTTTCAGCTGCACACTCTCAATGCAAACATCTGTAGGCAACTCTATTATTTCTTCTTTCGAAGGAGGAAGAGTTTCCAAGAACTTTTTAGGGTCTCGGAAATCATATGACTGGATCTGCTCATTCAAATACTGAATCTCCTTCTCAAGTTTTTCAACAATTAACTCACAAACATCAGTTTTAGCTTCAAGAGGGAACTTTGGAGATTTCAAACATTGAAGCACAACACCGAAAAATCTATCATCAATTTCAAAATCTGCTAACTGATCTCTAATTTCTTTTACAACTTCACAAAGTGCAGGGTTTGCAACATACCCTACCATTGCATGAATGGATCAGCAAGCACTGGAATGTCTGGATCGAGTTGGAGTCGTCAGGTGAATGTCTCAACCTTCCTATGTGTCTGACTGCTATCCACCATCAGCATCAGATCTAAAACTTGATTTCATGTACTGGGACAAGACAATCAACAAGTCGAATGTCACATCAACAGCAAACCATCTTCCCCAGTATGGTCGCCACTATGTTAGCGCTCAAATCTGCCTTAGGCTGAGAAAGGCAAAACTCAAGGCCACATCAAACCACGCTCAGCCTCATAGCTAGCCCTATGAGGACAGGAGAGGGCTCTCTCCGGGTCTATCTCGGCAAAAGGTCTTCAAAGGGGATGAGATGACCTATAGTGAATGCTGATCTTAGGCTAGTAAATAGATATAAATGACGTTTTTAATAAATGATGGGGTTTTCTAGACTGTATGGGATCAAGAACAGCGTGAGCAGGGAAATTAAATGAAAGATGCAGATTATTACATAAGGCAAGATAGGCAAAAGCTTAAACATTCAATTTGAATTTATATGGAATGTGAAGAATGTTTGGGAATGCTGAAAAGGGCATGGATTCATGAATCCTTTTCAGACAGAGGAAAACATAGAACTTGAATACTTTCCCAAGGCAGAGCAGCAAGCTGAATCCTGCCCTTCACACTTAAAAATATTCAACAGGCAATGATTATGAATGAAACAATAAACATCACAAGAAACATATGAAAACAGAGAAAAACATAATGCTAAGTTGTTACCACAAGGATCTTATGAAACAAAGCTGCAAACTTTCAATTAAATCTCTGTCAACTGTACAATAAAACTCTGTATTTCTCCTCACACCTCTGCTAGAACTCTCCCCTTTTTAAATGATTTTCAATACATTAAATAAAACTCAGCTAGGAGAAAACAGATCGACCCAAAACAAGGGCGTTGTTTCAACTGAAATGATGAAAATAGGAAAGGTCTGCTCTAAAAAGGAGCAGCATTACATTTGTTTATGGATGGCCAATTAAAAGACAGAATCTAGAGCATAGACCATCTGAAATGCAACTGAGGTCAAAAATAAGCAAATCAACCCTATTTCTCTGCTTATGGTTGGAATTCTACATTTAATTTGGGTTTGACTGTCTATTCACTTTCGTTACCATTGAATAAAAACCAATTCTTTAAATCAAGATAATGACACATGTTCGATAGAAGTTTAGCTTCTCTAAGTAAGCACATATTATGGCCCCTCCTAACTCAACAACTTTAATTTTACTTCACATTGCTCAGATCATTGGAAGTTCAACAATATTTTCAACAATAGACATATCTTGTGGAATAACTGAAGCTACAACTGTATATTTTCTATCCCATCCATCATGATTTGCAAAACTGATGAAGAAAACAGGCCCATCATCAATCCAAGCTACCGAACCTCTCTTGATACTTAGACAAGCTTCCTTAGGCACCTCTACAAAATCCGCACCCCGAGTTTCAAGTGTGCCCTGCAACAAGGCATACAGTAGACCAGGTGGGCACTGAAAAAGGCGATCTCCCATTATATCCCAGTTCTTACCTCGTTTTTCTGCTGTGACAGATGTCTCTATTTACTTTTGGCTTTTCGTAGGTGTCGATATCTCTAAAAGCGGTTCATTTCTCTTGCATTCATGGTCAAAAATGCTTCGTTTCCAATACCATTAAAGCGCAATTTCCATGTATACGGAAATTACTTTCTTGTCATTTGAAATGGGATCAGATGTTGCACCCTTGTCCATGCAAAATAGATTTGCATGCTTCACAATCAATAATCTAGTAATTGCATTAGTACTCTGAAGCATAATCTTCTATGATCACCCCAATTGATAGAAGCGATGGAAAAATAAATTGAATGGTGGATGGAAACCATAAATTACAGCAGAATACCGAATTTAGCATCAATTACCTCGCACAACTCCTGTAACAATCACCATTGATTTGGAGAGGAACCAGAAGTACACACCAATTGCAACAATGAATAATAGTGCCAGAAAATATTTGGGTGGAGCATGAATAAAATTCACTGGACGACTGTGCAATAATTTTTTGCTCAGATTTTCTTCTCAGAATAGTTGATTGCTTCACCTTCTCCACTATAAATGAAATACCGTTCCATTTCCTCTCACTTGTGGATGATTTTCTACTTTCGCCCTTTTCAAAGTCAAAAGAAGATCCATTTCGGAGAGTGCCGGTAAATGTTTCATTTTGAAAATTTGCAATCAAATCTGACTCTCCATCTTTGTATCTCTTCACTCCACTTTTTTGAATGTTGTAGCTTCCCTCCAAGGTTTGGCCGATGGAAATAAACCAGGAATTCCAACTTTGATACCTGTTGGAATATTTTCCCAGCTCTTTCACTTTATCAGCATTACTCCATCCTCCCAATCAAGTAAAACCATTTTCAATATTTCCATTCCTGCGATCAAAGTCCATTCTCTTGGAATTTTTTGATGAAAAGGAGCGATTTGCAGGTAAAAGCAGTCTATCATCGATTACAGGAATTTTCAATTTCTGGACTGGAAACAGAGATACTTTCTTTGCCTTCGAAATCATACAGTTGTGACCCAAAAACTGGACTTTGACGAAGTCGATCCACCATTGATGTTTTTGCACCTTTTTGAATGTCCCTGTTCAATGACACACTGTATTCACGAGTCAAAGGCCCCCTGGCCATTTCTTGTCATAAGAATGAACATTTCCTCCTTCAGTTTGGCATTGACTTTGAGAGCATCATCGACTGCATCGCACATCAGTCTCTCTGGATACAAACTACCCACCCATTGAGTCAGCGAGCTTGACTTGGAACTTGAGCTCTGGGCTTCACTTTCATTTAAACCAACATTAACATATTTATTATTGAAAGCATTGGGAGATCTTCTGGTAAGCAGCATGACTCCATAATTGTAAACATCGCCTTACGTATTGGAGAAGAATTGAGCTGAAACAAATTGAATTTTTGTGGAGCGCAAATGATTTTGGCCCTGAAATTATACACGTAGCGTGCTCACCAAGTGCGCTGCGCGCAGCATGTGCGTAGCACGCGTGCTATTTTGCACAATCCATTGAAGCCCAATGCGTAGCACATGCCTTGTGCGTAGCGCGCCCTCTCTATGGGTAGCGCGCACCTCCAGTTGAATTTTCAGCGAAAAACTTCAGTACCCAAAACTGCATCTTTCTAAGGATTCATGCCATACTTAAAACTGGTTGTAGAATTGAATTGAATAATTGTTTGCAAATGATGATATATATACATTCCTTCAAGCAACTTTAACTCAGCTTTTGCCATTAATTCCTTCATATGTCGTGTGAACTGTCATAAAAACAGCGCCTGTGTATTTCCAAATACCTAGAAATCAAAATATAATGAAGATTCATTGTCATTATTTCTCTTTTCTCCTTAATGTTTGATTCACTTTATCTTGTGACATACGCACCAAGAAGAACCATTTTCCATGTCCTCCATTCCAAACCACTAAAGAGCAGCTCCAACAATCTTCATAAAGAGTAACTCCAACATAAAGGTGATGGAACTAGGGGAATGGAGACACCGAGTGAAGATGGAGACAATGGTTTCCAAAAAATAAGGATGCTTAAAATCAGTGAAGAAAAAACTTTGCAACTCATATGGTGACTATTAACTCTTGTCTATCTGTTGCAGGGTTGCTGAAACTGGTCAAGATAATATGGTGACAGAGCTACCTTTGAAGCTGAAACAGGGTTGTCATTTGAAGAGTTGGAAAATTTGAAACATTTTGACAACTTACCTATTTATTACAAAGACACATCTGATGATTTCTTCATCAAAACGGGGTTTTGAAGAAGAATCCATCTCGCATTGATAACCATCTTGAGATAGAAACTCACTGAACCTTCTTCTAGCCTGTAGGAATCATTTGACAAGTTTGAAGACCAACTATAAAACCTTGACTCTGAAATGACTCTTTTCTGGACCACAGTAACATCAATGATTGCGAATGACGAGAAATAAACCTTGGTGAATTATACTCTGACAGAGGACTGACAAGAATGAGTCTAACACTTTGCAGGTGATGAACGAGAAAAAGGTTAACAATGCTCAAATGGTTGTATAGTGTGACTCCACCATCAATCTTGTGTCAGACCTCACAGATAAGAATCAACGCCTCACTAAGGTTGTGGATGAAGCATGCTAGACTATCCCAGAGCTAGACATCCCTGAGGCTTAGCCAGTCGATGTATAGGTTTGAAAACTTTCCGCGGGAGTGTGCAATGCACGCACGAAGTTGGCCAATGTTCAGTTGGAGCTGAATCTCAAGATTGTAGAGTTACAGTTGAAGGCACAGCCTTCGACTTGCCCATAATTCAGGGAGCAATGTGCGATTGTTGTGGCAGATGCAGTAGCAAGTGTAGTGACGAACTGCAAGACACTTTTTTAGCAGTTGCTCAAGGTCCTCACTAGCCTACAAGAGGACCCCAACATACAGAGGCTGGAGAGAGAAGCGCGAGAACTACAGCAGCACTACGACGAGGTTAAGACAACAATGCGAACTATTGTCATCACCCCAAAGGCTCGCGAAGCTGCAGGAGGCTAAGGTATTGAAGGAACAGGTAGACGCAACGTAGCACAAGGAAGCCGTGCTGAAGGCTCGCTTGAAGGATTGGTTAGATGAGGCCTATGAGATCAAAACCACCATTATAGGAAAGTTGGCCAGTCTGCAGGAAACTCAACAGAAACTATAGTCTGCTAGCGTAGGGCCAGTGACAAAACAGTCAGTTGAGGAGTTGAAGCAGGCAACAACACAGTGCACCACCAAGGTAGCAGTTGTTTAGGTTGAGCTAGGAGGTCTGTGCGACAAGATCTCTGCACAAAGCGAGTGACCCGAGGGAAATTCACCATGTGTTTGTTGGGGGCATGTTGGGAACGGGTCCACTGGGGGTCAATTTTGGGTTAAACACCCAGGTTTTGGGGCAAAAGGCCCAAATTTTGTGTAAATAAATATAAAGTCTCTGCATTTTGGGGTCGTGGAGTGTGGAATATATCTAAAGTTAAAAGGGTTTTTTGCCCTCGGGTTAGATAAGTTGTGTCAGTTTTGAGATCTACCCATGGTCCGTGGACCATGGGATTGTATAAAAAGGGAAGAAAATAAGTAAGTTATGAGTCAAGGAGTCATTGGTAAGTTTTGATAAAACTAAGAGCGAGAGTCTTAGCATAGGACAAGGCTCTGCAGCTGAGTGTGCAGAGGTCTAGGGTGGAAGTCAGCAGTTGAGTGCGCGGACCCCTGCAACTATGTTTGTAGGGCAGATAGAGTTTGTACTGGAAACTTGAATCATAAATAAAGAGAATTATTCTGGAATCATTGTATTTTCTGTCTCTGATTATTGCATGCAACTATGATATGTTAAGTTCTAGGTTTACATTATAATGTTAAATTGACGCGCGAATGTATCTATTTATATATGTTATTTTAACATAAGTAATAATGTATGTTTACGCAAGGGTAATCTTAATTTCATGATAAAGTTGGCTAACCACTAAGATAATTAGGGAACGAGAAAGTAACATAGTCACAGGGGTACGTAAGTGCCTGAATCATTGTTTAAGGTTGCGAGAAGGACAGTCAGATACCTTCGTGGAGGTTCTAAAAGGCAAAAGAGGAAATACATCGATAATCCCTAAAAGGTTTATTGATCTACGTGAAGGTAGGGATTGAGGTAGAAAACCAACATCACAACCATCTCAGGGTGCAGAAACCTGGTTCCTACATCCCCCCATACTGCTTCGAGTGAGACTTCGATCTGAACTCCATGGACTGATGCAGAAAGGGCCAGTAGTGTAGGGATTTGCTCGGCTACCTAATGCTAAACCTGGGTCAGGGCCCATCAAGCCAACAGTTCAAATAAAATGTTCACAAGTTACAACATCACATTTTAGCATTGCATTTTGCTATGCATGATGGAAATGCCAGAAAAAATATTCCTTTTATTTTTCATTTTCATTTTAGCGTTGGGTTCAAAAAAATGTTCATAGGTTACAACTATCTTGATCTGGTTAGGAATTATCTCGGCAGGGTTCAAATGTTAACAAATTTGGGTTCAAATGTGCACAAATTTTGGCAGGTACAAACAACTTTCTGATAATGGGGTAATTGGTGGAAGAGCGCTAAAGTCCAGACTCTGTGGATATCTAGAGATAGCTCTACAGGGGTGGGATAAATGGAGTTTGGATCAGACTTTGGTGAATTCCTTTCTCAGAGGCTTCCTCGCTACACTAGATCCCTCAGTCAAAACCCCAGATCCATCACCATTCTAATATTTTCTTGTTGTAGTGGGCTTGAACAATTTATGTGTGAAGAGATGGCTCTAAGTTAGCGTGAATATTCCCATTTTGATAGATCACACTTTTGTAGTCACAGATCTACAGTTAACTATGTGCCTTTATAAACTTTGGTCGACTCAACTAGAAACAGTGGGGACTCAATTTGATTTGAATGGCGGTGGATTAAACATATGAAAATATGTGGAGTTATGGTAAGTTCTTTGGTTAAGGTTTCATGTTCCTGTACATATTTTAATTGTACAACTTTAGTCTGGGTAATTTTTTACATTTGAAATTTTCAAATATGTAGAAGTTACTTTACACGTAGCTTAGATGATAAAAAAATTGTCTTAATATAACATGTAAACTTCATATTACTTACAGTTGATGATATTGTATCTTATTGTGCATATGTTAATTGTATAACTTCAGTCTGGGTAATTTTTTACATCTAAAATTGTCAAATATGTAGAGTTTACATTACACGGAGCTTAGATGAGAAAAAGCTTGTCTTAATATAATATGTAAACTTCATATTACTTACGAATGATGCATATTGTATCTTATAGAAAAAATTTGTTTTAATATAACATGTAAACTCCATATTACTTACATTTGATGCATATTGTGTCTTATTGTGCATATGTTATTCTTATAACTTCAGTGTGGGTAAGTTTTTACATTTAAAACTGTCAAATATGTTTGCCTTATTAAAACATGTAAACTTCATATTACTTAGAGCTGGTGTATATTGAATCCTACTGTGCATATGTTAATTGTATAAATTCAGTGTGAGTAATTTTTTACATTTAAAATTGTCAAATATGTAGAAGTTACTTTACACATAGCTTAGATCCGCACACATATAAAATATCAGAAATATGGAAAGGAAATGAGTAAGAATTTTCAAACTAGCTTAAAATTTCCCCTTGGTTGGTGAATAGAGCCAATTCAAAACTATTGTTATTTTGGTGGAGTACTAAGTTATTTACCCAAGATAAAAAAAAAGGTTAGTATCTTAGATGATTGAAAAATGCTATTTCAAATGTTATATAGAAGTTACATTTTAGGTGGCTATATCTGAAGTTACATTTCCGATAGTTATATCTACCATGATGTAACTATAATATTCCAACTCTATTTTTTTCGCACTTTTCAACATTTTAAAGTTTTTTCTAGTTTAGTGTGATTATGGTGTTTTATAATTCATGCAAGAGACTTTAGGAGCAATCTTGAATTGCATGCTTGATTCTATTATGCATCTAATATTTGCAACTTTTTCCAGGTGAATAACCTAACTGTCTGTGTTGAACATGAATTAAATACCTCAAAAATTGGGGAAGATTAGATATTCTATTTCCAGAGGGGGATAGATCCAGAGAAGGCAACGTCAACTATAATAAATGGCTTTTGTCGAGTTTTTTTTAATGAGATCTCACTAGAATTTGCTACTGAAGTAAATCAATTGATGAATTTGAAGCTTTAAGGTAGTATTGAATAGTTGTTGCAAGGTCTCTCTATAGCACTATCTATCTACATGATTATAATACCATGATATGGTGTCTTAATAACACTATTGTCCAGTGTCGGTTGGTAGATGTAAATAGATTTTTCATGTCCTACAGGTAAATTGTATCATTATATTTTCTATGAAATGTCAGAATGTATTCAATATTTGTGTCAGATAAGGAAATATATATGTACTCTTGAATTTATCTATGTTGTAATAATATCAAGAAATTGCAAAGAATTGGGATCTACCATGTAAGTTTTCTTTACTACATGAAATTCTTGATTTGCTAGATCCTAACTAGTTAGGGTTCAATTTGTTTTTGTTGTAATGATATTAAGAATAAAGTTTTCAATTCAATCACCGGAACCTACCATGTAATATTTCTTCACCACATGAAATTTTTGATTTGTTAGAGCACAACTTATTAGGATTATGAAGAGTCCTCTTTCATGAGAATATTTATGAATGCTCTATTCTTGCTCAAAGAATTACAAAATACAGAAAGGGGGAAAATAAATGAGATGTAGCTGAAGGGTTTCTGTTTTAAAATATGTGGAGGGAGTATAAAATCATTTTCAGTTGCCTTCAAATATTTTGGAGCACCCACTAAAGTGCTTCATTTTCCTCCTAGTTAATTCCCTTTCTACTATCCCAATGCTTCTAGAAGCCCTTCTCCCAAGTGATCTCTTAACTATCTTGGAGGGAACGTGATTACTTGATTGGAACCCACAAATTAAAATTTTATTAGGAATAAGGGATGAGAAAGCTTCATGTTATTCGATCTCTTCTGCAATTTAAAATCATATCAAATGGTTGCCTTTTTGTTTAATTGATACGACAATCACTCCAACATTTATTAGGATTTTGAGACCTTTTTTAATGATTCTTTTTTTTTTTTTGCTGAAAGTTGTGTTCTCAATTAAGGAAATTAAAGAAAATGTGAAAATGGTGGAATGGAAGGAATTTTTGCTTTAGTGCCTAAGAATGCCTTGCTAATGTGAAGGGATTGGTATTTTCTTGACTCAAGATTAGTCACATTTGACTTGCTAGCATTCCTTTTGATTTCGTTTTTGTCGTGTTTATATTACTATCCTTGAAGTTGGTGATTTATTGTGCATGTAATAGGAAGTATTAACTATTAAGAACTCTCAAAGGTGATATTGATGGATGACTAACTTTAAATGTTCCCACTTGCCACTCTAGTATTACATGATCATGCAAATAAATTATTAATCAATATTAAAGGGAAGATGATTAATGTGCAGTGTTTCTTGGCTTGTCATATAATTACTACATTTTGGCCCCCAATAATATATTCGAGGCTACTTATGGTTATTACTTGTGGAGCTTCCATTTGGCTCAGAAAAACATCCAAGATAAATGTCCATTGCATTGGCACTGGAAATCATCAAAGAGGACATCAACAAAAGCAATAGAGGAAATGGGAGGAATTGGTACAATGAGTGGATAACCACTAGAGAAACACCGAGGCACCATAATTTCTTGTGTATTTAGATTCACTTGAAATTAACTAGTCACAAAAAGTACCTTTTTCGAATATTTTCATGTATACATAAATACTCAAAACACAATTTCAGACTAATTATTCAAACTAATAATTATCTGATAGTCATAATTTTATAATTAAATAATATTATATGATTAATATTATAGGGTCTAACTATGAGGGGCATTGTGACAATATATGTACACTTCTCATTGTATTAGACAATAATCTCTCAGAGTGTGATATCCATCCAACGAAATGTACTACCAGAGGCCATTGTGGGATTGAAATTTTTTCTTTTAGTGGACCATGGTGATATATTTTCTTGGGCCTTAGTGTTCTTCTTCCCTAAGGTTTTGACATTGCTCATAGCTAGCACCTTCATTCAACCAAGTGAGGTACTCATCTTGGAAAGTTGAATCATTTTTTCTCCACAATCCAATATGATGTTGGATCAATCTCATGATCCTAAAAACATAGGTCATAATAGCCAGGAACTTTTACCGTGGGCCAAAGCATCTACAAATTTAAGGAACATGACTCTTTTAGGACAAGCAATAAGGAGATTTTTTACACTAATATTTTTTTTCCATTTGTTTTCACAAGTTATCTACTGTCTGATATTCTTAGCATGTAACTTAGTTGGTATGATTGTGCCTAAGATTTTCTTGAAGGTTGAATACTAAGTTCCTAAGGTGTTATTTTCTATGGTAACATTTTATTTACTTTTTTTATACATGTCATGTAGCTGCATAGTGACCACTATCGCCCAACTAAAAACTATTACCCAACTGAAGAAAAATTGTTTGAATTTCTTACCTTTCTAGGGAAAAAATGGCATTGACAATGATGATGTTGAGGTATATGTCGTATAAATCCTTAAAAGTCTACTTTATTTTATATTCCAATGTTCATTGTCTTTGATGTATTATACTCTACATTGTATCTTGATTCATTTTCAGAAGATGAACTCAATATTGATGGTAAGAAGCATAAATTGAAGAAAGAGAACAATAACACTAGAGTGAAAAATACAGAAAGAGAGAGAAGAGAACCAGTCTAGTGATACCCTTAAAGCCAATATCTCACATGAGACACACACATACAGATTGATGGTCAAGTCTTTAGAGTTGGTGAATTCACCTACAATGCCTTGGCAAAATAATGATAATGTTTTGAAGTGATGAAACACTATTTCATGTGTGAATTTTAATCCAACCAATATTAAGTTGAAAACTCATATTGTAATACTTGAAATTTCATATAATATAATTTACATGGTTGAAATTATTTATAGTTGTATTTGATCTTATTAGTATTGTAATAAACATATGTAATTTTGTGTTTTCACATTAGATGAACATGTGCATTGTATGATAAATTTTTTTAATTTAGTCACAAAATCATACTAATTAATTTATGTTGACTAATAATGAACACATAAAATCAATCTAAAACTACTAAGATAATAGTTCATATTGATTACTGATGAACACAAATAAAATGAATATATGACTAAATTAGTTGTTTATAATAATTATTAATGAAAGTAAATGAAATGAATATAAACTACTAAATTAGTCGTTTATATAATGAATATGAAACTACAAAAAAAAGATAAATGAATACTGCAAATGATAAATTTGTGATTACAAATGATGACTAAATTTTGCATATATACGACTATTAGTAGCTACTTTACAGTATCTTATAACACGACCAAAAATTATTCATATTTCTTTGGTCATTAATTGGTTTTGAATGATGACTAAAATTTGCATATATATGACTATTAGTAGTTAATTGACAATATCTTATAATATGACCAACATTTTGATCATATTTTTTTGGTCATTAATTAGTTTTCTCGAATGATCATATAATAATATATTTTGTTGTTTATTTGGTCATTAATTGTGACAATTAATGACTAAATTTATGACCAAATTTATGACTAAATATACTACTAGACAATAAAATTGAGACAACCGATTAATGACTAAGTTACAAAAGACTAAAAGTTGGTCACGTTATAAGATACTGTAAATTAGCTACTACTTGTCACCGACTGAAAAATGGTCATTTATATGCAAATTTTAGTCATTTTTTAAGTAGCTAATTAGCCATTTTGTACTAGTGGATAGATCAGTTTGAACATATTTAAGAATGCCTTCAACATATGAATCATCTTCCTTTCATGATAAATGTAACAATCGATTTCCTTATGACTGGTGGGACCCAAGAGCAAGATGCCTGAGTGGCTGAGTGGGACCCAAGGGAAAGATGCCTAAGTGGTTGGGTTGCCTCCTGTAGGTTTTAACCTCGTACAGAAATTATCTGCATACAAATTCTAAAACACATAAAATAAACAATGCAAGAGCATAACACATAAAACACATATACACAAAGAATTTCCCCTGGATCCCAAAACCGGGACTACCAGCTTGATTTTTCATTATGTTCCTTTCAATGTTACAATACATATTTACACATGCCGAAGCATCCAATACCATGGACTGAAAACCATCACGTCCAAAACCATGGACTGAAAACGATCGCTTACAAAACCACGTGCAAAAATCATGCACAAAACCATAGGTAGGTCCGCCCAACCTAACATAGGGTCCAAAACCAAAATTTTCTGAGGCGCTGCCCCGAACCCCATAGAGTGGGGTTACCTACACCCCTCAAACCCCCTGTGACTCCCTCCGCTGCGCAATCGACGCAATGAAAGGGTGGCTCTGCCCCCCTTATAATCCCCTAGTTAACTATGTGGGCTAGTCGTGGAAAGAATATAACACAACCCCACATTCTCCCACTTGTTGTTTTCTTTCCACAGGGGGCCACAAGAGAGCTTAGTTTTTTATCCAACTCTACAATGCCCATTGTTTCTCTACACCAAGAGAACTTCTCAGAGCTCACAGATTTTGTCAATGCATCTGTAGTATTCTTCGAAGTGTCCACCTTTACCAGCAACACCTTTTTGTCTTCTATCATATCCCTCACAAAGTGATACTGAACATCAATGTGCTTTGTCTTTGAATGATATGCAGGGTTCTTTGCCAAGAAAATTGCACTTTGGCTGTCACAGTCTCTCCTTATAGCTCCCTGTACTAACCCCATATTTGAACACAATCTCTGCAACCAAATAGCTTCCTTGCTTGCATGAGTGGTTGCCACGTATTCTACCTCTATAGTTGATAGTGCCACTACAGATTGTTTCTTACTCATCCAACTGACTGCACCTCCAAATAGATTAAACACATACCCACTTGTAGATCTTCTCTGATCTAGATCTCCAGCCCAGTTTGCATCAACAAAGCCACAAATATCCAACACTCTGTCCAATCCTTGTCTTCCTTGGTAGCACAAACCATAATCACTAGTGCCACGCAAATACCTGAAAAACCTGCTTCACTGCTATCCAATGCTCCTTTCCTGGTTTTGACATAAACTTGCTCAATACTCCCACTGCATGTGCAATGTCTAGTCTAGTACAGACCATTGCATACATTAAGCTACCGACTGCACTTGCATATGGAACACGGGACATGTTCTCTTCCCCTTCTTATGTCTTGGGACACCATTCAGCAGATAACTTTACACCTACAGGAATAGGAACCTTCACCAGTTTACTATCTTGCATATTAAATCTCTGAAATATTGTCTCGACATACTTCCTCTAGTTTAACCAGAGCTTCATCTTTGTCTGATCTCTTTTAATTTCCATGCCCAAAATATAGTTTGCAGCACCAAGATCTTTCATGTCGAATTTGGAGGACAAATGGATCTTTAAATCCTAGATAATTTCCTTGTCATTTCCAACCACCAACATATCATTCACATACAGGACCAGATAAATAACACGGTCACAAATTAATTTAAAATACACACAGTGATTTTCTTTGCTTCTGGTGAAGCCAAGTCCTCGTATAAATGTATCAAATTTCTGATACCACATCCTAGGTGACTATTTTAACCCATACAGAGACTTCTTTAACTTGCATACCAGTTCTTTCTTACCCTTCACCGCAAAGCCTTCAAGTTGCCTCATGTAGATTTCATCTTCCAGATCCCCGTGAAGAAATGGTGTCTTCACATCCATTTGTTCTACCTCAGAATCAAAAGTAACAACAATAGATAAAAGTAATCTAATAGAAGTTAAGTTGGCAACAAGAGAAACAAATATCACCAAAATCAATTCCCGACACTTGGGAATAACCTTTTGCTACCAACCGAGCTTTGTATTTCTCCACCTTTCCTTCTACATTTGTCTTCTTCTTGAACACCCATTTTCTACCAATGGTTTTTCTTCCGGCCGACAACTCCACCAATCCCAAGCCTCATTTTTGTGCAAAGATGCCATTTCATCAACCATGGCCTCTTTCCAGATTTTTCCATCCTCTAAATCTATTGCTTCCTTCACAGTTCTGGGATCATCATCAGTAATAGATCAAGAAAATTTTGAACAAAAAGCAGATGGACTATACCTTTCTGGCTGCCTTCTTTCTCAAACTCATCTTCTCACACCCGGAGTTTGTGTCTCTTCATCTTCTGATTCCTCCTCTGTTGTAGAGTCTGATTCTTCGTCCTTTAGATCAAACTCTATCTTCTTAGGTTCCTTTGGTTGGATTTCATGTTTAGTAACATCTTTCACCTCTCTGAACACCACATCTTGACTGTACATAACCTTCCTTGTTACTGGGTTCCAAAGCTTATAACCCTTTAAACCATCCTTATACCCAATAAAGATGCACTTTTCAAATTTATTATCCAACTTAGTTCATTTATCCTTTGGAACATGTACATATGCATCACATCCAAATACCCTCAGATGTGAAAGAGAGGGTTTCTTACCGGTCCATACCTATAGTAGAGACTTATCCTCCAACGCTGATGAAGGTGATCTGTTGACTAGGTAACATGCTATCTCCACCACCTCTGCCCCGAATTCCTGTCCTAACCCAGCACCACTAAGCATGCTTCTTGCCCTTTCCATCAACGTCTTGTTCATTCTTTCTGCAACTCCATTTTGCTAAGGTGTATATGGAGCAGTCTTCTGTCATGCTATACCACACTTCTTACAAAATTCTTCAAATTCCTTACTGCAAAACTCTCCACCGTTATCTGTCATCAGCACCTTTATCTTCTTCTCTGTCTGATTTTCCACCAGAGCCTTAAATTCTTTAAACCTGTCAAAGACTTTAGATTTCTTCTTAAGGAAATATATCGATGTATTCCTTGAGAAGTCATCTATAAATGATACATAGTACACAAACTTACCCAGTGATGGAACCTTCACAGATCCAAACACATCACTGTGCACAAGCTCTAATATCTGTTTCGCCCTCTTACCACCAAAGGGGAAACTCACCTGATTCTGCTTCCCATATACGCAATTTTCATAGAAATCAAAATCCAGAGAGCTATTACTCATACCTTTACCATGAAGTATTCGAAGGCCCTTCTCTCCAATATGTCCAAGTCTTTGATGCCACAACATGGTCTTCTCTCCAAAGACCACTAGATTTTCTGCTCCACTTTCAGGAACCATAAAACTGTTGCACCAATCAACAATAGTGCTACCTTGCAGCTTGTACAGAGTTCCAATACGAACTCCCCGCATCAATACTAGTGCTCCCCAAACCATCTTGCCGGTATCCTTCTCGAACACTATTTTTACACCTGCATCATCTAGCTTGCTTACAAAAATCAGATTTATGGCCAATGTAGGAATATGTAGGACAACCGGAAGTGTTCTAACCACTCCACCATGCAAATTCAACTTTACTTTTCCATGGCCAACGATTATAGCCTTCCTATCATTCCCTAAGAAGACATCACCACCATCATATTTCTTATACTTGCAGAACCACTCTCTATGGGGAGTGAAGTGCAAGGATGCACCTGAGTCAATCAACCATGCCTCATGATCTACATGTGTACTTGAAGAAGCCAAGTACACATCCCCACCTTCATTTGAGGTGGTTTTCGCCTCTGCAGAAGGAGCATCATCAAATCCCTTTCCTTTATCAGGAGCTTTAGATTTACAGTCCCTTTTGTAGTGCCCTTCCTTTCCACATTTCCAGCACACCACCTTTACAGGTTTTCCTGGATATTTAGATCTCCCACTCGATGACTTATTTTTGTTTCTGTTCTGGGACCGTCATCGTACAAACAAGGCATCACCATTCTGGCTCTCCATATTTTTCCATCTCATCTCCTCCGTCAGCAAGGATGAGACTATTTCATCAAACTACAAGGCAGTTGCATTGCTACCTATTGCAATAACTAGACTATCCCACGAATCTGGTAGAAAACACAACAAACTAATGCACTTATCTTCATCTAAAATTTTAATATCAACAGATGCTAATTGACTTACCACAATATTAAATGTGTTCAGATGCTCTATCACCGAGTCTCCATCTTTCATCCTCAGGTTATACAGATTTTCCCACAGGAACAGTTTATTCACCAGAGACTTAAATTGGTACAAATTCCCTAACTTGTCCCACAAAGCCTTTGTCGTAGCTTCCCCTGATACATTCAGCAATATTGAATCTGAGACACACAATCATATTGTGCTCTTTGCCTTTCGATCCAACTTCTCCCATTCTTCATCAGACACTCCCGTTGATTTAGTACCCAGATCTACCGTGATCCATTGATCTTTATCCACCAACAGATCCTCCATCTTGAGTTTCCACAACTCAAAACTCTGACCATTAAATTTCTTGATCTTTATCTTTCCACTGCTCACCATCTTCTTTCACCACCAAAATTGATTTCGCAGATCTCCCACTGAACAGGGTCTACCATAGGCCCGGTGAAACCCCTCAACAACAAAGGTGTCCCCTTGAAGCCAAAACAACTCTGATACCAAATGTAGGTTTTAATCCCGTACAGAAATTAACTGCATACAAATTCTAAAACACATGAAATAAACAATATGAGAGCATAACACATAAAACACATATACACAGAGATTTTCCCCTGGATCCCAAAACCGGGACTACCAGCTTGATTTTTCATTATGTTCCTTTCAATATTACAATACATTTTTATACATGTCGAAGCATCCAATACCATGGATCGAAAACCATCACGTCCAAAACCATGGACCAAAAACCATCGCGTACAAAACCATGTGCAAAAATCATGCACAAAACCATAGGTAGGTCCGCCCAACCTAACATAGGGTCCAAAACCAAAATTTTCTGGGGCGCTGCCCCGAACCCCATGGAGTGGGGTTACCTGCACCCCTGAAACCCCCTGTGAGCAATCAGCGCAACGAAGGGGGGGCTCCGCCCCCCTTCTAACCCCCCGGTTAACTACGTGGGCCAGTTGTGGAAAGAATATAACACAACCCAACACCTCCTGGGAGTGTTGTTGCTACTGTGGAAGGTATGGTTGATGTGTTTCCGTCGATTCCATTTCCTTAAGGTCACCAAAGAGGTTGAATCCTATCATAGTAGCCTCTCATCACATGTTTACCTCGATTGGCCAGTTACTTATGTAAATATGGGAGGAGGGTGGTTAAATATTGGTATCAGAGCATGGTTCACCCATCAAACTAGATGGGTTGTGTTTTGGCCATGCATTCATGTTGATTGAATGTGTGTCAGTCATCCTTGAATGTTTGTTGCACATCCATGGTGTTGGTCATGGTCATAGTGATGTCGCCATGGGAATAAGGATGTCGTTGTGTGAAGTGTGTTGTCATGGGTGTATGGTTGGGTACATATTGTTTATGTTTACGTATGATTAGTATAAAGTGATATGGTTGTTTTTGTCACGCATGAGGTCATGGCATGTGTAGTTGATATTGTTATGTAGAATTCTTCTTGAATGTGTACGGATAGAAACCACTTTAGGTTGTGGATGAGAAACAACCCTAAAAATATAAATGGTTGTTAAACAATGTGGATCTACAACAAATGATAGAAACAAAACCCGCCAAAGCCCTTATCTATGCAACAGAACTAGTTAAACAACAAAATGGAATAGTAGAATAAGCGCAACTAACTCCAATAATCCAATGGAAACTAGATATATAAAGAATATATTTTATTAAATAACACCTATGAAGGGAACAAATAATGTTACCGGTCCCCCTCTATGGGATGGGTTCTTGGCTATCCTCAATGTCTCCAGCTTTTGTAGAGTCCCTCTCCTCTATAATGTGTAAAACCCAGTAAACAAAATGTTTGAGCTCAATGAGAACTCACATGAAAAAGAAGATGGTGTGCAACAGTGATAATAATCGGAGCTACAACAGTGAGTGAAATAATGAAAATAATTGAAAGTGAATAATGAATGGAAAATCCTTCTATTTATAACAAAATATTAGGTTATCCTCGAATAATGAGCAATAATAAAATATTATTAACCCCATTCTAGAATTAACCATTTGGAATATTTTATTATATTTGGTTTGGAGGGAAAAAGTATCTAAAATTTTATTTAGAAAGAATAAATAAATAAATGATTTATTTGTCATCTCAAGAAATAAGGTTAAGGAATAATAAATAAATATTTATTTATTTAATTGTTCCTAAGGGATTTGGTCAAACTTGACAAGGAATAATAACTAATTAGTGATTAATTAATTATTCCTAGAGAAAACTAAGATAATTAATGATTTATATATTTATTTCTCATAACTGGGTCAAATGTGACAAGGAATATTAATTAAACAATGGTTTAATTAATTATTCCTAGAAGATAATTAAATAAATAGTGATTTATTTAATTATTCTTCATGGGTTTAATTATAAATGACTTAACAAATGTGGTTTATTAAGTAATTTCTCACAGTGAAAGCAATTTTACTATGGTAAAATTGGCCCTACATGGTGTACTACGATCCATTTAGTAAAATATGGCTAGATGACCAATTTTATGTGATAACAGACTGCCCCCCAACATACAAGTGTTAAGAGAAACGTATGACCGAAGTACGTTGTAAGGACACGATCACTAGACAACTAAGTGGAGTCAAAGAGAGAGAGAGAGACCAATGGAGCTGAAGTGAAAGAGGATAGTGACTGAGGGGGTTATGCCAATGCAAATATCCTTTTATGTTGTGGTACCGAGTCTCAGTGAGGTGAGGGAGGAATACCTATACCCACCGAGATAACTTAGTACAAAAATAATGATGTGCCTGGAAACATGAAACTGAGCAATAAAATACATGTTGAATGGTACATGACATGCTGACATAAATGAGCCAGAAATAATACAATGTGTCCCATATACATAATGTGCCTGGAAAAAACATGATTCATGACTGAATACAATAACATCTGAGTACATGAGATATGATGGCCCTTCCCTCAAAAAATGGGTGGGAAGGAGGGTAGAAAAAACCAAAGAAGCCATGCTGAACAAGAATGGGCTCTGTAAAACTGAATGGATCATCTGAAGGAGACATGCATGTCATGAGAACTGCAAGTGGCAGGAGTCGAACCCATCAAATATGTGGAACTGCATCTGAGGCTATAGCATGATATGAAGTCATCTGGGCATGTGGGGGGCTACCTAAAGAGCCACCCCCTCATGAAGTCTGAAAAATCTCACACAAATCTGGGAATCACTGGTACAATCTACTGCATCACTGGACCATCCAGTGTATGAATCACAAGCATGAAACAATCAAGTCAAAGGGCAATGATGATTCCCTTTGCTTGATCTGAGGCACCGAACAAGAGTGGAATCTGGAACCAAGATACACTGCCCTCTAGGTCGTTCTTCTGGAATAGATGTGTTGATGTCAACAGAATAGGGCCCACCATAGGTGAGGCAATGAGGATCCTCAACTAAGGCACGAGGGAAAATACTAATGTGACTGATGGACTAACACCAGGAAAAATGGGGAAAATGGTACCAAGGGACAAACAGACAACTTCCATTGTCATAACATAAAGTGCATGGTTGACCTGGTAGCGACTAATGCGACTCCAGAGGGGATGGTGGATAGTATGACTAAAGGCCAAAATGGGCAACACAGGATAAATTGTATGAAAATATGGATGGAATATTGTGACATGATATAATGGGACGCGAAACAGACTCCATGGATGCAAAAGTGACTCATCACAGATTCTCTGAACAAGGCTGACTCAATGACACTGCCACACAGAATAGGCCTAGTGGGGACCATGAAAACATGAGAAAATTATGGTTTCTCATGAAACAAATTGACACGTAAGATGAAAAGTGCTAAGGGAAGGTGGACCCCAAAGTACAAGTGTTGCTTATGAAGAAATTTGGTTTTGAGAGGCAACGAAGTGGCCGTTCTTGGAAAAAGGGTTTCCTTGTGAAGTGTCAAATAATAAAAAACTAAGAGAGACCCATTATAGTAATTTATGAGAGATTTCCATTGGTGTTGATGGTTCATCAAACAGAGCTATGGTATGGTCGCAATGTGTGATAGAAAAATTGTGGGTTTTCCTATAAAAGGGTTCTTTTCTCTTCAATTTGAGAGGAGGAGAAGGCCCTAAATCTTATGGAGATCGTAGTGGACAAAACGGCCATTGAAATTGGGATCTACGTCTTTCGGGCAAGTGGCCTTACTTGTCTAAATATGGCCTTAATGCTTCTTGGAATGATGGTTCCTAGTGAAGAATTAAGGGAAGAGGAAAACAAGAATGAACTACTAGAGGAGGTCTAGAATCATCCTCACCCGCTAAGTCAAACATTGGGACTATGTAGTAAAGGTGGTATGACATAGAGTATAATATTTGAAGATATGGTATCAAACATCTACGATAGGCAATGTGAATATGGCTCGCTGGAGAGGCCAGTAGGACAAACTATCCAAGGAATGAGAGGATAATCGACCATACCTACATCCGGGGGATCTAGGCTGAGACTTATGTTAATAAATTGAGAAGATGGCTAGGGGAAGACCATCATGCCCCCAAGCATGGGATATGCCTGCAAGCATATGTGATGGAGGGGACTGACCTGGTATGCAAAGGTGGGAAGGATGCCCCCTAGCAGGAGGCGTTTGTGGAGCACCATTGTTTATCGAGTTCTCAAAAAAGGGATTCAAGAATCTTAGCCCAACTTGGCACGAGATCCTCAAAAGTAAGTACACATGATGGTGCATATCATCCCAAGGGTAATTAGGGGTAGACATGGCTTCCATGATATCCTCATCTGAATGGAAGATGGGCGAACAAGAGGAAGATTGACTACATGATGCATTGGCAAGCCCTGGTGCGTCATCTTGAGAAATAAGGTTCACATACACATCATATGAAATGGTAGATGACAAGCTAGTATATGGAGAATCTACTGATGTTGAGACTTGGGTTTCCGACGAAGGAGTTTCAATAGAATCGTGCGCATAAACCTTAGAGAGATTTTCCTACGAGGAACTCAAGGATGATGACAGGTAAAGGATATGGACCATGGTGTCCGCCATCTCGACATCTAGGGGAGGAATCACGATAGTGGGGCCAGAGTCCCCCTTTTTTGGTATACTAGTGGTATTAGAATCCATAGGTAGAGGAGTAGGTGATCCACTACGAGTGGCCTCATATTCGCAAAGTTCTTGACGGCAATCACAAACTTCATCGAGACAAGGGAAACAATGGGAATAATGACCATAATGATCGCACAAGGAATAAGGGTGATTTGTGCGCAACGTTTTGAGTTTCTTGGTTGGTCAAGGTAAGGTAACTTGGATCTTAGGGATATTTAACTTAGGGAATGTTTCATGAACCAAATTTTTGAGACAAGGAAGCTCAAAATAGTTATTGATGGAATGTCCAACAACCCCACACACAATGCATGGAGGTGTCGGCTTTGGAACTTTGGGAGCTAGAGGTTCTTGGGGAGCCTTGTCCTTAGGTTCTTTCCTCTTGGCTTTGACCCCCTATCCAGATTATTTTGCAACAGGAATGGGTTCCTGTTGAGGTTGCAGTGGAACTAAAGCAGAAATAGGGGTCATAGGGACCAGTTGAACCAGCGTCAAAGCATGATATGGTCTGAAATGAACAATCAGAGTGTTCACTAGGGGATCAATGTACCACACTCAGATCCCTAAAGTCATATTAGGGAAAATCAATGAAGCCATGATAGGGACAGAAAAGATTCCAGGAGGAAACAAGAAAGGCACTAGTCTTGTAGGGTAATGTCTCAATAGAACAACTCCTGGATGGTTGAGACCTAGAGGAATAGTTCCTCGTGGGAACAAATGGGAGGCACCCACAAAACGAGGAGGTCCTGAGGGGGTGGATCTAGGTGGCTCGACTTGGATGGTAACAACAGCGTGCTGATGAGTTGGTTGTGGATCAGATGTACCAGACTAGTTTTGAGCATCCCATGACGCTTGTAACATGAAAACACTCAAAGAGTTAGGCTCATAGTTAGGAGAGGGAGGACCGAGGAAATCACCTAATAATGAGGAACCTTTGTAGACTCCAAATGAAACACCGGTGAGAGAGGTAGAATAATTCTTGTCAGACATTGACGAGATAATGGACTCAGGGGAGATCAAGGATGATAGCTCGTAGTATGTCAACTGATCGATAGTGATTATCTTCCCTTCATGGGGGAATCACATCTTGCGGAAAACCACAGACGTGATAGCTGACATGGCATAAGTGTAACTAGAACCCAAGAGAATTTTGTAATATAGAGGGGCATCAATAACCTCGATGTCTACATGGATTGTCTTGCCCGCAAGAGTCTCCGTAGAAATGTGATACATGTCAAGAGGCTAGGAGGAGTGACACTCCAAAGAACACTAAGTGATGGTGGATGGGGACAGCTCAGGTGACTTGAATTGCTTCCAAACAGCAATGGACATCACGTAAGTGGATGCGCCTTCTTCAATAATGCATTGGGAGATGATGGCATTATGGACTCTGACTAGTATCTGGAAAGCAACAGATGGAGGTAATGGAGGATGTTTTTACGTATTAACAGGAAAGACAATCAAACGATCGTCTCAAGGATCTACTACGCCCAAAGTAGTTAGTAGAGCTTTCTTTTGAAATGGGCACGATTCCAGAACTTCTAGCATCAATATGGAAGCAAGAGATTGCACCAAGTCATCTACTATACTCTTGTATGGGCAACTTAGTTAGAAGCTGCATTACGGCGTAATGGTCTCTTAGGGATATTAGCAATTGACTAAAATTTAGTTTGAGGGATCTGTAGTAGACCATTTGGTGTCGTAAGAGGCTCAGTAGATTATTTCATTTTGGACTCAGTGGTGGACGAAGTGAATGTCTTTTCATATTGACGCGACTGGGTTTTCAAATGGATGTCAAAGGTATTGACCTCGTAAAAATTCATCATGAGGATTTGGTAGTCACTGGGACAAAAAGGTTGGGGAAGGTGGGCTACTTGACCTTTCTGAGGTTGAGTAGCAAAAAAACCTTGCTAAGGCAAAGGATTTGTGAGCACAGCCAATTGAGATGGCATAGAATATTGAGGCAGTTTTTGCATGGACGGTTGACCTCTAGAAGATGCTTGGGCATCCCACATTTGGTGCATACGGGGTAAGAGGGGAAACTCATGAGTTTAATGGCCATGTACATCACACCATGCACAAGGATGTTTCATACGAATAGCCTTGTTTTACTTGGGCTAGTCCCCTATTGCTGGTTGTTGGTGTTAAGTTGGTTCCCCTGGGGTTTATTAGGTTGATTACCTTGGTTACACTGGTTAACTTTGTTACCTTTCTCTTTATTATTTTTCTTTGAATTTTGGGGATTGGTCACACTCTGTTGTGCAAACACTTGACCCTGAGGGGGCGGTGGCTACTAGGGATGAGGATGCATGGGAGGCTGTGGCGCTAATGCTTGAGGGGCTCGAATGCTCAGCGGTGCATAGGAATAAGATGGTGAAGGGGCAATGGTCTAGTAGACAGGTTGAACACTAGCTGGCCCTGAAATCTGTTGATTTGGTTGGCTGAATTCATAAGATGTATTTTTTCCTAAATACACGTTGCTGGTAAGAGGGGGATAAGCATTGGAGGAACTGGTCCCCCCCTGCGGATGGCCATAACCCTACTTAGTATATGGTGAAGGATGTGAAATAGCTCCAACGATATCGTTAGCAGCGTGAGATTTCCCCGGTGCATTGGCACCACTAGGACGAGGGAGGTCTGGCATCGCGGTATAGACATAACTGGATTAAGCATAAATCAATTCATATCTCAGAGAAGTTTGGAGAGCCTCTTCCGTTGTCTGAGGAAAGTGAGACATGACATTTTTTCAATAGGTGCTAAAAGAGTCATAAGAAACCAATCGAGGTAGACATGGTCTTCGAACGGTGGAGCACGACACATGCTCCTCCTTCTACGACATTCCTAGACATGATCAGAAAGACAGATGGCAGAGGACTGACGGAATGCAATCAAGAGCTTCGTACCAATGTCGTATCAAAGAGGTAATTGAAAATATGAGAGGAACACTTTATCAAGCATTGCAAAAGTGGAATGAAAGGTAGCGGGTTCATCAACATACCACTTTGTAGCATCACAAGTGAGCGTGTGTGGGAACAATCGAAAACGAATGGAATCATCATTGATGGAGTTGGATGAACACCACATACAAAAGGAGTGGACATGATTAGTGGGGTCCTCTCCAAAATTACCCTCAAACTTGGGAATGTCAGAGGGGGGCTTAGCCAACATAGCTGGCCAACCAACATCATGGTGTATAGGGTCATTAATCAACTGGATAAAATCCGGGAGGCTTAACCCAGCCATGAAAGGTAGCATGGGAGCTGCCGGAACGATTCCTGAGATGGTTCCTCTAGATGTGACTACTGGGGAAGAACTAGAGCCAATGCGAGGTTAATTTCTTGCACTTGTAGTGGGTCCTAACATGATGACAGTATGCAGTGGGGGAGGCTCGGAATCAGATGAGGAATTAGATGGGCCAGAAGAGGAGTCAGTATGGGGACTTGGGGGACTATGAACTAGAAACCTACAGGGAGGAGTAATATGCCCAAGTGGAAACTGGGGATGAAGGCCTAAGATTCTCTGCAACAAATGCCTTGGTGGCACAATGGTTGTAAGGCACAAGTGACACATAAATGGTGAAGGGATATCAACAAGATGTTTTTGTCTCTATCTAAGGAGATAAATTAATTAAGTTAAGTCTTGGCTTGGTGGTGTAAACCAAGCACCCTTCGCTTAAGGTGTGCTTGTGTGTGTAAGTGTTTTTATTAATTAAGCCCAGATCGTGTTTGATAAAAGAAAAACATTGCTAAAATAAACTGAAATTAAACAGAGAAAATGAACAGAAAATCAACTTTCTAAACCCCACCCAAATTGGGTTTTCAAACATTGTGCTAGTTGGTGGCGAAATCAACTAAAAACACACAAAAAAGGCTAAGATATCTAAGTGTTGGTGTGATTGGGATCAAATGATACTATGCTGCTAGAAAGTGGTGCAACAACAACAAAAACTAGGGGGAAATCATTACAAAAAGATAGGGATATGGGTGTGAAACCTAGGGAAAACAATGGGACCCTAAGGCAAATTACCAAATAAGGTTTAATATGAAACTTTGGATGGAAACAACCTACCTTTGAAGATCTGAAATAGGAAGGTACATATCTAGAAAATATGGTTGAAAGCTCTACAAAAACTTAGACTTCTTACTCAGTTAAACTCATCCTATAAATGTGGAAGCGTACTAGAACCCCGAAGGGGATAAATTCCACTTCAACGAGAGAAACAAAGTAGATCAATGCATAAGCAGGCTAATACATTGGTCAACCAACCCAGCAGACAACTCTCAGCAAAACCCAGAAACAAATCAGAAAATATCCCAGAAACCCTAAAATCATAGGTATTGACATGTTTAGGGGGATATCGCACTTTCTAGGCCAAAAAGTGCACTCTGGACCTTCATATCGCACTTTTGGGGTAGAAAAGTGCAATTTATTCTCCTCAATTCTTGGGCGGAAAGTCTCAGAAAAATTTGTTGTCTCTGTCGCAACTGATTCTTGTGACCTGCGAAATGACCAAAAAACTTACAGAAGTTAGAAATTTGACTGATCTAGGGTTAGAAAGCTAGTAAACAACATTAAGAGACTGAAAAAAGAAAAACACTAAGATGAAAACTGAAGGTCACCCAAGTTTCTGAATTAGAATTAAAAATCCAGTGGAGTCGCCAATTGTTAGCCACAATGAGAAATTCCGTAGTGGAGTCGCTAATTTGTTATGTATAATTATTCTCGAATGTGTACGAAAAGAAACTACCTTAGGCTGTGGATGACAAAAAACTCTAACAATATAAATGGCTATTAAACAGTGTGGATCTGCAGTAAATGATAGAAAAAAAACTTGCCAAAGCCCTGATCTATGTAACAAAACTAGTTAAACAACAAAATGGAATAGTAGAAAAAGTGCAAGTAACTCCAAATAATGTTACCAGTCCCCCTATATGGGATGGGTTCTTGGCTATCCTCAATGTATTAATATTTTTTATAGTCTCTCTCCTCTATAATGTGTAAAACCCAACAAACAAAATGTTTGAGCTCAATGAGAACTCAAATGAAAAAGAAGATAGTATGTGACAGTGATAATAATTAGAGCTGCAACAGTGAGTGCAACAATGAAAATAATCGAAAGTGAAGAATGAATGGAAAACTCTTCTATCTATAACAAATATTAGGTTATCCTTGAATAACGAGCAATAATAAAATATTATTAACCCCATTCTAGAATTAACCATTTGGAATATTTTATTATATTTGCTTTGGAGGGAAAAAGTATTTAAACTTCTATTTAGATATAATAAATAAATAAATGATTTATTTGTCATCTCAAGAAATATGGTTAAGGAATAATAAACAAATAATGATTGATTTAATTATTCATAATGGATTTGGTCAAGCTTGACAAGGAATAATAACTAATTAGTGATTAATTAATTGGGTCAAATGTGACAATATTAATTAAACAATGGTTTTATTAATTATTCCTAGAAGATAATTAAATAAATAGTGATTTATTTAATTCTTCTTCATGGGTTTAATTATAAATGACTTAACAAATGTGGTCTATTAAGTAATTTCTCACAGTGAAAACAATTTTACTATGGTAAAATTTTCCCTACATGGTGTACTTTGATCCATCTAGTAATTATGGCTAGATGACTAATTTTTTGTGATAACAAATATAGTCATGCATTAATGACTAGACTCTAGCTAGAATGATGGACATATAGTTACATGCCTATGTGTTAAATTTTATATGTTGTCATGATTATATCGTACATGTATCATGTTGATTGTTGATCTTGCAAACAAGGCATCCTCCCCGAAGTATACTAAGGTACGTTGAATTGGTGTGATTTGGTTTAGATGAAATAGTGTGCCTTGCAGGAAAGAGATCAAAATGACTAGAAAGATGGTAGAATACAAAGACTCTCCCTATCAATCAAATGGGCAGCGTGGTGTTGGGAACTCTGCTGATTTGGAAGATACATTAAGAAGCTTGAAGGAAGAAATAATGACTTCTAAGGCAGACAATGACAAAATCATGGAGGCACAAGATAAATAAGTAGAGGTTAATGCAATACTACTTCATAGTTTGTTAGAATTACAGTGAGAGGGACCACTTTAGATCATCCATGAGCAGGAGGACAAAACTAATGGGGCATATGGAAGCAGGTATTATGGTGGTCACATGTCGGACAAAGATGAAACGATCAGAGATGGCAGGTTGTTGGACACTCTGGATAGGAGACGTGATGGAAACAGGTATTATTCTAGTTCTTGTTTGGACAAGCATCATGATCATCATTGTTATCATCCTTACTGTAGAAGTTATAGGTGATACCTTCTAGATGATTTTAAGAAATAAAATCCACCTATCTTTGATGGAGAGATGAAGAAATCATAGGACACAGAGTGCTTGGTATGAGGAAGTTCTTCAAATTGTATGAGTATTCAGAAAAGATGAAAGCAAAGATAACCTCTCTTAGTCTTAAAGGTAAAGTAGATATTTGGTGGGAATATGTGAAGAATGTTAAAGTTATACATGAGGATGATTTGACTTGGCATGACTTTGAGTGGCTCTTGAAGAAGAAGTATTTGTTGGAGAGATACTTTGATGATAGAGATAAGGAGTTGTATGAGTTACGGATGGGTTCCATGATAGATGATGAGTATACTAATAGGTTCTTAGAGCTGTTGAGATATGTGCCTTACCTCAAGGAGGAGAAGGCTAAGGTTAGAAGATTATTCAATGGACTTCTAGTAGCATACAGAGATTGGATTGAGTTCAATGATCCTAGATCGTTGGAGGAGACCATTCGAAAGTTGAAACATTGCTATGAGAAGTCGAAGCACAAAGTTGATCATAAGTGTGACCTTAAAGGAAATCAGAAAGCTAAAGGAAAATGGCCACCAAAGCGAGGAAGACCCCAAGATGCAAGTGAGAAAGAAAATGTAGTCCCTTACAAGAGGTTCAATACAAATGAGAAGGGATTTGGAAAGCAGCAAGTTAGAGGTGGTGGTAGAGAACCATTGCAGTGTTGGATAATCATAAGAGGTATAGTTTACAGTATCAGGGTGGTAGACCTTAGATCTATAGTGCTTAGGAGGTGCATATAGTTGGTGATGTTGTTCATATCATTCCTCGGATCTATGTAGCTATAGGGAGTAGGATCCCCCAAGGACAGTTTTGGGGCTAAAAGCCCATGTTTTGGGACAAGTTTTTTAATAAAGTTGTAAAGTATCCTCATTTTGTGGTTGCGGAGCATGAAGGTGTCATGAGTTATGAAGGGTTGTCCGCCCTTATTTTTTAAAGTGTAAAGATGGTTATCAATATCTACCCATGGTCCATAGACCATGGGCTTGTATAAAAGGAGCTAACTAAGTAAGCTCTAAGTAGTTAAGTTAAGAAGACAAGTCTTGGAGTCTTGGTAGCAGAGTCTAAATGCTTTGGGGCTTAGTGTAGGTAGAGGCTATGCAGCTGAGTGCGCAAAGGCTTAGGGTAGAAGTCCACAGTTGACTGTGTGGACCCCTGCAGCTATGTGTGCACTGTGGATGGAGTCTATAATAATCTAAAGATATCAATAAGGAGAAGTATTTTGTAAATTATATGTATCTATTTCTTGTTAATGCATTTGGTTATATTTCGTTTTGGGTTTAATTTACAGTGTTCATGTGATACGTAAACGTATGTGACTGTATTAGTTAATTGAACGCAAGTAAGAATATCTGTTTACGTGGCACTAACTATGATTGTGTAGTAAGATAAGTAATACAATTAAGATAACTTGGGAACCTATACAGTTTGATGTCATAGCAGCATGAAAGTACCTGGATCGTAGGTTAAGGTTGCACGAATTTTAATCGTACACCTTCATGGAGGTAATAAAGGGCGGAATAAAGGGCTAGACTAAAAGAGCCCTAAAGCTTAGTGACCTACTCGAAAGTAGGAATAGAGGGTATAAACTGACATCATGACCATTTCAAGGTGCGAAAACTTGCTTCCAGCATCCCCCCATACTACTTTGGGTGAGACTTCAGTCCACCCTCCGTGGGCTGATGCTGAAAGGGCCAGTAGCGTAGGGATTTGTTTGGCTAACTAACGCTGAACTTAGGTCAAGCCCCACGCAGCCAAAAAGTGGTTCTGTTTCTGGGACCAGAATCTGCATAAGAGATGTGTGATGTCGTATCACTAGAATCCAACTAAGAAAGGGATCAAGGACTGGTTGGATAGGAAGATCCATGAATTCGCGCCGTAGGAGAAAAAAATCCACAGTTGACAAAGGAACAGTGGCTGGACAGGTAACTGTATACAGAAATTCATGAGATATTTTTCTGTTCCTTTTTGGTTGAGCTATACAAGTGGATCGCGAAGCAAGCAGATAGCCAAGGAAGGTGGAGACTTGACGGTCCTATTGTCTAGACCTCGAAGTTAGTACAGAGACTGGAAGCCTCTAAGGATAAGATCGCCCGTGTTGTCGATCGTTGGCTCGATCACATCATAGGAGGATTTGTGACTAAATTCACGGTCGATATCTCAGTTAGCTACAGCGAGGCAGAGAAACACTTTTTCAAAGGTTTGCGAGGTAAGTACTTGAAGTCTTTAAATACCTAGACTAAGATGTTATTGTGCAAAAAAAAGAGTTATGCAGCTACCTTGATGTTTGGAGCTACGCGAAGTGGAAAGACTTACAGGAATGAAGGAAGAAAGGGTCCTGAATATAGTCCATTGATTTCACCTCCATTGGGTGATGAAGAGGGAGTAGCGCAAGCTTCTCCGCGAAGTGCAATTCAGTTAATAAGACAAGGATTCCCATGACTACCACCTCGACCCACACCACCTTTGACTTCACCAACATCACCGTCGACTTCACCCGTACCACCACCACCTCCACCGCAGTTCAAAATGGCAAACTCAGTGAAGCTGCCTTTGTTTAAAGGCTTGGGAAATGAGGACCCAGACCAGTTTCGGTTCATTGTTAAAGTTGTATGGGTAGCTTAGGGCATTACAGATGATCACATGAAGATGGAAACATTGGTTAGTGCTTTGCAGGATCACGTGCTAACCTAGTACATCAAGTACTCTAATGGTAACCGAAACGCTGGGGTGGTGGACATCCATACCGCGCTGAATAAAGAGTTTAGTAGGTCTAAATCCGAGGCACAATCAATTGTGGGGTTCAAGGAAATCATAATGAAACTAGGAGAGATGCCTTGGGAATTAGATCAGAGGTTGAAATGTAAAATATGTGAAGCTAATATGAACTTAACAGATGGATAGCACCGCGAGTGGTTCGTGGTTTCACTCCTGCCACACCTAAGGGTTGCGCTATCACAACAGAAGATTACGAATCAGGTAGAAGCCTTGGAGATTGCAATGAGACTGCACAAAACACTGATGCAAGATCTGAATCTAGGGGTTCAACAGATCCATACACAGTTGCAAAATCTTTTCCTTGAAATGAAAAGTCTGAAGGAGACAGAATGATTCGACCGGAGGTGCGCAAAGAGATATGGTGCCTGAAGTGTAAGGGTCAGGGGCATGACAAAGATCATTGCCCGGTCTTTGTGAACTATATTGTAGGGGGAAAGCCAATGCCTTTGAGGATGGAGGCCCAAGAAGGAACAAGCGTGGGGCCTGCATTGTGATGCACTATATGTTAGGTAGAAGGGAAACATACGACATATAACTGTCATTTGCTGTAGAAGTTTGCACAAGCACTGCAAAAACTATTTTGCAACTTCTGCAGATCGGTAGGGCATGATGAGCGCAATTGTAGAAGTTATGAATTGATGATGGATAGAACACCCACCTATAGGGTTCAGGTAGAAATGCAACCCCCTGACCAGAGCGCAGGGATGGCGTGAGCAAGCTTTTAGGGGTGCAGGCGAGGCCGAGGTGGAGGAGGACCTGGAAGAGGTCGCAGTCAGCTAATCTACTACAACTATGGAGGACCAGGACACTATGCCCATGAATGCACTAACCCAATGTGTCCGTCACGCAAATAATGTACTCAATTTGATCATGAGACAAAAGATTTTCCTACGCTGATAGTGAGGATATGCGACAATGGGGTGCTACCACCTCATCCAACTCAGAACCTGCAGATGATGAGGTCTGAGCCTTGTGAAGAGGATCCGAATGTGAATATAGTGCTCCAAAGTGGAATTGCAATGAGCAATGATAAGGGGAAACAGCCCGAAGACAGCGCATGGGTTCGCAAACCTCTAGCGAAGGAGGCTAAATTTTATTTGGAGCACGCACGTGAAACGTTCATGGAAGCAAAGAAGAGCTTCACTGAGGCCTCTACCTCAGGGAGAAAGGATAAGCATGACCAAGAGATAGACCCTTCTATGCTTACGACCTTTCTATAAAGATGCATGAAGCTGTTGACGATAACAAGGATGTGAAGGGGTTACAGGAGCTTATAAATAGATGTGTTGGAAACACTCTAGGTGAACCGCGCATGGTACGAAAGATTAGTAAGGACAAAGAAAGGACAGGACGTGAGGTGAGACTGACTACGCAAATAAGAGAATATGAAATGGATCAGGTTATCTTGGATTAGGGGTCAGGAGCGAACGTGTTACCAAAGAAGTCTTGGGAGCAGATGGGAAGACCACGCTGCAGTGGTCTCTAATTTAGTTAAGGATGGAAAATCAGCAGAAGATCATCCCCATGGGATAGCTGTAAGGAGTAACTATAGATATTGAAGGTGTGATTGCATTGGTTGACTTTGAAGTAATAGAAATTGTGGATGACAACAACCCATACCCTGCGCTCCTTGGCATTGATTGGGCTTCTGACACGAATTGGTTAATCAACCTAAAGAATTGGAAGATGATATTTGAAAAGAAATCGCTTCGCATAATAGTACCCCTGGCTCCTGCTAAAGGATCGTGCTATACTGAACCAGTCCACAATTATGAGAGCAATGATGATTTGGACTGTATATATAAGATAACAACGCGAGACCAAGATTGGGTGAATCCGACAGTAGATGGATGAATTACATGGGATCACGAGAGTCCTTACACCTCAGACTCTGATGAAGAATTAGAGCACTGGAAAAATCATCTACATAAAGTAACCACGCTAAGCTGTAACATGATGACCCGGTCGCTGTGCTGTGTGTCGTCAGAGGTAAGAAGTTTGCCCACTTATATTGGCCTGAATGATGTAGATGTATTTTTGGATGCATTTGAGAGGGAGGTACCAGAAAAGTAGTGCTTCCAAGCTTTGGACTGGGCACTGCGTGCTACACCCACAAGGTGGTGGGGTACGCACAAGGGTAGCTTTGATGATTGGCACGAGGTAGGAGAATGATGCGAACACACTTTGGGAAGCCAAAGGTAAGAATGATAGACAAATATGACAAGAAGGATGATCCACATGCACACTTGGCCAAATGGGCTTAGGCTTATGGAGAAAAGCCCCAACCGGAATGGGTGAACTTGTTCTGTCATACCTTGGATGTCATCCTAATGAACTGATACTTGGAAACAGAGCTCCGCCATGGTATAGGTGAATGGAATATTTTGCGCGAAGGATTCATAATTACATTCAACTTTGAAGACGGGTTTAACTGTATTGAGGAAGCGCTGCAAGAAGTGAAAGCAGCAATCTTTAGGATACCGCAGGATCCTTTGGATCTGATTCAACCTGATTGGACTACTCAGCTGAGCCACGTGTTGGAATGCTATAACGTGACTGTTGAAGAAGAAGATGAGGATCCGCGAAAGATTAACATCCCTTAAACAAAGGGTCACCACGAGGTTGAGGGACCGTAGATTGAGAATCCTGATATAACTGCACCACTGAAAACGAAATAGGTAAATATTGGTATGAAGGCGAAGCCCAAATTTGCAAAGATTGGAGATTATTGGGATGACATGATGGTGGATAAGGTCTCTGAAATGCTCTGCGAATACTAGGATTTGTTCCCTACAAAGTTTACGGAGCTAAACAGGATAATAGGAGACATGGGATTTATGAAGATCACATTAAAGCCCCACACGAAGCTAGTTAACCAAATACCTTGCCACCTCAATCCGAAGTATAAGGAGAAGGTCCGCTTAGAGCTAGACAAGATGCTCGCGGCAGGCATCATTGAGTCCATAGAAGAATCTAATTGGGTGAGCCCAATGGTGGTACAGGAAAAGAAGAAAAAGGATGAAATAAGGATATGCGTAGATCTCGGGAAGTTGAATGATGCTTGCGTACATGATCCTTTCCCGACTCCATTCACTGATGAGGTATTGGATAATGTAGGTGGCTAGGAATCATACTCCTTCACTGATGGGTTCTCTGGGTACCATCAAATCAAAATCACTCCGGAGGATAGAACCAAGACGACCTTGATGACTGAGTGGGGATGTTTTCAGTACACTGTAATGCCTTTTGAATTGAAGAATGCGCATGCGATTTTTTCACGCGTAGTCATTGCTACGTTCAACGAATTTATTCATAAGTTTCTAGAGGTGTACTTTGATGACTCGACTGTGTTTGGGTTGGTCAAATGCCATGTCGCAAGTTTGCGCCTGATGCTAGATACTTATCGAAGATACAAGATTGCACTCAATTTGAAGAAATGCATGTTTTGTGTTCCTTTTGGGACTCTGCTGGGTCATGTGATTTGTAGGCAGGGACTAATGGTAGATCTCGCGAAGATCGTGGTGATACTTAACTTGGAAGCACCGAGGAGTGTGAAGCAGCTACAAACAACGTTAGGACATACTAGCATAGAAAATTTTAGGGGCGAATGTTCGCCCTTTGGCGAAATTAAGGGGTTTTAAATTTTTAGTGGGCGAATATTTTGTATCATAGTACATTTTTACAAATCACCTCAAATAGCCCACCTTATTTTAAGGGAGAGGGTAAAAAAGGTAAATTTAGCCCTTGAAATTAGGAGTTACAACCTTCCATTCGCCCATTTTCAAGAATAGGTTTTATTTAAGTGAATCCTATGGACCAAAGGCCCAAATACCATATTTATAAAGGAGGTATGGTAAATTAATAAAAATATAAATAAATGAGAGGTATGGTAAATAAATAAAACATTTTTTATATTTACTCCATAAGTCACCTTATATACATGCAAGGGTGTAAACAAATAAAAATATAAGTAAAGTGGAGGTATGGTAAATAAATAAAAGTCTTTTTATACTTACTCAAAAGGTATGGTAAATAAATAAAAATATAAATAAACTAGATGCATGGTAAATAAATAAAACCTCTTTTTATATTTAGTCCATAACCCTCATTCTATTTATGAAGGCTCAAGAAAGAGGTTTTATTTAAGTGAATCCTATGGGCCAAATACCATATTTGTAAAAGAGGTATGGTAAATTAATAAAAATATAAACAAATGAGAGGTATATGGTAAACGAATAAAATAATTTTTTTATATTTACTCCATAAGTCACCCATTTTTTATATTTACTCCATAAGTCATCTTATATTTACGAACACTCAAAAAATGTGTTATATTTAGGTGAAACCTATGGGTAAAATACTATGGGACAAATACCATGGACTAGATTGTTATTAATACCATGCAAAAATCCATTATTAACCCTAGTATTAGTATTAATAAAAATAAAAATGGCACATGGTATTGACCCATGGTATTCACCAAAATGGCACATGGTATTGACCCATGGTATTCACCTGGAATGTAGCCTATTTAAATGGGGGAATTAAAACAGCATAGATCCATCTTTACTCTAGGTCTACTAACTCGTGAGAGGTATCAAATATCGTGATATGCAAACTAGCATAGAGTGAAAAAATATTTGATCCGATCAAGAGTAAAAATGGGTGTTGTAATTTAATGTATGTTAAACATTTTAGCTTGGTTAAAATAAAAAATAAAATAAAAATCAACTATTAATTTTTATAAATTACTAATAGTAATTTTTAAGCTCCAGGTTTATGATAACCCATGGTATTGACCCATGGTAATACCATGGTATTCATGTGAGCATAGACTATTTAAAGGGGAAATTCTATCACATTAGATCCATCTTAATTCTGGGTCTACCAAGTGCTCAAAGGGATAAGAGCGGTAGATGTGGAGTTAAGATGGATATAGGTTGATTTTTATGATAATGAAGATATTAAATAGACTTAGGAAATTATATTGTAAAAACATCTTAAGGTGAATGGTTAAAGCATAGACATTGGACAAGTATATATGTATACTTCTATTTTAAACTGAAAAAAATCCAATCCTAAAAGGAATCGATTGATTGCACTAGTCATCCTTCTATAACTTTCCAACATATGCTGGAGTAAACAGATTGTAATTTGGGTAATTTTTCTAATTGCAAACAGGAACATGCTTGTGTATTGGCAAGGTGGTTACGAGGTCCCTAGAAGTGATGAATTTGAATTTTTCTTGGTTTTATATATAGTATTAGATTTTTTCTCATGCTTTTTGTGAATGGCACGGGTGAATTTTATCCTACACCCACTAGGTTATCGATATGTAATTTCGGCAATTTTGATTTCAAAAGATATTTTAAAGAAATGCAATGATTTCATTTGTGTATTCAATAAACACAAGATTTTAAAATTGAGTAAAATATTCGCCATGCCTCGTGAGAGATTCGCCAAAAAATTATATATACATATCATATTATTGATAAAATCACCTTCCATTTTTCCTATATACCATGGAGATTCGCCCATTTATTATACATGTAAATTTAGGGGGGGTTCTTAAAATTTTCCCTGCAAAGGGCTATGCCCAGATCACCGCGCCTATGGAGAAGTTGTTGAAAAAGGATGTCACGTTCTATTGGAATGAGGACTATAAGAAAATCTTGGATGTATTGAAAGAAAAGATGGTCACTGCACTGATTTTAGTCTTCCCGAATTGGAAGAAGGAGTTTCATGTACATGTAAACGCGTCATGTATAGTGCTGGGAGCAGTATTGACATAGGCTGGCGGAGAAATTGGACCATCCTATAGCATTCACAAGTAGAAGGCTATTCGAGGCTAGGAAGAACTATTCCACCACCAAGCACGAAGGGTTAGCCATGGTATACATGCTCCATAAGTTTAGACACTATTTTCTAGGTGGACATTTTAAGATGTATATGGATCATTCCACGTTGAAAAACCTGGTCAATAAGCCTGTGCTGGGGGGGAGAATCTGCAAGTGGTCGTTATTGTTCCAAGAGTATGATTTTGAAGTTATTGTGAAGCCTAGATGACTAAACGTGGGATCAGATCATCTGTCGCGCATCAAAATAGGGGAAGAGCCCACTAATTTTGAGGATGGATTGCCTAACGTTCAGCTATTTGCAGTGCGCATCATGGATGATCATTTTGAAGACATCATACACTTCCTAATGACAGGAACTACCGTGGAAGGTTACACCATCCAGCAAAAGAAGGAGTTAGTGGTGCATGCAGCAAACTTTTCTGTCATTGCCGAGCATCTGTACAAAATGAGGTATGATGAAATATTGCAACGATATGTACTAGAGTTTTAAAGGAGAAGTATCCCCGCGGATGCTCATGGGGGCACCATGAGAGGTCATTATGCAGGGACAGCGACCGCGCAGAAGATTCTACACGTAGGGTTGTGGTGGCCAACCCTCCATCAAGATTCAAACACTTACTACAAGGTGTGTGATGTGTGTCAAAGGAAGGGCACACCATCACAGAGGGATGAGCTGCCTCTGAATCCATAGATGATGTTACAACCCTTTGAGAAATGTGCGATAGATTTTGTGGGACCCATTTAGCCCCAAGGGAAGAGGACACAGCCTGTGAAGGATTGCACAGGCGTGACTGTTGCGAAGTTCCTCTTTGAGTATGTACTGACACGATTTGGGTTTCCAAAGATTTTCATGAGTGATCATGGTACGCACTTTCTGAACGAGACGATCAGCGCACTGATGAAGGAATTTTAGGTATATCACCAGAAAAGCACGCCTTATCACCCACAGGCTAATGGGATGGTGGAAGCATTCAATAATGTGATAGAGAACATAATAACCAAGGTTTTCAATGCTCAATGAAGTGATTGGGACCTACGCGTACCCACAGTACTATGGGCCTATCAGACGGCATGTAAAAAGTTGACTAGACAAACACCCTTTAGGCTTGTATATGGCATTGAAGCAGTGATGCCCATGGAATACATTGTTCTTAGTCTGCGCATAGTGGCACTAATGGGTATGACGGATTGCAGAGCCCTAGAAGAGAGGCTTGCGCAACTGGCTGAGCTTGAGGAAGAGAGATTTCTAGCTGGATTTCACCAACAGTGTAGGTTTTAACCCCGTACAGAAATTACCTGCATACGAATTCTAAAACACATAAAATAAACAATGTGAGAGCATAACACATAAAACACGTATACACAGAGATTTCCCCTGGATCCCAAAACTGGGACTACTAGCTTGATTTTTCACTTTTTTCCTTTCAATGTTACAATACATATTTATACACGTTGAAGCATCTAATACCATGGACCGAAAACCATCGCATCCAAAACCATGTGCAAAATCATGCACAAAACCATAGGTAGGTCCGCCCAACCTAACATATGGTCCAAAATGAAAATTTTCTGGGGCACTGCCCCAAACCCCATAGAGTGGGGTTACCTACACCCCTCAAACCCCCTGTGACTCCCCTTGCTACGCAATCGATGCAAAGAAGGGGGGCCTCCGCCCCCCTTCTAACCCCACAGTTAACTACGTGGGCTAGTTGTGGAAAGAATATAACACAACCCAACATTCTCCCACTTGTTGTTTTCTTTCCACAAGGGGCCACAAGAGAGCTTAGTCATTTATCCAACCCTGCAACACCCATTGTTTCTCTACACCAAGAGAACTTCTTAGAGCTCACAGATTTTGTCAATGCATCTACAGTATTCTTCAAAGTGTCCACTTTTACCAACAACACCTTTTTGTCTTCTATCGTATCCCTCACAAGGTGATATTGAACATCAATGTGCTTTGTCTTTGAATGATATGCAGGGTTCTTTGCCAAGAAAATTGCACTTTAGCTATCACAGTCTATCCTTATAGTTCCCTATACTAACCCCATATTTGAACACAATCTCTGCAAACAAACTGCTTCCTTGCTTGCATGAGTGGCTGCCATTTATTCTGCCTTTGCAGTTGATAGTACCACTATAGATTGTTTCTTACTCATCTAACTAACTGCACCTCCAAATAGGTTAAACACATACCCACTTGTAGATCTTCTTTGATCTAGATCTCCAGCCCAGTCTGCATCAACAAAGCCACGAATATCCAACACTCTTTATAAATCCTGATCTTCCTTGGTAGCACAAACCATAATCACTAGTGCCACACAAATACCTGAAAACCCGCTTCACTATTGTCTAGTGCTCCTTCCCTGGTTTCGACATAAACCTACTCAATACTCCCACTGCATGTGCAATGTCTGGTCTAGTACATACCATTGCATACATCAGGCTATTGACTGCACTTGCATATGGAACACAGGACATGTCCTCTCCCTCTTCTTGTATCTTGGGACACTGTTCAACAGATAACTTTACACCTATAGGAATAGGAACCTTCACCGGTTTACTATCCTGCATATTAAATCTCTGCAATATTGTCTCATCATACTTTCTCTGGTTTAACTAGAGCTTCCTCTTTTCTCGATCTCTTTTAATTTCCATGCCCAAAATATATTTTGCAGCACCAAGATCTTTCATGTCGAATTTGGAGGACAATTGGGTCTTCAAATCCTGGATACTTTCTTTGTCATTTCCAACCGGCAACATATCATCCACATACAAGACCAAATAAATAACATGGTCACCAATTAATTTAAAATACACACGGTGATCTACTTTGCTTCTGGTGAAGCCAAGTCCCCGTATAAATGTATCAAATTTCTGATACCACATCCTTGGTGACTGTTTTAACCAATATAGAGACTTCTTTAACTTGCATACCAGTACTTTCTTACCCTTCACCGCAAAGCCTTCAGGTTGCTTCACGTACAATTCCTCTTCTAGATCCCCATGATGAAATGTTGTCTTCACATCCATCTGTTCTACCTCAAAATCAAAAGCAACAACAACAGATAAAAGTAATCTAATAGAAGTTACCTTGGCAATAGGAGAAAAAATATCACCAAAATCAATTCCCAGCACGTGGGAATAACCTTTTGCTACCAACCGAGCTTTTTATTTCTCCACCTTTACTTTTGCATTTGTCTTCTTCTTAAACACCCATTTTCTTCCAATGGGTTTCCTTCTAGCCGGCAACTCCACCAGATCCCAAGCCTCATTTTTGTGCAAAGATGCCATTTCATTAACCATGGCCTCTTTCCAGAGTTTTCCATCCTCTGAATGTACTGCTTCCTTCACAATTCTGGGATCATCATCAGTAATAGATAAATAAAAATTTGAACAGAAAGTAGATGAACTATACCTTTCTAGCTACCTTCTTTCTCGAACTAATCTTATCACACCCGAAGTTTGTGGTTCTTCATCTTTTGATTCCTCCTCTATTGTAGAGTCTGATTCTTCCTCCTTTAGCTCAAACTCTATCTTCTCAAGTTCCTTTGGTTGGACTTCATGTTTAATAACATCTTTCACCTCTCTAAACACCACATCTCGACTGTAGACAACCTTCCTTGTTACTGGGCTCCAAAGCTTATAACCCTTTAAACCATCCTTATACCCAATAAAGATGCACTTTTCAGATTTACTATCCAAATACCCTCAGATGTGAAAGAAGGGGTTTCTTACCAGTCCATACCTCTTGTGTAGTCTTATCCTCCAATGTTGATGAAGATGATCTATTGACCAGGTAACATGTTGTCTCCACCACCTCCTCCCAAAATTCCTATCCTAACCCAGCACCACTGAACATGCTTCTTGCCATTTCCATAAAGGTCTTATTCATTCCTTCTGCAACTCCATTTTGTTGAGGTGTATATGGAGTAGTCTTCTATTGTGCTATACCACACTTCTTACAGAATTCTTCAAATTCCTTACCATAAAACTCTCCACTGGTATCTGTCCTCAGCACCTTTATCTTCTTTTCTGTCTAGTTTTCCACCAGAGCCTTAAATTCTTTAAACCTGTTAAAGACTTTAGATTTCTTCTTAAGGAAATATATCCATGTATTCCTTGAGAATTCATCTATAAATGATACATAGTACACATACTTACCTAGTGATGGAACTTTTATAGGTCCAAACACATCATTGTGCACAAGCTCTAATATTTGTTTCGCCCTCTTACCACCAGAGGGGAAACTCACCCGATTCTACTTCCCATATACACAATTTTCATAGAAATCAAAATCTAGAGAGCTATTACTCATACCTTTACCATAAAGTATTCGAAGGCCCTTCTGTCCAATATGTCTAAACCTTTGATGCCACAGCATGGTCTTCTCTCCAGAGACCACTAGATTTTTTGCTCCACTTTCAAGAACCACAGAACTGTTGCACCCATCAACAACAGTGCTACCTTACAGCTTGTACAAAGTTCCAATCCAAACTCCCCGCATCAATACCAGTGCTCCCTGAACCATCTTGCAGGTATCCTTCTTGAACACTACTTTTACACCTGCATCATCCAGCTTGCTTACAGAAATCAGATTTTTGTCTAATGCAGGAATATGTAGAACAGCCAGAAGTGTTCTAACCCTTCCACCTTGCAACTTCAACTTTACTTTTCCGCAACCAACAATTCTAGCATTCCTATCATCCCCTAATAAGACATCACCATCATTGTATTTCTCATACTCGCAAAACCACTCTCTATGGGGAGTGAAGTGAAAGGATGCACCTGAGTCAATCAAACATGCCTCATGATCTACATGTGTACTTGAGGAAGCCAAGTAAACATCCCCACCTTCATCTGAGGTGGTTTTCGCCTCTGCAGAAGGAGCATCATTAGATCCCTTTCCTTTGTCAGGAACTTTAGATTTACAGTCCCATTTGTAGTGCCCTTCCTTTCCGCATTTCCAACACACCACCTTTACATGTTTTCTTGGAGATTTAGATCTCCCACTCGATGACTTATTTTTGTTTCTGTTATGGGACCGTCCTTGTACAGACAAGGCAACATCATTCTGGCTCTCCATATTTTTCTGTCTCATCTCCTCCGTTAGCAAGGATGAGACCATTTCACCAAACTGCAAGGCAGTTGCATTGCTACCTATTGCATTAACCAGACTATCCCACGAATCTGGTAGAGAACACAACAAACTGATGCACTTATCTTCATCTGAAATTTTAATATTAATAGATGCTAACTGACTTACCATAGTATTAAATTCGTTTAGATGCTCTGTCACCGAGTCCCCATCTTTCATCCTCAGGTTATACAACTTTTTGGTAGGAACAGTTTATTCACCAGAGACTTAGATTGGTAAAAAGCCCCTAACTTGTCCCACAAAGCCTTCGCCATAGCTTCCCCTGATACATTCAACAATACTGAATTTGAGATACGCAATAGTATTGTGCTCTTTGCCTTCCAATCCAACTTCTTCCATTCTTCATCGGACACTCCTGTTGGTTTAGTACCCATATCTACAACGATCCACTGATCCTTATCCACCAACAGATCCTCCATCTTGATTTTCCAAAACTAAAAACTTTGACCATTAAATTTCTTGAGCTCTATCTTTCCACTTCTCGCCATCTTCTTTCAACACCAAAATCGATCTCGCAAATCTCCCACTGAACAAGGTCTACCACAGGCCCAAGAGAAACCCCTCAACAATAAAGGAGTCCTCTTGAAGAAAAAACAACTCTGATACCAAATGTGGGTTTTAACCCCGTACAGAAATTACCTGCATATGAATTCTAAAAGACATAAAATACAATGCGAGAGCATAACACATAAAACACATATACACAGATATTTTCCCCTGGATCTAAAAATCGGGACTACCAGCTTGATTTTTCATTTTTTTCCTTTCAATGTTACAATACGTATTTATTGGTGGGCTCCAGTATTGCAGCAATGATGCTGCAACTCCTGGGACTTCCTTCTTTACTTTTATCAACCCGATAATTCGTAACAAACTTGGAACCGACAGTGCTATATGCACAGGTACTAGCTCCTGCCGCAGGCTGTCACTTGATCAGCTGGCACAAGTCCGCTAGGAGCTTAAGATAACTTCTAAGAGCTCTTAGAAGAAGCTAACTGTGATGGATGAAAGCTAACTCAAAGGAGGCTAGTCTACTTGCAGAAAAAAGCTGAAAGCTGAAAAGAAACACAAACCCTAGAAAACCCTAGTTTTTACCAACTAGCCCTACTGGTGCAAGAAAAGAGATGAAAGCGGTGGAAATGGATTCCATTGAATTTTAGAAAGGTAAAATGCATGTGACTAAGCTACTTCTACAGTAAAATCTGGAGAAAACATCTTTTTACATTTTTGAGTAATTTTGCATAATTATTATGCATGTGCTTTAATTGTTTTTGACTGTGCAAAGGTTGATTGGCGAAAGGAAATGGAGTGGGAATTTTCAGGAGGTTGGGAAGGTGAGAAGAGGGCCTAAGGGGTCCCTAACACCCTTCCAGAGAGTTTCACAGTGATCAAATCTTGAAAAACTGCTCACGTGAACTTCTACAAGAAGTCTGTAGGGGTTCTACACAATGTTCTACAGGAAGAGCCGAGAGAGGATTTTGGAGGGTTAACGGTGGAAAAACGGTGGGAAAGTGGAAATGGAGGATGGATGAGGATTTGAAGGGGTCTAAGACCTAGTAGATGAAGCTAAGAAGTGATTAAGGTGGTTGGATTCATTCAAGGATGGAAGGAGCATGGTTGCACAAAGATATGGAAATTAGGTCAAGTTGGAAAAGGGTGGCGATTGAAGGGAAGGAATATTTTCCAAAACTGATCGAAAAAAGACTAGAAAAACTAGATATCTATCTATTTTGACCTAATCTGACCTAAAAACCAGAAACATGATGAATAGAAATTTATAGACAGGAAATCATGCAATATAACTACGGAAACTAAGCAAGAACATATCTAAACATGCAAGTACAGCTGGTATCAACTTTTCCCACTAAAAATCTAACACTAGCAAGTGCATGGAAAGGCAAAAATAGTGTTTTTGTGGCAGCAAGTATGCCTTAGTCTCAACTCATGGTCCCAAGGAGGGAGAGATGAGATAAAGGATTGCTTGATGGCCTTTTTTCAGATCTTTTCCTTTACCAAACTGTCAAATCTACCTGAAGCATGAAAAGTTATTTTAATCATCAAAAACAACCTAAGTAACAAAGCAAGATCTTAACCTAACTAACAGAAATTATTCTATGAATGCAGCAAAGACACATAAAAGTACACAAAGGAGGTACTGGGCAGTTGGGTTGGGCCCAACCCCAAGAGCTCCAACCTCCTAAGAAATATTAGAGCTGGTGCAAAGCTGGATTCATCTTTATTGATCAAAAAATAATAGTTACATCCCAAAAATTGTCTACCAGAAAAAACTTGAAAATGTGTTGAAATGCAGAGCTAACCTACTGACTAAGATCTAACTAACATCTGACTAACTCTTGACTAAAATTTTCCTAACCCAACTGAGACCCTAAGCCTTCTTATTTATACAAATTGAGGACCCTAATAGTCCTCCTAAACTTTAGGAACTTGGCTGCCAAACCTTGCAGTTAACAACAACTTTACTAGCCCTGCTCGGCTGCCCTTGTGATCATTGATGTGGTGGCCCTTGAACTCCGAGCTGCTGGAGGAGAATTCAAGGCAAGGGCTCATAAATGAAGGGGACACCTTCCTACAAATCCTCTCCCTTTTTCTTCCATGAATTTGGCTGCTAAGTGCTCATTAAAACCTTTGATTTTGTCTCAAAATTGACCAAAAATCTGCATACAGCACACATTAGACTTTTTGGCATAATGACTAACCCAATTCACTCTATTAGCATAAATATAATCAAAAAAATCCAATAAACTAATGAGCATGGTGGATTAAGTCAAATTAGGAGTCTAAATGAGCCCATATAATTACCCATTTCTAGGGCTCATCATCACCCCCCTACTGAAAGTGTTGCTCATCCTCTGAGCGACTAATCTATATCTTCATCTTTGATAGCCCTGGTCGCCTCCTTACCATCCCAAGCTTCTGATGTGTGCCATAAAATTATACCTTCTTGTCCATGTCCTTCCACTGCTCCTCCTATTCTGCTTGTTTGAATTCTTGTGCTTTTCCTGGCCTTTAAATACATAGAGGCCTGCCTTTTTCTCTTTTTCCTTTTTTTTTGTTTTGTAAGTGTACTTAATGCAGAAAGCACAGTTGTTGCCTCCCTTGCCAATATCTCAGGTGATTTCTCCTCTTGCTTTTCTTTTTCCTTGCTTCCTGTAGAAATCCCTTTGTCAACTATTTCTGTGTGTGTTGCTGAGATCTCAGGGTGTGTCTTTTCCTTTTGCTTTGGTGTGCCTGCTTTGGTTGTGGTAGCCTTCATTTGGGTTTTTTCGGCCTTCTATGTCCTACTCTGCATCCTCTTTTCCCTTGGTTTTTTTGCTATTGTTTCTTCCTCTATTTTAGGCTCAGCAATCTGGCCCATTTCCCCTTTTTCTTTATGTTATTTCTGTGCTTAAATGTCCTGTGTTCCTTCACCATCGGTTTTCTCACCTTCTTCAGTGTGTTCTCCCTCCTCACTGCTGGATGGGGTGATGTTTTCAGCCAAAATTCTAATATTGTCATCCGTGGACATGTTTCTGAAGATTTTCCAAGATATGGGAATAGTGTAGGTGTGCAAAGCATCTTCCACCAATAGTTTGATAAGCCCATGATGGGCCAACTGATCTGGGATCCATTCATTAACTTTGTACCACATTCAATTAGTGACTAAAGAAGAAAATAGTGGATGCTCAATTTCTTGGTTGGAGGCAAAGCAATCCCATGCCTTCATTCACATAGCAACTAATGCTAAACCTCCCTTCACATGTGATGTACTTCATAATTTGGAAACTGACTTCACTCCAGAGAGTGCTCTTTTTATGTTTTAATCAGAAAAGGAAATGCTTAGGCAACCAAACAGTTAATCTGAAATATAGGATAGCTGAATTTGGTTTCCCCTAAACCCAAGAAGGAATTTCTCGTGTGTCCAATATCAACTAGCAATCCCTTGTTTTAAGGCTGTTGTCAACCAGAACTCGACTTTTTGCTTATGAAAGGAAGAATTTTGTTTTTACAGGCAGAGCACAAGGATTAGGTTCTCTTCTCAGCACACAGACAGATATGCAAATCCAAAAAAAAATTACACACGCACAGGCTGGCCTCCATGGCTACATATGTGTTCCCTGCAGGAGAATTTAAAAAGAAAACGTGGAGGAGATTTTTGATGCAGGAAAACTGGGGAGACTCAGTGCATTATGCAGGCAAACGTTTTACTTCCACTACATAGGTAGACTTTTCTTTTGATTTTCCAATCTGATGCCGTTCAATTCACTACCTTGCACGAACATACCATGCATAGAGGAGTTTTTTCGAGCCTACCTCGTTTTGAGCTTGAAATTAGCTAAAAATCCTGGGTTTTCTTTCTACAGGGCTATTTTCTGCCTTTCCTGCAGAAGGCTCTCATTTCCTGTAGAACGAAATTGTGCTTCTTGTAGAATGCCGATAAGCAGGAGGGTTTTGAAAAATGGCCAGGAAAGACTGGTTCGCTGCTATGGAGGTGGTATGGAGCTTGTTGCAGCTGCAGGGATGATTATAAAATGGAAACAACGGTGGTGAGAGTATTTCAAAGATGAGTTCAATTGGCTGCTTAGGGAGACTTCCATTGATGGAGGGTGAGCTGGCCAAGTGCACGTTGGCCCCATGCAGATCGTTGGTCCCCACTGCAGTGTTATTATGAACTGTATGTTCTCTGCCTGTAATCACTTCCATCAATTAAATTGGAGTTTAAATAGCCACCACTACCTGTTTTCAGTTTTCTTCATGAGATGGTTGAGCACACGTGTCGATTGCACCCACTGAGCGATTTTGAACTGGATGAGGGTGGCCAGTTAGCTGGCCACCGATCTTGTTTAATCACAACCATCTCATTGTTCATGTAGTTCTTAAATTACATTCATGCAACAGAGGAATGGGTTTTGTCACGTACCTGGAAGTCGAATGTGTTTGCTGTGAGGTGCTATTACCTTTCCTTCTGCTACATGCCTTTTTTCTGTGGATGCATGCTGGTTTGGTTGTTGATACATGCTATTTTTCTTGTGTAGGTATCCTCTAGCTAGATCTACGCTACAGGAGTCTGCTTCCACCTTTAGATTTGCACCCTCATGTTGCTGATGCTAGATTTTTGTAGGACAGCAACTTGTTTACCCATAGCTCCCAAATGATAGACCAGATTGACCTAAAACTTTCTGAGCAGGTTTCTATCATCATTATGCACCTCCCATGGAAAAATTGTGATCAATGGATGCACAAATTTCGGGAAAAACTGAAAATGGCTGAAGGTTACAAAGGTCAATTTCTCAGAAATCATGCACTGGAATTGGCTGAAACTGGTTGGGCAGGTTACTATCACCTATATGCATCTCCCCATTAAACAGATTTTGAAATGGATGCATGGATATGGAGAAAATGCAAAAATGGCTGAAGGTGATGGAGGTTGATTTCTTGGAAACCATGCACTAGAATTGGCTGAAATTTCTTGGGCATGTTGCCATCATCTCTATACAAATCCCCATACAACAATTTTTTAAATATATGCATGGTTTTCAAGTTAGGGAAAAAACAAATTTCTGCTCTATGTATTTTTGTATCAGAGCATTCTGCAGTTTTTGCACAGTAAGGAAAAAATGAGCTTGGGCTGTAATGCAGACTTGAGTCTCGGCTGATGAGGAATCTAGACAGAGGGTAACAGGTATGGTGAGTGAAAAACTACTGCTTGATTTTCCATTAAGGAGTTTTTGCTGGCAGTATGAAGAAAACAATATTTTTTGTGTGTGACTGTGCAAGAACATAAAAAAAGTGAGTGCAATGGAGGTGTACGAAGATGGAAAAAGGCGACATATGGCGATGGATGGAAGTAGGGATGTTTACAGGCCTCAAGGATAGATTCCCAACCTTCGGGTCCTCCTCGGAGATCGATCTTGGCTTGATTGTAGGCTCTATAGGATCTTCCTGTAGAAGGCACAGAACTTCCTGTAGAAGACACAAAACTTCCTGTAGAAGGTGAAATCTCAGTATGAATGAGACCAAATCTGGGTAAAGGGTAGTGTTCATGGAGGAATGGATTGTGAGGGATGCTTGAAACCTGGTGTTGACCTCTATCTTTGTTTTTTGCGATCCTCCTAACCTACAATTTCCTTCCTGCAACCTGCAATTATTCAACAGAAATTAGGTTTATTTTTCTTTTTCTCTTTTCTTCTTTCTTTTTCTCTTTTTTTTTGAAAACAACTAGGGCACCTCATGGAGGTTTTCACCTAATTGCCTACCCTGGGTGCCTCCAAGGGAGCTTTTCACCCAAGGATCTCATTCCTTTTTTTCTTTTCTCTTCTATCCAACCCATTGACTGCCTCATGGAGGTTTTCAATCAATGAGCCAATATCAGGCACCTCTGAAGAGGTTTTCACCTTATATTTTTATTTTCCTCTTACTTTCATTTTATTTTTTATTTTTTATTTTTTCCCTACCCTACCCTACTTGAAAAACAAAATCATTTTCAAGTATAAGAATACTTCCAATGGAGCCATGTGCACATCAAGATGATAGATAAAATGATGTGGAGGCTTGAAATGCATGCTTTGACAGATATCCAGATTTCAGAGACCAAATGATTTGACTTTGAAGGGATCAAACATAGCTGAGGAAAAGAGTACTGTTGCAACTTAGTGACCATTTGGAACCATATCTCAATATAGCTCTGATATCCTTGGTCCTTTTTCTGATCTGGATCATTCTTCATGTCACCTTCTACCATGACCTTCTCATCTTCCTCTTTTCACTGATTTTTCTCTTGAATACATGGAGGTTTTGATGGTAACCATGAGGGAGCTCTCTCGATCTCTGATTCTAATGTCTTCTCTTCATCAAGTGCAGCCCATGGTTCTTTGATCTCTTCTTTTGAATCTTCTTTTGCTAGATGTGGTCCTTCAATGCTGTCAATATAATCTCATTTTTGCAATACTCTTCCTGAGCTATGGTGAATATCATTGAGCTCAAGAGGATTTGTTTGGACATGTTGTGCCTCAGCATTGTAATTGGGTCGAGCTACTCCAATGTGCGGGCTTGGAAATGATGGTACGGGTAATTGAGTGGGGTTGTATATTTGGGATGGAAGCGGATGGGGTTGTGGTTGGGCAGGTGGTTTCCCATTATATACTTGCTGAGCCTGCCTGTTATTTGGGTTTGAGTTCGGTTGAGTAGGCATTTGGGGCTGCCTTGGTGGAGCATGAGACGATGGTTGTGGTTGAGCAGGTGGTGAAGGAAAAGGAGTGGGAGGAGTGTTGTACTAGGGCCCCCACCCCTGATGAGGTGCATTCCACTGAGGATGTGGTTGAGCATAGGGGTGAAATGGATGAGTAGTTGGTTGAGCATGATATTGAGATGGATACAACCAAGAAGGGGGTGTGGACTAGGAAGGATGAGCAAGGGGACCCCAAGAAGGCATGGAAGTGGCTTGATAGGGGTTATAATAAGTCTAGAATGTCCCTTGCATTCCCTGCTGGTAAGGTCTGGGTCCATGTAGCCTCCTTTGGTTCATGAAATAGAGTGGTTCAGTGGCACCTTTAGCCTTCTAATATGCAACTTTAAGTTTGGGCAAGGAAGGGCACTGATTCATAAGATGGTCTCCTTCACAGAAAAAATACACTTCTATGGAGTGCAATGGACATTCGTTCCTAAGATGCTTTCTAGTGCACCTAAGACAAAAGATGGCCAAATCTCTCTCTGCTTCCTCCCAATATCTTTTGATATGCATGGTAAGCACCTGCCTCACCTCGCTTTTGCAATCTTCCCACATGTCTCCAATTTCACCCTTAATGGATGAGTTGGAAGAAAAGGTACTACTCCCAACATTTCTATTTTCAGCCATTTGCTCTAGAGGAATGCTTTCTTCTTCTTCTCCCCTAGAGGTTCTTCAAAATATGTCTTGTTGTCCACCTAGGGGTTCTTCTTAATCACAGCCATTGAAGAAGAGAGAAGGTTGGCTATGTGAAGCAGTGGGGGCATTGTGCAAATATTTTTCTGAATTACCTCTACTCCTACAAGGCATGAAAAGAAATCTTTTTGGTTGTTTTTTGTTTTTTTTCTGCTTGTACCTGCAAAACTGAAATAGATTGAACTGCAACTAATTAAAATCTATCTTGCTAAAATGAAAAAGAATTGAAATGAAAGCGGGAAATTACTAATGTATGTTGCTGAATTGAAATTTCAGAATTGAGATGCTAATCTATGCTTGCAGAATTGAAATGCTAATCTACGCTTGCAGAATTGAAATTGCGAAATTGAAATGCTAATCTACGCTTGTAGAATTGAAATTCTAATCTACGCTTGTAGAATTGAAATGCTAATCTAGTCTCAGCTCATGGTCCCAAGGAGGGAGAGATGAGATCAAGGATTGCTTGATGGCCTTTTGTCAAATATTTTCCTTTACCAAACTGTCAAATCTACCTGAAGCATGAAAATCTATTTTAATCAACAAAAACAACCTAAGTAACAAAGCAAGATCTTAACCTAAATAACAGAAATTATTCTAATAATGCAGCAAAGATAGATAAAAGTACACAAAGGAGGTACTGGGCACTTGGGTTGGGCCCAACCCCAAGAGCTCCAGCCTCCTAATAAATATTAGAGCTGGTGCAAAGCTGGATTCATCTTTATTGATCAAAAAATAATAGTTACATCCCAAAAACTGTCTATCAGAAAAAGCTCGAAAATGTGTTGAAATGCAGAGCTAACCTACTGAATAAGATCTAACTAACTCCTGACTAACATCTGCCTAACCCAAATAAGGCCCTAAGCCTTCTTATTTATACAAATTGAGGACCCCAATAGTCCTCCTAAACTTTAGGAACTCGGCTGCCAAAACTTGCAGTTAATAGCAACTTTACTAGCCCTACTCGGCTGCCCTTGTGATCATTGATGTGGTGGTCCTTGAACTCCGAGATACTAGTGGAGCATTCGAGGTAAGGGCTCATAAATGAAGGGGACACCTTCCTACAAATCCTCTCCCTTGTTCTTCCATGAATTTGGCTGTCAAGTGCTCATTAAAACCTTTGATTTTGTCTCAAAATTGACCAAAAATCTGCATATAGCACACATTAAACTTTTTGGCATAATGACTAACCCAATTCACTCTATTAGCATAAATATAATAAAAAACATGCAATAAACTAATGAGAATGGTGGATTAAGTTGAATTAGGAGGCTAAATGAGCCCATATAATTACCTATTTCTGGGGCTCATCATTTATACATGCCGAAGCATCCAATACCATGGACCGAAAACCATCGCGTCCAAAACCATGGACCAAAAACCATCGCGTCCAAAACCATGTGCGAAAATCATGCACAAAACCATAGGTAGGTCTGCCCAACCTAACATAAGGTCCAAAACCAAAATTTTCCAGGGCGCTGCCCCAGACCCCATAGAGTGGGGTTACCTGCACCCCTCAAACCCCCTGTGACTCCCCCTGCTATGCAATCAACACAATGAACGTGGTATAGTTGTGGAAAGAATATAACACAACCCAACAAAGAGGTCCAAAAGTAGTGCGAAAAAGCATGGCATGATTGACACATTAAGTTGTGCACCTTTAAGGTAAATGATCTGGTTTTGCTATATGACAGCAAGTTTGATAAATTTCCAGTGAAATTCATAATGCACTGGTTAAGGCCCTATGTCATTAACGAGATTACCGATGGTGAAGCAGTTCAATTGGTTAAATTAAATAGAGATCCCTTCCCAGGAAAGCTGAATGGCAGTCGATTGAAGCCATACAACAGTGATCCGGCCAGGTGACTATATGAGGGTAGCATAGTCTTAGCGCTCCACGCAGCTAAAAGGAGGTACGGGACTATAAACTACACTGCCTGGGTTGGGGAGTTGTGCGATTAGAGGATTGTGCGAAGCAAGTGAAACAAGGTTCATGACAACGTGCAGGGAGCTGCGCTACCCAAGGAGATATCATGCAGGTTAGGGAGAAAAGTGCAGCACAAGGAGGAAGTGCTAAAAGCGTGATTGAAGCCCTGGTTGGATGAGGCTTATGCAGTTACCAGCTCTATTGAAGGGAAGCTTGGTACTCTACAAGCAACTTAGTAGAAGCTTCAGGCCGCCAGTTCAGGACCGACGACCAAGCAGTTGGTTGAAGAAGCGAAGAAGGCAGCCACACAATGCACTGCCGAGATTGCGGTCATTCAGGTTGAGCTGGGAGGTCTTCACGCTAAGATCTTCATGCCTGTAGAGTGACTCGAGGGTGAGTCACGATGTTTGTGTTGGGGTCATGTTGGGAACAGGATCCCCCAAAGACAGTTTTGGGGCTAAAATCCCATGTTTTGGGACAAGTTTTATAATAAAGTTGTAAAGTCTCCGCATTTTTTGTTCGCGGAGCACGAAGGTGTCGTGAGTTATGAAGGGTTTTCTGCCCTTATTTTGTAAAGTGTAAAGTCGGTCTTAAAGATCCACCCATGGTCTATGGACCATGGGATTGTATAAAAGGAGCTAACGAAGTAAGCTCTAAGTAGTTAAGTTAAGAAGATAAGTCTTGGAGTCTTGGTAGAGGAGTCTAAGTGCTTTGGGTCTTAGCATAGGTAGAGGCTCTGCAACTGAGTGCGTAGAGGCCTAGGGTAGAAGTCCGCAGCTGAGTGTGCGGACCCCTGTAGCTGTGTGCACAAGGCGGATGGAGTCTGTAATAATATGAAGATATCAATAAAGAGAAGTATTTTGCAAATTCTATGTATCTATTTCTTGTTAATGCATCTGGTTATATTGCATTTTGGGTTTAATTTACAGTGTTCATGTGATATGTGAATGTATGTGACTATATTAGTTAATCGAACACAAGTAAGAATATTTGTTTACACGGCGGTAATTTTGATTGTGTAGTAAGAAAAGTAATACACTTAAGATAACTCGGGAACTTATACAATTTGATGTCATAGCAACGCGAACGTACCTGGATCGCGGGTTAAGGCTATGCGAAGGTCAATTGTACACCTTCACAGAGGTACTAAAGAGTGGAATAAAGGGTTAGACTAACAGAGCCCTAAATCTTGGTGACCTGTGCAAAAGTAGGAACACAAGCTATAAACCGACATCACGACCATTTCCGGGTGCGGAAAATTGGTTCCAGCATCCCCCCATACTACTTCAGGTGAAACTTCAGTCTGCACTCCGCGGGCTGATGCTGAAAGGACCAGTAGTGTAGGGATTTTTTTGGCTAACTAACGTTGAACATGGGTTACGCCCCACGTAGCCAACAATAGTTGTGGACAATAGGCAGGAAGATCATTAGGCATCTAACATTGAGATGAACAGTAAGGTTTGTGATCAAGTTGTTTCTATTTTGACTGATTTTGGATTAACTATAGTTATATTAATCCTAACGTCGTGGATAAGTGTGGTTTGAGAAAAGAAGTGCATGCAACATATTGGTTGGTACAATTGGCTACAGGTACAAAAAAGAGAGTTCACCATTGGGTAAGAGATTTTTCATTTGAGTTAAACGGTATGCCTATAGCAGCACATTTGAATGTACTACCATTGGGATCATATGGTATGATTTTGGGTATGGATTGGCTTTACCTTCACAAGACCAAAGTGGACTGCTTCGACAAGGTCATTGAGTGTGTGGATGATAGTGGGGAAAAGAGAACTTTGCAAGGGAAGAAGAAGCCTACATCAGTGAGGATGGTTATCGCTATGCAAGCTAAGTGTAGTTGCATAAAGGGTTGTGTGATATTTGCAGTACATATATCTAGTGACAAGGGAAAATATATTGAGGATGCAGAAATATTCGAGAGATACCCTGTATTGCAGCAGTATAAGGATGTGCTTCCAACAGATATTCTAGAGTTACCTCCTCATAGGGAAGTGGATTTCTCTATTGAGTTGGTGCTAGGGGCAGCACCAGCATTGAAGGAACCTTACAGGATGAGCACTCCAAAGCCAATAGAGTTGAAATTGTAGTTAAAGGAGATGCTTGAAAAGGGATACGTTAGGAAAAGTGTATCGTCTTGGGGTGCACCAGTGTTGTTCGTAAAGAAGAAATATGGTACTCTAATATTGTGAATTGATTACAGGAATCTGAAAAAGGTAATGATGAACAACAGGTACCCATTGTCGAGGATTGATGATTTTTTTTATTAGTTGAAGGGAGAAACAGTGTTCTCTAAGATGGACTTGAGATCGGGATACTATCAAGTATGCATCAAGGAAGAGGATATCTTCAAGACTACGTTCAGGACCTATCATGGGAATTATGAGTTTGTTGTAGTTCCATTTGGTTTGAATAATTCTCCAGCCACATTTATGTGTTTGATGAATAGTGTGTTTCATCATTATCTGGAAAACTTTGTTATTATATTCATTGATGACATATCGGTATATTCTAAAAATGAGGAAGAACGTGTCAAGCATTTAGCAGCAATGTTGAGAATACTCAGAAAGCATCAGTTTCATGCTAAGCTTAGAAAGTGCAACTTCTTTCAGACATAGGTGCATTACTTGGGACATGTCATTTCCAAGGAAGGCATAGCAGTAGATCCAGAAAAGATAAGGGCCATCATGGAGTGGGCCACTCCTAAGAATGTGGATGAGGTGAGATCATTTATGGGATTGGAAGGTTACTACAGGAGGTTCATCATGAACTTCTCACACATCACATATCGTATCACATCATTGCAGAGGAAAGGTAAGAAGTTTGAATGGACGGAAGAATGTGCAACTAGTGTTGAGCATCTCAAGTAGTTGTTGACACATGCACCAGTACTAAAGATTGTAGATCTAGACAAGGAGTTTGTAGTGTGTATAAATGCTTGAAAGAGAGGACTTGGGGGAGTTCTCATATAAGAAGGATAGGTAGTGTGCTATTGTTACAGGGAAAAGTGTCTATTTAGAACTGCTCTATCCCACTAAGGTGTGACAGCTACCTTAGAAACAAACAGAGAAAAGCTACTTTTGTATTTCCTTTATGAATTATAGATAGAGAGGAATAGAAAGAACCAACCTGTGTCTTGCGCTAATCCTTTGATTCGATCCCTCTCTTCTTTGATAGTTTCCAGCTACCTGCTCACTAGCATGCCCAGCTTCACAAAGTACCTGTAAGATCACAGAAGCATAGCACTATACAAAGACATGGATCTATATTCATAAACAACTTAGGATCATATTTAAATTGACCATACAAATGTAACAAGCATCAATGATACAAAAGCATGGAGGAGAACTCAAATAGCTTTTATTGATAAACAAGAAAAGATCCAGGAGGAGTTACAACCAGTGGTTCCAACCCAACATCAACCTCCCAGCAAAGAAGCCCCTCTTCACCTCAAACAAAGCATAGATCACCCAACAATCTGATGTTTGTCTCTAGAAACCAACAGCAATTCCTTACAATATGCCAAATTCCAGCCTCTGGATCTCTGGGATGAGGGATCCATATATAGATATCTGTAAGGAGGATGAGTCAGCTTGTGATTTGATTAGTGTCTTCTCTCTTTCAGTTCTTGCTTCCACTTGGAGACTGAGGGCCTCTTACTCATCCTTGGTTGAATTCAGTGAGGCAAGTGTCACAGGAGAAGATTCTGGAAGCTTCCATTGCCTCTCCACCTCGCAGAATGACACTGCCATTTGTCATTTCTCGCCCATCGCACCCCACAGAAGGGAGTTTTGAAATGCAACGCACCCTCACAGTGTATTTGGGTGAGATGCAACGCACCTAGCCAGTGGAGCAGCTGCAATGATCCTGTTTTGACCAATTTTGAGTAGTTTTTCATGGAGAACTTCTGGGAGAAGCTGTAATCTGTTGACCTTGTTCCTTTAGGGGTTAGAACAACACTTTTAGGGACTTAGGAGCCCTTGGTTTATGGACATTTCATGCTTGGAGTTGTAGGGCACAAAAATGTCTATAACAGTTGCCCCCTAAAGTATGAGGCTGTTAACCTTTTTGTGTCAGGTGAAATGCTTTATTATGAGGATCCGAAGTTCTTTCAATGTTGGGAGGAGACCTGTAATAAAATACAATACATTATCTTCATAATATTTTCATTATCTAGCTGAGGCGGGCATTCCCATGCTCAGCTTTATAAATTCATTTTCATGTACATAGGACAGACAACCGTCTGAGTGTAGACTGATGATTCTGATAGAGCCATCATCCTTTTTGTAGGATGATTATCTATGCTGCAATGTTGTACATTTAATGTCTTTATTTCCCTGAATATATATCGCAGCCCGGATGGATGAAACTAGATCCGGGGTCTTCAATCTCGTCCGATCTTCACTCGATGTACAAGTCGATCCATGTGAGAAATGTTCTGAAGTCGAACATGGAAAGACATCGCTTGATTACCAGTCAATGATGTAAACTGTTAACAAGCGCGAGAGGAATCACTGATAATGATAATGACCCTCAAGGTACTGCAGTACAATTCACGTGGTGTGAATAAAGGACTTGGCGTCGAACACCACGCAAATCTTTCAATCGAAGGCCATTGATGTAAACCTGTCGCCGGAAGTGAGAAACCTGCCATTGAGGCATGCAAGCTTCAAAGTACTGAATGGGGTGTTCCTAGATCAACTTCTTGGATAATGAGATGATGTCGACAAGAAGTGATCCGTCACAGGAGGGCCTTAATGAATCCCACATCAATGACACGGAACGGAGCAAATGATTTTGATGGAGGTGAAAACGATCTGGTGATATAAGGTTCAGGGTGGCGGTCATGAAAGAATGGAGTATAATGTATGGTAGTGGGTGAGACACAGGTGACTTCTCTGGATGACTTCTCTTGAACATATCAGCGACACTGATGTGATGGATTGGTAGCATTAACCCCAAATGTGGATGGTATGGTGTGACCATGGTGATGTGACCGGTGAATGAAACAACCCAACCCGACTTGGACACGGAGTGGAAGTGTCATGTTCAAGAGCGACTTGCTACCAACAAAGTTTCTTTGAGTTTTCTTCCCAATTTTTCCCCAGTCATTGCTGACTAGTACCTCTTTATTTTTGTCAAGCTTGAGGAGGATAACATATGCTTGTTCTATAATTTTCCCTTCGGGCAAACCCATCGCTATGTTTTAACGAGCCTAGCGATAGTGAAACTCGTTCTCGTCTAAAGACAAGTTTGTCGCTATTAATATTTTTAACGAGTTTAACGACAAAGATAACTCGGTGCTTTTCAATTTTAGAGAGTCTGAAAAGGAACGTAAAGGTAACTCCAAAATTCCTTTTTCATCATCTAATCCCTTAAGTCCGAAAAAGTATAAAAGAATACAGAAGGGATAAATTTTCGATAGTTTTAACGAGCCGAACAAAACAAGCGCTCGATCTTTTTGTGTAATAATCCCTCAGGTCCAAAAAGATTAAAATCTAGAGGAGGGATAGCACTTCCTATCCCTTTAATTAGCTGGAGAGGCCAATGGCTTAGCAATCTTTTCATATTTTACGAGTCAGTTGAAAAGAGCTTAAAGGAGACTCGTCTTTTGAGGAACGAGTGATAAAACGGGTAGCAGCTGATTCCAGGTAAGGTTTGGAATTTTCCAATCATGGCAGTGTCACAAGGATGGCTAGTGAAATCACTCTTCGCAACTGTTCCTCAAAATGGGTAAACAATCAAATGGAGGTGAATGATCGGCCAATGAAAAGTGGAGGTGACGGTGCAAACACGACCAAGGCTTTAATGGCTGAAGTACTACATTCACGATGGTTATTTACCGGGGAATAGTTCATTTTTTAATGAGCTTAAACGCGGGTGGAAACATTTGCTCATGTCTTATGTTTATTTTTTAACGAGCTTGAACTATGTGCTAAAACTGCTCGATTAATCCAGTCTTGTGATAAGAATGTCTCATATAAAAACGGCAACTTTTAGAGATTTGCCGCACATCCTTTCTTTATGCAAGTTAGGAAACGACCAATCCTATGAGTTTAAAGGGTTAGAGGTCCTATAAATTTAAAAAATAAATAGCCGCTCTTCGCTTGCACTCCAAAAGGTTTGCATGCCCCCAGGCATAAAACAGAGTTTCAAGGTTACCCCTTCTTTATTCCGTTAAAACATTTGTTTTACCGAGAGAGGCCTACCTCTTACAGGTTACCCAAAGATTGTTCTATTCACAGCGCAAACAAAACACTTCTTCGGCGATGTTTACCGAGATAAACAAAGGTGAGCGGCGGTGCTCGCCAACTCACATAACTTTGACAAGAGAATCTTGTTCTAGAATAACCCCTCCTCCAATCACGGACGGGGGTATAGACTAGTCATATTCTCGCGCGGAAACCTACCCTATACCCGAAGTTTTCCTGCCGAAGCAGACCAGGGTGCATGCCCCCTGGGTTTCAGTCATATCCCTCTGAATCACTCGCGCTCATCGGGAGGACGGACTGGAGATTGAGACATTTCTTGCGTGAAAAGACCATTCAGGGATGGTATATGACTATTTTCTCTGTATGATCCAGGAAATGAAAGCTGGTCCACGAGCTTGACCACTCTTCCTTCGTGCGGAAAACACATTACTCTAAAGAGTGAGGAGACAATTGCTCCCATGCAATAAATATAGTCTCGTCCAAGGAGTAGATTGTAATCTAGGGGTCCTTGAACTACCATTATGTTCATGTGAACTGTTTTCCTTCTCAATGTTATGGGCACATCGGGAAGGATCCCTAACGGTCAACTGGTTCCTTTATCAAAGCCTGTCAGATTTCTCATCTCAGGCAAAAGCGATGGCGAACCAAGCACTTTCCAAGCAGTTGAGGAAAGGATACTCACAGAAGCCCCCCCATCTATGATGGTACCAGCCATAACCATTCTATATATTTGAACAATAGTTCGGAATGGTACACTAGCTGGTAAACGGGGTCTGCCTAGTTGATTCCAGTCGAAGGAGACAACTAGGTTGCTTGGAGGTGGGACCAAATAGACGGCCGGGTACAACTCTGACGAACTTCCTTCCTGCGGTAAAGGAATGGGTAAATTGCCCCCATGTCCATTGGAGTCTGTGCTTATGAAAAGAATTTGGACGGTGTCATCCTTGTTCTCTTCAGTGATTGTATCATCTGAAGATGGAACCTCTGAAGGCAAGACCGAGTCAACTGCCGCCTCGACCTTTTGACTTTCGTCTGGTATGGATTCAGATGGTTCATCTTCAATGACAGATGCATCGGCCGACCACCTGAGCGGGTCAACCGGATTTTCAACTAGTGACGGACTCAGCAAGAGTTTTTTATATCCAGGAGGAAGTTGTAACGGTGAAACCAGACGATCATCCAAAACTCTTTTAGCTTCGTCTAAGAAGGGACAACGGTGGATGGCATGATTGCCTTCGCACAGTTTACAAGGAAATATATATTTTCCTTTTTGTCCTGGGGCTTCACTTTCACTAGTTGACGATGTGTTTTCAACATGATCATCAGAGGTTGACGACACCGGGTTGTGCAAACGAGGAGACCAGTCCCTTAAGATCCAAGGGATGCAAGGACAATCTCTATGAAAGCGGTCTCCTTTGCAAATGACACATGGTGTTTTCGGGAAAAGTGTCTATTCAGAACGACCCTATCCCACAGGGTTGTGACAGTGACCTCAGAAACAAACAAGGAAAACTACTCTTGTATTCTTCTTTATGAACTATAAACGAAGATGATTAAGATGAACCGACCTATGTCTTGCGCTAGTTGTTCGATCCAATCTATCCTCTCTTTGCCAGCTTCCACCGATCTGCTCCCTCACTTGCCTAGCATCACCAAGTTCCTGTAAGTTCACAGAAGAGAGAAACTACACAAAGACAGATTTATGTTCATAAAAAGCTTAGGATCAAATTTAAGCTAAACATACAAATATAACACACATCAGATATACAAGCATGTAGGAGAAACTCAAGTAGTTTTATTGATAAAACAAGAAGATCCAAGAGGAGTTACAACCGATGAGTCCTGATCCAGCATTAGCCTCCCAGCATAGAATCCCTTCTTCACCTCCAACAAAGCATAAATCACCCAATACTCTGATATCAATCACAAAACCAACAACAATTCTCTGCAATGTACAAAATTCCAGCCCCTGGATCTCTTGGTGAGGGATCCATATATAGATGTATGCAAAGAGGATGAGTCATCCCATGAGTTGATTAGTGGCTTCTCTCTATTAGTTCTTGCTTCCACTTGGAGACTGAGAGCCTCTTACTCATCACTGGTCGAATTCAGTGAGGCAAGTGTCATTGGAGAAGATTCTGGAAGCTTCCATTGTCTCTCCACCTCGTTGAATGACTCTGCCACTTGTCATTTCCCGCTCAACGCACCCTGGTAGTGCATTCAAGTGCGTTGCAACGCACCTAGCCAGTGTATTTGGGTGCTTTGCAACGCAGGCAGCTAGTGGAGCACTTGAAATGACCCTGTTTTGACTAGTTTTGAGCAGTTTCTGGTGGAGAAATTCTGGGAGAAGCTGTAATTTGTTGACCTTGATTCTTTAGGAGCTGGAACAACATCTTTAGGGACTTAGGATCCCTTGGTTTATGGACATTTCATTCTTATAGCTGTAAGGCACAAAAATGTCTATAACACATGGTGATTTAGGCCTGGTCGGTGCAGTGTGTGGATTTTCGTTAGACGACACTTGTTTGCCCCCATTCGCTTTCGGCTCCTTCTTCTTCTTCTCTTTCTTCTTCTTTTCCTTCTTCTCCTTAGGAACTTGACTTTTGGCTTTACCAGCCCCATCAAGCGAAGAGGAAGGAGGAGAGGAAGAATTAGAGGAAGTAGAAGGTTGGTGGGTAACTTTGGACTCGTCTAATTGCTGATTCGATTGTTCAGGAATAGTGGTGTTCTGAATGACAGAGGTTGAGAAGAGCCATACATGCAAACCAATTTTCAGTCCTCGAAGTGGCAATGTGGCCATATGGGGTGCACCAACATCTCCCCAAGAGGAGAAGGGACTAGGATTTCCTCCAAGGGGAATTCCTTGGTTGGTGGACTCCATTTTCTCAACCCAAGATCAACGTAGGAAAGGGGTAATGAATATTCCGTTTAAAATAAATTTTTAGAAGCTTTGACACAACTTGTTTTTTCAATTTTTAAGAGTCGAGAAAAAACAAAAGATGACTCTAGTCGCCTTCGATTTTTAATGAGCCTGAAGTGACAAGTGCTCAGATGGACCTTTTCCGTTAAGGAGTCTGAAAAGGAACGAAAGGTACTACTCTGGAGGTCTAGGTAGAGGGAGTACCAAACCAATCGCAAAACTGCAGAATACTTTTTACGGTACGGCAGTCAATCTTCCCGAATGTTGTGTTCAGTGCATTGCGATCGATAGGGCGGCAGACACGGCTTCCTATGGATAAAGGATTTAAGCCTATAGGGGTCTCCCAAAATATACTCGATGGTACGTGGGAGCACAAGTCCGTACTGGCACTTATCATCTCAAAGTGGAGGAATCACCCAACCATCAGTGAGGACAACAGTTACCAGGCTTTACGATGCCGGAATACGTCTCTAGCCTTGACCTCTAAATGTTGTGCGTTAAGTTCCAAAGCGTTGTTAGATTCATTGAATTTATTTTAAGTTGATCTTGTTTATGAAGTTTGCCTCTCGGGTTCACCACGAGATGTAGATGTAATTCCTAAAATGTAATCTAAAGATGATAAACAAACTTTTTATCTCTTTTGTGCAATGAAAATCCTAGCTACTAGGGAAAAGAAAGACAGAATCTTTTCACAAAGAGAAAAGAGCACACTGTAAATGCACTTTCCTAAATCAAGCCAAACAGACTATCTATATGCAAATGCACATGCATGTATTTGTTTTTGACTTTCTTAATATTGATGCTAAAAATAAAGTTGATGTACAAATCTGAATTTCTTTTCAAGCGACAAATATAAACAAGCTCTTTTTCGAAATAAAAAATAGAGATGATTACGACACCTTACGATTTTGAAATGAACACTCGTTCTTGACACTAGAAAATCACAAATTCAAACCAAAGGCAAAAGTAACAGGATAATCGACCATCAACAGCAATCAAACTTTCTCCTATGATCGAAATCGACACTTGCGACAGATTCAAATCAAAGGACGACAGTACGACTATGCTACTTTTGCAAAGGAAAACTGTAAACGACTCAACAAACAAACAAAAACATCTAGAGTTCTTTTGTACAAAGGAGGCGGAATAAAGGAAAAGGGGTTTCAAACAGACATATACTGATCACAGGCAGCAAAATTCAAGGATAGAACTGGAAAGAATGAAGCACAGGAACCACAGCTGCACAGAGCTAGTCTGATCAGCGCACCTATAACACAGAGAATCTGAAATGCAGTGCAGGTTGTCCCTTCAGGAAGTGCGCTGAAATTCAGAATCTTTGAACAGTACCTGTGCTGGGCCAGAAACGAGACTTTGTCTGGGTTCCGAGTCACAGTTTACAGTTCAGTCCTTGGTTTTTGGCCGAGTAAAAAGGAATCAGTAATGCAACAATCAGGGGTAGATCTAAGGAGGATCTAAGAGCTATCACAAGGACAATCAGATAGTTTGTGAATCAGCTATTTAAATCATAAACAGATCCAGTGAATGGATTGAAGCAGCAATTATCTACTTTGCATTTGTTATGGCAAATGCAGTTCTAATGCTACTTATAAGTTTATGAAACAAACAACAAAGAATGATAAACAAACAAACTAATTATCTCCCCAGCAGAGTCGCCATTTTGTTACAGGGAAAAGTGTCTATTTAGAACTGCTCTATCCCACTAAGGTGTGACAGCTACCTTAGAAACAAACAGAGAAAAGCTACTTTTGTATTTCCTTTATGAATTATAGATAGAGAGGAATAGAAAGAACCAACCTGTGTCTTGCGCTAATCCTTTTATTTGATCCCTCTCTTCTTTGATAGTTTCTAGCTACCTGCTCACTAGCACGTCCAGCTTCACAAAGTACCTGTAAGATCACAGAAGCATAGAACTATACAAAGACATGGATCTATATTCATAAACAACTTAGGATCAGATTTAAATTGACCATACAGATGTAACAAGCATCAACGATACAAAAGCATGGAGGAGAACTCAAATAGCTTTTATTGATAAACAAGAAAAGATCCAGGAGGAGTTACAACCAGTGGTTCCGACCTAGCATCAACCTCCCAGCAAAGAAGCCCCTCTTCACCTCAAACAAAGCATAGATCACCCAACAATCTGATGTTTGTCTCTAGAAACCAACAGCAATTCCTTACAATATGCCAAATTCCAGCCTCTGGATCTCTGGGATGAGGGATCCATATATAGATATCTGTAAGGAGGATGAGTTAGCTTGTGATTTGATTAGTGTCTTCTCTCTGTCAGTTCTTGCTTCCACTTGGAGACTGAGGGCCTCTTACTCATCCTTGGTCGAATTCAGTGAGGCAAGTGTCACAGGAGAAGATTCTGGAAGCTTCCATTGCCTCTCCACCTCGCGGAATGACACTGCCATTTGTCATTTCTCGCCCATCGCACCCCACAGAAGGGAGTTTTGAAATGCAACACACCCTCACAGTGCATTTGGATGAGATGCAACGCACCTAGCCAGTGGAGCAGCTGCAATGATCCTGTTTTGACCAATTTTGAGTAGTTTTTCATGGAGAACTTCTGGGAGAAGCTGTAATTTGTTGACCTTGTTCCTTTAGGGATTAGAACAACACTTTTAGGGACTTAGGAGCCCTTGGTTTATGGACATTTCATGCTTGGAGTTGTAGGGCACAAAAATGTCTATAACAGCTATGAGTCACAAAAATTGAATGAGCATGAGCAGAAGTATCTGACGCGTGATCTTGAGCTAGCAGTGATCACACATGCATTGAAGATTTGGAGGCACTATCTTCTTGGTACGAGGCTTGCATTGATGAACGATCACAATGGATTGAGGCATTTATTTGACCAGCCAAATCCAAACACTAGGAAAGCTAGATGATTGGCCACCCTTAGTGAGTTCAACTTCGAGATCAGATACATCAAAGGAAAGGAGAACCGGGTTGTGGATTCTTTTAACAGGAAGGTACATGTAAATAATATAGCATCTATGAGCTCTTATGGATAGAGTTACATGATAGGATCTTGCAAGCAGGACAACAAGATGACAAGTACATGGAGATCATGCATAGGTTACAACAGAGTACAGGTATAGGCACTGGTTGATCCATATTTAAACAGGAATGCAACAAATTATAGAGATAATCATAAGCACAAAGATGCAGCAGAAATAATACTTCATTTCATTAATGTAAAATACTGAAATATGCTTAAAAATGAAAATGTAAATAAACCAGCTAGGGCGATGGTAGCTTATCTCTGAGAAGAGATGTGGCGGCTACATGCCTCTGAACTGCTTACAATGAGGCTTAAGGGCCTTTTTTATTATTGAACAATAACAGAAAACCCTAAACAACCAAAACCCTAACCCGAGGAGATGTAACACTAAGAGTTTATGGGCCCCATTGGGGTGAGTTGGATAGCCAACTTCCCGGGGTCGTGACTTGGTCATATTATCTCCGTTTGACGTGCATGATAACCCGTTAGAAATATCTCTCCAAGGAATACAATGAAAAAGAGGATTTTCAACAAAAAATCGTTGGCGGTAGTTTTCCAAAAAAACATCGTTTAGGGCCTCAAAACGGCTCCAGAAGTTTAGGACCCAAAAAACTACTAAAAATAGTAAATTGTGCTACAATTAAGGAAACTGAAAAACTGAAAGAAGAAATTGTGGGGGTCCAAGTGGAATTGGTAGGTGGCCACCAATATCCACCAGGATCACTTGTACAAGTATATGTGCAGGCACAGGTATAGGTATAGGTGCAGGTACAGGCACAGGTGCAAGTACAAGTACAGGTGATCAGGATGCAGACTATTGTCTCACGGAAGATGGTTTGGTGAGATTCAAGGACACGATCCATGTGCTGAATTGTAATGAGCTCAACAACATTATCTTGAGGGAGTTTCATGTGAATCCATACTCAGGTCACCCAGGATATTAAAAGACGTTAATGGCGGAGAAGAAGTTCTAAATATTGGTTGAATCTGAAGAAGGAAGTGGCAGAGTTCGTGGCTAGATGTTTAGATTATCAGTAAGTGAAGGAAAAATGTAAGCATCTAGGTGGTCTACTACAACCTATTGTGATTATGGAATGGAAATGGGAAGTCATTTCCATGGATTCCATTACAAGTCTTGTAAGGAGAGTGAGACAACATGGTTCTATTATGGTCGTGGTCGAAAAGTTGAGCAAGGTAGCTCACTTCATTCCAGTGAAGACTACATATTTAGCCAATGAGGTGGCACAAGTTTTCATTAAAGAGATAGTGAGATTACATGGTGTTCTTAAGAAGATTGTATCAAATAGGGATTAAAAGTTCACTTCCATGTTCTGGAAGGATCTATTTGTAGGTTTAGGTATAGAGTTGGCCTTCAGTACAACTTATCATATATAGACAGATGGAAAAACATAGAGGGTCAATGGGATCTTGGAGGATATGCTGAGGATGTACGTGATGCACCAACAGAGGAAATGGGAGGAGTATTTTCCATTGGTTGAGTTCACATACAATAATAGTTATCAGGAGTCATTGACGATGAGTGCTTTCGAGGTATTGTATGGACAGAGTTATAACACTCCCATCAACTGGAGTGATCCAGTGAATAGGGTACTTATTGGACCAGATATCTTGGTAGACATGGAAAAGGAAATTCAGGTTATAAAGAAGAATCTAAAGACAACACATGATAGATAGAAGAGATATGCGAACCAACTCAGGGTATTCAAGGAGTTTCAGGTTGGGGAGCATGTGTATTTGCACATCATGCCCAAGAAGAGCTCTTTGAGGATTGAATCATGTGCCAAGTTGGCACCATGGTATTGTGGACCTTTTGAGATCCTTGAGAGGATTGGACCGGTGGCCTATCGACTTGCACTACCTATAACAATGAAATTTCATGATGTTTTCCATATTTCATTGCTAAAGAGGTATATAAAGGTTGTTGATCACGTTATTGATTGCTCTATATTGCAGGTGGAGCAAGAAGGAGAGTTCCAACCAGAGCCTTAGTGAATATTGCAGTGGAAGCATCTCATGCTCAAGAAAAGAGCCATAGAGAAATTTAAAGTGTAGTGGAAGCACTTTGGGCCTGAAGAAGCTACATGGGAGATGACAGATCAGATGCGGGCCATGTATCCTTCATTGTTTTCCGGTTGAGGCAAAGTAAAGTTTGGTTTGATGTTTGGTATATGTTTGGCATATGTTTTGCTGATGTTTTGGTATATGTATATATATGGATGTAAATACCACCATGAGCTAAGTTATAAATCTCCAATAAGTGGTATGGTTGTTATCTTGTCATGTTGTCATGATGTTTTTCTTTTGAGCAGGTCTTTCATTGTAAATACTGCAACGAGCTAAGTTATAAAGCTCCATGGGCAGTATGTTTTATTTTTAGCGATTTTTCTGAGGTCTTAATGTGGTTTAACACCAAGGATGGTGTTCCCCAAGGGGGAGGGTTCTATAATAGCCCTAGTGAAAATTCCATGTAATAAAAGTTAATAAAGGCAAAAATAAGACCACGGGTAGGGACACGTATTCTGAGATGAATGTTGGGAAAAGATATCCTAGTAGGCATCACTAGATATTTTTATGGCTAAAGGAAATTGGAAAAGGCAAATGCAAAGGCATTAAAAGGAAAAAAGGAATTTTTGGCATGCTTATTTATGAAAAGAAAGGAAAATAGGAGAGAGGAAGGTGAAAGGTCATAGGTTGCAAGTGACGAGGAAAATGAAGAAAAATAATGGAAATTGAATCAAATAGAGGCCTCATTGATAAAAAGGCTTATGAGGATCAGTTGGCAGGCTTGGTCAGTGTAACCTTTAGCCAGTTTAGTTTTGGAGCTCTCTAATTATTCTCCCCCTCTCTCTCACTCTTGGACACAGTGTTTTCTTGGAGCACTCTAGCTTTGGAGAAAGGAATGAAAAGAAAGCAAAGGGAAAGGAAGGAAAGTAAGGATCAAGGAAGGAAGAGTGGGATCAAGTAGCTTCAGTAGGAATACTTGCATGCAACATATTGCATGTGTGATATCATAGTCGGTTTTGACATGCATGGCTTTTTATGTTGGTGTATGGTTCTCTTATTGTTGGTGACATGGTTTTTCCAGGTTATGCCAGTGGTTTCTAGCCTAGCCTTGCCTTTTTCGAATTCCATGGTGTGTTGGGATGTTTATCTTAGTTTTGAGCTTTGGAATTGCTGGATGGATTTCAGAATCTGGGGCGGAGGTGGTCTCAAGGTTCATTCCCAAAAGCATGGGAATCCCTTGACCGGTTTGGCAAGATACATGGTAAATCCTGAGGGAGGAGTCTCAGTTTAGAGCCTAGTGATTGGTGTGGATTATGGTAAATCTTAAGAGGGTGGTGTCTCGGTTTAGGGCATAGTGATCGGGGATTGGATTACAATAAATCCTAAGAGACAAGGAGACGAAAAATTCCTCAATGATAGTGATGGATTCTAGATGGCATTCCAAGTTCAGTTTGGTTTTGTGGTTGAAGCACTGGTTTTGGTGTGATCGCGGTTTGGTGAGGGTGGAGGTGGTTTAACCTCTAGATTCCCCTTGGTCTTTTTTTATTGGTTTATACACGAGATCCCACATTCATGCTTGGAATATGGCATGGGAGTGACTGACTGAAAGAGAGATTTGGTTCATCCATGTCTACGGTCGGGTGGTACATGGAAGTCCTGAACTTGGTCAGATTTTCCTATGGTTAATAAAAGTTAAGTTCTCTCTCTTTTGTACTTATTTATATGTGGATTTAATGGTTGTTATCTCACTGTTATTTCCATGGTTTTATGATCATTATAATCATGGTTAATTAACTAGTTCATGTCATGGTTACATCATGTATTTGCTTGTAATGGTTAAAATGATGGATGTAAGACCTAATTGATGTCATAACGGTTCAAGGGAGAAGGTAGTGATCCATCTTGTCATGTTTCATAAAAGTTCTAAGTCATTCATGTTTTGCCTTGTATCGTAGACCTATACATTACATTGATGGAAAGTGTTTGACAAAATGTCGTTCCAGGTTGGGCATGGTTAGTCCTACTCCTAGAGTTTATTTTTGGCTTATTAGTCTTTTCATCATGAGTTTAATGGATTCTGGAAGTTATAACAAGTTCTCGGTAGTGGCCTAAATTCTAGGCTAGAAAAATGCCTTAAATTCCACGAACACTAGCACAGGTTTGTTGGGAAATGTACCTAGATGCACGCAAGAAGGCTTGTCGGAGCATCCGTAGGTCCTTGGATACTACCATCCCATAGCATGAGAGCGTCTAGAGGTAAAGACATATAAAAACGCAGTCGGACCCAGGGGCAAGATGCCTAAGTGGCTGGGTTGCCTCCTAGGAGTGTTGTTGCCGATGTGGAAGGTATGGTTAATGTGTTTCCGTCGATTCCATTTCATTAAGGTCGCCAAGGAGGTTGAATCATATCATAGTAGCCTCTCATCACATGTTTACCCTAGTTGGCCAATTACTTGGGTAGATGTGGGAGGAGGGTGGTTATACCCAAGCTTCTATTGATGCAGTGATACTCAAAACATTGATTTCTATAGGAATTAAACCTTCATTCCAACTCCAACATTTTAAACATTGATTAGGGCTTGTAATGCAATAAATAGATTCAATAACATGCCTACTAACAGGAACAAGAGAAATCCTATCCATAGCTAGCACAACTTTGTAATTTCAAACATAAAACATCATATTAACCTACAAAATGGGTCCCAAGTTACCCTATTAGATCCATTGATTATTAAAAATTATATCATTTACAATCCCTCACTATGAGATACATTTGTAGGCATGGGAATCCATGGTACACATAGCATAACATACCATGAAAAATATCACATAGTGATAGTTAATTAATCATATCAAACAACCCAACATAAACATATAAATGTCTTTTCAACTCAAGAACATATTAGCAAACATATTTTATAAGCCCTTCAATCATGAGAACAGTCATATCAATATTTCATTATAAAAAACTAGGAATATCATATTCCTCCATTCACAAGTTGATACATCCATTATCACATTTCACAACACATCATTCATCATTCATTGTGCCACATGTGTATAAGTAAATATACTTATCTTATTATCTTGAGTGACTAGGAACTGAGAGAGGGACTTCAACTCTCCACTCAACTGCATGCCAACTACATTGCAATCTTTCTTATAGTCGACCATCCCTGATTGGGATTCAAAGTTTGATGAGTTAAGTTCTTAAGGTTATTCACACCAATACCATTCAACCAAATGATCAAGAAGAGGATTCCACTACCCAGGTGGTGTATCAACTGCCACCAGTAGTAGATGCCATAACGACTCTCTATCTCGGTAGATATCAACTACAAGACTTCATCCAAGGCTTAGTAAGTTACAACTAAATTCCAGGAGAATGAATACACTGCCTCGGTGGTTCATTAGCTGGCTTCTTTAAGGTAGCACTGTAGGAGTCAAGAGCTAACTATACAGGTGGTTTAGAAGCTTACTACGCTAGAAAATAAGTGATTTATTAGCCCCAAGTATAGAAGTTAGTGGTTTATTAACCCTCTAGCTAGCATCCCAATGTGTTATCATCCCAAGGCTATAAATGAGTGTTTCAACTCTACTAAACTCTCACTGGTCAATTAATTCATAGGCATAGACACTAACTTTATAAAAACACAAGGAATACTATCCCAAATATAGAACATATATTAGAAATGGTTATTTTTCCCTAGCACAATCACATCCATTTCCAATTACACACTCTATGTTCTCTTACACTTCTACATTCATTGTTCTTTTTCTCAGTGAGTTCTCTCACGTTCCCCCTTGCACCACTAAGCATACTTGTCTATTCTACATACCATCTCTTGTATTTGTCTTCCTCAAACTCTTTTCTTCTTGTCCTTCTATTGCATGTTGACCACATTAACACTATACACAATAACAAGAATTGTATGTGTGATCCTTAACTTAGGTAGACCATACTTGAATTCAAGGCTTGCACCGCCAATGCCATTAATTCATGAGGGAGATAGGTGGTGAAATAAATAAATTGGTTTGATTTTACAAGAAACTCCTCCTCCTCATACATATGAATCCATGTCCACTTCCCTTAGCTAGTCAATGTTTACATTTCCACATTATTTACATGAATTACAATCCATAAAAATATCTACAAGAAGGATAGAAAAAAGGGCTATCATGAACAAAATCCAAAATAATGAAACCATTCCTAGTCTAGCTTAAATAAGGATCTATGAAGTGTTGATAATTTCTTAATCCAAAAATTTCTTAATACATGTTACAAAATTAAATTATTAAAAAAATACAAATTAAGAAAGTTGATCTCCCTCAATTCTTCTTGTCAAATTTAGACTTAGGATGGATTTAGGATGCTAATAAAAAAATTACATATATATAAAAAAACATAACTTAATTTATCTTAATTCAAAATTTAGTAAACATTGAGCTGAATTAATTCCTTGAAATATAACATTTTTTCAAAATTTTAATTCTTTTATATATAGAAGAAAGTGTTTCCCCCATTGATAGCACGGATAATGATTGAATATCTAATGTATAATAAGAGGTTAAACAAAATGGAAGACAAAATGCCTTCGAATATCTAATGTATAATAAGAGGTTAAACAAAATGGAAGACAAAATGCCTTCGAAAATTGCTTCTAACTCTATCCAAAACCACCTTATGCTTAAGGGGATACCATAAGCATGTTCCATCTTGACTAAACCATTGGGAAATAAAGAGGGAGTTCATTTTTCAAAATAAGGATAATATTAGAAATGTTATTGCCTTAAAATTTAATATATGAAAAATAAAATTAAGATATTTCTAGCACATCCATATAAATTAAATGGTTGGTAAAGGTTGATATACATCAAAATACTCATCTCATGATACGTCTCACATTGGAAAGATTTTTAAAATCATAAAAGATAACTAACTTATAAATTTATTATTACTATGACTATAATATTATGGGCTAATACCAATCTCGAATTTTCAATAAGAGGAATTTAAACCTAGGTGGAAGAAATAAAAATCATTTCACTCAACCACTCAAGATAGCCCCAATTGACAAAATCTCTACCATCCATCTATTAATTATTGATAATTAAATTAAAATTCTAGGAACTCTTTTCAAAAATATATATGTTTATGGGTGTAATAAGGATATGATCAACCCAAATCTAGAAAATAAAAAAATATATCTCTACTTTGATTAGTGTAAAAAAGAAAATAAACACTGCTACAATAACAAAAACTTTACATGAGTTCCATAGTGAAATTTGGCGTTCATAAATTCTCAAAACCCCTTGGGATGAAAGAGTTTGTGACCTTTGTAAGACTAAAATAATTGAAAAACAAAAGCACTGTAACACCCCCTCCCTGGTCTACCCAAAGTAACCATGCCAACTGGGGTAAACATGAGGAGAGATGCCATTACAATCATATTCAACCTCCTATGTCACCTTAAGGAAGTGGAATCGTTGGGACATAACATACAACCATCCAACATCATCAATAGGACCCTCAGGAGACAAGTCAACCCAACTTGTCCCTAGGTCCCATTACTATTCTATAGCTCTTAGGCCATAGTTTCTCTCATGTTACGGGCAAGGGAGTGACTAGAAACTCAAATTCTCTCTCATAGACCTGCCTGCTAGCGACTATGGACCAAAATTGCCAGTTCTGTGCTAGCGACCCTAAGATTTAAGCCAATTTTCTAGCCAAGAATCCTAGCCTCTTCCAAGAACTTGTTGTAACTTCCAAAATTCATTAAAAACATAATAACAATGTTAATCAGTCAAAAATCACCCTTCGGACTAGGCCTAATCATCCCCAACCAGGACTGACATTATGTCAAACACTTGGCATCAATGGAACCTACAGGTCTAGGATACAAGACAGAGCATAAATTATTGAAACAAATTATGAAATATATCCAGAAGGATCACTTCCTTCTCCATTGAGCTAAAACACCATCAATTAGTTCTTGCAACCATCTATTTAACAGTTACAAGTAAATATATGAAATAACCATGACATAAACCAGTCATTCAACCATGCTTATAACTAGAATAAAGTCAATGTAAATATCAAAGATAAGAAAACCATTGAATCCACATGTAAATAAGTGCAAAAGTAAGAGAAATTAGCTTTTATTACTCACAAGAAAATCCGACCAAGTCCAGGACTTCCACGTACCACCCGACCATAGACATGGTTGAACCAAATATTTCTTCCAACGAATCACCCCGTTGCCATATTCCAAGCATGAATGTGGTATCTCATAGAAAAATAAATCCAAGAATAGCCAAGGGAATCCAGAGCTTAAACCACCTCCACCCTCATCAAACCATGATCACACCAAAACTGGTGCTTCGATCACAACCGAACAAAACTTGGAATGCCATCCGAAATCCATCACTATCCTTGAGGAATTTTTCATCTCCTTGTCTCTCAGGCTTTACTACAATCCAAACCTAGATCATTGTGCCCTAAAATGATACTGCTCCCTTAATCTTTACCATCTATCCCACCAAAACTGGTCAAGGTATTCCTAGGCCTCTGGGAATGAGCCTTGAGACCACCTCCACCTCGGATTCCAAAATCCATCCAACAATTCCAGAGCTCAAAAATCAAAATAACATCCCATCATACCATGGCATCAAGAAAAATGCTAGGCTAGGCTAAAATGTACTATCATAACCCAACAAAACCATGCCACCGACAACAAGAGAACCATACACCAATATGCAAAGTCATGCATGTCGAAACCAGCTAGGAAATCACACATGCAAAAGGTTACCTAGAAGTATTCCCACTGAAGCTACTTGATCCTAGTCTTCTTCCTTGATCCTTTCTTTCTTTTCCTTTCCTTTCATTAATTTCCTTTCCTAGATCCAAACTAGAGTGCTCCAAGAAAACTCTAAGTGACCAAGAGAGTGAGAGAGAGAAAGAATAATGAAAGAGCTCCAAACTTGAACTAACAAAAGGTTACATTGTCCAAGTTTGAGCCAAGATCCTAACATTGAGAAACCTAACAACTAATCCTCATAAGCCTTTTTATTAATGAGGCCTCTAATTTCTTCATTTTCCTTTATTTTCCTTCAATTTCCTCCTCACATGCAACCTATGACCTTTCACCTTCCTTTCCTCCTAATTTCCATTATTTTCATACATAAATGTGTCAAAAATGCATTTTTGCCTCTTTAATTCCTTTGACTTTGCCAATTTCCTTATCCAAAATACACACATCCAGTGATGCCCACTAGGACATATTTTCCCAACATTCATCTTGGAATACGTGTCCCTTACTCGTGGTCTTATTTTGCCTTTATTTTCTTTTATTACATGAAAATTTCACCAGAGTTGTTACAGAACCCTCCCCCTTGGGGAACACCGTCCTCGGTTTTAAACCACACCAATACCTCAACAAAACCACAGAAGAAAAAAAAAAAACATACTTCCCATGGAGATTTATAACTTAGCTCATTGCAATATTTATAAGGAATGACCTGCTCAAAAGTAAAACATCATGACAACATGACCAAATAACAACCATACCACATACTGGACCTTTATAACACAAATCATTACAATATTTACAATAACAACTTATGCACATTTGTTAAACCAACAAAGAAAAGGATATGATGCCCATATCAATCAACAAGGGAATCCATAGGATCACACCTCCACCCTCAAAATAATACTAGGATTCAATTCCTTCCTAGGAATTCCAAAATCCCCTCAGTGAACAGTTATCGGCTCATTGTTCCAGGGTGCACTTCTAATGTGTATTTGATTCCATTTGGCAATTCTAATGACCAAAAACAATATATCTACGACCTTCCCTTCTCTACTACATAGTCCATCGGGAAAGTCGGTCACCCCCTTATGTGTAGTCATTCACCTTCCAAGTTCCCCAGAATCCCCTATCTCAGGTGATCCATCCCTTAACAAGGATTCCTCGCATCAAAAGATACAAAACCAAGGAATGTATCTGCCTCTAAATCATCATACCATTCATAGCATGCTCCTAGAAATTAATCGGCATTTTCGGTATAACCAATGTCCCACAATGGCCCTACTCCTGAAGTGTTTTACCAACATACTGCTGAATGTTCCAATCCTTTTGTTGTCGCTGCTAATTCATGCAATTGATTTTGGTCACTCAACCAGGCATGTTCGTGCATTCCTATTCCAAGCACAAACTTCCATTAGATTCAAATAAATTGAAATAACCTCAAATCATACCTCATTGGTAGTTTGTCAATAAGGTACACTTGCAATCCTCTTTACTTCATCTCACAACAAGTCAAACTAGCATATTTGACCAAATCATCATGTATAAATATATCACATAAGGTTAGCTTAAAAAAAACCATCAAAATCATAAATCATATGTAACCATCATAAACCACAATCCTAGATCACATGTAATCATCATAGACCATAATTATAAATCACATGCATAATAAAAATGAAAATAAAATATTGATACCTATCCTTTAATCGACCCTTAGCTTCTACCTTTGTCTTTATTTTGTACACACTATGGATCAGTTTCCACACCAGAAAAATGTCCAATGCCTTCTCCTTAGCCATGTGCACATACATGTAGTGTGCATCACACACATGCAACTACACACGTCATACAACACCATGCAATACATGCATCTACATCGGTGCCATATGTACCACATGTACATGTTGAAATGTGGCAACAAGAATATTCCAAATTAATTTTTCCTTGAATTAAATTGTGAATTAAAATCGAATTTAGTCTTAACAGCTACTTGGAAATAATTAATTAATTTATTTTGAATTAATTAGTTGGAGAAATTCAAGTTAGAAGTCTTTCTGAAGTCATGCAAGAGTTATCCCTTAAGTTAAGGAGATAAGATTGAGTTATATTTGAGTTGTAATTAGTTAACTCAGTTACTGAGTTAAGTCTAGTTAAATTAGCTCCAAACTATTTGAGGAACTAATAGTGAGTTAATAGTCAGTTGATGCATGCATGCACTCAACTAGTGCTACTCTAGTTAACTGAAGATTCCCTCATCAGAAGCTCATGCATGTCTATTCTGAGAAAGACCCAGTTGAGATTAAAGTTAAGGACAGTGTACTATAAGTTGCATGTGTTTTCTCAAAGAGAAAACTCATGCATGCAGTCAAGGATTTAATCCTTGAGGATTGCGTAGTTTTAGAAGGAGATCATCCACTTGGTAACAGGAGAATCATCGACAAGGAATGGCGCAAAGAAATAGGATCTTGGAGGGCAAAGAGGAAGGCTGGAGAGAAACCAAGATTACCTGTGAGCATCTGTGAGGATTGTACTGTGAATTGGCTAGCTGTGATAGCTAAGGCTTTGTATAATTCCTATGTATTTCCACCTGTATGATAATACAATAGTGTGGGGTTTTTAGCTAAGGATTTCCCCAAAGTATTTTCATGTGTATTGTGCGATTGATTCTTCTTCTTCTGGTTATATTGTTTAGCTTGATCTTTAATCTTCTGCAAATTGATAGTAGAAGTAGGTTATAGTATTCTACTTTGATTTATATTGCATTATCTGGTTAACCTACCATCATATTTTCTACATGGTATCAGATCTAGATTTGTAGAAATTTTCTACATGGTATTGGAGCTGTGAATAGTATACTAAGAAGAGAATTCAAAGTTTGAAGTTCGAGGTTGCAAGTATAAATCAAATTCATATCATACTTCAAGGTTGGCCAATGGCGTTCTATGGCTTGAGACTCAAGTGTGCCTTGGAAGGTAGCCTGAATTACATAGCATGGAAAGATAGAATGGAGGTTGTATTAGAAGAAAATGGCTTGAAGGAATTCATTGATCAAGAAATCCCAAAGCTAGCTTCAACTAATGCACAAGAGTTGGCTGAGTGGAAGAAGTGTGTGGCGAAGGCAAGATGGATCATCCTTGAGGGAGTTAGAGACCATATTTTCTCAAGTCTCCATGTGAAGGATACTCCATTTTCAATGTGGAAGACATTGAAGGACCTCTACCAGAACAATAGCGACCAGAGGAAATTGGCGTTCAAGGATAAGCTTTGAAGAATCAAGATGGAGAAGGGTGATACTATTTCCACATATTTGAACAAGCTCACCACCTGTAGAGATGAGCTTGGAAGTGTGGGAATAACTACTGCCAATGATGATATGGTGAGCCTTGCTCTCCTTGGCCTTCCAAAGAGTTGGAATAGCTACCAAGACTCTGTGAATGGAAGGGAGAAACTTCCAGATTGGGAATGACTATGGTCAGATATTATATAAGAGGAGATCAGGAGGAGCACACGAGATGGTTCTTCATCCAAGAATGATGATGAAGAAAATATGGCTTTAGCAAGTAAGGCAAGGAAAAGGAAGGGGAAGGCTTCCCATTTCAAATCGAATTCTTCTCATGGAGGGAAGAAGGGTGACATGTCTAAAGTAAGATGCTTTAACTGTCACAAGATGGGACATTATGCAACTAATTCCCTATCGAATAAGTCCAAGAAGGGATCCTTAGAAGTATCGAAAGGTGACACATAAGCCTCTCAGATCGAAATGGACTTTACCCTCATTGCATGCATGGTGTCATCGATGATGGGTTGTGTCTAGTATCTTGACAGTGGAGCCTCATTCCACATGACTGGTGATAAAAATTTATTCAGTGCCTTGGAGGAGAAAGACCTCAATATGCACATAGAGATGGGTGACGATGGAAGGTATAGTGTTTCAGGAGTGGGCATGGTTGCTTTTCAGAGGGAGCATGGAGCTGCTATCACCTTGACAGATGTGAAGTATGTGCCTAGACTGAAGAAGAACTTGGTATCGATCACGATGTTAGAGGACAAAGGCTACGATGTTGTCTTCAGTAAAGGAAAGGTGTTCCTATGACACATAGCCACGGGTCAGACCAAGAGGATAGGGATTCAGGTGAAGAATCTTTATAAACTAGAGGTAGATGATTGTGTAGCATTGAGTACGGAAGCAGAATTGGTGCAAACCCAAGACATTGGTGAGTTGTGGCATAGGCAGTTGGGCCATTTTCATCATGGGGCTTGAAGATAATGCAACAAATATCTACAGGACTTCCCAATGGTAAACTTGAGCAAGTTGACACATGAAAAGGTTGTACCTTGGGAAAGTACACCAAGTCTTCCTTTCATGATCGAGAAAATCGAGTAAAGGCTATCTTAGAGCAAGCTCATACTGATTTGTGTGGACCATTCTCGACGAAATCCACAACAAAGAAAAGTTATTATGTGATTTTCATTGATGACTATTCTCAAAAATGTTGGATTTATTTCATGCAGAAGAAGGACCAAACTTTCACAAAGTTTTGTAAGTTCAAAGCTTTGGTTGAGAAAGAGTTAGGAAAGAAGATCAAGGCCTTGAGAAGCAACAACGGTGGAGAATAGGTATCTCAAGAGTTTAAGGACTTTTGTGCAACGAAAGGAATTAAACGAGAGTTGATGACACCTCATAACACACAACAGAATGGGGTAGCCGAGAGGAAGAACATAACTATTGTAGGGGTAGCACAGGCAATGCTGCATGACCGAGGCCTACCACTTCACTTATGGGATGAGGCATGCAACATAGTGATCTATTTGCAGAATAGAAGCCTGCATCGCACACTTGGGATGAAGACACCAAAGGAATCTTTCTCCGACAAGAGACCATATGTGGGTCACTTTAGGATATTTGGCTCATCGATATATTGCCATGTTACACTGGATGCACAGAAGAAGTTTGTTCTGACAGTAGAGTTGGGGATATTTGTGGGGTACACTGATACACCTCAAAACTATTGGGTGTACTTGCCTACCAGTCGGAGGACAGTGGTTCACTAAGATCTCAAGTTTGATGAGCAGAAGGCCATGTGGGTTTCCCTTGAGAGGGAGCTCCAACTACAGGTTGTGGTGGAACTGTTGGTTCCTAAGGAGGAGGAGCCTCAGACTGATGTGAAGCAGCCGTGTGTAGAGGTTCCAAGAGTGGAGACATCCACTCAAGCAAAGTTTTCCAGAGATGGATAGAAGCGCACAAGAGAAGCTAATAGATTGTTGGAGGATACGAGCGATAATGTGGGAGCACCATATTCTCAGCGCGGATAGAGGAGGTCACCTGAGAGGTACAATGGATACATGGCCCTTGCTGGGGAATGTGTTGAGACAGAGACATCTTCCTTTGAGGAAGCAGTGCAGCAGCCGATTTGGGTTGATGCTATGGTGGAGGAGTATGACTCCATATTTTGTAACAGTGTTTGAGACGTGGTTTCGAGACTGGAGAACAAGTTAGTTGTGAGTTCCCATTGGCTTTACAAGGTAAAGCAAGCTGTTGATGGTAGTGTGGAGAAGCATAAGGCAAGATTTTTTGCTCATGGCTTTTCACAGGTCGACAGGATCATGTTGTTGCAGTATATTTCGACAAAGGAGCAAGATGCTGAAATTTTAACAAAGGCATTGTCAAAGTGTAAATTCGAGTTCCATAGAGACAAGATCGGGGTGGCAAACAATCCCTTTCTTGTTGAGAGGGAGTGTTGAAATGTGGAAACAAGAATATTCCAATTTAATTTGTCCTTAAATTAAATTATGGATTAAAATTGAATTTAGTCTTAACAACTACTTGGAAATAATTAATTTATTTATTTTGAATTAATTAGTTGGAGAAATTCAAGTTAGAAGTCTTTCTAAAGTCATGCAAGAGTTATCCCTTAAAATAAGAAGATAAGATTGAGTTATATTTGAGTTGTAATTAGTTAACTCAGTTTACTGAGTTAAGTCCAGTTAAATTAGTTCCAAACTGTTTGAGGAACTAATAGTGAGTTAACAGTTACTTGATGCATGCATGCACTCAACTAGTGCTACTCCAGTTAACTGAAGATTCCCTCATCAGAAACTCATGCATGTCTATTCTAAGAAAGACCCAGTTGAGATTAAAGTCAAAGATAGTGTACTATTAGTTGCATGTGTTTTCTCAAAGAGAAAACTCATGCATGCAATCAAGGATTTAATCCTTGAGGATTGCACAGTTTTAGAAGGAGATCATCCACTTGGTAACAGGAGAATCATCCACAAGGAACAACGCAAGGAAATAGGAGCTTGGAGGGCAGAGAGGAAGGTCGGAGAGAAGCCAAGATTTCCTATGAATTTGTTAAGATTTTACTGAGAGCTGGCTAGCTGTGAGAGCTAAGGCTTTGTATAATTCCTTTGTATTTCCACCTGTATGATAATACAATAGTGTGGGGTTTTTAGCTGAGGCTTTCCCCAAAGTATTTTCATGTGTATTGTGTGATTGATTCTTCTTCTTCTGGTTATATTGTTCAACTCGATCTTTAAGCTTCTGCAAATTGATAGTAGAAGTAGGTTATAGTATTCTGCTTTGATTTATATTGCATTATCGGGTTAACCTACCATCAGATTTTCTACAGTACACAGTACCACTTGTACATTGCAACCACCTACACAATGTGTGCACAACATCACATGTATATGGCACCACCTGCACAACATGTACACAATATGACATGTACATTGCACCACTGTATAATGTGTACACAATACCAAATGTACACAGAATCACATGCACGACATGTGCATGACACCACATGTACATAACATCACATGCATGACAGGTGCATAGCACCACATGTACATGGAACCACATGTACAACATGTACATGGCACCACATGCTCACAACACCACTTGTACCATCATGCACACAACACCATATGTACATAGCACCATACGTACAACTTGCATAGAACACCATATGTACATAGAACTTCATATCCAACATGTGCATAGCATCATTTGTATAAAACACTACATATCCAACATGTGCACAACACCATATGCACACAACATCGTATATCCGTCATGTACATAGCACCATCTATACCCAACACTGCATATGCAATATTCGTACAACACTATCTATACCATCCTGTACATAACATTACAAAAACAACATGTACACATGCTATGTATACACAACAACACATGCGTACAACATCATAGATGCAACATGTACAACATATGCGCAACAATAGTACCTCACATCCAAATACACACTGTCTCTACAAAGAAACATTTATCCCAATGTCTTATCTATGCTTGTCCCAGCATGTCGCAAACCACACTGCTTTCATTTCACTAATGTATCCTTCCACACTACCTGTCATAAACATATGTATAATACAAGTATACAATATAAATTCATATCCACATGATACTAACCTTGTATATTTGTCGTGACCACTCTTCCCACTTGATTCCTCATGAACCAAGAATCCCTTCATGCAATTCACCTGCATAAGAAATCATTCCTCCACAAGAACGATCCCTGACAACCATGTCAGATAGTGACAACATATATACATACATATATAATCATTAGCATAAAAAAAACATCATCATGTCATACATACATACATACATACATACATACATATATATATATAAAGATCAGCAAAATTGTTATCACCAAAAAATGATCATCTAGCCTAATTTACTAGATGGATCAAAGTACACCTTGTAAAGCCAATTTTATCATAGTAAAATTGCTTTCACTGTGAGAAATTACTTAATAAACCACATTTGTTAAGTAATTTATAATTAAACCCATGAAGAATAATTAAATAATTAATTATATAATTATTTAATTATCTTCTAGGAATAATTAATTAAACCATTGTTTAATTAATATTCCTTGTCATATTTGACCTAGTTATGAAAATAAACAAATAAATCATTAATTATTTTATTTTTCTCTAAGAATAATTAATTAATCACTAATTAATTATTATTCTTTGTCAAGTTTGACTAAATCCATTAGGAATAATTAAATAAATCATTATTTTTTTATTATTCCTTAACCAATTTCTTGAGATAATAAATAAATGATTTATTTATTTATTATTTCTAAATAAAAGTTTAAATACTTTTTCCCTCCTAACCAAATATAATAAAATGTTCCAAGTGGTTATTCCAAGAATGGGGTTAATAATATTTTATTATTGCTCATTATTCGAGGATAACTCAATATTTTGTTATAAAGAGAAGGGTTTTCCATTCATTATTCAATTTTCATTATCTTCATTGTTGCACTCATTGTTGTAACTCTAATTATTATCACTGTCGCAAACCATTTTTCTTCCATTTTAGTTTCCATTGAGCTCAAACATTTTATTTGCTGGGTTTACACATTATAGAGGAGCGAGACTCTACACAAGCTCAAGACGTTTGAGGATTGCAAAGAACCCATCCCATTGAAGGGGACTCGTAACATTTATTTGTTCCCTTCATAGGTGTTATACTAAAATATATTCTTTGTATATCTAGTTTCCATTAGACGATTGGAGTTATTACTGTTTCAATTTGTTGTTTAACTATGATTGTGACATAGATCACGACTTTGGCAAGTTTTGTTTCTATCAGTTTCTACAGATCTACAATGTTTAGCAGTCATTTATATTGTTGAGACTATTTGTCATCCACAGTCTTAAGTGTTTTATTTTCGTACATCTTTGAGAAGAAAACACTACAACAAAATTGGTGACTCCACTAGTTTTTTACTTCATATCCAGAAACCTGGGTGACCTTCAGTTTTTAGCTTAGGGTTTCTTCTTTTTTCAATCTCTTAATGTTGTTTACTAGATTTTTAACCCTAGATCTGTCAAATTTATGACTTCCGAAAGTTTTCTGGTCTTTTCCGCAGGTCACAGGAACTACCCGCAACAGAGACGACAATTTTTTCCGAGATTTTCCAACTAGGAATCAAGGAGCATAAATCACACTTTTCTACCCAAAAAGTGAGATCTGGAGTCCAGAGTGCAAATTTCAACCCAAAAAGTGTGATCCCCCCTGAAATCAGGTCAATACCTATGATTTTTAGGGTTTCAACTTTCTGGGATTTTTTCAGATATGTTTCTCGGCTTTGCCAAGAGTTGCCTATGGGGTTGGTTGATCTCTATCTTATCTCGCTCAAGCCTTGATCTACTTTGATTTAGTCGTCGAAGTGGAATTTATCCCCTTATTACTTCTATTACACTTCCACCTTTATAGGAGGAGTTTAGTTGAGTAAAAATTCTGAGTTTCTGCAGCACTTTCAGCCATATTTTCCATATTTAAACCCTTTTGTTTAAAATCTTCAAAGATAGGTTGTTTTCATCCATAGTTTCATATTAAACCTTCTTTGTTCATTGGCCTTAGGGTCCCATCAGTTTCCCTAGGTTTTTCACCCATCTCCCTATCTTTTTGCAATGATATTCCTCTCTGGTTTTTTGTTGTTGCTACACCACTTTCTAGCAGCCTAGTGTCATTTTATGCCATTCACATCGACACTTAGATATCATGACCTTTTTAGTGTGTTTTCAATTGATTTCGCCACCGACCAGCACAGTGTTTGCAAACCCAGTTTGGGTGGGGTTTAGTTAATTGATTTTCTGTTCATTTTCTGTTTTTAATTTCAGTTTATTTTCAATAATCTTTTTTCTTTTTTCAAACACAGTCTAGGATTAATTAATAAACACACTTACACACACAAGCACAACTTAAGCGAAGGGCGCTTCATTTACACTGCCAAGCCAATACTTAACATAATAAATTTATCTCCCCACATAGAGACAAAGGCATATTGTTGATCTACCTTCATCATTTCCCTGTCCATTATGTCTTACCACCATTGCACCACCAAGGTGTTTGTCATGGAAACTCCTAGACCTTCATCCCCAGTTTCCGCTTAGGCATATTACTCCTCCCCGCATGGTTCGAGTTCATAGTCCCCATACTGTCTCTTCTCCTATTTCATCTGATTCCTCATCTAATTCCAAGCCTCCTTCACCGCATATCATCACCGTTTCTGGACCCACTATTGGTGCAAGAACCCAACCTAGTGTTGGCTCCGGTTCTACCCTGGTGGTCACACCTAGCAGAACAGTCTCAGGAACCATTTCGGCGGCCTCCATGCTCCCTTTTATGGTTGGGTTAAGTCTCCCAAATTTTAGCCAGTTGATAAAAGATCCTATACACCACAATGTTGGTTGGCCTGCTATGCTGACTAAGCTTCCCTCGGACATCCCAAAGTTTGAGGGTAATTCTAGAGAGAACCCTACCAATCATGTTTGCTCCTTCCACATGTGGTGTTCATCCAACTCCATTACCAATGTCTCCATTTTTCTTCTGTTGTTCCAACGCACGCTCACTGGAGACTCTCCTTAACAGGAAGGGTAACAAGGGTAACCAGGGTAATCAAGGTAATCAACCTAGTGAACCCCAGGGGAACTAGCCTAACATCAACAACTAGCAACAAGGTAGCTAGCCCAAGCAGAACAAGGTTATTCGTGCATACAAGCCTTGTGCATGTTGTGATGTACACGACCATTATACGCATGAGTGTCCTCTCTTACCCCTATTGTACCAAATGTGGAAAGCTCAAGAAGCTTCTAGAGGTCAACAATAACCTCGGAATCCTGCACCATCTCAACTGGTAGTGCTCAAAAATCCTTTCCTTCAGCAAGGATTTGTTTTTGCTCAACCTCAACTAGGTCAAGTAGCCCATCCCCCCTAACTTGCTAGTCTAGGTGACTACCAGATCCTCATGATGAATCCTGATGAGGTTAATCCCTCCAATATCAACCCGCAAACTCGGTCGCATCAATATGACAAGCCATCGACTTCGTCTGCCATTGAGTCCAAAACTAAAGCATTTACTGAGCCTCTTATGACACCAAATGGCTCGTTACAGATCCATCAACCTAAAGTTGAGGCCATTCCCAAGATCCCAAAGGCACCATTATGCCGTAACGCGGCTTCTAACTGAGCTACCCATACATACAATATAGTAGATGACTTGGTGCAATCACCTGTCGCAATGTCGATGCTGGAAGTACTCCAGTCGTGCCCATCTAAAAAGAAATCTCTACTAATTGCTTTGGGCATAGTAGATCCTTCCGACGATCATTTTATTGTCTTCCCAGATGATACATCAGAACATCCCCCATGACCTTCATCCATTTCTTTCTAGTTACCAGTCTGAGTCTATAATGCCATCATCTCCCGATGTATTATTGACGAAGGTGCATTCACCTGTGTGATGTCTGCTACCATTTGGAAACAACTTAAGTCACCTAAGCTGTCCCCATCCACCATCACTTTGCGTGCTTAAGACGAACACTCCTCCCAAACTCTTGGCATGTATCGCAAATGTTCTGTGACTCTTGCAGGCAACACTGTCCATGTACACATTGAGGTTATTGATGCCCCTTTAGATTACAACATTCCCTTGGGTTGTAGTTATACATATGCCATGTCAGCTGTCGCATCTGCGATTTTATGCAAGATGTTCTTCCCCCATGAAGGGAATAGCTTTACCATTAATCAGTTGACATACTATGAGTCGACATCCGTGACCTCCCCCGAGTCCATTATCTCGTCAATGTCAGATAAGCAGTCTTCAACTCCTCTCACTTGTGCTTCACCCGAGGTCTATAAAGATTCCTCATTATTGGGTGCTTTCCTTTTCCCTCCCCCTCTCACCTCAGAGCCTAACTCTTTAAGTGTTTGCATGTTACAAACATCACTAGCTACTCTCAAGAAATCTGGTACATCTTATCAACAACTAGCTCCTCAGTACTCTGCAGTTACTATCGCAACCGAGCCATTCAAACCCACCCCCTCCATTGTACCTCCTCCATTTTTGGGTGCCTCTCCTATGTTCCCACTAGGAACTGTTACTCCAAGTCTCAACCATCCAGGAGTTGTTCCACCGAGACATTACCTTGTAGGCCAGATACCTTTCTTATTTCCCCCTCCGGGAATATTTTCTATCCATTTAATTTCTTTGTTGATCCTTCCTAACATGACTTTATGGATCTGAGTATGGTACATTGATCCCCCTGCAAGCATTCCGCCCGGTCAGTTAAGACCTTATCATGCTTTGACCACGGTTCAACCGGTCCCTACAGCCCTTATCACTACTTCATTTCCATCACAACCTCAATAGGAACTCACTCTTGTTGCGAAAGCATCCGAACAAGGGGGCAAATCTAAGAGGAAAGAACCTATGGACAAGGCTCCCCAAGCTCCTCCAACCCTCAAAGCCCCAAAGCCATCACCTCTGTGCATCTTGTATAAAGTTTTTGGGCATGCAACCAATAATTGTCTTGAACTCCCTCATCTCAAACCTTTGGTTCATGAAACTTTCCCTGAGTCAACTATCCCTGAAGTCCATGTTAACTTACCGGGTCTAGCCAAGAAACTTAGAATGTTCACACAAATCACTCTTCTACCTTGTGTGATCATCATGGTCACTACTCCCTTTTTTCCCTCGTCTCGACGAATTTCATGATTGCCTAGAGGCGCTTCGTGAATATGAGAACAATCGTAGTGGAACACCTACTCCTCTACCCGTGGATTCTGGTACCACTAGTAAACCAAAATAGGGGGACTCTAGTCCCATCATCGTGATCCCTCCCCTTGATGTCAAGATGATGGACTCCATAAGCCATATCCTTTACCTGTCATCATCCTTGAGTTCCTCACAGGAAAACCCTTATGAGGTTTCTACACATGCTTCTATTGAACCTCTTTTGATAGAATCTGAGGTCTCAACATCCGTAGATCCTCCATCTACTAGCTCGTCATCTACCATTCCAAATGATGTGTATGTAAACCTTATCTCTCAGGTTGATGCACCAGGTACCGCTTCCGCATCATGTATTTAGCCATCCTCTTGTCCACCAATGTTTCATTCTGATGAGGACATCATGGAAGCCATGACTACCCCTGACTATCCTTAGGGATGATATGCACCATCTTGCGTACTTCCTTCCATATTTGGAGTCGACCACTCTAAATACATCCAGTACGACCATAACACATTTGGGGTCACATAGGCCCCTACATCTCCTTATCATCCTTTGGAGGATCTTGTGCCAATTTGGCCCAAGATGCTTGAATCCCTTTTTTAAGCACTCGTAACACAATGGCACTCCAAAAAATCCTCCTGCTAGGGGGCATCATTCCCACCTTTTGCATACCAAATCAGTCCCCTCCATCACATATTTTTGCGGGAAGTATCCCATTCTTGGGGTCATGATGGTTTCCCAGTGGCCATCTTCTCAATTGATTAACATAAGTCTCAGCCTAGATCCCACTGGACCTAGGTATGGTCGATTATCCTCCCATTCCTTGGATAGTTTGTCCTATGAGCCTCTCCGGCGAGCCATATGCACATCTCATATCATAGAAGTTTGATACCATATCTTCAAATATTCTACTCTATGTCCACATAGTCTGCATGTTTCACTTAGTGGGTGAGAATGGTTCTAGACCTCCTCTAGTAGTTCATTCTTGTTTTCCTCTTCCCTTACTTCTTCACCAAGAACCATCGTTCCAAGAAGCATTAAGGCCATATTTAGACAAGTAAGGCCACTTGCCTGAAAGTTTCTGATCCTGATTCTAATGGTCGGTTTGTCCGCTATTATCTCCACAAGATTTAGGGCCTTCTCCTCCTATCAAATTGGAGGGAAAACACCCTTTATAGAGAAACCCACAATTTTTATGTTGCACATTGTGACCAAACCGTAGCTTAGTTTGATGAACCATCATCACCATTGGAAATATCTCATTGAGTACTAAAATGGGGCTTTCTCGGTTTTTGATGATTTGACACTTCACCCAAAAACCATTTTTCCAAGAAGCGTCACTTCGTCGCCTATCAAAATCACATTTCTTCATATGCGACACTTATACTTTTGGGACCACCTTCCCTTGGCGCTTGTCATCTCATGTTTTGATTTTCTTCATGAGTAACCATCATTTACTCATGCTTTCATGGTCCCCATCGGGCCTATTCTGTGTGGCAGCGTCATCGAGTCACCCTTGCATCCATGGAGTATATTTCACGTCCCATTATATCATGGCATAGTATTCCATCCACATTTGCATACTGCTCATTCTGTGTTGCCCATTTTGGCCTCCAGTCATACTGTCCCCCATACCCTCCGAAGTTGAGTCACTCGCTACCAGGTCAACCATGCACTTTATGCTCTGACAAGGGAAGTCATATGTTTGTCCCTTAGTCCGACATTTTCCATTGTCCCTAGTGGTAGCCCATCAATCAAATTACTATTTTCCCTCATGCCATAGTTGACGATCGTCATTGCCTCACCTATCACAGGCCCTATTTTGTCGACATCAACTCATTTATTCCAGAAGAACAGCCTAGAGGGCGGTGTATCTTGATTCCATCTTCCATTCTTGTTCAGTGCCTCAAATCGAGCAAAGGGACTCATCATTTCCCTTTGACTTGGTTGTTTCATTTTCGTGATTCATACACTTGATGGTCTAGTGATGTAGAAGATTGTACTAGTGATTCGCAGTTGTGCGTGAGATGTTTCAGACCTCATGAGGGGGTATCCCTTCAGGTAGCCCCCCACATGCCTAGATGCCTTCATATTATGCTACAGCCTCATATGCAGTTCTGCAAATTTTATGGGTTCGGTTCCTATTGATCGCATTGTTCATAGCATGCTCATCTCCTTTAGATGACCCATTCATTTTTGCAGAGCCCTTCCCTGTTCAGCAGGGCCTCTTCGGTTGTTCTTCCCTCCCTCCCACCCATTTTTTTGAGGGAATGACCATTATATCTCATGTACTCAAATGATATTGTATTTAGTCATGTCTCATGATTTTTCTAGGTGCATTATCTATATGGGACACATTGTATTATTTTCTGGCTCAGTTATGCCAGCATGTCATGTACCATTCAGTATGTACTTCATTACACAATTTTATGTTTCTAGGTGCATCATTACTCCTGTACTAAGTTATCTTGATGGGTATAGGTATGTCCCCCCTGCCTCGCTGAGATCTAGTGCCACAACATAAAAGGACACTTGCATTGGTCTCGCCCCCTTTGTCCCTATCCTCTTTCACTTCAACTCTATTGGTCTCTCTCTCGCCCTCTCTGTAGGTTTTAACCCCGTACGAAAATTACCTGCATACGAATTCTAAATCACAGAAAAATAAACAATGCGAGAGCATAACACATAAAACACATATACACAGAGATTTTCCCCTGGATCCCGAAACCAGAACTACGAGCTTGATTTTTCATTATATTCCTTTCAATGTTACAATACATATTTATACATGCTGAAGCATCCAATACCATGGACTGAAAACCATCGCGTCCAAAACCATGGACCGAAAACCATAGGTAGGTTTTCCCATCCTAATATAGGGTCCAAAAAAAATTTTCCCAGGGCACTACCTCGGACCCCGTAGAGGGGGTCTACCCGCCCCCCTCAAACCCCCCAGACACGGGGGGCTGCCACCCCCCCCCCCCCCCGCTGCACAATCGGCGCAACGAAGGGTAGGCTCCACCCCCGCTCTAACCCCCCGATTCACTACGTAGGTTAGTCGTGGAAAGAATATAACACAACCCAACAATCTCCCACTTGTTGTTTTCTTTCCACAGGGGGCCACAGGAGAGCTTAGTCATTTTTCCAGCCCTGAAATGCCTATTGTTTCTCTACACCAAGAGAACTTCTCAGAGCTCACAGATTTTGTCAATGCATCTGCAGTATTCTTCAAAGTGTCCACCTTTACCAGCAACACCTTTTTGTCTTCTATCATATCCCTCACAAAGTGATACTGAACATCAATGTGCTTTGTCTTTGAATGATAAGCAGGGTTCTTTGCCAAGAAAATTGCACTTTGGCTGTCGCAGTCTATTCTTATAGCTCCCTGTACTAACCCCATACTTGAACACAATCTCTGCAACCAAACTGCTTCCTTGCTTGCATGAGTGGCTACCATGTATTCTACCTCTGTAGTTGATAGTGCCACTACAGATTGTTTCTTACTCATCCAACTGACTGCACCTCCAAATAGGTTAAACACATACCCACTTGTAGATCTTCTTTGATCCAGATCTCCAGCCCAGTCTGCATCAACAAAGCCATGAATATCCAACACTCTATCCAATCCTGGTCTTCCTTGGTAACACAGACCATAATCACTAGTGCCACGCAAATACCTGAAAACTTGCTTCACTACTGTCTAGTGCTCCTTCCCTGGTTTTGACATAAACCTGCTCAATACTCCCACTGCATGTGCAATGTCTGGTCGAGTACAGACCATTGCATACATTAGGCTATCGACTGCACTCGCATATGGAACACGGGACATGTCCTCTTCCTCTTCTTGTGTCTTGGGACACTGTTCAACAGATAACTTCACACCTAGAGGAGTAGGAACCTTCACCGATTTACTATCCTGCATATTAAACCTCTGCAGTATTGTCTCGACATACTTCCTCTGGTTTAACCAGAGCTTCCTCTTTGCCCGATCTCTTTTAATTTCCATGCCCAAAATATAGTTTGCAGCACCAAGATCTTTCATGTCGAATTTGGAGGACAATTGGGTCTTCAAATCCTGGATAATTTCTTTGTCATTTCCAACCAGCAACATATCATCAACATACAAGACCAGATAAATAACACAGTCACCAATTAATTTAAAATACACACAGTGATCTGCTTTGCTTCTGGTGAAGCCAAGTCCCTGTATAAATGTATCAAATTTCTGATACCACATCCTTGGTGACTGTTTTAACCCATACAGAGACTTCTTTAACTTGCATACCAGTTCTTTCTTACCCTCCACCGCAAAGCCTTCAGGTTGATTCATGTAGATTTCCTCTTCCAAATCCCCGTGAAGAAATGTTGCCTTCACATCCATCTGTTCTACCTAAAAATCAAAAGCAGCAACAACAGATAAAAGTAACCTAATAGAAGTTACCTTGGCAACAGAAGAAAAAATATCACCAAAATCAATTCCTGGCGCCTGGGAATAACCTTTTGCTACCAACCGAGCTTTGTATTTCTCCACCTTCCCTTCTGCATTTGTCTTCTTTGAACACCCATTTGCTGCCAATGGGTTTCCTTCCAGCCAGCAACTCCACCAGATCCCAAGCCTCATTTTTGTGCAAAGATGCCATTTCATCAACAATTGCCTCTTTCTAGAGTTTTCGATCCTCTGAATCCACTGCTTCCTTCATAGTTCTAGGATCATCATCAGTAACAGACAAAGCAAAATTTGAACAGAAAGCAGATGGACTATACCTTTCTCGCTGCCTTCTTTCTTGAATTGATCTTCTCACAGCCGGAGTTTGTGGCTCTTCATCTTCTGATTCCTCCTCTGTTGTAGAGTCTGATTCTTCCTCCTTCAACTCAAACTCTATCTTCTCAGGTTCCTTTGGTTGGACTTCATGTTTAATAACATCTTTCACCTCTCTAAACACCACATCTCGGCTATGCACAACCTTCCTTGTTACTGGGTTCCAAAGCTTATAACCCTTTAAACCATCCTTATACCCAATAAAGATGCACTTTTCAGATTTACTATCCAACTTGGTTCGTTTCTCCTTTGGAACATGTACATATGCATCACATCCAAATACCCTTAGATGTGAAAGAGAGGGTTTCTTACCAGTCCATACTTCTTGTGGAGTCTTATCCTCCAATGCTGATGAAGGTGACCTGTTGACCAAGTAACATGCAGTATCCACCGCCTCTGCCCAGAATTCTTGTCCTAACCTGGCACCACTGGGCATGCTTCTTGCCCTTTCCATCAATGTCTTGTTCATTCTTTCTGTGACTCCATTTTGCTGAGGTGTATATGGAGTAGTCTTCTGTCGTGTTATACCACACTTCTTACAGAATTCTTCAAATTCCTTGCTGCAAAACTCTCCACCATTATCTGTCCTCGGCACCTTTATCTTCTTCTCTGTCTGATTTTCCACCAGAGCCTTAAATTCTTTAAACCTATCAAAGACTTCAGATTTCTTCTTAAGGAAATATATCCATGTATTCCTTGAGAAGTCATCTATAAATGATACATAGTACACAAACTTACCCAGTGATGGAACCTTCACAGGTCCAAACACATCACTGTGCACAAGCTCTAATATCTATTTCGCCCTCTTAGCACCAGAGGGGAAACTCACCCGATTCTGCTTCCCATATACACAATTTTCACAGAAATCAAAATCCAGAGAGCTATTACTCATACCTTCTACCATACCTTTACCATGAAGTATTCGAAGGCCCTTCTCTCCAATATGTCCAAGCCTTTGATGCCACAACATGGTCTTCTCTCTAGAGACCACTAGATTTTTAGCTCCACTTTCAGGAACCATAGAACTGTTGCACCCATCAACAACAGTGCTACCTTGCAGCTTGTACAGAGTTCCAGTCTGAACTCCCCACATCAATACCAGTGCTCCCTGGACCATCTTGCAGGTATCCTTCTCGAACACTTTTTTTACACCTGCATCATCCAACTTGCTTACAGAAATCAGATTTCTGGCCAATGCAGGAATATGCAGAACACTCGGAAGTGTTCTAACCCTTCCACCTTGCAACTTCAACTTTACTTTTCCGCGACCAATGATTCTAGCCTTCCTATCATCTCCTAAGAAGACATCACCACCATCGTATTTCTCATACTCGCAGAACCACTCTTTATGGGGAGTGAAGTGAAAGGATGCACCTGAGTCAATCAACCATGCCTCATGATCTACATGTGTACTTGAAGAAGCTAAGTACACATCCCCACCTTCATCTGAGGTGGTTTTTGCCTCTGCGGAAGGAGCATCATCAGATCCCTTTCCTTTATCAGGAGCTTTAGATTTACAATCCCTTTTGAAGTTCCCTTCCTTTCCACATTTCCAGCACACCACCTTTACAGGTTTTCCTGGAGATTTAGATCTCCCTCTAGATTTAGATCTCCCACTCGATGACTTCTTTTTGTTTCTATTTTGGGACCGTCCTCGTACAGACAAGGCATCACCATTATGGCTCTCCATATTTTTCCATCTCATCTCCTCCGTCAGCAAGGCTGAAACTATTTCATCAAACTGCAAAGCAGTTGCATTGCTACCTATTGCAATAACCAAACTATCCCACGAATCTGGTAGAGAACACAACAAACTAATGCACTTATCTTCATCTGAAATTTTAATATCAAGAGACGCTAACTAACTTACCACAGTATTAAATGCGTTCAGATGCTCTGTCACCGAGTCTCCATCTTTCATCCTCAGGTTATACAGATTTTTCCACGGGAACAGTTTATTCACCAGAGACTTAGATTGGTACAAAGTCCCTAACTTGTCCCACAAAGCCTTCGCCGTAGCTTCCCCTGATACATTCAGCAATACTGAATTTGAGACACACAATCGTATTGTGCTCTTTGCCTTCCGATCCAAATTCTTCCATTCTTCATCGGTCACTCCCGTTGGTTTAGTACCTAGATCTACCGCGATCCACTGATCTTTATCCACCAACAGATCCTCCATCTTGAGTTTCCACAACTCAAAACTTTGATCATTGAACTTCTTGATCTCTATCTTTCCGCTGCTCGCCATCTTCTTTCACCACCAGAATTGATCTCGGAGATCTCCCACTGAACAGGGTCTACCACAGGCCCGAGCGAAACCCCTCAGCAACAAAGGCATCCCCTTAAAGCCAAAATAGCTCTGATACCAAATGTAGGTTTTAACCCCGTATGGAAATTACCTGCATACGAATTCTAAATCACAGAAAAATAAACAATGCGAGAGCATAACACATAAAACACATATACACAGATATTTGCCCCTGGATCCCAAAACCAGGACTACCAGCTTGATTTTTCATTATATTCCTTTCAATGTTGCAATACATATTTATACATGCCGAAGCATCCAATACCATGGACCGAAAATTATCGCCTCCAAAACCATGGACCGAAAACCATAGGTAGGTTCACCCATCCTAATATAGGGTCCAAAAAAACATTTCCCGAGGCGCTGCCCCGGACCCCGTAGAGGGGGGCTACCCGCCCCCCTCAAACCCCCTGGACACGGGGGGCTACCGCCCCCCCTGCTACGTAATCGGCGCAAAGAAGGGGGGGCTCTGCCCCCCCTCTAGCCCCCCGGTTCACTACGTAGGTTAGTCGTGGAAAGAATATAACACAACCCAACACTCTCTGACTCCACTTTGTTGTCTAGTGATTTTGTCTTTACAACGTAGTTCAGTCATACATTTTTCTCCTAACACTCGTATGTTGGGGGGGAATGTGTTATCACCAAAAAATTGATCATCTAGCCTAATTTACTAGATGGATTGAAGTACACCATGTAAAGCTAATTTTACCATAGTAAAATTGCTTTCACTATGAGAAATTACTTAATAAACCACATTTGTTAAGTAATTTATAAGTAAACCCATGAAGAATAATTAAATAAATCACTATTTATTTAATTATCTTCTAGGAATAAGCCCATGGGGCTTTGGATTGATGGTGAATGGGTGCATTGTTAAGGCACTCCTTGCGATAGGTCACTGGTTCAAATCCCTGTGGGTGCTTACCTACCAAATAGATATATATATATCTATCTATCTATATATATCTATATATATATTCTAGGAATAATTAATTAAGCCTTTGTTTAATTGATATTCCTTGTCATATTTGACCCAGTTATGAAAAATAAACAAATAAAACATTAATTATCTTATTTTTTCTAAGAATAATTAATTAATCACTAATTGATTATTATTTTTTGTCAAGTTTGACTAAATCTCTTAGGAATAATTAAAAAAATCATTATTTGTTTATTATTCCTTAACCAATTTCTTGAGATAATAAATAAATCATTTATTTATTTATTATTTCTAAATAAAATTTTACATAGAAGGGTTTTTCATTCATTATTCACTTTTTATTATTTTTGTTGCACTCGTCACTATAACTCTGATTATTATCGTTGTCGCACACCATTTTTCTTCCATTTGAGTTCCCATTGAGCTCAAACATTTTATTTGTTGGGTTTATACATTATAGAGGAGAGAGCCTCTACACAAGCTAAAGATATTTGAGGATAGCCAAGAACCCATCCCATAGAGGGGGACTAGTAACATTTATTTGTTCCCTTCACAGGTGTTATAATAAAATATAGTCTTTGTATATCTAGTTTCCATTGGATGATTGGAGTTATTATTGTTTCATTTTGCTGTTTAACTATGATTGTGACATAGATAAGGACTTTGGCAAGATTTGTTTCTATCAGTTGTTGCATATCGACAATATTTAGCAACCATTTATATTGTTGAGACTGTTTGTCATCCACAGTGTTAAGTGTTTTCTTTTTGTACAACTTTGAGAAGAAAACACTACAACAATAATCATGATCATGACATAATTACCAGATAACATAAGGTCTATGTTAAGAGAAATTCCTTTATCCATGTACAACATGTACAAGATTGACAACAATCGTTCCCAACATAGCCAAGGCATCTGACACCTAAGATCCATTTAATTTTCCTTTTCTATTTACCTTTCACATTTTGGTACTACCACCATCCATTTACCACTATGGACCAACCAGTCCAACCGACTGTCATAGTATTACCTTCCACTGCGCTTACTCGTGAACAAACCTTCATCTGAGTCTTACCGTACCTGTTGGGTACAAAATGACTCTCCCCGAGCTCCACTAACTTTCCTCTTTCCCAACCAATTCCAAAGACTCAAAACATAAGAGGAAACTCAAGAAACAAACAAGAAGAAGATCATGAAAAACCATAACAACAATAGGACACCGCAGAAAAGTGGCATAGCTATGTACTAGACACACGCAAAATCACAAATCAAGTGCAACAATCACAAAAGACCAAAAGCACAAGACTAACAACAGACACCATCACTCAATCCCCATGGTTCCCCATGCTTACAAAGGAAAGCTCAACCTGAGACTTCTTCAAGATTCATGCGAATATCTCTTGCCATGAAACTCCTTACATTATACTGCCATAAACACATAATGTCAATGCATAAATAAACATAACAATACATCAATTACCTTATCTTGTCATTCCAAGCTTGTCACCTTGCAAATGAACACATCCACGCCATCTCTCAAGGGACTCCAATTATCTTGACAGATCCACCTGTAACTAGAGACTAGCTAATATACCTGTCAAGTACATGTTCATGAATCTAGCACATATCCACATAATGTCAACAAAATCAAGGTTAAGAAGACTCCCTGTATGCAAAGCACTCATTTGTTTGGAATTAGGGTTTCCAAACCTAGCCAAAGAAATTCTTGCCCAATTCCTTTCTTTTACCTTTTTCCTTGTTGCAATCGAGGCTTACTATGCGTTGTTGCATCACCCAACTGTTAGTTATATAAACACATCAACTATTACCTTGTCACGCTAATACCAAGCATCAACTGCCCACACATGTCAGCGACATGTTCCACATATCAAGACAATCATATCTATCAATTCAAAATCAACCTTTACGAGGATTAACAATCATGTCATAATCCATAGTCAATTCATAGTCATCAGTCATAATACATAACGCTACAACTATCACCTATTATACTCAATTACATGTCAACTATCTCAACTCATATGTATTAGCACAATCATCTTAAAACAAGATCATTTGAACACATACTCATAGTATTCAATTCATCAAACAATCAACTAACTTGCAACATACCATGTTAAATAAATCAACTAGATGACATAATCAAACAGTCAAGCACCAAATATACAACATAAGCAAACTCATACCTTACTGTGTCTCAAGGGAGGCTATCTTGTCTGCACAATCAATCTAGTTAGTAGGATATAACTTCACAACATATCAACTCAAACATAAGTAAGATCATGATATCCAGAATAGTCACTAGCTAACACATTTACATCATAACACATACACAATTATTATTCACACATATGCAAAGTCAATCTAGATTATTACAACACCATAACACAGATATGTTGGCTCATACATGAATATCATAACAATAACCATCTGCATAGGCCAATCTAATTTAGCATGATACATATAACATCAAGGTATACATGCTATAACCGTAATCATCAAGCTAACTATCATTCTCATCAACAACATATAACCTAATTGTCAAGCTAACTGTCATATAAAAACAACAAGTTAACCTATAACATACTCATCAGCAACATATAACATAATCATTAGGTTATCTAATATAAAACAATAATAGCAATGCATACAACTACAGGTTACTATCATTCTTGAATATTCAACACATGTGCATATAACTACACTAATCAACTAACATCTATCATGAATGTAACCATAACATCAAAAGACATGTACATAACCCTAATGTATATAAACCTAATGCATATAACAATCATTGACTTACATACCTACATGCCAAACATACAATACTTGTATGATGATTTTCTCTTACCCCAAAGTCCAATGTTGCAACCTCATTATGATGCTTTGCATCTCCTGCTCTATCTCAGCCAACACATTAGCATCATAACATACCAATATCACTTTGATGACCTAAATTGCATACCATGAATTCACAAGGCATGTTCGACCTACTATTCATGCATAACTATAACCAAGACCATACATGCATGACCACAACCATTACTCAATTGTACACATTGCCTCATGCAACTATCAACCTGCATAAGAAATGCTTAAGCAACTACACATATGCATAATCACATGTAGTTGAGCATAAGCGACTAATTCTTGTAATCAACCTACAAGACTGATGCATGTAATCAAATAACCAAGAATGCAACCCAACATACAAGGATGTAATCATGCTGCATATACTCATGTAACCAGTCATATACTCCTCACGATGCATTCGATAAAATCAACATCAAGTTCCTCATGAAAACCTTACTACTACCATGATCAATCATTATGCAATGCAACAAGCACATGGAATGCAGGTGTAAGAGACACACATGCAACTAAAATGCATGCATGACCAACACATTCACCCAAGGAGAGCGCAACTTTAACTCTGATACCACTCTGTAACACCTCCTCCTAGGTCTACCCAAAGTAACCATGCCAACCGGGGTAAACATGAGGAGAGATGCCACTACAATCAAATTCAACCTCCAATGTCACCTTAAGGAAGTGGAATCGATGGAACATCAGAAACAGTCATCCAACATCATCAACAGGACCCTCAGGAGACAATTTAACCACTCAGACAGCATGTCACTGGGTCCCACTACTATTTTGTAGCTTTTAGGCCATAATCGCTCTCATGCTATGGGCAAGGAAGCGACCAAAAACCCAAAGTCGATCTCACTGGCCTGCCTGCCAATGACTATGGACCAAAATTACTAGTTCTATGCCAGCAACCTCAGGATTTAAGCCACTTTTCTAGCCCAGAATCGTGGCCTCTGCCTAGAACTTGTTTTAACTTCTAGAATTCGTTAAAAACATAATAACAATGTTGATCAATAAAAAATCTCCCTCGGGACTAGGCCTGAGCATCCCCAACCGGGACTGACATTCTGTCAAACACTTGGCATTAATGCAACCTACAGGTCTAGGATACAATACAGAGCATAAATGACTAAAAAAACTTATGAAAAATATCCAAAAGGATCACCTCCTTCTCCATTGAGCTACAACATCATAAATTAGATCTTGCATCCATCCATTTAACAGTTACAAGTAAATACATGAAATAACCATGACATAAACCAGTCATTCAGCCATGCTTATAACCAATATAAAACCATGTAAATATAAGAGATAAGACATCCATTGAATCCACATATAAATCAGTGCAAAAGTAAGAGAACTTAGCTTTTATTACTCATAGGAAAATCTGACTAGGTTCGGGACTTCCACGTACCACCCGACCATAGACATGGATGAACCAAATCTTTATTTCAGATAGTCACCCCGTGCCATATTCCAAGCATGAATGTGGGCTCTCATAGAAAAACCAATCCAAGAACAAGCCAGGGAATCTAGAGTTTAAAGCACCTCCACCCTCATCAAACCGTGATCACACCAAAACTAGTGCTCGGATCACAACCGAACAGAACTTGGAATGCCTTCTGGAATCCATCACTATCCTTGAGGAATTTTGTGTCTCCTTGCCTCTCAAGCTTTACTACAATCCAAACCCGGATCACTAGGCCCTAATTAAGACTTCTCCTTTAGGCTTTACTATGTATCTTGGAAAAACTGATCAAGGGGTTCCTAGGCCTTTGGGAATGAACCTTGAGACCACCTACGCCGTAGATTCCAAAATCCATCCGTCAATTTCAAAGCTACAAAATCGAAATAACATTCCAACATACCATTGATCTGTATATGAAATTGCTTGAGGTTTATGTAAATTGCAAGTGATTAAATTTGAGTTTTGAGGCTCTTATGTTAAATTCATAAACACATAAAACATGAATTTAAACTTCAAAATTTGCAGAATAATGCAGACAATTCCACCATAATAGTAAACACAAAACAACAAGTGATGAAGGAGTTCACCCCTCCTAGTCTACTTCTCCTCGTCCAGCTTCCAATAGTTAGGCCTGTATCATTATGCTCACAAAAATAGTGATTACATCAAGATACAGTGCTCAAATGGATTCAATATTAGCTCTAATGGCTTCAAATCTATCAAAAAACCTTGTCTAGCCTCTTTCTACTCCCAAAAAGACCAAAACCTCAAAAAGTTATGCCTCTTTCCTCCTTTTCCCGGGTTCTGGACCTAACCATCCTACAATTTGGCCAAAACCCGGCTCCTGCGCCCCAAACGTGGAAACAGCGCGCTACAACTGGCACAATTCTCGCTCAGCGGTCGAATATGTAGGGTGGATAAAGGTGCCTTTAAGCCCCCATTCCCAAAAATTTTGGTCACATGGCTACATAGGACTAAGCTGAGGACCACGTTTCTAGGGCTCTGTTGGCTGGCATGCACACTTGGTCATGCAGGTCTCCATGGGACCTGGGGCTAGTCCCCCTCCGACTGGCTCCATTCTTAACACAAGTGGTCTTATGGTGGGTCATATGACCTAGGGGCTGGCGCTTAAAAGCTAGCCCCTTAACCCTTTTAGCATTGGCTCTTTTGACATGGGTGTATGGTCATGCGACGAGTTCGTAAGACCTGGGGTTGACCCTTGTGGCTGGCCCCTGTTACACTTCATTTTGTCACCATGACAAATAATCATCAAAATTGGATCTCTCACCATCCATCCAAGTGTCATGAAGCACTCCCTTGCAAGTCAACAACTTATATACCTTGAATAAAGTGGAATTTCTAGATTTCTTGGTACAAAACCCTACTTTTGAGCATCTGTGCAGTTTTTCTGAAGAAAAACCACACATGTGCAGTTTCTTCCACTGTAAAATTACCCAAATTTGTGCTTTGTGTCTCAACTAAAACTGCACAGGTCAATCAATAAAATGTAAAAATAAAAAGTGAGATCTAAAAGCATTGTTGGGCAAATCATTCCCAACAGAAAGCCTCGAACTCATGTTTATTCGATCCTAACCTCATCTTTTATGGAACTAATTCCCATTCTTCAAGGAACCCTCATCCCTCTTTTAGTGGATCTCATCCTTGGACCGAGGATCTCAAACTACTTCCTTTTGGCCTACTTATCAAGCCATAAGTGGGGGAATTGAGGGAGGTTGTTGAGAGTAATTTTATGCTAGAGTAATCAGGTTGGAGAGCTTATCATTCTTGGAGAGGATTGAGATTAATGCGAGGAGCTTCACAACATCAAGGCACATGTTTTGTAGCTTCTTTATGTTTTTGAAATTAATACAAACAAGCATTTCTTCTCACTTCATTGTTTAATGGATTAATCGATCAATTCCATCGATGGTTTATGTTATTAATATTGGTCCATTGGAATGATGTTATTTATATTTTGTCCATTAGAATGATGTTTGTTACTAGTCTCCTTGATCACTAGTTTGAATTATTGAATCATTTATGTTGTATATGCGTTTGATCCTTTGTTGTTTCCATGTGTGCAAGTCTAGATTCAAGCATGGAGAAGATACACTGAAGCACAAAGAGGGATCTTCATCAAGCATGTCGTAATATGGTATGAATTTCCATTTCTCACCTTGTTAGTTTATGATTCAAGGAAAGATAGGTTCAGGGAAGGAATTAGCTTGATTGTTTGTTTGTTTCTAGTTTCCTTTTAGGATCTAGAGAGATTTCTCTTATCAGCAATAGGAATTTATCGCCTAACAAATTGGAGACTCCACTGGGGAACGACTTGTTCGCTTCCATCTCCTTGTTTTTTATTCTCGAACCTGATTTGATAACTTTATCTGAGTCTTGAAAAGTTAATGATCTTTCATAGTTTTTGATTTGTTTGGATACTTTTTTATTTTTTCTTTAATTTTATCGACCTACGTAGTTTCTTTTTAGAAACAAAGCGTAGATCTGAGCAGATTACCTTTAATAACAATGCACATGCGCACTGTACTATACTATCTACTTGCGCATACTCTAAGAATTTTTTGAAAAAATAGCTTTTCCTCTCATTAAAATCTGAATTTGTTGTTTTTTATTATTTCATTACATTTGTTTATGACTCCAGTCGGTCTTTGTGTGTTTGATCAAGTGTTGTGAAGGAGTTTTCTTGAGATTTGTCTATTTTCAAGGATTGAAAGATAGGATTTCTTAAGAATTAGCGTTTTGATGAGATGTGATTCTTGTGCTACATTGAAAGCAGGAGTCACTTTTATTCCAATATTGAAGTTTACTCATAATTACACTTTAAGCATTGATTTCGTAACACTCATTCAAGCATTTTCATTTTAATGATTTCTTTGGGTGTTTTGAATTTGAATTCATTTGGTCATTGCTCAAATATTTGTCTCAGTTTATTAACAATTTTCGCATGATTTTTTCTTCCATGTTTTTGGCTGAATTGTGTCTGACTGTTAATCACCTTTGAGTCTCATTATTTTTTTATCTTTGGAATTTTCACCTGATTTCCTTTATTTACACTTGATTGGTTCTTTAGTTGTATTAGTGAGGGGAAATAGCCTTGTTGTTCTTTCGCTTCTTTGGAATCATATTGTGTTTGTTTTGAATAATTCTCTTGCATAGATTACATTTGCATGATTAGAATTCTCATTTCATGAACTTGTGCATAGATTACATTTGCATAGTTTTTGGGCAAATTGTGCATAGATTACATTGTGTGGTTTGTAACTTAGAGCTTTGAATTGCATTGAAAAATTAGAAGTGGTACATTTTGGAGTTAATATTCTAAAGAAGAACCTATTTACTTACTCTAGCTAGAATTCATCGAAATGAAAAGATTACAAATTTCATATTTGATGCATTAGATTTTTGAGTCAAGTCATAGTACCATCAATTTCATGTCCATTTACCCTTTGAGTAAATAACAACTTAATAACACAATGTTAATAAAATTCATCTAGAATTGTTATTATTTTTAGGGCTCTTTCCACCTACAATAGATTAGGTTGTACGGATTTAAAATAGGGAAGGAAGTAAAATTTCCAAAGCTACAAATGAATTATAGAATTTTGAGTTAGGGAGAGAAATCCAATTATTTCAGTTTTTCTCTAGGAAGCTCTTCTTATACATGAGTTAAGCACGAGATCATGTCGGATCCGGTGAAGTGATCATTCCCACTTGATTGTCTATGATAAAGTTATTTTCACGTATTACAATGGTACCGAAAGGTATTTGGGGTCACTTGAAAGTAAACCTACAATTGATCATGTGGAGGAGTCTTCAAGGGGACTGAGTGTGTTACTCTACCCTTGCGTTCACATTCGATCTGCAACTATCCCCCTAGGTAAAATTGTTGTATTTGGTAAAATTAGTGACCATAATCCTAGGGCTCTACCTAAGGTGGCAGCAGATAGAAGGTCCTGTTGTACCTGGCATAGATGTTGACTAGACTCACTTGGACGTTTTGGAGGGTAATCTTTGCTCAAGATGAAATAAGCAAAGTTACTTGCACTAGATTGTTTCATTAAGCATGTTGTCAAGGTAACTGGTTCCAAATGCTCATATCTATAAAAAAGTTCACTTTGATCTCTGTGATGTTGGATTTCATCACCAAATAGTCAATATTAATCTCTGTGAAAGGTGAGTTTGTGTGGTTTGAATCCCTAGATTATTTAGCGTGTGTTACTTTGTTTGTTTTTTCTTTTTACAAGACCTTAGGTGTGGATTTTGAATATTATTTAATTTTAATAATAATAACTTATTTGGATTGAATCTAATGACTACCCATCCAGAAGTTACCGACCAAGGAAACCCCATTAACAAGAATCCTAGTCCTTTTCCCAATATTGGAAATGTCGGTCCTCCTTATATGGCTACATTGTCACTTCTTGGATTCATGATAGGTTTACCTGTATGGCTGTTCTCAACTTCTTTAATTACAAATACTCTAATTGTACCAGCTCAACTGAGTTTTTCACCTCGACCGAGTTCACCATCTCAACATCACCAACCTATTGTTGACCCTTTACCTTCTTCATCCAACATGTCCTCCTCCATTTCTCCTTTTGCGCTTGGTAAAAGCCTTGATGCTAGTAACCAAGTGACTAAGGAGAAGAAGAAATGGAAGAAGGAGAAGAAGCAAGATAAGAAAGAAGTCAACCAACCAACCATGGCCATAAGTATTGGTAATGTTGAGGGAACTTCTACAATGCATCGCGAGCCAAAATACCCTTGCAAACTTTGTAAGGGTGACCACTTCCTTATCAAATTTCCTGGTATTCCTAAGGTTTTGGAAGTATGGTCAAATAATTCTCATCAACTTACTATTGATCCACCAACCCGTGATTCTCAAATTCTAGAGAAAAAAATTAAAGTCAGGTTTCCTTTTAGGTTATGCAAAGGGGCTCATCATAGTTACCTTTTCCCTCAAATGGATGAAGCGTAAGAATTGTTGGAAAAACTTATTGTTTCATAACAACAACTTCCAACTAATTACTGTAAACTTTCTCCCCATCTACCGTTAGTTGACGAAGTGATTGATCTAAATCCAAGTACATTCACTCGCACTCTTCCATTGGAGGGTGAAACATGTATCACTCAGGTTGATGGACTATATGTTGATCAAGTGGTCGAATTGATTCCATCTCCAGTCGATCCCACTCTCAGTTTAGAGAGTGAACTTCATACCACTCATGTGCGTCATGTTACTTCAAATTCTTTTAAACATGGGGGCATTTCATTGGTTTCTTTTGAACCCCATCCAAGTAATGAGGCTATTTCTTTTCATTGGAGTAGTTTGACAAAATCTCGTCTTCCTTATTCCACCCATTTCCAAATCATTTTGAAGGCTTATGGTAAGAATGTGTGATGCAAAAATGTAGATGAAGGTGCTTCTGTCAGTATTTTATCCTCGGCTGATTGGCAAGCCTTGGGTTCCCCTCAACTTGTGCCTATTACACAAAAATTGTTAGCTTTTAACAAAACCATTAGTGAACCTTTAGGGATCCTTCCTAAGTTACCTATTACTTTGGAAGGTAAAATTGTCTATAGATCTTATGGTAGTCCAAGGTCCCTTAGATTTCAATTTTCTCCTTGGGTGAGACTATGTTTATGCCATGAAAGTTTTCGTATCGACACTTGTGACGGTTGATCATATTGCATACGTTGATCTTGTTTCAAATACCACTCATACAACACCCCTGAATGTTCCTTATATGGAAGTGGTACCTACAATGCCACGTGTTAATTATGTGGAAACATATCCCATGTTTTCAATTACTGATGCAAGCAAGCCTTTTAATGTCTGCTTGACATATTTTGACTCAGATCTAGTAGCTGACATGGTCAAAACATCAACGGGGGAATTTGAATATGATTTTTTTATCCCTATTGACCCCCTTGACATGTGTTTCTTCTAAAGGACTGTTCTTCCATCTGATGAAGACCTTTTGGAAGCCATGATCAAGGAGTGTCCCTTTTCATGTGTTTCTTCCATATGGAAGCCATGAACAAGTCTTGTGAGGATGGCTCTTTTACTATGTCAACCTCATTAAAAAATGAAACATATCCTTTTGAGGATAGTTCTTTACTGTCTCAACCTCGTTAAAAAATGAAAGAAATTCATTTAAGGATAGTTATTTTACTATGTCAACCTCGTTAAAAAATGAAACAAGGTCTTTAGAGGATAGTTCTTTTACTTTGTCAACCTCATTAAAAAATGAAACAACATTCCATGAGGATAGTTCTTTTAATGTGTCAACCTCATTAAAAAGTGAAACAAGTGCATGAGGATAGTTATTTTCCTGTGTCAATCTCATTAAAAAATGAAACATGTCATTATGAGCATATTTCCTTTTCTTGTGTCAATCTCGTTAAAAAATGAAACAAGATTCCATTAGGATGGTTCTTTTAATATTTCAACCTCGTAAAAAAATGAAACAGTACCCATGAGCATAGTTCTTTTCTTGTGTCAAGCTCGATAAAAAATGAAACAATTCCTCCCTTATTTGAGTTAAGTCTTTAACTAGATCTCATAAATGTTAAGTCGAGCCTGTTTGATCTTGTAAACAAGCTTTCGTTTCATCTACCTATTAGTAACCAATAGTCTACTTAGGTGAATGAAATGAAGCTTGGGGGGCATGAAACCACCTTCAAGCACAATTTTTCTTTGTTTCAAGCTTGTGTAAAAATGAAACTTATATCAAGTCCATTTTGGTTATCATTTCCAAGACTCATCAAAATCACGAAAATCTGAGCTCCTTTTGCTATCTTTTCATGCTCATAAAACGTACATGAAAATGACAAGTTCTTTCCATATTTTCCTGCTCGTTAATTAAATTGAAAGTCGGTAAAATGAGTATATTTTTATCACTTTTTCAAACTCGTTAAAACTTACGAAAAAGATAAATCATAGAGTCCTTTTTAAGCCCTTTTCAAACTCTTTAAAAACTAAAATATTGATGAGTACTTGCATGTTAGAACTCATAAAAGTAAAACAATTGTCCACTTAGTATAAGTTTACCCCTTTTACAAACTGAGCAAGGATTGTTTACGAAAAATGTATACGTTGATCGAACATGGTCAATAGATTTCTCTCTTGTATTATTTTATCCTTTTTCGGACCTATGAGACTAAACTGACGAAAAAGAACCTAATGGAGTCTACTTATGTTTTTCTTGTGACTCTCTAAAATTGAAAAATGATGAGCTTTAATTTCTCTGGGCTCATTAAAATTTTCAGTAAAAGAACTGAATGAGTTTCCTTTTTGTGTCTTTTCAAACTCTTAAAAGAAAATGACATCGAGTTACTCCTTTACTGGACTCATAAAAACTAAACAGTATAGGACCCATTAAGAATAACAGTACCAAACCATTCCTTCTTACGGTTTGTTAAAAATACTTCGATGGACTCATCCAAAAGATGAACTTACAAGACAAGCATATGTTATCCTCTTCAAGCTTTTAAAAAATAGAGAGGTACTTGCGAGTAATGGTGGGGCGAAATTGAGAATAAAATTTCGTTTCTTGTATTTCAGGATGTCGCCCTTGAACATGACACTCTGTCACATATCTATTCGGGTTGGAGAATCAATTTCTCTCACAATTAATTGAACCTTATTGAAAGCATTCAGTTGGTTTTGGGTATTATCATTGAATCAAATGCTTCCAAGTCATTTTTTCATGTCTCCAATATGTTCAAGAGAAGTCTAAACCTCAGTTCAAATTACTTTGCAATTTGTAGCCTTCAATTGCATCGGCCATCCCCGAGTCAATCCTTGCAAACTATTTTCAAAACTTGACATTTTGTTTCGTGTCGTAGGCTTGCCTGCGACAGGTCGCTTCCTATCAACTTTAGCTCATTTTATAGGAAGTTGATCTAGAAACCTTCAATACCTTGAGTATTGCATACCTTAATGGAAAGTTCCTCTCCTTCGATGATAGGTTCTCATCATTAGCCTTCGATTGAATGATTCTATGATTGTACTAGAAGTACCTTGAGAGCCATTGTCATTATTGGTGGTTTCTCTCGTGATTGTTAATAGTTCACATCATTGACCGGTAATCAAGTGGTTTCTACCATGGTCGACTTCGAGACATTTATTTGCATGGCTAGATTTGTTCTATGGTTCAAGAGATGGAGATCAAGACCCTGGATCTAGTTTCATCCATCCAAGTTGCGAGGAGTTTTGAATTCATGATTATACAAAGCTTTTTATGTTTGATGGCCGTGTCCATCCTATATCTACTTTGACATGATGTATTTCCGTACTGTGCTTTAAGACTTCTATGTCCTGGGTATGTGAATACTGTAGAGTCCAAGAACTATTTTACCTTGACACCCTGTTTACCTATATTTCTTCCATTTTACCTATACTTATCACCTAAATAATGAAATAGACACAAGGTTTTGTTAAAGGTAAGCATTTACATGTCTTCGTCTTCATATTTGTCTATATACCTTATTGTTTTGTTAAAGTATGCATTCAATTACGGAATTGGCCTGTTTCTACAGCTAATCCGAATTTCCACAGCTGCCTTCATTGTTCACAGGGTTCAGAGGCTCTAGCTCAGCGAAGGAAGATATAGATGGATAAGGAATAATCCCCTTGTGGATTCCTTCCTATTCCCTCAAACCAATTCACCAAGAAGGTCACATGATAACACGGTCAACCCCAAAGTCAACTGCAAGATTATCATCGGGACAGAGTCCAAGTTTTCACGAAATCTTATCGATTTGCTTTTCTGAATAAAAAACGATTGTTTAGCAATATAGTTTGATTGAAATAAAGATATCTAGGCTCTAAATGCTCATACTGTTATGCCGAGAAATATTATAAAAACTATGGCCGCTCTGTGTTTTAGGTGCGCGCCAATTTATGTAATTTTTTAGAACAGTTTGTTAAGACTCGTTTGCAAGTAATAGAAATGCTTTTATGTTTGCTATATGTTGCGTTGATTGGAGATTGTCAACTAATTCGTGGAGGGCCCCTATGACCAGTATAAGTATTTAACTGATTGCACTTAGATTTATTTTATTACTTAATCATAGATGCTCTGTTTTGTGTGTTGAAATGCAGTATGATGAATTCACCATTGAATCATTGTATGCATAAGCAATTTCCTTTGCTTTATACCTAGCTTAACTCTGTCATTTTATTTTCTTTTTATCTGGTACAGTGTGACCATTTTCATTTGCTTTCTATTTAGTGTAGTTCAACTGTTTCATTTCATAGCATAGTTGCTTTTTAGAATGTCTTGTTTGGATGAATTTGAATAAGTAAAAGAGTGAGAGTCTTTTCCTTAACAATTAAATTTAGACATTATTCATTTACAATTTGATAGAATAGATCTCTCTTGCACATAGTAAATTAGATTTGGTTGTAGCATAAAAATTGAAGAAAAAAGTCCAAAACAGTCTAACACAAGTAAAGTCTAGAATCAATCTCATATCATCCATATACTGATTCAATAGAACATAATTCCTAAGAAGACTAGCTAACAACTTTAGGGATCACTACATTAATATAATAAACAATACCATCTCCACACTAATTCTAAAGTTTATACTCTAATAGGAACATAACGACATCAAATAACTTCTAGCACATATAGTGCACATGTACTTCATCATTATACCTACCCTGGTCAATAATTTATGATTGACAATTTAAGGACATTAAATTGGCTAAACATTTTGTCGCCATTGTTGGGGAAGTACAAATAGAATTTAAGAAGAAAAAAATCATTAATTCAAAACATGATATGCATAGGGATAGAGACTCTAGAGGTAGATTTGTAGGGCAAGGAAGAAGTCTAATTCCCGCAAATCCACTCACGTCACCACAATTTCGAGATTCCACACCACCTACTCAAACTCGAATCTCGTTTAGAGGTCGAGAAAGACTTCCTAAAGTCTCGAGATCAGAAATCCAATCCAGAACTTCACTTACTTCATCTACTGAAGTTGTAACTGAAGAAAATCCTACATCCCCAACTACAGGAGTAATTTTTCTATCCTCCACTAGTGAACAAATTTTGGGACAAGAATTAGAAGTTCCTAGTGAAGAAAGGGAACAGGAAAATTATTTTGAACAACCATTGACAGAAGAACCAGAAGAATTAGAAGAACCCTATATTAGTTCTAAGGAATCTATCATGGTTGAAGAAGGGGAAGGAGGGGTACACAATGTCAATGGTGAGGAAAATAGGATTGGAGGAGGTAGAGGTAGAGGTAGAGGAGGAGGTAGAGATAGGAACAAAGGAGGGGGTAGAGGTAGAGGAAACCAAGATCCTTTTGGATTTCCTATTCTTGGTGAAGATACAACCCTCACAATGAAAAATATATCACCCTCAATTCTTCCTAATTTCCACAGAAAAGGAAATGAAGACCCAAAGACATTTCTCTTAGAATTTGAGGTATTATGCAGATCATATGACTATCTACATGATTCTCAAAAACTAAAATTGTTCCCTGCTACATTAAAGGATTCAACATTAAAATGGTTCATGAGTCTAGGAGTGCATTCTATAACAACATGGGGACAAACAAAAGAGGTTTTGATGGAAAAATATAGATATTATTGTATGCCTAACAACCTTAAAGAGGAAGTATTCAAAATGACACAAAAGGAAGATGAAAATCTTGAAGATTTAGTAGAAAGATATGTCTACAATGTTAAAAGAGCAAAAATGGAAAATTTGGATGAGGAAACTTTAAAAGCCCTCCTGCTCAAAGCTATTAAAGATGAATGGATCGATCTCCTTAACCTAATCGAGAAAGGAGATATTTCTCAACTACCATTTGCAGATATTTTTTATTTATGTGTACATATCTCAAGGGGTAAATCACGAGTTGGAAGGAGTCCTAGAGACCCTCTCTTATCAAGAATTAATAAATCTGCAGCTCGGAAAGTCAACAGGGCATAATTAGGAAGTTTTCTTGATACCTTTAAGATAGATATTTTAGGGAGCCTAAGTGAGCAGATAGACACCCTTAAAATACAAAACAACCAAAAATCTGAAAATGCTACATTATCTATTTTCTGTCTTAAATGTTGAAAGAAACATGCTCTAAGAGAGTGTCCCTTAGATTCAAAAGCCATAGAAACTTGTGTCATATGTGCAGATAATCATGATACAAAGGAATGTCCTTCTTTACCAGGTCTCAAGGTTGTATTTAATGATGAAGGAATACAAAAATGAGTAGACCCTCTTTACTTTATAGCCAAGAGACCATGGAAAAACCCCCAACCAAATCAACCACAAGGGTTTAGACCACAACAATTTGCTTAGTCTTCACAAAATAATTGGAATCCATCTTGGCGGCCTTAGGCTCAACCATAGTCACAATCTTGGAATCAAGGATGGTAAAATCCTTATGGGGCTTATGCTCAATATCAACAATATTCACCATTCTATCTTCCACCACAATTTCTACCCCAATCTAATCAAATTCCCCAAGCTAATCAATTACCGTAAATTCAAGTTCAAAATCAAAACCCGTAGCTCTCCCTACCATTTCCATAAAAACCAAATCAACTACCCGCTCAACCACTTCTGAATCCTAATAATAAAATACCACAACAACCTGTGTACAACATGGAAGGGAAGAATCCTCAAACTTATGTAATAACTCCACTAGATCTAAATAATGTCCAATTAAGGTCTGGAAGAATGTTACAAAGAAAACCCCCTGTTGTCATACAGGAAACAAGACCAAATCTTCAGAAACACAGAAACCAATCAAAATAAGGAGAGACCTCTCTCCCTCAAAAAGAGAATAAACAAATAGAAAACGTTCCAATAAATACGCCCATCATAGAAAAACCCTAGTTATCAATTAGACCACCTTTCTCTGAATGGTTAAAAATTGATGGAGTAGAAAAACAAATTATCTTTCCTGATTACAATATGATGGACGAATTGAGAAATGTCTGTATCAAGGTTCCTTTATTACAAGGCATAAAAGAAATACCAATCTTTGTGAAAACAATTAAGGAACTAAGTACCCAAAGATCAGGAAAGAAAAGAAAAGACAAAAGAATTCAATTAGTCGAAAAAATTGCAGACATTATGATGGAGAAGACAAAAATTCAAAAATATTTAGATCCAGGAAGCCCCATTGTAAAAATTCATGGAACCGAAATACCAAACACATTGATTGATCTAGGAGCAGCCATAAACATAATGAGTAAACAAGTTATGGACACACTTAGGCTTCCTAACCTTCAATACACACCAACCTTATTACAATTAGCAGATAGGTCTGTGATTAAACCTGATGGTGTGTTGGAAGATGTTTGTGTATCCTTAGATTCTTGGGAATATCCTTTTGATTTCATGGTCCTAACACCCAAGAATATTTTAGGAGGACATCCATCAATTCTAGGAAGGCCTTGGTTAGCCACAACTGATGCTTTCATCGGTTGTATATCAGGTGACATGCTTATCTCAGATGGAAACTCTACAAAAAAATTTACATTATACCCTCCTGGAAGAACAACAATAGACATAGTGAATGAATAATGGATAGCTGATGGAGATGATATACAACCTATTTTTACTACTGAACAAGTAAGAGAGGAAGACCAAATTTTAAACCTACTGGAAAATAATGAATCTTCCTCACATTATGATCATAGTCGAAATGAGTATCTCTCATCTAAACAGGTATCATTTCTCTCCATGGAAAAATTTGGGAATTCTTTGATAGAAATATTTCCAGGTAAAACCTTGAATTTTAATGAAAACTTGGAAGAATTACAAAAGAATCAATTGGTAGAAGTTTTACAAAAACATTCTTCTGCTTTTGCATGGGAATACACTGATATGAGAGGGATTGATCCTAAAACTTGCATACATCATATCTACATTGAACAGAGTGCAAGACCAGTTAGACAGCCTCAACGAAGAATGAACCCAAATTTAAAAGAAATTGTTAAGGAGGAGTTGTAAAAATTGTTAAATGTAAATTTCATCTATCCAATATCCGACAGTCAGTGGGTTTCACCCCTAGTAATCATTCCAAAGAAAAACGGAAAATGGAGAGTATGCATTGATTACAGGGAATTAAATAAATCAACATTAAAATACCACTTTCCACTACCTTTCATAGATCAGGTCTTAGATACATTAGCAGGAAAAAAGTATTTTTCCTTCTTGGACGGTTTCAGTGGATATAACTAGATTTAGGTAGCCCCTAAAGATCAGGATAAAACCACATTCACTTGTCCATGGGGAACTTACGGTTACCAAGTACTTCCCTTTGGATTATGAAAGGCTCCAGCAACATTCCAAAGAGCAGTCCTCAAAATTTTCTCTGATCTTATTCACGATTGTGTGGAAGTGTAGATGGATGATTTCACAGTTTATGGGATTCTTTCAATAAAAAACTGGAGAATTTAGAAAAAGTATTAATAAGATGTAAAGAAACAAATTCTTGTTAAGCCATGAAAAATGTTTCATGATGTTTAAGGTAGGAATTGTTTTAGGTCACCATACTTTAGGAGAAGGAATTAAGGTGGACTCATCTAAAGTTGAGGTCATTTCTAAGTTATCAGTGCTAAATTGTCAATGAGATGTTAGAAGTTTTCTTGGTTTTACCAGATATTATAGAAGATTTATAGAAAACTTCATAAAAATTGCATCTCCACCTTTTAAATTACTTACCAAGGACTGTGAATTCAGTTGGGATTCTAAATGTCAAGCTGCCTTTGAGACATTGAAAGATAAAATTTATTAAGCACCTATCTTAAAAGGACCTAATTGGAAATTGCCTTTCCATATCTCAACGAATGCTTCAGATTCAACCTTAGAGCTTTGTTAGGACAAAATAATCTTACTCCTTATGCAATCTATTATACTAGTAAAAAAATTTACTCCTGCTGAGTTGAATTACACTGTAACTGAGAAGGGGTTTTTAGTTGTAGTTCATGCCACTAACAAGTTCAAACATTACATAATTGGCTATGAAACTTTTTTTCACACAGACCATTTTTCCATTAGATACCTAATGAATAAACCAGTCACTAATGGAAGAATAACTAGATGGCTCTTACTGTTACAAGAATTCAACATAACCATTCTAGATAGGCCCAGAAAACAGAACACAATTGCCGACTTTTTATCTAGAATTCAAAATGATAATAATGATCAACCTGTAGAGGATAAATTTCCTGATGAATATCTTTTTGTAGTATCTACTAAATCACCTTGGTATGCAAATATTGCTAACTATTTAGCTACAGGAAAAATGCCATTTCATTTGTCTCCTAGAGAAAAGAGGAGAATAGTCCACAATAGCACATCTTATTCATGGATAAATGAAGAGTTATACAAGACAGGACCAGATCTCATCATCAGAAGATGTGTTCGAGAGGATGAAATACCATAAATACTTAAAGCTTGCCACGATGAGCCATGTGGAGGACATTTTTCTAACAGAAGAATTGCTTATAAAATCTTTCTTTTAGGATATTATTGGCCTTCCATTTTCAGGGACACCAAGGAATATGTTAAGAGATGTGATAGTTGTCAAAGAATGGGCAAACCCACTCTTTCAAATGAAATGTCACTGCAACTACAGGTACTCATTGAACCATTTGAAAAGTGGGCACTAGATTTTGTTGGACCAATTAGCGCACCTTCAAAGCAAAAGAGGTATATTCTGGTATGTACTAATTATGTCACTAAATGGGTAGAATCTAAAGCACTTCCTTTTGCTACTGAAAACGTTGTAGTTTCATTTCTTTTTGAGGATATTTTCACTCGTTTTTGTGTTCCAAGAGAAATTGTAACAGATCAAGGAACACAGTTTACATCTAGATTAGTGCAGAAGCTTGTGGAGCAGTACAAGATCAAACATTGGAAGTCCACTCCATACCATCCATAAGCCAATGGACAATTTGAGTCTACAAATAAGGTGATTGAAGAAATATTTACCAAGACTGTACATTTACACAGAAAGGATTGGGTAGAAAAGCTTCCAGAAGATTTATGGGCCTATAGAACTGCATGGAGAAATACTACAGGACATACTCCCTATGAACTTATTTATGGGAAGCAAGTCTTACTTATGATAGATTTCCAGATCTAGACCTATAAAACAATAGTCCAGTTAGATCTTGACTTATCAGAAGTACAGAAGAAAAGGATGAGACAACTTAATGAGCTTGACGAAATCATAGAAGAATCCCTCCAGAGAACTAGCCTACTTCAACAACAGAGATCCAGATGGCATGATAAGTACATTAAAGAAAGAAACTTTCATCCAGGAGATTGGGCATGACTCTTTTATTCTAAGTTCAAAAATTTTCAAGGAAAATTCCAAACCCACTGGCTTGGACCTTATGAAGTTGAAAGTGTCTTTGACAATGGTGTAGTTAGAATCAGGACTATTGATGAAGAGAAAATTCCTCTTTTAGTAAATGGACATCGACTCAAAGTTTACCAGAAGCCATTGACAAAAGAAGAATTTGTCAAATTGTTCCAAGATAATTTAGAACTAGAGATGGTCAAGAAGAGTTCTTCTTCTTTTCCACCTTAGAAACTTTACTCAGTTTTACTTTAAAAGAAATAAATAATAATAATATAAATAAAATATATGCTTTTATATATGTGTGTGTGTGTGTGTAGAATAATATAAATAAATAAGGTATAAGCATGAAAACCAACATGTTGTTGGCATGTTTATACAGAAAATTTGAAGAGAAACCAATTTTTGTTGGCACTTTAAATTTTCTTTTCAAAAAGAGAATAACAAAGTTCCTTTATTAAAGTTTTTTTTCTCAGCTGCAGAATCAGCAACTTTCCACAGCTCGGACAATTTTCTGTAGATAAGACGAGTTTTTGTAGCCTAATAAAAAAATTTGAAGCCTACTTAACAGGGACACTTGGTGATTCGAATTGAAGGATAATTGACAGAGCAAAGTACCTGTAGGAGATCTCAGAACAACAAATAAGGTTAGAAAAGTGAATCAAAGGTATGTGCTACTTTAATTTAGCAATAGGGATTGATATATTGCATATATGACTAAGAGGACATAGTACTGCAAAAAATTAAATGAAATCATTGCAATTTAAGGGTGATGGTCACTTATCAAAAACATCATAATCCACCACTTAAAAACCCTCTCACGTCCTCATTCCAAATCTACAAAAGTAATCACTGAATTATTATTTTAAATGCGCCCCAATGGTCAAATTCATTTCCACAACCCTCATTATAATCCACTTGTTCTTGCATTTCTCCGAACTCACATAGCCACTCTGTTTCTCCACCACTAAACGAAACCCTACCAACACCATTCTCTTGTCAAAATAACCAGTCCTTTAGGTAAAGCATCCACAATAATGGGTGTTATTGTTCGAACCGAGCCATCAAGGAAGAAATTCTTGGATGGATATCCTCAGACCAAGGAGTCATTGTAGAAGAAACAAAGGTTTAAATTCATAGAAAAATTTGACGGTTTTCACAAGGAAGTGACAAAGACTTTTGCATGCTCGTTTGATGGAACGGGAGCTGAAATAAGAGATGTTAAGATCACCATAATGGATTCCATGATCATAGAAGCTACTGAATTGCCTAGAAGTGGAGAGAAATGGTTCAAAAACAAGGGAATCAATGGAGAAGATTGGAAGGTCTTCCTGAAAAATCCAAATATGGACACCACTATCTTCAAGAAAGGTATTCCTAGTACAACCCTTAAGAGTAAATGGAGAAATTTAGTACTTGTACTTCAAAAATTTATCACTTGTGAGGGTCGGTTTGGATATATGTATTTCTACCATGTTAGGATAATGATGCATTTTCTTGAAGATCACCAGATGAATCTTCCTTATTATCTCTTGCATAGTCTCAAGAAAATGTCCATGAAAATTCAAAATAAAATTCAATTCATAAATAATACCATGTATCATCATGGCTTGATAAATATCTTGGTTGAGTTCCACCTTCGGAGTGTAGCGGATAACTGGGAAAATTTTCTAGTGAGGAACCATTTTGAAGAAAGATCTCTTGAAGAACCCAACAACAGTAGGACCCTCAGGGGAAGGAAGAGAACAATGGAAGTAATAAAAGAACAGGAACCCCAAACTCAACCAAAATTATCAGAATATGAACTACTCATAGTGGATATTTTACAGAAAATGAAAAAGGAAATCTTAGAAGAAAGAAAGCTAGCAAAAGAACATAGGATTTACTACAAACCAAAACCCTTCTTCAAGAAGAAAAGCCAAAAACCAAAAGAAGGAAAGCCCAGAAGGAGTAAAAGGTTGAGAATAGTGCAAAAAGCAGTCTCAGAAGCTAAGAAATACATTTATCTCGAGGAAAACAAGCCAACTAAAAACCCAGAAGGTTCCCCAAGAGGATCACCAAAATTATCACCAAGAGTGTCACCACCACCTTGTAGTTCGCCTCTAAGGAGCCCAATGCACAGTCCAAGTGTTGACCCTATTCAACAAGAGATTTATGACTACATAGAGTCAGTAGAAAGAAAAGATACAAAAACTAAAGAAACAATTCATTCAAAGTACTGAAGAAGGGAGAAATCAATTCAATGAACCACAAGAACCTTCAGCATCAAATGTTTTAAAGCAAGAGATTTTTGAGCTGGAGACATTGAACAGATATCTCAAGAATGAAAATCAGACATTGAAAGCACAGAGTGAGATTCAAATTGCAAAAAGTGACAACCTCATCCTTCATTTGAGTTTGTGGTATAAAAAGAACAAAAAGCTGAAGAAGGAAAACAGGGCAATGCAAAGAGAAATTATCAACCTAAAATATAAAATCCTCATGAGAAAACCAAGGATGCCAGTGGTTGCCAGAAAGAAGAAGAAAATGAATCCTGGAGGCGATGATCAGAAGGCACAAGTGACTGACAATGATGAATTGTATGAGGACATACAAAACCTCCAGCATGGGGGAATGTAGAGTCCAAGGACTGTCTTACCTAGACACCCTTTTTGCCTATATTTCTTCCCTTTTTCCTATACTGATCACCTAAATAATACAATAGACACAAGGTTTTGTTAAAGGTAAGAATTTACATGTCTTCTTCTTCATATTTATCTATATACCTTATTGTTTTGTTAAAGTATGCATTTGTCTATGGAATTGGCCTGTTTCTACAGCTAATTCAGATTTCCACAGCTACCTCCATTGTTCACAAGATTTGGAAGCTCCAACTCTCAGTGAAGGAAGATACAAATGGATAAGGAATAATCCCCTCATGGATTCCTTCCTATTCTCTTGAAGAAAGTCATCAAGAAGGTCACATGATAACACAGTCAACCCCAAAGTCAACTGCAAGATTATCACCGGGACAAAGTCTAAGTTTTCACAAAATATTATTGATTTTCCTTTCTGAATAGCAAATCAATTGTTTAGCGATATAGTTTGATCGAAATAAAGATATTTAGGCTTGAAATTCTCATAGTATTATGCAGAGAAATATTATAAAAACTATGGCCGCTCTGTGTTTTGGGTGTGCGCCGATTTATGTAATTTCTGAGAACAGTTTTTTAAGACTCGTTTGCAAGTAATAGACTTGGTTTTATGTTTTCTATATGCTGTGTTGATTGGAGATTTTCGACTGATTCGTGGAGGGCCCCTATGACCAGTATAGGTCTTTAACCGATTGCACTTAGATTTATTTTATTACTTAATCATAGATGCTCTATTTTGTGTGTTGAAATGCAGTATGATGATTCCACCATTGAATCATTATATGCATAAGAAAATTCCTTTGCTTTATACCTAGCTTAACTCTATCATTTTATTTTATTTTTATCTGGTACAGTGTGACCATTTTCATTTTAATGTAGTTCAACTGTTTCATTTCAGAGCACAACTGCTTTTTAGAATGTCTTGTTTGGAAGAAGTTGAGAGTGTGAGTCTTTTCCTTAGCAATTGAATTCAGACATTATTCATTTGATTGAATAGATCTCTCCTACACATAGTAAATTAGATTTGGTTGCGGCATAAAAATTCAAGACAAAAATCCAAAACAGTCTAACACAAGTAAAGTCTAGAATCACTCTCATATCATCCATATACTAATTCAATAGAGAATAATTCCTAAGAAGACTATCTAACAACTTTAGGGATCACTACATTAATATAATCAAAAATACCATCTCCACACTAATTCTAAACTTTAGACTCTAATAGTAACATAACGACATCAAATAACTTGTAGCACATATAGTGCACCTGTACATCATCAATATACCTGCCCTAGTTGATCATTTATGATTGACAATTTAAGGACATTAAATTGGCTAAACAAATGCCTACCCCAATGATGATTATTATATTGCATTGTAATCCTTGATTTATTGTTGCAGGTTTCCAGCCATGGTCTCTGATCCAATCCTTGATATGATAAAGTACTTCAATCCTCAACTTTTCTGACTTCACACTTTAGGGGTAAATCTGTTACACTTCATTTTGTCACCATGACAAATAATCATCAAAATTGGATCTCTCACCATCCATCCAAGTGTCACCAAGCACTCCCTTGCAAGTCAACAACTTATATACCTTGAATAAAGTTGAATTTCTAGATCTCTTGGTACCAAAACCTGCTTTTGAGAATTTGTGTAGTTTTTCTAAAGAAAAACCACACATGTGCAATTTATTCCACTATAAAACTATGTAGATCTGTGCTCTATGTCTAAACCAAAACTACGCAGGTCAATCAATAAAAAGAAAAAACAAAAAGCGAGATCTAGAAACATTGTTGGGCGAATCATTCCCAACAGAAAGCCTCGAACTCATGTTTATTCGAGCCTAACCTAATTTTTTATGGAACTAATCCCCATTCTTCAAGGAACCCTCATCCCTCTTTTAGTGGATCTCATCCTTGGACTAAGGATCTCAAACTACTTCCTTTTGGCCTATTTATCGAGCCATAGGTGGGGTAATTGAGGGAGGCTGCTGAGAGTAAGTTTATGTTGGATTAATCAGGTTGGAGAGCTTATCATTCTTGGAGAGGATTGAGATCAATGGGAGGAACTTCACAACATCAAGGCATAGGTTTTGTAGCTTCTTTATGTTTCTGACATTAATACAAACAAGAATTTCTTCTCACTTCATTGTTTAATGGATTAATTGATCAATTCCATGGATGGTTTATGTTATTAATATTTGTCCATTGAAATGATGTTATTTATATTTGTCCATTAGAATGATGTTTGTTACTAGTCTCCTTGATCACTATTTTGAATTATTAAATCATTTATGTTGTATATGTGTTTGATCCTTTGTTGTTTCCATGTGTGCAAGTCTAGATTCAAGCATGGAGAAGCTACACTAAAGCACAAAGAGGGATCTTCATCAAGCATGTCGTAATAAGGTATGAATTTCCATATCTCACCTTGTTAGTTTATGATTCAAGGAAATATAGGTTCAGGAAAGGAATTATCTTGATTGTCTGTTTGTTTCTACTTTCCTTTTAGGATCTAGGGAGATTTCTCTTATCAACAAGAGGAATTTATCTGCCTAACAACCCCTCGATTCATTTGCATTACCGGTCATGTGCTAAGTCTTTGGACTGTATTGTGTGTTACATCCATGACCATGGGGCTGGGCTAAGCCCTAGCCCTCAGCCCCCCACCCGTGGTCATGTGGCACAGGGGTGGCCAGGTGCTAAGGCTTAGTCCCCCCCCCCCAAAAAAATGTGCATTATATTAAAACATAAATATAATTTTGTTGCAAGTTATAACAAGACTCATGGTGTGGCATGTTGGTGAGGGTCGCAATTAGTTTGAAGGTGGTCATGGTCTCAAACTCTGCGGGGTGTAATTCCAACCTTAACAAAATTTTGGTTCCCACCAATGTGCCACATGGCAATCTATGGTTGGTCCACCTCAAACAAGTCATCCTCCAATAAAAATCTACCAAATCACAACCAATAAGAACTTGACAAGTGTCATACTGCCATTGGCCCATGCAACCCAGTCACCCTTCCTTATCAGCAGGCCCAGTCAGTTGTACGGACTACTGACTGGGCAGCCCTGCACTGCCAAAAATAATTTTTTACCTTTTTTCCACAAATGAACAGAACTCATTTTCGGGAGCATACGAACTTTGTTTTTTGCAAAACGAATTGCATCGAATATAGAACGACAAGATATACGAAGTTGTTTAGGTTTCAATCCATTACTAAGACTTTAAAATTTGAGAATATTTTTTATCCAATGGATCACTCCTCCCCACTGGAAGCTTGTGGACCCCAAAATCTCTTTAATACTGAACAATTAGATGAGGGTAAAAGTCCCTCTCCCTTCTTGTCTCAACCCATTGGAATTTTCCTAAATTCAATAGTTTGAGCTTTTCATGAAAACTGATCATTTTCCTTGATTCTTGAGACCCTGTCTTGCTGTTGTAGATACCATCTTGTTGTAATTTCCCGGAATTTGTAGAACAACAAACTATCCTTGAAGGAAGAAACATATTCCCTCCTCAGTCATCAATCAAAGGAAACTTAAACAACTTGAAATTATTCTCACCTCGAACACTATCAACATGACAATGTTTAGCTTGTCTTTCCTTGTACTTGGCTCGACTCTTGGCCAAGTGTTTTCACCATTGCCATCCACCATTTTGAAACCCACAAGAAGAACTTGTGGAACCTATGTCTTATTTTTCAAATTTCTTTGACACTTTCTCTTTGACCTTTTCACCCTTTAGCACCAACATATTTTTTCTATTACTATTCAACAATGACGTATGTTGCTGCAATTTTCCCTCATCTTGTTTACCTCTTTTAGGTGGAAACATGTTATAACCCTGAAACAAATTATCACAACCATTAGCAACCTTAATGAAATCATATTTTTCATTTGATTCATTTCCTTGAAAGGCCTCATTCAAAACATCTTTATGATTGAACATTAACAAATCAAAATTTTGACTTGCATTCATAATTCTCTTAATTTGTCCAGCATGCATAAGAGACAAACTCATCTTCTTACGATGTGATCTAACTATGTACTCAATCCCATTCTTGAATAAGTGATACTTATTCTCATGGCGATGAAATACTGCTCTCATATCATAAAGATATGGGCTTCCCAAAACAATACCAAATATCTCAAGCAGAACTACATCAAGTCAACTTCCTCAAGAAATTTTGCAGTGATTGCAAATCTAAGGATGCACTTCCTTGTCACCTGTGAATTTTAATTCTTACATATCCATCCTAAAGGATAAGTTCTTGAATGTGGAATGGTTTCTATTTTTTACTTCTTGACTAAGTCTTCAGAAATCAAATTTTCTTGAGAACCACTATCAAATAGTGTGTAGATTTTGGTATTCTTTGAAACAACTCTAATGTGGAAAAGTTCAATTATTATTTCATAATATTGAGTATCATTGGAATAGCTTGAAGAACTAGTGCTTGCTATGTTATTACCTTTCTAACCCATCATTGTAATATTGGTTTCATCTCCTAAATCAGAGCCTTAGTCATGTTCTATAATTGCAACTGTTTTCTCCTTCTCTTTGTTTTTAAGTTTGTTGGGTCTCACCTCTGGATGAAGTTTCCAACAATGGTATTCATCTGGCCATATTTCAAACAATGTTTTCATGTGAGATTGTCGTTTTCCATTTTAATAGAATCATTCTTCTTCCCTTTTCAGTTAAACTTACCCTTTCCTTTTTCTCCAATTTCAAGGGAACTCTCACTTTTCTCATCTAAAATACTTTTCCCTCTTACTTATAGACGTGTGGCTTGAATACAAACCTCATCTAAATTTGTGCGATTGAACATGAGAATAGTGTGTCTTAGATAACTATGTAAACCTCCAATATATTTTAACAAAGTGTCTTGAGATGACAAATCTACACCCAATACTAGTGCTCTTATCCTAAACTCTTCAGTATAGTTTTGAACACTTTGTCCTTTTAGTTGCCTAAAATTTTGCCAATCCATAATAGCCTTCTACATATAAGCTAAGGGATAAATTTGTCTTCTTAATGCAGCAATAAAATCAATCCAATAGGTTGACACCTTACCTAGCTTTTTCATATCCTCTTATGTTTTGACTTCCCACCAAATCAATGCTGCACTTTCCAACCTTAATGAAGCTAGGTGAATGTTTGTTTCATTATCCTTGATTTTTTGTATCCTTCAATATACTTCAAGTTGATGAACCCAAATATCTAGTCTTTTAGCATTAACCTCACCATTATACAGAGGCAATTCGAATTTAATATCAAGTTTCAACAAGGGAGTTTTACCATGTCCCTTTGAAGTATGTGGAGGTGTTTGTGAAAGGGTTGTTGTGGTAGAGGATGAAGATGAAGGTGAGGATGGAGGTGCAGATGATGGTGGAGAAGATGGTGGTTTGTCACAATTCTCTTTTGAAGGCTTGTCATCATCTCCTCCTTTTCCTCGAGAAGAACCCTCTCCTTTTGAAGGCTTGGAGCTCTCACCCTGAAATCTTGTGTTTCTCTCTTCATATAGAACTTTCACCATCTCATTCATGTCAAACAATGCTTTTCTGAAATCCTTCTCATCATATGGCATGTTATCAGGTCCTCCTTCATGTGACATGCTTACTGAAGCTTCAGGTACAACTTGAGGTGAAATTTGTGGTGGAGATTGTGGAAAATGTGCTCTCCTTGTCCTTGTCCCAACTTGAGAACCTGCACCCACAAGCTTTCCTTATCCTCTCTTGAGCTTCAACCTTGTAAGCATCAGAAAAACTTGCAAACAATTAAATCCTCACAACAACAAAAAACTTAAGCTCTGAAACCAAACTTGATCTGTATATGAAACTGCTTGAGGTTTATGTAAATTGAAAGCGATTAAATTTGAGTTTTGAGGCTCTTATGTTAAATTCATAAACACATAAAACATGAATTTAAACGTCAAAATTTGCAGAATAATGCAGAGAATACCACCATGATAGTAAACACAAAACAACAAGTGATGAAGGAGTTCACCCCTCCTAGGCTACGTCTCCTATTCCAACTTCCAATAGTTGGGCCTATATCATTATGCTCATGAAAATAGTGATTACATCAAGTTACAGTGCTCAAATGGCTTCAATAACAGCTAAAATGGATTCAGAGCTATCAAAAACCTCTGTTTAACCTCTTTCTGCTCTAGAAAGGACCAAAAACTCAGAAAGTTGTGCCTCTTTCCTACTTTTCCCAAGTTTTGCAGCTAACCATCCTACAATTCTGCCAAAACCTGGCTCATGTACCCCAAATGTGGAAACAGCGTGCTAAACCTGACATAATTCCCACTCATCTGGTGAATTTGGAGGGTGGATAAGTGTTCCTTTAAGCCCCCAGTCTCAAAAATTTCAGTCACCTGGCTACATAGGACCAAGTTGAGGGCTAAGTTTCTAGGGCTCTGTTGGCTAGTGCATGCCGTTGGTCGTGTGGGTCTCCATGGGACCTAGGGTTGGCCCCCCTCTGGCTAGCTCTGTTCTCTATGTACGTGGTCTTGTGGTGGGTCATATGACCGAGGGGCATGCGCTTAAGATTTGGTCCCTTAACCCTTTTAACGTTGGGTCTTTTGACGTGGACGTATGGTCATGTGGCGAGTTCATAAGACCTAGGGTTGGCTCTTGTGGATGCCCCCCCAGATTCATTTGCACTACCAGTCATGTGCTCGGTGTTTGGGTTGTATTGTGTGTTGCGGCCATTACCATGGAGCTGGGCTAGGCCCTAGCCCTTAACCCCTCGCTCGTGGTCCTGAGGCATAGGGGTGGCAAGGGGCTAGGGCTTAGCCCAACCCCCCCCCCCCAAAATGTGCATTGTATTAAAACATAAATATATTTTTTTTGCAAGCCATAAAAAGACTCATGGTGTGGAATGTTGGTGAGGGTCGCAGTTAGTTTGAAGGTGGTCATGCTTTTGAACCCTGTGAGGTGTAATTCCAACCTTAACAAAATTTTGGTGGCCACCAAGGTGCCACGTGGAAAATTGTGGTTGGTCCACCTTAAAAAAGTCATCCTCCAATAAAAATATTCCAACTCACAACCAATAAGAACTTGCCAAGTGTTGCGCTGCCATTGGCCTATGGAACCCAGTTACCCTGCCTAGTTAGCAGGCCCAGTCAACTGTACAGACTGCTGACTCGTTAGCCCTACACTACCGAAAACCATTTTTTTACCTGTTTCCACAAACAAACAAAACTCATTTCCAGGAGCATACGACGTCAGGCTTTCATGAAATGAGTTGTGCTAGATTCAGAATGATGAGATCTACACGGTATTTCAAGTTTTGATCCATTTCAAAAAATTTGAAATTTGAGCATATTTTTTATCCAACAGATCACTCCTCCCCACTGGAAAATTATGGACCCCAAAAGCTCTCTATTACTAAACAATTAGATGAGGTTACATCTCCCTCACCCTTCCAGTCTCAACCCATTAGAATTTTCTCGAATTCAACAATTTGACCTTTTCATGAAAACTAATCATTTTCCTTGATTCTAGAGACCCTATCTTGTTGTTGTAGATACCATCTTGCTGCAATTTCCAAAAATTTACAAAAAAATGAACTTTCCTTGAAGGAAAAAACATATTCCCTCCTTGGTCATCAAACAAAGGAAACTTAAACAACTTGAAACTCTTCTCACCTCGAACATTGTCGACATGACAATGTTTAGCTTGTCTTGCCTTGTACTTGGCTCGACTCTTGACCAAGTGTTTTCACAATTGCCATGAACCATTTTGAAACCCCCAAGAATAACTTGTGGAACCTGTTCCTTCTTTGTCAAATTTCTTTGACACCTTCTCTTTGACCTTTTGCACTCTTTAGCACCGACATCTTGTTCCCAACACTATTCAACAATGATGTATGTTGCTGCAATTTTTCCTCATCTTGTTTACCTATTTTAGGAGGCAACATGTTAGAACCCTAAAACAACTTATGGCAACCATTAGAAACCTTATTGAAATCATATTTTTCATTTGATGCATTTCCTTGAAAGACCTCATTCACAACATCTTGATGTTTGAACACTAACAAAGAAATTTTTTTACTTGCATTCACAATTCTCTTCATTTGTCCAGCATGCATAAGAGACAAACTCATCTTCTTACGATGCGCTATAACTATGTACTCAATCTCATTCTTGAATAATTGATACGTATTCTCATGGCGATAAAAGATTCTCTCCTATCATAAAGATATGGGCTTTCCAAAACAATACCAGAATTATCAAGTAGAACTACATCAAGTTCAACTTCATCAAGAAAGTTTGCAATGATTGCAAATATAAGGATGCACTTCCTTGTCACCTGAAAATTTTCATTCTTACATATCCAGCCTAAAGGATAAGGTGTTGAATGTGGAATTGTTTCTAGATTTAACTTCTTGACTAAGCCTTCAGAAATCAAATTTGCTTGAGAACCACTATCAAAGAGAGTGTCAATTTTGGTATGCTTTGAAACAACTCTAATGTGGAAAATTTCAATTCTTCTTTCATCATCTTGAGTATCATTGGAACAACTTGAAGAACTAGTGCTTGCTATGTTCTTACCTTTCTAACCCATCGTTGTAATCTTGGTTTAATCTCCTGAATCGGAACCTAAGTCATGTTCTATAATTGCAATTGTTTTCTCCTTCTCTTTACTTTTAAGTTCGTTGGATCTCATCTCTGGATGAAGTTTCCAACAATGGTATTCATCATGGACATCTTTAAAACAGTTTTTGCATCTGAGATTTTATTTTTCCATTTTAATAGAATCATTTTTCTTCCCTTTTCCCTTAAACTTACCCTTTCCTTTTTCTCCAATTTCAAGGGAAATATCACTTTTCTCATCTAAAATATTTTTCCCTCTTGCTTATAGATTTGTGGCTTGAACACAAACCTCATCTAAATTTGTGGGATTGAACATGAGAATAGTGTGCCTTAGATAACTATGTAAACCTCCAATATATTTAACAAAGTGTCTTTAGATGACAAATCTACACTTAATACTAGTGCTCCTCTCCTAAACTCTTGAGTATAGCTTTGAATACTTTGTCCTTTTAATTGCCTAAAATTATGCCAATCTATAATAGCCTTCTGCATATAAGCTAATGGATAATATTGTATTCTTAATGCAACAATAAAATCAATCCAAGAGGTTGATACCTTACCATGTTTTTCCATATCCTCTTGTGTTTTGGCATCCCACCAAATCAGTGTTGCACTCTCCAACCTTAATGAAGCTAGTTGAATCTTTGTTTCATCATCCTTGATGTTTTGTATCCGGCAATATACTTCAAGTTGACAAACCCAATTATCTAGTCTTTCGGCATTAACCTCACCATTATACATAGGAAATTCGAATTTAATATCAAGTTCCAACAAGGGATTTTTATCATGTCCCTTTGGAGTATGTGGAGGTGCTTGTGAAAGGGTTGTTATGCAAGAGGATGAAGATGAAGGTGAGGATGGAGGTGAAGATGATGGTGGAGAAGTTGTTGTGCAAGAGGATGAAGATGAAGGTGAGGATGGAGGTAAAGATGATGGTGGAGAAGATGGTGGTTTGTCACCATTCCCTTTTGAAGGCTTGTCCTCATCTCCTCCTTTTCCTCGAGAAGAACCCTCTCCTTTTGAAGGCTTAGAGTTCTCACCCTGTAATATTTTGTTTCTCTCTTCATAGAGAAATTTCACCATCGTAATCATGTCAAAGAATGATTTTCTGAAAGCCTTCTCATCATCTGGCATGTTATCAGGTCCTCCTTCATGTGACATGCTTACTGAGGCTTTAGGTACAACTTGAGGTGAAATTTTGGTGGAGATTGTGGCAAATGTTCTCTCCTTGTCCTTGTCCCAACTTGAGAACCTGCACCAACAAGATTTCATTCTCCTCTCTTGAGATTCAACCTTGTAAGCATTAGAAACACTTGAAAACAATTAAATCCTCACAACAACAAAGAACCTAAGCTCTGATACCAAACTTGATCTGTATATGAAACTACTTGAGGTTTATGTAAATTGCAAGTGATTAAATTTGAGTTTTGAGGCTCTTATGTTAAATTCATAAACACATAAAACATGAATTTAAACTTCAGAATTTGCAGAATAATGCAGACAATACCACCATAACAGTAAACACAAAACAATAAGTGATGAAGGAGTTCACCCCTCCTGGGCTACGTCTCTTGGTCCAGCTTCCAATAGTTGGGCCTATATCATTATGCTCATGAAAATAGTGATTACATCAAGTTACAATGCTCAAATGGATTCAATAATAGCTCCAATGGCTTCAGAGCTATCAAAAACCCCTGTCTAGCCTCTTTTTTCTCCCAAAAAGACCAAAAACTGAGAAAGTTATGCCTCTTTCCTCCTTTTCCCAAGTTCTCCAACTAACCATCCTACAATTTGGCCAAAACCTGGCTCATGCACCTCAAACACGGAAACGACATGCTAAACCTGGCACATTTCCTGCATAGGATCAAGTTTATGGCTGAGTTTATAGGGCCCTGTTGGCTGGTGCGCGCCCTTGGTCATGTGGGTCTCCATGGGACCTAGGGCTGGCCCTCTCCAGCTAGCTCTATTCTCTATGCACATGGTCTTATGGTGGGTCATATGACCTAGGGTTGGTGCTTAAGAGTTGGCCCCTTAACCATTTTAGTGTTGGGTCTTTTGATGTGGTCGTATGGTCATGTAATGAGTTCATAAGACCTGGGGCTAGCCCTTGTGGCTGGCTCCCCAATTCATTTGCGCTATTGGTCATGTGCTCAGTCTTTGGATTGTATTGTGTGTTGCCGCCATGAACATGGCATTGGGCTAGGCCTTCTCCCTCAGCCCTTCGCCTGTGGTCCTATGGCGTAGGGGTGGCCAAGGGTTAGGGCTTAACCCAACCCCCCACTCCCCCCAAATTTGCATTGTATTAAAACATAAATATATTTTTATTGCAAGCCATAATAAGATTCATGGTGCGGCATGTTGGTGAGGGCCACAGTTAATGTGAAGGTGGTCACAGTTTTGAACTCTACGAGGTGTAATTACAACCTTAACAAAATTTTGCTGGCCACCAAGATGCCACATGGCAACTTGTGGTTGGTCCACCTCAAACAAGTCATCCTCCAATAAAATTCCGCCAACTCACAACCAATAAGAACTTACAAAGTGTCGCGATGCCATTGGCCCATGGAACCCAGCCATCATACCCAGTCAGCAGGCCCAGTCAGTTGTACGGATTGCTGACTGGGCAGCCCTGCATTGGCAAAAACCATTTTTTACCTGTTTCCACAAATGAACAAAACTCATTTTCGAGAGCATACAACATCCGTTTTTTGGGAAATGAATTGCACCAAATTCAGAATGACGGGATATACGCAGTCGTTTAGGTTTCAATCCATTTCGAAAACTTTGAAATTTGAACATATTTTTTATCCAATGGATGAACCATGTCATTCGGAAAAAGGCTAGGCTAGGATGAAATCCATTATCATAACCAGAAAAAACCATGTCACCAACAGCAAGAAAGCCATACACCAACATGCAAAGCCATGCATGTTCAAACCAACTAGGAAATCACACATGCAAAAGGTTACCTATAAGTATTCCCGCTGAAGTTGTTTGATTCTGCTCTTCTTCTTTCATCCTTGTTTTCTTTTCCTTTCCTTTCCTTGCTCCAAACTAGAGTGCTCCAAGAAAACTCTAAGTGACCAAGAGAGTGAGAGAGAAACAGAATAATGAGAGAGCTCCAAACTTGAACTGACAAAAGGTTACACTCTCCAAGCTTGAGCCAAGAGCCTAACACTAAGAAACCTGCCAACTGATCCTCAGAAGCCTTTTTATTAACGAGGCCTCTAATTTCTTCATTTTCCATTATTTTCCTTCAATTTCCTCCTCACATGCAACATGTGACCTTTCACCTTCCTTTTCTCCTAATTTCCATTATTTTCATAAATAAATGTGCCAAAAATGTCTTTTTGCCTCTTTAATGTGTTTGTTTTTTCCAATTTCATTAGCCAAAACACACACATCCAGTGATGCCCACTAGGATATATTTGCCTAACATTCAACTTGGGATACGTGTCCCTTACCCATGGTCTTATTTTGTCTTTATTTACTTTTATTACATGAAAATTTCAACAAGACTATTAGAAGCACTTTCTCTTAATCTATTCACAATATGTTTAAATTAAATCTAAACTTAAAAATAATTATCACACCACCAACTTTCTTGACTTTTTAAATTAACAAAAAATATAATAATCTTGAAAAAACTTCTCATAATATTTTTTTAACATAAAAATAAACTTCAGAAAATTTTCAACTAATATTTTACTTTCTTAAAATCTGATAAAACATTTTTTTAATTTACTTTAATCATCATCGGGTTTAAAATCAAAATAAATATATAATATAATTTACTAAAACTACATCAATGAATTTGAAAAATAACTATTATCTTTTCGAACTAAATTGAATTCCCGATTCAAAATTTTAAAAATATATATATATATATCCTCTCATGTTGTTCTCTTCTGTTCAGGAAGCCTTCTCATGGTGGGGCACTCAACGCCCCAACTGGCAGGCTCTCTTCATCATCTCTTGCTGGAACATATGGAAGTGGAGGAACAGCCGCATTTTCCAAGAATGTCACCTGCCGCTCGCCTCCATTCTTCCTTCCATTCTGGGGTCTATGCCTACTCCGATCTAAAACGGATGCCTGTGTCTTTCAATTCCAGTCATATATCTCTTTCGGCAACAGCGCATCGTCATTTTTGGAATATCCGGATCAACTCTTTCTATTTCTGTCATACTGTTTCTTTTCGCTACAGCTCATCGTTATATTTGGCTCTTTGAACAACTCCTTCAGCTCTTCTTTTCGATACAGTTCCTTGTTTACATTTGGCATATTCGGACCCGCTTTTCAGCTCTTCTCTGATCTTTTGGGATTCTCCATACCTTCTTTTGGTTTCGATTACATGTTTTCCGCCTTTCTTTGCTGCGGATTTATGCCTCCATGCCGCCATATTCATTACATATGTTTTGCTCAATATGTCTTGCTTTATTGGCTGAAGCTTCAAGCCTTCAATGTACTTCTGAACATTATATACTCTTAATATAATCTATTCCGTTTTTTCTCTCTGAAAAATATATATATTATATTATCTTTTATAATTAAATGTTTTCCAGTCAAACTTGGCTAACCAAAAAAACACCAATAATTAGATGCTTTTAGGTCTTCGAATAAATGCATAGAATCAATCATTTAGATGTTTTTGTGTCTTAATACATCTTTTAAGGGAATATTCTCAATTGTTTGGTTACTCCCTTAGTGGTATGTGGAGCACATAATGACGAGAATAGAGGATATTTAACACAATCATTTCTTTTATTTGTAAAAGGAGATTATTAAAGTTATAATAATTCATTGTGTAAAGCACCTTTTGAATAGGATATATATTGGATTCCATTATTAAGATGAATTGAACATGTTTAAGGTTTGATACGCGTTTATGGATATGTGCCTTCAAATGTATGATTATTTTGGAGGGAATTGAGTGTAGTCAACGTGCCTCAGATTCCAAATTCAGGGCACCAGTACATTCCATACCATACCGCGCACGTTTAATTTATTCCCATCTTTTCTTGTGTTTCGTGATACCACTTATGGAGTTTTGGCCCACATCTTTACCCATACCATCTTTGAACACAGATCACCGACTCCACTCTAACCTTATCAATTATTTCATTTTTTAAATTTGTCGGTTTCTCCAATCTTATTTTGTTTCATTCATAGTGGGAGACAAAGTTCTTAGGTGCGTTTTATTTGTGGGTCATAATGATAATTTGAGGCTAAGAGATCCGATTGTATTATCTAAGATTTAGTATATATTCGCTAACGTTATCCTTGAAATATTTGCTAATGTTATCCACTATGTATCACCTGTTCCTCTCCTCGAGCACATTGGTTTGTGGGTTGATGGATGTTGGTGGCAGGTCCATTTATGAGTTTTGTGATACCATATGAAATTTGTTAAAGAGGGGCTAAATTCAGAAATGGATGTTATCGCATCACTTTAAACCTATGTTGTACGAGTTTTTGGTATACAGTTATTTTTGGGTACTATGCCTTGCAGGAAGAAATACCAAATGGCTAGCAAGATGGTTGATTATAGAGACTTTCTCTCCGAATCCGAAGAGCAGTATAATGTTGGGAAGTCTTCCGACATGGTAGTGACACTGAGAATTTTAAAGGAATAGATCAGGAGTTGTAAGTCGGATAATGACAGAATCATGTAGTCACATGAAAATTTAGCAGAGATAAATGCAGTGATACTTCAAAGCTTGTTGGATTTGCAGTGACAAGGACCACTACGGATTAGTCATGAGCACGAAGATAAAACTAATGGGGCATATGGTAGTAGATCGCATGTCGGTCACCGATAAGATAGAGAGGACAGAATCTGAGATGGCAGATTGTTGGACAAGCTAGAGAGGAGAAGGGATAGACACAGACATGAATCTAGTTCTGATTAAGATAAGAACTATGATCGTCATCGATATCATCCTTACAAGAGGAGTGACAGGGGGTATTTGTCAGATGGATTTAAGAAGGAAAAGCCACCTACTTTTGATGGAGAGATAAAGATATCACAAGGCGCAGAGGCATGGCAGCTTGGTATGAATAAATTCTTCAGGTTGCATGACTACTCAGAGAACATGAAAGCTAGAGTGGTTATTTTTAGTCTTAAAGGTAAAGCATACATCCAATGGGAAGATGTGAAGAATGTCAGAGATATAGATGAGGAAGATCTGACTTGGAGTGAGTTCGAGAAGCTATTTAAGAACAATGACTTGTCAGAAAGGTACTTTGATGACAGGGAAAAAGAATTTTATGAACTAGAGATGGGATCCATGACAGTACACCAGTAAGCTCTTGGCTCTGTTGAGGTATGTGCCTTACCTCAAGGAGGAGAAGGCTAAGATTCAAAGATTCATTAGTGGATTATCGGTTGCATTCAAAGACAAGATTAAATTTGATGAGCCTAGATCATTGGAGGAGGCCATTTGAAAGCTAAAGCATTGCTATGAGAAATAGAAGTGTAGGACTGAGACTAAGCTAGACTAGAGAGGTAATGAAAAGAACAAAGGAAAATGGGATAAAAAATGAGCAAGACCGTAGGGGACAGTTAATAAGGAGAATGTTGCACCACCTAGGAGGTTCAATGCATCAGATAGAGGACAGGGACATCGAGCTGAAGAGAAGAACAAGGATGGAGGCTGGAAGCCCATAGAGTGTTGGACTTGTGGCAAAGACCATCGCAGGAGAGATTGTCCACAGAATCAGGGTGGTAGACCCCATATATATAGTGCACAGGAGGTGCAAATTGTTGGAGATGTTAGCGAGAGTGTTCCTCGTATCTATGCAGCCATGGGCAACGTGAAAGAAGAACACCAAACATCTATCATTGAGATGGACAATAAGCTTTTTGATCAAGTTATTTCTATTTTGATTGACCCTGCATCTAATTATAGCTATGTTAGTCCTGACTTGCTGGATAAATGTGGTTTGAGTAAGTAATTGCATGCAGAATCTTGGTTAGTGCAGTTGGCTATAGGTATGAAGAAGCGAGTTCATCATTGGGTAAGAGCTTGTGCAATTGACTTAAATGGTATGCCTACAAAAAAATTGAATGTTTGACCATTGGGTTCATACAATATGTTATTGGGCATGGATTGGTTGTATCTACATAGAACCAAGGTTGACTGCTATGACAAGGCCATTGAATGTGTTGATGATAATGGAGAACCAATAGTCTTGCAAGGTAAGAAGAAAGCCACATTAGTTAGGATGGTGACAGTTATGCAAGTAAAGCATAGCTGCGAGAAAGGGTGCAAGCTATTTTCAGTACATATTTCTAGTGATAAGGGTAAGGAGGTTGAGGGTCCAGATGCGTTGAATAAGTACCGGGTTTTACAACAATTCAGGGATGTATTTCCTGAGGACATCACAGAGTTTCCACCTCATAGAGAGGTAGACTTCTTTATTGAGTTAGTGCCAAGGGTAGCTCCAACATTGAGAGCAGCTTACATGATGAGCACACCTGAGTTGGTTGAGTTAAAATTGTAGCTGAAGGAAATGTTCGACAAAGGATACATTAGGCTGAGTGTATCGCCTTGGGGTGCATCGGTCTTGTTTGTAAGGAAGAAAGCTGGTACCCTCAGATTATGCATTGATTACAGGTAGGTGAACAAAGTGACTATCAAGAACATATACCCTTTATCGAGGATCAATGACTTATCCGATCAGTTGAAGGGAGCAACAGTGTTCTCGAAGACTGAATTGAGATCCAGATACCATCAGGTACGCAAAAAAGAAGAGGACATTTACAAGACTACATTCAGGACCAAGTATGGGCATTATGAGTTTGTTGTTGTTCCATTTGGCTTAACTAATGCTCCAGTTAGATTCATGTGTTTAATGAATAGTGTGTTGTGTACATATTTGGATACGTTTGTTATTGTGTTCATTGATGATATACTGGTATATTCTAAGAATGAGGAAGAGCATGCCAAGTACTTAGCAGCAGTGTTGAGGATGTTGAGAGAGCATCAATTGTATGCTAAGCTCAGCAAATGTGGTTTCTTTCAAACCATGGTACAATACTTGGGACATGTTGTCTCCAAGGAAGGCATTGCAGTAGATTGAGAGAAGATAAGGGCCATCATGGAGTGGGTAGCTCCTAAGAGTGTGGATGAGGTGAGATCTTCCATGGGTTTGGCAGGATACTATAGGAGGTTCATCAGGAACTTCTCGCATATTTATTATCCCATTACATCATTGCAGAGGAAAGGTAAGAAGTTTGAATGGACCGAAGAGTGTGAGACTAGCTTTGAGCAACTCAGGTAGTTGCTGATACATGCACTAGTACTACGAATTACAGATCTAGACAAAGAGTTTGTGGTATGCACAGATTCTTGCAAGAGAGGGCTTGGTGGAGTCCTTATGAAGGATGGACAGGTGGTATGTTATGAGTCCCAGAAACTAAACGAGCACGAGAAGAACTATCCCACGCATGATCTCGAGTTGGCAATGATTATACATGCATTGAAGATGTGGATACACTATCTTCTTGGCAGGTGGTTTGTTCTTATGAGCGATCACATTGGATTGAGTTATTTGTTTGACCAACTAAATCTGATTGGTAGGCAGGCTAGATGGTTAGCCACAATCAGGGAGTTTGATTTCGAGATTAGGTACATCAAAGGCAAGGAGAACAGAGTGGCATATTCTCTCAGTAGACGGATACATATACATCACTTGGTAGCTATGAGCTCTTATGGGACAGATTTACAAGATAGGATCTTATAGGTAGGACAACAAGATGTTAGATATATGGAGATTATGCAAAGGTTGCAGTAGGGTGATAGTACAGGTACATGTATAGGTCATGGTACAGGAATAGGTGCAGGTATAGGTACAGGTGTAGTGGTACATGTATAGGTGGCAGTATGTGTACAAACACAGGTACAGGCACAGGTGTAGGTGCAGGTGCACAGGACTCGGACTCTTGTCTTGCAGTAAATGGATTAGTTAGGTTTCAAGATAGGATCTATGTGTTGGATAAAAATGAGCTCAAGAAGGTGATCTTGATGGAGTTTCATGCGAAAACATATTTAGGTCACCCAGGTTATCAGAAGACACTCACAAGAGTGAAGAGATGTTGCTATTGGCCGAATATGAAGAGGGATGTAGCAGAGTTTGTGGTGATATGTTTCGATTGTAAGCGAGTGAAGGCAAAGTGTGAACATCCAGGTGGACTGCTAAATCTGATTGTGATTTCAGAGTGGAAATGGAAAGTAATTTCCATGGTCATTATGGATAGGTTAACAAAGGTTGCACACTTTGTTCTTGTAAAGTCTACATTCTCAGCTAGTGATGTGGCATAGGAATTCATCCGAGATGTGGTTAGACTACATGGTGTTCCAAAGAAGATTATGTCAGATAAGGATGAGAAGTTCACTTCCAAGTTTTGGAATGAGCTATTTGTAGGTTTAGGCATCAAGTTGGCCTTTAGCACAACTTATCATTCACAGATAGATAGAAAGACAGAGAGGGTCAACATAATATTGGAGGATATGTTGATGATGTATGTGATGCATCAACAATGGAAGTGGGGAATATCTCCCTTTGGTCAAGTTTGCATACAACAATGGTTATCAGGAGTCACTGAGGATGAGTTCTTTTGAGGCATTATATGGGCAGAGTTGTAACACTTCCATTAGTTGGAGTGATCCAATTAGCAGAGTATTGATTGGACCTGATATGTTGGTAGACATGGAACATGAGATGAAGGTGATCAAGAAGAATCTCAAGGCATCATAGGATAGGCATAAGAGTTATGTAGATATGAACAAGTTGATTAAGGAGTTACAAGTTGGGGAACATGTGTACTTGCGCATCAAACTAAAGAAGAACTCCTTATGGATTGGATCATGTTCCAAGCTGGTACCACGATTTTGTGGACCCTTCAGTATCATTGAGAGGATTGAGCTAGTAGCTTATCGACTTGCACTGCCTCCAACAGTGAAAGTCCACGATGTTTTCCATGTCTCATTCCTTAAGAAGTATGTTAAATATTTTGATAATGTAATTGACTAGTTTTTATTGCAAGTGGAACCAGATGGAGAATTCTAGCTGGAGCCTTAGTGTATATTGTAGAAAAAGGTGCTCATGCTCCGGAACCGAGCAATAGAGTAAGTTAAAGTGCAATGGAAGCACTTTGGCAAGATGAAGCTACATGGGAGATGGAGGATCAGATGCAGGCTATGCATCCTTTTGTGTTTTCCAGTTGAGGCAAAGCAGCTCGACATGGTGGTTTGGTATTTGCTTTATGGTGGTTTAGTATTTTCTTATGCTTGTTTAGTATATGCCTTATGGTGATTGATATATGCTTTATGATGGTTGATATATGATATATGATGTTTTGATATATGCTTAGACATGGTGTTTAGTATATGTTTTGATATACACTTTGGTATATGATTTGGCATATGTTTTGGTATTATATTTTGATGATGTTGCTATATGTACACTCGTGTATAGATGTAAATGTCGTAACAATTTGTGTTATAAAGCTCCACTATGCAGTATGTTGTCATTTTTTCATGATGTTTTCTCTTGAGAAGATCTTTCATTGTAAATACTGCATCGAGTTGGGTTATAAAGCTCCATCAGCAGTATGTCTCCTTTCAATGGCTACTTGAGGTATATGTGTGATTGAACACCGAGGACGGTGTCCCCCAAGGGGGAGGGTTTTGTAATAGCCCTGGTGAAAATTCCATGTAATAAATTTTAAAAACAATATTCACAGATGTCTGGGACACTTATTCCAAGCTGAATGTTGGGATTGACATCATAGGGGGTGTTCATTTGGTTGCTTATGGCTAAGGCATTAAAATGCATTTTTGACACATTTATTTATGAAAATAATGGAAATTGGGAGAAAAAGGAGGTGAAAGGTCACATGTTGCATGTGAGGAGGAAAATTAAGTAAAATAATAGAAAATGAAGAAAATAGAGGCCTCATTTATAAAATGGCGTCTGAGGATCAGCTGGTAACCTTTTCTTGTAGGTACCGAGTTGCATGTATGATTTCTTCACTAATTTGGACATGCATGGCATATGCATGTGGATTCTTGGTCATGATCTATCATTCACATGGAGGACTACCTGGATTGATAGTGGATTGCCTAGCTTGCCATTTCCTAGATAGCCATGGTGATTGTGGGTTTACTTTCATTGCTTTGTTTTGGTTGGTTCTCATGTTTCCTTAGCTTGGGTTGAGTTACTAGTCCTGGAACCCTGGTTGAACAAACTATGTGGAAGTCCTGTAACAGCTTGGGTTGAGTTACTGGTCGTGGAAGCCTTGGTTGGATAAATGCTCTAGAAGCCTTGGTTGGACAAATTCTCTAGAAATGCTAGAAGGCTTGAATGGAGACCAATTTGATGATGGTTTTGTGATGTTCGACTATGAGGTGGAATCACTATTTGATGGGTTCAGGTGGATGGCCTCTGGAATCCCTAGATGAGTTTTGACTGCTATGTTTTATGAGATCCGACATTCATGCTTGGAATATGGCATGGGGGTGAATGAATGAAGAGTGATTTGGCTCAACCATTCTATGGTCGGGTGGAGCGTGGTAGTCCCATGTCTGGTTGGTTCATTGCATTCATTAATGAGAAATCCTTTCCCTTGATTTTCATGTGTAAAGATATTGATGTATTTATGGATTTGATGGTTGATATGCTTATTGTATTTATGTTCCTATTATGCTGGTTATATGCACATTTTATGACAACAATTATGTATGGCTCTCAGCATATTTTTACTTGTACGTGAATGGATAATGTTCCTATGACCTAATAGATGATAATGCAACAAATGGCATGAGGGAACAATGGTTCATAATGATTCTCAGATAAGTATGAGATCCCTACACTTAACTCTGTTGTTTACACATGTAGATTACATCTCGATGATATGTTTGACGAACCTGCCATGGCTAGTAGGGATCTATTTAGGATCTTGAACAAGTATTTTCTGTGGTGTTGTCACTTCCATGTTACTTTACTGATTTGAAGAGATATATCAGTTTTGGGTAGTGACCTGGGCTCTAGGCATGAAAAAAGTGGCTCAAATCCTGGATTTGCTGGCACAACACTTACAATTTTGGTCCACAGTCACTGGCAAGTAGGCTTGTGAGAGCGAATTTAGGTTTTTGGTCGCTCCCTTGCCCATAGCATGAGAGCGATTATGGCCAGAGAGACCTAAAACAATAGTGGGACATGCTGTCTGAGTGGCTGACTTGTCTCCTGAGGGTTCTCTTGATGATGTTGGATGTCAGTATGGTGTGTTTCCATCAATTCCACTTCCTTAATGTGACTTAGGAGGTTGAATTATATCATAGTGGTCTCTCGTCGCATGTTTACCCCGGTTGGCTAGTTGCTTAGGTAGATGTGGGAGGAGGGTGTTACAAAGAAAACCATACACCAACATGCAAAGCCATGCATGTCCAAACTAGCTAGGAAATCACACATGCAAAAGGTTACCTGCAAGTATTCCCGCTGAAGCTACTTGATCCTGCTCTTCTTCCTTGATCCTTGCTTGCTCCAAACTAGAGTGCTCCAAGAAAACTCTAAGTGACCAAGAGAGTGAGAGAGAGAGAGAATAATGAAAGAGCTCCAAACTTGAATTGACAAAAGGTTACACTATCCAAGCTTGAGCCAAGAGCCTAACACTAAGCAACCTACCAACTGATCTTCATAAGCCTTTTTATTAATGAGGCCTCTAATTTCTTCATTTTCCATTATTTTCCTTCAATTTCCTCCTCACATGCACCCTGTGACCTTTCACCTTCATTTTCTCTTAATTTCCATTATTTTCATAAATAAATGTGCCAAAAATGTCTTTTTGTCTCTTTAATGCATTTGTCTTTGCCAATTTCCTTAGCCAAAACACACACATCCAGTGATGCCCACTAGGATATATTTACCCAACATTCAACTTGGAATACTTGTCTCTTACCCATAGTCTTATTTTTCCTTTATTTACTTTTATTACATGAAAATTTCACTAAGGTTGTTACAAGCACTTTCTCTTAATATGTTCACAATATATTTAAATTAAATCTAAATTTCAAAATAATTATCACACCACCAACTTTCTTGACTTTTTAAATTAGCAAAAGTATAATAATCTTGAAAACACTTCTCATATTGCTTTTTTAACATAAAAATAAACTTTAGAAAAAATTCAAGTAATATTTTACTTCCTTAGAATCTAATAAAACATTTTTTTGTTTACTTTAATCATCATCATTATATTTAAAATTAAAATAAATATATAATAATATAATTTACTAAAGCCATATCGATTAAATTTATCCTAAATAATTGAGAAAAAAACCTATTATCGTTTCAAACTAAATTGAATTTCCAATTCAAAATAATAAAAAAATATTTTATATTATCTTTCATAACAATGAGCATGTATAAAAACAAAATCAATTATTAAATGCTTTCCAATCAAACTTGGCTAACCAAAAAAACACCAATAATTAGATGCCTTCCTGTCTTCGAATAAATGCATAGTATCAATCATTTAGATGTTTTTGTGTCTCAATACATCTTATAAGGGCATATTCTCAATAGTTTGGTTACTCTCTTAGTGGTATGTGGAGCACGTAATAACGAGAATAGAGAATTTTTAAACTATCATTTCTTTTATGTATAAAAGGAGATTATTAAAGTTATAATAATTCATTGTGTAAAGCACCTTTTGAATAAGATATATATTGGATTCTATTATCAATTCAGGTTGTAAATTTTTTTTTTGGTTTAAGATATATATTGCAATCTACATGGACATACATGTGGGAAATATGATATATTAAATTTTTAGATGAATTGAACATATTTAAGGTTTGATAGGCGTTTATGGATATTTGCTTTTAAAAAGAAAATGTCTACTTTTACTCACACATTTTTTTTTATGCATAACGTGAGTAATTTTTTAATTACAAAATGAACATAAAGCATGGTGTCACGAATATAAGCTAATGGACAAAAGCTATAACACGGTTTTATTTAAGTGGTCTTTAAATATATGAAAGATATGAAAGATGTGTGGTTTTGTAGAATAATAAAAACCATGAATAATAAAAACCATTTGAATAAAGTTTTTAGGCTTTTGTGATGCATACTGATTTTGATAAAGTTTTTTCAGATTAATTACATCATAAGTTATTGACCAACAACTTATGATGTGATTAATCCGAAATACTTTATCAAAATAAATATTACAATCTTAAACTTTGAAGTATAAGTCTATATAGGTAATTGGATAAATTATGATATATAATTTTCAAATTAATAAATTTATGATTTTTCTAGTATATATATAATTTGACCATTTCATTCCTATATAATATGATGATATATGTAATCCTTTTTGTGAAAAGAGATGTTGGGTATCATACACTATATACATTAAATTTATTTTGATGGAATATGTTTTATTTTTAAAAATTGTTTTGTCATTTTACTTTTAGTACAGAGAATAGGGTGTTATTGTGGGAATGACATTGACTTTTGGTCTGCGGTGCGCACATGAGTCATGTGTTCTCTTGTGGCTCATTAGTCACAGGACCAAGGGAAAAATGTTTTCATCGTGCAAAGGATAAGGAGGTTATTCTGTGGTTTTTCTACGGGAAGGGGTTTATAGTGAACCGTTTATGCACATGTCGATCTAGGGGAAACTCTCTTTGAAATAATTTTGACCTCAAGTTTAAAGAAGAATGAACGATGTTTCAACTGCTATTTAGGTTGGGGAAAATGACTTGTTTTATGTTCTTAACCCTAATCCAGTGGCGAGAAGACCTACTTTTACCATTATAGGGTTTCGTCTGGGGGGTTGATGTCATTACAAGTGCCAGCAGTAGTTAACTGTTAGCGGTCAATAGATATGAATGGAGGTTGATGAAGTGTATTACTCTTCGGACCTAAACGAAGGTATGTCAATCTAGTAGGATCCACCACCTTGACACATGGAAATGGAGGAGGAAGCGACAACTAGCTCTCCAAAATCTATAACTTTTTCGTCTCTTCAAAATTTGGAGGTAAGCTCACCTGGAACTGTTTTTTTTACCTCCCATCAAAATGAGGGCTTATTTAATGGAAATATTGGTGTCCTGGATTTATTAAATCAACAGAAACCTTCATGGGAGGTAGAAGGGAACAACCTTTCTAGAGAGATTCGAACATCAGTGGAGGATTTTAAAATTCCAGAGAGTTACCTCACTATGTAAATTGTGGGAGGCCTAGAGGCAGTGAGAAGTCATTCTTTTGAAGAAACACAGTTAGGGTTTCTAAACCTTGGGCTTTTAGGCAACTTTGTGCTTCCACTGGAGCTAATGGATTGTATTTGAAACCATCATGGCCCAATGTCGAGGGTTTCCAAAATTCTGAAGGTTATTAGTCATGTACCAGTGGGACATTGACGCAAGGGGTTGGCGGTTATAGTTCGAATATTTTTCTCATAACCAAAGGCATGTAGGGTGTTCCCATAATGGTTTCCTTGAGCAGAACAGAAGCATTTGGGGGTTTTACTTCCCTGAAACGATTAAACGAAGGAATCCCATAAGGAACCTACTAAGGGAAAAAAGTCAGGAAAGAAGACAAAGTGCACCAAGGTCAGAGTGATACAGAAGGACCTTGTGCTCAAAGTTAGGGTTCATCTTGATGAAACCATGGACACCACATATAAAGTTATTGTAGGCCGAGTACGTGGTCAAAATTTCTCACTCGTTCGCCTGAAGAAATGGGTGGCGGAATCCTAGAGTCAAAATATCCAAAATTTATGAACTATCTAATCCCTCAATAGAGGCAAATAGCCTTCCGCTTCAATTCTGAAGCTGAAGCATGTTGGGTTTTATCTAGAATATTGTGCATCGAGTCTGCACCATTATATCTAAAATAATGTTCACCCCTCTTTGACATGGACTAGGAGCAGTTGGGAGTAGGATCAATTTTGGTGTGACTTCCTAGATTACCCATGCAACTGTGGATTGAGGACATCTTTTGTATGGTTGGTAGAAAGCTGGGAGATTATCTATATTTTGATGGATCCTTTGAAAAAACAGGAAAAATGGCCTTCACAAGCATATTGGTAAGCTTGGATACATGCGAAGGGCTTATGGAAAAATTAAACAACCATTACAGGGGCCTGGTTTGTCATCAAATTTTGGATTACGAGGGCATGTTGTTCCAATGCTTGAGGTGTCATGTGGTTGGACACATCATGAAGGGACACTCCCTCTTATATGAAGGAAAATGGAATAGGAAGGATAAATGAGAAGGATCAAAGTGATATGGATGTGCATATGGTACTCAGGAGCCTCTCCCAAAGAAGAGTGGTGGATTAGCAACACAACCTACCAGAGATGAAAAGGAAAAGGAAGTGGGTGAAGCTTTGGTTTCATTAGAAACTTTAGAGGAGCCTCCTTTCACGGTTAACCCTCCTTCCATCCCCTCCTAAATTTTGTCTCTCCTCATGATATACATATTGCCTCTGCTGAACAATGTTTTTTGGTTATGGATGGTATGATGAAGCAAACCCACTATCCATTGTTTGTCCCATAGTCACTGAATTTGTTAGTTTCCTGACTCCTTCCCCATCTTTCCTTATCACTAAGGAGGACTTAACATCCTCTATGAATACTGCATCTTCATACAATCTGTAACAATCCCTGGTTTATTTTCCATGTAAATAAAATAAAATCAAGGTCATGAGACACATATTGCAAGGTAAACGTTGGGCAAAAATTATAGTGGGCATCACTTGTGGTTTAATAATGGCTATGGAAATTGACAAAGTCAAATACGAAATAAATGACATTTAATTACGGAAATAAAGGAAAATATGAGAAAAGGGAGATGAAGAGACACAAATATGCATGCAAGGGAAATTAGAGAGAAATTAGAGGAAAATGAAGAAAAAGGAAAAAGGAAAGGAAGATACTAGACATTAATGATAAAAAGGCATCAGAGAAATAGTTCACAACTTTTGTCATTTTAGATTTTGGCTCTCTTCTTCCATACTCTTACACTCTTGCACACTTAGAGCATTCTTGGAGCATCCTAGCATTCACTTGGACTTGGAGAGAAGCAAGCAAAGAACAGACAAAGAATAGGAGGATGGAAAAGAAGGTGGATTAGCAGCTACAACTAGAGTTCATTATAGGGAACAGGTTGCATGTATTATTTCCTTGTTGAGATTTGGATGCATGGTACATGCATGTGGTTCTTTGGTTATTTTTTTCATTGGCATGGGAATTCCTTGATTGATAGTGGTTTCCAGCTTTCTTTGTCATTTCCTTGTTAGCCATAATGTAGTGGGTTTTGTATCTGATTTATCTTTGGATGGTCGGTAGACTTGGATCCTGGTTGAGGTGGTCTCAGAAAAATTCCCAAGGGTCAAGATTGGAGATGGAATTTCACTTGGAACTCTTAATGGATGGGCAGAGACAGGAAATTCCATTAGAGTTGGTGAAGGAAGTTGTAGGCATCCAAAATAGTTTTGATGTTAGTGATTTTTGGACCAGTTTAGCTAAAATCATTGTGGTTGAGGGTTGAGGTGGTTTTGACTCTCAAATCCCTGGTTGGTTCTATTTTGGCTTAACCCATATGATCCCACATCCATGATTTGATTATGGCATGAGGGTGATTGGTTGAAAGAGAGATTTGGTTCATCCTAATCTATGGTTGGGTGGTACATGGAAGTCCCTGACTTGGTTGGATTATTCTTATGTTAATATGAGTTATTTTCTTATTGTGATTGATGAGCACTTGTACTGGTTATTATGTTGATCTTATGGCTGGTTTGTCATGGATTCTATGCTAGTTATATGGATGATTATATGATGTGCTCTTACTATGGATCTTGTTCATGCTTGACAAGTTATTGAATGGTTGATGAATGTATAGGCTAACAAGTGTTGTTGCAACTACCTTGAGAGGGTATTGGACCTTTTTGATAATTCTCTTAATAATGAAGTTTAAAATTTTATGATCAAATATGCATTCATTAACTATATCTTCTATGTTTACTATCTGTTTGATGAAATGCGTATAATGTATTAGGAATGTATTTGTCAAGATCTTGCTTGAGTATTAGTTGTTTAGACTTGTTATCACTTGAGACTTGACTCTAGAAAGTTATAGGTAATTATTGGCACTGGCCTGTAGTCTAGAGTTGAAAAAGTGGCTTAGATATCACCACTGCATGCACAAAACTGGAATATTTTAGTCATAATTGCATGCAGGAAGGCTTGCGGGTGTGGTTAGAGCCTTGCAAACACATGCACAATGTGTCAAGGGTTCATTTGGGAGGTAAATCTTGTGAAAAGAAGTTCGAGCTCAGGGATTGATCACCAGGGGTGTTTGTCAGACTCTTGAGTGATATGGTGTCCGTAATGGGTGGCAGTGAGAGTTCTGGTTAGTGGGACCCACTTCCATAACTGGAACTTGGAGGTTGGGTCATGTCATCATAGCTCTCAGTGCATGTTTACCCTAGAGAGCTTGTAAAAGAAAGTAAATTTGTGGATGAGTGTTGCAGATTGGTATCAGAGCGAGGTGGTAACAATGGACCTCGGGGTACATATAGATGGTTATGGTGATCATGTGTGTAGTTATTGTTGCAGTGCAGTTTGTATTATTATTATGTATGCATATGGACTAAGTTATGTAGATGTAATAGCCTCCCCTGAGATACAGTGAGGCATGATTTTGATTATGTCTTCTATTTGGTTTATCTAACATGGTATGTTTGCATGAATTAGAAGATCAAAGATGAAGAGCATACTAGTGGACTACAGTTCACATGATTCCCATTACAAGCTTGATGTGAAATCAATGGAATAGGAAAAGTCACTTGAATAACAAGGAGAAGAGTATTCTACTCATCTAGCAGATACACTGAGGAGTCTGAGGGTATATAATTGAAGTTGCAAGGAAGATAATAACAGGTTGGTTGAGGCATAAGAAATAATTATTAGGGCTCAGGAAAAGTAAGCAGAAGTCAATGCAGTGATTCTTTAGGGCCTTAGAGATTTGCAAAAGCAGGGACAACTATCGAAAAATCATGGAGGTAGACAGGAGGAGAAGACCATTAGGGCATATGGTATCAGGTCTTAGAGAATACACATGATGGATAGAGATGATAAATTCAGAGGTGGAAGATCTTTGGATACAGTTGACAGGCAAGCTAACACTCATGGATTTTTTTCTAGCTCCAGTTCTGAGAGACCTCATCAACATTATCACCAACATCCTTATAGTAGGAGTGAGAGGGTGTATTGTCCATATGAGTTTAGGAAATCCAAGCCTCACACTTTTGATGGGGAAGTGAAGAAATCATAAGATGCATAAGCATGGATGCTTGGGGTGAAGCAATTCTTCAAATTGCATGATTTATTCAGAGAACATGAAAGCCAAGATGGTTATCTTCAATCTCAAGGGAAAAGTAGATATATGGTGGGAAGATGTTAAGAATTTCAGAAGCATCAGGGAAGAGGAGATGAGTTGGCATGAGTTTAAAAGACTTTTCAGGAAGAAGTAATTTGTTTGAGAGATATTATGACAGGAAGGCCAAGGAATTATGAGCTTAAGATGGGTTCCATGACAGATGAAGAACATGGCCAAGTTTTTGGAGATATTGAGGTATGTGCCAAACCTCAACGATGATAAAAAAAAGGTCCAAAGGTTCATCAGTGGATTCCTTTAGCATTTAAAGGTCATATCGAGCATGATGAGCCTCGACCATTGGAAGAAGTCATTGGGAAGCTAAAGCATTGTTACGAGTAGTCTAAGCACAAGCATGAGTTCAAGTGTGACTGGAAATATAATGAGAAGACAAAAGGAAAATGGCCTAAGAAGCGATGAAGATGCCAAGATGTAGGTGACAAGGATAATGTGGAACATCATAAGAAGTTCAATGTAGCTAAGAGAGGACATGGGTCTCAACCTAACGAGAAACAAAATAAAGGTGATGGTAGGAAACTTTTGAGGTGTTGGACTTATGGTGGTGAGTATCACAGGAGAGATTTTCCATCACATAAAGGTGATAGGCCTAAGATCCATCATGATTAGGAGGCACAAACAATTGGAGATGCATGTAATAGTATTCCCCATATTTATGCAGTGGTGGATAATAGGAAGGAAAATCATCAGACATCTATTATTGAGATGGAAGGTAAGATTTGTGATGAAGTTGTTTTTATTTTGATTGATACTATATCTAATTATAGCTATATTAGTCCTAATCTGGTGGATTGGTGTCGGATAAATTAATAAGTGCATGCAGAATTTTGGTTGGTGTAGTTGGCTATAGGAACCAAGAGAAGAGATTATCATTGGGTGAGATCTTGTGCATTTGAGCTTAATGGTATGTCTACATCAACACATATAAATGTACTTCCTTTGGGATAATATATGATGATTTTGGGCATGGATTGGATGTTCATTCAAAAGACTAAGGTAGACTACTATGAAAATTCCATTGAGTGCCTCGAGATGATGGGGAAAGGATAATTTTGTAGGGAAAGAAGAATCTTATATCAGTGAGAATGGTTACAACTGTGTAGACAAAATCCAGTTGCAGGAAGGGGTGTGTATTGTTTGCGGTTCATATTTCTAGTGATAAAGGGATGGAGGATGAGGATGATGAAATAATGAAGAGGTATCCTATTTTGAAACAATTTTAGGATGTGTTTCTTGTAGAGATTCCACAGTTGCCTCCTCATAGAGAGGTGGACCTTTCTATTGAGTTGATTTCTGGAGCAACACCAGCATCTAAGGCATAATACAAGATGAGTACGTCGGAGTTGGTGGAACTGAAGTTGCAGCTTAAAGAAATGCTTGATAAAGGATATTGTTGAAGTCTAGCATTGGAACATAGAAAATACTACATCTTTAAAGAACAACAAGAACAAATAGATATACACTTACTAAATATTACTAACATTTACATAATGCATGATAACATCATGGGTCTAAAGACCCTTACAACATATCCCCCACCCTCAATGCCTTGCTCGTCCCAAGAAAGGATACAAAATGTCTTGAACCGCTACTCTCTACAGAAATATCCTTATTGTGCATTGACCATGCATCTCGGCTTGCATAGGTAATTCAACCACAACAACCGCCAGCTCGATAGGAAAATGCATGTATACAAGGTTTACTATGACTACTCCTTGTCTGGTGGCCTCTTCGTGTAGATGACCACTGATCACATTCTTTGCAATCTTCTCAATCCTATAGAATTCTACTCCAACCAAGAATTGTCGACAGCTCCTCTCCAGTCTGGGGACATCCTCTTTCACTCTCTATATGGACGAGTCCAACATGAGACTTTCATTCTTGGAAGTCCTTCATTCAACAAAAACTAAGTGATCATTTGTTGGATCAACCATCCTACAACTTTTCCTCTGTCACAATCAATTGTCCAAGATCCATTCAACAATTTCATACCAAGGGCTCAATCCATATGTACGTTTATTGTCATCATCATTTTAAATCTTTTGTGTGTTTTCTTTATTTGATTTTCCTGGTCTAGACTATTCTCTATGCTGCAAGTTTTTTCATCACAAATTTATGTTGTTGTATGTTTTCTATATATATATATATTAAATTATTTACACAAAGGAATGAACCTGACCTGAACTTCCTGTGACTTAATGACTTTTTTACTATAAAGTTTTACAATTATGGTTGACTATCTCTCGACAAACATAAGGAAAAATGAAACATACTTGATTCCTAACTCTGACATCATTCATGATATTTTTATTATTATACAAGGATCTCAATTATTAAGTAGTTCGGTGAGTCCAATATAGCTGGTTCAATAAATTCCAACATTCTTCTTGTAATGATCATCTTTATTCTAGGTTGACCATCATTATAAATCGACATCAACGAAGTTTGCTATAAGATTTCAGTAAAGTTGGCCCAATCGACCAAGAGGAACATAAACATTCGAAGCAATCCAAATATTTGTTTTAAACCATGATGCATCGAACAAGTAAATAAAAGTTAGTTTTAACCTCTCCCCAAAAATAAAAATACTTGTTCGACACATCTAAAAAAAAAGAAAACAATTTCGATGTGTACACTTCTGCCTAAACATAGTTGGCTATAGGTACATTCAATGGACTCAACCACTGCCCTAGTGCAATCTTTTGGACTGCATCTGGGTTATCCTCCTCGAACATGAATTTATTTTTAATGCACAGTAGAACATAAAATATGCCTACGGTTGCACATATATATCTATCGATAAGATGAAGTTGGTCTATCCATGAATGCCATTTGATTCTAGTTGTTCATCATATAGTCAAATACCATCATATTTATACATGCCCAAGTGGGTTATATCAAAATTACTAACACCCAAACTCGCATCCAAGCATCTAAATCAACCAACGATCCTACACGGGCCCCAACTTTCTTGTGACTGTCTTATCAAACACAAGACCCAACAAGCGCCTATTGAACTTCCTTGTGACCAGTCCCACGACGACTTGTAGTAACCAAATGAATTACAAATTCACTAACAACAATGTACAATATACCAGAACATGGAAAAAGCGTAGATAAATATCATGACTCGGATTTCAGTAACATTTTTCCGCAACATGTCAACATTATCATGTCTGCTATCATTGATTGGCCCATGTATCTACGTCGGTCTCTGCAACAATCAAAGTAAAAGTTGGCTTTATCAGTCGACTTGTTGTGAATAATCCATTTCAATTAAAATTGATCATAGAAAAGATCAATATGTCGATGATATTTTTGTACAATATAGCAAAATATAAATCGATCTTCACCAATAGGAGGCCTGTACATATCCCCCAGTTTTTTTTATTAGCTCTTGCAAGTTATTTCCCTTAAATAGAAACACAGGCCATTCTTAGAATTACCAGGTTCATAGTGGATGAGTAGACCATCAGGCTTAAGTTTTTCAAAACCGACTGTAGGTGTGTGTTGCATATATCGACCAACCCTTTATATTTGAGGAACATATCTTCCATTTTCCATTAATAAACTCTAAACTAATGGAACATAGTTATACATTTAAATTGTAATTTTACATTGAGAAATATAGCAGTCAATCTCAATAACTATGATACTCACCCTTCAATCAATGCATTTTATTATTAAAATATTTCTCCTTCTCATATTCGAGACATGTCATACCACGAAAATATTCATTAAATTAACCTCAATTGATAGTTGAAACTAATAAATGTTATTTCCAAATAGTAGAAATCTCAATTCAAACAAAGAAACAATGGCATAAATAGAAGTAACTTCTGTAATATACAAAATAAATTTCTACACTACACTTTTCTGATGTAGATACCTACACATTTATATTATATACAATGACCAAATGGAGGTTGAGTTGCTTCTCTACCATGGATCACTCCCATCGGCTTCGCTAGATCCATTGGTCGATTCAAATTATTCAACTTCTGATCCTCAGCTAGTCTTAGGTTCAGAGCACACACTCCAAGTTTTCAATTCCATTGAATAATCATCAGAACATTCATGAGCAGTTTTCTAAACAACAAAATTTCTTGAGTAGTAACTTCTTTGGACAAAACTTTGCTTGCAATCTAATCATTTCGTTTTCTTGCAGAATGTATTTGCATTATTAATGTCTTACAGTCCCAGCTTCATGTACCAACGAAAATGAAAGCAAGATGTTGAAGTCTAGCATTGGAACACATAACAAACTACATCTTTAAATAACAACAAGAACACATAGATATACACAAAGAACGAGAAGATATTGGGAAAGGAATTATGATCTAGGTTTGCATTACCCTTAGTGTATGATTTATACATGAGATATGTGGTTGGAGTGGTTATACCCACTCTCAACAACCTATTTACTTTACTTTCACACTTACGAAATATTGCTAACATTTACATAACATCATGGGTCTAAAGACCCTTATAGCAGATACATTAGGCCAAGTGTATCTCCTTGGGGCGCACTAGTGTTGTTTGTGAGGAAGAACGATGGTACTCTTAGATTATGAATTGATTACATGTAGTTGAACATTCTGACTTTCAAGAACATGTATCCATTGTTGTGAATTGATAACTTGTTTTATCAGCTGAAGGGAGATCTAGTGTTTTGAAATATTGATTTGATATCAGGATATCATTAGGTGCACATCAAAGAAGAAGATATTTATAAGACTACATTCCATAAAATGTATGGGCATTAAGAGTTTGTGGTGTTTCCTTTTGGTCTTACCAATTCCCTAACCACCTTCATGTGTTTAATGAACATTGTGTTGTGCCCTTATCCGGATACGTTTGTGATAGTATTTGTTGATAACATATTGGTATATTCAAAGAATGAGGAAGAACATGCAGAGCACCTGGCAGTAGTATTGACGTTTTTGAGAGAGCATCTCTTGTATGCTAAGCTTAGCAAGTGCAGTTTCTTTCATATTCAAATTCATTACTTGGGACATGTTGTTTTCAAGGAAGGGATAGTAGTGGATCGAGAAAATATTAAAGCTATCATTGAGTGGCCAAATCATAGGAATGTGGATGAGGTTAGATCATTCGTGGGACTAGCATGTTACCACAGGCAGTTTATTAGGAACTTCTCAAAGATTGGTTATCTTATCACATATTTGCAAAGGAAAGCAAAGAAGTTTGAATGGACTGAGTAGTTTGCAACTAGTTTTGAGTAGTTGAAGCATTTTCTTACAAATGCTCTGGTCTTGAAGATCGCATTTTTTGATAAGAAGTTTATAGTTTATACAAATTCTTTCAAGGAAGGACTTGGTGGAGTCTTCATGTAGGAAGGACATGTGGTTTGCTATGAATCAACGAAGCTGAATGAGTATGAGAAAAGCTATGTGATTCTTGATCTTGAGTTGGCAGTGACCATTCATGCATTGAATATGTGGAGACATTATCTCTTTTGTAGGAGGTTTGTTTTGATGAGTGATCACAGTGGGCTGAGGTATCTATTTGAGCAACCCAATCTAAATTCCAAGAAAGATACATGGTTGGCTACCCTCAGTGAGTTTGACTTCAAGATCAGGTACATTAAGGGCAAGGATAGCAGGGTTGTAGATGCTTTCAGTAGGAGAGTGCATGTGAACCATATTTCAACTGTGAGCTCTTATGGGACAGATTTGTAGGAGCATATCTTGCATGCAAGGTAGCATGATGAGAAGTACTAGAAATTGAAGTAGAGATTGCAACAACAGGGTGAAGGTGATAGGGGTGAGGAGTATCACCTCACTACAAATGTCTTATGTATAAATTTAATGTGTAGATTCAAAAGTACTCATGAAATTTACTAGATCACAAGACTTGAAGCTACTCTACTCATCTGTGGAAAGGCAGTCACAATAGAGAACAAAAATCATTAACATGCATCAAGATTCAACACATATACAAAAATATTTATCTAGGGGAAAGAAACTGATAAAAACCCTTTACTATATGTATTGCATTAATCAAAGAATTTGGATGAATACAATATGCTCTGCTCAAGCTTGAGCTCAACCTGCACCTGTATCTTCCATCCTCTACCTGATTGACTGACCTTGTCCAATACTTAGCCAAAATGTTGAGCCTCCAAGCTCCTATTTCCTTCCGTTGTTTGATGAGGAATTAACCCCTATTAATTAGGGAAATTTCTCACTGAGAATTGTGCAATTTCTTTAGGCCCTTATTTAACTTCATGCACCACTTGTACAACTTGAACTAGTTTACAACTGATAGTACACTACCCTTGAGCTCCAATATCAACTGGGTAACTCAAATTCTCTACATGCATGAGTTAATTTAGGTTGATTAATCAGTTAACTAGATGATTACTAGGCGTGAAAAATGTTACACGCCCTTGACTGAATCTCCACTACTACTACTAATAGTGAGAACTAGTTACACTGAAAATAACTCAAATTAACTAAAATAGATTGCTACAAATCAGCAATCAATCATGTAGAACTGAACTCAAGTGTCTCCAACTCCAATTTATTGAGTTAACTGAGAGACAAGAGATATGTCACCTCAGTTAAATACCTCCAAGTATTCTGCTGAAATTGAAATTTGAATTTCTCCTCATTTAATCAAGGAAAAATTAAATTGGGAATTTCTTGCTACATTTTCAAAAACTTGGTTAAATTTAAGAACATGATTTATGTGCCTGAAAATGGTGAGTTGAAGAATCTTACATAGAGAGAGTTTCATGTCAAGCCATATTTAGGCAATCCACGATACCAAAAGACTTTAAAAACTATTAAGAAGTTCTATTATTGGATGAATTTGAAGAAATAGGTGGCTAAGTTTGTTGCAAGGTGCTTGGATTGTCAACAGGTGAAAGCAGAGTGTAAGAATCCAGTTGCTTTATTGCAGCCTATTATGATTCCAAAATGGAAATGGGAGGTCATGTTGCATGGATTTCATTACAATTTTCTCGAGGACATAGAGAGAACATGATTCCATCATGATTGTGGTTGACAAGTTGAGCAAGGTAGCTCACTTCATTGTGATGGAGTCTACTAATTTGGATAGTGAGGTAGATCAGATATTCATCAGGGATATAATGAGGTTGCATGGAGTTCCCAATAGAACTATATCAGACAAAGTTTTTAATTTCACTTCCAGTTTTTGGAAGGATTTGTTTGCAGGCTTGGGAACATAGTTAGCCTTTAGTACAACTTATCATCCACAGACAAATGGATAGTCAGAGAGGGTTAACAGGATTCTTGTGGATATGTTGAGGATGTATGTCATGTATCAGTAGAGGAAGTGAGAAGAGTACCTTCCACTTGTGGAGTTTTCTTATTGAATAATGGGTATCAGGAATCCTTGAATATGAGTCCATTTTAGGCTCTTTATGGGCGAAGTTGTAATAATCTTATAAATTGGAGTGATCCATTGAACAAGGTGTTGATTGGACCAAATATGTTGGATGAGAAGGAGTGGGAGATATAGGTTATTAGAAGGAATTTGAAGGTAATACATGATGAGAAGAGTTATGTGAATAAATATAGATCATTCAAGGAGTTTCAGGTTAGAGAGCATGTCTACTTACACATCAATCCCAATAGGAGATCCTTGAGGATTGGGTCATGTGCCAAGTTGGCACCTTGATATTGTAGGCCTTTTGAGATCATTAAGAGGATTGGAATAGTGGGTCACAGACTTGAACTATCACCAAAATTGAAATTCCATGCCATTTTCCATGTTTCATTGCTCAAGAGATATATGCAAGATAATGATCATGTGATTGATTGGTCTATATTGTAGGTGGAACCAAAGGGAGAGTTCCAGCTAGAGCCAAAATGCATATTTCAGTGGAAATAGCTCATGATCTAGAACTTAGTAGTAGAGTAGGCTAAAGTGTAGTGGAAGCACTTTGGGCCTGATGAAGCTACATGGGAGATGGTTGATCAGATGTGGGCTTTGTATCCTTCCCTATTTGCTAGTTGTGCATATGTGTTTGATATATGAGTTTCTGGCATATACATATATATATGATGTCATTGTAAATATTGCATCAAGTTGTGTTATAAGGCTTTATGGGTAGTATGTTTTTCTAGTCATAAGTGTCATCGAACATCGAGGATGGTGTTCCCCCAAGGGAGAGGGGTTTGTAATAGCCCCTAGATGATTTTCCATATAAATAACATAAGACCAAGGTCATGGGATGTGTATTCCAAGTTTAATGGTGGGAAAATATTATAGTGAGCATCACTTGTAGTTTAACAATGGCTATGGAAATTTGCAAAGGAAAAAGGAAATAAATGACATTTAATTAAGAAAATAAAGGAAAATAGGAGAAAAGGGAGATGAAGAGACACAAAGATGCATGCAATGAAAATTAGAGAGAAATTAGAGAAAAATGAAGAAAAAGGAAAAAAAGAAAGGAAGAGACTAGACATCAATGATAAAAAGGAATCAGAGAAACAACTCATAGCTAATTTTTTAGTTTACCTTTTTTCTCTCTTCTTCCATACTCTTACACTATTGCACACTTAGATCATTCTTAGAGCATCCTAGAATTCACTTGGAATTGGAGAGAAGCAAGCAAAGAACAATCAAGGAATTAGAGGATAATGGAACTAAAGTTTGGATCAACAGCTACAACTGGAGTTCATTGCAAGTAAGAAGTTTCATGTGTGATTTCATTGCTGAGATATGGATGCATGTGGTTCTTTGCTTATTTTGTTTTCATTAGCATGGGATTTTCTTAGATTGATAGTGGTTTCATCCTTGCCTTGTCACCTCCTTGTTAGCCATGATGTAGAGGGTTCTCTATTTGATTTAGCTTTAGATGGCTGGTAGACTTGGATCCTGGTTGAGGTGGTGTAAAGAAAATTCCCAAGGGTCAAGGGTGGAGATGTACTTTCTCCTGGAACTCTTGATAGATGGGTGGAGACAGGAAAATTCCTCTAGAGCTAGTGAAGGAAGTAGGAGCCATCCAAGGTTGTTTTGATGTTATTGATCGAGTTAGGTGAAATCACTATGGTTTAGGGTTGGGGTGGTTTGGCCTCTCAAAGCCCTTGTTGGTTCTATTTTTGTTTAACCCATATAATCCCACATTCATTCATGGATTATGGCATCGGGGTGATTGGCTGAAAGAGAGATTTGGTTCAACCCAATCTATGGTAGGGCGGTACGTGGAAGTCCCTGACTTAGTTGGTTTTGCATATGTTAATATAAGTTATTTTTTTATTGTGATTGATGAGAACTTGTATTGATTATTGTGATGATCTTATGGTTAGCTTGTCATGGATTCTGTGTTGGTTATATGCATGGTTATATGATGTGTTCTTCCTATGGATCTTGTTCATGATTGATAAGTTATTGAATGGTTGATGAATGTATAGGCTAACAAGCATTGTTGCAACTATATTTTGAGGGCATTGGACCTTCTTGATAATTATCTAATGAAGTTCATAAGTTTATGATCAGATATGAATTCATGGCCTACAGCTTCCATGTTTACTATCTGTTTGACAAAATGTGTAGCATGTATTAGGCATGTCTTGGTTAAGATCTTTCTTGAGTATTGGTTGTTTAGACTTGTTATCACCTGAGAATTGACTCTAGAAATTTCTGGGCAATTTTGGGCATTTGCCTATAGGCCATACCTAAAAGAGTGACATAGATAATGCCACTGCATGCACAGAACTAGAATATTTTAGTCATAACCACATGCAAGAATCCTTGTGGGTGTGATTGGGGCCTTCCAACTGCATGCACAGTGTGTCAAGGGTACAGTTGGGAAGTAAATTTTGTGAAAAGAAGTTCCATCTTAGGGATTGATCATAAGGGGTGTTTGTCATACTCCTGAGTGATCTGGTGTGCCTAATGAGTGGAAATAAGAGTTTTGGTTAGCAGACCCCACTTCCGTAATTGGAACTTGGAAGTTGGGTCTTATCATAGTAACTCTCGGCTTATGTTTACCCTCAAGAGATTGTAAAAGTAGATAGATGTGGGTTTGAGTGGTACGCAATATTAGATAAAAATCCATACCCTTGCCTCCTTTCTCCATAGATTCGTGTGGGTCTAGGGCCCCCTTCCCCATCCAAACTCCAAAAATCCTCGAGAGGAAGGCAGTCTCACATAGGAAAAGCCAAAGTGTAGGTTAGTCGAGATATTGTTGCGAGGAAACAACATTCTCTAAAAGGGGTTATTAGAGAAGTGAATACCCCTGATGTAGACCGACTATGAAATTTTTGTCCTTCAACTGTAAAGGCTGGCTAACCCCTCCAATCACCTATCCATTCAACATCTAGTGCAGTCAAATTCTCTATACATATTTTTTTTACAAGAAACTTTGGGATCCAACTCTAATGTCATAAAGATGTTGTAATATCTCCTTCTAGGTTGGTCATTCATATGGATTTATGTAAAGGGTTGATCCAGGGATCTAGAGACTAGGTATAATCAAAGGAAGGTTAACCTGATAAGCTCTTGGGGATGTGAAGGTATTATAGGGATGGATATCTTTATAGTGGAATTAGGATTTGATGTTCAACTTGTAAATATATATGGTCCTTGTTTGGCAAGGCAACCCTTCTGGGAAAATTTATTTAATTTGAATTTCGTGGTTGTAGATTATTCAATTATGGGGGGTGACCTCAATTCTCATTAGGGAAATTAGAAATTCGGGGAGATCATTCCCATATCGATCTGTTGATGGGATTCTTCTCTCATATGATTGACAATCGCAATCTAGCATATATTGAAATGGTTATGAAAAAGACCACCTAGAGGAACAAAAGAGTAGGGGAGGCTATGATCATGTGCTAGATTGACCTCTTCCTATTGAAATATTATCTACTAGAGAAAATCCCTTTGTTCAGGAATTGAGTTGGGGTCGGGGGGTTTCTTACCACCACCCAATTTATCTAGAGATTTGAGGAGGAACCTACAAACAAAAAGCCTCTTTCAAATTCAATTCAAACTAGTTAAAAATGAGGATTTCCGAGAATTGGTGCAGCATCATTGGAAACATTGTGTCATGGAGGAGGGTTACTCAGTAGCCTCTTATTTTGTCAAAAGTTTAAATTCCCTAAAAATCCTACTAAAGCATGGGCGAAGGAGAAATCTCGCAAGGACAAGGAAACACTCTAGAAAATCAATCTTAACTTGGAAATGTTAGAAGACCCTACTTGGGGTGGTTACCAAAGAGAGGAAGAAAAACTCCAAATAATTTATATGGAAGCCACCAGAAGAAAAATATTGAAAGAATAGGAAGAAGCATTGAGACTAAATAATCAGGAAATCTAGCTCCAAGCAAGAGATAAAAACACAAAATTTTTCCAGCAATTTGCAAGGGGCATAAGGGCAATAAATTTGGGCTTTGGAGGACTAGGAAGGACTATCGGCTTCATCCTTTAGGGACTTTCCCAAAATGAGTATTAATCACTTTATAAATATGTTTAAAGCACCTAGGGAGGTGTCCATTTCCGAGGTGATAAATATAGCGCATCACTTCCCTAGATTCTTAGACGATGAAGAAAACACAAGTTTAAGGGAACTAGTCACTTAGAAAGAACTAGGAAATGTCTTATAGAGCTTTCAAAAAGACAAGAGTCTCGGGCCTGATGGTTGGCCTGTTAAAATTTTCATTGAGTTCTGGGAACTGACTAGGGATGATCTGCTTAGAGTAGTGGAAGAATGCAAAAATTTAGGGAAAATGTTTGATGTTTTCAATGCTACTTTCATTAATATTATACCAAACATGGATTTCCTTGGTTCCTTCAATGATATTTGGTCGATATCTCTATGCAATAGTATATACAAAATAATTACAAAGCTAATTGCTAACTGCCTAGAGCCTATCCTATCCAAGATGATATTCAAGGAGGAATTAACCTTATTCAAGATCGATAGATTCATGAAGCTATTGGGGTAACACAAGAAGGACTTCATAGTCTCAAAACAAAACAACTCAAAGGTATGATTTTTAAAATTGATTTATTGAAATATTTTGATACGGCCAGTTGGATCTATACCAGATTGCTTCTTACTCACCTTGGGTTTGAAGTAAATTTTATAAACTGGATTATGTGGAGTATATCTCCTATATCCTTTGTCATGTTGATAAATGGCTCTACATCATATTTTTTTCATGCTAAAAGGGGCCTTTGATAGGGATGTGTGAAAATTCGTAAACCCATAATCCCTACTACAACAACTGATATTACTTCTCCTACTTGTTCAACCATACAAGTTATTTATTGTGTTCATATTAAAGTAAATACATTTTCATCATTCACTATTTTAAAATTAATATGCTGTAACAAGAAATTGAACAAGAAAAGATACAACACAATGACACAGTTATGTTTAGACAAATGTCCCCGGAAAAACCCAATGCAAGAAAACCGGTGCAGTAGATGAGGGTTTCTTTATTATTCTTCAGCAAAAATCTCATGTACAACATACAAACAACATAATAGAAGAAGACTCTTTGTGAGAATTTTTACAGACACTTCTTGACGAGTTTCTGATCTAGGAGAGGACGTGCTTCCCCCTCTGCATCTCACTACGCCAACCCCTGCGTGAGAACTACGCTATCCCAGCATCACACTACCTTTACACTGTTCTCCTTATGCTCCTGAACTTTAGACTGATGTTGATACCCTCTCTCTCTCCTTCTCACCTTCAACTCTCCATTTGATTTGATTTTCTCTTATCAAACTTGGACCAGAGAGAAAATTGAACTTACTCGGGTAACTATGTATCTGCCTCTGGTGTACATTCCAAATGCCCCTCAATGTCCTTCTTATAACCTTCCAGTTTAGAAACAACAACCCAGATTAGATTCTAATCAATGGCTCAGATAATTTGGACTCAATCTTCGTCTTCTTCTAGAAGTTACACCCACAATTTATATTAATACCCATTAATTATTTTAATTTCCTAAGTTTAGACTTAGGGTCCCATTAAAAATAATTAATTATTTTAATAAAACTGTCTCAAGGTGGAATTTTCCAAAAATGGTTTCTGGGTAATGTGGAATACATAAGTCTAAGCCTTCCTGCAAAATTTGAGAGTTAGAGCACATCCGATGCTACCATAGATCAACACTCCCTCTTAGCAAGGAATGTGCTCTAGCAAATGTGACCTGCTAAAGCATCACCCTATTCTATAACATCTCCTTCTGTGCTGCTGATGTCTAACATCACTTCCCACCAACTAATGCGCAAATGTTGCATCTGTAATGTTGCTGACCCTGCCATTGCTAACACTGCATCTGTACTGCAACTCCCTCTCACTCCCTGCCACTATAACTAAGAAATTACCTATTTCTACTACTGGAACAAATTCTCTACCATACCCATCTGCTCTCTGAACTAAATGAACTTATCTCTTCCTAGAGCCTTTGTGAGTACGCCTGCTACCTGATCTCTTGTGGGGACATGTTGTAGCTGTATTGCCCCACATTGAACACAGTCTCCGGTAAAGTGACATATGATATCAATTTGTTTCGACCGATAATGAAATACTGGATTCTCAGAGACTTTGATACAACTCTAATTATCATAGTAAATCCTAGTCACTTCCATCCTTTTTTTGAATAATCTCACAAGTAGTTTTCTAAGCCATATAGCTTCACACATCGTTGTGTTGGCTACCATATATTAAACTTATTTTGAACTCAGAGCTATCGACTTCTACTTCAGGCTACACCAAGATATCATTCCTTTTCCAACAATGAAACATTACCTAGAGGTACTTTTCTGGTGTACTGAACTACTTGCCAAATCTGCATCTGTGAATCCATTCAATTTGACGTCATCCCCTCGGGAGTATTTCAACCCATATCTGACTATTCCATGGACATACCTCAGAATGTGCCTAGCTACTCCCTAATGCACCTTTTTTGGTTCTACCATGAACTTACTAAGGGTGTTGATAACATAACAAATGTCTGGCCTAGTGTTGACCAGATAAATGAGTGACCCAATGAGTTGTCTGTACAAGGTGGGGTCCACCTCGTTGTCTCCTGATGCATCTATCTTCTTCTAGTTGGTGATCATGGTAGCAGCCATGAGCCGACAATCCTTCATTCTGAATCTCTTTAGAATTTTTGTAGCATATCCTCCTTGCCCAAAGAAGATCTCCCCATTCTTCTGCCAAACTTCCAACCCTAGAAAATAATGCATCGACCCCATGTCCTTCATGTCTAATTCTTCTTCAAGATTCTTCTTGCAATCTTGTATGAGCCTAGATGACCCTATTAATTCATCCACATATAACACCACAATAAGTGGCTCATTCTCTACCATTAAATAGTAGAGATTGGGATCAACATCACTCTTGATGAGTCCCAACTGTTGCAAGTAACTATCAATCGAACCATATCATGCTCTGGGTGCCTGCTTGATCCCATATAGGGCTTTCTTTAATCTACAAACATGAGTTCTCTTTTCATGGGTTTCAAATCCTTCAATTGGTTCTATATACACCTCTTCTTCTATCACCTCGTTTAGAAATGTTGTCTTGACATCCATCTGGTGAATCTCTTGTCCCATTTGAGCCATTATGGATATAACAGATCTGATAGAGGTATATCGGGCTACTGGGGCAAAGATCTCTTCATAGTCTATTCCTTCTTTCTGTGCGTACCCTTTTTCCATGAACCTAGCCTTGAACTTCTCTATACTACCACTGTAACATACTTGATCTTGTAGATCCACCTTGATCCCACAACTTATCTATCCTTTGGTCTAGGTACTACTTCCTAGACATTATTCATCATGATATAACTATACTCTTCTACCATGGCATCCACCCACAGTTGGTGTTAAAGGACTTCCTGAAAGCTAGAGGGTTCTTCAACCTGTGATACCAAGGCCTGGTATCTGTCAGGCCATCTATGTTGCCTCTTCTTGGTTCTAGGAGCTCAAAAAAACTCCTCTCCATCCCTCAACATCTGTTGTAATTTCCTCCTCGTTCTACCACTAATGGTGGGAGGCTCAATAAACTCCTCCTCCTGGTCCTATTGTTCCATCTTCTGAGAACTATCTAGATTTCCTTCTTCTGAGGAAATGCTAGTACTGGTCACTGTACTCGATCCAGATGTTTGTCCTCCTGCATGTCCTCCTTGCTGCCCCTAATGCTGCTGGACTAATGGAACATCTACAAATTGACCTTCTACTAGTATCTCTCGAGATTTCCTGAAATATCTATCCTCCATGAACTTCACATCCCATCTCACTACAATCTTCCTCCTGCTAGGAATGTAGATTCTATATGCCTTTGAGGTTTCACTATATCCTACGAGGTACCCCTTTTCTGTAGTCTGATCCTATTTACTGTTCTTTTCATTTGGAATGTGACAATATGCCACACTTCCAAATATCATGAGATGACTTACTTTAGACTTATTCCTAGTGAATACACCTTCGAGTGTTCTCTTCCCTAGCGCTATGTGGGGAGTTCTATTATGGATATATACTGCTATGTTGCAAGCCTCTTCCCATAAGAATCTCGACAAGTTTTGATCATACAACATAATTTTTTTTGCCCCAACAATAGTTCTATTTTTTTCACTATGCTACTCCATTCTGCACTAGATTCTATGGAGTTGTCCATTCTCTTTTGATGCCCTCCTTTGAAAATAAATATGTGAAGTGTTTTTCAATATATTCTCCACCATTATCTGAACACAATACTTTTATCTTCTTCCCTATCATGTTTTCAACGAGAGCCTTAAACTCTCTAAATCGATCAAACACTTCATCCTTGGTCTTTAAGAAATAGATCCAAGCTTTTCTAAAGTGATCATCAATAAAGGTGACGAAGTATTCGTCACCACTAAGAACTCTTGTGGACATTGGACCACAAATATCTGAGTGTATCAATCCAAATACACATTCTTCTCTATTGTTTCTTTTGGAAAAAGTTTCTTTAGCATTCGTCACGAGTATGCATCCTCTGCATAAATCATCGTACTCACTACTAAGGACTGGAACTCCTGTAATAGTCTCCCTGAGCATCCTTAGTGCTCCATGGTGTAAGTGTCCCATTCACTTGTGCCATAATTCATTTAGTTCCTTTTTGCCATTTTGACTGCTGCCTATTAGTGTCATTGGAGACTCGAGATGCAACCTATACAGTCTGGTTCCTCAACCTCCAATTTCTCTCTTCTTCTTCCATATTGGATGTTTGAAATATACTTTCTTTCCAATGAAGTATACATCGTATCCCTCATCCTGTAACTGGAACACTGAAATCAGATTCATTCCTAGCTCAGGAACATGCAAAACATTGGTGGCTCGGATGTTGGTTCCTACTTCCATCTGAAATGCTATGGTGCCTCTTCATACTCGAATACACTTTGTTATGTTTCCCATATTAATATGGAAGTCCATTTATTCTTCTTGGTAGCTCAAGAAATATTCTCACACTCCAGCCATATGGGCTGAAGCCCCACTATCAATGTACCAAACATCTGCTAAAGCTGAACTTGATAAGCAAGAAATTTTTTCTTCAAATATGGAAGATAATTTAGAGACATATTGAGTTTCCATATTTGTGCTATTTTTCTAACAATCTCTAACACTATCCTTCCCTAGCAACTGGCTAAAGAAAACTATGTCCCACAAAAAAAACCTCTTCGTTGAAGCTTCTACTGCACTTCTCCCTCTGTGGCTGACAAATATCGATCTGGTAGTCTTACCTCTCTGTCAACTAACTCAGAGAGAGATTTCCCTAAAAAATCTAGCCCTCTGGCCTGAACTACGCAAACCCTCTAAGGATTTAAATTGTTGTCTCTGTAGGAAATTCGAATTCCCTTCTTCCTTCAATGTTGGGTCTTCCGACTTTGTTCTTCTTGCTTCACCTATTGCTTTGATACCATGTGAAAATTCCTAAACCTGGAATCCCTACTGCAGCCACTGATATTACTTCTCCTACTTGTTCAACCATACAATTTATTTACTGTGTTCTATGGTAAATATTAAATTAAATACAAATACAACATTCACTATTTTAAAATTAATATGTCGAAAAAAGAAACAGAATAAGAAAAGATAAAACACAATGACACAGTTATTTTTGGACAAATGTCCCCAGAAAAACCCAATGCGGGAAAATCGGTGCAATAGATGAGGGTTTCTTTATTATTCTTCAGTAAAAATATCATGTACAAGATACAACCAATAGAATAGAAGAGGATTCTCTGTGAGAATTTTACAGACACTTCTCGACGAGTTTCTAATCCAGAAGAGGACCTGCTGCCCCCTCTGCATCTCACTGCATCACCCCTGCGTGAGAACTACGCTATCCCAGCATCATACTGCCTCTGCGTTGTCCTCTGCATCATAGCCTCTGCACTGTCCTCCTTCTACTCTGTGTCTTCTGCACCTGATCTTTAGACTGATGTTGATACCCCTCTCTCCTTCTCACCTACAACTCTCCCTTCAATTCGATTTTCTCTTACCGAACTTTGACCAGCGAGAAAATCGAACTTACTCGTGTAACCAAGTATCTGCCTCTGGTGTACTTTCCAAATGCTCCTCAATGTCCTTCTCATAATCTTCCAGTTGAGCACCAACGACCCAGATTAGATTATAATCAATGGCTCAGATCATTTGGACTTAATCTTCATCTTCTAGAAGTTACACCCACAATTTATATTAATACCCATTAGTTATTTTAATTTCTTAAGTTTAGACTAAGGGTCCCATTAAAAATAAATAATTATTTTACTAAAATTGTCTCCAGGTGGAATTTTCCAAAAACAGTTTCTCGGTATTGTGGAATACATATGTCTAAGCCTTCCTGTAAAATTTTAGACTTATAGAACATCTGATGCTACAATAAATCAACAGGATGTCCTTTATCACATATTTTATTTCTATTGCTTGTGGAAGGTCTAAGCAAGTTCATAGGGGATTCAAAGCTCAGGGGAGGTTTTAAAGGGGCAAGGGTGGATTAGGCTTGTTCATTTCACATCTACTTTTTTTTTTGTGACACATTTCTTTCTAGTGATGGCTCATGCAGAGAGACTAATGTGATCTGAGTTGCACTCTCATTGCTCGAAAAGCCATGAGAATGGATGTAAATGATGGCAAATCCTCTTTTTTGGAAAATGGGTGTACTGAAGCTTAAATTGATTATGCCCAGTCTATTTTATATTTTTTCCTTTTCGATTTCATTGATGGAATAAAATATATTGGTTTCCACTTAAAATCGAATCCATATAATCAGATTGACTGGAAATGATTATTAGCCAAAATCAAGAAAAGGCTAAAAGGTTGGAGTTTTTGGTGGTTGTCGAGAGTAGAGAAACTTGTCCTCATCAAGCCAGTACTAGAGGACATCCTCATATTTTTTATGTCCCTATCTTGGAGCCCCAAAGAAATTTTAAATAGAATTAAGAAGTGTTGTAAATTTTTTCTATGGATGGGTTATATGGATGGCTGAATCTTTCATTGGGTGAAATGGGGATCGATCACAATATCAAAATAGTGGGGAGGATGGGGACTAGAAAACATCCATAGTTTCTCCAAAGCATTACTGGAAAAATTACTTTGGAGGTTTATTTCCACTACAGTTTTATGGATCGAAGTTATATACGACAAATATGTTTACTCTCTTTCTCTCGAAGATTGGATCAGAAATGCTAGCAGAAATAAAAATAATGTCTCTGTAGTGTGGAAAGCAGTTCTGGGATCTTTCCCCACGATTAAGAAAGGGATGGATTGGAAGGTTGGTTCAGGGGAGCATCTACGAATTGGCTAGGATCTATGGATTAGATGTGGGAATATGCATTGCCTGCCAAATGAGTTGATTGATCATTTATCAGGCCAAGGTAGATGCACTCTAAATCAGATGGTTGAACCTGACACCTCATCTATATGGGACTAAGGATGGAAAGGTCCCCAAGAATTAAACATTCCACCAGAATGGCATTAGAGCTGGATTAATTATATCATAACTCTAAAATCATTCCATGTGTGAATATCTAACAATATGGGTGAGCTTCAGTTGATTCACTCAACTTCAGGGGATTATTGTCCTAAGGAAGGATACCTATTTATTAACGTGGAAAAATATCCAGAGGATACTGAATGGTGGTAGAAGCTAATTTGGAGACTTATATGTCCAAAAAAAGCCAAACGTTTCTTGTGGTGTCTCACTAAAAAGGAGCTCCCTATAGGTGAATATCTAAAAAAAGGAAATTTGTTTGACCCAGTTGGTTTCCTCTCTACATGTCCACAGATGAAGAGACGAATCACCTCTTGGCATCATGCCTCTTTTTGAGCCAAATATGGATTGAAGTACGTAGGAGACTATCTTTATCAGGGAGATGGAAGGGACCTATTTCTGGGATGCCTCGCAACGTTGGTGGGATTCTATAAATCCTACCAAGTTACAAAACCTCCTTTTGCTGATCAATTGGGGAGTTTGGTTGCATAGAAACTGATTTCTTTTTTTTTTTTTTATGGAAAAGGATCTGATGCAAGAACATGTGATTGCACAAATTATTTCTATTTATGAACTCATTCCAAATGATTAAAAAAATCCAATGCTCTTCAAATTATAGAAGAAAGGATAGATCACCCCCTTCCCTGTGCATACTTTGACAGATACTCTCAAGACGATAGATGTGGTGATGGGGCCATACTATATCTGAATGACAACAATATTTTTCATCTCAAAGTTGGCCTTGGACCTAGGATGAATTTTTTTTTGTAGAACTAATGAACCTCAAACTCCTTCTACACTTCATTGTTGAAAAGGAATGTTGACAACTTCAGATTTTTGGTGACTCGCATATTGTCATAAACTGGTTCAATGAAGTTTCAATTTCTCATATACACACACATGCCTCTACTAGCATAAGTATTGATGATAAAAAAACATTTTGTTTTTATCTCATGTCAACATATTTTCAAGAAAAGGAATGTGTGTGTTGATGGACATTACAAAGAAGGTGCGCAACAAGGTTGGGGGATCTGGTAGGTATCTGATTAGAGGGAAGGTCAACACTATGAATAATACCACATGCCATTTATAGATGACTAAATGGGGGCATCAACCCATGGATATGGATAATTTTCTTTGTTTTCAATTTTGGATAGAACCTCTAAGAGATTCTGGGCTCATATTATATTATGTGATTAATACAGGCAGATATGGTCTTCTCAGAACAATATGGTTTTTTTTGTAAACATGTTAATGTTTTTTGGAAAGTATTTGGCACACAAATTTGTGCACTCAAATGACAAACTTGATCCTTTGTAAACCCTTTAGCGTGTAATTTTTATACACTTTAATGAATATTAAAGTGTATATATATATATATATATCCTTTATTTTCAGAAAAACTATTTTTCCATTTTACATTCCTTCGATGATATTATGATGTTACAAGCTTGATTCGACCTTTTTCATGATATTACAAGCTTCATATTTTCTGAATTTTTCTCCTCTTTCAAGAGCAAAAATCTAAAAAGAGCCTTTTTCATGTTAATAAATTCTCCATTTTTCTTATTTCTCGTCAACCTAAGAAAAAGTTAAACCTACTGAAAATTTCAAATAATAAAACCATATCTATATATGTATGTCCAATTTATCTTGATATTTTATTTATGTTAAAAGAATTAATTCAATCCACTTGAAATTTCAAATGAGAGTAACAAAAATAACAAAACCATACCCATATCCATATACATATATATATATATATATATATATATAATTTTCTTTTATTTTATTTGGGTAAAAGAATTAATTCAATTGGTTTTGGTAATGTCAAAGAACTAAAAAAAGTTTATTAACCATTTTCTTTGGTTCAGGTGAAGAAATTGGAAATTTCAAAAATAAAATTTTTAAATATAACAAAATGAATACGGTAAAAGATTAAAACAAAAAAATCTATAAATAAAACAAACTCATACATTATTTAAAAATTTGAAAATCTATTTATCAAATTATTGAAAATGAAATTTATTTTTACTCATACTAAATCTATAAATAAAACAAACTTATACATTATTTAAAAATTTGAAAATCTATTTATCAAATTATTGAAAATGAAAATTATTTTTACTCATTTTATGTTTATTGCATTATATTTTCTATTAAATATAATTAATTAATTTAATTTTATATAATCTATTTAATATATTTAAAAATATTTTTAATTTATATAACACTTATAATTGTAATAAAATTCCTAATTCCTTAATATTATTTTTCTAAAAAAAAGTTAAAAAAGCCATCTTTATATATAAAATATTTTGATCATAATACTATATATATATATATATATATATACATTTTCCTTTATTTAGTTATCAACATAAACCTATCTTAGCCACACACATATTAAGGATAAGAAGGAATTAAATTTCTTGATATACAATTTTCTTTTGTAGTGTAAAACTTAAAAAGATTGCACTTGAAATGATTTAAGGCTTCTTGATGTCTTATGTCATATTTAACCCTTCTTTATTCCCCCCTCTCTTTCTCTCTCTCACAAACACTTTTTTATTGTTTAAATGCTTTTATAATACAACTATTGTGTAGAATATATAACTTAAACTTGAAATCACAAGAAATCTTTGCTAGAGTTCACACATAATTGATGAAAAAGTATAATTAAAAATGCCCTAAAATGTCAAATATTAAGACTATTTGAAATATTTTAAAATGTTTTAACCATAATCATTTATGTTTTCTAATTTTTTATTTACATATATGTATAGTTATGTAACATGCCCCAGTCAATCACAAAAAAAAAATAAAATAAAAATATTCCAAAAGAACTTCATTATTTCCTGTAATTAATTACGACCTTGTAAGTTAAACAAAGGACAATCCATTAATAAATCAACACTAACCAATTTGACACCATCTTTATCAAATTTTCCCATCTATCTAATGAAAGGCTTACTATTGGAACCCTAACATTTAAAATTTCCCTTATCCCTTGAGGGTTCTTGAAGGTTGTTAATTTGTTATCGAATGGCAGGCATCCACTTTTGGGTTAAGTGAGGTTTTCACCAACAGTGAGGATCAACCAGGGTTAGATCCTATGGTAAACATGAGAAAGATTTATTTGAGTAACTACCCCTGTATCTCAGATGGTTTCCTAAACCCTCATTCACATTTCACCTTTCCTCCCTGGGTCTCTACAACTCGAAGAACGAAATTAGAATTTTGGCAATGGATGACAACTCCTACACTTGGAGCCTAGTGAGGTCCTTCATCAGAAAGTATGAGTTTGTTTTTTTAATTATATTTTTTGGAAATACATTCTACTTGCATATCTCTCACTGATTTTACTGCTAACTTTTTTTATCTTTTATGGGTGTTTCCATCCAAGTCGACCTCATTGCTTATTTGGATTACCAGGCCTGGTGACCTACCTTCCAAATCTTACTTTAAACATTTGGGCGATGTCTAGTGTTTGAATGAGCTAAGGTATTTCCTCATTGATTTTTTTAAGGGATTCATCAAAATGTTCAGCTATGGATCAGCTTTGGCTCCATTCTATTGGGTAAGGGTTTGAAGCCCATTACTCTTGGTATTTTGCTTCAAGTATCTAGGACCCAACTATATCCTTTCGACTAGTTCAATTTACTTCTTGTTGTTGTATTTTTTTTATCATTCTATTATTATCAAACTCTTTTTGCAGGCGAGATACAACACAAAATGAGGTTTTCATCAACCTCACCACTTATGTTAATGGCATATGCTCACCACACATCTTATATATGCATAGGTGCTCGTAGTTTATTTTCTAGTTTACTAAAGTGTTTTCAGGTTACTCAGAGTAGAAGGGTATAAAGTCCGGGATTCTATTCTTTGCATTCTGAATGTAACTTGGTTGGGGAAATTATGTAATTATTTAGAGTTGTTGTCCCCATTTTAATCACTTTGTGCTCCTGTCTATGAGATACATTATGGATGTTACCAACTCTGTGCATATCAAAAACTTTATTATTACTACTAAGAATTACAATTCCTCTAAATTTTGCGAATTAGTGGTTCATTTTGAATTGGAACAAAATATTCTTTGTTGGCTGACATTGGTTAATATTGGTTACTATTAGGACTTGAATCTCATGTTCTTCCTTCTTATGTTTTATTTTCTTGTTGTTAACACTAGAATAGCTTTTATATATATATGCTTTCTGTTACAGGGAAGACCAAAGACACCCGTTTCATGGACCCAATATATCACTCGAATCTAACAAAGAGACTCTAACCCTCTTGTCTCCACTCCTGTAATCCTTCTGTCGCCTAGGTCATGAGACTACTTGGGGTTGTTGAATACTTGCAGCTTGGCCCTAGGCAAAAATTTGGCCCAGACCTTCTTTCAATGGTAAAAAAAAAATGCTTTCTATTTAAAAACAAGACTTCAATAGGTAACCCTGCATATGATTTAATCTAATCAATTAGATACAAATGTTATACGGAAGGGGTTGAAATAAAAGGAACTAATGGGTTTGGCTTATGCTGCTAATTATTATTGATTGGGATTAAGCCCTAACCCAATTTTTGTTTGTTTGTTTGGAAAATAAGGAATACTCATTTCTGTCATAGAATATCACTATATACATATACATACATACATACATACATATATATATATATATATATATATATATATATATATATATATATATATATATTTCTTATATACAGTTTCCCATTGTATCTACTATGAGACTATACGTGTATTTTTTACATAGAAATCCCATAAAATTTAGAGAGTAACAATCTACAAACGAGTTACTATTTCAATATGCAAGTTTCCATGTAACATGCTTGTCTGCTTTGCACTCTAGAATCTTATCAACTGCCCACAGCTACAAGGAAGGCAAGGCTCCTTTCTTGTTAGTTTACTTTAATAGTCACAACAACAATGTATATATACTTATGAAATGAATTTTTTTTGTTCATTACAACACCATTGCCCTAAAACAAATTACATTCTTGTACTATAACCAAGCATGTATACATATGTATTTATATTATAGTTCATCATCTTTACAAAGATATTGTTATCATAGATAGTCATTAGTACAAACATATTCTGTAATATAGTGATAGAAAACACTTAGTTTTGGAAACCAGTTAGATAAATATACATATCTTGTTCAAGATTAGACCACTAAGAAATTCTCATGGAATGAATTTCACTCCTCCCAACAAATGAGAATGGTAGTCTTTACCAGTTATCCTCCCATTCTAGTTGCATATTCAGAATAGTAGTTGACAGGGACCTCACCAAGTATTTTCTAAATCATATGGAACCCAACAAGTCTAGCTTAGGATATCACAGACTCCAAGTCTGATTTAGGGATTCCACTAGCCAACCAGCTCAAGAAGACCTTGTTTGGAAGCATCCCGCCCTTCCTCAACAATGTCTTTTTCAAAGAATCAAATGTTTTCATATCTCCCCTCTCAGATGCATTAGGTATCTTCGTCCCATCCCTCTTGGCCTTTGTTTCCCAACTAAGATGATTTATCTCTAGGGGTGGGAGTAATTGTACTCTAACTGTCTGATAAATGAAACTTTCACTTAGTGACTTTTCCATGTAAATTACGTGGCTGACCATAACCAACTTTTAAATAAAATAAAAATAAACTTTAAACACTAAATTTCCCCCCAGGATTCCACACATCCCACAGTTTACTGAGTTATTATAGTGAAAGTAAATTAAATATTTACTTTTATTGAGGGGTGTTACATCTTCCCCCCCTTGAGTGAAACACCATCCTTGGTGTTTGTTAGCCTTGAAAATAAGTTGAAATGTGCCTCGCGTTGAAAATATTTATTCTTATCTTCCCAGATACCCTCTTTTGGTTGAAATGCTTCCGATGCACTTAACCTGGGTAGTTGTTTGCTTCTGCTGCATAATTTATTTGAATGAAAATGCATAGAGGTTCAACTAGGGTTACTCGATCCAATCTGTTCTACATTCATAATTATTAAGGTTGTCATTAGTTTCCATCAATCATCATTTAAGAAACAAGTATACATATATAATTATTTCAAATTCTATTACAAACACCACCAATTATTATGTATTTATCCATCAAAGGTCATCTGCATGCTTCCCAACCCAATAATGGTGAATATCCTGTACTTGATAAGAGCTAACAACATCATTGTACACTCATCATTGTAAATTATTCTACTTCCCAAATGTCATGCCAATCAATAAAGACCCCTCCTTGTGGTTCCAATTTAAGTTTTAGTCCACTGAGGTATCAATTTTGTTTGCACTTTTTACTTAACAATAATAATATATTCAGAATTTAATTACCATTCTTATCTTCTATGAGAGATGGTACTAAATAGAGCTACCATTCATTCATCTTAATTTAAATTTCACAAACATATTGGACATGCATGAGTGAAGTTTAGGATAACTTCATTTTCTCATCTTATTATATTTGTTGTCTAATTTTCCAAGTAGCTTAATTATGTTAATCTTAGATTGTTCTACTATTTTTGTTCAACACCACACTAAAATTAAACTTTGTAACATTATTTTCAATTTTGGTCCTTTTGTTATGCTTTTTCATGCTTTATAGTCATGGAATTTTTGCTCTTTTGCATTTGTATGTGCATTGTCTATCCCACACTCCCTAGTTGATACAGTGTATAATTTTTCTTATATATCAGTTCTTAACATGATATTTACTTCACTTAATCAGAAATGTACATTAGTACATTTAGCCTATAAGATATTGTAGTCTGTTAAAAGAAATATAAATCTTAACTGGGGAACAATTATTCTTTTCACTGTAGTCATATTTCTTGTCACTATCATCATTTTTTTTTCACTATAGTATAAAGGAGTGGTATTCTCTCCTAGACCATATATTCCCATTTACCAGAGTAGCTATTCTTTTAAATTATTTGCACATGACCAACTGAGGTTGAGTGTCATGGATATTTTCGTGATATATTACTGGCCTACGTATCTTTCTGTTCCTGTACTTGTGTTATTTTGAAGAAAATTTTAGCATGCAAAATGGATAGGAGCTGTGGTAGAATTTTATGTTTGTTTATGTGTTTATTTAGGTTATCTTGCTACATCTATTGTGAGATTATTCAATAATATGTTGTTATCCAAATTTTATACGAAATTTGGGGTACAAAGTTAGTTTAACTAAGAGTTATGTAGGTATGGTTTCAATTTACGTTTGGATATATTGATGTTGATAAGTCATACACTCAAATTCTTTATACACCCCGATATTTTAGAGTATTAATTATTCCACAATAAGAATTACCAAGGTTATTGAACAATCACTTCAATTTACTATTTTCACAACGAGTATTGTCTTTGTTCTTTGTTCGTATGGACCTAGTCTCATCAACATTACTTATGCATTAGTCGTTTCATGTAGAATTATTTATCAACATTTTTATAATTCAATTAGTTTTTTTTAATTCCATTCCCTTCCTTTTGTTCTTCCTCAGTACCACAGAAGTCACTACGATCACACAACTTGGAATAATAGGGCGTACTTAAGATCAACAAGAAATTCATGTCACTAAATCTCGCAACAATACTTATCTAACTTGTATTACTCATGAGTTCTTCTTAACCCTTTTCTTGTGGTTTACATCATTTATACTCTGTAATTATTGATTAAGGTGCCTAGGGATATCATTTTTCCTTTTTCCACCTTCCGTGACTGTCAACCTTCCCAACACATTATCTTAGTATGGTTGTTTGATATGGTGATTTATATGCAACAATTTATTCTGGTCAATTATCTTAACAAATCTCATTTATGTCTATAGGAGTCATATTTGAGATATTTTTCGAGGTAACATTCATTAGTGGCATGCTTCCATTTCCATGTCAATAGCTAACATCTCTGCTGAAGTGCTATCAACATTCTCTTTTCCTCAACTTTATTTTTTCTATAATTAGATGCCATATTCCTTAGTTATCTTACTCGACTATCTATTCATTTCTAATCATCATTTACCTTAACTCGCCACCTATTTGTCAAGGCATGTTAAGACAATGGAATATTGTATATATTTAATATGCATGTTCATTGTCATGTGTACCTGACGCATATAGATATGCATATATTCTTATGTTTTCTTTTTTAACTTATGATATTGGCCAAAATTTTAAAAGAAAAGCATCAAACCTGGTTAACAGTTCCCATCATAATTTGTGACCGTATATATATATATATATAATTTTACTACAGTTCTACTAAATCTCCCATGAAATTTACTCTTGTCTCCTTATTTTATCAAGTTACCTCAAATCTCTAGATATCAGAATCACAATTATCAGTCATTTCCACTAATGAAATTTTTATTGTCACCTTGTCTCCTATAATGCTTAGCCTTCCCAATGGAAAGGCGCTCATAAAATAAACCATTTAGAAAATCATTTTAGATTTTAGTATTGCGAGTCTATAATTCATAGAATTCTTGAGCCTTATACATACAAAAGGTACAAAAATTTCCAAAAACTATCTAATTCCTTTCCTAGGGTTAGGGCCATGCCTTAGTAAATTTTCGTATTTTAGACTTTTCTCTTACTCACTTTATACTTTCTGAGTTTTGATGTATCGTAGATATATTTTCAGGATGTCAACAACCATTTTTTGATGTTCTTCCACATCTATTTGATGTTGGGAAGTATCTTAGATACAATTGCCACACCCCTTCCACTCAAAAGTTTCAATTTACTTATTATTCCCAAGACTTAATTTCTTCCATCATATCCGTCTCAGCCTATCTCCATTTCGTTGGTCTTTGATCAGGTATCTTATCCAACAATTATACTATAGATCACAACCACTTGACTGTTATGGTACTCCATGTTGATGGTTTGTGCTAACCACTGTTTCCATAGCTTTGTTTTTAAGAGACTTTTCACTACAAGAGTTCATTGATTCCTTTTTCAGTTTGGACTTTATTTCCATCACTCATGTAATCTGTATTAGCTAGTAGGATTGCACTGGATTTATTAATACATAAGGTGTACTATTAACATATAAAATATTATCTTTTAATATCATCCATGTCAATATCTACCATATAAATTGAAAGGATTCCAACCATTCCACCAATGTCCCATCATTGACTCATATATATATATATATAGATGCATCCCATATGTCCATTCAACTTTGACAAGATTTATCCTTAAATGTGCTCAACTGACTTCCTTGGGTACATTAGCATATCGTACATTTTGTTGTATATATTACAAGGTCCTTGATTTATTTATTTATTTTTTTGAATGAAAACATATAGTGCATTCAACATATTGAGTGTTACTATAGTTTCCATCCTTTTCAACTTACTTCCCATTCATAGATAGGATTCAAAATTTTAGATTATTACCAATGATTTTCTTCACTCATCCTTTCAACAAGGTTTATAAACTATGTATCAAAATGAAAATTGACAAAAATAATCTCTCAACCATTAACATGTAGTCATCTTATAGGTAATCTGAGATTCCTCAGAATGATCTCACAGTCAACACCCACCTCCCTTCTCAAACATTTCCATAGTGTAGGAATGTTACTTTACTTAGTTTATTTGTATTCCTCTTCTGATTCTTTGGTGCATAGGATTCCTCATCATTCCATATTCTGAACCAACAATAATGGAATATTATTTACTTAGTTATCACTTATTATGAAATAAATCACTTAATAAGTCAGATTTGTAGGTAATAATTCCCATGAGTATTTTATAACTAAAATTACCCATAGATATTTATTTTAATTCACTTATCATTGTTATTTCTAATAGGTGATTTATGCCCTCATTTTTTTTCAAAACAATATAGTAAATCTAGACTAAAGTTCCTCACCTGACCTTACCCATATCTCAAGATTTGACTTAGGTAAGGGTGCAAAGTTTCATCCTATAAGAAAAGTCGCCATAATATTAATTCTTCTATACTATGAAATACAACTTAGTTTATTACTATTTTCCCTTAAACTAGTCACAGAGTTGAACCCGTCAACTTTGATACCACTTGCAACATGCCCCACTCCATCATAAGAAAAATTGTCCAAATGAACTTCATTATTTCATGTAATTAATAATGAACTTCTAAGTTAAAAAAAGGACAATGCATTAATAAATCAACACTAACCAATTTGACACCATTTTTATCAATTTTTCTTATCTATACGATGAAAGGATTATTATTCGAACCTTAGTGTATATACAAGCAAAAATAGTTAGACTTTCCCTTATCCTTCGAGGGTTCTTGACCAAATGATAGGTAGTCGCTCTTGGGATAAGTGAGGGTTTCACCAATGGTGCATATCAAGCATGGTTAGATCCTACGGTAAACATGGCCAATATTCATTTGAGTAACTACCCAAGTCTCTCAGGTGGTCACATGAACCCTCATTCACATTTCACCTTTCCTCCCTGTATCTCTGCAACTTTGAGAACAAAATCAGAATTTTGGTGATGGTTGGCAAGTCCCACACTTGCAGTCTGGTGAGGTTCTTCATCGATGAGTTTGAGCTTGTTTTTTAATTTTTATCTTTTGGAAATAAGTTCTTCTCACACATCTCTCACTAATTTTGCTGCTAATTTTTCCTCTTTTATGGTTTATTCCCTCCAGGTTGACCTCACCGCTTTTCTGGATTACCAAGCTCGATGGCCTACCTTCCAAATTTTACTTTAAACGTTTGGGTGATGTCCATGTATTGAACGAGATAGGTTCTACCCTCAGTGATTCTATTTAGCAATTCATCAGAATGTTTGGCTATGGAGTTAACTTTGGCACCATTCTATTGGGTAAGGGTTTGAAGCGCATTACCCTTGGGATTCCTCTTCAGGTATATAGGACTTAGCAACATCCTTTCGACTAGTTCATTTTACTTCTTGTTGTTGTATTTGTTTATCATTTTATTACTATCATACTATTTTTGCAAGTGAGCTTCAACACAGCATGAGGTTTTCATCAAGCTCACCACTTCTCTTCATGACATATTCTCACCACATAGCTTATAGCTACACAGGTCCTCATAGTTGATATTGTGGTTTACTAAAGTGTTTTCGGGTTGCTCAGACTAGAAGGGTCTAAAGTATAGGATTCTCTTCTTTGCATTCTGAATGTAACTTGTTTGGGGAAATTATGTAATTAGCTAGAGCCACTGTCCCCACTTTAATCATTTTGTGATCCTCTGTATGAGATACATTGTGGTTGTTACCAACTATGTGCATATCTAGAACTTTATTGTTACTCCTAAGAATTACATTTCCTATAAATTTTTGGTATTAACGATTCAGTCCAAAATATTCTTGGCTGGCTGGCATTGATTAATATTGATTACTATTAGGTCTTGAGTCTCATGTTATTCCTTTTGATGTTGTTATCTATATATATATATATATATATATATATATATATATATATATATATATATATATATATATATATATATATATATATATATATATATATATATATATATATGATTTCTGTTACAAGCAAGACCAAAGAACTTGGTTTCATGGACCTGGTATATCTTTGGTATCTAATGAAGAGAGTCTAACCCTCATGCCTCTACTCCCGTAATCATTCAGTCACCTAGATCGAGAGACTGCTTGGGGCTACTGAATGCTTGAGGATTGGCCCCGGGCTAAACTTTGGTCTAGACCTTCTTTCAGTGGCCATCAAGAATACACTTGTTATTTAAAAACAAGACTTCAAGAGGTAACCCTGCACAAAGTTTACTTTTCTCAATTACATACAAATGTTATATGGAAAGGGTTGAAATAAAAGGAACTAATGAGACTGGCTTATGTTGTTAATTACTACTTACTAGGCTTAAGCCCTAACCTAGAGTTTTTTTTTTGAAAAACAAGGAATACTCATTTGTCACAGAGTATTGCTATATATATGTTTGTGTGTGTGTTTCTTGTAATTACTATGAGACCATACACGTATTTTTTTACACATAAATTCCAAAAAATTTAGAGAGTAACAGTATATGAGTTACTATTTCAATAGGCCAGTTTCCATGTCACATGCATGTCTTCTTTGCACTCTAGAAACTAATCAACTACCCACTGTTAGTCCTTACAATCTCCTAGGCTGAGAAGGAAATTCGACAAGGGTAACCTCAAACCACTTCAGCTCAGTAGCTAGCCCTACTAAGCATGAGAGGGATCTCTCTAAGTCTCTTATCAGTGATATGACTTTAAAACAAATGAATTTTAGGCTAGATATGTGCATTTGTTTGTGAAAGTTGTTTTTTAAAGGATTTGCTGAACTTAGGTTTTGGAGCCACAAGTAGGTCTACGCTGTGGGAATACAGGAGCAAACATAAGAAGGAGCTATATGTCAGAAGACATGGTCTAATTTGAGTATTTATCAGTGTAGCATAGAGGATATAAAGTGGAAGAAACTAATGAGCATAAATAAACATGATTTCATTAGCTTAGGAAGGCAAAACACATAAACAAAGCTTGAAAAACAAGAATTCAGAGTATTTTATCCCAAGGCATTCATAGATAGAAGAGATATAATGTAGATAAAGATGTTTAAACCATGATAAAACAAAAATAATGAAGTACAAGCACCATGAACTCACTGGGCTAGAGTTCCTTGAAAATAGCTGCAACCTGTGTCTGTATTAGCTGAAAGATGATTACAATGCAAGCCTCCTTCACAAAAAGTTTAACCCTCTTCTCTTGAGGTGAAATAGTACTTATAGACTCTCCTAGACCACTTTCCCACCTTCAGGAGTCGAATTCCTTGGTGGAGGAACTGACTCCAATATTCTCTCAACCAAGAGGTGAGAGTGAGAAGGTGCAACTCAAACACCTCATGAAGAGTTTGATTAGGAGTTTTCTTCCTTTATGAGGCCTGATAAACATCAAAAACAACCTATGATATGCATTTATTCATGCCTACATCACCTAGCCTCGTAAATTGTGCCATTACATAGATAATCTTGACTTTGACCAAGTCAAACTAGGAACTAGAAATTTTACATAGTGAAATTTTACAATTAAAAACCTAGAAAGTGAAGAAGCATAGCGCCAACTTTGAGCTGCTTTTCAGGTTCTTTCTAGGGGTCAAAATGAAAATATGAGAGAACGGTCAACTATCCCTTCAAGTCTAATTTCTAGAACAGTTTTAATTTCTGAATTTGGAGCACGGGAAGACCTTCAAAAATCAAAACTCCCAAGGTCACGAATGCTAGTTTTTTGCCTCTATTTTGACTTTTTCTCCCAAACTAAGCCACCTCTGCAAAGTATGGGAAAATGGGTTTTTAGAGGATGTCAATACCTTTCCAAAAATTTAAACTTTCCTCAAATGGATTCCTGAGGAAAAAGCGCAGCGCGCTTCTGGAAAGGCCAAATTTATGAATTTACACCAAAATTTGCCAAAAAAATCAAAATGCTCAGAATTGGCTCAAAATTGGAGGGAAGGTGTAAAAATGAGTTTGTTAAAGCTTCATGGATGCTTCAGCAAGCATCTCCAAGTTTCCCTCATCCTTTTGATATTTTTTGGTCTCCTTGAGCTTGTTTTTGAGTTGTTTCACTTTGACATTGGTGATCATGTTTTGAGCTTGATAATGATGCGCCATGTGTATGAGCATTTGATTATCTCTATTTACCTTCTCCAGGAGCTTCTCCAAGTGTTCATTCACCCTGTTGAGCTAATATTCTTTATCTTGATGTACCTCTAAGGTAGTTATTTCTTCTAGGTCAAGGTCTTCATTAAGTAATATTTGTTTTTGTTCATCTTGCAAAGCTTCCTTGAGACCTCTGGTTCTTGGTCTTTTCCTTTTCCCTTTCACCTATGATGCTTCAGGCTCAATTGATGTCATTATCTCCTTACCTTTTCCGACTTGCTGCATTAGCTTAGCTTTCTCCTTTTCTAGGATCAACTCTTTTGCTTTGAGTTGACTATTTTCTTGTTCAAGGAATGATATAATGAACTTTGCTCTTTCCATATTTATTTCTAGCTCCTTTATTTGGTAATCCTTGTCCTTGATAGCCTGCTTCATAATTGAAGTCTCATATTCCTCTTCTAAATCAATAATCTCTAATTCATGCTCAAATGTCTTCTTATCCTTTGCTGCCAATGCCTGCTTTGTCAATGAAGAAGGCTTGGCCCCTTTCTTTTTGTGAGAAGAAAAGACAAGACTCTACCCTTTCTTATACACTTTGGTGACCTCTGGCCTAGGTAGTTGAATCTTCTCTGCTATTTTGCTAGATGACCCCATCTCAGTTTGTTGTTTTGGTGCACTTGGGGACTGAGATGCTACATTTTCCTCATGCCATTTTAGATCTGTTTCTAAAAATACTTCCCAAGCCATACCCCTCTCTGCCAATTGATTAAGGACAATGGTTTTGATGAGATTGTGATGGAACAAGCTTGGAAAGTGCTCTTTTTCCTTCGACTGTATCTTCTCATACATTTTTGAAATACTCCTGAACAGGTAATTGCACATGTTGAGTGGCTTTTGAGATGTGAAGTGCATCAAGAGGCGAATATGATAGGCATACAACCTTGAGAATCTACCTTCACAGGTAAAGAACCTCATGATGGTCTTCATTAAAGGGGCATACTTCTCAAGAAAATATCTAAAAGGCATAAGGTGAGTATGTGTATCTCTGTATGGAGTCTTTAAGAAGGGCTTATAGTTTTCAAGATCTAGACTCATTCCCTTGAACCAGTATTTGCCATTGTCTGGTAAACCAGTTGCTAGTGAGATCGAGGCCATTGAGAAGCTAAAATCAATACCAACAATGATAGCAATCTTCCCCTTCAAATGTGTAGCTACCTAATCTGTTAGTTGCTCATAAAACCCTGCTTCACTTACTCTTTTACAAGACTCCAAATAGTGAACATCCTCAAAGCACTGCTTGATGAAAGGATAGGAGTTGGTTTGGTTGCAATATGATAGTTCATATTTGAGAATCATCTCTCCTTTGTGTTGTATCTTTCTTTCTAGTGAAGAATCAATATCCATGATAACACAAAGTCCTAGTAGCAAGAAGTGAAAATAGATGTGAGGTGAGTATGAAAATGGAGTGATATGTGAGAGATTTTGACTAAATGATGGGAGGGGTTTTGTGAAAGATGAGATGGTTCTGAAAAAATGATGGAAATGAGTGAGGAAAATAGTGAACAAATGTGGCTGCTTGTAAGTGAGACCAAGATGGTTTATGATGTGATTTTCCCAAAATAACTCTAGACATAAACTAGGGTTTTGTTTTTTTAGTGTTTAAACTTGGTTTGAAGGTGGATGGACTGGTCCAAATGACTCATCATACATGTGTGTAGGTGTAGAATGTCAATTTACACATTTAGGAGATGAAAAATTGTGATGGCCATTTCTACCCTAGAATTTCCCATGGAATTTTTGCTACAAATCCTAGCTTGAGAATTTATCAACGTGGAATGCAAATGGGAAAGAAAAAATAGAGGAAAATGATGTACTTACTTGTTCCTCAGCCTTAGAAAGAAATTTGACCGAGTTTGAAAGAAAAAATTTTGAATTTTGGGAAAATTTGGGTGAGTTTTAGGCACTCTGTCCTGTGCACAACACAGTTCTCCTACGCGCAGTGCCAAAGCGCAGTGCAGCTCACCTACACACAACACCTGCCTCCAAAGTGCAACACAGTGTATCTACGCACAATGCCTTCAATTTTATGCCAATTTCTCCTAGAGAAAGGGATTTTTTTCTTTTTTTAGGCAAGCGAGCTCGGTGATGAAGAGTGAATGAGACATGAATGAAAAGGTTTTGAGTCTTTTGGGTTTATATAGGGGTAATTTCTTCACTTTTTCAAAAATAGAAAAGAAACTAATCCTCCTTTATGAAATGATTTCACTTTTTGAAGGAATATTTTACCTTTACCATTGCAAATGTGCTTTTTTGCTTCTCCTGAGTGTTGGTGCTTCCTTCTCCTGAAACTTTTCATGTCATGAAAATGTGAATAAATCATGTTTCAATTCTTACTCTTTGCTTTGTCATGTTTGAATTATTTCTAATTTTTTTGATGGAAATGGTGGACCTTGGGGACCCTTGTGACCTAATGGATGACCTAAGACCTAATGGAATGATGATGATGACTTGATCCATTTTCATGGTGTATGATAAGCAACCAGTGTGAGTGAAATTTCAGACAATGACTCCATCTTGGACTGACCATAAAATGACCAAATTGTTGTGTAAACCTAGTAACAGAAAAATTTGATGATGAAAGGCTGAAAAGATCATGGTAAAAGCATTTTTTGATCCAGGTGATAGGCTAACAAGACTGACACTAACATTGGCTCCAACTGGGGATGGCAGCTCCTTGGAGCTGTCAAGAACACTGTAGACCAAGTAGCCTTACTCATTGGGCAATGGAGTCAACATGCATAAAAAATGATTTTTTTGACCGACAAAAGAACCTAAAAAATGAAAACAATACTGACTTCAAAGAGCCTTAGGGCCTTCACTTCAAGCTTCAAACTCTAATGAGAACTATCTAAATTCTAGAAGTAAAATACGCACCGGTATGTACAATGATGATGACTTTTTTGGATTTTAGACATAGTAGTGCTTGAGAAGCCTACCATTGATCGCCCCTCGTGAATAGTCTTTTCCATCCATCTCTTCCAACAAGAAAGCATTCTTTCCTCTGAATGCAGAAATTTTGTATGGTTCCTTCCATAAGTTCTCAAACTTACCATGTTTTCCTTTGTCTTCATTTCTAGCATCACATTGAAGGACTACATCTCCCAAATTGAAATTGTCCTCCTTGGTTTTGCGATCATAAATCTTTTTGACTTTCTCTTGGAGTTTGTATGTGTTCTAAAAAACTTCTTCTCTTGTTTGTTGTAAATGAACCATCTGGCTTATTCTCCTTTGTATGTCATTAGTTTCACTATCCAATTCCTGTAGGATTTTCATTACTGGGGCAGCAAGAGATGAAGGAAATATTATTTCAACTCCATATACCAACTGGAAAGGAGACATACCTATTGAATTTTTGGTGTTGACCTTATTCGCCCACAAAGCATTGATGAGTTTTTTATGCCAATTCTTCTTGTTTGCCTCTAAGACCTTCTTGATGATGTTGACCAGAGATTTGTTGGAAGATTTGGCCAGGCTGTACCCTTGTGGATGATATGCAGTGGATTGTCCTAGCACAATATGATATTTGGCACAGAAATCCACCATTCTTTTTTATTTGAAAGCAGCATCATTGTCTGTTATTATTTTCTGTGGGCAGCCAAATCTAGACAAGATATTAGACTCCAGAAATTGAATAATGACAGAATCAGTAGCTTTCCTGGTTGGGATAGCTTCAATCCACTTTGTAAAGTAGTCGGTGGCTGTTAATATCCATTTGTGTTGTGCTGAAGATGATGGATGGATTTTTCCAATGAAATCAAGGCCCCACTACTGGAAAGGAGCTGAAATCAAAATTGGTTGTAGTGGTAATGGCAGAAGTTTCCTCTTTCCTTGAAAAATTTGACACTCATGGTAGCTCATGACTGTTTTGTATGTATCAGAAAAGAGGGTGGGCCAATAGAAACCAACTCTTAAGATCTTGTTTGCTGTAGTTTTCCAAAAATTATGACCTCCACAATCTCCCTTATGAAAATCCTTCATTATATCTTTAGCTTCATTTTCTATTAAACAATTCAGTAGCACACCTCTAGGATCTTTCCAAAATAAAACACCATCCAGAATACAATATTTTGAAGCTTTCAGTTTCACTGATCTAACTTTACCTTTGGGAAATTCTGGAGGAGGATTCAAGTGTTGCAGGACATAGACAATGTCAGCGTACCAAGGAGAAGACATGAATATATCAGACACTTGCAAGAAAGGATCCTTTTTTTCTGATTCTTCTCATAGTGTAGCCATCAAATTAATATCCAGTGCATGTAGATTTGATTCTGCCATAAGCTTGGCTAACCCTTGTCCTTTGATGAGCTTTGTAGGTTTGATCTCCAGGTCATATTCTAGCATTGCTGCAATCCATTTTCCTCTTCTGCCTTCTAGATCTGTTTGTACAAGAATTTCTTTTATTGCTGCAGTAGGGACATAAGCAATAGTATGTGAATGTAGAATATAAACTCGAAAATGTTTGAGGGCTTTTACCAATGCCAATGCCTGCTTTTCAATAATATTGTATCTCAATGCTACATCTCTTATAGTGCGACTGAAGAATGCTATAGGTTGCTCATTTTTCTGATCTTTTTTTTCCATCAGGACCGCTGCTAATGTGTTCTTAGAAGCAAAAGCAAAAATGATGAAATTTGAGGTATAATCTGGGCTAATTAGAATAGGAGCAGTAGATAATGTAAAATTTACCACATGAAATGATTTCTTAGCCTCTAAAGTCCACTTTACCTTGCTATCCTTCTTCAACATATTTGTCATTTCTTTCAAGTGCTCAGCCAGATTAGGAATAAATTTCCTAAAAAAATAAATTTTCCCATTGAACGACTGAATCTCTTTCTTGTTCTGAGGGAAGTCTAATTGCTGAATAGCCTCCACTTTGGTAGGATCAATGCAGATGCCATCTTTAGAGATGATGTGTCCTAGTAGCTTACCTTCTTCCATGGTGAACAAGCTCTTCTTTGGGTTAAGTGAGATGCCAAATTTTCTGCATTTCTGAAAAACAATCCTCAAGTGATGCAAGTGATCTTCATTAGATTTTGAAAATACTGTTAGATCATCAAGATAGATAACCAGAAATATATCTTTTTCATTTGCAAATGCTATATCCATAGCCCGCTGAAAGGTAGCTCCTGCATTCTTCAACCCAAAAGGCATCTTGGCATACATGAATGTACCCCATGGCATTGTGAAGGCTATCTTGAGCTGATCGTTTTTGTGTACCAGAATTTGATTATACCCAGAGTATCCATCAAGCAATGACATCCTAGAGGATCCCACCACCTTCTGAAGTATGTGATCCATCTTAGGCAGGGGATAGTTGTCTTTCAGGGACACCTTATTGAGATTTCTGAAATCAATACATAGACGAATTTCCCCGGTCTTTTTCCTCACAGGTACTAGATTAGACATCCATTCAGAAAATTGAATGGGAACAATTATTCTAGACTTATAAAGTCTATTTACCTCTTTTTCAATTGATGGCAGCAACTTGGGGTTGATTCTTCTCAATTTCTGGCGAAATGGCTTCTGATCCGGCTTTATAGGAATGATGTGTTGAATGATACTCTTATCATAAACTTTCAGATCAGAGTAATCCCAAGAAAATGCATCAGAAAAATCCTTCATTAAAGACATGTACTTACCTTTTGTTTAAGGAGATAAAGACTTTGATAGTTTGACCAATTTAGGATTCTCAGCTGTGCCAATGTTAACATCTTCTACTCCCTTTTCAGTAGGAACCATGGTGGGCTTCTTAGCGATATCATCCTTGTAAAATAACTCTTCCAAAGGCACCAAGCCTCTTCGAATGTTGTTTTCCTTGAGCTGTATTACTTCAGTGTTAGCTGAATGAGTGTGGGAATCATCAAGATTGTATACATCATCAACGTGAGAATTCTGAAATTCTCCTTCCAACTGCAGAAAACTATTTATTTTCTTTGCATCACTATATACTTGCCAAAACTTGATGTTATCTGGGATAGATGGGTGATGCTTAACATGGATGGAGTATTTATGATTAGAATGAAAAGGAATTTTCACCATACTGGCTGCAGTGGCAAGTGAATCAGCTATGAGATTTTGAGTTCTAGGAATAAGAGAGAATGTATATTCTGGAAAAGTTTTGAGAATATCAAGTGTAGCATTGCAATAAGCTCTCATTCTTGGGTGTTTGGCCTGATATTCCTCTTTGAATTTCTTGATCACTAACTCAGAGTCGCCATAAACAAAAATCTTTTTTTCTCCCAACTTTTTCAGAATTTTGAGGCCAGCAATCAATGCCTCATATTCTACCTCATTATTTGAACATTCAAATTCCGGCTTGTAAAAACTCATTCTCACATCTGGAGGGATTTTGTTTGGCTGAGGTAATGGCCTAAGTATCCAAACACCAATTCCTACTCCTTCTCTTCTTGATGCACCATCAAACTCCATGGTCCAAAGACCATTTTCTTCATCTGGAAAAAGAATTTCTAAAGACTGGATTTCTTGATTTTTAGGATCTTGAACGGCTAGCTCAAAACTTTTGTTTTCTGCACTATTATTTGAATCTCCTCAATAGGATTTGTAGGTTGTCTAGATTCCTCACCAACCTCTTTACTTTCTGCTGTGATAGTTTCATGTATGCTGCCCATTAGGTTGGGAACTTCTGAAATTTCTACTAACTGACTTTCTTCATCAACATAATCCATATCACTAAACAGAATGAAAGAGTCAAGATCAGTATGAACAACATGTATAGGATGATTGACTGGCTTTTCCTTACTGCTGATCATAAATTTCATCTTCTTTTCTCTATAAAGTTTCTGGAGCTGTCCAAAAACAAGGATAGTGGCGTATGAAAAGTCAAGCTGCAGAGTGCCCTTAGGAGAAATATCGGCCACTACAACATCCATAAGTACATTTTTGGCTGGGATTTGGTCTAAGGACACTACCAAGTCTTTAATAAGGCCAAGGCATTTCACTCTTCTAGAATCAAAAGAATAAAGATCATGGTAAGGTTGGGTGATGCTCAGTCCTAGTTTATCCATGATGGCTTTAGGCATCAAATTATGAGAGGCACCAGAATCTAGCATAGCATTATGAAGGATAAGGTCATGAAGTTTAAGACTCAGATAAAAAGGAGGAATTTCGCTATCTTCAGGAGCTTCTTCTAAGGCTGGACGAAAAAGGATGACTGGCTCATCATCAACTACATTGACTGTATCAGACATCTGATCAACGCTAAGCATTTTTGCAATCTAGAATTTGTATTTGTCATTCCTTACCAATTCACTAAGGGGAATGACTATCTTTAATTTAGAAATTTCATTTTCCAAACTAAAAAGATTATATTGCTTTCCTACCTCTTTTGAAGCGATGTCCTTCCTTTCTGTTTGGCCTTTAGCTTGAGTTTCCTTCTTTTGGCTTTCAATTATCATTTCTTTGTCCTTCCTCACATTGCTAGTGGAGGCTTCACTAGTTCTATCCCTATTTTGTGTGACAATAACTTTGTCTTTATTCTGGCCTGTAGGAGGGGCTTCTTTGCTTGGTGTGTCCTTTTGCAAATTTTGTCTTTTCTGAATTATAGTAACGGACACATTTATGTTTCTTAAGTTGTGCTTCTTTTGGAGATGACTGAGGTCATTCTGATATCTTTTTTGGTACTCTTCAGTCCTATCAGCCCATAGATCTTCACTTGCAAGTAAAAATCGCTAATCATTTGGTAAAAAAGAGTCTTCAGAAAACTGATCTTCTTCTGTTAGGAAAGTAGGCAGTTCATCTTCTTGAAAGAAGTGATTTGCTTCTACAATTTCTTCTTCATTTTCTTCCTGGCATTCAGTATAGTTTTGTTGAAATGGAGCTTTTACTTGACCTTGAGGATCTTGATTTCACGGCTCTCTCTGTTGATTTTTGAACTGCTATTGCTGCTGTCCGTGAAATTTAGGATTCCTCACTGATGATTTAGCTTGTCAATCAATTACGAATATTTTATCCATCATCCTTTCCATAGTTTTTATCATGCTGTCAAGCTTTGCATCAGAAGATGATGCAGGTTCTTCTCTGAAACCAACTCTCTTTTCTGCCTTCTCTGGCTTTGATTTTGACTTATTCATGAGAAAATTGGCTTCAACACTGATTGCATTTGACTGCATCTCTTCAAGAGTCATTGGGTCTCTTTCTCTGAGCTAATAAACCATCTCTGGATCGAAAGCATCATGATAATGAAGAAGAGCCAAACTAGGAGGAGGTTTCATATCAGCAGGTATAGAATTGTACACTGTATTAAATCTTGATGTGAATTCTTGAATTGTTTCATTAGGGTTCCTTTTCATTGAATTATATTCAAGCAATATCTGTAATGGATTTTTCTTCTCCTTCCAACAAGCTAGAAATAATTCAATCAATCTTTGAGAACTGTTAATGGAATTTGCAGCCAGACTTCGAAACTATTTCTTAACATCTCCTGAGAGACTCTGAGTGATAATCCTAATTTTGGCATTCTCTTCATCAATTTCTTCTAAATCAATGAAGTCTATTAACTTGTCAACATGCCACTAAGCTGTAATTTCTGCATTTCCATCAAACAAAGGAAGCCTTTGACCATAGTTCTGAGGCAAAGTAGTAAGTTGAGCAGGCAATAAAAGAGGTGCAATTCTTGCCATGACTGCTGGAGAAAGTGAAGGTGTTACAATGGGTTGTGTAAGTACAGGTGGTGATGAGGATGATGGAACTACTAAAATGGGTTGTAGAGGCAAGGATGGAATGAACGGAGGAGGAAGGAAATATGATGAAATTGAAGCTTTAGGAGATGTAGTAGATGAGCTTGGAGGTGAAAAAGAGGATGAAGCTATGGCTAAGTATTCAAGTTGGTATTGAACAAAATCTTTTTCGATTGTGATTTGGAGTTGGTCATCAAGGATTTGAAGCTTATAAAAGTTTAACCATAGTTCATGATAAGTCTTAGCCGACAAAGATTCTGAAGAAAAAGAGTGAGTTTCAACCTTTAAAGGTTCTAGTGTTGTATGAGAGATGTAGGAGTCAGACTTAGACCTTGTAAGTGATAATTCTATTTGCTCTTCGAATGGAATTTTCTCAAAGGTGAATAGGTTTTTAGGCAGAGAAGTTGTTCTTTTAATTTTTTGAACTGCACTTTTAGTGATAGGTAATCTAAGTTTTCTGAGCAGTCTTTCAGGGTCTTCAACAATGAATGGTAGATTTGGGTTAGGATTTGATCTGGTATGCCTTTTGGAAGCCAGAATGTATACACCCTAAACTGATGAGATTTATGATTTTAGACTATCTTCGGATACTAGAAACTGAGAGGTCTTGAAAGCTCTTAACATTTTTCCCAGGGATAATTTAACAATTGTTCCCTGGCAACGACGCCAAAAATGTTAGTCCTTACAATCTCCTAGGTTGAGAAGGAAATCGACAAGGGTAACATCAAACCACTTCAGCTTAGTAGCTAACCATGCTAAGCATGAGAGCGATCTCTCTAAGTCTCTTATCAATGATATGACTTTAAAACAAATGAATTTTAGGCTAGATATATGTATTTGTTTGTGAAAAGTTGTTTTTTTAAGGATTTGCTAAACTTAGGGTTTGGAGCCACAAGTAGGTCTAGGCTGTGGGAATATAGGAGAAAACATAAGAAGGAGCTAGATGTCAGAAGCCTTGGTGTAATTTGAGTATTTTTCAGTGTAGCATAGAGTATATGAAGTGGAAGAAACTAATGAGCATAAATAAACATGATTTCATTAGCTTAGGAAGACAAAACACATAACTATGAAAACCAGATAACATAGCTTGAAAAACAAGAATTCTGAGTATTTTATCCCAAGGCATTCATAGATAGAAGATATATAACGTAGATAAAGATGTTTAGACCATGAGAAAACAAAAATAATGAAGTACAAGCACCATGAACTCACTGGGCTAGAGTTCCTTGAAAATCGCTGCACCCTGTGTCTGCATTAGCTGAAAGATTATTACAATGCAAGCCTCCTTCACCAAAAGTTCAACCCTATTCTCTTGAGATGAAATAGTACTTATAGACTCTCCTAGACCACTTTCCCACCTTCAGGAGTTGAATTCCTTGGTGGAGGAGCTGACTCCAATATTCTCTCAACCAATAGGTGAGAGTGAGAAGGTGCAACTCAAACACCTCATGAAGAGTTTGATTAGGAGTTTTCTTCTTTTATGAGGCCTAATAAACATCAAAAACAACCTATGATATTCATTTATTCATGCCTACATCACCTAGCCTCATAACTTGTGCCATTACATTGAGAATATTGACTTTGACCAAGTCAAACTAGGAACTAGAAATTTTACATAGTGAAATTTTACAATTAAAAACACAGAAAGTGAAAAAGCGCAGTGCCAATTTTGAGCTAATTTTCAGGTGCCTTCCAGGGGTCAAAATGAAAATTTGAGAGACCAGTCAACTAGCCATTCAAGTCTATTTTCTAGAACAATTTGAATTTCTGAATTTGGAGCATGGGAAGACCTTCAAAATCCATTCTCCCAAGGTCACTCTAGAAGCATAGTGCCTGTCAAAAAATGGTCCAGAATGCTAGTTTTTTGCCACTATTTTGCCTTTTTCTCCAAAACTAAGGCACCTCTGCAAAATCTAGGCAAATGTGTTTTTAGAGGATTCCAAGACCTTTCCAACAATGTAAACCTTTCCTCAAATGGATGCTTGAGGAAAAAGCAGCGTTGCGCTTCTGGAAAGGCCAAATTTCTAAATTTAGACTAAAATTTGCAAAAAAACTCAAAATGCTCAGAATTGGCTCAAAATTGGAGGGAAGGTGTACAAATGAGTTTTTTAAAGCTTCATGGATGCTTCAGAAAGCATCTCCAATTTTACCTCATCCTTTTGATCTTTTTGGTGTCCTTGAGCTTGTTTTTGAGTTGTTTCACTTTGACATTGGCGATCATGTTTTGAGCTTGATAATGACGTGCCATGTGTCTGAGCATTTGATTATCTCTGTTTGCCTTCTCTAGGAGTTTCTCCAAGTGTTCATTCACCTCGTTGAGCCAATATTCTTTATCTTGATGTACCTCTAGGGCAATTCTTTCTTGTAGGTCAAGGTATTCATTAAGTAATATTTGTTTTTGTTCCTCTTGCAAAGCTTCCTTGAGACCTCTGGTTCTTGGTCTTTTCCTTTTCCCTTTCACCTGTGATGCTTCAAGCTTGCTTGATGTCATTATCTCCTTACCTTTTCCGACTTTCTACATTAGCTTAGCTTTCTCCTTTTCTAGGATCAACTCTTTTGCTTTGAGTTGACTATTTTCTTGTTCAAGTAATGATATAATGAACTTTTCTCTTTCCATATTTATTTCTAGCTCATTTATTTGGTAATCCTTGTCCCTAATAGTCTACTTCATAATTGAAGTCTCATCTTCCTCTTCTAAATCGATAATCTCTAATTTATGCTCAACTGTCTTCTTATCCTTTTCTGTCGATGCCTGCTTTGTCAATGAAGAAGGCTTGGCCCCTTTCTCTTTGTGAGAAGAAAACAAAAGCCTTTGCCCTTTCTTATACACTTTGGTGACTTCTAGCCTAGGTAGCTGAATATTCTTTGCTGGTTTTCTAGATGACCCCATCTCAGTTTGTTGTTTTGGTGCACTTGGGGACTGAAATGCTATATTTTCCTCATGCCATTTTAGAGCTGTTTCTAAAAAGGCTTCCCAAGCCATACCCCTCTCTGCCAACTGATGAAGGACAATGGTTTTTATGAGATTGTGATGGAACAAGATTGGAGAGTGCTCTTTTTCCTTCAACTGTATCTTCTCAGACATTTTTGAAATACTCTTGAACAGGTAATTGCACATGTTGACTGGCTTTTGAGATGTGAAGTGCATTAAGAGGTGAATATGATAGGCATACAACCTTGAGAATCTACCTTCACAAGTAAAGAACCTCATGATGGTCTTCATTAAAGAGGCATACTTATCAAGCAAATATCTGAAAGGCATAAGGTGAGTATGTGTATCTCTGTATGGAGTCTTTAAGAAGGGCTTATAGTTTTCAAGATCTAGACTCATTCCCTTGAACTAGTATTCACCATTGTCCGGTAAACTAGTTGCTAGTGAGATGGAGGCCGTTGAGAAGCTAAACTCAATACCAGCAATGACAACAGCCTCCCATTTCAAATGTGTAGCTACCCAATCTGTTAGTTGCTCATAAAACCCTGCTTCACTTACTCTTTTACAAAACTCCAAACAATGAACATCCTCAAAGCACTGCTTGATGAAAGGATAGGAGTTGATTTGGTTGCAATCTGATGGTTCATATATGAGAATCCTCCCTCCTTTGTGTTGTCTCTTTCTTTCTGGTGAAGAATCAATCTCCATGATGACACAAAGTCCTAGCAGCAGGAAGTGAAAATAGATGTGAGGTGAGTATGAAAATGAAGTGATATGTGAGAGATTTTGACAAAATGATGGGAGGGGTTTTGTGAAAGATGAGATGGCTTTGAAAAACTGATGGAAATGAGTGAGGAAAATAGTGAACAAATGTGGCTGCTTGTAAGTGAGACCAAGAAGGTTTATGATGTGATTTGCCCAAAATAACTCTAGGAATGAGCTAGGGTTTTGTTTTTTTAGTGTTTAAACTTGGTTTGGAGGTGGATGGACTGGTCAAAATGACTCATCATACATGTGTGTAGGTGTAGAATGTCAATTTACATGTTTATGAGATGAAAAACTGTGATGGCCATTTCTACCCTAGCATTTCCCATGGAATATTTGCTACAAAACCTAGCTTGAGAATTTATCAACATGGAATGCAAATGGGAAAGCAAAAATAGAGGGAAATGATGTACTTACTTGTTCCTTAGCCTTAGAAAGCAATTTGACCGAGTTTGAAAGCAAAAATTTTGAATTTTGGGAAAATTTGGGTGAGTTTCGGGCACTCTGTCTTGGCGCAGCACAATTCTCCTACGGGCAGCGCCAAAGCGCAATGCAGTTAACCTACATGCAGTGCCAAAGCACATCGAAGTTCACCTACGTGTAGCGCCTGCCTCCAAAGCGCAACACAGTGTATCTACGTGCATCGCCTTATATTTTTGGCCAATTTCTCCTAGGGAAAGGGATTTTTTTTCTTTTTTTAGGCGAGTGAGCTCGGTGATGAAGAGTGAATGAGACATGAATGAAAAGGTTTTGAGTCTTTTGGGTTTATCTAGGGGTAATTTCTTCACTTTTTCAAAGATAGAAAAGAAACTAATCCTCCTTTGTAAACTGATTTCACTTTTTGAAGGTAGATTTTACCTTTACCATTGCAAATGTGATTTTTTGCATCTCCTGGGTGCTGGTGCTTCCTTCTCCTGAAACTTTTGATGTCATGAAAATGTGAATAAATCATGTTTCAATTCTTGAACTCTTTTCTTTGTCATGTTTGGCTTATTTCTAATTTTTTTGATGGAAATGGTGGACCTTGGGGACCCTTGTGACCTAATGGATGACCTAAGACCTAATGGAATGATGATTATGACTTGACCCATTTTCATGGTGTATGATAAACAACCAGCATGATTGAAATTTTAGACAATGACTCCATCTTGGACTGACCATACAATGACTAAATTTGCTGTGTAAACCTAGTAACAGAAAAATTTGATGATGAAAGGCTGAAAAGATCACGGTAAAAGCATTTTTTGATCCAAGTGACATGCTAACAAGACTAACACTAACACCCAGAACTATAAAGAAGGCAAGGCTCCTTTCTTATTAGTTTAATTCAATAGCCACAACAACAATGTATAAATACTTATGAAGTGACTCTTTTTTTTCTTTCATTCATCACATCACAATTTGCCTCATACAAATTACATTATTGTACTATAATCAGTCATTTATATGTACATATTTATATTATAGTCCATCATATTTACAAAGATTTTGTTATCATAATTAGTCATCAACACAAAATTATTTTGTAATACAGTGATAGAAAACACTTAGTTCTGGAAACCAGTCAGATAAAGATACTTATCTTGTTCAAGCTTAGACCACCAGGAAATTCTCAGGGAATAAAGTTCACTCCTCTCAACCGACAAGAATGGTAGTATTTATGAGTTCTCCCCCATGCTAGTTGTATTTCCATAATAGTAGTTGATAGAGACCTCACCAGGTCATTTCTAAATCCTCTGGAACCCAACAAGTCGATCTTAGGATATCGCAGACTCCAAGTGTAATTCATGGATTCCATTGCCCAACCAACTCAAAAGTATCCTCTTTGGAAACATCCTGCCCTTCCTCAACAATGTGTTGTTTGAGGAATCAAATGTTTTCCACTCTCTCCTCTCAGATGCCTCGGGTATTTTCCTCCCATCCCTCTTGGCCTTTGTTTCCCTAGCTAGCCATAACCAACTTTTAAATAAAAATGAAAATACAATTTAAACATAAAATTTTCCACTAGGCTTCCATAGAGCCCACGATTTACTGATATTTACTTTTATTTAGGGGTGTTACAAGTTAACATTGAAATATTTTATTTAACACTTATATATATATATATATATATATATATATATATATATAGATATATATATATATATATATATATATATATATATATATATATATATATATATATATATATATATATATCTATATATATATATATATATATATATATATATATATATATATATATAGTTAAGATTGAAATATTTTATTTAACATGAGCATTGAAATATTTTATTTATGCATCATATTGTCCACATTAAACGTTATATGTTATTAATACATTTTTAAACATACTTCAATATTACTCAATTTGACATAGTGAAATATTTTATTTATGATGCACATTAATTTTTTTATTATTAATAATATTTTTTAAATACCACATCAATTTTATATTAAGAATTGAATGAATTACACTTCTCCCTTTTGTTAGGATGTAACTGTGTTTTTTTACTTTTAATTACTTATTCTTTTGAGACATTAACTATGTTACCATAGTTCACATTTATATATAAGTTTTATATTAAAATATTTGTAAGACAAAGTTGATATAAAATTACGTGCCAAGGAAGGATTCTAGTAATCAATTTGCTTGTTAAGCACCATTAGTTTAGCATTGACCAATGCAGCTTATAATGCTGATGATTGAAAATAAATATTTACTTTTCAATATTATTAAAAAAAAAAATTCAAACATTTGATTGGACCATAACTTGAAGGTATTATTTCAGCCTTTACACAGTATCATGTCATGTGGATTAGTGCCTCACATATTTTATGCCATAATTTATGGAAATGGTTGCAATATTCATGCATGATTTTTAGATAGTGGTCTAGTGATTTGTTATTATTAAGCTTTGGAAGCAAACCATCCAATAAAGGATATCCTTGAAAATTACTCATACTCAGTTAAATAACATATTTATTACTTCCCACCATAAGTTAAGCAAGTCTTTGCATAAAAAAAATAATAAACATAAGATGTAAGTAAATATACTTACTAGGAGTTACTTCCCACCATTATTTATGTTTTTCTCAGCACTTATGTAAGAGTAAACACGTAAATGTGTAGATTTACTAGTGCTTACTACCTTACTACCCACCAAAATTCATGCAAGTCTTTGTGCCAAAGCAAGCAACTAATTTATCCACTTCACATTTTAGTTTATTAGTTCCTTCCAAAGCAATATCATAGGATTCAATTTTCCTATTGACCAATATTAGTATCGACCAATGTAGATTATAATTTCTTGTTTAAGATAAACATTGAAATATTTTATTTATGCTTTCTATTAAAACTAACGGTTATGTTTTTACTATAGATGACATTGTTTTTTATTTAGAGTATACTCTAATTTTTATTTTTAAAAAGATGTATATCAACTCAAAGTTGGGCATGGAAGGAATTACATAACTCCCTCATACCAAACTATACAATATACCTAATAATAATTATATACTTATTCTCATTGTTATGACCAACATTTTTATAATGATTAAACATTTGTTTTCATAATCTATTTATTGGTATCTAATTGTTTGAGAGTTTGATTTTGAAAATGGAAGGAAAAAAATAACAATTTAGCATCTAAATTATTTAATAAAATTTAAAATCTATTTCCTATAAATTATTAAAAAATATTAAATTAATTAAATTTATTTGTGTATAATGATTTAATTATATATTTAAATTTTAAATTTATATTAATAAAAACAAATTATAATTCAAGTATTATAAATATTATAAAATATATATATTTCTTAATTTTGAAAAAATATAATATATATTTTAAATAAAAAGATTATATACACATTATTTTAAATTAAAAATATATGTAGTAAATTAATATCATATGAGAAACAACACGTAAGAGCACAAAAAAAAATATAAATTAATAAGTTAAAATATTAGCTTGGAAGTCCATTATTATAGGGATAATATTATGATTACATTTTTAGGAAATGGTTTTCTACACAAAGATTTGAAAGTTAAATGCAAATTTAAATTTAAAAAAGGTTATTTACATTATATGTTTTTATTTTTTATTTTTTAACAAGATTTGTTATGGTATATTTATCAAAAAAAAAAAGAAGAAGAAGGGAGAGGAGATATACTTTGAAGTACCTAGTGTTTGAACAGAGCGGGGAGGAGGAATTGACAAAATACCTTGATTCTTTTTTTCCTGCTTTTACATGGAAATCATAACTACCTAGTCTTCCTACTACATTGAGCTTGTAAATTCTAGCAACTGTTGAATAAGAATTATATATTTATTATTCATATAACTACTGATAGATTCAATACATTGAAGAAGGGCGTGCATTATGATAATGAGAGAAGCAAGTCTTGATAATTCCTAAAGCTACCTAGTTCTTTCAATCTTTGTTGATGGATTTCTCCTTGTTCTGCTGGTACGTGCTACTGAGATCCATCGAGATTAAATTGTGTCTAGATTTCCTACCCACCATGTTTTGCAAAGATTGGATGGCATTCTCAATGTGAGAACAACTATTATTGAGTTGTTCAAAGGATTTTTTGTGCTCATTACATTGGTGATTGAGAAATCCAAGTTCGATTCTACATTTTTCCTTCCACTTGTTATGCATAGCCCGAATCTGAACCAAAACAAATTTGAGAGCCTTGCAATGAGGGAAATATTGGATCAGATCCATGGAGAGATGAATAGGGGTTCAAAATGATCAGGAGAGAAGGAAGGAGGTGGAGAAGAAAGGGTGAAACAAAGAACAAGGGGAGAAAGAGGGGGTGCACGCAGAGAAGCAGAGGGAAGGGGGAAGCCCCACTGCAAAAATGAGAAATAAGAATATACACATAAGCAAATAAGAAAGGGACAGAGAGTAGTGCAAAGAGATGAAGAAGGTGAGGGGAATATAAAGATACGAGAGGCTTGTTGTGGAACCCGTGAACCATGCAAATCATCATGTCTTTGATTTTGAAAAGCAGAGAAGTCAGAGGGAGAGAATTTGACATGAGTCTCATATCTGATTTTAAGATGGAGATTTGACTAAGAGAGGATATGAAGAGATATTGACATTGATAAGCCTAGGGAAGGAGGAGAAAAGATACGAAAATTTCTGAGAGAGGATTGTACATTTGAGGAGAGAGAATTAAGGGATAAATTTTGTGAATATTTCCTAATTTCTTCTAGCTTCTCCTTGAGGTATGAAATAAGATTTGTTTGCATGTTTGTCAGTTATCTTGTTGTTTTCTCTAAGGACATGGACGAAAGAAGCCTCTCCTATATTTTTCAAGTATTGATGGATTTCGATGATTGTTTGGCCAAGCTTTGAATTTTTTGGCTTCGAGTTCATGAGCATCTGTTGAATAAGGATAGCAGAATCCCCGATTATGATTGGATTCATATAGTTTTCACTGCTCAGGATTTGGGAACCCATAAAAAAACCATAGGCCTCCGCCTTATTGTTTGAATCAATGCCTAAGCCCCACTCAAAATAAATTGAGTTTGATCTCAGATGGTCAATTATAATATCCCCATCTCCTTCGTTACCAGAATTTGACTTGGAGGCTCCATTGAAGAAAAGACACAGTCTCTTGAGAAATTTTAGTCAAACTGATAAATCCATTTCAGTCAAAAAATTCTTCCAATTATCAAAACTAAGACGATTAGATCTATGGAGGCAAGCCACAATTGAAGGTCGAGCCAACACGAATTTGAGACAAATATTTTCTTCTTGTTGAAGGAGGTTGTCATCCATTTTTTTATCCCTTTTGCAAGAATGAGTTCTGATGCCAAGCTCCAAGTTTTGGTCAGAATTTTTCGAACTTTTGGCTTTGTGTTTTGAAAGATGAGCTTGTTTCTTACTAGCCAAATCTGTCAGCATAAGAATGAAGGGAGGCAGGTCCAAAATCTCTTTAGTGTATTCTTTTTTTTGAAAGAGTAGGGATAGCTAGAATTCCACTTAGAAAAAAACTTTGATAAATTGAGACTTGAGTTGATATGGACCTCAAGAGGATTGACCAAGGTTTTCCAACATTCAGAAGAGAATTTACAGTTGATGAAAATATGATTTATATTTTCTTCTGCTCTAAAGCACAGAGGATAGATGGAGGGGCCATTTATACCTATTTTCCTGAGATTATCTACAGTGAGGATTTTCCCTTTAAGCATGGTCCAAATAAATACTTTAATTTTAGGTAGACTCTCAATCTTCCAGACTGATTTCTAGATAGGCCAATCAGGCAGTTGATGGTCTTCTTGAAGCTTTCCATATCTAGACTTGACTAAATATTCACCACCTATTGGATTCCAATTGAATTTATCTTGTTGTCTAATGCTAATAGGGGTTGCTCCCTTTAGATGGAGGAGAATCATATCACGAAGCTCAAGGCGCCGGGGGGGGTGGTTTGGGGGATTGAAACTATCCCATGAATTGTCTTGTTGATTCCAAGAGGAAATATGTTCTAGAGTTGAGATACCTTTGCTTATCATCCAGGTCTTGAGAGGGAGAATACCTCATATTTAAGAGAGAGAGGTCTTGCCCATAATGTTTTTGCTCCACATATTTATGTTATGCCCTCCCCTAGGAATCCTCGAGGTATTATGTTTTACTAAGGGAATTGGGTTTTTACATAATTTCCAGATTTGTGAACAAGGTCTAGTGGGAAATTTTGAGGTGAGGAGATACTATCGAGAAGAGTTTAGATATTTTGTCTCTAGCACATGTTTCCACCAAGTAGTCTCACCTGTGATGAACCTCCATATAAGTTTTGCCTCAAAAGCAGTGTTCATTAATCCTCAGATTCACATAAAAGTTCCTCCCTTCTCATAAGGGGCAGTGACTTGTTTCCAACTGACCAAACTGAATTTCTTAGACTCAGTTTTTCCTCCCTGCCATAAGAATTTTCTTATGATTAATTCTATCTACTTTTGAATTCCAGCAGGAGCTTGGGTGACTGTAAATTGATATAAAGGGAGGGATGATAGGACAAATTTGATCAAGGTTATCCTCCCAGCTAAATTAAGCCATTGCATTCCCCAGTTTTGAATTTTCTTCTTCATTTTGTCTACTGTAGTATACCATATCTCGACCTTCAAGTTGTCTTTTGAAATTGGCAAGCCTAAGTGTTTGAAGTGAGTCCAATTTGATTTGAAGGGAACTCCAAAGATTTGAGAGATACGTCGTAGTGTTCTAGGTGGAGTGTTTCATCCATATATGGTTCTATTTGCATTATTTAGAAGGCATCCCGAGGCTTCCATAATTTAATCAAGTATGACTTTGAAACCTCTTGCCACGATAGATGAAACCCACCCATGAACATGGTATCATCGAAAAATTGAGAGTGATTCATGCTCTTAACTCCTCTGTTGAATTGGATCCCAGTGATAAAGCCACTCTATCTGCTATGCTCTAGATTCCTACTCAAAGAATCAACCATTATGATGTAGAGGAAGGGAGATAAAGGGAAGCCTTGCCTGAGACCTCTAGAGCTTTGAAAAAAACTCCCTGGTCTTCCATTGATTAAAGGGGCAATCCAGGGACCTTGGATACAATATTTTATAATGTCAATGAAATCAGTGGCAAACCCAAACTTTTGCAGGACAACTATAAGGAAGGAGTGACTAACTCTATCAAATGCATTGGCCATGTCAAGTTTCAAAATGAAGCCTTGCTCTTTTTTGGATAGGCTAGAATGGATTTCTTCTTGGACAAGCAGAATATTGTCAACTATATGTCTATTGGGGATAAAGCCTCCTTGGTTTTCAGAGATCAATATGGGAAGGAGGTTTTTGAGTCTATTTGCTAAAATCTTAGATATAATATTGTAGGATGAATTACACAAGGATATAGGTATCAGGAAATGGAAAGAGGAAGGTCTGGATTCTTTAGGGATAAGGGCCAAGAAGGTGGAGTTGGTGTTTCCTCCTATTTTTCTTTTTTGGAAAACCTAACGAGTCATTTTCAAGAGATATTTTTTTATGAGCATCTAAAATGAGCGATAGAAAGCAATAGAGAATCCATCAGGCCCTAGAGCTTTGTCAGGGTGAAGATTCCAAATTGTAGATTAAAGTTCCTCTTCCTCTACTTGCTTAGAAATAGTAGCATTAACCTCATATGAGACTAAGTTTGGGATGTGACTGATGAAGTCATCATAGTTGGAATACCCTTCATTAGCAAAAAGAAACCTTTCGAAGAGATGATACACTTCCTCTTTGATTTCAACATTCCCTTCACCAATGATGGTATCAATATAGTTTTTAACACTTCTCATTTTGGTGGTATTATGAAAGAAAGTTGTGTTCTTGTCTCTGACCTGTAACCATAAATTCCTAGAATTTAATCTTTGGGTTTCTTCCTCTTTTCTATTGGTCATGTATACTTCCCAGTAGATTTCTTTTTATTTCATTTGTATTTATTTTGTAACCTCTCCTTCTTCCATACTCTTTTGGACATGATCTAGCTCCAATTGTAACTCAATTTTCTTTTGTGTTGGCTCTTTATAGTGCAGTCTGACCCACTCCTTTAATTCATTTCTAACTTTTTTTAACTTTGTTTCCCAAATAAAACTTGGAGAACCATTGATACTTTGGTTCCATGTAGAAGTTACCAGCGATATGACCTCTTCAATATTGGACCAAAGAGGGTTGTATCGAAAAGGAAGCAGACCTAGATTTTCTCTTTCCCCAATTTTGATGGAAATGGGCTTATGATCTGATGTTGTAGAGGGGATGATTTTTGAAGTCACAAGAATATTGTCAGAGATAAGGTTGTCTTGAATTAGGAACCTATCCAGTCTTTCTTTAATGTTACCTGGGCCTAATCTTCTATTTCACCAGGTATATTTGTCGTTCTTGGGAGCTATATCCACTAGATTTTGGGTTTCCATGATATTCTCAAGATTGTCTCTGAAAAGATCTAGTTGGAAGCCACCTCCTTCCTTTTCTTCTACATTCAGGATGGGGTTAAAATATCTTCGTACTATAATTTTTCTGTTGATTTCTTTGTCATGCCGTTCAACCAAGGATTGCTAGCATTGGTCCTTGTCTCTGAAATGAGAAGGGGCACAGAGGTTGAATATATGGATTTGAGTTCCAAAGTTTTTTTTTGTTTTTTTTTTTAATTCAGTTTAAACTAGTGCTACTCTTTTATGAGACATCTTGGTTCTCAAAAAGATTGATTCCACATTGTGCAAATGCCTCCAGAGGCACCTATTGCATTTATTGTTGTTCCTTCATAATGCTTTATTTTTTGGATGATATGATTCATTTCTTGTTCTGATGACTTGGTCTCCTGAATTAGGAAAAAATTGGGGCATTTAGATCTTACAAGATCTATTTCTACATTAAATTTTGAGGGATGCCCGAGATGTCTACTATTCTAGGAGACCAAATTCATTATTTACTTTGGGATGGTGCTAAGGACCCTTTTCCTCTTATTGTTTGAATCATTTTTTCCTTATTTCCAGAACCTTTGTCTATATAGGCATCCATCAGTTGCTATGTTCACATGGCCATGTCTTTTTGTGTTGCTTCATCTCGTATTTCCATATTTGATTTCCTTCCAGGATTTTTGTGGATATCAATAGGAGTGGGAGATTCTTTGGATTGGTTTCTGGTAAGAATCCTTTAAAAGGAGGGAAGAAGAGGGCTTGGGGGAGGAACAAGGGAGGGAGGAAGAGGGAGAAGGGGAGGAAGAGGAGAGGAATATGTGTTGAAAATGAAACAAGAAAATTCTAATTTAATTTTGTCCTTGAATTAAATTAGGAATAAAATTATAATTTCACATCACAAGACAACTTGTACGAGTTAACTAAGTTAAATTGACTTAGTTGGTTTACTTAATTCAAGAGGGTCTAACTTGATTCATGTAGAGTGTGTCCTAATTTATAGGAGCCCTGGTTGAGTTTATTTTGAGTTGTAAATAATTAATTCAGTCTAACTAAGTTAAAGTCAGTTAAACTAGTTCCAACTGATGGAGGAACTAGTAGGAGGTTAGACAGTGGGGTGTTGCTTCATGTGCTCAACCAGTTAACTGATGATTCACTCATAAATAAATCATGCATGTCAAATCTGAGAGTTACCCTATTAATACTGAAGTTCAGGGACAATGTACTATCAGTTATATAATCATCTGAATTGTACAGGTGGTGCATGCAGTCATAGGAACGCCTATGAGGATTGCACAATTCATATTGAGGAATTTACCTAATTAATAGGGGGATAATTACCAAGGAAACAACGCAAGGAAATAGGGACTCGAGCAAGCCAAAATTTGGTTAACTATTGGCCTGGGCTTTTCTAGGAAGCAGTGAGATAGATAGAGATAGTGCAGAGGTTGCTTGGGCTTGAGAAAAGCATTGTAATCTTCTCATATTTTATGACTAATGAAATATGCATATAGCGTGGGTTTTTAGTTGTGTCTTTCCCCAGGAAATCATTATGTAATGCATTTATTGAATTCTTTCTCTTGCATGCTTTGTGATTGTTTAATTGTTTATGTTTATGAGTAGAGTAGATTCAATCCTATTTTTTTACTAAATTAGAATTAGCAGTTTGAATCTACAAGGAATTTCTACATGGCATCAAATCATAAATCACTCTAGAAGAGGAGAATACGAGTTTGTCATTTGCAGGTGAAACTAAATTTGTAATATCATTCTTCAAAGCTAGTAGGATGTCATTCTATGGACTGAGACTCAAATATGCCCTTGAGGGTAGTTCAAACTAGATTGCTTGGAAGGACAAGATGGAGCAGTGTTGGAAGACAACAGGTTGAAGGAATTCATAGAAAGATATATTCCTAAGCCTCCAGTAATTGATGCTCAAGATATAGCAAAGTGGAGGAAATGTGTTGAAAATGTGAGAAGGATCATAATGGAAGGAGTTCGAGATTATATTGCCTCGAACATCCATGGGAAGGAGATTCCATATGTAATGTGGAAGGCCTTGACATACCTGTTTTAGAACAACAGTGAACATAGGAAGTTGGAACTGAAGGAAAAACTTAGGAAAATCAAGATGGAGAAGGGCGACACAATACCAAAGTACTTGACCAAGTTCATCCAATGTCGAGATGAGCTTGGAAGTGTTGGTGTTACATTTTATAAAGATGATCTGGTCAGCCTAGCACTTCTAGGCCTTCCCAAGAGCTGGCACAACTACCAGGATTTGGTAAATGAGAGGGAGAAGCTACCATAGTGGGAGCGTTTGTGGCCTGACTTGATGCAATAAGGGATTCGGTGGAACACCAAAGATGGATCCTCATCCAAGCATGATGATAAGGAGAACCGTGCCTTGGATGGAAAGGAAAAGAAAGGGAAAGTGAAGTCATCCCATTCCAAATCAGATTCTAGTTAGGAAGGCAAGAAGAAGGACTTGTCGAAGATTAAATGTTTTCATTGTCATGAGCTGGGACATTATGCCACGAAGTGTCCACACAAGAAGGCTGACAAGAAGCCCTTAGGAGGAGTGGCACGTGAAGCTCTTGCTTCACAATTCGAGTTGGATTTCTCCCCCATTGCTTGCATGGTGACATCGGTGATGGGTAGTGTGTGGTATCTAGATAATGGAGCCTAATTCCATATGACTGACAATAAAGAGTTCTTCTCTGACTTGGAGGAGAAGGACCTCCAGATGCACATCAAAATGGGAGATGATGGAAGGTATAGCATGACCCACATCGATACTATTACTTTTCAGAGGGAGCCTGGTTCTCCTCTCACGTTAAAAGATGTCATGTATGTTCCAAGTTTGAAGAATAATTTGGCTTCAGTTGATGTATTGGAGGACCATGGGTACAATGTGATATTTAGAAAAAGAAAGGCTTTCCTTTGTCACATAGCCTTAAGAAAAGTGAAGCAGATTGAGGTCCAGGTGAAGAAATTCTACAAATTGGATGTAGAATATTATGCTGTTGAAAATAATACTGAGAGGGGGGGGTGAATCAGTATTATCAAATTCTTTTCAATATTCCTTCCAGATTTATACTTTAATTTATTCTTCAGATTTTGATCATTAATTTGTATGTCAGTGCCATATAATAATGAACAAGAGCAAGAAAAATAGATAAGCACACCAAAGAACACCAGATATAAGGTGGAAACCCAATGTGGGTGAAAACCACCTGCTGCAATATGTCTCTATCTTCTTTCAATTAGAAACTTCTTTTATAAGGATTTTGTACTGGTGCAGTCCTTTACCAGTATGCAGGCTACAACCTGCAGAGAGCTACAACTCTCTCTCATTTTCCAGTCTCTCCTGGCAGGAGCTACAATCCCCTTTGCTCTTCTACTTCTTTAAGGACCACGTTTCATTAATTTTCAGACTGGATCCAAGAAGATCAAATAATCATCAAGTACATGCAAATCACCCAGTCTCCTTATACAATCAACCAATGAATCACCCAACTTCTCAGAATGTTGTAAATAGAAAAGTAATACCAGAAATCTAAACCCAGAACTCTGCAGCAATAGATAAAAGACAATCAACAAATGTTTTAAGACAGGTCCGCAACTTCACTGATATAAACTTGCGGATATCCACAGCCTTTCTGTGCCTGAACTGCGCAGATCCGCACCGTATCCTTCTGCTTCTCTGTGTACCACCGCACTTTCTCCTTCTGCTGAACTGCCTACCTCAACTCAGATATGCACTGTACTCTCTGTCTGACCGCGTACCTCCGCACTGTTCCTTCTGTGCCTCTGCGTATCTCCGCACCTTGTTTTCTTCTGCGCTGCGTACCTCGCACTGTGCCTTCTATTGCACTGCGTACCCCCGCACTGTGTATTCTCCTACACTGCGTACCCCCGCAATTACACCGTGGATCGCCTGCGAACCTCTGATTAGGGCCAAATTAAAAGTCCTCCAATGTGCGACAGTTAGTTAGATCCACAGATCTGATCATGCGCCCGAGAGATCATGACTTATCAATATATTCGTCTTAAATTTTCTCCTTGATTTAGATCTAGCTTTTAAAACCAGTCACCCAAACATTCAGATCTTAAGATATTCGAATTTCACAAGTGTCTAGCCAAGTGATCTCCTTCCCCTTTTTATAGTCAAACCCTTATCCACACCATGGGACAAAACCATCAAAAACCAATACAAGGGATCCAAACCGGGGTTCAATAAATTAGATCCTATACCATGGGCCAAAACCATAGGATCATAAAAGACGGGCTAAAAACCAAGGGCCAAACATAGGATACCCCACGTGAGCGCGCTTCTCTGCATTGGAGTGAGTGAACTGGGGGACCGCACCTTATGAACGGTGAACCTGCGGGTATGTCCGCACTCCTTGGACGGCGAACTTGCGGGTCCGCACCTTTTGAACGATGCACCTGCGAACCTCTTATTTTCCATTATTTTAAGAGCCTGAATAGAGTTTTGCCACTTGAGTGAGTTTCCATCAAGTACAAAACCTGTACCATAGAGGCAAACCAGAATCATAATGCCAACAATCTCCCCCTTTGGACTTGATGGCAACCTCAAGATCCTCAGCGTCATTCTCCCCCTTTGACATCAAGGGAAAAGGGTTATGCTCCCCCTGAGACCATGCTTAAATCTTTAATCATGCTCCCCCTAACGATAAACCAGATCTACAAACCATAATCCACCATACACCATAAGAGAAAGAGACATATTGCAGCAATATTTAGATCAACATCCATGATCTTCTTCTGTGCTACCATAATGCCAACAATGCATTATATGTGCTCCCCCTTAACCTGTGCCATTCGATCTTCGACCAATCCATAAGCCAGAAAATGTACGCGTATACCCCATATGAACCTCGTGTACAACCAACAATCTCTGAAACAGATGAGATTCAACAAAAAGATGATACATCAACAACCCCCAGCTTTTGCCTGAGGTATTCAAAGGTCTCCCTGGGAAATGGTTTGGTGAGTATATCAGCAACTTGTTCCTTAGAAGGAACATACTCCAACTTGACCTTTTGTTCAAGCACTTGTTCCCTGAGAAAGTGATACTTGATCGGTATGGGCTTGGTCTTTGAATGCATGACTGGGTTCTTTGAAATGTTGATTGCACTTGTATTATCACATAAGATGGAGATAGGTGGAGTACAAGTGATTTGAAAATCCTGCAAGGTCTGCATCATCCAAAGGAGTTGAGTGCAACAAGATGCAACAGCCACATATTCCGCTTTAGCTATAGATAAAGCAATCGAACTCTGTTTCTTGCTGAACCAAGATACTAATATGGAACCCATAAAGAATGCACCACCACTTGTGCTCTTCCTGTCATCCACGCTTCCGGCCCAATCTGCATCTGTATAAGCATGAAGTGTGAGATCCGTATCTCTAGGATACCATAAGCCATAGTTTTGAGTTCCTTGAAGGTACTTAAAAATTCTCTTCACTGCCTGAAGATGAGTTTCCTTTGGATTTGCCTGAAATCTTCCAACTATTCCCACTGCATGCATGATGTCTGGTCGGGTACCTGTTAAATAAAGTAGACTTCCAATCATAGATCTGTAGGTTGGTTGGTGCACTGCTGCTGATTCATCATTTTCACTGAGGCTACATCCTGTGGCCATGGGAGTACATACTGGTTTTGCATCTTCCATGCCATATTTCTTCAAAATCTGCTTGAGATACTTGGTTTGAGACAAGAAAATCCCACCTTCATTTTGTTGGATTTGCAATCCAAGAAAATATGTCAGTTCTCCAAGCAAAGACATTTTGAATTCTTTCTGCATCACCAAGGCAAAGCTTTGACTCATAGCTTCTTCATTGCTGCCAAAGATAATATCATCTACATACACAACAAGTATTAGTAATTTGTCATTTTCAATTTTTATGTAAAGATTGCTATCTGCTGATCCCATTGAAAAACCTTTTTGATGAAGATATTTGTCCAAACAATAGTACCAAGCCCTTGGAGCCTGTTTAAGACCATAGAGAGCCTTCTTTAGTTTGCATACGAGATTTGGATCATTCCCAAGGATGAACCCATCTGGTTGCTCAATGTACACTTCTTCTTCTAAGTCCCCATTCATAAAGGCTGATTTCACGTCCATTTGAAAAACTTTGAACTTCTGAAAGCTTGAGAGAGCAAGGAACATTCGGATGGCCTCAAGTCTAGCAATGGGAGCAAAAGTTTCTTCGAAGTCTATTCCTTCTTGTTGAGTATACCCTTTACACACAAGTCTGGCATTGTTTCTAATTACTTCTCCATTTTCATTCAACTTATTTTTGAAGATCCATTTTGTCCCTATGACATTCTTATCTTTTGGTCTAGGAACCAATTCCCAAGTGTTGTTCTTTTCGATCTGCTCAAGTTCTTCATCCATCGCCTTGACCCAACATTCATCTTTGCATGCATCTCTTACATTTTGTGGTTCAGTGGAGGAGAGCAATGCCAAATAGCTTGAGGCTTCTACAATTGTTCTTCTTGTTTGTACACCTACTTCTTTCTGCCCCAAAATCTGAGATTCTGGATGATTCTTTTGAACGTATCAAGATGGAGTCTTCTCTTCTATCCTTATTTGATCCTCAGGTGCCTCTTGAGGTTCTTCTTCATCATTTGTCTGATTTGGAGAGTAGTCTTCATCCTCTTCGATATTTTCACGATTTACTTGCCTATGGATGTATCCTTTTTCATCAACCACTACATCAATGCTGTCAAAAATTCTTCCAAGTCTTTTATTGTAACACTTATATGCTTTGTTGTGGGGAGAATAAACAAGGAGAATGCCTTCATCTGCTCTAGGTTCAAGTTTTCCAAGCTGTTCATCAGTGTTCTTGATATAGCATTTGCTCCCAAAATTTTTGAAATGCTTTACCGAAGGAGTCTCACCATACCAGAGCTCATGAGGAGTTTGAGTGATGTTCACTCGGACATTTGTTTTGTTGAGGATAACAACCGCAACAAATGCCGCTTCACCCCAGAAGGTTGCGGGAGTCCCAGACTCATCAAGCATAGCACGAGCCATTTGTTGGACCGTTCTGTTCATCCTTTCTACCAGTCCATTTTGCTGAGGAGTCCTAGCTGTAGAGAATTCCCTTATTATTCCATGTTCTTCACAGAAATCGAAAAATTCATTTGAGGTAAACTCCCCACCTCTGTCGGACCTGAGGCACTTAATTTTGTGATCTGATTCATTTTCAGCCAATGCTTTGAAAGCTTTGAATTTTTTGAATGCTTCGTCCTTGTGTTTCATAAGTCCCAACCAAACCATCCTAGAGAAGTCGTCAATGAATAATATAAAGTATTCTTCTCCTCGAGGTGACCTTGTCCTAAATGGACCACATACATCTGTATGGACTAGTTCAAGAGGCGTGCTGGCTGATCCTTCATTCTCAGGGAAGGTTTGCTTACCAAACTGACATGATTTACATACGGTGTTGTCTGGAATTTTGATATCTGGAAGACCACGAACATCCTGGTATTTGCATGCTTTCCTTATTTGTGAAAAGCTTAGATGCCCCAACCTTCGGTGCCATAACCAATGTTCATCATCCTTACTCAAATAGCATTGTTGTTGTCCTTCTTCAAATATGTATAGATTATTTGGAGTTCTTCTGCCTTTGATCACTGTTTTTCCTGTATCAAGATCACAAATGCTACATCCATTTGATCGAAATATTACCTCGGTTCCTTGATCACACATCTGACTGACACTCAGTAGATTATGCTTCAAGCCATCAACATACAAAACATTTCCAGCTTTGACCTTTTCTTTCAAATGAGCAGTGCCTTTTCCTTTTATGGCTGCAGGGGTATCATTTCCAAAAGAAACTTTCTTACCCTTTTCTAAAGCAGTATATGATTCAAGTTTTTCTTTATCACCTATCATATGCTTCAAACATCCACTGTCGATGTACCATAGATTTTCCTGTCCTTCTGCATAAAAGGCTATCCCACATCTTTCTGGTTGTGGTTCTTTTATTCTCCATGTTCGGGTGCTTGAGGCTTTTTCCTTTGTCTGTCAAACCCTGCTCCTGCATTCAGAATCTTCATGACCGAAGTTATTACAAATAGAACATTCAATTTCATTTTCAAGGGCCGAAAAGTTGTTATAGGTCCTTTTCGTAATCCCGGTCATACTTCTTTGTTTTTGAGCTTCTCTAGTCATGATTGTCTTATAGGAAACACATTGAGCTGTTTTGTGACCAAAGTTATGGCAAGAGAAACATTGACCATTGAAGAAACTTCTGCGATTATCAAATCTACCAGCCAAATGATTGTAATTTCTATTGTCATCCATTCTTGAAGCAAATGGAGAAGTTTTTACCTGTGGTTGGCTGTAGCTTTTGTTCACCCTTAAGATGGATTGCCCCTAGTTTACCTAGTAGTCTCTGTTTGTTCTTGAAGTAATTCGTCCTTGCTTTACCTGATGATCTCCATTGGGCTTTTGCTCATTCCTCCTTGCTGCATCAAGATAACTCTTTGAGGTGGATGCTTGAGATGTTTCTCCATTATAACCTAGACCTGTCCTAATTAGTGGAGAACACTGTAAATTGATAATCTCATCCAGAGTTTCAGATCCTTTAACAAACTTAAGATTAAAAACCTTTGTTTTGTCAATTTCTTTTCTAAGGCCAACAATTTCACATTCTAACTTCTCAAGAGATTTTTCCTTTTCATCAAGTTGAAATTGCAGAGTATCAATGATCACATTCTTTTCTTCTAAACATGTCTTGAGTCTAGAAATCTCTTCATAAAAGTCATCCACATCTATACATCCATGTAATCATCATCTTCAAAAGCCATTAAAAGTTTATAATCATTACCTCGTTCATCTTCGTCACTATTTGATAGGCCATCACTGTCTTCATGAGTGTAGTAACTTTTCTTAGTTGCATTCTGTTTCTTGTTCCATCTAACAGGTTCCTTCCCTTTATCAATCTTATCCTTGTGAGGACATTTGGCAGCATAGTGACCGACTCTTCCACAAGCAAAGCATTTGAAAGGTAACTTACCTAGGAATCATCCAGTACCCCGTTGAAGATTTCTGACAAAATTTGATTCTTCTTCTTCTTCTGACACGTGTCCTGACTCGTAGTACTCACCTTTGCCTGAAGCCTTGAAGGTAGCTTCTCTCCTGTCTGATGGACCTCCTTTCCTCATTCCATAAGCAATCAGAATTACATGTAGCTGTGACATTTTAAGGCTTTGTAGATTCTCTTTTTCTTCTATTGCAGAAAATTTAGATTCAAACCTAGGGGACAAAGATCTTAGAACTTTTTCAACCACAACAGCCTCTTTTATTTCTTCTCCCAAATTTTTCATACAATTAACAATCTCATCTACACAAAGAAAATAGTTAGCCACACTTTCATCATTATACATCCTGAGATTTTCATACTGAATCCTGAGGGTTTGAAGTTTTGCTCGTTTTACTTGATCATCCCCTTCATAGCTCAGAACAATCTTGTCCCATATCTCTTTTGCAGATTTAAACTGCATTACCTTGACAAATTCTGATTGAGATAGACATCCTAATAGAGTATTGATTGCCTTTGCATTTGTTTCATATTTCTTCTTCTCAGCCAGATCTGTTGGAGTTTCTGATGGAAAAGTATACCCTGTATCTATGATATCCCAGACTTCTGTACCAAGAGATTGAAGATAGGCAATAACTCTTACCTTCCAATAAACGAAGTTTGTCCCATCAAAAATCGGTGGCCTGATTGATGCTTCCCTCTCGTAGTTGCTCATGATGCAAGTTATTTCTTCAAGCGATCAAGCTTCTTCTGAAGAACCTGCTCTGATACCAATTGTTGAAAATAATACTGAGAGGGGGGGGGGGTGAATCAATATTATCAAATTCTTTTCAATATGCCTTCTAGATTTATACTTTAATTTATTCTTCAGATATTGATCATTAATTTGTATGTCAGTGCCATATAATAATGAACAAGAGCAAGAAAAATAGATAAGCACACCAAAGAACACCAGATATAAGGTGGAAACCCAATGTGGGTGAAAACCACCTGCTGCAATATGTCTCTATCTTCTTTCAATTAGAAACTTCTTTTACAAGGATTTTGTATTGGTGCAGTCCTTTACTAGTACGCAGGCTACAACCTGCAGAGAGCTACAACTCTCTCTCGTTTTCTAGTCTCTCCTGGAGGGGAGCTACAACCCCCTTTGCTCTTCTACTTCTTTAAGGACCATGTTTCATTAATTTTCAGACTAGATCCAAGAAGATCAAATAATCATCAAGTACATGCAAATCACCCAATCTCCTTATACAATCAACCAATGAATCACCCAACTTCTCAAAATGCTGTAAACAGAAAAGTAATACTAGAAATCTAAACCTAGAACTCTGCAGCAATAGATAAAAGACAGTCAACAAATGTTTTAAGACAGGTCCGCAACTTCACTGATATAAACCTGCGGATATCCACAGCCTTTCTATGCCTAAACTGCGCAAATCCGCACCGTATCCTTCTGCTTCTCTGTGTACCACTGCACTTTCTCCTTCTGCTGAACTGCGTACCTAAACTCAGATACGCATTGTACTCTCTGTCTGACCGCGTACCTCCGCACTGTTCCTTCTGTGCCTCTGCGTATCTCCGCACCTTGTTTTCTTCTGCGCTGCGTACATCGCACTGCGCCTTCTGTTGCGTTGCATACCCCCGCACTGTGTCTTCTCCTGCACTGCGTACCCCCACAATTACACCGTGGATTGCATGCGAACCTCTGATTAGGGCCAAATTAACAGTCCTCCAATGTGCCACAGTCAGTTAGATCCACAGATCTGATCATGCGCCCGAGAGATCACGACTTATCAATAGATTCGCCTTAAATTTTCTCCTTGATTTAGATCTAGCTTTTAAAACCAGTCACCCAAACATTCAGATCTTAAGATATTCGAATTTCACAAGTGTCTAGCCAAGTGATCTCCTTCCCCTTTTTATAGTCAAACCCTTATCCACACCATGGGACAAAACTATCAAAAACCAATACAAGGGATCCAAACCGGGGTTCAATAAATTAGATCCTATACCACGGGCCAAAACCATAGGATCGTAGAAGATGGGCTAAAAACCAAGGGCCAAACATAGGATACCCCACGTGAATACGCTTCTCTGCATTGGAGTGAGTGAACTAGGGGACCACACCTTATGAACAGTGAACCTGCGGGTATGTCCGCACTCCCTGGATGGCGAACCTGCGGGTCCGCACCTTTTGAACGATGCACCTGCGAACCTCTTATTTTCCATTATTTCAAGAGCCTGAATAGAGTTTTGCCACTTGAGTGAGTTGCCATCAAGTACAACACCTGTACCATAGAGCCAAACAAGAATCATAATGCCAACATATGCAACATTGAGCGTAAAAGAAAAGAAGGTTCAAATCCGAGATATTGGTGAATTATGGCAGAGAAGATTGGGCCATTTGCACCATGAAGCTTTGAATATCATGCAACAGATTTCTACAGGACTTCCCAAGGGTGCACTAGAGCATATAGATACATGCAAAGGGTGTACATTAGGGAAGTACACTAAATACACCTTTCATGATAAGGATAGTCAAGCGCAAGTGATCCTTGAAAGATTTGACTCAGATGTGTGTGAACCATTCTCAACAGCCTCCACGACCAAGAAAAGGTATTATCTAGTATTTGTAGATGATTTCTCACGTAAGTGATGGATTTTATTCATGGAGAAGAAAGATTTGAAATTCACTAAATTTTGTGAATTTAAAGCACTTACTGAGAAATAAATTGGCAGAAAGTGAAGGCTCTCAGGAGCGATAACGATGGATAATATGTGTCGAATGAATTCAAGAACTTTTTTGCATCAAAAGGCATTCAATGGGAGTTAATAACACCCAATAACCCATAATAGAATGGGGTGGCTGAAAGAAATAACATAGGTATTGTGGGAGTTTCATGAGCGATGTTACATGATCAGAGCCTACCATTGCACTTGTGGGCTGAAGCATGCAGCACAACTGTGTATGTGCAGAACATAAGTCCTCATCAGATTCTAAGGATGAGTACACCAAAATAAGCCTTTTTAGGTAAGAAAATATATGTGACACACTTTAGGACCTTTGGTTCATCAATTTACTGTCATGTTACTAAGTATAGAAGGAAAAATCTAGAGCCAACAATTGAGTTGGGCATATTTGTGGGTTATACTGGTAAACCTCACAACTATTGGGTGTACTTGCCATCTCACAAGATGATAGTGCCTTGTAGAGATGTGAAGTTCAATGAAGAGAAGGTCATAAGATGTTCCCTTGAGAGGGAGCTTCAGTTGCATGTAGATGAGGATAGTTTAGCTCCATAGGAAGAACCTCAAGATGATTTGGAGCAACCACTACAAAGGAGTAGAGAGTGGAAGCACCCACTCATGCAAAGAATTCCACAGATGGAAAGAACTGCACCAGAGAGGTTAAAATATTGATGCATGATGATAGAGAGGATGTGGGAGCACCCACATCAGAACGCAGACAGAGGAGGTCACCAAATTGGTACACTAGTTACATGGCTCTGATGAGCGAGAGTGTAGATATTGAGCTATCCTCATTCGAGTAAGAAGTGAAACAACCAGTATGGGTTGATGCCATGGTAGATGAGTATGACTCTATTATCAGAAACAATGTTTGGGAAGTGGTCACAAGACCAGTAGACAAGTCAATGGTTACTTCCATATGGCTTTACAAGGTAAAGCACGCAGTAAGTTGGAGTGTGGAGAAACAAAAGGCAATTTTTGTGGCCATAGGGTTCTCTCAGGTGGAGGGAATTGATTACAAGGAGACGTTTGCTCTATTAGCAAGGTACTCTTCAATCAGATCTATTCTAGCACTTTCATCGTAGATGGGATGGAAGACACATCAGATGGATGTGAAGATAACATTCCTCAATGGAGTGATTGAGAAAGAGGTGTACATTGAACAACCAAAAGGATTTGAGACCTTCAATAGAGATTCACATGTGTCTAGACTGAAGCTAGCACTGTATAGATTGAAATAAGCACCCTATGCTTGGTACACCAAAGATTGACAACTATTTCACCAGGTCGGGCTTTACCAAAAGTGAAGCAAATGCAAACCTTTACCATAGAGTGGTTGAAGGTAAATTGTTGATTATAGTATTATATGACGATGATTTAATTCTAATAGGTGATGAGAAGATGGTAAAATCTTTCAAGAGAATTCAAGATGAAGGACCTGGAGCTCATGCATTATTTCCTTGGTATGGAAGTGTGGTAAGGAGATGATGAACTGTTTGTCTCTTAGGGAAATTATTCCAATGAGATACTGAAGAAGTTATACATGGAGAGAAGCAAACCCATGGAGACTCCTCTAGTAGGGAATTGATGGAAGGAAGATGCTAGTTCAGGTGAATTAAGGGAGGCTACTATTTACAGGTAGCTTATGGGTTCACTTAATATGTATTTGGTGAACACATGACTGGATATATGTTTTGTAGTTAACCATATTAGTCAAGCAATGGTTAATCCAACCAAACTCTATTGGAAGTCAGATAAACATGTATTGAGATACCTTAGAGGCACCACTCAGTTTGGTCTTTGATATAGACGGAAAGAGGGAGTGAATATGCAAGGCTTAATAGAAACATATTGGGAAACGATTCCATATGATCAGAAGAGCACATAAGGAGGAATCCTCAGTAATGGGTTACCAACAATTTCTTGATACATCAGGAAGTAGAGATTAGTTGAACTCAATTCGGTAGAAGCAGAGTATATGGATGCTAGTCAAGCAACTTGTGAAGTTACCTGGACGAGGAAGATCCTTGTTGGGTTATTTGTTCAACATAAGGATCCTACAGTGATTTATTGTGACAATCAGATTTGTATCAAAATCTATGAGAATCTAGTTTTTCATGATCGGTCCAAGCATATCGACATATGGTTTCACCATTTACGAGATTACGTGAAGAGGAGAATCATGTTGCTAGAGTACATTACTACAGAGGAACAAGATGCAAACATCTTGAATAAGGAACTATCAAGAGGAAAATTCGAGTTCCATAGAGGTAGGATCGAGGTAGAAGATAATCCCTTTCTTGTTGAGAGGGAGTGTTGAAAATGCAACAAGAACATCCTAATTTAATTTTGTCCTTGAATTAAATTAGGAATAAAATTGCAATTCCACATCACAAGACAACTTGTATGAGTTAACTAAGTTAAATTTACTTAGTTGGTTCAGTTAATTCAAGTTGAGAGTCTAACTTGAGTCATGTAGAGTGTCTCCTACTTTATAGGAGCCCTGGTTGAGTCTATTTTGAGTTTTCATTAATTAATTTAGTTAGCTTGAGTTAAAGTTGGTTAAACTAGCCCCGGATGTGGGTGCTTCATTTGATAGTTAAGGTGATGGGACAGGGGTGCGGCAAGGCTAGACGACACCTGCCAGCCCAGCACCACCTGGTTAAGGACGGGACGCGTTTACTACAGAGGCAAGGGAGATCATTTGGTTTCACGCATTGGGAAGACGATATGCGCAACCTGAACATGGATCGGACCATCACCTCCGCATGCTTCAGGCCAAGTTGGTCTTCGGCTCCATTCAATGCAAGAGTAATGGCGGGGGATATCTGAGGAGAGGTGGTTGAAGTTAAATTCTGGTATTGCAATAGACTCGTCTGGAAGCTCCAAGTGCATAGATGGTCTGGTGAAGTTGGGTTATGGGAGGCTGCTGGGTTATGCTTGGCATCTGAGTTGCACCCTCCGCCTGCTCCTAATTTGCTCTTCTTTCCACTCTCAGAGTACCTTGGCACTCAGTTTGTTCCTTATCCCATCATGGTGCGACAACGTTTGATTAGTAGAAGGGGCGGCTCGAGGGGTGGAAGCTCTCGACAGTAGGTCAGGAGGCGAAGCACCTCGGGCTCTCCTTCTTCCTCGGCGGAAAATCCTCGCTATCCAAATAACATAAGCGGACGGGGTAGAGCAGGCCTGCACTCATCTCCCTTCCCTCTGCCCCAGCATCACTCCCCCCATACCACGCTCTTCCACTTCCGCAACACTCTCAATCAGCCAATTATCACCGCAACCATTTCCATCTCCTTCTCTGAGGAAGTGGTTCAGAGCACCCAGATGCCCTTCCCCAGGAGCGATAAGCTTAAATCGGAACCCAGTCAACACAGAGCTCAGTAGAATGCAAACAAAGACAAGGAAATTGCGCATGATGGGCATGGTGGACAGCCCAAACGGAAAGGGAAGGAGTTTGTGGGGGAAAGGCATGAGGATTTAGTGCCTCAGCTTGCCATGCCAGCCATGGAGAAGAGCAAGATGAACGAGGAGGACACGCAGCTCGATGAAGGAAGAAGAGAAGGCGAGCAAAAGGACAAGGGCCAATCTCAGCCAGACAACCACGATGATTGGAGCTGCCCGATAGTGGAGGAACCTGCCACGGAGGAGTTCATCACCAAAATTACCAATGCCAGGTGGCACTTCATCTAACTTTTGGTTCTTCTTCTTTTTTGTCCACGTAGGCGCACCCAGGAGGATGAATTGCTGGTTTTATGTTGTTTTATTAGCACTTTTCAGAAAACTGTGGCAAATGTTCAGTGATGTCTTCTTTTTTGTAATTCCCGCACTATCAAACTGGTTTTCCCTCTGTTGGGGCAGTCTTAGAACTAGTTCTTCGGCAAGCTGAGATAGGCTGTTTTCCTTCACAACCAGAACCACTCTGTAAACATATTTTTTCTTCTCTTAATAGATTAAACTTACTTAGCAAAAAAAAATAAAGTTGGTTAAACTAGTTCCAACTAATGGAGGAACTAGTAGCAGATCAAGCAATGGGGTCCTGCTTCATGTGTTCAAATAGTTAACTGATGATTCACTCATAAATAACTCATACATGTCAGAGCTGAGAGTTACCTAGTTGATATTGGAGTTTAGGGACAATGTATTATCAGTTGTATAATCATCCGAGCTGTATAGGTGGTGCATGCAGTTAGAGGAAGGCCTATGAGGATTGCATAATTCATATTAAGGAATTTACCTAATTAATACGAGGATAATTCCAAAGGAAACAACGTAAGGAAATAGGGACTTGGCAAGCCAAATTTTGGTTAAGTATTGGTTTTGGTTTTTATAGGAAGTAGTGAGAGATAGAGATAGTGCAAAGGTTTCTTGGGCTTGAGAAAATCATTGTAATATTCTAATATTTTTTGACTAATGCAATATACAGATAGCAGGGGTTTTTCGCTGTGGTTTTCCCTAGGAAATCATTGTGAATGTGTTGATTAAATTATTTCTCATGTATGCTTTATGATTTCATGATCATTTAATTGCTTTCTTTGATGAGTATAGTAGATTCAAGTCTATTGTTTTAGTAAATTACAATTAGCAGTTTGAATCTACAAGGAATTTGTACAAGTGGAGCAAGAGAGGATTCAGGAATGAGAGGAAAATCATCCTCACAAGTAGGGGGAAGGTTAGGAGAAGGATCTAGAGAGGTGAAAGGATTGGAATTAGAAGGTAGGGAGAGAGAAGAGGATGGGGGAGGAGAAACTCGTTGGGGGGACTGAAGAGGAAGGGATAAAGGAATTTGAAGGCTTATTTCCATATTTTTTATGTTTGACAATTTTCCATTGGAGTTCTTGTGTTTTGACTGATTCTTCTACTTCTCTCTTTGGACATCTATTTGCAAAATGACCATATTCATGACATACCTTGCATTTGAAGGGAAATTTATCATAATTTAGTTGTTGTATGTGAGCCCAATTGTCTAACTTGATCTTCAAAACTTTTGGTAATCCTTTTCCCCGGTCAATTTCCACACATATTCATGCACAAACATGCATATTTTCTTTTGGTTCATAGCTATCAATGTATTTTCCAAAGGCATTTCCTATAACTTTAACAGATTCATCTCCCCAGCAGTGAAGAGGAAGGTGAGGGAGACGAACCCAAACAAGAACTATGTTAGGAACATCGAGTTTGAGATCGAAATCTAGGTTCCATCTATTCAGGTATAAACCTCAGGTGTCCATGAAGTATGGACCATTTCTAAATATAAGATCTCAGTCCTCCTTGGATTCAAAATAGAAAGTGAAAAAACCTCTTCCACAGAAATGAATGGAGATTTGGCCTTGAGTTGAAGCGGCCTAGTTCCTTTCCACCCATTTTTGCACTATTTTTGGAGAGGGCCAGAGGTCCATGAACTGTCCAACCAAGCCCCTCTCAGCAAGATAAAGAGCAGATATTTGAGGCATTGCAGGAGGAAAAATGATTTTAGGGATGTCCTCCATTCTTTTGACGAAATTTGAGATCGAGGGATGCTCACGAGGCACACCAAGAGAGGATCAAACTCTGTAGGGGCTATGGGAGGGAGAAGCAAAAGGTGGATTAGGTCTCAGATGCAGAGGGAGAGTGCAGTGTGGGAGAGCGATCTCTTTTCTCTTAACTTTTTATTTACATTACATGTTTATTGAAATTAATTAATATTATTTAAATTTTAAGTAAATAAATAATTTGTTATATTAAGAGTAATGAGGTGTCTTACAATTCAGTATGTGTGAGAACTTATTATAAATTAAAGTCATTCTTTTAACTTTACATTAAAAAATTAAAAAGATAAGTTGAAGTCATCTTAAATATTTTATATTAAATTAAATTAAAAATAAATAACTACATACATAACAAATAAAAAAACTAAGTACATCTTAATCCATTTTGTCAAGAAGGATAGATATGTTAATATAATTTTTTTAATATAAAGGAATTAATACATAACATGGGACTAAATGATTAAAAAATTATACATTAAGAAATTTGATCCCTCTTGAACATAGATCTTTATAATAATTTAATATTTGAATTATTTAAAATTGTTTGTGTGTGTCTGAGTGATTAGAGGAATCAATGATGACATGGTGTTTATTCCCACAACTAATTCTATGACCTAACGATAATCTATAGTTGAGGATTAGGTAGGTGGGACACTCATGAGGTTTCAAACCAATGAGCATTAAGCAAGGAGTGGATTAAGGTTACACCCATTGACTATTCTATGTCTCATGTGCTTATTTTGCAATATATTATAATAATTTATTTTTTATTAATAATATATTTTTTGTTAAAATAATTAAATAAATAAATTTAGATAAAATAATGGTTATAGATATGAGAAGATCTCTCTCTCTCTCTCTCTCTCTCTCTCTCTCTCTCTCTCTCTCTCTCTCTATATATATATATATATATATATATCACTTCGATATAAATATTATAATGTTGTGTGAGAAATATGTCATTGAGTTTCCCTATGGTAGTGTCAAATATGGAATCCCCCCATGATCATTAGTGATATAGGTTGTCAAATTCCCGTCTAGTAGAAGAGGTAGATGTGACAATTGACAACCTCCTCATCGATAAGCTTAAAAAGAGGAAGAATGATCTACTACAACTTTTTGGGAAAACATTCCTCTTAAGATACAAAGAGAAATTAACAATGTTGAACATGAAGCATAGGTTGAGAGTACATTCATTTTAGATGTGGAAATTGAGGAAAATGTAGGTTGGTGGATCCCTAATACACAGAACACCTGCACAAAGAAGACTAGATATATGAAAAAAATAAACCTATATTGGTAGATAAAAACTATCAAGGTGCCCGTGGAACAGTTAGAAGCTCAACAAGAAGTCTTGCTCAACATTAAGAATGTGCCATTGTAGTTGAAGAAACTAATTTCTAAGGACTCTATGCTAGAAAAGAAGGTAGCAGGATTGGAATTATTTAGCTTGAGGACACAAAGGCCACTAATACATTCAGGTAGATTCTTCATGTAAATGAATGGCTACTTTTTTAATTATTGTTTTCTACATTAAAAGCAATAAGGAAACTAATTAAGGAAATGACAGGATTCAAAGTTATAGTAAATTTTTAAAATATTTAGTTTATCTGATAAATGTGATATCATGGGGATCATGTATATTTCCAAAGGAAGCCTTACTATGCTAGTAGTCTAGTTTCCCTAGTAGCAAACTGAAAACCATAGGAAATTTTCGTAAGGTAATATTTTTTTTGTAAGTGAGAGAAGTTATATTATATTAAAATATGGTAATTACAATCGAAATTGTGTGTCTTGAGATTATATCTCATACAAAAATTAAAATTATTTTTCTTTATGTTCTTACAAAATATACAAAAATTTCCCTTCCATATGAGCTGAGTGGTCTGATAGAGACTGGTTTCCTTAAGATGATTTTTAGCTTGACTGCTTCCAAAATTATCAGCCTTTGCAATAAACTTGCAACTTAATTATTGTATTATATTTTACATATGATATTCTTAGAGAGTGAAACATATCAAATGAAGAAAGTTCCCAAAACAAACAAAACAAGGAAAGTGCCCAAAATAAGAAGTAAGCACACTTAATCAAACTTAGTTGTCCAAGGGGTCCTCCTCCAACTTGAGCGTCTTTTTAGGGGTGCTACTACTAGGGGCGGCCTTAGTGGCCTGGTGCCTGGTGGAATCCCCACCTGTCTCTCTTTTAATGCTCATTGAACCAGCTCTGTTGTCTTGCATGGCGGCGATGCGATGCTTCAATGGCACGTAGTTGGGTGAATACTTCATTACAAAGTGACGATGATGAAAATATTCCACATACACTATGAATTTGTCATTCAACATGTCAATCTTGACTTCCAAAAGTCTTGGTATTTTCTCTTTGCTCCTGCTGAGAAATTCCAAGAATTTTTTCGAGATACCAGGAGAGCTCAATGGTCCAGCTATACAGGTTCTCCCTGGTCCTAATGAGTCAGGGTCTGGGATCCATTCAAATTGAGCATCAACCTCTTTTCTTGTTATGTTCCATATGATGTTTCGGGCCAAGAGCTCCATATTTTGGATATGTAGCTAAGTTTCTGGTGCCACAAAAACATTGAAGTTGAGCGTGGCTCTCCTAGTTGACACTTATAATCAGGATCGAGGCTGCATGCCAAGGTCATTCCATCTTTCATTGTTGTGACCTCTTCCTCAGCGGGGAGCAAGGGTTGAGCAGTGACGAGGAGACATGATGAGGGGGTGGTAGTCAAAGGAAAATTTTAGCGTAGAAGAGTGGAAAAAGAGGGCAGGAGGGGCAAGTAGGCAATGAGGATGATGAAGAGGAGCCGGTGGGTTGGGGTATTCATAAAGGGGTGGTCGAATGAGAGTAATGGGAAAGAAGTGACAATGAATGAACCATTGATTACGACCAGAATAATGTACAGAGCAAAAATCATGTGAGATCAAGGGATGTAATTGGGTGATGAGTCAAGGAGGATGTCATCTAATAGCAGCATTATAATCAGGATTTTTATTCCCTCATGTGGATGATTGGAATTGATGTTCGTATTGGAATTCATAATATCAAGTTAGCGGAATCGTACCGATGAGGTCTAGGAATCTAACTAGCCCACCATAACTAAGATTCTCCCGTATCTTGTTTTCCTTACCATTTATAACCTCACACTCCTGGTCCTCCCATGCAAAGGAGTGAAGCCTGATGCTGCCACCTATCTCTTCTTTAGATAACTTGTAAGTTAGGTTGTTAGCCTTTCATCTAACGACTTATATGTGGAGCCCACTAAGCTTGTTGATGTGCTGGTTGATTCGATGGAGTTTTTTGATCAATCACTAGTTGTTCGTGACCTTGGTGACGACACTTCCTTGTTGTAGCTTGTGGCCTATGAAGGTAGCCAAAGTTGAGTCACCTTCTATGATGAGCGGCCAGAATCCTTGAGCTTTTGCAATGGCAAGGCCATGATCTAATTCCTGAATCTCAGTTGTGTTATTAGTGGTAGTGCCAAGGCTACCCATGTAGCTCCATAATATCTCCCCATCTGAATTTTTGAAAGCCCCACCACAACCCGTAGTCTCAAGATTGCCTTTTGCAGCCCCATCACAATTCATCTTCACCAAGTAATTTTCGAGGGGGAGTCAGTGACTAGGAGCTTCAGGGTTCACATTCATCGGGTTATCTTTGGTAGGAGGATGACGCTCTAAGTCAAAGAGTATAATTCATTGATCATTGGGACAAGGGGGACCATTAAAGCTTAGAATTTTGAAGATGGCCATAGTTTTGCATACTATCTGCTTAATTAAGGTAAAGAGGATTTCCTCCGATTTTTTCTAATTCTTAAAGGTTTTGGCATTACATCCTTTCCAGACAGTCCAATAAATGGTATCAAGTATAATGTTCCTTCATTGGATGGGGGGAAATTGTTGTTCACCAATTCTCCAAAGTGCTAAGAATGGAAGTCGTGTCCTTGTATAAGGTTTTGAAAACTTTAGTTGCCTATTCCCATAACTTGTTGGTATAGTTACTGGTGTTCAATATGTGGTTAATTCTTTCCTCATTCAAATCATAGAGATGGCATCTCAACAAACCCATGAATCCTCTTCTCCACAAATTGTTCGAGGTGATAATTACCCCTGCATAGTCAACCAAAGAAACAGAGTGAATTTTGGTCATAAGTATCTCTCCCATAGGATTTTCCATTTATGTTGTTTCTGAAGTTGATCACGATTGGCTATATAGCTATAGAACTCTTTGAGATTGAAGAGTTCAGCTTTGTGTTTTCCCTAGCAAATCTTATCCTTCCCTTTGTCGAATTGAATCTTCCTTTCCTGAATGGCTTGGGCAAAGGTGTTTTGGTCAAGATCGTCAAGTAGAGGTTCCCAGTCTTTTTCATCCAAGCAATCTCTCCATCTTTCATTCTCAGTGTTAGGTTTCCAGTAGTAAGCCACCTGAGTTTTTCCTTTCTCTTGAATAGCCATTTGAAGCGAGGAAACCTACTCCCTTTCCAAGACTGGTAATTATTGCCATGCATCTTCCCATAAAAGGGTTTTTCCCCCATTGTAGATCTCCCAGAAGCTGTGATTTTGGATGATTATTTTATTTTTCCAAGCCTGGTTCCAAATAACAGAGCCCTTGATGTTTCCTATAAGCTTGATAAGATCTCCATTTGCATAGTTAGGCTCATATTTCACCTTCCAAATAAGATCCCAAGGTGTGAGTGGGTTTTCCATACACCTCCACCAGGTTTTAGCCCTTAGGGATTTCCCTAAAATTTCTGGGTATCTTAGACCTAGCCCACCAGCATTCTTGGGCTTGCAAACCTGATCCTAGGCTACAAGAGCCCGTTTTTTCTTGAGGTTAGACCCTCTCCATAAGAAGTTTCGTTTAATACTTTTGATGGCATTGGTCATCGACTTAGGGGAAGCTAGAGCTGAGAAATGATACAAGGGCATGGTTTGCAAGAATGATTTTATGAGGACCAATCTTCCCACTAGATTTAGGGAGTGAAAGGTCCAATTGGAGAGATTTTTACGAAGCCTTATGAGGAGGTTCTCCCAATTACATTTTTTGTGGGATTTATTAGTGAGAGGAACTCCCATATATTTAGAGGGGAGAGAGAACCTTTGAAAACCTAGAATTTTGCTGATGTTTCTTTGAATGGAAAAGGGGTTATTGAAGAAGAATATTTTGGATTTCTCAAGGTTGATGGATGTACCAGAGGAATTCGAAAAATAGTTAAGAATATGTTTGAAGGAAGCAGGTTCATTAAGCGTAGGGCGGCCCATCAAGAGAGTGCCATCCATGAATTTTTAATGGGTTGATGAGGTGCCAGGCTTATAAATCTTAAGGCTAGTGAGAGTGTTACTGAGGTTGGAAGCCATGAGAGTTCTGCTTAGTCCTTCGACAATAATGACAAAGAGGAAGGGGGATAGAGAATCTCCATGTCTGATGCCTCTGGAAGGGCAGAAAGGCTTAGAGGGACAGCCATTAACCAGGATATAAAAGAAGGCTCCTAAGACTAGAGCCATAATCTAGTTTATGCAGTCTTGATGGAAACCAAAAGTAGCTAAGACTTCCTGCATGTAGTTCCAGTTGAGTTTGTCGAAGGCTTTTGACATATCTAATTGCATCATCGTGTTAGGATTATTTTGGGTATTGAGAGAGTGAATCATTTCATGCGATAAGATAATATTATCCAAAATTTATCTGCCCTCAACATACCCTGTTTGATTGGAAGGGATGAGGAGGGGGAGAACAATCTTGATTATGTTGGTCAAAACCTTGGAAATGATTTAGTATATAACATTGAATAGGGTGATCGCTTGGAAGCGATCCAGAGAGTTAGCTCCTTCCTCCTTCAGTATAAGTGTGAGGAAGGTGGCATTGAGTGCTTTCAGAATAGTTTTGTTGATCCTTGAATCCTCCACTAGGGCATGAACTTTATCTTTTTTGAAAGGAAAATAGGTTTTGAAAAAACAATGGTGAAACCATCAAGCCTAGGAGCTTTCTTGTTGGGCATGGACATTACTACATCCTCCATTTCCTGCATGGAGACCTCTCAAAGGAGCATTTTATTGTGGTCCTATTTAAGGATGGAGGGGCTGTTATTGGTGATTTCCTTGGTGGCTTGGGATCTGTCCACCTGAGGCTCCTCCAAGAGATTACTATAGAAATCATTTAGCTCAGTCGAGATGTCCTCATGGGTGTGAACAATACCCCCATCTCTAGATTTAAGGTTGAGGATTTTGTTGTTTTTCTTGTGCTGAATCATAGGCCGATGGAAAAACAAGGAGTTACATTCCCCACACCTAAGACAATGGATTCATGACCTCTATTGCTAGAGTTTCTCCTCTTGCTGAGCTCTATCTTCCCATTTCTTGTGGAGGCTCATTTCCTCTTGTGTCATTTGATCTGTGAGGCCATTATGGATGATTGATTGTTGAAGTTATTCCATGGTTTGTTCCAACACCTTCTTATCTTTGAATATATTGCCAAAGACTTCATTGTTCCAGCTTTTTTATTTTTATTTTTATGTGCCTTATTTTTTGCTGGAATTGGTACATTATGGTGCTAGATTGAGTTGGAGAGACTTCCCATGAGTTATTCGTGTTGCCAAGGAATTTTAGGTGCTCAAGCCAGAAAGCCTCAAAGTGAAAGGGCCCATTTTTGGGGGCAAAGGTGATGTGAAACCGTAGATCGATTGGCCAATGGTCATATCCTATTTGGGGAAGAATGTGACCTTTAGTTACCAAATAGGTTATATAGATGGATTCTAAAAGCATGAAACGATCAAGCCTAAAGGAAATTTGTTTGTCCCTACCTCTTCTATTATTCCAAGTGTAAGTGCCATTCACATTCAAAATATCAATCGGTCCCATTTTATCAATTGTTTCTTGGAAAATTTATGAATCTATGTCCAACCTGTGAAGCCCTCCTTTCTTTTTAGACAAATAAAGGACCATGTTAAATTCGCCACCTATGATTTTGTAGGGAAGGGGTATGGTAGCAAGGATTCTCATGACCATGGTTAACATTTGTATCCTCTAATCCATCTTGTTGGGTGCATATAGGTTGGTTACACATATGGTATTAAAGGTACCTATGATTTTTAGGACTGTTGTGATGGAAATTCGAGTTGAAACAGAGGAATTTAATTCATAGAGGGAGCTCTTTCAGAGGATCTGTTGCATGCCAACAGAGTTAAGAGCTACATTAGATAAGTAGCAATACTTATTGAAGCAATTCTTTTATAGAGTCTGTAGGTTTTCCATGGCCAGCTTGGTCTCCTGGAGGAGTACAATTTCTGGTTTGTCTACCATGAGTATGTGTTTTAGGATTCTTCTTTTCCCTAGGCCATTTAGACATCTAATGTTCCAAGATATGCAATTAATTGATAAATATGGGAGGTTAGCATGATATATCTTACCTTTCCCCCATTGAGTAATCTTTCTCCTATATCTTGGAGGAGTTGGCTTGTGGTTTTCCTCCCTCTCTTCTAGTTGGGACCTTTGGGATTATTCTGGTCTACTGTGATGTTTTTTAGGATTTATTGGAGAGCCAAGTTCTTAGGGGGCTTCCTAATCGTACCTTGTTTTAGTTCCTCTTGTAATATATAAGCTCCTTTGATTTTTTGTATATGCTCCTAAGGTATGGTAGCTAAGCCTCCTTTTTTCCCATTTCTTTGCTATGAAGTTGAGTTCTACACCTTCGAGGGCTTCTTCTATGGCATGATCTTCAGCTCATATTTATGGCATCACGGTTCCATTTCAATGTCTTCTAGAGTCTGCTCCTCATATTCTTCGTAGTGCTCGCAATTATCCCCTATAAATTTGTTTTGAACCGTCGAGTTTTGGATTATTCCTGTGTTTCATTCCTCGATATTCTTACCTAAATTTAGTTCCTCTTGCTCTTCTTGTAAGGCTTCAAAATTGTTTGTGTTGGCTACTTGATGCGATCCTTGTTTGCTTTGAGTCTTCTTGTTGTGCCTATTTTTAGGCCCCACTTTAGTGTAGCCTTGCTCATATAACTCTTTTTTGTGCTTGAGTATTATTTTGCTGTGCTTTGTTCTGGGCAAAGCCTCTAAATAAATTCCCATGCTCATGGCATTTTCTGCCTCGAAAAGGTATACATTCATAGTAAATATTCTGGAGCCAAGCTTCATCCCTAAATACTAACTTGATTGCCTCTGATAGTGCCCTTGAAACATCCATGTAAACAGATATTCTTGCGTAGGAGACATAGTAACCATTTATGATACCCTCTGACATTTTAATATATTCCCCCAGCTCATCTCCTATTCCTTTTAACATTGATGGTGACCAGTAGTCCATGGGTAGCAAGTAGAGCCTTACCCAAACATGGACTCTAGTGAAATCCTCCTTTTAAGGATTGAAATTTTCCTTCCAATACTGCATGTAAAGACCCGCAGAGTTGAAGAAATATGGGCCTCCTTCGAATATGCGATCCCTATCTTCTAGGAGGTTAAATATAACCGTGAACCCTTTAGATCCTAAATGCAACTGAATCTCTCCTTTCGGGTGTTATTTTTTCTGTATCCACCAATTTAATGATTTTTCCATAGGCCATATCCCAATGAACTTGCAGATGACGACATGCTCCTGCATGAAGTCCCTGTAAGCTGCAACATTTGGGTCCTGAATCTCCAGCACATGAATCTTCTTTTCTTTAGGTCTACAATTATTGTTGTTTTTTGTTTGTGTCCTTTGGGTGTCTTCTTCATGAGCATGGTTGGTTCCAACCTCATCTCCTTCCTGAGAAGTCGAGGCTTCCTTTGATGTGTTTACATTAACTTTTTTGCTCACTCCTGCGACTTTGGATTTCCTAGAGAAGTGGAAGGCGTTGTATGTGGTGAGCCTTATGAAGGGTGATGTTTCACGTTCCTTACTCTTTCCCATAATAGCGTCTGAAAGAATGGGGACTCAGAGCCCCCCCTGCATGTGACATGATCTGAACTGAGTAGAGAGCTTAGAAACCCTAGCAGCAGAGAGAATTATGAGACCCTAACATCAAAACCATCTCCTTGATATTTACGTAAGGTAATATAAATATTTACCTACATTATATTTAAAATGTGTGGGTGTGTGTGTGTGTGTTGTGTTGATTTTATATGGAATTAAGTCATATTTTAAGTTAATTTAAATAATTTTCCTAGATTAAGTTCTCATGTCAGGTAATAATGTAATTGAGCATGGAGGCTTAAATATTTAGCCCTCATGTAGATCCTTCCCCCAGTCAAGTTTCAGAATGGTACTTAGATTATCATGGAAATTCAAGGGTAGTTTAAGGTTAATTAGCTGGAAATGAAGGAGGTCTTTCTCCTAGGTATGTGAGGTGATGGATTTTGTTCTAATGATTCCCTTAACATCAAGATTGTAACTAGATTGAACATCCCTAAGTTGGAAGAAAAAAATGATAATGATGGTGGGCGGTGCAAGTCTTCTTAACATGTAACACTCTAGTGGGTTTTTTGTTATCTTAGGCCCTATGACACTCATGCTCTTATTGTTTTGTTTTTCTTGGCTAAAATAAATAGTTTTTATTCCTATACTGCTAGTCCTCCTTCTAATCTTTATATTTCCTACTTGTGTTAGTGTGAGGTTTACCTTGGTTATTTTCTCTTTTTTCTCTAGGCTCTTATCATTCCCCCCTTTCTATTTATCCACTATGATATCTATTGGTGTGGAAAAACTATAGGGTCTTCTCATTTAAAAAAAAAAAATGTGTAGTGGTTTTGCTTTATAGATCCCAAGGTCTATTAGAGCTCCTTATTTATTTTTTTGCTTCAAATGAGGTCCGTGGTTAGCTATCTATCCACCCTAGGGGAGATTTATTGGTGGATACTTATGTTGGGTGATGGTGGTGGTTTTGTTGCTACATACCGTGTTTCCTATTGGTGGGTTCTTGTAACATGTATCTAAAATTCACCGAAGTAACATTCAATATTTACCTAGTAACAATTTTTTTAAACAATCTACATCATCATCATTACGGGAAGCTTGACTATTACATTATTAACATATGAAGGAATCACTACAATTACCATTTAAGATTTACTCTTACAATATGATGCATTGATTACTATTTTATTCTCAAAATATTACTTGTCCCTCATACTTGGATTGGTTATGGTACTTGGACTCTTTAAACTATATCCCAATGTTTACATATCATTTGAGACATTCCTTTTGACTATGTTAATGGTCATGATTGTGTTAAATCAATAACATGCAACAAGTCTATAAATAAACTTTGTATTGGTTATTTATTACTTGTTTGGACATAAACTTGGTTAGAACCAAGGTAAAATTTACGAATCTCCCTCACCATACCTTATAACATCATATATATAATTATTATGGCTCTATGCAAGGAAACTTCCTCGTGGTACTATGGTTTAAAGGCAGAGGGGCCCAACTATATTTCAATTGATGTGATGGGCCATGTGGTTGGAGGTCTCAACCTTGCCCACTCACTAGTCCCATGGAGTTTCATTATGGATGGTGGCGATTTAATATGATTCATCAATGATGGAGATTGATCAAAACACCATTAGGGTAATGAACTACCCTTCACTCATTTGTCAGTTGCGCCATTTTCATGTTAAGTTTTGAGAACGAATATCTCCAACTATGAAGAAAACTAAGATACTAGGATTTATCCTCCATCCAAATTAGCTATCACAGTGATTCTTTGTTTATAATAAGGGTTTTTCATGGATTATTTTATCTATAGTTGCCAATAAAGGAAAATTTTCATGCCATAGTTAAAGTGCTAACTCTGTCTCATCTTAATTTTGCATCCTGTGTTTTTCTTAAAAGTTATATTTATTGTACTCACATGAATTTGATAATGGAGTAATTCATGTTTTCAAATTTATTTTTTCTTGCAAGGGGTGTAGCCTTCCTTTCTGTGGCCTCGGCAGGCAACTATAGGGTTTTCCCATAGCATTTACACTTTTCTCCCCTCCTAGTTTTCTAAGGTATACACAAGGTTTCGCTATCAATTTTCTTTTTAAGATCCTTATTCTATTTGTTTCTTTTAGTATATAAAGATTAAATTCCTTTTCCATATGGTTTCTGAGCACAAACACTCATTGTATTTTGGTGGTGGTGAGGAGTTCCACTTGCCCTTATGAGGTAATTATCAGTTTGCTTCCTTCTATATTTTATTTGGGTCTTGTTATCTCTTTGAATTATAATGTCTAACCAAGGCCACCTTATTATAGGTGAGTCTCCGTCCTAGTCTTTGGAAACTCAACAAAAAGAGAACATTGTGAGGGTTTTCTTGTTACTCTAACACCTTCCAGGTATTGTTTCTCACTTCATATCTTCATCGTAGGTCCTCTCCTTGAGTTTTTTTTACCATATTATGATAGTTCTCTGCCATGCTAAGCCTTAGTCCATTTTAATTAATCTTAAGAAAACATTTTGAGCATCCCGAGGGCTACCATTTGATGCTATATATATCTCTTTGAAATTTTTTTATTTAAAAGCAAACCATGGGATAGTTCCTTGTAGCTACAAAAATTATGGGAACCACTAAATAAGGGTTTTGCCTTCTTGTTGGAGCATTGAATGTTTATTTATTCTGGTTATTATCATAAACTATCATGGATTAGGTTTATGTATATTTTATTATGTTTAATAAATGATTTTTTTTATAATATGTTTAGCTTCCCAAGTTGTAATAATTTACTATGAAGAGCCCCAGGGTTAGCTCAGTTGGTCAAAAACCGTGCCTCACCATCGGGAGGTCACAGGGTCGATTCTGCCCGAAGCCCTTGGGGTTAGGTCTTGCCAGTAGGCTGAGGTGCGATTAGCCCATATTTTTCTATGGACATAGCGACCACTCACTGAGCAGGGTGTTCGTGAACCACACTAAAAAAAAATAAAAAAATTACTTTGAAAAGTTTATATTTCCATAATTAATACTATGGAGTTATATTTTCTTTTGATATATTCATACACAATGTATTTCTTTTGAGTTTCTCTCTGCATGTATAAATATTTTTTTTATGTTACTTTCTTAATGTTATTTAATTTTCAGTCTTTGATTATGAGTATTATACTTATACAAATATTGCATGTATGATTTATACTACATTTAATTCTATAAGTTAGGGAACCCTGTAGATTCCTTCTATTGGATTTCTACATAAGAGGTTCCCACAGAGCCATTATTAACATGAGAAAGGGTTGCATGCACTCATAGGTCGATGATGAATTATTTTCTTGTTAGCAACTTGCTTGCATGCTAACCTTATCTCAACCTTTATGGTCACTCCAATTATATCTTATTTCCTACAAAATTTATAAACATGGTATATACTATATGAATGATAATAATAAATTTCCACACGCACACACACACTCACACACACACACACACATTTTGAGTTAAACCCATTCTAACTAGACCCCTTTATTTTATTTTATCTTTTGTATATTAAAGTATTGATTCACTCTCTTTCTACAATAGGAATTAGTGTTAGGCTCCTCGTTCTAGGTTCTCTCACTGGTATGTCCTGAAAAAAAGTTACCTAGGGTCTAAAGTTTTAGAGAATAGCCTTAGGTTTCTTGTATATCATTTATCTAGTTCTCCTGCTCTATTCATTACACATATTTTTATACATAATTTCCACAGAGACCAATAATAATAATAAAAATTAACTCTAACTCATTAATATGAAACAACTTCGATAATACTCATTCTAACATAATAAAATAATATTTCTCTGTACATTCTCATTATTGTTCCTACTTCAATTATAAACTGGCCCCGAGACTTGGTATACTTAGTACAAAATCACAAATAACTCAAATACTCATCTACTTTTTTGGAGATACAATAGAAGTTTCCATGTTCCTCCCCACCATTGAGCTACAGTCTCAGTACTTCCCTCGAGGCTCTAGGCTCCTTTCCTTCTAGGAAACTAATAAAAAATATTTCATAGAGTTACACCTCTTCAAACCCAAGCAACATCCTGCTAATTTTGGGCATATGTCTAGTTTTTATCTCCCACTAGTACTTTATTTCTTTAAATTCAGAGTGTCTTTATCCCCCATAATTTTTTTTTTAAACATCTTCCACCCATGACATTTATCTCCATTCTTGTTAGTTTTTATGATTAGGTTAGCCGAAAAGGATACTCTCCCTTGCAAAATGGAAAATTTTTCCTTTCTATCTATTTCTTGCCTTTCTTGGACCATAATTGATTCTAACCATTTCAGGGTAATCAGGAGTCTAATATTTCATGTGGTGGATCCTATTTTATTTCCAAAAACAATAATAAGTAAAGCAGTTTTATTTTATTAATATAATTAAATATTTACAATCTCATAAAATGTTCACTTTTCACTGTTTAGCTTTTCAACCACATGCCAAACTTATAAAATCATAAAAGTTTTTTGTAGAACTAATTTCTGTAGGGGTACTACAGTGTCTGATGGTGTGTTAGGATTTGGTATTTGGGGCTTGAATTGGTAGGAAATGACTCATGCAATGGATGACAAAGGGAAGTATGAGGTTCCTGAACTTAGTCAAAGGGTGGCGGTAAGGAAAGGGAATGCTAAATCCTTCGCCATAGACATGATATAAGTCATTCTTTAGGTACTAGGGAAAAAGAAGTGACGACATAGGCCCAACTAGAATTCAGCCTACACATGACTTACCACATTAAACATATGTTAACAAATTGGTTGATTTGGTTAAGAAACAACATACTATAGAACTAAACAATAAATTAGAGATGAATTTCAAGACTTGGTCTTGGAATCTAAATTTTCTAGGTCTAAATACATTTTGACCACTTTTCCTAACAAGGGAAAATAACCAACATTAAGAGAAAATCTCATGGGGAACAAAAAAGGATCTCCTTATTTTTATAGAGGTGGTACTTCTCTCTTGATTGGTGGAAGATTTTTCTTTTGTTTTTAAATGAATGTAATGGGAATGCTTTAAAGAGAATACCCCAACAAACCTTCCAATAAAACTTTAATATAGCATATTTACTTGTAAAGTACACCATCTCATTCATAAAAACAAAACAGAATAAATATGACTATAAAATATTTTATCTACAATATTTACATGTGAAATATTAAAAGATTATTTTCATGTAAATGATACTAACAATGATATTCACATCATAATACTTTTAAATAGTAATTACTGTGAGAATATTAGCTTCGAACATAATAGTAAGTAAAACAAACCATGCCATTGAGCAAGATGAAAATAAATAGATCATATTTTTTTAAGGGAACGAGTAGATAATTTATATTATAAAAAGACTGGAATCTAGGCCAAGTCCCTTAAACAATTCATATTGTTCTTGAGAAGCACTGTATTTAACAAGAAAAAATGTAGAAATCCTATGCATATGACTCTTTTTACCAACTATTCAATACATATTCCTACTATAGATGCTAAAAAAGACTCCTAGAATCAGTTCAAATTTATAGAGCATAACAAAAACTGGAACTTAACCGACTAACTGACATTAAATGGTCCCTCCACTGGAGATTAAGTTGATTTCTTAGGGACATGATCTTCATTCTTCTACTCCCAGTCCAATGCACATTTGATCAATTTTCTCTTTGGATCCTCACTAGACTCAATCTCTGTGAAGTTATCCTATTTCCCATTTTCAAGTTTCTCTTCCAACTCAATCACCCTTAGCTCCAAACCAAACAATTATGCCTTACATTCTAGCTCCATTTTTTCAAACTTCCCTTCTAGAAAAATATGCTTCGTTTCTAATAATTACAGCTGGGCCTATGTCCCCTGTTCTTCCAATTTGATCCTCCTCATCAGTTCTTACATCAATCTTTCAATCGTTGTCGACAATTGATTTAGAAGCATGTTCAACTTCTCATGCATTTGATTATGAAGCTCAAAGATCATTCCCAACCATTTTTGTTCCTCAGCGCAATAGTGCACTTTGTGAGACTCTAATTCTATCCTGCCCCATACTAATCTATTTCCACTAAGAATTATTCTAGCTCCTTTGGAGAGAAACTATACAGATTATAAAGCTAGCGCCATCCCTGTAGTTCCATTCCAATGCAATTGAATGTGAATCTTCCAAATTCATGTGTTCCACAATAAAAGTTTTCCTAGTTGAACGCCAAGGATAAGAATAGTGAAGGGGGTGGTGGAAATTAAGGCCCTTCTCTAATGAAAATACCTTTTATTCAGCTACCACCACCACAATCCACCTATTGAAAGGTGAACCACCTGTTCACACTGGGTAGTACTTGGGTACATCATTTGTTTCTATCCATGCAACAAAATACTCGACCTTCATGCCATTCTTAAAGTGTTCATTAATGTTCTTCCTTTCTATTATCATGTCTCCAAGGTTATAACTATTCTCAAATCCCAAGGTGGCTGGGACTTCCATAGATTTCTCTTGAAGCAATTTTTTCTATGGATATGGTTAGATATTTCAATTATAAATATTGTGAATTGGTTCATATTGTTCATGGAATTGGGAGATAAAATGATGAATATGGATATATTTCCATAATACCCCAGCCAATGTTGTTCATTTATTAGCCATTTTATTAGACTTAGATCTGAGGTTTCTCTACACGTGATAGAATTGAATGTGTTCAAATTGATAAGTTTGAAAAATAATCCTATGAAGGACAAAGCGAAGAGAGGAATTATGATTTTCCTGACTTTTCAAACTTGTTGAATCATAAGCATTGAATCACTAAAAACCAAAATATTAGAGATTATAATTTTGATTTCCCATTTTATACCTTGCCACAATGATAAATATTTATCTTAATTTTTGGGTGAATGCTCAATTCCCAAAAAAAATTAATCTCTTTTTGTTCATCGGCACGAAAGATTACCCCTCCAACTATTGCCACCCTTGAAAAGAAAAATATCATATTTATAAATAATTTAACATGATATTGCCGTTAAAATCATAGGAATGAAAGGAATTACACTCATGGAATATTAAGTTTGCAATCAAAGTCAAAATACCTCACTAGCCATGAACTCTTGATTTTTTTTTTGTGGAACTTCAAATACAAATATTTTAAAGGAGTTCAATGTTTATAAAATTAAAATACATCAAAAATGGAATAAATTGGACTCCCATGGACCATGTAATTCAAAATACCTGGAAGAAAGAGAGGAAATAGTAAGAAATCAACTATTGTCATTCAAAATTACTTTGAAATGAAACGTTGGATGATTTCTTATTGAGACAAATATATCAAAAGCCTCAACTAGGAGGTTACTTTACTTACAATTATAGAAGTGGGTTTTCTCTTTCTTTCTGAACATTCTTCACATATTTTTTATAATCCTTTCTTCATCTTCTTTTTTCCCCTTTTGTGATATTTGAATTAATTCCCTTTTGTAAATATAAACTTCAATATTCATTCCACGATGAAGTGCCCACTTTAAACATTTGAAAATTTCTTTAAATCAATCACTTTTTCTTTAAAGTAATTTGTTGTCAAGTTAGAAATGGCCATGAATTTAATTTAAAATTTTGGTCATAATATATGCCATTTATGTCATGAAAGCTATTTCTAAGATTTTTCTCATGTATATAGCTTTTTAATGAGCTCTTGTTTCGTCAATTTTGAGATCATGAACTCAAGTTAAGACTTCCAGAAGTTATTGGCTCAACAGTCACTGATTTACTACACACAAAACTCAGGGTTTGATTTGTAAATACACATTTTTTTATCCTAGATGTACTGTGTGAGGGAATTTGTAACAATTTCTAAAAAAATAGGTTTTATCCTAGATGCATTGTGGGAGGACATTTGTAACAATTTATAAACAATAGGTTTACCACACTATTTATATATGAAGTAAAAGACCCATGGATCCTTGCATAGATTATGTGTAGTGTAAACTTTTGGTCATCACCTCAATGCCCAATCACCATGAAAAGTCACTACCCAATCATCTATATCCAACCAATCCTTTCCAAGTGTCACCCAGAGATACTACCACATGTCATTGAGAGTTGTGCCAAAGAAAAATGGGGGAAATGCTTAGGATAAAAAAAAATAGGTTTGCAATACACATGACTAGGTAGTTAAAAAGGAGTAGAAGTAAAATGACTAAGTAAAGAGAGTAATGTGGGAGGAAAGAAATAAAGTGAATCGAAGAATGACTAAGTAAATAAAAATAACATTGGAGAGAAATGGGTGAAACTATCTGCATGAATAACAAAAAGGTTAAGTAAAAATGACCAAGTAAATAAATGAGAAAGAGAAAGAATAATTCCACATGGAAATAATCATTTAGTCAAAATTCCAAAAAATGAATTGGAAAATGGATAATGAAAATAATAATAAAGGTTTTAGCGAGAGACTAGAGTAGCTTGCGCAAGAGGAACCAGATAGCGGGAGCCTAGTGTAGCCTCCGACCGGTAGGAGGAAGCCCGGGGAGCGCGTAAACAGACACATCCATCCACGAGTCTGTGCGAAGCTCTAGAGTCATGGCCCCAGGAGGGGGTCACGAAAAGGAAACTCCCTTGCCACTTGAGCTAGCTACATTCTGAAATCTGGTTGCAACATGCAATAAATGGTCAACAACCGAAAACCAGCAGAAGTTTGTAAAAAAAATGGAATCCATCCCCACAGTTGCTCTGCCGACTGAAGAACCCTACAAAGTAGAATTAGACCTAGAAGAATGAGGGCTTATTGGCCAGTTCACAGGCTTATGGTCCTCACCTAAAGCGGTAGAAGCTTAGGTGCAAAGGCACTGGTGTCCACTGGTCAAAGAAGGAATAAAAACCCATTTCGTCAGCAAATGTTTCTTTGTATTCATATTTGAAGCAGAAGAAGACAAGAACCTCATATTCAAAAATGACCCATATTTCATGGGGCCTCAGGGTCTCTATCTAAATCAATGGACTCCAAAATTCGACCCGACTCAAGATGTTCCCTTGGTCGTTCTGGTCTGGGTTCGATTGCCCCACCTACCTCTGCACTGTTGGAACCCTAAATCCTTAGAAACCATAGTTAACAAGCTAGGGAAATACATCAACCGAGAAGAAAGAAGAGACCAGTACTCCTGTGCGAGAATTTGTGTAGAAGTAGACCTGGAGGAAGGTCTCCCTGAGACCATTAAACTCATGGTGGCTGACTGGACACACATACAAGTGCTAGACTACAAGAAACTCCCATTTAAATGCTAGCACTGCCATGGCTATGGGCATTTTTCCAAGCATTGCAAAAAGAAATCAGAGGATGGAGCTGAGAAGGAGAAAGGAGATCAATGGACTCAGGTTCAGAAATCAGGGCCAACTAAGTAGAGCAACATGAATAAAGGGAAAGCCGTATCCACTAGGAGGGTTTCTCCTCCTGAAACCCAAGTAGAAGGAAGCTCAGTTTGTCCAATAGCAGACATATCAACAAACCCCTTTGATATACTCAGCACACCAGAAAAAATCCAAGACCTAGCAAATAAAGAGGATGAACAAGAGGCAAATAACATGGAAGAAAAAAGAATCCAAGAGGAATCAATCCAAATTGCATCCCTAAAAGGTGCCTTTAGCTCCCCAACCTATGCAGATATGACAAGAAAGAAGATCCCTGAGATATTGGGATCCTCGGAAGATGACACATATGAGAGGCCCTTGAAAAGAGTGGGGAGGAAATCTCATAGAGAGGCTAGAGAAGGAGAAGCAGAGAGACAAACAATGCAAGGTAGCCAGGCCATTCTAGAGATGTCTATCATCAGAAACACTAGAACCATGCCTCCCAAGGGAGGTGCTGCCACAACCCCTATCAGTAAATAATACGATTAGTCTCTTGGAATGGCAGAGGACTGGGGAACCCATCAAAAGCTGAAGCAGTAAAGAGCCTAATAAAATCAAAATTTCCTGAGATCCTCATGCTCCAAGAGACTAATATAGAAGGCGAAGCCCTTCTGGAACTTAGCAAAGCAAAATGGAAAACAAAAGTTGGAAAAGCGGTGAGTGCTAGAGGTACATGCGGCGGGTTAGCCACTCTTCGGGATCCTAACAAATTCCAGCTTGAGAACTCCTTTTAGACGCAACACTGGATTTACACCAAACTCTGACACCTATCAAGTAAGATAAACATTGCACTATTTAATCTCTATGTACCTGTCCTCTATGCAGAAAAGGAACAATGTTGGCAAACTCTGACTGATTTTTTGGAAGCATACTCCATCAATAATATAATTATTGCCGGAGACTTCAATCTAATCCTAGACCGAAAGGAAAAAGGAGGAGGAACCAGTAGTAGGGATCGCTTCCTTCCCTTAGTGGAAAACCTGATTCAACAATGGGATTTAATGGATTTCAAGCCAAAACGATGGCTATACACATGGACTAATAACAGAATAGGGGAGGAGCATATCTCAACCAGGCTAGATATATTCCTTCTCTAGAGTTCCTTCCTCTCCGATAAGATGATCATCTCCATAAAAATTTTGCCAAAGTGGAACTCAGACCATAAACCCATCCTCCTTTTGCTGGAAGAAGAAGAAAACTTGAGACCAATCCCCTTTCATTTCTGCCCTCTATGGGAAAACAGAGAAGGGTTTTTGGATACAATGAATAAGGAATAGTCCATCCATGTTCTTGGATCACCTAACTATGTTTGGGAGCATAAGATAAAAGCCACCAAAAAAGCGTTGAAGCAATGGATAAAAAATCCCACAGTCTCTCCCACTACCCAACAAAAATAGAGCAGAAAGTAGCTGCTGGATCTCCAAATGGGCCTGGAGACTCAAGACATAACCAGAGAAGAAATTCATAGTGAGCAAGAACACAAAATCAGACCCTCTGAACATTTAGAGAAGAGGAAGAATATTTGAGGCTCAAGTCACACAATCTCTAGCTTGCGTCTGGAGACAAAAATACAGCCTTCTTCCAGGAGCAAATTCGAACTTGTCTCTCTAGAAACCACATTGCTAAGATCACCTTGCTAGAAGGGAATGTTCTTAAAGGCACAACTCTGATAAAAGAGGCAACAACTTCTCATTTTAAGCAGTTTTTCAAACAAGAAGGTGCAAAGGATGATGAGGAAGCTCATGACTTCCTTAAGCACGTTCCAAGGATGGTTATCGAGAAGGAAAATACAACTCTCTTGAAGCCATTCACTGAAGAAGAAATTAGCAATGTCATATGGAATATGGAACTAGAAAAAGCCCCTGAACCTGATGGATTCTCAATACACTTCTATAGACTCTACTGAGACATCATCAAGGCAGATTTGTACCGAATGATCAAAGGATTCCTATGAAAATCCAAAGTGGGAGGAAGCACAAACTCCACCTTCCTAGCCCTAATTCCCAAATAAGCCAACCCGGAGACATTTGACAGATTCAAACCAATCTCGCTTTGCAATGCATCCTACAAAATACTCACCAAGTTACTTGCTAATAGAATAAAGCCTCTGCTGGACAAACTCATCTCTCCTAATTAAGGAGGGTTTGTCAAAGGCAGGCATATCCTAGACAATGTGATACTGGTGCAGGAAATCATCAATTCCAGCCATCAATGCAAAGAGAAAGGTATGCTCATTAAACTGGACATGGAAAATGCCTTCGATAGAGTAACACACTCATTCCTCCTCCAAGTTCTTTCTGAATTTGGTTTCAGCTCTGAATTTGTAAAAGTTATTAAAGCATGCATTGGAGAACCTTGGATATCCCCTCTAGTAAATGGTATTCCAACAAACTACCTCAAAGCTTCAAGAGGAATTAGGAAAGGCTGCCCTCTATCCCCCTTCCTGTATATTTTGATGGCAGACTCTCTAAGCTGAAAGCTCATAGATGAGAAGCTCAATGAGACTCTTCCTGGCATTAGGGTGATACCTGGAACAAACCCCACCAATCATGCCTTGTTCACCGATGACTCTATCTTTATGGGAGGAGCCTCCACTAAAATAGTAATAGCCTTCAATGGAGTAATCCAAAGCTTCTGCAGAGTCTCTGGAGCTATGGTCAACAAGAGAAAAAGTGTAGTGGGCGGCTGTGCAGTAGACCAGCAATCTATACTCATGATTTCCCAAGTCCTGGGCTTCATCGGATATGCCTCTTGGGAAAAATTCAAGTATCTTGGCCTGCCTTTAACCATGGGTATCACTAAGGCCCCACATTGGATGGAAATTATCATCAAAATTAAGGCTAAAATGACTACTTGGGGCAAACAGTGGCTTTCCTTAGCCAAGAAGCTCGCTCTGGTCAAGTCAGTTCTCTCATCCCTTCCTATCTACCAGGCTTCTTTCCTTTTCACTCCAAAAAATGATCACCAAACAGTTAGCAAATTTGATTCCAAATTTCCTATGGCAAGGAAGAAAGGGGAACCAAAAAAAATTCCATATAGTAAGTTGGGACATAGTGAAAAGGCCGATATCTGAAGGTAGACTTCAGGTAAGAGATCTTGTGTTGGCCAATCTAGCAATGGTGGGGGGAAGATCCTCTGGAAAATCTTCTCAAACCAAATAAACCTTGTAAGTCAAGTTATAATTAAAAATTATCTGTACAGACTCTCAATAAAGAATATGGAAGAAGGAGCTTCCCACAACAGAACCATGCTATGGAAGTTGTGCAGCCAAGGCTGGAAATTCTTCAAAGAATAGCTCTACAGAATTCTAGGAAATAGGAAAAGAATTGGACTGTGGGATGACAAGATCATGGGACTCCATCCCCTAAATCTTGCTCTGGAAATAGCAGATTTGTGTAACTGGCTCATCGAAAAAGGTATCCATAAACTTGCTAACATATGCACATGGGATTCAGTAGGGAACTGGAGTAACTGGGCCCTCCTTTGCTCCCTTGATTGGATGCTCCCTCAACTCCATCAATTATTAGCTAAACTCACTGGTTTGGCTCCTATGCATCTCCATTCGAGGGACAAGTGGTGCTGGGGGAAGTCCGGATCTTACTTAGCTCAGATGGGTTTTGCAGCCCTACAAGAAAAACAACATTAGATCCATACTACAAAGTTTTGGAAGCAAGTTTGGGACCCATTTGGCCTACCAAAAATCAAATTCTTCTACTGGATTCTCATGCACAGAAGGACCCTCACTGGGGGCAACTTAGAGAAAAGAGGAATCATGGGTCCACATAGATGCCCCCTCTGCTACAAGAATCAAGAAACTATTGACCACCTGTTCATAGACTGCCCTTTTTCTCAAAAGATTTGGTTGCAAGCAATTATGGGGCTCAATGCCCAAATCCCTCAGCAGTCTTCAGTTATTAGTCTTTTCAGAACTTGGAAAGAATGATATCCTCTATCTTTGAATAGCAACTCAACTTGGACTAAAATATGGAATGCAATACCAAAATATATATGTTGGGGAATCTAGTTGGCTAGGAATGAAGCCATGTTCAACAACAGACTTCAATCCGCAAACACAGTGGCTTCCAAGGCTAAAGCTTTGCTGCTGGAAACTTTTGAAAATAGACTTCATAAGCTAGATAACTCCCTTCTCCCTGAAGAGTTTAGTTGGCTAGGTGAATCCTTGAGACAGGCCAACATCAAGAATAATACCTTCTTGCCTAGACATAATCCAGAGTGGCATGTCCGGATCTCTGAGGTGGAATTTAAAAAATGGTGGAAAAATTAGGGCAAAGTCACGATTTTCTTCGATAGAGCCTCCAAAGGAAACCCAGGGATATCAGGGGCAGGAGAAACAATTTTCTCCACAGATGGACAAAAATAATACAACTTCAGTAGGGTCTAGGTCAAAGCACCAACAATTAGGCCAAGATCCTCGAACTGCTCAAAGTGCATCAGCTGGCTCAAAAGAACAGAGGGGAAAACCTTCAAATATTCGGGGATTCTGTAATCCTGATTAAAATCCTAAAATACCTGGAAGAGAAAGAGGAAATAGTAAGAAATCAACTATTGTCATTCAAAATTACTTTGAAATGAAATGTTGGATGATTTCTTATTGAGACAAATATATCAAAAGCCTCAACTAGGAGGTTACTTTACTTACAATTATAGAAGTGGGTTTTCTCTTTCTTTCTGAACATTCTTCACATCTTTTTTATAATCCTTTCTTCATATTATTTTTTCCCATTTTGTGGTATTTGAATTAAATCCCTTTTGTAAATATAAACTTTAATGTTCATTCCACGATGAAGTGCCCACTTTAAACATTTGAAAATTTCTTTAAATCAATCACTTTTCTTTAAAGTAATTTGTTGTCAAGTTAGAAATGGCCATGACTTTAAATTAAAATTTTGGTCATAATAGATGCCATTTGCGTCATGAAAACTATTTCTAAGATTTTTCAAATGTATATAGATTTGTAATGAGCTCTTGTCTGGCCAATTTGGACATCATGAACTCAAGTTAAGACTTCCAGAAGTTACTGGCTCAACAACCACTGATTTACTACACACAAAACTCAGCGTTTGATTTTTAAATCCACATTTTTTTATCCTAGATGTATTGTGTTAGGGAATTTGTAACAATTTCTAAAAAAATAGGTTTTATCCTAGATGCATTGTGGGAGGACATTTGTAACAATATATAAAAAATAGGCTTACCACACTATTTATATATGAAGTAAAAGACCCATGGATCCTTGTATAGATTATGTGTAGTGTAAACTTTTGATCATCACCTCAATGCCTAATCACCATGAAAAGTCACTACCCAATCATCTATATCCAACCAATACTTTCCAAGTGTCACATAGAGATACTACCACATGTCATTGCGAGTTTTTCCAAAGAAAAATGGGGGAAATGCTTAGGATCAAAAAAAAAAAGGTTTGCAATCAACATGAATAGGTATAAAAATAGGAGTAGAAGTAAAATGACTAAGTAAAGAGACTAATGTGGGAGGAAATAATTAAAGTGAATTGAAGAATGACTAAGTAAATAAAAATAATACGGGAGTGAAATGGGTGAAACTATCCGCATGAATAATAAAAAGGTTAAGTAAAAATGACCAAGTAAATAGATGAGAAAGAGAAAGAATAATTCCACATGGAAATAATCATTTAGTCAAAATTCTAAAAAATGAATTGGAAAATGGATAATGAAAATAATAATGAAGGTTTTAGTGGGAGCCTGGAGCAGCCTACATGAGAGGAACCAGATAACGGGAGCCTAGTGCAGCCTACGATGGGTATGAGGAAGCCCGGGGAGCGCGTAAAGAGACACAACCATCCACGAGTTTGCACGAAGCTCCAGAGTCATGGCCCTAGGATGGGGCTGCGAAAAGGAAACTCCCTTGCCACCTAAGCTAGCTACATTCTGGAATCTAGTTGCAACATGCAATAAATGGCCAGTAATAAAAAACTAGTAGAAGTTTGTAAAAAAAATGGAATCCATCCCCACAGTTGCTCTGCCGAGTGAAGAACCCTACAAAGCAGCATTAAACCTAGAATAATGAGGGCTTATTGGCAAGTTCACAAGATTACAGTCCTCGCCATAAGCAGTAGAAGCTTGGGTGCAAAGGAATTGGCGTTCACTGGTCAAAGAAGGAATAAAAACCAATTTCATCAGCAAAGGCTTCTTTGTATTCATATTTGAAGCAACAGAAGACAAGAGCCTCATATTTAGAAATGACCCATATTTCATGGGGCCTTAGGGTCTCTATCTAAATAAATGGACTCCTGACTTCGACCCGTCTCAAGATGTGCCCTCAGTCGTTTCGGTCTGGGGGTGATTGCCCCACCTACCTCTACACTGCTGGAACCCTAAATCCTTAGAAACCATAGGCAACAAGCTAGGCAAATACATCGATTGAGTAGAAAGAAGAGACCAGTACTCCTGTGCAAGAATTTGTGTAGAAGTAGACCTGGAAGAAGGTCTCCCTGAAGCCATTAAACTCACAATGCCTGATTGGACACACATACAAGTGCTAGACTACGAGAAACTCCCATTTAAATGCTACCACTGCTATGGCTATGGGCATTTTTCCAAGCACTACAAAAAGAAATCATAGGATGGAGCTGAGAAGGAGAAAGGAGATCAATGGACTCAGGTTCAGAAATCAGGGCCAACTAAGTAGAGCAACATGAATAAAAGGAAAGTTGTATCCACTGGGAGGGTTGCTCCTCCTGAAACCTACGTAGAAGGAAGCTCAATTCATCCAATAGCAGACATATCAACAAACCCCTTCGATATACTCAGCACACCAAAAAAACTCCAAGACCCAACAGATAAAGAGGATGAAAAACAGGCAAATAACATGGAAGAAAACACAAGGCAAGAGGAATCAGTCCAAATCGCATCCCCAAAAGGTCCCTCTAGATCCCCAACCTATGCAGATATGACAAGAAATAAGACCCCTGAGATATCGGGATCCTCAAAATACATCTGAGAGGCCCTTGGAAAGAGTGGGGAGGAAATCTCATAGAGAGGCTATAGAAGAAGAAGCAGCGAGACAAAAAATGCAAGGCATGTTGGAAATAATATTGAGAGGGGGGTGAATCAGTATTATCAGATCAATAATTTAATTTCTCAAACTAATTCATATACGCTACTTCAGCTAAGTGAACTAGCATGTTCACGTGACTGTACTTAAAGAAACCAGCGTATATGCAAAGAACTTTTGATTTAGACAGTTTATCACGTGTTGAACTTTAACCAGCATATCAGAGATTTATCAGATAGTGCTATAAAAGAAGAATAAAGCATTACACATAAGCAACACACATGAACACTAAGATATAATGTGGAAACCCAATGTGGGTAAAAACCAGCTGCTGTTGTCGTCTCTGTCTTCTTTTAATAATAAGAAAATTTGTTTACAATCTTGTACTGGTGCAGACTCATACCAGTACGCAGGCACCCACCTGCAGAATGCTACAACCTTCTCTCGTTCTCCAGCTACTACTGGAAGGGAGCTACAACCCCCTCGCTCTTGTACTAGCCAATATGTTTACTAGTACGTAGGTGCCAGCTTACAGAAAAGTTCCACTCTCCTACTAGGGACCACGTTTCATGAATTTTCAGACTGGATACTCCTGGAACAAAACACCACAATCTGAAGGCCACATTTCATTCAATTTTCATACTGGACCCATCAACAACATCATAACTGCAATACAATCATCAAGTACATCCGCATCAACCAATCACTTAAACTCAATCATAACCTGAATCTGATCATTTAGACACAGTCACCAGAATACAAGCACCAGAACCCAAAGCAAAACACAAAACTCTGCAACAATACACTGAAACAATGAAAACATACTTCATAGGGTATACGCTACTTCCATGTGTTGAACCAACATGTATACGCGCTTTTATCAAAGCCAACCAACATACACATCTATAATATTAATTCATAATTTTGCAGCTATTCCAGACTTTAGTTATATCCAGATCATAACATTTACATAATAACACATGTGTCAGTATTTAGATCTAGACTATACATGATCAAATCATATAATGATAATTCATTTCAAGCCTTAAGATCCTAATCCATCATTAGATCTTATCCCTTATCAACCGATAAGGATCATCCTTCGTTCGATTCAAGCAAAGCACCATAATCCAATAACCTGCATACTAGATCTCACGCTTCATTAGATATTCGATACTTGCACACCTTGGCCTAATGATCTTCTCCTCCTTATATAGTTTTAGGCCTTTCTCAATACCATGGATCAAAACCACTTAGGACCAATACCTTGGACCAAATACCTAGGGTCAATAGCTCGGACCAAATACCTTGGACTAATACCATGGATCAAAATACCTTGTGTCGAGCAGTAAAAAGGGTCTTTTTCACCTCTATTTACCCTACATTAACTTATCAATCAAAGAATGATTTGTTATCTCAAAGAGTGTACTCAGTTTGAGGCGATCATTTGTTAGTGTAATGCTAGTAGTATAGTGCCCTAAATACAAGAGTAAATGGATGCTTAAAACAAGATCTACTTACAAAAAAGCACCTTAAAACTCAAATCATGCACTGAGAAAACTATAGAAATTCATCAGTCAAGGGTACAGTAATGGTAACTCATCCCTCTATAAACTGATGTAACTAAAGATAATGAAGGAAAATATCATTAACCTGGGAACTAGACAACAAATGTCAACGTTCACTACAGTCTCAGATCGGTCTACACACCAAAGCAATACAAATAACAGGAAATGGAACAACAATTAGGAAATGGAACAACAACTAGAAAATGGAACGACAACTAGTTCTTATAAATAATATTGAACAACAAAACCTTAGTTTACGGAAATAAATGCAACAATCGTATCCTAAAGGAATTAGATAACAATCTTTACTCTAAAGATAAATCGAACAAAAAATGGAAATAGAACGACAAATAATCAGACATGGAGTATAGAACAACAACTAGAGTCAAATATCAAAGTACAATGAACCAAGATAAATAACACACATGGAACACTTTAATATTAAGAGAAACAGTAGTCTGACTTTGATACAATAGGTATCAATCTCAGTTATAAAGAATAACAATTGTAATTCGTAATGGAACAACAACGTCAATTGAATAACAATCGTGATTAAGTGTAAACCATAGATGAATACAGTAATACCAACTTATGAATGTTACAGCATGGTTACGCTGTATTTGAACAACAATAGCATTCTGTAAGGAACAACAATGTTTTATCAATGGTTAAAGGAACAACAATGTGTTACAAGTCAAAATGAACAACACAACATTCCCGTCACAGAGAACAACGTTACTCAATTGAGCATAAACAAAATATAACAAATCCGTGATGCAAAATAGCAAAACACATCAGATTACCGAACAGAGCTAATAATGAAAACCGCACACAAAATAGAGATAATGGTACAGGAGCAAGTGGTCCACTAGGGCCGGGCCCTTAGCCTCCAGGGACACATCGCTTGAGATTACTCCAAAATCAGAGATGAAATGACAACCATATTTATATTAAAACATCAAAGCAGAGTTACAGTGGTTCAATTGTCAACAAGAGTCGATGATCAGAGTTTCAAATACAAAGAAGAATTACACAAAAATAACAACAGATCGTCCCCCCGAGCTAGCAGTGCTGCCCCTTCTTGTAACAATCGAGCGGAGATATCAATGATGCAAAAATAGTTAAGGTAGCGATCCCTCAGGATCAAAGGATCCTGAGGGATTCACCAAACTGTTAATTCCCAGTTATCCATTTGTTCTCTTGCGCCGATTTGATATCTCCTTTTCCCTTCCTTGGTTGATACGCTCCAATTTGGATCGTCTTGTTTGCATGTGGTTTCCTGCTAGAGGGACAACAACTAACTTTGCCCTGTCTTTTCCTTTGGGACAACAATCTCTCGTTTTTTTTTCTTTTCCTACATAAGAAAATGGAAATTATTAGTTGTTTTGCATTGCATATAAATCCCATAGATTATTTCATAATTTCTTATTATCTACTTAGTTCATGATGCAAAGAGGTTATGAGTTTTAAAGAAAAGATGACAAAATAAACAATAAAAACATACCTTCTTTAGTACTCCACACACCCCCCTTCTTACCCTTTTTCATGCCCTCATGAAAACATTGTAGTTGACATGTAAGGCAGTAAGAGAGTAGGCCGGAGACGGGATCTCATGTGGTGGTCTACAACCATGATGCCTAGCTAGGTGTTCAAAAAGATGGCTTGTCTGACCCTCAGGCATCTCATACAGGGCTTGGTATCCAGGTGCAGGGTGCCAAATAACTGGACTGCAAAACCTATATCCTAACCAGGATGGCCCTGCCCTCAAGATAAGATCACCATAGAGGCTCAAGTAATCAACGACTAACTTAAAGTTCTCATAATTAAATGGTTCCTTGAGTTGGATATTCGGATTAGAGATCTGATATTGAAACTTAGCAGCTGCAATGGCAAGGTCCTTAATGGTAAAAAAATATTTTATCCCTTGCTGATTGATTGTTGCATGAATCGTTCCTAATGCTTCAATCACGCCCGGAGTCCCCATGAGGTTCCTATGTTTATTCCACAACTGTAATGGATCTCTAGGCTCAACTCTTACCCATAAGTCTAATCCGTTTTCTTGTCTTTGGAAGGCATTATAGGCTTTAAGCCATTTGATTTGATTAACTTCGAACGAAATAAATGCCTACAGTTGGATGTCCCCAATGAAAGGGCCTGGATTTTGCTCTGTCTCTTGATCTAGCACAAGGTTATGTAGATAGAATTTACACAATAATATTTGAACATTTACTCCATAGTGCTTACAACAATTTATTAAATCATCAATAGTATTAATTTGTATAGGGGCTCCTGCTTTCACAGCCTTAATTTTTAATTGCAAGTATCGTTCCATTAAAAACAAGGCATAATTCTTAGCAGGGGCTCTACATGCTAGGACATTAGTGTACAAAGAGCATAATGTATCCATCTATTTGATTACTACATCTAACCTATGAGTTACCTTTGTGACTCTTTCTTCTTCCTTGAGCCATCCTTCAAAAGCCTGGCTTTCAGATAGATTGACGTTCCTTAGATGTTGTTGTAATTCTTCATACTTTTCTCGAGAAACTGTTTGTTCTGTAAGTTTTTCTACTGTTTGTTGAGCTTGCATCAACCCCTCTCGTAGGGTTACTGTCCTCGGATCACTGTCCCACATGGTAGTGGTAAGCGGCAGGTTTACTTGAATCTTATTATTGCTTCGTCACGTATTTATTGTTCGCATTTCTTCAGAGGGATGTGCCTCTGTCTGAACTTCTTTGTCACAGGCCGATATATCATCTGTTTTTACTTCAACATGGGCAACTGTTGAATGCTGTTCATTTTGGTTTTGAACGGCAGACTGCACTTCAACAGGGTTTTGAATGGAAGACTGCACTTCAACAGGGTTTTGAACAACATACTTCACTTCAACAGGGTTTTGAATGGCAGACTGCACTTCAACAGGGTTTTGAACGGTAGACTACACTTCAATAGGGTTTTGAACAGCAGGTTGGACTTGAGTCCTCCGAATATTTTTCTTGGGGGGTTTTGCCGGAGTGGTTGCATATCGTACCCTCGAGGTCCTTTTTGCTTTCTTTCTTATTTTTAAGACCCTGATTTGTTGTCGAAGTCGTGCTATCACATTCAGCAGTCTTTGTTGTTCTTTTCGTAATCTCTTAATTTCTTCTATTTTCTTAGAAAGAACAGTTATCTGTTTACTCGGGCCTGGACTGTTGTCTTGGCCAATTCCTTGGTTCTCTTCTTGGGGTTCTCCTTCGTTGTTCATATTGGGTTGCTCAGGAGTAAGAACCCTAGCTGGTTCTATTATTTCTTGGGTGACTTCTTTTTCCACCCCTTCTTCTCCATGAAATTCTTCCGGTGTAGTCTACTTGGAAACAGATTGTTCCTCCTCTGTATCTTCATCACTTTTTCTCTCTAGATATACTTTCATCATGAACAGAATGATTCTCTTCTTCTTCTTCGTTGCATAGTTCTTTAGATGCATTTTTGTCCTGAGCAGAATGCTCCTTTAGTTCTTCTTCAATATGGAGATCTAGCAAGCTGAGAGGCTAAGCATATTCACCCATGTTGGCTAGAATTTGGGCCAATTCATCCTCTTGCAATGGGTTTTGCAATGGGCTCTCTTCACGTTGCTTTATCTCTTCCTCCGCCTGCCCAGACTGTTTAGTCTCTTCCTCTGTTTCTCCTTCTGCATTTTCCTCCATATCTTTCTCATTTTCATCTCCTTCCAATTGCGGGGGTTGCTCATCCCCTGAATTGTCTATCTCCACTGGTTGCTTGGTATTCCATTGGGAATTTTCCAGCCTCCCTCTGATCGATGCCAGTCTTACTGATTTCCTCCATTTCAATGGTCTATTCGATGTACTGGTAGCATGTTTTCACTTTAGGGCTGGCAGAGTCAGTCCCCCATCTATCATGGCAATTAGTTCTTCCCAACTGCTCTGTTGCTGAGCAAGACTGTGACTAATTATAAGTCATATTAGCCCATGATGACTTACTACCAATTCTACGTGTCATGAATTTTTCATGCTTCGGGCAATATCACGTAGTAAAGAATATAAAAATGCAGGCAAATTCACAGAGCATTTCTATTTTAATACGACTAAATGTTTAAGGTGTCGTGGTCTGACCATGTCTTTCCGGCCTTCACAGGTGATGTAGCTCTAAATGATCTTCGCCAATTCTGCCCGCGACTCTCCTAATGCTGCTGGTAGAACTCCCTTTCCTCTTACTGTCAGGTTTTGGCCTTCATCTTGGAAAATTTTTATGATTTTTTGTAGTCTCTCCTTCTTTAGAGTCCACACAGGTCCAATTGTTGGCAGTCCTGAGACCTCTGCAATTATGTCATCGGTGATTGCTATGTGTCTCCCTCTCATCGTGGAGTGATATTATTGCAAGTTCTGCAAGAATTCTATTGCTACAGTCTCATTGGATTCCTGTAAACAATTGAGATAGACTATCCATCCTGCCCTTGTCAGGATTTCCCGTGCAGCATCAGAAATTTTCAATACCTGTGGTTCTCTCCGAATTGATCTTCCTCCCATGCTTTAGCACACTGTAAAAAAGCAGAGACGGCAATGGAACAACAGGTTGTTCAAACTATTAGAAATATAGAGAAAATAACGAAACAACAAGCTCATTCAAATCCTGAGTCACTTACTAATTGCTACACAGCATAATACGGAAATAGCTTAGGAACAACAGGCCATGCAAATTGAAAAATGATATACTATTAAGCCTTGCTATTCCTAAGTGAAAATCCTCCAAATAATGGTTTAACACGTATACCAGCAAATTACAAGGTCACTTGCTTCCCCCTTGCAATGTGATAGGCCGTCCTCGGCCAGCAAATGAGAGAGCGGCGTGCAGAACTACCATGGTATAGAGTCATAAAGGAATAGCGTATACCAAAATGCCATGTTTACAAAAGGAGCAGGTTGCCGAAATCGAGGTGTATAGTAAGATCGCTTAACAAATAAGAGAATGTCGTGATATGATGCGAGGCTGGGAGGATAGGACAAGTGACGTGCACAAAAAGTCGGATGCAGTCATTATCAACTTTTCCTTCATGATTGGTTATAATAGATTTTCATGTGTTGAAAGATTCAGGGAAATGGTATGCATAATCACATTTGACCTATTACAAAGGTATAAGACAAAGAAGGGTCTTGATGATTACTATTGGTGTATAAGGAATGTGACTTCAATACCATTAACAGAGCTTTGTTGCCCACAGGTGTCCATAACCTTGATAGAGTTGTTTGTTTCACCCATGGAACCATGATCCTTTGTGTATGCTTAGGAAGTGTTGTGCAATGTCAAAATGGAGGTCATTATGCTGGCTTGGTAACCAGTTAAACCATAATGCCATTCACCAAGAAGGAGTGAAAGGTGGGCAGGCTGGCTCGTGGTGAGGCCTCCTGTTCCAAGGACTCTTTGTTTTTTTCTGATGTGCCTCTTGGATCATATCCCTGGTGTGGTGGCCATAGTGGGAATGCCACTTTAGTTTCTTCCTTATGATCATGGTAGGCTGGCTCTTGATGAGACCCCCTATCCTTCATTTGACAACGCATATTAGCAAATCATATAAACATTTTCTCTTTTTTCTCTTTTACAAGGTACTCTCCTATTTATACACAAATGGTGGTTCAGCACTCCTTAACAGTAGGAATGGTGGAAGAAGTCTTAACATCTTAATAGAAAGATATACCCTTTGTTCTTATTCCCTAATAATGATCAAAGAAGATTATGTGAATTTAAAAGAACCACCATGATAAAGATAACCAATCATATTAGTATTAGTAGAATAATGACAACAATGTGATGAATAATTGTGTACTTTCCTCTTTCCTCCTATCAATTCAAAGTGATTTCTTGTAAAAATAGCGATTTTATGTAATTTACTGATTTCAGTGTGCTCTAGTTTTGTATGCATTGCATAAGTGTATAGTTGTGCTCCAAAAGACTCGAAACTGTTGTATATTGAGAGGAAAAATAGGTTTCTTTGAATTGGAATGGCAAGGACAACAAGCATAAGTAAAAGGAATACGAAAATACTATTGTTTCAAAGAGGAATAACAAAAAAGCAAGTGTTATTCCTTTGGAAAAGGAACAAAAAAAAATACAAGTGCTGAAAAGGAACAGTAGAAAAACACAAGTGTTATTCCTTTGGAAAAGGAACAGTAGAAAATTCAAGTGTTGTTCCTTCGGAAAAAAAGGAACAGCAGAAACCAAAAGTGTTGTTCCTTTGGAAAAGGAACAGCAGAAACAAGAGTGTTGTTCCTTCGAAAAAAAGGAATAGAAGAAAAACGAAAGTGTTGTTCCTTTGGAAAAGGAACAACAAAACAAAAGTGAAAAAGGAACAGCTAAAACAAAAGTGTTGTTCCTTTGGAAAAAGGAAAAATAGAAAAAGAAAAGTGTCATTCCTTCGGAAAAGGAACAACAAAACGAAAGCGTTGTTCCTTCAGAAAAGGAACAACAGAAAAACAAAGGTGCACACAAGTGTTGTTCCTTCAGAAAAGGAACAACAAAACGACAGTGTTGTTCCTTCGGAAAAAAGGAACAGTAAAAAAAATGCAAGTGTTGTTCCTTTGGGAAAAGGAATAGCAAAACGATGGGACTGCTGAGCCTACAAAAAGGAACAACAAAACGTAGAGGTGTTGTTCCTTGAAAAAGGAACAACAAAGTGCAAATGCAAAGAAAAATATGTACATAGAATAATTTATGCTAACAGAACAAAAGAATTATGTACAGAATGTCAGAACAATTGAATCACTTAATGAACCAGAGGTGAGGAAGATTTCTCTTCCTTGTCCAAAATTTGCATGTCAAAGTCTTCGTGGAGCTTCTGGTAGAAGGATTCCCAAGTAAGTGGTTTGCGATATAGTCGAACTTGGTGGCCGTTTGCCTTGAAGGTATGTCCAGATCCATCAATGGTGATTAGAGTAAGGGCACCATTATCATGTACCTTCTGAATTTCATATGGCCCCAGCCAAGGAGTCTGAAGCTTTCTGGGAAAATCCTGGAACCTGGGATCGTATAGGAGCACCCAATCTCCTTCGTGGAAGACTTTATTTTTAATGAGAGTGTCATGCCATTTAGCTCGTTGCTGTTGGATTAATGCAGTGCGTTGAAGGGCAGAGATCCTAATTTCATCTAGCTCATTGATTTGCTGTAATCTGTTAATCTGTGCTTCATTTAGATCTAGATCGACTTCTTGTGCTGTTCGCAGTGTTTGTATCTCGAATTCTATCGGGAAGATGGGTTCTTTTCCAAATACTAGTTGGTATGGCGAATAACTAGTAGTGCTTCTCCATGTTGTTCTGTAAGCCCACGAGGCTTCTGGTAATCTTGCAGCCCAATTGCATCTATGTGATGCAATGGTTTTTGTTAGGATTGATTCTATTATTTTGTTGTTGCTTTCTACTTGACCATTTTCTTGTGGGTGGTATGGAGTAGTAATTTTATGCTGGATATGATAGTTTTTTAGTGTTGCAGCAATCTTGTTACCAGCAAACTATGGTCCACCATCTGTAATTATATCTTTTGGAAGCCCATATTGCACAAATATATGGAACAGGAACTATATAACAGAATCCTCTGTAGCTCTCGACAATGCTTATGCTTCAACCCTTTTGGTGACATATTCTGTTGCTCCCAAAATATATGTTTTCTGGTTCGAGGATGGGTTAATTGGACCAACAAAATCGAGGGCCCATCACTTGAATGGTTCAATAACTAGCTGTGGATTTAGGGGCATTTCGTCGGACTGTCCAGGGCGTCCTGCTCTTTGGCAGCTATCACAAGCTTGAAAAAACTTCTTTGCATATTTGAAGATTGTGGGCCAATAATACCTTGTTTGCAGCACCTTATGTCCAGTTCTTCAATCAGCAAAATTTCCGCCACATGGTCCATCGTGACAGGCTTTCAAAATGTCAAAAACTTCATCTTCGCGGACGCATCTCCTGATGTGCATATCTACCCCTGTATGGAATAGGTAGCCCCCAATCCAAGAAAATTGAGTACTTCGTTGGATAATCTATTTCCGTTCATTGGGGGTTAGATGTTTTGGTAATTTTCCTACTGCTAAGTAATTTGCAACATCAACACACTAGGGTGTTTTAACAGTGACAACAAACAAATGCTCATCTAGAAATTGATCTTCAACTACTGCTGCGTCCATTGGTTTTGGCATTCGCGAGAGAAAGTCAGCTATAGGATTTTCTTTTCCAGGTCGGTCCTTGATTTTGATACCAAATTCCTACAATAAAATCAGCCATCTAGTTATTCTACCATTTGTGATTGGTTTATTTGCTAAGTATTTTATGGCAGAGTGATCTATATACAAGATAACAGGATATCCAGTAATATAATGCTTGAATTTATTGACAGCATGTATTACAACTAAAGATTCCTTTTCAGTAACGGTATAATTCAATTCAACAGGAGATAAGTTCTTGCTAATATAATAAATTGCATATGGATTTTTATCTTCTTCCTGCCCAAGGACTGCTCCAATAGCTGTATCTGAAGCATCTGATGAAATTTGAAATGGTAGGTCCCAATTTGGACCTCTAAGGACTAGGGTTGTTGATACAAGATTTTTTAGATCCTGGAAAGCATGGTCGCATTTTTCTGTCCAAAAAAAGTCAACATTATCTGTCAATGCATATAGAGGTGCAACAATATGAGAGAAATGCTCTATAAATCTTCTATAATAACCAGAAAATCCAAGAAAATTACGTACCTCTGTCTAAGTGGTAGGAGTGGGAATTAGCAAAATTATTTGAATTTTGACCGGGTCTACTTGTATGCCAGCTGCTGAGATATAATGGCCTAAAATAAGTCCTTACATCCTCATCATATAGAATTTTTCATGGCTCAAACAGAGCCTGGTGGCAATGCAACGTTGTAGCACTTTTTCCAGTGTGTCCAATGCTGGGTTGAAATCATCCCCGTATGGTGTAAAATCATCCATGTATACCTCGATCCCTTCATTTATTAAGTCTGAAAAGATGTTGAGAATAGCCCTTTGAAATGTGGCAGGGGCATTGCATAGGCCAAAAGGTAAAACTCTGTAGGTAAATGTTCCCCAAGGACAAGTAAAAGTAGTTTTGGTTTGGTCTTCAGGGGCAATCTGAATCTGATTGTATTCACTGAAGCTATCTAAGAAATAAAATAATTTCTTTCCTGCCAAAGTGTCTAATACTTGGTCAATGAATGGAAGGGGAAAGTGGTCTTTTTGTGTTGCTTTATTTAGCTCTCTATAATCTACACAAATCCTCCACTTTCCATTCTTTTTTGGCACCACAACAAGCGGAGAGACCCATTTACTATCGGAGATAGGGTATATGAAGTTCACATCTAAAGGTTTTTTAAGTTCAGCTTTTACAATGTCTTTTAGATGAGGGTTAAGTCTCCTTTGTGGTTGGCGAATAGGTCTCGCATATTTCTCTATATAAATGTGGTGCGTACATAACTGGGGATCAATTCCTTTCATTTCAGGATAGTCCCATGCAAATGCTTCTTTGTATTTCCTTTGTAGTTGGATCATCTTTTCTTCTTGTTCCGAAGTCAGGTTGGCATTACTATTTAAAGTCTTTCCTGGCTCAATTTCTACAATTTTGCTATTTGAGACAGAGGTAGTAGGTATTTTTTGATCATGTGTATCTTTAAGAGGATCTTCTTCTAATTCATTATCAAATGTTGCTTCCATCATGTGACATTGTATGTGGGATCTAGATTAAGCTTGGCTAATAAAATTGTTAATGGCATCATCTTCTATTTGGTCTTTGAAATCGAGGGCCTCTTCTATGGTTAATGGAGATCTAATATTTTCGGTGAGGTATAATACAAGACGTTTGTTAGTTTTTATTATTGTGACACTTCGTTGGGTTGGAGGATATAAGGCGAGAATCTTGATATTAGCCCCCCTAATTATGGTCATACTGCCTTGTCAGCAGCCAATATAAGCATCAACAGTTGCAAGCCAAGGTCTGCCTAAAATCAACGGATGTCCATCAAGTCCGTTTTTGGGGTTTATTATCAGAAAATTGGTAGGATACTCCTAAGAATCAACGGATACCATGACGTCATGTAGTGTGCCTTCTGGCCTGACCACGGACCAGTTAGCTAGTTCTAATAAAGTGGAAGTCAATTATACTGATGTAATACCCAGTTTTTGACAAGTGGTGGTTGTTAAGATATTAATTGCGGATCCTAGATCAACTAAGGTATTTGAGTAGGTTTGTCCATTGGTTTGTATGGTTACTATTGGATTTCTTGGGTCTTCATATTTAACGGGTGTTTCTTTTCCTGATAATAGGTCAGATAAGGTACCAACTACTTGGACTGTTGGGTTATTTGTTATTTTCCTCCTTCGTTTCTTTATACATAGCTCTTTGATGGTTTTGCCATATATTGGGATGTCTGGAATGGCTTGGAGAAGTTGTATCTTTATATACAGATTTTTTAGTTCTCCCAGAATGTCAAAATCAGGATTTTGTATAGGTCGGGGCATAATTAATTGTTCTGGGAATGGAGGAGAAGATTTGGTTGCTTGATCATGAATTTTTCAAATGGTCACATAGTCTTCTTGTGGCGGTTGTTCTATAGGTAACTGATTTTCAACTTGAGCAGTTTTATCTCCCTTTGTTTCAATGATGCGCCCGGATTTTAGTTGAAGGTCATTACACTCCCTTAGATCGATTCCCATCTCTGGTGTTTCAATTATTTGAATAGATTGGACCAGTCTGTTATTGGGATTGGGGTTGGGTTGGGCTGGAAGTTGCAGTCTTAAGTTAGACTGGGGGTTTTGTTGTAATGCTGGCAGTGTAGGTTGAGTGAGCGGAATGGTTCCTACTAGCTGATTCATCGGTCTTTGCCAGTTTTTCTACCAGGATTGACTCTGTGAAGTAGGAGGGGACCATTGTGTTGGATATACATTGTTTTGCCAATATGGTGGAGTATAGGGAAAATTTGGCCAACTGGGTTGACTTGTTTGGTTTGGCCATGGTGATGATGAAGGAAATGGTTGCTGTAACCAATTGATTTTGCCACATTGTATTATATTGTTGAGCATGATATTGTGGAGGCTCAAATAAAGAAGCTGGGTCTGAGAACATACTTGATTGATGTGGGTGCCATTGACGGCATTGATTGAGTAGATACACGATTCTGGCTCTTCTTCTGGATCCTTGTATACTGCTTTCAATCTGGGAAGTGAGGGACAACTCTCTGTAGAGTGGTCTTCTGTACAAATGGAACAAACTTGGACTGCATCTAATGGACACTCCTTATGGCTGTGTTTCTTTCTGTATCCGGGACAGAAGATTTCCAAATTCTGTTCTGCCTCTGCTTGCTTTAGTTTGGCCTGCATAATATCAAATTGTGTTGTCAGTGTCCCCAAAATGTCAGTTTTAAAATTTTCTAATAAATTTCCAATTTCTGCACGAGTTACTCCTTCTACTCAAATTCTCTTATCTCTTGCAAACTAATCATGTTCTGCTAGTTTTAGTCTTGTGCTGCCTCTCGAGATCCTGATACATAAATTAATAATGTCAGCAAAATTTTCCTGATAAATATCTCCTTTCCCCATAATATTTAATGTTTCAATCCATTATTCCTTCATTCCCCTAATTAATGTTGTTTTTAATACATTATTAGGTAAGGGTACTGATGCATAAGGATATCTTTGAAGATTATACTAAAAACGTTCCACATACTCTTCTAATGTTTCATTCGGTCTAGCTACCATCTGAAATATTTCATCTTTTAACTCTCTAGACCTGCAATAATCCTGATATTTTTTTAGAAAAGACTCTTACATTTGATCCCAGTTATTTATAACAACACCACCCAATCCCATAAACCATCTTAAAGCAACGCCTTTTAATGTAGAGGGAAATAATTTCAGTTTCTGGGGATCGGTGGTATAGTCATATCCTCTACACAACACATCAAATTCAAATAAGAATGCATCCGGATCTTCTTATGTAAGGCCATGGAATGTAGGGATATGCTAGAGAGGAATTGATTTCATAGGTGCATTAGCTGCAGTATCCACAATGGGGTATTGCAGTGTAGAGGTTTGGGTTTTTTGCTGGTTCTAGGCCATTTGGTCAAATATATGCCAATAGACTTCTGGAATATCTAGGAGGGTATTCCTCGGTTGTCAAGGGGGAATGGCTCTAACAAGAATGGCCTTAGCAGCACTTCCTTTATCTGGGATGATGAGAGTGCCTAATGTCTGGGTGAGTTCTGGTTCTTGAGTTTCTTCAACTTCGTTGTAAACGATGTTTGTAGCGCTTCCCTTATTTGGGCTACTTAATGGCTAAATTATCCCAAGAGGAGATCTTGGTTCTTTAGTTTCCCCGGTTTCTCCTCTTCCTTCACAGAGGTTGCTAAGGTTCCCTTCTTGCAATGATTTTGGGCTAGAATTTTCAATTTCTTGAAAATCTTGCTCTTCGGTTTGACTATGCACCTCAACAAAGGCTACAGATGGTGATCCTGTGGCCTGAAGGGAACTAGTAGGCTATCTAGAAGTAACTTTTCTAGGTCCTACTGAAGGCTGCGATTTTGCTTTCTTAAGGATTTCGTCTATAAAGGGCGATCGGCCAAGGGTCACTGGCCCCTTAGCTTTGTCAAGCTTGGGTAGAGGTTTAGGATTCCTTTCAGGCTTTTTCTGCTTAGTCATGCACACAAATCAACTGCTAATTTCTACCCAAAGAAAACAACAACAAATCTGTAGGAAAGCGGGCAGGGGAGCAGGGCTATTACATGCTCCATACACAGGTTCTTACCTTCCGTTTTTAAAACCCAATTCTCTCCTATCAGGTTCTTACACTACTCTGGAAAAGAAACAAATGGCTACACTCTTCCCCGCCAACGACACCAAAATGTTGAGCAGTAAAAAGGGTCTTTTTCACCTCTATTTACCCTACATTAACTTATCAATCCAGGAACGATTTGTTATCTCAGAGAGTGTACTCAATTTGACGCGGTCATTTGTTAGAGTAATGTTAGTAGTATAGTGCCCTAAGTACAAGAGTAAACAGATGCTTAAAACAAGATCTACTTACAGAAAAGCACCTTAAAACTCAAATCATGCACTCAGAAAACTATAGCAATTCATCAGTCAAGGGTACAGTAATGGTAACTCATCCCTCTGTAAACTGATGTAACTAAAGATAATCAAGGAAAAGATCATCAACCTGGGAACTAGACAAAAAATGTCAACGTTCACTACAGTCTCAGATCGGTCTGCACACCAAAGAAATACAAATAACAGGAAATGGAACAACAACTAGGAAATGGAACAGCAACTAGAAAATGGAACAACAACTAGTTCTTATAAATAAGATTGAACAGCAAAACCTTAGTCTATGGAAATAAATGCAACAACCGTATCCTACAGGAATCAGATAACAATATTTACTCTAAAGATAAATCGGACAATAAACGGAAATAGAACGGCAACTAATCAGACATGGAGTATAGAACAACAACTAGAGTCAAATATCAAAGTACAATGAACCAAGATAAATAACACACACGACATGCTTTAATATTAAGAGAAACAGTAATCTAACTTCGATACAATAGGTATCAATCTCAGTTATAAAGAATAACGAATGTAATTCGTAATGGAACAACAATGTCAATTGAACAATAATCACGATTAAGTGTAAACCATAGATGAATACAGTAATACCAACTTATGAATGTCACAACACGACTACTCTGTATTTGAACAACAATAGCATTTTGTAAGGAACAATAATGTTATATCAATGGTTAAAGGAACAATAATGTGTTACAAGTCAAAATGAACAACATAACATTCCTGTGACAGAGAACAATGTTACTCAGTTGAGCATAAACAAAATATAATAGATCCGTGATGTAAAATAGCAAAACAAATCAAATTAAAGAATGGAGCTAATAATGAAAACCACACACGAATTAGAGATAATGGTACAGGAGCAAGTGTTCCACCAGGGCCGAGCCCTTAGCCTCCAGGACACACCGCTTGAGATTACTCCAGAATCAGAGATGAAACAACAACCAGATTTATATTAAACATCAAACAGAGTTACAGTGGTTCACTTCTCAACGAGAGTCGATGATCAAAGTTTCAAATAAAAAGGAGAATTACACAAAAATAACAATAGGTCATCCCCCCAGGCTAGCAGTGTTGCCCCTTCTTATAATAGTCGAGCGGAGATATCAATGATGCAAAAATATTTAAGGTAGCGATCCCTCAGGATCAAAGGATCCTGAGGGATTCGCCAGAATGTTAATTCCCAGTTATCCATTTGTTCTCTTGCGCCTATTCGATATTTCCTTTTCCATTCCTTGGCTGATACGCTCCAATTTGGCTCATCTTGTTTGCATGCAGGTTCCTGCTAGAGGGACAACAATTAACTTTGCCCTGTATTTTTCTTTGGGATGGCAATCTCTCGTTTTTTCTTTTCCTACATAAGAAAATGGCAATTATTAGTTGTTTTGCATTGCATATAAATCCCAGAGATTTTGTCATAATTTCTTATTATCTACCTAGTTCATGATGCAAAGAGGTTATGAGTTTTAAAGAAAAGATGGCAAAATAAACAATAAAAACATACCTTCTTCAGTACTCCACACCTTGGACCAAATACCTCGGACCAAAACATAGTTTTCCAACATATACATGCTTTTCCTTCTGTGAAAGTGCGTGTGAACGTATACACAACTTGTGTTCAGTGAACTTGCATGTATACGTAGCTTGGTCAAGGTGAACCTGTGTATATCTCTCTTTCTTCATTCTTTGTAGTCTGATATGTAATTCTTTGTTGTTTTCGTGTTGCATCATGATCTTTCATCTGAGTGAGTTGCCATCAAGGACAACACCTGTATCATAATGCCAACAATCTCCCCCTTTGGACTTGATGGCAACAACAACAACACCAAGTCACTCTCCCCCTTTGACATCAAGTGCAAAGGGTGGACCAAGATATCCTCTTCCTTTGACATACATTATGCTATTCATGCTCCCCTTGAGTACATGCTGAAATCTCTGATTGAACTCCCCTTTTGTACATGCTGAGATGCACTGAAACTGTCCATGCTCCCCCTGAGCACAAGAAGATTCTGCAAAAATATTTTCCAAAGGAATAACATGACTCTATAACTCAACTATGTGAGGATGACCTTCCTATCACCAATGACACATACATACATCCATCTCCCAACCAAGTGGGGATATACCAAATTTGACTCATCCACCCAACCAAGTGGGGATATACCAATTGTTTATACATGATAGAACCAATAAATATTACATCATCCATCCCATGTAAAGTGGGGATACAAATTACATCATTTGTCCAAGAGGACTCATTCAAATGCATGGAAAGACATATCACACCCTAGACTTTTACATGACTTAAGCAACAAATGATATAAATATTTGAAGCCATAGTTGGACTCAACAACCATAATGCCAACAATGCTGAATGTACGTGAAGGCTAATGCTCCCCTTGAACTTGTGCTACCTGTGCATTATATAGGTCAATGATCAAGGCATCTTTGTTAGTCAGATAAAATTAATGAATAGAGCATATACACATTAATCATCAATATTAGTCAGAGCACCCATATCAGATCTTGCCCCATTGTTTTTCTTGTCTGAAACACATATACACTATTTTACCCATATCAATCTACATGTGCACACGACTCTACTTTATGAAACACGCATATAATGGCCTTTTTATGAAAAAAAAGAATTAACAACAGGATGATGCAACAACTACTTCCAGCTTTTTTATGAGATATCAAAATATCTCTCTGGGCAGTGGTTTAGTGAATATATCAGCAACCTGTTCTTTGGAGGTAACGTACTCCAATTTTACCTTTTGTTCAAGCACTGTTCACATAGAAAATGGTATTTGATGGGTATGTGCTTGGTCTTGGAGTGCATGATTGGATTCTTTGAAATACTGATGGCACTTGTATTATCACATAGAATGGAGATGGGTGGGGTGCATGTGATCTGAATGTCTTGCAAGGTTTGCATCATACAAAGTAGTTGTGTGAAGCAAGATGCAACAACCACATATTCTGCTTCAGCTATAGATAGTGCAATTGAATATTGTTTCTTGCTGAACCAAGATACTAACTTGGAACCCATATAGAATGCACCACCACTAGTGCTTTTTCTATCATTAACACTTCCTGCCCAATCTACATTTGTATATGCATGAAGAGTGAGATCTATATCTCTAGGATACCATAAACCAAAGTTCTGTGTTCCTTGAAGATATTTGAAAATTCTTTTGACTGCCTGAAGGTGTGATTCCTTTGGATTTGCTTGGAATCTTCCAACTATTTCTACTGCATGCATGATGTCAGGTCAGGTACGTGTTAGATAAAGTAGACTACCAATCATGGATTCGTAAGTTGGTTGATGTACTAGTGTAGATTCTTCATTTGAACTAAGACTGCATCCTGTTACCATTGGGGTACATATAGGTTTAGAATCTTCCATGCCATACCTTTTCAAGATCTATTTGAGGTATTTGGTTTGTGAAAGAAAGATATCGTCTTTATTTTGTTGAACTTGTAGACCAAGAAAATAGGTAAGTTCACAAAGCAAGGACATCTCAAATTCTTGCTTCATTACTGAAGAAAAATTCTGACTCATGGATTCTTCATTGCTACCAAAAATGATATCATCAACATAAACAACAATAATTAGCAATTTATCAGTGTCAATCTTTGTATATAGATTGCTATTTGTTGAACATTTTCAAAAACCTTGTTGGTGTAGATATTTGTCAAGACGGTAATACCAGGCCCTTAGAGTCTATTTCAGACCATAGAGAGCCTTCTTAAGTCCGCATACAAGTTTTGCATCATTTCCAAGAATGAATGCTTCTGGTTGTTCAATATAAACTTCTTCTTCTAACTCTCCATTAAGGAAAGCTGATTTTACATCCATTTGGTATACTTTGAATTTCTGGAAGCTAGAAAGAGCAAGAAACATCCTTATGGCTTCAATTCTAGCAATAGGTGCAAAAGTTTCTTCAAAATCTATACCTTCTTGTTGAGCATACCCTTTACAAACAAGTTTGGCCTTGTTTCTAGACTTCTCCTTTTTCATTCAGTTTGTTTTTGAATATCAATTTAGTTCCTATAATATTTTTATCATGAGGTCTAGGAACTAATTCCCAAGTATTATTCTTTTCAATTTTCTCAAGCTCTTCATTCATGGCCTTGAACCAACATTCATATTTGAATGCTTCATTTACATTTTGAGGTCTAGTGGAGGATAGTAACTCTAGATAGCTTGAGGTTTTTGTAATAGTTCTTCTTGTCTGTACACCTGCCTCTTTTTCCCCTAAAATTTGAGTTTCTAGATGATTTTTCTGAACATACCTGGACAGAGTCTTTTCTTCTACCGTTATCTCTTATTCTGGTGCTTCATTGGTTTCTTCTTCAATATCATCGTGATTTGATGTGGGAAAATACTCCCCATCTTCTTCATTGTCATAATCTTCTGTTTTTGTTTGTTTTGGATTTTTGAATGCTTCATCAACTACAGCATCAATGCTTTCAACAATTTTCCTAAGTCTTTTATTATAACATTTATATCCTTTACTTTGGGAAGAGTAACCAAAAAGAATACCTTCATCTACTTTGGGCTAAAACTTACCAAGATTTTCATCAGTATTTTTGATATAACATTTGCTTCCAAAAACTTTAAAGTATTTTATAGTAGGAGTCTTACCATACCAAAGATCATGTGGAGTTTGAGTGCTATTTACCCGAACATTTTCTTGGTTGAGAATAGTTACGATGGCGAAGGCAGCTTCACCCCAGAAGGTTGCAGGAGTTCCAGATTCATCTAACATAGCTCGAGCCATTTGTTGAACAGTTCTGTTCATTCTTTCTACCACTCCATTTTGTTGAGGATTCCTTGTAGTGGAGAATTGCCTTTTTATTCCATGTTGTTCACAAAAGTTAGAAAATTCATCCAAGGTAAATTCCCCTCCTCGATCAGATCTAAGGCATTTGACTTTTCGATCTGATTCATTTTCAACCAATGCTTTGAAGGCTCAGAAATTTTCAAATGCTTCATCTTTATGCTTTAGCAGACCTATCCAACACATTTTGGAAAAATCATCAATGAACAAAATAAAGTATTCTTCTCCACGAGGTGAATTTTTCCTTGATGGTCCACATAAATCAATATGAACAAGTTTAAGAGGCTTACTAGATGACCCTTATTTTTCAATGAAGTGAGCTCTGGTTTTCTTACCGAATTGACATGGTTTGCATATTGTATTTTTAGGGATGATGATATTCGGAAGATCACAAACAACCTTGAATCTGCATGCTTTTCTTATTTGAGAAAAGCTTAGATGTCCCAATCTTCTATGGCACAACCAATTTTCATCATTTTTTCTTAGATAACACTGTTGTTGTCCTCCATTGATTATGTATAAGTTGTTTGGAGTTCTTGTACCTTTGATCATGGTCTCCCCTGCATCAAGTTCACGAACAACACATCCGTTTGATTGAAACACCACTTCATTTCCTTGATCACACGTTTGACTGACACTCAATAGGTTATGCTTTAAACCATCTACATACATAACATTTCCAGCTTTAACCTTTTCTTTAAAGAAAACAGATCCTTTACCTTTTATGACAGCAGGAGTGTCGTTTCCAAATGCGACATTCTTTTCCTTTTCTAAGGCATTATATGAGTGAAGTTTTTCTTTGTCACCTATCATGTGTTTTGAGCATCCACTGTCGATGTACCACTGATTTTCTTGTCCTTCTACATAAAAGGCTATACCACATCTTTCTGTTTGAGATTCTTTCCTTCTCCATATCTTGGAATTTAATGGAGTTTTCTCCTTTTGAGATGATTGCCGAAATTTTCTCCTGCATTCAGATTCTTCATGACCAAAGTTGTTACAAATTGAGCATTCTATTTCATTTTCAAGAAGAGAAAAGTTATTATAGGAACTTTTCTTGACCACTCTTATATTCCTTTGATTTCATGCTTCTCTATTCATGCTGGTTTTGTAAGCAACACATTGAGCAGCTTTGTGTCCAAAATTATGACATGAAAAACATTTCCCATTAAAGAAGTTCCTGTGATTATCAAATCTATTGACCTGGTGATTGTAGTTCTATTGATATTCATCTTTGGAGAAAATTGAGTATGATTTTCCTGAGATTGGTTGTGGCTTCTATTCACCCTTGGAATAAATTGAGTCTGATTTACCTGGTGATCTATTGTATGCCTTTGTTGATGATTTTCATACTATTCACTGGTCTTTGCTGCATCAAGGTAGCTTTTAGTGGAGGTTGATGGCTTATGTGATTGAGATGCTTTTTCATTATATCCAAGATCTGTCTTTATTAGTGGAGAACGCTGTACTTTGATAATTTCATCTAAGGTTTCTAATCCTTTGGCAAATCTAAAATTGAGAGATTTTGTTTTCTCAAGATCCTTTCTCATACCCACAATTTCACATTCAAGTTTTTCATTGTGTTTTTCTTTTTCAGTGAGTTGGTATGTCAAGGTATCTATGATCATATTATTTTCTTCTAAACAGATTTTGAGTTTAGAAATTTCTTCATGAAGGTCGTCTTCTTCTAAAGCATCCCAAAAATTATCATCATCATAAGCCATTAGAAGTCTATAATCATTACTATTTTCATCTTCATCACTATTTGATAAACCATCGCTATCTTCATGAGTATAGTAACTTCTTTTATTTACAACTTGTTTTCTATTCCATTTTGCATGTTCCTTCCCTTTTTCATATTTATCTTTATGAGGACATTTGGTAGCATAATGATTGACTCTACCACAAGAAAAACATTTGAAAGGTAGCTTACCTCTAAATATTCCGAAACTCCGTTGAAGCTTCTTGACAAAGTTTACCTCATCTTCTTCTTCTGAAATATGTCTTGATTCATTGTGTTCTTCCTTTCCTTTTGTTGAAGCTTTAAATGCAGCTTCTCTCATATCTGATGGACCTCATTTTCTCATCTCAAAGGAAGTTAAGATTCTGTGAAGCTGTATCATAGTGATATTCTGCAGATCTTGTTTTTGTTCTATGGCAGACACTTTTGATTCAAATTTAGCAGACAAGGATCTCAAAAATTTCTCAACTAAGGTAACTTCCTTTATATCTTCACCTAGATTCTTCATACAATTAACAACCTCATCTATACATAAGAAGTAACTAGCTATACCTTCATCATTGTGCATCTTAAGAGTTTCATACTGAATTCTGAGAGTTTGAAGTTTAGCACATTTTACCTGAGAGTCTCCTTCGTAGCTAAGAATGATTTTGTCCCATATTTCTTTCGCTGATTTGAGCTACATGAATTTGAAAAACTTTGATTGTGACAGACTTCCCAATAAGGTATTGATAGTTCTGGCATTGGTTTCACATTGCTTCCTACCTATTGTATCTGTAGGAATTGTTGTTGGAAATGTATATCCTCCTTCTACAATTTCCCAGACATCTGTTCCAAGTGATTGTAGATAGGCTGTGGTTCTTATTTTCCAATAAACAAAGTTTCTGCCATCAAAGATTGGTGGTTTGATGGATCCCATGCTTTCTTGATTACTCATGATGATGGATCTCCCTTCAAGCGATCAAACTTCTTCTGAAGGACCTGATCTGATACCAATTGTTGGAAATAACACTGAGAAGGGGGTGAATCAGTATTATCAGATCAATAATTTAATTTTTCAAACTGATTCATATACGCTACTTCAACTAAGTGAACTAGTGTGTACACGCGACTGTACTTAAAGCAACCAACATATATGCAGAGAAGTTTTGATTTAGACAGTTTATCACGTATTGAACTTTAACCAGTATATCAGAGTTTTATCAGATAGTGCAGTAAAAGAAGAATAAAGAATTACACAAGCAACACACATGAACACCAAGATATAAGGTGGAAGCCCAATGTGGGTAAAAACCACCTGCTGTTGTCATATTTGTCTTCTTTTAATAATAAGAAAATCTGTTTATAATCTTGTACTAGTGCAGACTCATACCAGTATGCAGGCACCCACTTGCAAAAGGCTACAACATTCTCTCCTTCTCCAGCTACTTTTGGAAGGGAGCTACAACCCCCTAGGTATTGTACTAGCCAATCTATTTACTAGTATGTAGGTGCCAGCTTACGGAAAAGTTCCACTCTTCTACCAGGGACCAAGTTTCATGAATTTTCAGACTGGATAGTCCTGGAACACAACACCACAATTTGAAGGCCATGTTACATTCAATTATCATACTGGACCCATCAAAAAAATCATAATTACAATACAATCAAGTACATCTGCATCAACCAATCACTTAAACGCAATCATAACCTAAATTTGATCATTCAGAACACTGTCACTAGAATATAGTCACCAGAACCCAAAGTAGAACCCAGAACTCTGCAACAGTAAATAGAAACAACTGAAACATACTTCATAGGGTATATGCTACTTTCATGTGTCGAACCAACATGTATACGCACTTTTATCAAAGCCAACCAGTGTACACATCTGTAAATATTAATTCATAATTTTGTAGCTATTCCAGACTTCAGTTATACCCAGATCATAACATTTACAGAATAACACATGTGTCAGTATTCAGATCTAGACTATACATGATCAAACCATATAATGATAATTCATTTCAAGCCTTAAGATCTTGATCCATCATTAGATATTATCCCTCATCAACCGCTAAGGATCATCCTTGGTTCTATTCAAGCAAAGCACCATAAGCCAATAACCTGCATACTAGATCTCACACTTCATCAGATATTCGATACTTGCACACCTTGGCCTAATGATCTTCTCGTCCTTATATAGTTTTAGGCCTTTCTCAATACCATGGATCAAAACCAATTAGGACCAATACCTTGGACCAAATACCTAGGGTCAATACCTTGGACCAAATACCTTGGACCCTTACCATGGATCAAAATATCTTGGACCAAATACCTCGGACCAAAACTTAGTTTTCCAACATATACGTGCTTTTCCTTCTGTGAAAGTGCATGTGTACATATACACAACTTGTGTTCAGTGAACTTGCGTGTATACGCAGCTTGGTCAAGGTGAACCTGCATATACCTCTCTTTCTTCATTCTTTGTAGTCTGATTTGTAATTCTTTGTTGTTGTCATGCTACACCGTAATCTTTCAGTTGAGTGAGTTGCCATCAAGGACAACACCTATATCATAATGCCAACAAGGAAACCATGCCACTATAGAGATGTCTATCGGTAAAAATACTAGAATCAAGCCTCCCAAGGGAGGTGTTGCCACAACCCCTATCAGTAAATAATGCGATTAGTCTCTTGGAATTGCAGAGGACCAGGGAACCCATCAAAAGTTGAAGCAGCCATGAGCCTAATAAAATCAAAACTTCTCGAGATCCTCATGCTCCAAGAGACTAAAATAGAAGGCGAAGCCCTTCTGGAACTCAGCAAAGCAAAATGGAAAACAAAAGCTAGAAAAGCGGTAAGTGCTAGAGGTACATGTGGCAGGTTAGCCACTCTCCGGGAGCCTGAAAAATTCCATCTTGAGAGCTCCTTTAAGACGCAGCACTAGATTTACACCGAACTCCAACACCTATCAAGTAAGATAAACATTACACTCTTTAATCTCTATGTACCTGTGCTCTATGCAGAAAAGGAACAATGTTGGCAAACTTTGACTGATTTTTTGGATGCATACTCCCTTAATAATATAATTATTGCTGGAGACTTCAATCTAATCCTAGTCCCAAAGGAAAAAAGAGGAGGAACCAGCAGTAGGGATCTCTTCCTTCCCTTAATGGAAAACCTGATTCAACAATGGGATTTAATGGATTTCAAGCCAAAAAAATGGCTATACACATGGACTAATAATAGAATAGGGGAGGAGCATATCTCAGCTAGGCTAGATAGATTCCTTCTCTAGAGTCCCTTCCTCTCCGAGAAGATGATCATCTCCACAAAAATTCTGCCAAAGTGGAACTCAAACCATAATCCCATCCTCCTTGTGCTGGAAGAAGAAGAACCTGGGACCAATCCCCTGTCGGTTCTGCCCTCTATGGAAAAACATAGAAGGGTTTTTGGATACAATGAATAAGGCATGGTCCATCCATGTTCTTGGATCACCCAGCTATGTTTGGGAGCAAAAGATAAAAGCCACCAAAACAACCCTGAAGCAATGGATAAAAAATCCCATAGTCTCTCCCACTACCCAACGAAAACAGAGCACAAAGCAACTACTGGATCTCCAAATGGGCTTGGAGACTCAAGACATAACTAGAGCAGAAATTCATAGTGAGCAAGAACACCAAATCAGAACCCTCCGAACATTTAGAGAAGAGGAAGAATATTTGAGGCTCAAGTCACACAATCTTTGGCTTGCGTCTGTAGACAAAAATATAGCCTTCTTCCACAAGCAAATTTGAACCTGCCTCTCCAAAAACCACATTGCCAAGATCACCTCGCCAGAAGGGACTGTTCGTAAAGGTACAACTCTGATAAAAGAGGTGACAATCTCTCATTTTAAGTAGTTGTTCAAAGAAGAAGGCACGGAGGATGATGAGGAAGCTCACGACTTCCTCATGCACATTTCAAGGATGGTTAACGAGAAGGACAATGCAACTCTCCTAAAGCCATTCATTGAAGAAGAAATTAGCAATGTCATATAGAAGACGGAACTAGACAAAGCCTTAGAGCCTGATGGATTCTCAATACACTTCTATAGACTCTGCTGGGACATCATCAAGGCAGATTTGTACCGAATGATCAAAGGATTCCTACGAAAAGCCAAAGTGGGAGGAAGCACAAACTCCACCTTCTTAGCCCTAATTCCCAAAGAAGCCAACTCGAAAACATTCGATAGATTCAAACCAATCTCGCTTTGCAATGCATCCTACAAAATACTCACCAAGTTACTTGCTAATAGAATAAAGCCTCTGCTGGACAAACTCATCTCTCCCAATCATCCATTCCAGCCATCAACACAAAGAGCAAGGTATGCTCATCAAACTGGACATGGAAAATGCCTTCGATAGAGTAAGACACTCGTTCCTCCTCCAAGTTCTTTCTACATTTGGTTTCAGCTCAAAAATTGTAAAAATTATTAAAGCATGCATTGGAGAACCTTGGATAGCCCCTCTAGTAAATGGTAGGCCAGAAAACTACTTCAAAGCTTCAAGGGGAATCAGGAAAGGCTATCCTCCATCCCCCTTCCTATATATTTTGATGGCAGACTCTCTAATCCGAAAGCTCACAGATGAGAAGCTCAACAGGACTCTTCCTGGCATTAGGGTGATACCTGGAACAAACCCAACCAATCATGTCTTGTTCACTGATGACTCTATCCTTATGGGAGGAGCCTCCATTAAAATAGAAAGAGCCTTCAGTGGAGTAATCCAAAGCTTTTGCAGAGTCTTTGTAGCTATGGACAACAAGAGAAAAAGTGCAGTGTACCACTGTGCGGTAGACCAACAATCTATACTCATGATTGCCCAAGCCCTGGGCTTCATTGGATATGCATCTTGGGAAAAATTCAAGTATCTTGGCCTACCTTTAACCTTGGGCACGACTAAGGCCTCTCATTGGATGGAAATTATCAACAAAATTAAGGCTAAAATGACTGCTTAGGTGTTATAGACATTTTTGTGCCTTACAGCATTGAGCATGAAATGTCCATAATCTAAGGGATCCAAAGTCCCTAAACATGTTGTTCCTACCCCTAGAGGAACAAGGCTAACAAACCACAGTAATTCACAGAATTTCTCCACCAGAAACTGCTCAAAAACAAGTCAATTCAGGATCATGTCAATGGCTCCACTGGCTATCTGTGCTGAATGTCAAAGCCAACACTGGCTACCTGCGCTAAATGTCAAAGCCAACACTGGCTACCTGCGCTGAGCGAGAGTGGACATGTGGCAAGCTCATTTCTCAAGGTGTCAAAACCCAGGAAGCTTCCAAAATGACACTTGCCTCACGGAATTCGACTATGATGAGCAAGAGGTTCCAAATCTCCAAGTGGAAGCAAGAACCTCCAAGTGGAATCAAGAACTGACAGAGGGAGAGGACACTAGTCAGATCTCAAGCTGACTCATCCTCTCTCCAAACATCTATATATGGATCTCTCCTCCATGAGATCTAGGGGCTGGAATTTTGTTATTGCAAAGAATTGCTGTTGGTTTGAGATCAGAATCATTGGGTGCTTAATGCTTTGAAGGGAGGTGAAGATAGGAATTCCATTTTGCTGGGAAGGAGATGCTGGATTGGAGCCCTCTAGGTTGTATCTCTTCCTGAACCTTGTTATTCATCAATAAAGCTATCTTGGTTTCTCCTATATACTGGTGTATCTTTGATGTATGATTGCATTAGTATGTTTAGTTTACTTCTAATCCTGAACTAGTTATGAATATGAATCTATGTCTTGTGTAGTGTTCTTCTCTTGTGATCTTGCAGAAACCTGTTGAAGCTGGGCGAGCGAGAAGGCAAGTAGCTGGGAACTCTCCAAGAGAAGAGAAACTGGATCGAGGGACAAATGGAAGACACCGGTTAGTCCATCCATCTCTCTTCATTCTAATTCATAAAGGAAGAATACTAGAATAGCTGTCTCTGTTTGTTGCTAAGGCACTGTCACACCTTAGGTGGATAGGATCGTCCTGCATAGGCATTTTTCCCCACAACAAATTGGCGACTCCGCTGGGGAGATCTGTTTAGTGATTTTATTTGTGTCTCTATCATTGTTTGTTTCATAGACTCAACAGCAACAATCGAACTGCATCTGCTCTTCTCAGATGCAAAGTAGACAGTTGCTGCTTTGATCCAATCACTGGATTTGTCTATGATCTGAACAATGGATTCACAAATGATTTGATGATCCTTTGTGATAGATCTTAGTACTCCCTCAAAGCATCCCTTTGATTGTACCTTGCTTGTTACTTTTATTTGGCCTGAAACCGTTGATTAATCAGCAATCTGTGACCCAGAACCCAGTGAGAAACTCTCGTTTCTCCTTCAGCGCGACCGCTGTGAAGAGGTTCTGCATTTCAACGCAGGTCCCGTGAAGGCTACCTGCGCTGAATGTCAAAACCCCAGTGTTGAGGTTGCGCTGATCCAGTTTGGCCTTGTGCAGCTGGGGTTCTCTGCTCTGTTTTGCCTTGTTTTGATCTCTGATTTTTGCAGCCTGTAACCAGCATAGGTACCAGTCTGATAACTCCTTTTCTTTGCTTAAATTCCGCCTCCTTTTGTACAAAAAGACTGTGAGTGTTTTTATGTGTTTGTGGCGTCATTTACAGTTTTCCTTTGCATGAGTGAAATAATCATCCTGTAGCCCTTGATTTAGATCTGTTCATTGTGATCTTAGGAGAGAGTTCATTGGCTGTTTACAGTTGATTATACATTTGCTTTTGGTTTTGGTTTGAGTTTGTCTCTTTTAAGTGTTGAAACAAGTGTTCATTTCGAAAGTCGTAAAGTGTTGTATTCTCTTCTACCCTTTCTGATTTCGAAAAAAGTAAACTTGTTTGTATTTGTCATTTAAAAGCAAATTCAAAGTTGTACAAAAAGCTTTCTTTGTAGGCATCAATACTAAGAAAGCGGAAAACAAACACCTGCATTGTGCATTTGCATCTTGATAGTTTGCATGCTTGATTTAGGAAAAGTTCATTAGAGTGTGCTGATTGCTCTTTGAGAAAAGATGGTGTCTTTCTTTTCCCTTTGTAGCTAGGATTTTCAAAGTTGAAAAGATATAAAGCTTGCTTATCATCTTTAGACTGCATTTAGGAATTGTACCATACATCTCATGGTGATCCAGAAAGGCAAACTTCTAAAAAGATCAACTTAAAATAAATTGAATGAACTTAACAACGCTTTGCAACATAACACACAACATAGAGGTCTAGGCTAGAGACGTGTTCTGGCGTCGTAAAGCCTGGTGACTGTCGATCTCGTTGAAGGTGGGTGATTCCTCCTGAGGGACGATAACGCCAGTACGGATTGTGCTCCCACGTACCGTTGCGTATATATTGGGAGACCCCTATAGGCATAAAACCTTTATCCTTAGGAAGCCGAGTCGGCCGCCCTACTGATCGCAATGCACTGAACACAGCATTCAGGAAGATCGACCGCCCGTACCCTAAAAAATATTCTGCGGTTTTGCGAAAAGTTTGGCACACCCTCTGCCTAGAACTCCAGAGCAGTTCCTTTTGGCCTTTTTCAGACTCTATAACGGAAAAAGTCCATCCGAGCATTTGTCACTTCGGGCTCGTTAAAACATCGAAGGAGACTAGAGTCATCTTTAGCTTTTTCTCGACTCTTTAAAAGTGAGAAAGCAAGTTGTGTCTAAGCGTCGTTAACAATTTATTTTAAACGGAACAATCACCCTTTATTCCTGCGTTGATCTTTAGGTTGAAAAGATGGAGCCCACCAACCAAGGAATTCCCCTTGGTGGAAATCCTAGTCCCTTCTCCTCTTGGGGAGATGTTGGTGCGCCCCACATGGCCACTTTGTCACTTCCAAGATTGACAATTGGCCTGCCAGTCTGGCTCTTTTCAACCGATGTTGTTCAGAACACCACTATTCCTGAACAGTCGAGTCAACAGTTAGACCAGACCAGAGTTGCCCACCAGCCTTCGACTTCATATAATTCTTCCTCTCCTCCTTCCTCTTCGCTTAACAGAACTGGTAAAACAAAAAACCAAGTTCCTAAGGAGAAGAAGGAAAAGAAGAAGAAAGAGAAGAAGAAGAAGGAGCCAAAAGCGACTGGGGGCAAACAAGTGTCGTCTAACAAAAATCCACACACAGCACTAGCAAGGCCTAAATCGCCATGCGTCATATGCAAGGGAGACCACTTCCACATAGATTTTCCCTGCATCCCTCGGATACTAAGGGACTGGTCTCCCCGTTTGCACAATTCGGTGGCGTCAACCTCTGATAGCCATGTTGACAGCACACCGTCAACTAGTGAAAGTGAAGCCACAGGACAGAGAGGGAAAGCCAGATTTCCCTGCAAGCTGTGTGAAGGCGACCATGCCATCCACTGTTGTCCCTTCTTAGATGAGGCTAAAAGAGTATTGGAAGATCGCTCGATTTTACGAGCGCAACTTCCTCCTGGATATCAAAAACTCCTGCCAAGTCCTTCACTGGTTGAGAACCCAGCTGGCCCGCTCAGGTGGTCAGCCGAAGCACCTATCATTGAAGATGAACCGTCTGAATCCATACTTGACGAAATTCAAAAGGTTGAGGCGGCAATTGACCCGGTTTTGCCTTCAGAGGCTCTATCTTCGAATGATACCATCACAGAGGAGAATAAAGACGACACCGTCCAAGTTCTCTTCATCAACACAGACTCTGACGAACAAGGGGGCAATTTGCCCATTCCTTTATCACAGGAAGGAACTTCGTCAGGATCATACCCGGCCGTCTATTCGGTCCCACCACCAAGCAACCTAGTTGTCTTGTTCGACGGGAACCAACTAGGCAGACCCCGGTTACCAGCCAGTATACCATTCTGAATTATCGTTCAAATATACAGAATGGTAATGGCTGGCACTATTATTGATGAGGGGGCATCTGTGAGTATCCTTTCCTCTATTGCTTGGAAAGCGCTTGGTTCGCCAGCGCTTTTGCCTGAAATGAGAAATCTATCAGGCTTTGATAAAGGAACCAGTCGACCTTTAGGGATCCTCCCCAATGTGCCTATCACATTGAAAGGGAAGACCGTTCAAATGAACGTGATGGTCGTTCAAGGACCCTTGGACTATAACCTTCTCCTTGGACGATACTATATATATTGCATGGAAGCCATTGTCTCCTCACTCTTTAGAGTAATGTGTTTTCCGCATGAAGGAAGAGTGGTCAAGCTCGTGGACCAACTTTCGTTTCTCGGATCACACATCGCAAATAGTCATGTACCATCCCTAAATGGTCTCTTCACGCAAGAAGTGTCTCAACCCACGGTCCATCCTCCTGATGAGCGCGAGTAATCCGGGAGGATATGACTGGAACCCAGGGGGCATGCGTCCTGGTTTGCTTCGGCAGAGAAACTTTGGGTATAGAGTAGGTTTCCGTGGGAGAATATGACTAGTCTGTACCCCGTCTATCTAGGAAGAGGGTTATTCTAGAATAAGATTCTTTTGTCAAAGTTATGTGAGTTGGCGGGCTATGTCGCTCACCTTTGTTTATCTCGGTAGACATCGCCAAAGAAGTGTTTCATTCGTGCCCGCGAACGAGACAATCTTTGGGTAACCTGAAAGAGGTAGGCCTCTCTCGGTGAAACGAATGTTTTGACGGAAATGAAGTAGAGGTAACCTTGAAATCATACTTTATGCCTGGGGGCATGCAAACCTTTTGGAGTGCTAGCAAGGGGCAGCTATTTATTTTTTAAATTTTTAGGTCCTCCCTTTAAACCTGTAGGTCTAACCTGTTAAACTCGTAGGATTAGTCGTTTCCGCTTGCATAACGAAAGGATCCGGAGCAAAGCTTACGTAAGATCTAAGCTCCCTAAAAAATAGCATCTTCAATGAGACACTCTTATCATATGACTGGGATATCCGAGCAGTTTTAGCACACAGTTCATGCTCGTTAAAAAATAAACGCAAGATCCGAGCAGTTTTAGCGCATAGTTCATGCTCGTTAAAAAATAAACATAAGATCGAGCAAATGTTTCAATCCGCGTTTAAGCTCGTTAAAAAATGAACTACCCGGTGAATAACCACTGCGAATGTAACATTATCTGCCATTAAAAGCCTTGGTCGTGTTTGCACCGTCACCTCCACTTTTCACTTGGTCGATCGTTCACCTCCATATGATTGTTTACCCATTTTGAGGAACAGCTGCGAAGAGTGATTTCACCTAGCCATCCTTGTGACACTGCCGTGATTGGAAAATTCCAACCTATGCCTGGAATCAGCTGCTAACCCTGTTTATCACTCGTTCCTCAAAAGACGAGTCTTCTTTAAGCTCTTTTCAACTGACTCGTAAAATATGAAAATATTGCCGAGTTTTGGCCTTCCAGCTCGTTAAAGCGACCGGAAGTGCTATCCCTCCTCTAGATTTTAATCTTTTTGGACCTGAGGGATTATTGCACAAAAAGATCGAGCGCTTGTTTTGTTCGGCTCGTTAAAACTATCGAAAACTCATCCCTTCTGTATTGTTTTATACTTTTTCGGACCTAAGGGATTAGATGACGAAAAAGGAACTTTGGAGTTATCTTTACGTACCTTTTCAGGCTCTCTAAAAATGAAAAGGGACCGAGTTGTCTTTGTCGTTAGACTCGTTAAAATCATTAAATAGCGACAAACTTGTCTTTAGACGAGAATGAGTTTCACTATCGCTAGGCTCGTTAAAACATAGCGATGGGCTTGCCCGAAGGGCAGGTTATATAACAAGCATATGTTATCCTCGTCAAGCTTGACAAAAATAAAGAGGTACTGGTCAGCAATGACTGGGGAAAAATTGGGAGAAACTAAAGAAAACTTTGATGGTAGCAAGTCGCTCTTGAACATGACACTTTTCCTCCATACCACAATCGGGTTGGGTTGTTTCATTCACCGGTCACATCACCATGGTCTCGCCATACCATCCATATTTGGGGTAATGCTACCGATCCATCGCATCAGTGTCGCCATATGTTCAAGAGAAGTCGTTCAGAAAAGTCAACCGTGTCCTATCCACTACCATACATTATCCTTCATCCCTTCATGACCGCCACCCTGAATCATATGTCACAGATCGTTTTCACCTCCATCAAAATCATTAGCTCCGTTCCGTGTCACTGATGTGGGATTCATTAAGGCCCTCCTTTGATGGATCGCTTCTTGTCGACATCAGCTCATTATCCAAGAAGTTGATCTAGGAACACCCCCTTCAGTACTTTGAAGCTTGCATGCCTCAATGGCAAGTTTCTCACTTCCGGCGACAGGTATACATCAATGACCTTCGACCGAAAGATTTTGCGTGGTGTTCGATGCCAAGTCCTTTATTCACACCACGTGAATTGTACTGCAGTACCTTGAGGGTCATTATCATTATTGGTGATTCCTCTCGCGCTTGTTAACGGTTTACCTCATTGACCGGTAATCAAGCGATGTCTTTCCATGTTCGACTTCAGAACATTTCTCACATGGATCGACTTGTACTTAGAGTGAAGATCGAACGAGTTTGAAGACCCCGGATCTAGTTTCATCCATCCGGGCTGCGATATATATTCAAGAAAGATAAAGACATTGACATGTACATCATTGCAACAGATAATCATCCTATCCAAAGGATGATAATTTCATAAAAAATTATCAGTCTACCATCAGACGATTGTCTGTTCTATGTACAGAAAAATGAATTTATAAAGCTGAGCATGGGAATGCCCGCCTCAGCTAGATCATGAAAGTAGTATGAAAAATAATGTATTGTATTGTATCTTATTACAGGTCTCCTCCCATCATTGGATGAACTTCGGACCCTCCTGGATAAAGCATTTCACCCGATGAACGGCCTCATACTTTAGGGGGCAACTGTTATAGACATTTTTGTGCCTTACAGCATTGAGCATGAAATGTCCATAATCTAAGGGATCCAAAGTCCCTAAACATGTTGTTCCTACCCCTAGAGGAACAAGGCTAACAAACCACAGCAATTCACAGAAGTTCTCCACCAGAAACTGCTCAAAAACAAGTCAATTCAGGATCATGTCAATGGCTCCACTGGCTATCTGCGCTGAATGTCAAAGCCAACACTGGCTACCTGCGCTGAATGTCAAAGCCAACACTGGCTACCTACGCTGAGCGAGAGTGGACATGTGGCAAGCTCATTTCTCAAGGTGTCAAAACCCAAGAAGCTTCCAAAATGAAACTTGCCTCAGGGAATTCGACTATGATGAGTAAGAGGTTCCAAATCTCCAAGTGGAAGCAAGAACCTCCAAGTGGAATCAAGAACTGACAGAGGGAGAGGACACTAGTCAGATCTCAAGCTGACTCATCCTCTCTCCAAACATCTATATATGGATCTCTCCTCCATGAGATCTAGGGGCTGGAATTTTGTTATTGCAAAGAATTGCTGTTGGTTTGAGATCAGAATCATTGGGTGCTTAATGCTTTGAAGGGAGGTGAAGATAGGAATTCCATTTTGCTGGGAAGGAGATGCTGGATTGGAGCCCTCTGGGTTGTATCTCTTCCTGAACCTTGTTATTCATCAATAAAGCTATCTTGGTTTCTCCTATATACTGGTGTATCTTTGATGTATGATTGCATTAGTATGTTTAGTTTACTTCTAATCCTGAACTAGTTATGAATATGAATCTATGTCTTGTGTAGTGTTCTTCTCTTGTGATCTTGCAGAAACCTGTTGAAGCTGGGCGAGCGAGAAGGCAAGTAGCTGGGAACTCTCCAAGAGAAGAGAAACTGGATCGAGGGACAAACGGAAGACACCAGTTAGTCCATCCATCTCTCTTCATTCTAATTCATAAAGGAAGAATACTAGAATAGATGTCTCTATTTGTTGCTAAGGCACTGTCACACCTTAGGTGGATAGGATCGTCCTGCATAGGCATTTTTCCCCACAACATTAGGGCAGACAGTGGCTTTCCTCAGCCGGGAAGCTCACTCTGGTCAAGTTACTTCTCTCATCCCTTCCTATCTACCAGGCTTCTTTCCTTTTGGCTCCAAAAAAGATCATCGAATAGTTATCAAAGTTGATTCAAAATTTTCTATGGCAAGGAGGAAAGGGGAACCAAAAAAAATTCCATATTGTAAGTTGGGGCATAGTGAAAAGGCCAATATCTGAAGGTGGACTTCAGGTAAGAGATCTTGTGTTGGCCAATCTGGCGATGGGGGGGAGATCCTCTGGAAAATCTTCTCAAACCAAAGAAACCTTGTAAGTCAAGTTCTAATTAAAAAATATATGCACAGACTCTCAATAAAGAATATGGAAGAAGGAGCTTCCCACAAAGGAACCATGCTATGGAAGTTGTGCCGCCAAGGCTGGAAATTCTTCAAAGAAAATCCCTACAGAATTCTAAGAAATGGGAAAATAACTAGACTGTGGGATGACAAGATCATGGGACTCCATCCCCTAAATCTTACTCTGGAAATAGTAGATTTGCGTAACTGGCTCATCCAAAAAGGTATCCACAAACTTGCTGACATATGCACATGGGATTCAATAGGGAACTGGAGTAACTGGGCCCTCCATCGCCCCCTTGATTGGATGCTCCCTCAACTCCATCAATTATTAGCTAAACTCACTGGTCTGGCTCTTGTGCATCTCCATTTGAGGGACAAGTGGGGCTGGGGGAAGTTCGGAGCTTACTCAGCTCGGTTAGATTTTACAACCCTACAAGAACAACAACATCAGATCTATACTACAAAGCTTTGGCAGCATGTTTGTGACCCATTTGGCCTACCAAAAATCAAATTCTTCTGCTGGATTCTCATGCACAGAAGGACCCTCACTGTGGACTTAGAGAAAAGAGGAATCATGGGTCCACACAGATGCCCTCTCTGCTACAAGGATTAGGAAACTATCGATCAACTATTCATAGACTGCCCCTTTTCTCAAGAGATCTGTTTGCAAGCAATTATGGGGCTCAACGCCCAAATCCCTCAGCAGTCTTCAGTTGTTAGTGTTTTCACAACTTGGAAAGAATGCAATCCTCACTCTTTGAATAGCAACTCAACATGGATTAAAATATGGAATGCAATACCAAAATATATATGTTGGGGAATCTAGTTGGCTAGGAATGAAGCCATCTTCAACAATAGACTTGAATCCACCAACACAGTTGTTTCCAAGGCCAAAGCTTTGCTACTGGAAACTTTTGAAAATAGACCTCATAAGCCAGACAACTCCCTTCTCCCTGAAGAGCTTAGCTGGCTAGGTGAATCCCTGAGATGGGCCAACATCAAGAAGAATACCTTCTTGCCTAGACATAATCCAGAGTGGCATCTCTAGATCTCTGGGACAAAATTTAAAAAATGGTGGAAAAATTAGGGCAAAGTCATGATTTTCTTCAACGAAGCTTCCATTGGAAACCCAAGGATATTAGGGGCAGGAGAAACAATTTTCTCCACAGATGGACAAAAACAATACAGCTTTAGTTAGGGCCTAGGTCAGAGCACCAACAATTAGGCCGAGATCCTCGGATTGCTCAAAGCGTGTCAGTTGGCTCAAAGTAACAGAGGGGAAAATCATCAAATATTCAGGGATTCTGAAATCCTAATTAAAATCCTTAACACGGATGACCAACTCAATATCTCTACTCTAAACAACACCCTTGAAAGAATAAGGAAGATGACTCAAAACTCCACATCCTGCTCATTCTACCATGTCCCGCGAGCTCTGAACAAGGAAGATGATATAATGGCTAACAAAGGTTGTCTTCTAGCTCAAGGTATGCTAGTAAAGAATGATGAAGAACCTGAAAGGCACCCAATTCCTTGATAGACAAGGAGAGCTGATCAAGGACAAAATTTAGCAGAACAAAGGCTGGCATAGACAGACTTTCACTATCAAGAAAGAGTGGGCCAATCCTCAATGGGCTATAGGTTTTCACATGGGCCAACAGTTTTTGGGTGTTTTAATAGGGCACAGAATTGTATTCATTCAGAGGACGGTTTTGAAGGAAGCAATGCGTAGGAGCTTGGTGGGGGATGATCCAACAGTCATCGCGCACTAGAAAAGGTGGGGTGATAAGGTCGCGGAGAGTGATAAGAGGTTTACATTGCACCGCTTCTGGCTACTAGGCAATATTTCATGATTCAGACGTGATGTACCTTAGGGCCCGATGCGTGGCTGGTCAAAATTGCCCATATCACACGCTCATGTGGTGTTAAGGGTCAGACAACGAGGGACGTGATAAGCGTCAGATCTGGGCGGGGAAGATCTGACAGTTATCGCTCGTTGTACATGGCAGGGTATTATCCTTGTTCTAGGGTCAGGTATGGAGGTGGGATCAGGTTAAGGATTGGACAGCGAGGAACGTGACAAGCATTGAATCTAAGCAACGTTGATCTAACGGTCATCACGCATTGCAAAAGGAGGGGTGTTAGCTTTGCTGGGAGTGGTAAGAAGTTTTCATCGCACCACTCTTGGTTGCTGGGAAGTCTTCTACCAAACGAACGTGATGCCACTTAGAGGCTGACACGTGGCAGGACAAAATCGCCCATATCGTGTGGTCCTGAGGTGTTAAGGGCCCGCTAGAGAGGGACACAATATGCATTGGATGTGGACGGAGGAAGATCTGATAGTAATCGCAAGCTGAACATGGTTGGGTTTTAACCTTGAAGTGGGGTCGGGTACGGATGAGAGCCTTGGTATATCAGAGGTGGGGACAAGTTATATATTAATACAATTTAATATATGTGGTTCTTGTATAACTTGGACCGTGAATTAAATTTTTTTCGGGAATTAGCTTATCCTAAGAAAGTACCAAAGCAACAAAGAAAAGAGGGAATGTAAGACAAGACTCTAAGACACCAAAAGCATAGCAAGGATCTCTCAGCCATGCCAAATGCGAAAAAGTAGCAGCTAATCTCTGATACAAAAGCCAGAATATGAGGACTCTATAGAACCAGAATTCTCTAAATTAACTGTAATCAAGGTTGCTTGGCATGCCCAACCTCTTCTTACAAATAAAATTCCACTATTTCTGTTTTAAAAAAATGACAAACAGAAAATGGATGAAAAAATAAAAAAAGGGATAAAATGGATAATTGAGGAAGATAGAATGAAGATACGGGTAATTTAACTTCGTGGATTCTTTGACCAAATTTATAATTTATCTCAAGCATATAGCCTGTGTATTTTTATTCCATAAAGTGCTCGAAGAAGTTGAAACATAAGGTTATCCAATGAGAAGATGATTACAATAAATTTCATTCCTTTTAAGTATCTTTCTAAAAATAAAGATCACCCTATTGACATTGTGTGAGGAAGCACTACAACATTGAAATTGACTTTGAATTGTTAAGGAATTTCTAGGCCTTCATGATCATTAAGTGAAAGTCATATGTCACTTTCAAGATTTCAAAATTTGATCTCCATCTAGAAAGATATATATTCAAATATGAATTGAAATCATTTTATTTTATATGTAACATGAAATCACATCAACATGACACCAAAATAATTTGGGAGTTTTATTAGATTATCAAAACTGATTGGCTATCACTTTGGAAAACCAGAAGCATAAGGAAGATGGAAAATTAGTTAATAAAAGAAGTTAGAAGCCAATTTCATAATTCTCTATTGTAATTACTTTAACCTTCAAAATCACTAAGTGTGAACTAAACAAAGCAGAAAACAATGTAGAAGTTACTAGCACATTTGGCTTACGGGGCAATAACTGCAATTTAATTCTCATTAAAAAATGACTTGTGATAGAAGCCATCTTGAAAAGCTAATAACTGCAATTTAATTCTCATTAAAAAATGACTTGTGATAGAAGCCATCTTGAAAAGCTAAAGAGCTAGAGATATACTCTTAGACAAGCCCCTTAAACTCACTACTCTATAATACTACTTACTATTAAAATTACTATGTTTCCAAATATTTATTTGTTATACTTATTTTCTTTATTTATTGGATATTCAAAATTATTCTATTATAATTTGAACAAACTTTATTATGTGATTTAAATAATTTTAAAACCTAAAAAGTATTTACAATTCCAGTAATAATCTTCTCTCCAAGCTGATGGGATTTTTAATACATACATAATATAGATTAAATAATAACGTTTGTAAAATAAAAAAAAAAGGTTATTGAGTTAAGATAAATTTCATTAACCAAAAGAAGAGAAGCAATTAAGAATATAATATCTAGATAGATAAGTCCCTCATCGTAATATAAAATAATGTAACATATGGCTTTAGAATTATGATATGATATGGACTTATATGTGATTGAAATATTTTTAAGTTTCATAAGTGATATTTTTTTTATTATTTTAAATTTTAAGATTATGATATACTTTGAGAGCGTTTGTCTAAGGATTATTATGATAGATTTAATTTTAATTTTTAATGTATTTAGTTTTTTTTTTTTACTATTATATATGTCAATTATTTTTCAATGATTCCTTCTTTTCTTTTTCAATATTTAAGTAAAATTTCAAGATTCTCGAAAAAATAAAAATACAAGTAAGCAGAAGTATATTTATTAAAATTATTTAAAGATTTAAATATTTGATTGTATTAAAATATGTTTTCTATGGCTGTAGGGATTTGGTTTCGTGGTTAGCAGACGGTTTGCTAAGTTGTTTGTGCTGTTGTGCAGGCTACGGGTTCAAGTCTTGTCTTAACCTGAGGGTCGTTTTTGCGGGCTGGGCGATTCCTCCTAGCGGTTATAGTGGCAGCCGGTGGGATTCGATCCCGTGTAACGCGAGTACAATACCACCACCGTTGCCGATTCCATTAGATATAAAAAAAATGTTTTTTATAATTTTAATACATTTTCATTTTTTTAAATATTTAATATAGAGTTATAATATTATATCAAATTAAATTAATAATGATATATTAAATTTAATATAATTTTATAATAATATGTATGTATATAAATGTGTTTTTCTCATTTTTAAAATGGGATATGAGAGAAATGTGTAATTTTTTAGATGTTGAACATAAATTTAAGATATAGTATTTTTTGGTAACCTAGAAAGATCTGCAATTGGGTCAGTTTTTTATTCTTGTAACATAAATTTGATTATGGTCATTACCACTATACTTCTCAAAGCCTACTATCTGAGAATGAATCTAACCTTGTAATTATTGTAAAAATCTATAATATACATGATTTTTTTGTAATTTAATCCTCTTTAACATATGAATTTATACTTATAATTATTATAAAATTAATGATGTACAAGTTAAAAAAAATTGTTTTTAAAGTACATAAGTAGAAATTCGAAAGTATTGGTACATGAAGGGGTAATAAATTAGAGAACTGATGATTAACGCACATTCTACACTAAGGAAACTATAAAATCAAGTAGAAAGAAACTATAAAATCAAGTAAAAAGATAAGATAAATTGAGATTGTATCTATAGATGTGGAATATATTAAGAAAATAAAATGAATTTTTTTTATTTATTGGTTTGTTTATTGATTTAAGAAACACAAGGTATTTGTAGGTATACATTCTCCAAAATACCTGTAAGGTTTTACAAATGAGATACATTCAAATATAACATAGACATTTTACAAGAACTTCCCTCATACATACTGGTGGAGAAATGAAAAGATAAGGAATTGATGGACACCCACAAATCCTCTAGTTGTTGCCTAAGACAGTCTAACTCATCCTCAATTTTTTATGTTGTGTCTAGTGCTCCATTAGTTTTTCTAACATTGTGAGTGTTTCCTCTAAGACTTGGTTAAATTTTGTACGCATTAGCTCTTCATTGGCCTCCATCATATCAAGACATTGCTCCATAGTTTACACATGGGGGATTCACTAGGGCAACAATACCACGTGGGTTCATATTGGGGGAGATATATAGAGGAAAAAATGACATAATATATTGAGCATATATTAGGGGGTAAAGGGTTTTTATATTGGTAGGTATAAAAAATAGAGCTCAAAATTAATGAAAATATATAAAGGTCTATAAAAATATTAATGAAAAAATGGATACCTGCAATATCTAGTGAAAGTAGGGTTTTTTAAATTGGGAAGGTGTATTGGGTTCATAACTGTAGGGGGTTAAATAATGCGATTTTTAGGAGATTTTCCAATATGCAATCAAATTAGGGGTATTGTTTAGTATGCCATGACTGCACGTGATATGTCAGAGGTTCCTTGAGTGAAATCCCCGTGAGTTTACATGGCCAAATACATACTGAGAAGTCCATTTTGCCATGTTTAAACAGTTAATGCAAGTTTTCTAGGGAGCCTATGTGAGAGGGAACAAAAGATACATAAGACAATTCTACTCGTCTTACCACAAAGTATATGTAACATAATCCCTTAGAATGCAAACCAAAAAAAAGACAGGGGTAGAAATTTGTAAAATTAAACCTAAATGCCATGAAATATCTTGACCTTTGCCCTTCACTAATTTTTTCTCAACTATGGAAGAGAGGATATAATCATAAGAAACTTCTAAAGGAATTTGTATACTTGTTGTGGTTTGACAACCCCTGAGATTGAATTTGCAACTATATTGAATTTAATTCACATGAAAATGTCAAATCATGTTCCAATGAAATTCCACACAATAACAGAAGACTAAGGGGATGAGGGATGAAGATTCTCAAAGGAATTCAACCCACTTCTTACACCAATTCCAACAAAATGGTCGCTCCTACGCATACAACCCAATGTTAAAAAAAAACATCTTACAATATCTACTAAGGCCTGTCAATTCCTCCATGAATGCTCTGTACACTACTGCAAATGAATTACCCTCGAGTTGCATTAATTCCAAATGATTTCTCCCATTAATAATACCACTTAAGTACGAGGCGAGGGTATAGAGTGACAATGAAGGCCACCAAGTAGGCCGATGTCATCCCTTCCCCACATAAACAACCATAAATTTTCTTAAATTGAATTGGGTTCCACTTCTTGTGTAATAAACATTGGGAGGGGGAGTCACGAAGGGCCTAATGATCCACCCCAATGACAAATTTCCTTCGATCTACTCAAAAATTAAATTAATGGATGATGGATATTGTTCCAGATCCCTTCTTCTAGATTGACACCTTCTTTAGCAATTTGGTCTATTGCAGTGTTGTTTGATCTCAAAACATTGAAGAAACCGACCTTACAGAAAGTTTATTTCAAGTCTTGAATTAGGTCAACTATACTTAGTGATTTACAATCTTTGGAAAGTGTTCCATGCACCAGATGTTGGATTACTAACATAGAGTCTCCCATTACTACTAGATTTTCTATCTTTACTAGAGATAAATCTTGCAACAATCCATATGCTTCAGCTAAGTTATTTACAAGTTTTCTTATACCTAATTATACTGTAATTATATTTTTCTTTGGAGGTTAATAATAACCCCTTTAGCTCCTACCACAAATATTAAATGAAACATTAATAATTTATAAAAGATTAAATTAATAATTAATTAATTATATTAAATGAAACATTAATAATTTATAAAAGATTAAATTAATAATTAATTAATTATTAAATAAAATATTAGTAATTGAAAAAGATTAAATTAATAATTAAATAATTAATGGTTGAACATATTGATGTATGTTATGTATCAAACTAGTTCATTTTTAATTACAGATGCAAATCAATTGAGAATTAATATATATCACATAAGCCATCATTGATTAGTGATATCATTTTGTTAAAATTGATTAAGTATTTTATTTGTATAATTGATATGATTTTAATTTTTATAATGTTATTTTGTATATTTAAAAATTTATGAATGATTATGGTTTATTATAGAAAAGGAAAATATATTATATTTTTTTAATAATAGTATAGATTTATTTTTATTTTCCATTTATTAAGAATAGACACATATTAAATTTCTCAAAATGAAAGAATCTTTTTTAAGTGCAAAATTTGAGGAAATATTTGCACCTCAAGGGATTTGATTCTTCTTATATCTTGGTAGATTTGAAATTAAGATGGATCTATGATGATTTTTACCAACACACTAATAAAATGTTTTATTTTCACTTGTTATATATATATATATATATATATATATATATATATATATATATATATATATATATATATATATATATATATATCTATATCTATATATATAGTTGTTATTAATACTCTTTACAATGTTGCATGTCAATTTCATATTAAAAACTAAATGGATTACAAATATCTCTATATATAGAATTTTTTTTGTTATTAATCTTTTTTAAAATGTTACATGTCAATTTCATATTAAAAATTGAAGGAAATACAGATTTCCCTCTTACATCAAATTAGAGGCTACCTATTAATGGAATAAGAATTCTCTTTTTCGTTTTTTCTCTCTATATAAATATTTGATGTTAAAATCTTTAACTCAATATACATATTGAAATATTTGATTTAAAATCTACATTAAACTTTATTATTATTATTAGTTAAATATTATATATCAACTTCATATCAAGAAATACATTGAAATATCTGATTTATAATCCACATTAAACTATTATTTATTATTATTATTATTTAAATATTATATATTGACTTCATATCGAGAATGAAATAAATTACACATCTCCCTCACAATGATAAATGAAAATACAAGAATTTTTTTAATTTAAGTTACTTTATTTTTCTCTATATAAAGTTGATATATTTTTTTCTCCCACGAAAAATCATAATTTTCATTAAGTGAGGTGAAAATTACATTTTTATATACACACTCTGTGCATTCCAAATAATTGTTTTGATGCAAAATTTTCATCCATTCACAAAACAAAACTTCGGTTGTAAAGCTCGTGTTATGTCCCATTGTATAAATAATCATAAAATAAATACATATCATCTGATAAATATATACATCATCAAAGTCTAATTGTTTGCAATATCAAAATTTAAGTGAGTTTTTAACCAAAAAATGATAATATCAAGAAGCTTGGTCAGTCATTTGCATGGCTTCATAGAAAAGCCTATGAAATTATTTCATGTATGTGTCTACTAAATGCTCTTGCATCTTCCAAGTCCCCAGCTCTTGTTCTGTACCATCCTTGGAAAAAGCATATGCAATACTGTTCCTTTCCTTGTAGACGTGAGCACATCAAATCCGATTAAAATAAAGCTTTAACCTATAAACTTCTTCAAAAATAGGCAACAATGTGCGAGTGTGACATCTGTTAATCTCATTAAACCATTTAATAACAATCAAAGAGTCTCCAAATATCTAAATTATTCTAATACCCTTTTCAATAGAAAAAAACAATAATATTTTGAGACTAAGCAGCTTCACGTAGTTAATTGATTCCCTTCACAACCCACTTTGAATATTAAAGAAGTGGTTTTTAGATAACTATAAAATTGCTCCACCACCACATCCTCCCCCATCAATTGATGCTCCATCAAAATAAGCCCATGGAAATGAATGATCCACTTCTTCAAGAGTAATGCTCCTAGGTTTGTCAGATATAACTTCAACAAGAACTAGATCATATATGGAAATAATTTAATGGGCCACTCTGTCAGAAGAGGCAAACTGAGATTAAAAAATGATTTTTGTTTCTAACAAAACAAATATCCTAGCAGAAAATTGGGGGAAGGTTCCTAAGTTTTTTTGGGGCTGCACTTTCCCACCACTATTTCCATGATTCTTTACACAAAGGACCCTGCCATCTAAGTTTGAAGGATAAGTGCATACTAATTATGCTTCATACTACAGAAGAATATGAGCATCTAAATAGAATATTATAAATTGTCTCCTTTACAGTTTTACATAGGGCGCACAAGCTTGACCCCATGAAGCATGTTTGTTGAAGAATATTCCTCGTGGGGGGCTTGTTTTCAAGAATATTCCATAGGAACAATTTTTCTTTGGCTGAGAAATCCAAACTCTAGATTTTCCTCCACCACCATTTTGGATTTTTTGGCTCTCTCTCTACAATAATATGCAAGTAACCCTATTTGGATATTAATCCCTAGATTGGGCACATACCCTTCGTAAAGTGTCTGCTTCCTCACTAATTATGACATGGTAAATATTGAAAGAATTTATATAAGCTCTCCAATGAGTTTATAATTAATTAGGAAGAGATAAGTGTGCAACATTTTCCCATCCCTGAGTCGATATTGGTGTGCTTTCTGGATCTACCACTTGATTCATGGTATACTTCCCTTTTCATTTAGAAATTCCACCAAGGTTGAAGGAAACAAATAGTTTTCACCACATACTACCCATGGGTCCAATCCAATTCTAACCCTTTCACGAGACCCAACCTTCCATGCCAGACATTTCTCAATCATGTTGAAAGATGTCAGTACAACTTTCCAAACCACAAAGGTATTTTTCCTGGGTTTATTCGGGAGTATGAGCAATTCTTTAGTCAATAGGGGGCGTATATATTTCTTCTTAACCACTTAATTCCATAGACTAACATGAACTATGAGTCTCCATCCAACCTTTGTTGTTAAAGATTTATAAAAATGAAATAGATTTTTTAAACCCCATCCTCCCCATTTTTTGGGCAAAGTGATTTTGTCCTACCTAACCTAAGGTAAAGCCCACCCATCCTTTAAAACCTTCCATAAAAATATAAAACATGTTTGAAGAATTTGATTTAGAATCCCTTTTGGGACCATGACAAAGACATCCAAAAACCAGGGATGGATTCCAGTATAGATTTGATAAGAACTAGTTTTCCCACCCTGGAGAGCCATTTGCAACTCCACCCTTTCAACCTCTTTTCAATTTTTGTAATCAACCAAATCCAATCCTCCTTTTAGTAGTCATTGGGATTTAAATGAAAACTTGGATACTTGATTCCTGCTTCAAAATCCAATGAGTGAAACGGGAACAAAGACTATGCACTGACGTGCTCATCCCTAGATAAACCAACCTCTAAAAGAGAAGATTTCTAAATATTAATAACCATACATGTAGCCTTTTCAAAGATAGCTAGAGCTGATTTGATAGATGTTGTATCTCTTCTAGAGCCATCACATAAGAGAAGGATATCATCAACAAACATGAGATGAATTATAGCCAATTAATTCACTACAATGGCTCCCTTGAGGTCTCCACATCTCTTAGACTCTAATAACAATCTACTTAGGCCTTCAACCACTAGGAGAAATAATAAAGGAGAGGGGGGATCCTTGACGCAAGATGTGTTCAACACTAAAAAAGTGGTAAGAAACCCCATTAATGAGAAAAATGAAAGAAACTGACATAAAACATCACATACCCCAATTGATGAAGTGAACCTCAAATCCCAAATGAATCGACAACGTTTTGATGTATATCAAGTTCACCCAATCATAAGCCTTAGACAAGTCAATCTTTAGAACCATTCCCTCTAATTTCTTTGTTTTGAAGCTATGCATACCTTCCTCGGCAACATCAATGGCCTCATCTATCTGTCAACCCTCAAGAAAGAAAAATTTCTCATTTGCAACATTTCTCAACAACATCAGCCTCAACTTGTTTGCAATAATTTTTGCAATTGTTTTATAAACACTGTTGCATAGCACAATGGGCTTGTAATAATCAAAAGACCTGGGAGAATCATATTTTGGGACAAGATCTATGAATTTACCATTGAAATGATCATACATACCCCCTAATATACGACATTATTTAATTACATTTAGTTGGTATTCTCCCAAGGGTTCAAAAAAATCAGTGAAAATTTCCACTAGCCAACCATCGGACCCTAGGCTTTTATCCTGCTAAAAACTGTGAAGAATCTTTTGTACCTCTTCCACCAAAAAAGGTTCCATGAGTGAATGTTTTACTTCATCATTTTAGAACCTTGGTAAATTTTGAGTGAGCGTAATAACCTCAGTAATGGAAGCAACCTGTGGAGGCTTGAACATGTTGTTGAAATGATTAAACTCTAGGTGAGCTAGATCCCCAAAATAGTTAACCTTACCTATGTTTAGATCATTCAATTCCCATATGGTGTTTATAGATCTCCTCCCTTAAATTGTAAATTGATGGTATTTTTTTGTATTTTCATCACCGCTTTTGAGATGGATTTCTTTGCTCTTAAGTGTCGATGCCTCCTCTTTCTCCTTCATGATCTTGTTCCTGGTAGCTTCTAATTGAAAAATTATTTGTTTGGCCTCCTCCAAAAAGTAGTATCCTCTGTAAAGATTATCAAGCTGCTCCATTTCTTGGACAAATTGTTAAGATTCCTTTCATATCTCAATTTATTCACCAAATACTACTCTTTTGTTTCCTTTTCTACCATTTTTAAAGTTGCAATGAATTGAGCCTCTACTGAACCTTTGATCGTGGGATTGTAATGAATCTATTGATCACTAATAATATTTCGAAACAATTCATCCTTAGGACAACTTGAGTTAATCTTAAAAGGGGACCCTGGCTTATTTGACTATCCTCTTAACTGAAGGAAAATTTGGTGATGATTTGAATGACCTCCTACACTAACCCATTGACAAAACAAGGGAGTGCTTCCCATAAGAGATTTAACAAGAAAGAAACGATTTATCATTTTGGCTACCATACCTTCACCTATGTGCCTATGTTTCGACCTATGCTTTAATTTAATGGGGTAAACATCACAGAGTTAATGAGATTTTAGTAGGTGGGAGAAATAATTTGTTAAGGGATTAGGATGAGCATGGAATTCCCATTTTTCCAAAGCTCCCAAAGGGAAATTCAAATGGCCTCCCACTATTAAATTATCAGTGTTCATGAAATAGTGATCCATTAACTGATCATAAAAAACATTTCACTCTTGACAGGGGCCATAAATGTTCACAACATTTAGTTCCATATCCATATCAGCCATAATAATATCATCCCCCATAACCCCTTCCAAACCTTAGGATCCATGAAGCTTAATAGTTTTCCTAGTTGCATCTAATTCCTAACCCACCTGACCTTCCACTTGCATCAATAGCCATAAATGTCCATCTAGGAATAGAAAATTCTAGCATTCTTTCTATAGCCTCACCCTACACTAGAGTCTCTTGAACGAAGATAACATCAATGTGATCCAAAAGCAATAAATTTGTCAGAGCTAGTATTTTAGGGTGACAAGAAAATCAATGGAAATTGAAGGAAAATAAAATCACAAAGAAACCTCCATCGAGGCCTGTGTTTCTCTAAGTTCCCCAATAAGGGATTTTTCCTACTTGTGGTGACTTCTTCACTAGCCTTAACGTTCACTTGGAAGATAAAATATTTATTACCTCAATGGTTTTTAGTGACCTTGTAAGGGTAAGAGATCCCAAGACCTCCCATGGCCATTAATGAGGCATTTTGTCTAGAATTGGATCTAAGTTTGTATCGAAGATAGGTTTCTGACAAATTTGATAGGCCTTTGGTAGAAGAGGGGGTTAGGGAATGACAATAAACATGAGTAGCAGGTATAGAATAAGGTATCAAATGTATAGAAAAAGTAGAGACCAAATCAATAGATAAATGACAACCATAGGAAAGGGAGAGTGATGCCATAGGAAGAGAATTAAATGAAACGATAATATTTGATACAAGAAAGGAAATAGAGCCAGTACCTAATGTAGAGGTAGATGATGTAGAATGGTTAGATGCCTTGGAAATATAGTTAGTCTCTAGCATTCTTGGGCACGATCCAAGGGTCAGCTTCCACCTAAACAAGATTCTTTATAACATAATTATTCACTAGGTTCAGAGCTTTGGGAGAAGACCTTAAATCTTTCTTTTCTTTTTTGCTTCCAAAAAACTTGCCTCCTTTAAAATCCTATGCCTTTCTTTTGATGTATGGCAATGGACTGCCCCTTAAAACATGACACGCTTTATGCCACCTATAATAAATAAAGGGGACCCCTTCATAATCAAGAATCTTCCTGTGCACATAGCCCCTATAAGTGATGTTGAGATCCACTATTAAGCCTACTCGAGTATCCATATTGACAGGGATTCAAGAAACATCTTTATGTCATTCTTCTCATGAGATATATCTGCATCCAAAAAGGAGCCCACTTTTTCACCAATGAGCCTGAATATATCTCCAGACCAAAGTTCAAGAGGAAAACATGGCAATCTAACCCATACTGGAATGAAGCTAGCGTCGAAAAAAGGGCTCCATTTCTTCAAAAGGACTAGAGATGCGTCAATGCACTAAGGTTTTTGTTGAACCCAACCTACGTCATCTATGCTAAAAAACTTTAGCATAAGCCATCCTCCTAGTATGATTTTTACCAAAAGGAGTTATTTGATCGAATCACTACAATTTTCCCCTATACAATCCTTGATAGTGTTGGTTGTGAATATTTGACCTCAAGCCCATCCAAAAATAACTTTCTTAGAGGTTTCAATTACATACCCAAATCGAACCCCTTCACCAAGCACCAAAGTTTCAAGATCAAGTTTAACCTTGGTACACTTAACTATCTTTTTCTTCTTTCCTGATTGTGACACATTCCTCACTCAATGTTTATTTATTGGGGCTTCATCCATTTGGGTTTGAGTCCTTATTGACCCACAAATTGGACTAGATCACTATAAAGGGATTTAAGAGATATGAGGGACCTTCCAATGAAAACCCTACTAGGTCGAATAACAATCTTGGGAAAAACTATCCCCAACCAAAGGTCCAGAAAATCCTAATGGGACTTGGCCAATATTTTCAGAAAGAGAACATGGACCACATGAAGTTAAGTCAGGAAAAGCACCATTTTCCCCTACCTGCTCAACATCAAGAAAGGGCTCAATGAAAAAACCTTCTGATGAACATACCAGGGGATTGACATGGTTAGGGTACGCACTTGCAACTAAAAGAGACCATTGATACCCTAAATAATTTTTCTTATCTACCACAGGAAAAAATATCACGATATTTTGATGAGTGAAGGTTTAACTTTCTTTTGAGATCGACAAACCAAACCCTAGCTCTTGCTAATTTTCCGTTTCCAATGAGAATTCAAAAATTAAGCCTCAATACCCACCATCGAGATAAGGTGAAAACCTTTTGAAACACTATATATAAATTCTAGGGTAAGCAGAGAAGAATAAATCCATGATTTTGTGATCCAGGTGGATGTTGGTGGCCACCCACCTATCCCATTTGGACCCCCACAACTGTCTCTTTCAGTTTTTCAGTTTCCTTAATTATAGCATAGTTTACTATTTTTAGCAGTTTTTCGGGTCCTAAACTTCCGGAGCCATTTTGAGGCCCTAAACGACGTTTTTTGGGAAATCCACCGCCACCGATTTTTCTGATAAAAATCATCTTTTCCATCGTAGTCCTTGGAGAGATCTTTCCAATGGGCTATCATGCACGTCAAACGGAGATAGTACGACCAATTCGCGACCCTGGGAAGTTGATGTACCAACTTACCCAAAAACGGGGCCCACAATCCGGCGTTTCATCTTCTAGGGTTAGGTTTTGGAATGTGAAGGGTTTTCCATTGTTTCTCAACAATAAATAGGCCCTCGAGCCTCATTGTAACACAGTTCGAAATAGTTCAGAGGCATGTAACCGACACATCTCTTCTCAGAGATAAGCTACCATCGCCTTAGCTGGTTTATTTCTATTTGTAAGCATATTTCAGTATTTTCCATTAATGAAATGAAGTATTATTTCCGCTGCATCTCTATTTTTATGGTTATCGCATCTGTATATTTATGGTTATCTCTGTAATCTATTGCGTTCCTGCTTAAATCCGGATCAGTGGTATCAGAGCGGTCTGCTTTTTCTCTGTTTTTCTTTGCATGTCCCCAACGAGGTCGAGATATAAGGAGTTAGGGCTTGAATTGGTCGAACCTTTGCAAGACCAGCCTCGCAAATCTCGACGACCTCCCATGGCGGATGAGAAGAAAGACGAGGGGGAAGGAGATCCTATCAGAATATTGCTCGAAGAAGCCCTCGAGCGACAAAGGAACACGATGATGGGCAGCTTTGCCCAAATCCTTTAGCGACTACCTAGAGGTGACGCATCGGCTTCCAACAGTTACTCTGGAAATGCCACACCATTTAAGGTACAAGTAAATTTTGAAATCCCCATCTTCAAGGGTCAAATAGATGCAGATGCCGTAGATAAATGGTTAAATCTGCTCGATGGGTATTTTTCTGTTCATGAATTTTCAAGTCGGGAAAAGATTGTTTTCGCTCTTCTCAAAGCAGCCCCCCACGTCAAGGACTGGTGGGAAACCTACTGCGAACAGAAAGATGAAAGTACAAGCTCACTGTTTTCAGCCACACCCACTTGGAATGACTTCCGGGATGCCATCAAGGAGCAGTACTACCCTGTCAAAAGCTATGAGGACAAATACATCAAATGGACCACCCTACGGCAGGGACGAGACCAAGATGTGCCGGAGTTCACAAACATTTTTCATACCCTTCGCACACAATTGGGTATCAAAGATTCTGAGCTGCATCTGGTACTCAAATACCGTGGCTGCCTACACAGATACATCCAGGAAGAGATGGAGTTTTTGAACATCTCCTCACTCGGCACAGCATACCGATACGCTGTCAAAATTGAGCAAAAGTTCAAACAGAAGAAGCGAGACTTTGGATCTGCAAATCCAAAGCCCAAAGGACAAAGCCAAGGCGGGGTGACCCAAGACAACCCGTCAGAAAAGAACAACACCACGAAGCCGAAGAAGGACACAGGAAAGTGGTGTGAGTTCCACAAGAGTCCCACTCATAACACAAGTGAGTGTCGGACCAAGCAGTCGCTGGTGGCCGAGCTGAAGGCTTCCGAATCAGATGCATGTTCCGACTATGAGTCAGAACCCGACAAGGGGAATGACAAAGGGAAGCAGATCATTGATGCGGATCCCAGCGCCACTGTTGCTACTGCCAAGATCCAGAAAAATGAGCCCGAAGATCCAGAGGAGGGGGAACGTCTTTTCCACTCACAGATGTGGGTGAAGGGTTCGTCGCTGCAATTCATTGTCGACAGTGGCAGCCAAAAAAACCTCATTTCAGTAGAGGTCGTGAAGCGGTTGGGCCTACCAACTACACCACACCCACAGCCGTACAGTATCAGTTGGCTTCACAAAGGACGAGATCTCAAAGTTCGCCAGCAGTGCCGCCTTCCCTATAGCATCAAGCCCTTCACAGACGAGGTATTGTGTGATGTTACACCTCTGGATGTTTGTGATGTACTATTAGGCCAGCCATACTTGTGGAGGCGACATGCTCTGTATGAGCCAAGGCCTCGTGCTGTCATCATTTCTTTGGATAATTCATTATACAGGATACCGGAGGTAGCCCCACCTACCGCCACCTCTTTGATTACTGCTAAGAAAGGCAGCAAGCTCATCTCACAGACTAGGAAATTTATTTTCTGTCTGGTTCGCTCCCAAAATAAGGGGAAGATCGTTGCTACATCCATGACCCCCGCGAAGGGTTCCTCCACACAGCAGCAGCAACAGAGGGATACAGTCGTGACAGAACACAAGAATAACTTCTCCTTACCCGGAGGGGTACCACACAAGTTTCAGGTGGACGACAAAGTTTGGTTACATTTGCAGAGGGAGCGCCTTACTAGAACCCATCAGAAACTCAGAGCACTTCGACATGGTCCTTACACCAGTAACAAGGCTACGAGAAATAATGCTTTGAAGCACAACGTTCCTCCATTCCTTCGCTTGCACCAAGTGTTCAATGTGGACCGTCGCTGACCATGCTCCCCACCATTTCTGGACACATCAGAGATTGCAGAACAGCTCACCAGAGACCCAGCTCAGCAGAAGCTTCCTCATCTCAGGGAGGAACTCAACGCAATGGGGACCATTGCTTCCTAAGGGGGGAGGAATGATCCAAGTGGATGTTGGTGGCCACCCACCTATCCCATTTGGACCCCCACAACTGTCTCTTTTAGTTTTTCAGTTTCCTTAATTATAGCATAGTTTACTATTTTTAGTAGTTTTTCGGGTCCTAAACTTCCGGAGCCATTTTGAGGCCCTAAACGACGTTTTTTGGGAAATCCACCGCCAGCGATTTTTCTGATAAAAATTGTCTTTTCCGTCGTAGTCCTCGGAGAGATCTTTCCAATGGGCTATCATGCGCGTCAAACGGAGATAGTACGACCAATTCGCAACCCCGGGAAGTTGATGTACCAAATTACCCAAAAACGGGGCCCACAATCTGGCGTTTCATCTTCTAGGGTTAGGTTTTGGAATGTGAAGGGTTTTCCATTGTTTCTCAACAATAAATAGGCCCTCGAGCCTCATTGTAACACAATTCGAAACAGTTCAGAGGCATGTAGCCGACACATCTCTTCTCAGAGATAAGCTACCATCGCCTTAGCTGGTTTATTTCTATTTGTAAGCATATTTCAGTATTTTCCATTAATGAAATGAAGTATTATTTCCGCTGCATCTCTATTTTTATGGTTATCGCATTTGTATATTTATGGTTATCTCTGTAATCTATTGCGTTCCTGCTTAAATCTGGATCAGTTTGTGCCATCAGATGTCATCCATGCATCCCCTACTGGACTCTTAGGTGGCACCTCATTCCAGATAGAGATGTGTTCATAAGGGTCCATGGTATCGTCCACCTCATCAATTATCATACCATCATCAACTCACAAACCCTAGGAATACCCTAGGAGTACCAAAATTTCTAGCAATGTCTACAAGGAATGAATAAGGGGGGAATTGTTCCCCTATGGCCGACAACAAAAAAAATCTGTATGATTACCACTTCAACCTGTCATTGACAACTAGAAACTAAGAAGTTTGTAGAGACCTTAAACATTATTGGCTGACAAGAGATGCAGACTCCATCCTCCCTCTAATCTAATTCTATACATATTATAACATGATTGATCTATAATTATGTTATTTAACATAGACAATGCAATATTTTATTTAGAGAAAAGGAAAATAGATTATAATTTTTTAATAGAAGCATAGATCCATTTTAACCTCGGACCTAACCATCTATGACAGGAATCAAATTACTAAATATGCAAACCTCTTTTTGAGTGCTAAACTTGAGGAAAGATTTGCACTTTTGAGAGATTTGATTCCTCTCACTTCTTGGTATATTGATTTTTAGCAACATACTAATAAAATGTTTTATTTTCACTTGTTCTCTCTCTCTCTCTCTCTCTCTCTCTCTCTCTATATATATATATATATATATATATATATATATATATGTATATGTATATATGTATATATATATATCTATATATCTATATATATATATATATATATATATATATATATATATATCTATCTATCTATATATATATATATATATATATATATATATATATATATATATATATATATAATTCCTTTTATTATTAATACTTTTTAAAATGATGCATGTCAATTTCATATTAAAAAATGGAATTGTAAATCTCGCTCTTATCTTGAACTAGAAGGTATCTATCAATTGAATAAGAACACTTTTTCTCTTTTTCTCTCTATATACAAATATTTGATGTTAAAATCTTTTACTCAACATGTATATTGAAATATTTGGTTTATAACTAACATTTTTTTTCAAATGTTATATATCAACACCACATCAAGAATGGAATAAATTACACATCTCACTCACCATGGAAAGCAAAAATATAAGAATTTTTTTTGAATTTAAATTACTTTATTTTTCTTTATATAAATTTTATATAAAATTATGTTATTTATTGTGGACATTGAAATATTTAATTTATGGCTAACGATGTATTTTTTTGGTACGATATCTTGGCTACATACTAGTTCACTTGATTCCTTAACAAAGATTTTATCTTAGCATCTAAAATATGCTTAAGTCATACATAAATAATAAAGACTAACTTATCACTGGAAAGGAAAGATTAAAAAAATTAAAACATTTTTTTATTAAGATTTTTTTTATTTAAATATTACATGCAAACTAATAATAAAACTAATTACACATCATGTAATATAAATGATATTGGTATCAAATAGATTATGTATCTCTTTCATTTTAAAAACTAAATTAATTTTTTGCTCTCAACTACTTTATGTCTCTCACATACAATGTTGTAGAGCGTCTTTTGTTGCAATTAAATTTTAAAATACATTCAATTTCTCAAGTGTACAATATTATCACTATATTTTAAAACATATATATTTTAAGTTAGGAATGAAATTATATTTATCTAAAATGAAAATATACATAACAATAGTTATTGGTTCATTATTGGGGAAATCAAACTAATAGAAAAGACATGAATTTCATCCAAAATATCATGTCGATAACAATAATGTTATAGCTAAGCATTAAAAACCTTGCATTTTCTAGAAAAATAATAAATAACTTCATATTTTTTCTAGTGTAAGGAGCGAGGATGTTGCTTGTGGAAAAATAAAGAAAAAATGAACCTAAACATGTTAAATATTTTGAGAGTCAACATGAATAGCTTCAGGATTTCCTTTCTCCTCCTCTGAGGTTGGGAAGTCCAAATATGTAATGTTCTTGGCCAGGAGAGAGACTTTGTGATCCAAAATCTTAACCTGTAATTGGAAGGCATCAATGTAAAGGATAATATCTTATTAAGCCTTTATTTTTCCATAAGTTCCTTCCCCATTATTGTCTTGATTTTCTAGTATAGTTCCACTATGTGCAAATATCTAGTGTTTCAACTACAAGTGTTGTTGATGTTTGAGACTTGATGTCCCACATTTTCCTTAATCCTGTCATCTTGGATGCAATTTCTCTCTACTTTGGCCTTCGTTTTTTCCATATTATGTCCACGAGAGCTACTGGGGGGAGGGGGGTTGTTCCTAGTAAGTTACAACAAAGGCACTTGCCTCCCTCTGTGCTCAAGACAAGGTTTTTCCCTAATTCCCTCAATGATCACATTAACTATGATGAGACCCTGGAAATGGCATGATGGAACAAATGATGAAAGTTGAGGGAGGGTGACCATGCATTGAAAGTAAACAAAACCATTGAGAAAGAGGGGATAGCCAAAAACTATAATTAATAGGGAAAAATAAACATAGACATGGGGGAGTTGTGGACAAAGGAGGAGAGAAGGCAGAGATAAAGGAACCAAGAAGACAAGGAGAGGAGGCAACCTGCCAATCAAAGGAACCCTTGAAATAAAACAAAAGCATAAAGTTGCACTAAAACCCAACAAAATAACATTCTTACCCAGAGCCACAAGGGAATTGGGTAGAAAACCAAAGAACATGGCTACTTATAGCCATCGAGTTAACTTGTCGTGTCCATAGTGATCATGACAATGTAATACTTGGAGGGTCGTCGAACATTATGGATTTAACAAGAAGGAGCGATGAACCAAACTAATTGTATAGCATTGGAATGTGTGTTACCCAATTTCAATTACTATATGTTATGGGCTTGACAGTGGTACATCATCTATTGCCCATTAAAAGAGACATACGAATTTAATAACAACAAAATTAAAATAACCCATGGATAAGGAAAGACATACACCCTATCTAAAAGAATCATACTTTTATATTAATATTTTTTTTATAAGTCAAATGATTCCATTAATAAAAAAGATAACACTTCGGTTACAAAATCTCAAAAGTCTACTCACCTCACTCTTACTAGATTTATTTTCCAATAGATATATCCCCATAAATGACACTAACTACCTAAACAACCTTAGAATCCATAACCTAATAGGTAGATAATACAAAAAAAAAAGACAAAATCAAAATACAACCAATAGTCATTCAAACATTTAAAGAAGTAATGGGAGCAGGATGGTTGAGCCCCGAATTTGGAGATGGTGGAGGCCTGTAGTCACAATGTACATGAGGTTCCATATGTGAAATTCTACCTTCAAGGAAGTTTAGATTCTCTTTGGATTTGTCATTGTCCTCTATGAGTAGTGACCAATTTGCTGTGCAACTGCCAATTATTATGTTGAAGCGGATTCATATGATTGATAACTGCATTATGGTTCTCACGAGAGTCCATGTTAAGCTGCTTCAAGAGTCGAGTAATGTGACATAATTGATGATCAATGGACTCGAGAGAGGGGCATTAAGGTTCATGACCAAATGATTGAGGAGGATAAGGGTCTACCGCCTCGCCATGGTCGAGGTCCCCCAAATGCTTCCTACAACATTGAATTCGATCCTCCATCCCTCTCCTCACTCAATCACATTGTCGCAACATGAGCATAATATTCTCTTTATCGTATTAAATATGAAACCGGATTATCCATTTGACATTTCAAATAATATTGTATTCTCTCATTCAGTTGAGCATTCAACCTTCCTAGTACAAACTTTTATGTATATAATAGAGTGGATAGTTGATGAACCAATGAACTTGTATGAGTATAGTAGGGGAATATGTTATTTGAAAAACATATGATATGTGGAAGGGAATGTATGTTAAATTAATAAGTTATTTATTTGTTATATGAGTGGTTGTGTAGGTATATGTTATAACGTGAGGTCCGGCTAACTCTAACTCACTAACATATGGGTACAAATTTATTAATCATGTTTAATCATGTTTTGATGATGATATGAATTAGAATATAAATATTATAATTATTTATAGTATTTTGTCTAATTAAATTGGTGAATATTTTTCAATGAAATTAGGGAATAATTTTTGTAAAAAATATTTCACTTGTGAAATTTTGTCTTTTAAAAAATATCTTATTTGGAGTCTTTAGCAACAAAATATAGAAAAGGCACATATGCCACCAAGACAAAGATGTAAAGTCCATATTACCTTATTAGCATAAAGAGTTTGTATAGTAAGGGTGTGGAATCTTTACTCCCCAACAATTAGCTTCCACATTTCCAAGCTAAGAAAGGTAATTACAATGAATCATTCTGGAATAAGATAACTGAGGTTTGGCTAACTTACCAACATATGGGTACAAATTTATTAATCATTTTTAATCATGTTTTGATGACGATATGAATCAAAATTTAAATATTATAATTATTTATAGCATTCTACGTGATTAAATTGTTGAATAATTTTCAATGAAATTAGTGAATAATTTTTGCAAAGAATATCTAATTTGTGAAATTTTGCCTTTTAAAAAATAGCTTATTTGGAATCTTTAGCAACAAAATATAGAAAAGGTACACATGCCACCAAGATAAGGATGTAAATTCCATATTGCCTTGTTAGCATAAAGAGTTTGTATAGTAAGGGTGTGGAATCTTTACTCCCCAATAATTATCTTCCACATTTCCAAGTTAAGAATAAAGAGTTTGTATAGTAAGGGTGTGGAATCTTTACTCCCCAATAATTAGCTTCCACATTTCCAAGCTAAGAAAGGTAATTACAATAAATCATTGTGGAATAAGATAGGTGATTAATTCTCGTTTAGGAGGGGCACACACACACATAGGTGTTTGTGTGTGTGTGCATGCACACGAGTGTGCACACACATACACATATAAAATAAAAATTATCTATAATGATGATGACAATGACGAGGGTAAATTGTGAAGGGGTATCAATAACCATGCAAAACAAATATTTTTAAATTAAAAAAAAATAAAAGAAATGGGTTGTTTTGAATGAGGTGTGAGGTGCCATTTGAGGAGCATGAGATAAATAGAGGGAAATAAAAACCATGTAAAAGGAGGAGATGGAAAATTGAGATGTTGTCAAATTTCGAACCAAGGAAGACTTAGAAATCTTAGAGTGACTCTTTACTACTAGTGATTTAAGTTAAGAAGTGAGTTTTAGTCCATGTAGCTTGAAGGCCTTAAGGGAAGAAGATTTCCTTAAGAGGGACTAGGAGGTAAATTGGTTGCCATTTGGTGAGATGGCTTAGGTAAGTAGTGAGACATGGAAATCCACATTTGGCACTAAAAATGATAAACCTTTGTAGTTAATATAGAAATAGTTGTGTGGCTGATTACAGTCTCAATTTTTCATGCATCTAGTAAATTTTCAGTTATATGAAAGAGATGGATTAATGATTTCTTTAATTTTGGTGTCTTAATGGTTGAAAAAGGACTTGATTACAAAAGAATGAATAATATGAGAAAATGTATGATTCAATCCTATTGTATATCTATATCAATTATATGGAAGAGATGGATTAATGGTTTCTTTAATTTTGATGTTTTAGTGGTTGAATAAAGGACTTGATTACAAGAGAATGAATAAGATGAGAAAATGTATGATTCAATCCTATTGTATATCTATAAGAAGATAATGCTTCCTTTGAAGTGTATCTCCCATGTTAAATAATGGGTTAGAATTGCTATTGACAAGATATGCTTGAATTTTGGTGATGTAATCATGAGATATAAGGTGTGTGATACAAATATATATTTGGTATATGAAAAAAATTATGTTACAGAGGAAAGAATTAGCTTGAGGTTGCAAATAAATCATATTTATGTATAATATGAAGGGAAAATAAGTTTAATTACTTGCAATTTACTATTTAATGATTTATTTGTAATTTTTTATAATTTTTTAATATTCAATATTCTTTTGTATTTTTTTTTCTAATTTTTTTAACAATTATATTACAGATTTAATAGATATTATTATTCAACATATGTTAATATTTTAACGTACAAAAGTAAAGATAATTGAAAAAATGTATAATTGTATTTAAAAGTGTGGATTTATTATTTCACTACAAAAAATAAAAGTAAAAATGTATAATTGTATTTAAAAGTGTGGATTTATTATTTCATTACAAAAAATATTTCTAAACATATTTTAAAGTATTTCTAAATATATTTATGTTAATATTTTATGATACAAAAGTAAAAGTAATTTCTAAATGTATTTAAAAATGTAAATTTTTTATTTGATAGTAAAAATGGTTTTTAAATATATTTTAAATTAAATTTTTTATTATTATCCTTGTTATATATTAAATTTATTTATGTAATAGAAAAATAATTCTCTAACAAAATTCTTTTGATTCTTTTTCTTGGTTTGACACATGATTTTCCTTCTCATTTGCATTTATTTTTTATATTGTTTATCATAGTAATTATATTTTCTAACATGTTCAAAGGTTACAGTGTTTTCATAGAAGTTTTCACTAAGAGGATTTAATTGTGATTGTCATGGAAATAGTGGAAATAGCGGAGAAAGCTTGGTTGTTGTTGTTGTCATTTTATTATTAGTGTTATTATTATAGAGAAAAAATATATTAATGAAATGGTTTTAAAAGTTTCGTGAATTCTCTCTTCTAATACTCTTCATGAATATTAGCTATTTTTCTTTGAACGAAAATGTTAGCCTCTCTTTTACAAGTGGCAACTAAGGACCAATGAAATTGCGCAAACGAAATGTATGATTCTCCCCTCTTCCTCTCACTACATGATCCCTTCTTAGTCTTCTTCTCTAGTTGAAGTCATAGGAATGAACAAAATTTGAAGTAAAACCCCATCCTATATCAATATCACAACCTTTTAAAGGCCCCTTCTCAACCAATTAGAGGGCCAAAGGACTCAAGAAAAAATAATGGAAAACTAATTGTCAAGTTATTGATCTTGTACACTTGTCTACCAAATCTCCAAAATATAACCAACTCAATAAATGATGACAAAACCTCTCATATTCATTGAGCTTGAATTGTGCATGAAACTGCCTTTTGGGCCTTCTCATTTTTTCCATCCAATGTCCTCTAGTCGGTTACCCTATCTATGTGGCTATGTCACATGCCATCTATGCATAAACGTTATTTTTTGTCCCACCTTCTTTATTCTCTTAGTTGGACATAAAGTTATATTGTGCTCTACTCCACATAACCCCTTTTCTTATGCTTATATTCATTTCTTTGTGCCCCTTTGCTTGTCTCCTTTTCACTTTTCCTCACTGGCATCCTCTAGTTATCAATCATACACATGTGTTGCGATTCTATGTCGCCATGTAACATTTCATCTAGGCATTCACCCTATTTTCTTAACTTACCTTCTTGATTCTATTGTGTAGAGATCAAGTTGCTTTCTTCTCTACTCCACATAGCCCCTTTCCTTATGCTTTTTCTCCACATGCACAGTGTGATGAGAGGACATAATGTGAAGCCATGAGATAATGATATCATGTATTAGTGAAGCCACGAAACTACAAAGTCACATAAAAGTATTGAGTGCCAGAACGCAAGGTGAGTGCCCCATCCATTGTGTTAGCTCACCATTACAAATATTTATTTTTAAATATTTTGAGTTTGTATTTATAAAAGGGGTTTGTGCAAAACATTCTCCAATAGCTTTGAAGTCTCCTTTTGCATCTTTAAACTACTTCACAATAATTTCAATCCAATATATTTCCAGTAGAATTTTCAAACATAAATAAAATATTCATATTGATTAAAAGAAAACTTCAATTTAAGAAAAAGATAGAAAATATTTTATATTTATAAAAGTTATTGCATGATACCTAGGAAAAGTAAAAGAATACTCGAATATCCATTTACGTCAACATTAATCAATAATCGCAAAAATATATTTTCCTTAGATATTATAGATATTACCACTATTATTACACTCGCCGCAGGCAGTTTATAATGCAACGGATTTTTGGTTTGACCTCTATTAGTTTTTTGTTTGATCCAAAAAAAGACATATTAGATAAAGACATAATCCATCATCACAAAATGACAATATAAAATCCAATCGCATTCACCCTTCTGACTTTTTCAAAAATGTTAACCATTTAATTAATATATAATAAAAATATAGAAACTTTACTTATCTCGTACAAATGTTTACTTCACAAATTCTATTCAAAAAATAGATTAACCATTTCATAAATCTAGTATCTTTACTTAGGTGTTAATTATAATATTCTATTAATGATCATCATAGGATGGATAATAGTTCCACTTGTTAATAAAACCTTGGTGTATAATTACATATTTTCGACCCCTCGCAGGGGCGAATGGTATCAAAGATTGACATAATGCCACAATCTTACCATGTGGCCCTATGTTGCAATTATGTCTCATCAATGGCACATGGCTATCACATGGGTTTCCATTTTTCACAGTGGAGATCAAACGAAGGGATCTAACGACTAGAGTGATTAGGGTTTGGGGAATGAGGTATACTACATTCTAAATTCATTTTTTTCAACTGTTTTCCCAGTTCGTCGACACTCTGCTCTACACTGAGAGGACGTTGGCCTACGACCATAACCTCCCTTTGTCCTTTACGTAATGGATTTATTACATAATTATTGGTTATTTGGTTAAAATGGTTTCAGAATGTACCCAAAATCAATTCATGTAACCTCTAGTTTTATTGGTTTTTGACTTTCTCATTTTCCATTTTATATATTGTGCTCATATAGTTTTAACTCCTTCATGTGTTTCTTTCGCAGGTTGATTACCCTAAGCTAAGGTATTCAAGTAGGAATTATTTCCTAGGGGCCAATACATTCTAGTCTCCTTTTTTTGAATTAGTTTAGGGGATTAACATGGTGAGATGGACTCGCCCACTAATGCTCTTTGTAACTTTTACTCAGATCTATTGTCACAATTTATAATTCTCTATTTTTTTATTTTATTTTCTAACCCTTTAATCCCCAATAAGTCAAGTATGCTTGTGGAGATGGTTGGACGAGGGTTTTTCCTCTTTATAGGTAATTGAAAATCGACTTGCATTGGCTAGAGTTCAATAATGTATTTGATTTTATCCCCTTTTACTACTAACACAGAGAACCCACAGGTTATATTCTACCAAGAGTTTTCTTGGACATGCCTCTTGTCTTAGTTAAACAACTAACATGGCATTAGAGGCTTCTTTATACCAGGTAAAATGTCTAGGGTTCTTTTATCATTATGGGCTCTATGTATATAATAATCCTTTTTGTTTTAATTTTATTTGTAACTCTGACAAAGTTATTGGGTTATGTTATAGGTAGAGAGTGATCCCTACTTCATGCCAAATCGTTAACAAGGAATTGTTTTATTATTCTATGACTTTTTCCTAGTTTATCAACAATGTAAGGTTGATTAAAGTTATATGATATGGTTTAATACCATTTTATTGTATAGTTTTTGCTTAAACTCCTTGTCCCCTTTTCATGAAATATTTCCTTCAAGCTTCCAATGCAGGACCCTTACTTCATCTTAGATCTTGTTTTTGCTTATAGGTAAAGCACGCCATGACTTTTTAGGGGTTGGTAGGAAACCCAAGTGTTCACCTCTAAGTATCTTTGAATAGAGACTCATTTTTTGTTTTATGGGCATACTAGGGGATACCCATTTGTGATTAGACAAAAACGTTTAATTTCCTGTAATGCTACATTTATTTTGATGGAGTAGTGCCTTACCATTATCTCTAGTTTCACTATATTATCACTTAGCCATTTATATGTTATACAAATACATACCAGATGCTTGTACATATTTGTTTCTTGTCTTTAATATAACTTTCTAAGTGTACTTTTTTTAGTTTCTCTTGTTTACAATATTGAATACTCATTTTGGTTACCATCCTTGGGCTATCTTCCCTAGCACTTTTCTTCCTTAATTGGTATATTGGAACTTTTCATGAATAGACTATAGGGTACTTGGTTATTTCATCCGATTAGTAAAACTTTGTTTATATGTATCAATCTTATTAATTTTTTTTTCTCCTTCAATGCATGTTAGTCATAAGTTATATTTCTCAACTTGAATACACAACCCCTCCTATAGGAGTATGGTATGAATTTTTATTCATTTTATCATTAGATACATATTATCAGAAAGGATTCCTTTGACCCAAACAACCTGATCTGTTTACTTGATAGAGTTTAGTGTTAAGTTTGTACCATGTTATATTTAATATGAGTTTGGCACGTGTGTGGCTTTGCTGAGCACACTGAGACCCTAAATAAGATCTTAATGTTCCTTGAATATTTCCATTCAATTTGCGACAGGTTACTATTTTATTTATGGAGATTATCTCGAGACCCATTTGATTTCTACATGCAAATTGCTTCTATGTCCCCCACCCTCATTACAAGGGTTAAATTTATCTATGATATACCTTAGAAAATTATATATATATATGATAATCTTAAATACCACAAGGGTGATACATGCATTCTATATCTTAATTAGCACTCAACTATACCACTTTTCTTAACTAACATGCCATAACATCTATTATAATACACAATATGATTTTTCCACCACACCTTCGTATCCAATAATGCCATTAACTTCAATTTTTTTTCCTTTCGAACTATAAAGTATTCTTTGGACAACATATTAGTTTAAACTTGATACAAAACTTACACTACAACAAAATCTTGAACCATACTCTCATAATAAGTATTTGTGATGAACTTATATTACTGTTCTCCTTCGACAGTAAAACAAAATGTCCAATGGGTTTATACCATCATAGTAGATTTAATAGTTAGGTCGATATTATTTGAAAATGTCAAACTTTAAAATTTAAAGGAGTAAAATATATATACCTTTCTAAAAGTATAGTATTTTTGAAGTGGATTTCTCAATTCACAAAAAAAATAATCTCAAAGTTACTTAGCATGTACATTGAAAATTTGGTGATAGTTACTGTTTTTAGTATCTGTTATTTCAAATTCTATCGAAATGAGTAAACTTTACATTTTTTTTTTTTTTAATTATATAAATTTATTATTACTTTAAATTCCATGTAAGTTAGTGAATTTTTTTTTTTTTTTAATTATAAAAAAATTAAAATGTTTAATAATATAAAAATTTCTTACAATAATAAAGACTTTTTAAATTTCTTATAATAACATTGGTCTAGCTTGATGGCACTAAAAATAAATAAATAACTATACATGGTTAATTAATACATGAAAATCATAACAACTAAATAAAAGTTAAAAAGTTAGGAGAATACATGACAATGAGTTGCTTCATAAAATAACACTTTTCCACTTGTTGGTGTTGAGTAAAATTGTCATAAATGCCATTTTTTTATTTCATTTAATTTTGACTGGATTCAAAACTCTAGTTGTTAACATTTGCAAAAATATATTTTAAACTTTAATTTAGTTATATATTTTTTTATTATTGAAGATAGAAAGAGTTAATTACACTAATATGTTACTATTGAATGACAAATATAAAGAAGAATCCTTATGGTGTATCACGGATTTATTTTAAGGATATGGTACAATAATAAAATAATTTGTAATAACATTTCATTCCAAACTTGACAAAGAAAGTCTTGTGTTTTACAATGAATAGGTGATGGGATGTGTGAAGCACAAACACACTGACGAATAAATAGATTTAGTAATTATCATTTGTATGTTGTGCCATTTAGGAATTGGTTGCTTTACAAGTTACTAACTAACATGTGATCTAACATTCACATATGATTGGTGTATAATGTATTGATATAGTAATCTGATAGCAAAAAGTGATTAAGATTGAACATAAGCGGGATTCCATGTTAAAACTAGTACAACCATATTAAAAATATTAATGTGGTTGATATAACCAAAGGCTTCATAAATATAACCAAAAAAACTATTGCAACACGAAGAATGCCTTAGTAATGCACACATTTACCTAATTAACCATGTATAAAAAGGTTATGGGTCAACTTCAACTTAAGGAAAAAAAGGATTATAAATGAATGTTATAAATTATAATGAGGAACTTGTCATGGTGGAACTTATTAGAATTGGAATAATCTCAAAGCCCTAGGAAATTAGTGGGTGGGGAACCAGGTGGCACGAATATATATATATATATATATATTTAATTATTTAAAAGCAATGGACCATTTGGCTAAATAAAATGTGTTTATATATAAATGAATGTTATAAATAATAATGAGGAACTTATCATGAAGGAACTTTGATGTCCTGATGATGAACCGCACTAACGCGTCGACAAATGAATTTTGATGTGATTTTCGCTAAAAACTCACCTCAAAAAACATGGAGGAACTTATTAGAATTGGAATAATCTCAAATCTCTAGGAAATTGGTGGGTGGGGCGTGGGACAAATATAATTTTTTAAATTTATTAAAAGTCAATGCAACCTAACAAACTCTTTAATACACTACAACCCTTGATAAGCATTAAGACTAAGTATATGTTGAACATATTCCCTTAAGAATCAATCTAGGCCCTCAATTAAAACAATAAAAAAAGTCAACAAATCCCCATCCACCTTAAGTTGAAATAAAAAGCCTTTTACAACTAGTTGTACTCTAGACCTACTCAACCTCCATTTGATTCTCAATACTAGCATGTTGCACCTCTTTTTGCTCATCCCATGCTAGTTAGATCCAAAGTAAATTGCACATATAACTTGTAACTTTTGCAATATGCTTGAATTATTAAGAGTGGAGACTTTTTTTTTTGTTTTTCTTCTCCAATGTACTTATTGAGTTAACATTTCTCATGGTGTTTTCATAGAGATTTTAGAATTAGATTTAGCTCACATTATTATCAACTAATTGCCATCATAAAGATAATTTTTTTACTTTCATTTACTTATATTTAAATTAAACTGAAAGTACTAACTACTATGTAACACTTGTTAATATCAAAATAAATTTTTAAATTTTTTACTTAAATTCACTTATATTTAAACTAAATTATAGATACTAATTACTATGTAACATTTGTCAATATCGAAATAATATTTATATTTTTTACTTTAATTTATTAATATTTAAACTAAACAATAAACACTAAATATTATTATATAAGATTAGTCAATATCAAAATAATATTTTAAAATTTTTTACTTTAATTTACCCCTATTTAAACTAAACCTCAAATACTCCCCGCTATATTTAACAGTGGTAAATATCAAATAATTTTTTTAAACTTTTATTTCTTTCTATAAAATAGAACTCCTAAACCAACCAATACAGCGACATTACACAACATCAATCACAAATATAAAGGGTGTACGGAGATTGTATCATCGATATCAGATTTGAGGCGTACCATCCTCATTTGGAAGACAACGAGATGTATTTATCTCGCGCCCAAACAAATATGCCACGCCATCCTCATCGGAGAGAACTACGTCTCAGCCCAAAGCAACTGGCCCGTACGGTTGTCTGATTTCCACATAACTGTTTAGCACAATCACAGTTGGCAGCTTTGGAGAAGGTTCTGTCGGCAGAAGTTGGAGTCCAAAGCTGCCACGCGGACTTAATCATTAATATCCGCGGCTATCTCCTGATGGTAGCAGGCCATGTGGTTTCCAACAGAACCTGCAGATTTGGTAGCACCACGGGCTTTGCGTACGTGGTGCGTGACAGGTTCAGGATGTTAAAGACTTTACCACATAATTGTGGCGTATCTCGAAAATGAATGAAGTGATGATTATGAGGTAGGTAATATGGAACATGGGTGAAGCACAACACCAAGACCCTGGCTCTCTGACCGAAAAGTAGAATTTTTACATTTTGAAAATCTGTTGGCTGAGGATTAAGTAGAATTTTTTTTTCCAGAGCTAAAAGCAGCTAAAAAAGCTTGATTGTATTATATAAGATATATAAAAAATATTCATATTACATGATATAGCTTGTAAAAGCCATTCGACCAAAATCATAACAGAAGCAGATCTAGATATGACAGGTGGTCAAAAGGTAACCCCTATAGTACAATAAACTGCTCTCATTACTGCAAATGGAGAAGCAAATTTTTTCAGCAAATTAATTTTTTTTTGCTCAAAAAATTAATCAAATTTTGGTAAGATTTTGATAAAATTAGGCATGGAATTTTGTAAATCTAAATTACAATTATTAAATTATTTTTGATAGTAACAAGATTTTCAAATGCATGTTATTTATCATAAAGAGTTTGTAAATATTACTTATGATCGGAAAAATTGAAAGACTCTTTTTATTGAAGAAACTAATGTTAAAATTCACACTTCGTTATAAATTAAGTTGGTTGTTTACTACTATAGCTATTGTTACATTTCTAATGATATTGTTATGTTTTTATTTTTGTATTTTTTTGTTCTCTTTTATGTTTTTCTATTTTATTTTACAAGGTTATACATTTCTATTAGTATGCTTTTGTTATTGTGTTTTTATTATTTTTGTGTTTTTTCTATTCTTATATTATAAGTTTCCACAATCATGGTAGAGGGAATTTTGCTTCTCAAATAAAGAGGAAAAAGGCCAATTACCAAGCATACTCACTACAATACTCTATTAGATGAGAAGATAAACCATGATGTCACTAAAGAGACTTTAAATACAATAGTTAAGTAACATAAGCAAAGTTAACTGAACAAAAGGAGGTAGAAGTAGATCCTTATTTTAAGAACATGGTTGAATTGCACCATGGGGTGGAGTTGAAGCAAATAAAAACCTCAAATCTGGGCTAATGTTGCTTAAATATTCAAATGGAAGCATAATCCATTTAGAGACGGATTTCTTAAGAAATCATGGTGGGAAAGGTTTAAGGAAACACATCTAGGGCTTGTGCTACAAATAATAAAGGGCTTGGATAGAGTTGAAGCATTGAATTTATGCGCTATAATTATACTATGTTCTATGACACTCTATCCAATGCATGTGTGAAAGATTCCTAGAGTCTAGAATGTATATGAAACTGCAACATGATTGGTGTACAAGCTGGAAGGAATTGTGGTATGTATGTAATTACCAAGAGAGAGAGAAAGAATGTGCCAAAAATTCTTCCCAATAGCATGGAGTGGATAAATAGTTTGTGTTGTGTTAATGCAATTGGTATATCAATCCTTAAGTTTTATTTGTTCACAAATTTTGGGCCAAAAGCATGCATCACTACATATCCCAATGCAGGAATGATTAAATAATTGTTTATGAATTAGATTTACCATTTTGTTGCATTTGTACCTAATAATGTCTAACCTACTAGCACATATTTACTTTTGATGTCCATGGTAATTGCATAACTTTACAAATCATGGAGGAGGCAAACAAGATGAGCACAAACTTGTTGACTTTGCGTACACAACTACTTGTATGTTGCAACCCTTGATCTGAGTGTATATGGGCCTTTTAAGAGTTAATTTAGGTTTGAGAGAGTATGCTAGATGGAAAAGAACATGGGTAGAGAGATACAAATGTTTGAATTAGTAGAACTTGCTAGTAGAGCTTTTAAAAAGGATCTTACACCTTCAAATATTATGGTTAGATTTAGGCGAATTGGAATTTGGCCACTAAATGATATTTCTCTTATTAATGATATAGATTGTAGCCAAGTTTTTGATATACATGGTCGAGATGATGTAGATGTTGCAATGGATATGTTGAGCCTCTCTCAATGCCATTTCCATTCATCAGGTGATGATGGTGAATGCGTTAATGCTATTCAATTAGATGATGAATCAACTAAAGATAATGTGGAAATTGTTGCATCACACAAAACACATACAAATTCTACATAGCTATTGAAAATGATATTGCACAATTGAATATGATTGAAGGTTATAAAGTGACAAAAAACATTAATGAACAAATCACATTTCCAAGCTAAGTGCCCCATCTTGAGTGGTTAGCAAAAGCCGTGATACCAATAGTAATGAAAAATCATTAACATGCCTTTGTTGCTAGCATATTTGAACAATAATGATACCCATTATTATGTGGATGTTGGAGGTGTAGAAGAACATAACAGAGGTGATGAAGAACTATATCATGAAGCTAATGAAGAAGCATCATTTCTTCTAGATGATCTTCATATTCAACCAAGGAGTAAATACTAGACCAACACTAAGAAAGAGTTTGTCAAATTTGTAACACTAAGACAATTGAAAATCAAAAACATTTTCTCTTAAATTGTTCACAATATATTTAAATTAATTCTAAATTTCAAAATATTAATCATGCTAACTTTCTTGATTTTTTAACTTAGCAAAATTGTATTGATCTTGAAAATACTTCTCTTAATACTTTTCTAACATAGAAATAAACTTTAGAAAGATTTCAAGTAACATTTCACTTCCTTAAGGTCTAATAAAACATTTTTGTTTTATGCTAATCCTTGATTTTTAACTTAGCAAAATTGTATTGATCTTGAAAATACTTCTCTTAATACTTTTCTAACATAAAAATAAACTTCAAAAAGATTTGAAGTATCATTTTACTTCTTTAAAATCTAATAAAACATTTTTGTTTTATGCTAATCTTCTTCATCATAATATTTAAATTAAAATAAATCTATATTAATATAATTTATTAAAATGATGTGAATTAGATTGGTCTTTGATAATTAGAAAGAATGATTTCTACTTTTCGCAACTAAATTTAATTTGTGATAAAAAAAATAAAATTATTTTATTATCTTTTATAACAATAAAATTATATAAAAATAAAATCAATAATTAAATGTTTTTGGTCAAATTCGGTTAACCAAATAAAACCAATAATTAAATGCTTTCAGTCTTCGAATAAATGTATAGAATCAATCATTTAGATGCTTTTGTCTGTCTTAATACATCTTTTATAGGCAAATTCTTAATACATCTTTTAAGGGCAAATTCTCATTTGTCTGGTATTGAGCACGTAATAACTAGAATAGAGAATATATAACACAATCATTTCTTTTATATTTGTACGAGGAGATCACTAAAATTATGATAATTCATTTTGTAAAGCACCTTTATGCATCATATGTATATTGGATTCCATTATAAGCTCATTAGGTAAAACACTGTCTGCATATATTTATATTTATGATTCGATATATTAATTATCAAGATGAATTGAACATGTTTAAGGTTTGATAGCGATTATGAATATGTGCCTTCAAAAGTATGATTATTTTGGAGGGAATTGAGCGTGCGTCCGAAGCGGAAGCCTCTGCATTTTTCTGCAAACAGCGCACTATACAAATAAATAGTCAACGTGACTCGGATTTCATGAAATTCAGGGCACCTGTACATACCATACCATACCGAACACGTTTATTTATTCCCATCTATTCTTGTGTTCCCAACTGGCGCCTTACCGCGATACCTCTTATGGAGTTTTGGCCCACGTCTTTACCCATACCATCTTTGACCACAGCTCACCGACTCCACTCTAACCCTATAATTTCCATGTTAAATTTGTCGGTTTCTCTAATCTTAAATTGTTTTATTCATAGTGGGGGACAAAGTTCTTGCAGCTGCATTATATTTGTGGGTCGTAATGATAATTTGAAGCTAAGAGATCCGTTTGTATTATCTCAGATTTAGTATATAGTGTTGCCAAAGTGATATAATTAGAATATTCGCTTATGATATCCCATGTGTGCCACTGTTCCTCTCGTGAAGCACATTGGTTTGAATGGGTTGATAGATGCTGGTGGCAGGTCCATTTATGAGTTCTGTGATGCCATACGAAATTTGTTAAAAATGGTTTAACTTCAGAAAGGGATGTTCTCGCGACATAAAAATTTGAGCAGCTGAGATATATTACTTTCATATTTAAAATTAAATTACAAGTCATATAAATAAAATTATAAGCCATATAAATAGTGGATAAAATACTATTGTTGAATTGAAGTTTTTGTGATTTATATGAAGTTTATAAGAGGAGTGTTTAGTGAAAATCACATTATATTTTATTTGTCGATGAGTTACGAGTGTAGTTCATCAACAACACTAATTTGACTTGGAGAAATAAAATATATATAATATAATTGTTGACCATAAACCACCCTTATAAATTTAAAACATATCGAAAAATAAAATATTACCAAAAACTCTTCTCATACCAATAATATTATTGAAAAAATCTTTTAACAAAACTCCAACAAGTAATAAACCAATTCTATTTATATTCTAGATATTATTATAAACAATATTCCAAATTCACATCACTTCGGAAAAAAATTTTCTACCTTCACTTACTCATTTATTCTGTGAAGAATTGTTTTAGTTAGAAAATGAAAATAAAACATGAAGGTGTCAAGAATAATACAAGGTAATGGGAAACAAGCTAGAACGCGGTTATTGTTTTTGTAGAATAATAAAAGAGCATTTGAATAGGAAGGTCAACTGAGCATAACATGAGACGGTGACAAATGGAAGAGTTTCTTTTATTAATATTTTAACCCACGTTACGTATTCCATCATACTCTTCTTCTTTCTTCTTTTTATTTTTTTATTTTTTAAATTAATACAAAGAAAAAGTGGAATAGAAATATTTACATGACTTGGATGGATGGAAATATGATAAAGGTAACTAACTTACATAATTCAATTTAGAGAGTATTAAATAAATGTAAAGAAAATGTATTATGGTCAATTTATGGAGTATTAAATAAATGTAAAAAAAAATGTATTATGCTCAGTATATTAAAACAAATTCACTATATTAAAATAATTTTTATTTTTTTTATTTTTTATTTTTTATTTTTGAAGTAACTAATTAATTTAGTAAATATCATAATATCAAAATTAATAAATACCATGATATTAATTTTGAGAAGATTAAAATACTCGTATTTTGAAAATATTTGATTAAATAAATATTACAATGTTAAACTTTGAAATACATATAGTTAATTGCATAAATTATCATATATACTTTACAAATTAATTAATTCAGATTTTATATAATTAATTCATTTCATCCTATGGTGATATATGTAATCTTTTTTGTTAAAAGAGATATTGGATGTCGTACACTATATACATTTTAATTCATTTTGATGAAAATGCTGGTTATCATACACTATTCACATTTAATTTATTTTGATGAAATACTATTTTGTCATTTTACTTTTCCTTCGAATTATATATATATCTTTGACATTTTAGTCGTTTATATTAATATGGAATGTATTTTAGTCATTTTACTTTCCTTCGGATAATACAGTGACATTGCATGATCCAACCTTCTTTTTTACTGATGTTACAAGATTGATCCCACCTTTTTCACGATGTTACAAGCTTCATAATTTCGGAACGGTTCTTTTATTCTTTCTCCGCAAAAACAAAAACTGAGGATTCTTCCCTTTTCCAATTTAAAATGATAGTAACAGAAATTACTAAACCATATATATGTACAATTTATCTTCATACTTTATTTATGTAAAATAATTAATTCAATTTGTTTTGCCATTTTGATTTTGTAAAAGAATTAAGAGAAGTTTACTAATCATTTTCTGCGGTTGAAATCAAGAAATTAGATATATGTATTATAAAGTATGTGCATGAGTAAAGGAAATTTCAAAAAATACCACAAAGTATATGTATGAGTAAGAGAAATTTCAAAAGATAAAATTAAAGATAAAATTTAATATGAGTGGGAGAAATTTCAAAATATAAAGTTTTTAATAGGAAGAAAATGAATTGGATAAAAAATTAATTTAAAGAAATATATAAATAAAAAATTGATATATTATTTAAAAATTAGAAAATTTATTTAACAATTTTTTCTAACTGAAGATTATGAATAACATTATGTCTTCTCCCAAATAAAATTAATTAATTAATTATTATTTTATAAATAATATTATTTATAATGTTTTAATAATAATTAAAATAATATTAAATATACTATATTTTTATTATTTATTAAATTATATTTTTTTATTAATATAATAATAACTTATTTAATTTATTTCCCGGATGCGGGTGTTTGATAGCTCGAAGGGTATGCAGATGGCGTTTCACGTGGGCAGGTGTCAGCCCCAACACGTCACGAGTTATGAGGCAGGTCAGGCGAGCTGGTCTTGCACAAGCCTATTAATGGAGTCATTTACTTCTTCCATCCGTTGCCTGGTTAACTGTGCTATGGCGCTCCATAAGCGAATTGCTCCCGCGGCTTTGTTGCATTCCTCTACAGTTTCATGGATTGCAGCATTGTGTGTCTCTCTGAGCCTCTCTGCAAGTGAACTTAGGCCCTGTCAGTCCCTTTCTAGTTCCGGGATCTTATGGTTCAATTGATGTTCTGTTGTCGCCTCGCTCAGGGTACTCTTCTTTGCGCATTCACTCTCTTGACAATTCTCTGAACATTGCAATGCCGCGTGAACGACCCAGGATGGGGAGCAGACGTGGTGGCTCCCGTGGCCGCGCGGCCTCTCAGCGATCCTTGGACATGTTGGAACCTGGGCGGAGCAGTCCCCCCCTGGCCACTAGAAGCAAAAGAGGCAGGGGTCGTGGGAGAATTGGGAGGGTTGACTGTGAGCATGCTGCTCATCCCACTGTGTGTTATCGCATCCCGTGTTCTCTCGCCAACTCCACTTTCGTAGTCTCTGTCACCATAGAAAAATGTGAAGATAATAGGGGCTCGGGAGCAGCCCCTCCCGAAGCACTTGCAGAACAGAGGATGGCGAATTTGGTGGAAAATCAGCGCCAGGTCATGGGAGGTGCTTCGCTGATGAATCCGGCTGTCCCTGCCAGTCCAACTGCGCCAGCACGTGGTGAACCTACAGGCTCGGCGGTTCCTCATTCTGACTCGGAGGACTCTCTTCAATTCGGGTGCAGGGTCATCGAGGAGCCTTACACCTCTGAGGATGACTGATCTAGCCCGAGTTTTTGCCCTTGCAGTTTCTGAAGTAGGTGCTCGACACTGTTTTGATTCTCGCAGTTATCGCTTGTTTCAGGTCTCTGTCTGTCAATGTGTCATTTATGTTCAACACTGTGTCATGTCTGTCAATGTGTCGTCTTAGTTTTTTGCTTAGCACTCTGTCGTGTCGAAGGTGTAGTCAAAATATTGCTGAAGGTTCACACTGTACTGAAATCATGATCTTTTTGTAACATGCCAATTCAGGGCAGAACTTTCAAGGCCATGGCCTTGCTGTAATATTTTTGTATCAATAATAGAAGTAGACAGATTGAGAAAAAAAACTTATTTAATTTATTAATAAAATGATAATTTATTTAATTTTTTATTAATATAACAATAATTTAATTAATTTATTAATAAATTTTTTTATTTAATATCTTTAAAATTATTGAATTGAGGCTTCTATGATCTATATCTAATTTTTGAGATAGGTTTTGAGCGATAGTCACATGGAAATTCATTTGTCCACTTTTTCGAACCAGCAAGTGTGGTTCATTGTCAGGATAAGGTGAACCACACTCTGATTTGAAAAGTGTCGAAAAAAAAATTCGATGTGATTATCGTCCAAAACCTATCTCAAGAATATTAAAAATTATTTTTTTTAATTTATATAATACTTACAATTGAAATAAAATTCTTAATTTCTTAAAATTAATTTTTTGAATAAAAGTCTTAAAAATAATAGTTTTGATTATAATACTGTTTAATAAACATATATCTATTTTTTATTTAATTAGTAATTGTCAACATAGATCTATTTTAACTATAGATTCATGAAGGATGGGGAAGAATCAAATTTCTTGATTTGCAAATCTTTTTAAGAATGCAAAACTTGAAAAAAAGTTGCATCTCAAAATATTTAACCTTTCTTTATGTCGAATACACACAAGATTGATAAAAAAATGTAGCCAAAAAAACTCCGAAATGTCAAATACTGAGACTATCTGAAATATTTTAAAATATTTTTACCATAAAAAATTATGATTTTAAATTGTTTTATATACATATGTATGCATACATAACATTCAAATATTTTATTTAACACTTTTAACCTTAAGAATTTATGTTTTTTAATTGCATAGTTAATATTAAGAATTTTAGCCATAAGAATTTATGTTTTGGGTCCCAGCACTCCCTTCCTAGTCGTTTTTCTGCCCTCCTCAGGTTTTTTTTTTTTTTTTTTTAATTTTAATTTTTATATCTTTATTTTATTTTATTTTTATTTTTATTTTTATTTTTATATTTTTATTTTTAATTTTTTTATTCATTTTTATTTTCTATTTTTTATTTATTTAAGTGTTAATTTTCTCATTTCTTATAACTTATAAGGTCCTTTGGTACTAACTTTCTTTTGATTTTAATAATTCTTCTAAATATTCACCCTTTTCAATTATTTATATATATATATTTTATATATTTATATTTATGCATATAATTTATTATAAAGTCCTTTACATAACTAATTTTCCAATTAAATTCTAATCAACTTATACTTTTTAAATAATTTTCTAATTAACCAAACATTCTTTTGATATTACTTTATTTTATTCAGATATTATAATGCCCCTTTATGTAACTAATTTTCCATTTAATTATTAATTAACTTATAATTTTTAATAATACTTTTAAATAAAATTATTTTATATATTTATTCAATTTATTCATATATTATAAGGTCCTTTATTTAACTAGATTTCCTTTAAATACTAATTAACTTATAATTTTTATAATATTTTTGAACAAAATACCCATTAAAATTTATATATTTTTATATATTGATCCCAGAGTTTACTACTTAAATTAATTAAATAATTTTGACCCCGGTCCTAGAGTCAAACTAGCCGTTGGTCAAGTTAGCCGTTGGAGGCTATGCTCAGACTATTTAACATGCTAGGCTGGATCTGTTTCTTCAACTTGTCCTGACGATGAACCACACTAGTTGGTTCGAAACCCGTCAACAAATAGTATTCCATGTGATTTTCGCCGAAAAATCTCTCACAAATTTGATATGGATCACAGAAGCCTGAACTCTATAAAAGAATTTGTGTTGTTTAATTGCATAGTTAATATTGAAATATTTTATGTACAAAGCACATTATTTTTTTTTAAATACCACATATCAATTTTATATAAAGAATTGAATGAATTATACTTCTCTCTCTTTTTAGGATGTACTTACATTTTTTTTACTTTAATTACTTATTATTTTGAGGCATTAAACTATTTTGCTATAATTCACATTTTTATTGTAAGCCTCGAAGGACTACATCTTCAACATGTCCAATATATCACTCCAATCTAAGAGGGGAATTGAACGGGTGACTTTATATCAAGGAGTGCCTAAACAGAGCACCCTATCTCAATCTATCGAAGACCCGGTAGACACTATAGTTCACATTTTTAGGTAAAGTTGATATAAAATTACATTATTTAATATAGACATTGAAATATATTATTTATGACCTCTAAAGTAAGACTAAAAATATTGTTACCATATCTACTCCATAATAAGTCGTAATATTAACAAATAACTAAACAAACAGAATTAGAATAACATTATTATTATTTTAAAATGATTTTAATTAAACTATGTTTACTATACTTAACATTGTTTTTTATTTAAAATTGATGATTTTTAATTTAAAGTATACTCTATTTTAATTTTAAAACTAACATGAACATATCACTTATATTCAACTATATAATATGCCTCTCCACTATAATAATTATATACTTATTCTCATTATTACGGGCAATACCTATTAAATATGTATATTTTACGGTTAAATTTTATTTATTGGTATCTAATTGTTTAAGAGTTTGTGTTATAAAATATAAGGAAGAAAAAGATTAACAACTTAAAATCTAAATTATTTAATAAAATTTAAAATCTATTTTTTATAAATTATTAAAAATTATTATTAAATTAATTAAATTCCATTTAAGAAAAATATTATTAAATTAATTAAATTTCATTTAAGATTATTTTAGCTAGACGATAATTTCTCCATGAAAACATATAATTTTTCGACATGTAATTCGAGTTGCAATTATTATAAAATTTTACGTGTCATGTATGTTTTGGATGGTGTAAAATCTATTTGTATCTTCAACATCTAGATTGGAAGACTTTTGAATGAAGACTTTACAAAATAAAAAATATCATATTATTAAAAAATATTTTATTTATGTATAATAATTTATTTATATCTATAAATTTTAAATTTCGATAAATAAAAATAAAAATAAAATATATCTATATATATCTATATATATGAGTGAGAAACAAAGTGTACCAAGAAATCAAAATAAAAGATATAAATTAATAAATTAAAATATTAACTTTAATGTCCATTATTATCTTGATAATGAATTAGGATTAACCTTTTAGGAAATGGTCCCACACAGAAATGTTTGAAAGCTAAATTCAAATTAATTTTTTTAATTATTATTATAGGATTATTGAAATTAATTAATATTAATTAAATTTTAAGTAAATAATTTATTTATTATATTAAGAGTACTATGGTATTTTCAAATATTAGTATGTGTGAGAACTCACTGCAAATTAAAGATATTTTTTTAAACTTATAATAAAAAAATAAAAAATACAATGGAAGTCATCTTAGATAAGATAAATTAAATTAAATAAAAATAAACAATTATATATATAATTTTTATAAAAATTAAAGATGAAGAAAAAAACTTAAAAGTTTTAACTTATTTTAGGAAGAGATCTAATATATAAATATAATATTTTTAATGCTAGCTTAGATTCATCTTAACTTTGGATCTATAAGTAGAGAGAGATCAAATATCTTGAGTTGCAAACTTTTTTTTTAAGTGTAAAACTTGAGGAAAAGTTTTCACATCAAGAAATTTGATCCCTCTTGGATTGATTGATATGAGGTTAAGATGTATATATGATGGTTTTAGATGTGTGTGGTCATAAAATATTTGTTGGAAATTTTATTATTTTAATAATTTAACTATGTTAAATATGTGTATGATTAATCTAGTCATTTTAATTTTAAATTTTCTTAGTTACCTTAGTTTGTTGAGATGATAGAGAATTTTAATAATTTGAGTTTGAAAAATGATGAAACAAAAAATTTGAATGCAAAGTGACAATGTAACAGTGATGGATGATAGAAAACATGAATAATAAAAATGTACTCAATTACAAATAGTCTTCATTGTGATCAATATCAAGCTATTTTCTTCTATTGTTCTTACTATCACACATGTTAGTTTTTCCCTCTTTTCATATGGATCATATGAAAATGATGGTTGAAATCATAGGCCATTCAAATATTAAACTCGAGTTATTGTAGTAAATGCCATACCTTGTTTCTCTTGCTCTCCAATATTAATAGTATCTTTCTCCAATATCAATCATAGTGACTTATGGAGTGTTAAAGTCCAAGTAGGTTTCAATGATAGTGGTTTTCTATTACCTCGTTTAAATGCAAAGTGACTAACAATCTTGAATGATGGGAAATGAGAATAATAAGAATGCAATCAATTACAAGTAGTTTACAATTTCAAGAAAATAACATTTCAAGTAAGTGAACATTTTTGTTAAGATGACAATTCAAGTATTTTATTTATTGTTGAATTACTATAGCACATAAATCAATGGACGCCTTCAATAATTTTTTTGGTTCTTACACTAAAATCATTGCACATTGATTATCTAATTACTTTGAAATTAATGTAGATCCTAAATCTAGTTACATCAAATTAGAAATCAACATCTACACTGAAATCAATGCATCTAATGCAAGCAATCAAATGGGATTAGAAATCAACTTCCACACTGAAATCAATGCATCTAGTGCAAGCAATCAAATAGGATTAGAAATCAACATACATATTGAAATCAATGCATCTAGGGAAAACAATCAAATAGGATTAAAAATCAACATTCACATAAAAATCAATGCATTTAGCGTAAGCACTTAAATAGGATTAGAAATAAACATCCAGAATCAAATCAATGCATCTAGTGCAAGAAATAAAATAGGATTAGAAATTAAAATATTCACTGAAATCAATGCATTTAATGCAAGCAGTCAAACATGATTAGATATCAACAACTACACTAAGATCAATGCATCTAGTGCAATCAATAAAATAGGATCATAAATAAAAATCTAAACTAAAATCAATGCATCTATTTTAGTGAATTGTAACTCTCCCTCCCTCTCTCCCATTTCTCTCTATCTCCCCTTCCCTGTCTCCCTCATCTCTCTCTCTCTCTCTTTTCCCATTTCTCTCCATATTATCTATGTCTATGTCTCCTTCTGATATAGATTTAAGGAATGACAAAATGAAATACATAAATGAACAGAAAAATAGAGATACAATCAAAGAAAAACTTCAATTCATTAACAACAAAGCACTGAAAAATGTTTACATGAAAATGAAAATAAACTAGCTCAGACGCTGGTAGCTTATGTTAGGTCCCTATAATACTAGTGATTCCCCCATTATTATTGTCATTGTAACCCTTATTGTTATTGTTGTCACCCTATTGTCCCGATATTGTTATTATTGTGCCCCATAGAAGCCCACTATTATTATTATTGTGCCCTTATATTATTATTGTTATGTCAGCTTTGACTGTATTGTGACCCCTTAGACTCCTACATATAGAGAGGAGGTTTTGTCATTTGTATCATCCAAGAATTGTTAATTTGTGTAATGTAAAGGAAGATTCCCCCTCGAAGTGGTTGATTTTGAAGTTGTTGATCTATCTTTTCTTCTATTTTGTGAGTTGGTTGCATAACATTTGGTATCAGAGGCTTTGGACTCTAGGGTTTTGCTGCTCCAAACAGGTCATCACAGTATTTTCGCTATAAATTTTTTTATACAAAATTTCAGAATCTAAAATTAAAACCCATTTGAGCCGAAATCTCTATGAATCTCAGGTCTAAATTTCAAATATTTTCTCGCTATATTTTCAAATATATGATCCAAGGAAGTTAGAGTTTTTGTAGGCTCCCGAATTACATCCCAAACATGTGACCTTGGAAAAATCATCCTAACATTCTCTTTGAGCATTGGATTGAAATTTCGTAAGAAGTTCGCTCTACTAAACTAGTCTATAATCAGGTCATCGTAGGATCTTTTGAATAACTCTTTCTTTAAGAATCCAATATTGATCAGAATGGTGGGGTTAGAAACAGGACTCAGAGGGCTACCATAGGATGCAATTTCAGACCTTAGAGATCCTAAATTACAACGATACAACAGATTCAATATCGAGCTCCTACAAAAAGAAAAAAGTCGTGTAGTTTTTAAATTTTCTTTTGCATAAGTTTGGTTTTAAAAATTAGTTCTAAGTGATTCAAAGGGCATAGTGAGGCATAATTATCATTAATTGATGCCCTGAAGAAAGAAAATGGAAACACCTAGTAAGCAACCTAAAAGATCTACCATGACTCATGAAGAAGAGGAATAAATGCAACATGATATATCACAATTACGAGATCAAGTGCAACAATTTTCACACTCACAAAAATTAGCATAAGCTAAGATGGATGGTTTAAAGAAGAGGGACGGCATGGAAGATAAGATGAATGGTGTGGAAGCTATGATGGATGGTGTGGAAGCTAAGCTCGATGGAATGGAAGCTAAGATGAATGGTGTGGATGCTAAGATGGATGGTATAGAAGAAAAACTTAAGGGAAACATGGAAGATTTGAAGATAGTTTTGACAAAGTTGCTACAAGAAATGCTTACTAATGGTGAAAGGGTAGTAAGGAAACTCATGATGAGAATAAAAGAAATGTTAATCATGATTTCATAGACTCTAACATTGGATTAAAGATCCACCATGATCCAAAGATCGATATGAAAAAGTTTAATGACAAGGATCCCGTAACATGAATATTACAGATGGAACAATATTTTGATCTCCATAATGTGAAAAAATCATAAAAGGTACGCATTGCAACTTTATATTTGGAACCAAACCAATTTTTATGGTATCGATGGATTTGATCTCGTAAAAAAATTGTCACTTGGGAAAATTTTATATAAGAAATGATAACACATTATGAGGATAAAAAAATCAACACCTTTTTTAGCCAATTGATAAATCTCAGACAAAAGGGTTCAATGATGGAGCACATTGAGGACTTCCAAAAATTGAATATAAGGGTAAAATATATTCCATAGGAGCATAGGATTAATGTGTTCATAGGGACTTTAAAGGATAACATCAAACATGAGGTTCACCTTTGGGAACCTGATTCATTAGATAAGGCATTCAGGTTGGCAAGAAACATGGAAAGAAAAATTATGGCAACAAGGAAGCCTGCCACTCACAACTATAAATATGGAAGTGTTTTCACCTCTATCCTTCCACAAGCTACAAGGTTGACACCACAACAATTGGAAGAAAAAAGAGCAAAAGGGATTTTTTACAATTATTATAGCAAATATACTAAGGGTCTTAAGTGTGCTGAGAAGAAATTATTGTAAATAGATTATGAAGAGGAGGAAGAAAATGAATAAGAAATGTCAAAAGAAGAGGATATAAACCAAGAATAAACCCTAGAGAAAGAAGAAATGCATCTGACCATATCTTGTAATGCATTGGTTAGAATTACCACTCCTCAAACTATCAAGATAGAAGTAAATAGCAAGAAGAAAAAGGTAATAGTGTTGAATGATTCGGGAAGTACCCATAATTTTATTCATTGTAAGATAGCCAAGGAATTGAATTGCTTCCTATATCCAACACCAGAGTGTCAAGTGATGGTTGCAAGTGCATGAACCATAAATTGCTCTGGAAAGTGCCATAATATAAAGCTATCCGTGGGAGAATATGTATTGAATAGCCCAATGCTTTCCATTCCAATGGATGGTGTTAGTATTGTACTAGGATTCTGATGGCTACAATATTTGGGTACGGTAGCTTTTAATTTTCAAGAATATTTCTTGAAACATTTTTCAGAAGGAAAGGAAGTTGAATTAAGGGGTATTGCAAGGAAACCAAAAAATATAATCAACTCTAACAGAATGAAAAATCTTCTAAAGAAATAACAACGAGATGTAATTTCACAATTATGTTTTCTAGAGGTTCCCACATCGAAATCATCTATTTCTCCAGATCTCCAAAAAGTCTTGGATAATAATTCCAAGGTATTTAAGACTCCCAAAGGCTTCCCACCTATTCGTGATCATGATCATGCTATTCATTTGATTTTAGAAAGTGTTCTTCCAAACATTAGGCCTTACAGATATCCCTATGCCCAAAAGAGTGAAATTGAACGTATGGTTGCAGAAATGTTAGAGGTTGGTATAACTCAACCTAGTCAAAGTTCTTTCTCTCTTCTAGTAGTATTGGTGCACAAGAAGGATGGATCATGGTGCATGTGTCCAAATTATATGGATCTCAAAAAGCTCACTATTAAAGATAAATTTCCCATTCATGTCATTGATGAATTATTGGATGAACTACATGGATCAATTTACTTCACCAAGTTGGATCTTCATTCAGGATATCATAAAATCATAATAAAGACTAAAGACATTCCAAAAACAACATTTAGAACTCATGAGGGTAATTATGAATTTTTGGTCATGCCTTTTGGCCCTACTAATGCACCTTCTACATTTCAAGGCTTGATGAATCCCATTTTGAAACCCTTCCTTAGAAAAATTGTGCTAGTATATTTAGATGATATACTAATCTATAGCAAGTCTTGGATGGATCATGTTCAACATGTTGACAGGGTTCTCAAACTATTGGAGGAGAAACAATTATATGAAAAAATATCCAAATGTTTCTTTGGAGTACAAGAGGTTAAATATCTAGGTCATATTGTATCTAATGAAGGTGTTAAGGTAGAGCCTAGAAAAATTGAAGCCATCCACATCCATAAAGAATTTGTGATGATTTCTTGGGTTGAAAAGGTATTATCGCAAGTTTGTTAAGAATTATGGGAGAATAGAAGCACCTATAACAATATTATTGAAGAAATATGAATTTTCATGGACTCAAAAACAAATGAAGGCCTTTGAACATCTTAAAGAGGTAATGTGCCAAGAACTGGTCTCAGCTACGCCAGAATTCACAAAAACCTTTATTGTGGAATGTGATGCCTCAGGAAATGGAATTGGTGATGTTTTAATGCAAGAAGATAGGCCCATTGCTTTCAAAAGTCATCCAATCAAAGGAAAATATTTACACAAAGATATTTATGAGAAGGAAATGTTGGCAATACTACATGCACTTAAGTAATGATGACCCTACCTAATGGGAAGGCACTTAAAGGTAAAAACAAATCATTATAGTCCTAAATACTTCTTAGAACACATATTATCTTCAGAATAGCAGAAAAAATGGATCACAAAGATGTGGGGTTATGACTTTGTAATCATTTATAAAAAGGGAAGAAAAATGTTGTGGCAGATGCACTCTCAAGAAAAGATGAGGATGTGGAAGCATTGCTTTGCGCCATTTCTATTATCCAACTAGATTGGATAAACATAGCAAGGGATGAATGGAAGAATGACGAAGAAGTGTGGGTACTCATTCAAAAGTTACAACAATATCCTAGTTCATCTGATACATTTAGCTGTAAAACCGATTCGTTATGGTACAAAGATCGCTTATACCTATGTAAGAATTCCAAACTAAAACAAAATATTCTTATGGAATTGCACACTTCTCCCTTAGGAGGGAACTCAGGATTTTTAAAAACTTACCACGGGGTTAAGAAGGAATATTTTTTGGATGGCCTTAAATCTGATATTCAATTTTTTGTGGCGGAATGTTTGATTTTCCAACAAAATAAACTTGAAATAATTAAGACCCTAGGTGTACTAAAACCTTTATCCATTCCGAGTCAATGTTGGGAATAGGTTTCAATGGATTTTATCACATGTTTACCCAAGTTCGAAGGAAAGAGTGTCATCATGGTGGTAGTTCAAAGACTTCCCAAGTATGCACACTTTTATGCATTATCTCATCCATTTAAAGCCAGTAAAATTTCTATTTCATTTATGGAAACAATTCAAAATCTACATGGAAACCCAAAGATTATTGTAAGTAACAGAGATACCATTTTCACTGGAAATTTTTGGACATAATTATTTTCTTGTCTTGGTACTTCGTTAGCTCATAGCTCATACTATCATCCTCAATCTGATGGGAAAATTGAGATAGTAAAGAAATGTTTGGAAGGATATCTTTGTTGCTTTGTATCTGATAAAAAAACACAATGGGTCAAATGGTGGTATAACACTTCCTTCCATACTACAACAAAAATGACCCCATTTATGGAACTTTATGGATATCATCCACCACCAATCACATCATACTTAAGACAAAATTCTAAGGTTCAAGCAGTGGAATATCACATCAAGCATCAACAAAAAGTTCTCCAACTCATAAAGGATAACCTCACTTTGAACACATATTTCATTAAATTTGGAATTAAATAGTGGATCTAGAATTTCAAAATAACCAAAAAACTCAATTCTAGTGTTGTCCTTGTAATAGAATATTTCCAATTTTAATGAAATATGTGTTTTTGGCGCAAAATAGAATGAAACAACAGGAAAATCAACATTGCAAAAAAATAAGTTTTGATGTAAGTGACTGAGTATATCTATGGCTACAACCATATAAACAATTGTCCCTCAAGCAATCTAAGAAGGAAAACAAATTATCACCAAAGTATTATGGTCCGTACAAGGTGTTGTAAAATATTGGTACTATGGCATACAAATTGGAGCTTCCTGTAGCTTCCCGAGTGCACCTAATTTTCCGTGTTTCATGCTTAAAGAAGGTTATAGGTGACAAGCTCCTAGTTCAAAAAATATTGCCATAACTTGATGAGGAAGGAAAAATCATATTGGAACCTGAATAGTCACAGAAACAAGAACTCGACAGCTAAGAAATAGATCAATTTCGAAGTATCTCATCAAGTGGAAGAACTTACTCGCTGAAGATTCCACAGGGGAGGATGAGAATTTTATACAGAAGCATCCATAACTACTCAAGCATTGAGGACAACACTTTTTTGAAGGAGAGGGGCATGTTAGGTCCCTATAATACTAGTGATTCCCCCATTACTATTGTCATTATAGCCCTTATTTTTATTGTTGTGCCTCTACTGTCCCCATATTGTTATTATTGTGCCTCATAGAAGCTCATTATTGTTATTGTTGTGCCCTTATATTATTATTGTTATGTCAGCCTTGATTACATTGTGACCCCTTAGACTGCTATATATAGAAAGGAGGTTTTTTCATTTGTATCATCCAAGAATTGTTCATTTGTGTAATGTAAGGGAGGTTGTCCCCTTGAAGAGGATGATTTTGAAGTCATTGATCTATCTTTTCTTCTATTTTGTGAGTTGGTTGCATAACAACTTATCTCTAAAAAGAGTTGTGACGGCTACATGCCTTCTGAACTATGTTACGATGAGGCTCGAATGCCTATTTATTATTGAGAAATAATGGAAAACCTGATACATCTGAAAACCTAACTCTATGAGATGAAACACCAAAAGTCTGTGGGCCCTGTACGTTAAATTGGTATACCAACTTCCCAGGGTTGTAACTTTGGTATACAATCTCCATCCGTTTGATGCGTACGATACCTCGTTATAAAGATCCATCCAAGTACTACAACTTTCAACTACAAATCCTTACCACAAGTTAGGGGTTTACCCCTTTTCAAAAAAAATGTTTTTTATGGCCTCAAAATGGCTCCAGAAGTTTAGGACCCAATAAACAACCAAAAATAGTAAATTGTGCAAAAATTAGGGAAATTGAAAGAAACTATGGTGGGAGTCCAAGTGGAATAGGTGGGTGGCCACCAATATCCACCTGGATCACCTTCTATCCCTCCTGTGTCTCTTTATCTCACCCCCTTAAACACACATGTTCTCTCTACATATCAATCTATCTCTCCCTCCCTCCCACTCTCTGTATCTCTATTCTTCACTCTCTCCCCCTCCATCTATATCAATATATCCCTTTGTCTCTCTATATCACCCCCCAAACATACAAACTCGCTCTCCATATCTATCCCTCTCTCTCCGTCCCTCCATCTTCTATTCACTCTTTCCCCCTCTCTCTCTTCCCCTTCTCTCCCACTCTCTCTCCTTCTTTCTATATTTACTCCCACTCTAGTCTCCCCCTCACACTCTCTTAATCTCTCCCTTTTCACTCTCTCTCTCTCTCCCCACCTTTATCTCAATGTATTTTATTCTTCCATCCCTCTCTCCCACTCCAACTCCATCTCTCTCTCTCTCCCTCTTCACTCCTCTCCTCTCTCCCTCACTCCCTTTCCATCTCTCTCTTGTCACTCCCTCTCACTTGGTGCTTGGTAGAACCACACTTAATATGGATCTAGGTTGGTCACTTAATTTTTATGATTTTTTAAAATCTTAACAACATGACATCTATTATTAGATATGTGTTTTGATGTTTCTTAGGCCATTTAATTTATATAACTATGCTAGTTTAATTTTAAATCTGACGATTTAACATGACGTCACCCTACACTAAATTATAAAACACCTCTTAACACAACCAATTATAAACAAAGAATTAAAATGAAACCCTTCTTATGTTTTTTTAAATTCTAAAGTAATTAAAATTTACATCTTAATCTTAAATCTAATCTTAACTCATACTCACGTAAATAACATATTCACCATGGGTTACTTCCCACCATAATTTAAGAAAGTCTTTGCATAAAAAATGGATAGAAATAAGATCTAAATAAATATATTTATTAGGAGTCTCTTCCTACCATTATTTATGTTTTCCTCAACACTTTTGTAAGAGTAGAACTATAAATGTGTAGCCTTACTAGTTGTTACTACCCACAAAAATTTTTGCAAGTCTTTGTGCCTCATGAATCAATTAATTTATTCACTTCACATCTCAATATATTAACTTATCCCAAAACAATACTATATTTCATTTTAAATTTGTTAATTTCACCTAGTAAGAGACAAAATTCTTGGTGCATTCTAATAGAAAGTTGTAATGATAATTTGAAGGAAGAGATTTGATTGTATTATCTAAGATATAGTATGTAGAGTAGCTAGAGTGATATAATTAAATATTTTTTATGTTATCCATTGTGTCTTAGTTCTGGTGAAGCACATTGGTTTTCATGGGTTGATGGATGCCAGTGGCAGGTCCATTTATGATTTCTGTGATACCATACGAAATTTGTTAAAGATAGGTTAAATTCAGAAATGTATGTTATCGCATCACTTCAAACACTTTCAATTCGAAATGAAAAAGTTGACCTTCACTCACATTTATTCTATGGCTACGGTAAGCAATTGTTTTAATTGGAAAATGAGAATAAAGCATGAAGTTTTCAAGAGTATAAGCTAATGGACGAAATCTAGAACACGGTTATAGTTAAGTGGTCCACTTTAAATATATGAAAGATTTCTGGTTTTGTGGAATAATAAGAAACATTTGAATAGGAAGGTCATCTGAGCATAAGATGAGATGGTAAAAAATGGAAGTGTTTTTGTCCTTTATATTTGAACCCACATTAGGTATGCTATCATACTTTTTATGTGTAGTGATGTTTAAGGAGAGTGCGATATTGATTTATTTCCCAATAGATTATTAAAACCACAATAAAAATATTAATGTGGTTGATATAGTTGAAGGCTTCATAAATATAACAAAAAAAATATCGGAATACGAAGAATGACTTACTAATGCACACATTTACCTAGTTAACCATGAATAAAAATGTTATGGGTCAACTTTAACTTAAGAAGAAAAAATAATTATAAATAAATGTTATAAATGATAATGAGGAACTTATCATGGAGGAAGTTATTAGAATTGGAATAATATCAAATCCTTAGGAAACTGGTGGGTGGGAAGCCATGTCATATGAATCTAATTTTTTAAATTTATTAAAATTTAATGAACCATTTTGCTAAATAAAATTTTCTTATATGTATAAATGAATGTCATAAATAATAATGAGGAACTTACCATGGAAGAACTTATTAGAATTGGAATAATCTCAAACACCTAGGAAATTGGTGGGTGCAGAGCCACGTGGAATGAATAATTTTTTTAATTTATTAAAAGTCAATGCAACCTAACAAACTCTTTAATTCACAACTAGGTGTATATATATGAAATTTAGATGGAAGGAGGTTTGTTGATTTTTTTTAATTGAGGACCAAGATTGATTCTCAAGGGAATATACTCAACATATACTTCTTCCTAATGTTTATCAATGACTGTAGTGTATTAAAAGTTTGAACTTTGTGCCGAGTTGGGTCCCTTGTCCCACAAACAAAGGGGCCTCATACACCAATTTGGTGTTTGGATTTGTTATGACATTAAAAGTGGATAATAATGATAATAATAATAATAATAATAATAATTAGGTTGCATTTACTTTTAATAAAGTTAGAAAATTATATTTGTGCCACGTGGCTCCCCACCCACCAATTTTCTAGGGATTTGAGATTATTCCAATTCTAATATGTTCCTCCCTGTTGATATTATTCCAATTATAATAAGTTCCTCTTATTATTTATAACATTCATTTATATATAATTTATTTAGCAAAATGGTCCATTACTTTTAATAAATAAAAAAAATTAGATTCGTGCCTCATGGCTCCCCACCCACCAATTTCCTAGGGATTTGAGATTATTCCAATTCTAATAAGTTCCTCATTATTATTTATAACATTAATTTATGTATAAGCAAATTTTATTTAGAAAAATGGTTCATTACTTTTAATAAATTTAAACAATTAGATTCGTGCCACTCGCTCCGCACCCACTAATTTCCTAGGGATTTTAGATTATTCCAATTCTAATAAGTTCCTCCATGATAAGTTCCTAATTATTATTTTATAACATTGATTTATATATAAGAAAACATGTAAAAAGGTATTTTCCTATGATTTAAAAGATCAATATTGATATATTTTAATAAAAAATATAAGTGTTGAGAGTGATACGATGTCTTCTTCTGTAAATTTTTTTAAAATGAAAAATTTGAAAAAAAATGTTTTCATCTAAAAAATAAAACTGACAAAAAAATATATCCCAAATACAAAATAATAACATTAGTTGAAATGCTTAAAAATGTTTTCACTGTGAAACTTTATTTCTTTTCATTGTACATATTAGTTGACATTGAAATATTTTACTTAGTATGGCATTGAAATATTTTACTTACGAAGTACATTGTTTATATTAATAAGTTCCTCCATGATTAATAAATTTTGAAATTTAGAAATTATGGTTGATGTTTTGTAGTGTATTTTTATTTTTAAAATTTGAAATGCATTATATTGTAAATTAATTATAAGTAAAATAGATGAAGTAAAAATATAAAATTGGTTTTTTTTTTTTTTTTTTTTTTTTTTTTTTTTTTTTAATTTAATTATCAATTTTTGAAATATATCATACATTAAAAATTGTAAATTTATAGATTTAAAATTCCATCAATAATGTTTCACATGATATATTTTTTAAGACTTTAATATATGCAAATGCGATTATAGTAGTTGAATTTATGAATTTACAAATGCTTATATAATTTCATTTTATTTTGTATGAGTTTAGTTTTCAAAAAATCATTATCTATTATTATTCATTTGTTTTTAAGATTTTGCACTATATTTTTTATTTATTTTTCATTAAAAAAGTCTATAAATAATAATTTATAGGGTTTATTAATCTAAGGCTTCATATTCCTAGGGTATAATATTATTCATAAGGTTTATAATATTACTCTTTAGGTTTAATATAAATCCACTGGGTTTATAATCATGGTCAACCATGGTCCAACATCACATTGCGATAAATATGTTCTCAATATTAAAATCAAACAATATTGCATTGTGACAAGCATTGTCTCAATATGAAAATCAATCATGGTCAACCATGTTCCAATGTCGCGTGACAAAGGTTGTCTCAACTATGGTCAAACATGGTCAATGTTGGTAAACCATGGTCACATTGTGACAAATACTGTCTCTTGGGCGAATGTCACATTATCACCATTGTCACAACCATGGTCATCCATGGTCAACCATGGTCCAACATCGCATTGTGACTCAAATTGTCTCAATATGGATATCAACCATGGTCAATGATGGTCAACCATTTTTCAATCTTGCATTGAGACAAATGTTTTCTCGATATGAAAATCAATCATGGTCAACCATATTCCAATGCCGCATTGGGAAAAATATTTATCTTAGGGTTTATATTCCTTGGGTTTAATATTACTCCCTTGGGTTTATAATATTTATCGTAGGGTTTATATACCTTGGGTTTATAATATTAATCCCCTAGGTTTAATATTATTACCTTAGGTTTATATTATCAATATGTTGGGTTTTTAGTATTAATCCCTTGGGTTTATAATATAAATCCCGTTAGGGTTTATATACCTTGCATTTATGATATTAACCCTTGGGCTTAATATTATTATCTTAGGTTTATAATATCTTTGGGTTCAATCATGGTCAACTATAGTAAAAAACCATGGTCAACCATGGTCACATTGTGACAAAGAGTATCTCTTGGTCCACTGTCACATTGTCACAACCATGGTCATCCATGGTCAACCGTGGTCCACCATTGCATTGTGACAAATTTTGTCTCAATATGGAGATTAACCATGGTCAACGATTATCCAATGTCACGTTGTGACAAACATTATCTCAATATGTAAATGAATCATGGTCAACCATATTCCAATGTCACATTGTGACAAATATTTACCTTAGAGTTTCTATTCCTTGGGTTTATGATATTTATCCTTTGGGTTTAATATTATTCCCTTGGATTTAATAGTATTCCTTTGGATTTATACAACTTGAGTGGGAATAATATTTAAGAGCACGTGTTTCCTCCTAAGAGAGTACATGTTCAAATCCATAAGGGGTAGAGTATGTATGCCTTCGTAGATTTAGCAGTCAAATCGCTGCACGGAGGTGAGTCCTTTGTCCCGCAAACAAGGGGTTCTCATACACCAATTTGGTGTCTGGCTTGACCGTGACCTTAAAATTGGATAATAATAATAATAATCCTTGGGTTTATAATATTCATCTTAGGTTTTATATACCTTGGGTTTATAATATTAATCCCTTGGGTTTAATATTATTTCATTGTGTTTATATTATCAATCGTTGCTTTTTTAATCCCTTAGGTTTTTAGTATTAATCCATTGGGTTTATTATTACCTTGGGTTTATAATATCAATCCCTTTAGGGTTTATATACCCTGCATTTATGATATTAATCTCTTGGGTTTAATATTATTCCCTTGGGTCTAAAATACTTTTGGGCTTTAGAATTAATCCCTTGGGTTTATTATTCCCTTCGGTTTATAATATCAATCCGTTGGGTTTATTTGGTTCATATTCCTAGGGTATAATATTATTCATAAGGTTTATAATATTAATCCTATGGTTTATAATATTAATGTTAGTGTTTACAATCATGGTAATCCATGGTCAACGATAGTCTAATGTCACAATGTGTCAAATATTGTCTCAATATGAAAATCAACCATGATCAACCAAGGTGCAACGTTAGATTGTGACAAACATCATCTTAGTATGAAAATCAATGATGGTAAATCATGGTCAACTATGTTTATTTTAGGGTTTATTTGTCTCAATATTAAAATCAATCATGTCAACCATATTCCAACATCGCATTGTCACAAATATTTATATTAGGGTTTATAATATTTATCTTAGGGTTTATATTCCTTGGGTTTACAATATTTATCCCTTGGGTTTAATATTATTCCCTTGGGTTTATAATCCCTTGGTTTTATTATTCCTTTGGGTTTAATATTATTCCCATCTAGTTATATTATCAATTCATTGATTTTTTAATCCCTTGGGTTTATTATTTCTTTGGGTTTTTAACATCAATCCATTTAGGGTTTATATACCTTGCATTTATGATATTAATCTCTTGGGTTTAATATTATTCCCTTTGGTTTATAATACCTTTGTATTCAATCATGGTCACATTGTGATAAAGTCTATCTCTTGGTCCAACGTCACATTGTCACAACAATGGTCATCCATGGTTAATCATGGTCCAATGTTGCATTGTGACAAAGATTGTCTCAATATAGAGATCAACCATGGCCAACAATGGTTAACCATTTTCCAACGTCGCATTGTGAGAAACATGGTCTCAATATGAAAATCAATCATGGTTAACCATATTCCAACATCGCATTGTGACAAATATTTATCTTAGGGTTTATAATATTTATCTTAGTTTTTATATTCCTTTGGTTTATAATATTTATCCCTTAGGTTTAATATTATTCCTTTGGATTTATAATATTTATCTTTGGGTTTATATACCTTAGGTTTATAATATTAATCCCTTGGGTTTTTAATCCCTTGAGTTTTTGGTATTAATCCCTTTGGTTTATAATATCAATCCCTTGGGTTTATTTGGTTCATATTCCTTAGGTTTATAATAATATTCATAGGATTTATAATATTAATCTTAGGGTTTAATATAAATCACTTGGGTTTACAATCATTGTTGTTCATGGTCAATGATTGTCCAATGTCACAATGTGCCAAAGATTGTCTCAATATGAAAATCAACCATGGTCAACCATGGTCCAACATCACATTGTGACAAATGTCATCTCAATATGAAAATAAATGATGGTAAATCATTGTCTAACATGTTTCTTTTAGGGTTTATAATATTTATTTTAGGGTTTTTATACCTTGGGTTTAATATTATTCCTTTGAAATTTACAATTATATGAAAAGTGAAATCAATATATGGTTTTCAAATTTCACTGCCCTTTTCTTTTCAATGTTACACAAAAATGCAAGACAATGCAAGAAGGGATTGGTTGGAAATAGTGAATGGTCGTGATTATTATCTTGTTGATTTGAATTGGTGCAACTTTTGTCATCGGTCTTGGTGTGTTTTGGAAGACGCTAGCATTTAATAATTGTGTACCTTGGGTTTAATATTATTCCTCTGACATTTACAACTATATGAAAAGTGAAATCAATAGATGGTTTTCAAATTTCACTGCCTTTTTCGTTTCAACATTATGCAAAAATGCAAGACAATGCAAGAAGGGATTGGCTAGAAAGAGTGAATGGTTGTGATTATTATCTTGTTGATTTGAATTGGTGCAACTTTTTTCATCGGTCTTGGTGTGTTTTGGAAGAGGCTAGCATTTAATAATTGTGTTCTAGTGGAATGTTTAAAGATCAATTTCCTATCAACCATATTTAAATTGTTGTTTGATTTTTATTAAATGTTTATTTCATAATTACTTCATTATTATTTATTAAATGATTATTAAAATAACTGTTGTTATTATCTTTATTTATTAATTATTATTAATATGGTTCTTATATTCATATTAATATTATTGATAATAACATTAATTACTAATATTATTAATAATTGATATATGTGCTTGATATGGGAATATCAACGTTTATCAACCACATTTATTAATGTGGTTGTACTAGTAGACTACAATCATTGATAAGAATTAAGACTAAGCATATGTTGAGCATATTCTCTTGAGAATCAATTTAGGCCCTCAATTAAAAAAAAACCCAACAGATCCTCATCCACTTTAAGTTGAAATAAGAAACCTTCGACAATTATTTCAAATTAGTTTTCTTTAATAAAATTATAACGTACCACCTTCCAAATATTCGATAGGTTTGATTCGCTAATAAAATCAAATATATATTATTAAATATCTTTATTATTTTCTAATTATAATATCTAAATTAAAAGTTGTAGAGAAAATATCGTTATAAGATAATTTGGATGATAAAAATATGATGAAGCGAACATGGGTTATAGAGCAATATAACTTAACTTATAGAGTATTAAGTAAATGTAAAGAATAAGTAATATGGTCATCACATTAAAATAAATTAAGAAGACTCCATTTTTGAAGTAAGTAATTAAATAACTACCATGATACCACTTTTGAGGAGATTAGGAAGATCATATTTTAAAAATATTTAATTGATTAAACATTATAATGTTAAACATTGAAGTGTAAGTGTATAAAATATTAATGTTAAAATTATATAGGTTTCACTGTTATATATATATATATATATATATATATATATATATAATTCATTTCATTCCTATATAATATGGTAATATATATAGTCTTTTTATTTAAAAGAGAAGGTAAGTATCATACAATATATACATTTAATTTATTTCGATGGAATAGGTTTTATTTTTAAAAATTGTTTTCGTTTTATTTTTAATATCTGCATATACGCATAATCCTTTACAACTACGTAATAGTATTTATTTTCAAAAACTATTTTGTCATTTTATTTTCTTTAGGATAATATTATGATGTTACAAGCTTGATCTAACCTTTTTCACATGTTATAAGCTTCATATTTCCTCATTTTTTTTTAATTCCTTCTTCTCCAAGAAAAAAAACAAAGAAGGGCTTTTTCCTACAAGTAAATTCTCCACTTTTCTCATTTCTCATGTTGAGAAACATTTAAATTCATGGGAAATTCCAAACAATAGTAGCTTAAATGAAAACACCATATCTAGATATGTATGTTTAATTTATCTTGATATTTTTATTTTTGTAAAAGAACTAATTCAATTGTTTTGTTTTGTTTTGTTTTGTTTTTTTTGGGTATTTCATTAATATAAAATAATTGAGAAAAAATTATTAATGTAAGATCTTCAGGTAACCTCTCATGAAAATGTATGAGGTTAAAATTTTTTTATACCATTTACCCACGGGTAAGTTTCCAAATTACAATTCCAGATTCCTCATTAACCATTAGATGAAATTTTCATCATTACAAAGAGTAAATTACATAACTATTAACAACCATTCTTGTAGCATATTAACATAAACTTTCTGATATATTTTTGCATCTATTTCGTGGTTCCTTTAACTAGATTAGCTAATCACATACTTGATATTTGAACATCACATCATGCAAGGAATCAACATCACCAAATTGAAACAATAAGAAATCACATCATTGAACACCTATATACCCTGGAAACCCCATACGGTGAAAACTAGACAATGTTTAGTTTTATTACTAAATGCTCATGAGGGTTATTTGCTAATTTAATTAACTGTAAACTAATTTTATAAATTATTGTCCAGGGCTAGTAAGCTGATGAAGTGTAAGTGCACTGTATGTGCTATAAGTCCTTGGTTATTCACAACAATTCTAAATTAACTTGAGTCATTGAAATATAAATTTTAAATTAAGTTATTGAAATGCACATGAGAAAAGAAATTATTCCTAGAAAATAAAATGATCACACTTTTTATTATCGAAGACTACTTTTGGAGAATCTCACACTTTGCTTCAAAAGAAAATCTCACAAACTCTTCATATAAGTAAATCAATCTCACACCTATTGTCAGTAAAATTTAGTTGCACTCTTATAAAAATTATATCTAATTATGAAATCCACATAGCCAATAAAAATCTCAAACTTATAAATCAATATCACACTTGTAAAATGAAATTCAATTCATAAAACACACACACTCTGCTATATATTTGAAATATGCTTTGTAAGAATCATGTCATTTATCAATATAACACACTCTTGCATGAAAACCAAAATAAATTGAATCTCTATTTAAATACGTTCACACTTTCTCATTACTTATAAATCACTCATGCTTGAAATATAACATCTAATTCTATCTGCAAATATATCCTCTATTCTGTAAGGAAAATAAAGTAATATCTAAGTATGAATCATGTCATTGCTATCATTGTTGTTAATCTTAATTCATGTGCATCTATAAAAAAAGAGATGATTAGAAAAACAATCATAATGTGAATCTGAAAGAATTAAAAACGCATATACTCAGAAAAATTATGAAATTATATGGAAATCCTATCTACTTAAGATGAATAAAAAAAATCCTTACTACTCGAGGGGACCCTCCATGAGAATTAGGTAATTCACACTATCAATCAAACAATCCACCACACATGGAAATGAAAAGGTTCTTCATAAACTAAATTAAAAATAGAGTTTTAAGTCTTCATTGTGCATATAGAAATCACTGTGTTTGTCTCTGCTATGAGGCGTTTTTTTAAAACCTGTATCTTTAAATGTTCAGAGCTCTATGCCTAACCTTGCTAACGGAATGCTAAAATTAACTATCAAAAGGTAACATAACAAAATTCTCTCACGATTTTCTATTAAGAAAGAAAATCATGAGGTGTATATCTCCTTCCTCACTCGCTTGTTATAGCCGACAGAGTTGACTTTATCCTTGACCATGTAACTCGAAGCTTATTTTATCAATTTGGTTCATGAAAGTAGAAGTGATGCATTGAGTGCATTGATCACCACCTTTCCATATATTTCACTCTTCTATGGGCACCGTGGAACCTATCAAACCATGGACTTGGCTGCGAAATTAGACAGTAGTTGCAGAATGATCCCAATTCGGTAGCTAAAGAAAACATTAGACTAATAATAAATAACATTATCAACATATGGAATACAAGACAATTATATACCTCCCATGCCATAAATCTTGGGATTTGATGCCCATTGAGTGGTTATGATGGTCAAAGAAGAATAAGATAGGTGAAAAAGGGTGTAAAAAACAAGCAATTATGAGGCTCAACAAGGGTGTTCACCCCTCACTCAATGGATTATAAGGGAGCCCATCCCTTAACCATTGTCATAAAATATTACAAACAAATATCATTAAGATACAACATATCTAGCTAAATGTTATTACAATCATCATGAAATCATTTACCCACAAGTCTCTACTCTTTATATCTTTGTGGCCTAGTTATTCCATCAATGGACCATCCTATAGCTTGCACTCATCTGCATGGACCATTAGCTCTTTACCTGCCACAATGTTAAAGATAATCTATCCTTGCACAAGTCACCATCCTCTCATGTCATTATTGTCGTCAACAAGCTTTGATATCATTATTCGATAAAAAATTAATAAAACAATAATAAATATTTAAAAAGTGATCCTTTAACATCTAATCATGTGCATACATGAGATGTAAATATAATAGCACAACATGCTTCTTCTAACAACACTACTCGTGCATTAAGTGTAAGAAAATAGTTATCAAGAATGTCAATATAAATACCACATTACTATGACCCTTCTCATCCAAGCACATGTTCTCTTCTAAAGGAAAACCACTATAACCATCCACTTTCATTTAAAATATACTATCATCTTCACTTTGATTTCCATGCAAGAAATTAGCTAAAACTTAATCAAGGAAAGTTAGTCCCTCAACTTTGTTTGTGCTTGTAACTAAGAAATATTTCCATTACAATTATTACTATTATTATAATGCATACAAATGCATGCCCCCTTCTAAGGGAAAGCTAACATAATAGATATCATTATCATGAATGAAAATGCAAGTCCTTTTTCCAAAAGCATATTTCCCAAGATAGAGCTATTTACAAAGTCTATTTTACATGCAAATACATGCTTTGTTATAAAGGAGAACTAGTGCAACCCACAGTTTGGCTCAAGGGTCACTAGGCCAGTGGATTTATTGTGATTAGTAATATGGTTTATGGATCACTAGGCCATGTGCTCATCCTTCAGAGACCCACCCCACTCAGCTTTGACTCCATCTAGTAATCCATCTCAACCAAAACATGGGAACCCCACCACACCATGACTATTTGGAAATGGAAAGGCTAGGTTCAAAACATTATTAAACTTGGCAAAACCCATGCCATGATATAAAAGAACCACATGAAATTCCATGCATGCAAAATATAGAAAGGAAAATACACATGCAAGTTGATATCTACAATGAAGCCTGTTGTAGCTGCCTTATCCTACCTTTCTCTACTTGATCTTTGCTTCCTCTTGCTTTCTTTGCCTCTCTTTCTCCAATAAAACTACTCACTAAGAGCTTTCCAACTAATCCTCAGAAGTCTTTTTATTAATGAGGCCTCTAATTCCTTCATTTTCCATTATTTTCCTTCATTTTCCTCCTCAAATGCAACCTATGACCTTTCATCTTCGCTTTCTCTTTATTTCCATTATTTGCATAAATAAATGTACCAAAAATGCCATTTTACATTTCCAAAGCCTTATCCATTTCCTTTGCCAATTTCCTTAGCCATAAACAACCAAATGAACACCCCCTAGAATGTATTGCCCAACATTGAGGTTGGAATAAGTGTCTCATCAACCATGGTTATTGTTTTTAACTTTTATTACACGGAATTTTCACCAGCGCTGTTACAAACCGCCGCCCCCCCCCCCCCCCTTGGGGGACACTGCCCAGGGTGTTCAATGACACCTATAAGAAAAAAGATTGTTGAAAACAAAACATACTACCCATGGAGCTTTATAACACATCTTATTGCAGTATTTACAATGACCATCTGCTAAAACTGGAAATCATACCATTTATTGGAGCTTTATAACACAACTCATTACGATATTTACAATAACCACATATACACATATGTACATTTTCTAAACCAAAAAATAAAACGATACAACGCACATATCATTCAACGAGGGAATCTAGAGGATCACACCTCCACCGTTAAAGTAATACCAGGATTCACCTCCTTCCTAGGAAGTCTAGAATCTACTCCGAAGTCAAATCTGCATACAATGTCTAGCATTATAATCCTGTGCCACTTGTCCTCTCAGTGAATAGTTACCAACTCATTGTTCCAGGGTGCACTACCAATGTGTATATGATTCCATCTGGTAATGCTCATGACCACACCAAATCCATCCTCGACCTTCCCTTCTTTACTATACAGTCCATCGAGAAATCCCATCACCCCCTTCCATGCAATCGCTCACCTTCCAAGTTCCTTGGAATCCCATAACCTAGGAGATCCATTCCTTGGCAAGGCTTCCTTGCATCAGAGATATAAATCAAAGGAATATACCTACCTCAAAATCCCCATACTGGTCATAACATGCTCATGGAAATCAATGGACACTATTGGGTACTAGTGTCCCACAATGGCCTTGTTCCTAAAGTGCTTTACCAACATATTGTTGCATGTTCCAATTTCTTTCAGTGTTGCTGCCAATTCTCGAAGTCGATTTCGGCCACTCAACTAGGCATGTTCATGCATTCCTATTCTAAGCATATAATTTCCATTAGACTAAAAAAAATTGAAATAACTTCAAATCATACCTCATTGGTAGCTCGTCAATAAGGTACATTTGCAATCCCGTTTACTTCTTATCACAACGAGTCAAAGTAGCATCTTTGAACAAATCGTCATGTATAAACATATCACATCAAGTTAGCTCAAAACACAACCATCATAGATCACATCATAAATCACACGTAACCATCATAAACCATAATCATATATCACATATAATCATCATATACCATAATCATAAATCACATTCATATTTAAACTAAATAAAATTTTGATACTTATCCTTTCATCAATCCTTAGCTTCTACCTTTGTCTTTATTTCTACACACACTAGATTGGTTTCCAAACCAAACAAACACCCAATTCCTTATCCTTAACCATGTGCATATACACATAGTGTGCTTCACACACATACAACCACACACGCCATACAACACCATGCAATACATGCACCTAGTAGCGCATGCCTTCAACACAACATGTATGACATGTGCACAATACCACACATATACCAGTACCATATATATCAAGCACCAGCTTCAAAACATGTGCATAGCATCACATGTACATGACAGCACCTACACAACGTGTACACATTGCCACATGTACACTGCACCATTGTAAAACGTGTACACAATAACACATGTACACAATACCATACGCACAACATGTACGCGACACCATATGTACACAATGCCACATGCACGACATGTACAAAACACCACCTGCACACAACACCACTTGTACAACATGCATAAAGCACTACATGGACACAACACCACTTTTACAATCATGCACACACACCACACGTACATAGTGCCACATGTACAACATGCACGTAACACCACCAGTAAATATAATTGCATATCCAACATTTACATAACATTATTTGTACACAACACTGCATACCCAACACGTACATAACACCATATATACCCACCACTGAATATGAAACATTCATACAACACTATATGTACTAACACCCTGTACATAATAATGCATAAACAACATGTACACACATTACATATGAAAAATACCTCATGCAGACAATCATCCCAGATGCAACATGTACAACATATACAACATACGTATAAAAATAATACCACACATCTGAAACCACAATATCCTTACCAAGGAACCTTGCTTCTAGTGTCTTATTCATGCTTATCCTAGCATGTCGCATACCACACTGCTTTCATTTCACTGATGTGTCCCTTGGTATAACCTGTCCATAACATAGACATAATATAATCACATAATATCAACTCATAACCACATGATACTGGTCACATATATTTTTCATGATTACCCTTCCCAATTGATTCCTCGTAAGACTAGGAACCTCTTCAAGCCATTCATCTGCATAAGCAATCATTCCTCCACAAGAAAAATCCCTGAAAATCCCGTGAGACAGTGGCATACATACATACATACATACATACATACATACATACATACATACATACATACATACATACATACATACATACATACATACATACATACATACATATATATATATATATATATATATATATATATATATATATATATATATATACATTAGCATAAACAATCATGATCCTGCTAGACAATGATATGCATACATACATATATATACATATAAATGTTAGCATAAATAATCACAATCCATGACGACCTTTTCAAACATGAAATACATACACACCTACATGTATACATATATAAACATCAACATAATCATGATCATAACATAATTACCAGATAACATAAGGTCTATGTTAAGAGAACTTCCTTTATCTTTGTACAACATGTGCAACATTGGGAACCACAATTCCCAACTTAGCCAAGTCATTTGTTGTCTCAGATCCATTCACTTCACCTTTCCTATTAACTTTCTCATGAATATACTGCCATTATCCATTTACACCAATGGAATGAACTAATCTAATCAATTGTCATAGTCTTACCGTCCATTGCACTTACTCATGCACACAGCTTCATCCAAATCTCACATTACATGTTAGGTACCACCCAGTTCTCCCCGAGCTCCATCAACTTTCCTCCTTCCCAACTAATTCCCAAGACTCAAAACTTAAAATGCAAGCACAAGAAATAAGCAAGAAGAAAACCATGAAAACCAAAAGCAATATGACACTGCAAAAAAGTGGCATAACTATGCACCAAACACAATCAAAATCGCAAATCAAACACAACAATCGCAAAATACCAAAAGCACAAGACTAACAATAGACACCGTCACTCAATCCCCATGGTTCCCAAGGAAAGCTCAACCTGAGCCTTCTCAAATATTTCATGGACATTTCATTTGCCATACAATCCCCTACATCATGCTTCCATAAACATATAGCTGTCAGTGCATAAATAAATATAACAATACATTAGTTACCTCACCTTGTTGAGGCAAGCATGTTGCTTGCAACTGAACACATCCACGCCATCTTTGAAGGGACTCCAATCCTTTGATAGATCCACCTGTAACTAGAGACTAGGTAATATACATGTCAAGTACATGTTCATGAATATAGCATGTATCCACATAATTTCAGACAAATCAAGGTTAAGAAGACTTCTTGTATACAAAGCACTCATTCATTTAGAATTAGGGTTTCCAAACATAATTGAAGGAATTCTTGCCCAATTCCTTTCTTTTACCTTTTTACCTTGCAGTAATCGAGGCTTACTATGTGCTATCACATCACCCAACCGTTAGTGATATAAACATATCAATTATTTCCTTGTCATTCTAATACCAATCATGTTACCTTGTAACTACTCACACATGTCAACCACATGTTCCAAATATTGAGACAAAAACATCTATCAATTTTAAATAAACCTTTACCAAGACTGGCAATCATGTCATAATCCATAGTCAACTTATAGTCATTAGACATAATGCTACAACTTTCACCTACTACACTCAAGTACATATCATCTGTCTCAACACATATGTATAAGTACAACCACCTTAAAACAAGATCATTTGAACACATATTCATATTATGCAATTCATCAAATAATCAACCAACTTGCAACCATACCATGTTAAATAAATCAACTAGACAATGTAATCAAACAGTCAAGTATCAAATTTAGGACATAAGAAAACTCATACCTTAATGTATCTCAGGGGAGGAAATCTTATCTGCATAGTCAATCTAATTAGCATGATATAACTTCATAAGATATTAACTCAAACATACAAAAGATCATGATATCCAAAATAGTCACTAGCTAACATGTTTACATCATAACTCATACACAATTATCATTCACACATATGAAATGTCAATCTAAATTATTACATCACCATTTCAAAAATATGTTGACTCATACCTGAATATCATAATTATAACCATCTGCATAAGCTAATCCAACTTAGTGTAATCCAACTTAGTGTGATACATATAACATCAAGGAATAAATGTTATAACCTTAATCATCAAGCTAACTGTCATTTAACAACAACAAGCTAACCTATAAGATACTTCATCAACAACATATAACATAATCATTAAGTTATCTAACCTAAAACAACAATAGCAATGCATACAAGCATAGGTTACTATCGTTCATGACTATCTGACACATGTGCATATGACTACACTAATAAACTAACATCTATCATGAATGTAACCATAATCATCAAAATACATGTACATAAACCTAATGCATATAACAATCCTTGACTTACATACCTACATTCCAGACATATAATACCTATATGACAATATGCTCTTACCCCAAAATCCAATGCTACAGCCTCATTATGATGATCTGCATCTCCTGCTCTATTTCAGCCACCACATTAGCATCATAAGATACCAATATGACCTTGATGACCTAAATTGCATACCATGACTTCACAAGGCATGTTTGACCTCCTACATGCATAATGACTTCATTTAGACATATAACACATGAGTGAAAAATCATATACACATCCTTCTAGCAAGAGTCTAGTCATCAATGCATGACCGTATGGACTTCACAAACCATGACCTCATGCATGAAAAAAAACATAACTCCACTGTACTCATTTCCACATGCAACCATCAACATGCATAAGAAATGCATAATCAATTACACATACGCATGAATGCATGTAGTAGAGCATAAGCAATGAATACTTATAACCAAACTACAAGACTGATACATGTAAAAAAGCATATAAGAATGTAAACTAATATATAAGGATGTAATCAAGCAACATATAACAACATGTAAGCGACATATAACATCATGTAAGTGACATATAATGATAAGTAACTAATAATATACTCATGACGATGTATTCCAAAATTCAACATCAAGTTCCTCATGACAACCTTACTACAACCATGATCAACATTATGCAATGCAACAAGCACATGGAATGCAAGTGTAAGAGACACACATGCAACAAACATGCATGCATGATCAACATACACCGCCCATCTAGTCCTAGAGGTGAACCATTCTCTGGTTCCACTCTGTAACACCCTCCTCCCACATCCACCCAAGTAACCATGCCAACCGGGGTAAACATTAGATGAAAGGCTACAATGATCCGATTCGACCTCCTATGTGACCTTAAGGAAGCGGAATCAACGAAAAATCATACACAACCATCCAGCATCATCAACAAAATCCTAAGGATACAAGTCATCCACTCAGACAACATGTCCCTGGGTTCCACTGTTGTTTTGGAAATCTTAGGCCATAGTTGCTCTCGTTCTATAAGGGAGTGACCAAAAACTTAAAGTCTCTCTCACAAGATTGCTTGCTAGTGAGCAGAGACCAAAATTATAAATTCTATTCCAGCGACCCCATGATTCAAGCCACATTTTCAGGCCCAGAGCCCAGACCACTACCCAAAATGGAGTGATAGCTTGAAATCATTAAAAATACAGGAAAACAATGATGCAAAAGTAATAAGCTGAATAAGAATATAACCAGATCCCTACTAGCCATGCCATGAATTTGGTTAAACATATCATCAACATGTAACCTATAGGTGCACACAACATAATTAAGTGTAGGGATATCATACTTATCTGAGAATTTCTATGAAGCATTGTTCCCTCATGTCATTTGCTACATTATCATTTATTAAGCCATAAATACACTATCCATTCATTTACAAGTAAAAACATGTTAAGAGCCATACTTAGTTGTTGTCATAAAATATACATATAACTAACATAACAAGAACATAATTACCATAAACATATCAACCATCAAAACCCACATATACATCAATACAATTTCACATGGAAATAAAGGGAATTAATTTCTCATTAATGAATGCAATAAACCAAATCAAGATCGGACTACCATGTTCAACCTAGCCATATAATGGATGAGCCAAATCTCTCTTCAGCTATTTACCCTCGTGCAATATTCCAAGCATGAATGTTGGACTCAAACCAAAACAACCAACCAGGGCATACTAAGGCTAAACCACCTCACCCTCATAAACATAAACCAGGTTTTACTATAATCCATCCCGAATCACTAGGACAACATAATGAACACATCCTAACTGGCTTTACCGTGGTCTCCACCTGATCACTAGGCCAAAAAATCATGGATACCAATGGATTTCTCCACCTAAACCATGAGGGATTTTCCTCTCTCCCAGTCTCTCAGGCTTTACCGCAATCCATACCTAGATCACTAAGCCCCAAACTTAGACCCACTCTCCAAGATTTACCGCATATACCAAACCCGAGATTAGTAGGCCCAGCAGATAGAAATCCACCTCTTGGTTTTACCATATATCCTACCATTCACTGGTAAGGATTCCTAGGCCGACCGAGGCAACACAATATAGGCTTTATCACAACCCATAGTTTCGTTCAAGGGTCGCTAGGCCAGTGGCTTTACCATGATCCACAGTCCAGTTCATGGACCACTAAGCCATGTGCTCTATCATTTAGAGATCCACCCCACTTAGCTTCAAATCCATCCAGCAATTGAGCTCAACCAAAACATGAGAACCCCATCACGCTATGGCTATTTGGAAATGGAAAGGCTAGGTTGAAAACACTGTTACACCTAGAAAAACCCATGCCATAATAGAAAAGGACCACATGCAATGCCATGGATACCAAATCTAGCAAGGAAAACACACATGCAAGTTGATACTTGCAATGAAGCTTGTTTTAGCTACTTGATTCTGTCTTTCCCTGCTTGATCTTTGCTTCCTCTTTCCTTCTTTGCCTTTCTTTCTCCAAGAAAACTACTCGCTAAGAGCTTTCCAACTGATACTTAGAAGCCTTTTTATTGGTGAGACTTCTAATTTCTTCATTTTCCATTATTTTCTTTCATTTTCCTCCTCGCATGCAACTTGTGATCTTTCACCTTCCTTTTTTTGTAATTTCCAATATTTTCATAAATAAATGTGCCAAAAATGTCACTTTTCCTTTCCAAAGCCTTAACCATTGACAATTTCTTTATCCATAAACAACCAAATGAACACCCCCTACGATGTATTTCCCAACATTCAACTTGGAATAATTATCCCATCAAGTGTAGTTATTATTTTTAACTTTTATTACATGAAATTTTCACCAAAACTATTACATCAATCCCTATACTCTCCATTTTTATCACCCTATCGACACATAATTTTATATTAATATGATATCTACATTAATATTATACTATTAATTATTATCAATAAAAATACCTACACTAATTATTTTTCTATTTTCATATTTTTTTCATTGCCCTTATCCTATTAACTTGATTCAACTTCTACTAACTTTATTAAATTTTGTTACATAGTAACCCCTATAGATACGATTAGGCCAACGTGCCACTTTTTGAAAATTCAATTAGAGATTACATGACACGTAACTTCGGAGACATTCCCGATCGAGTATATTGCCTAAGTCCACTCTCCAACCAAAATATATTACGTGAATATATGTGTGTCCTGCACTACATATATTTACGCCGTAAGGCGTTTCCCTCTGAAATGAACTCCCCCAAATGCCTTTGTGTCCTAATCGTAGCCGTTAGATCTTTTGTTAGACGATTGAACAAAAATCAGCCGTCTGATTTAATAAAAAATGTTTTAAAACATTAAAAAATATTTAAAAACGTTCCACTTTCCACTTGACATCTGTGCGCCGAGCATGGGAAAAGCCCCTGATTCCAGTGTCGTCTGGACTGCATATTCTTGCAAGGATTACTCCTGCCTCATTCAGAGAAAATACCAGAAGGGCTTCGATGACTGCAAAGACTGCTTCAATCTTCAAGGCCGAGAGAAAACCAGGTAGGTAAATGACAGTGGCTCCATGGATTACTCTATCGAGGAGACCATGCAGAGCAGATATGTACATTCATACGGATCTAGGCAGTTCCATGTAGTTTACAAAACAGTTCCATATGTTCATGAAGATAGGGCCGTGCAATCCATAAAGCAACACAGTCCAGACATACAGCATGCCGTATCTTCTCGGGCCAACTGTGCTGCTCAGTTTAGGGTGATTTGTTGACCATAGAGCTACTGGATTTTAGCACACTGTGAAGGTTTCTTCGTAAGTGTTTTTGAAAGAATGAAAATCTGATTTTGAAGGAGAAATTACCTCTGTATGTGTGAAACTATTTTATGCTTCCACTATTTAATTTCCAGCTATTGTGTGATTGATGATATGGCCTGAAATTTAATTTCTGGTTAATTAAATTCAGCAAGTTATTTGTTTAATTAAGATCATAAGGGCATTAGTCATCCGGCCATTCTTACTGTAGTGTGCCCTACCCTAATGGCAGTAACCCTCAAAGGGATGAGGCCAGCGATCATGCATGTTGGATTTTGAGAAGTGCAGGTGTGTCCGCTTTCTAATATTAAGCAGTCCACCAGGATTTCATTTTTCACTGTTGTGTCCACTGTGACCTACCCAAATGGCAGGAGTCTCAAAGGGCAGAGGATGTGTGATGGTGCATATTAGATACTAGGCAGTCCTCTTGAATTCCTTTCTTGTTGTAGTCTGCCCTAAACTAATGGTAGGAGTTTCAAAGGGATGAGACTGTGCGATGGTGCATGTCAGACACTAAGCATTCCATCAGTATTCAGTTCATAATGTAGTGTGCCCTGTCCTGATCCCTAACGGCAGGAAGTCTCAAAGGAATGAGGATGGGAAATGGTGCATATTCATTTTGAGTAGTGGGTGTGTCTACTTTCTAAAAATAAACTGTCCACGAGGATTCCATTCTTACTGTAGTATGCCCTATCCCCATGGCAGGAATCTCAAAGGGGATGAGATTGGGGTAACGATGCATATTGGATACCATGCAATCCACCCATATTACATTCTTACTGTAATGGACCCTACCCAAATGGCAGGAAATCTCAAAGGCACGAGGCTAGGAGACGGGATATAATGTATTTTGAGAAGTTCAGGCGTGTCTACTAAATCTCGAAGGTATGAGGCTGGTTGATGGTGGATACTAAATCCTAGGCAGTCCCGCAGGGTTACATTCTTGCTGTAGTGTGTTCTATCTGAAGGCAAGAGTCTCAAAGGGGCGAGGCTAGGTGATGATGCGTATTGGATATTAAGCAGTCCACCAGGATTGCGTTCTTCCTGTAGTCTGTCCCACCCTAATGGCGGTGGCTCCATGGATTACTCTGTCGACAAGGTCTTGAATTTGAAGAAGAAGACAATTCGAATTGGGTTGGACATCGGAGGAGGAACAGGAACTTTCGCCATGAGAATGAGGGAGCGGAATGTAACAATTATTACGACTTCCATGAACTTGAACGGGCCCTTCAACAGTTTCATTGCCTCCAGAGGGGTTATTCCCATGTATATCACTATAACACAGAGGCTGCCATTCTTTGAAAATACTTTGGACATTGTTCATTCTATGCATGTCTTGAGCAATTGGATTCCCTCACAGCATGCTGCCAGGCGGTCCCATGATATGACGGGGCCGTCGGGTCAGCAAACATGAACGTATATGCCTGTAATAGCGACAAGAAAACCGTAGAAAAGAAAATATAAGGGGGCGAAGAAGGGAAAAATCGAAAGTATGTACAGGTGGGTTGAGCAGATTTGCCACTGGGTATCATCGAGATTGCCACTGGGCATCATTGAGATTGCATGTTTCGATCACCCATTTAGGAACTATCTGTGGGCCTTTCCATTTTGTTGTCAAAAAATTTCCTCCGATTCGAATGCAGACAAATTGATTAGAAACCCACTCAGCCATTGGCATTCCCTCCTCCTTTTTTTCAAGGCTTCGATCAAATTTCTCTTATCTGCTCTGTACTAGGTGAATTGGCTCTCAGCCATAATCGAGCTTTGGGTTTCAGTCATAATCAAGCTTTGGGTTTCAGTTATAATCGAGCTTTGAAATCTGCAGAAAGGAGGTTATTGAGAGAAGAATAAGTGGATTTGCAGGTTGCTGCCAATTTGATGATTTTGATTGAATGTGCTAATTAACATAATGGCAGAATAGGGAAAATCGAGCTTGGGAGCTTGTCTTTTATTTATATTCAGCTTGATTATATATATATTTTAGTTCGGGTGAAGCAGCATCATGGTGCAGGGAGCAATTTAGGGCAGCTTTTATGATAACAATAATAAGAACTGAACCTTGTTTTTGGGCCTGGATTTAACCGTGGTGGAAATGGAGCCGGGTTTTAGGAGAGAGTTTTTAGCAATCATGGCTAGCGATCTTATGACTAAATATCACGATGGCACTACAAAAATAGATGCGGATGAAACTGCTGGTGAAGAACGCCATCTGAGACACAAGCGCACCAAGTATCATCTGGTAATTTTCCCAGTGAATAATGCTCATTGTTTATATTTTTATTTTTCAAGTCCTTTATTTGAGTTTTAGCTTTTTTTTTATTACGAATCTGGCCTGCATGAACATACCCATCATTGATTATGTTGAGTTTGATTATATGTTGTAGTATGAGTTATAAAACCAACAAATAGACTTTAATCCTATGGTTGTTACAGGACATATTCATTGTTCTTTTCATTTTTATGGAGTGTAGTTTGCTTTGGGTGAGTCTTTATTTTTGAAATAAATGGATCAGGGTTGGTCTCTAGGCTGAAAGGAGCCTAAAGGTATCCATATCATCAGCCTGTGAGAATACAGATGGAGTTGGGGAGAGTGATTTGGAGAGGGACCTGGTTCACCATGATTGCAACGAGTGAAATGAAATGTTTGAAAATTTCTAAGAAGCTGGTGCAGAGCTGCTAAGCCACATCTAGAAAGCAAAACCAAATAAACATCTCTCCTTAGGACATGCAGAGATGGAGTTAAAGATTTTTAAGTTTTTAACCATTCAATTTACCTCCCTTTTTCCAACGGCTATGATGTTTGAAAATTTATGCAGAACTGCTAAGCCTCATCTATAACGTGAGTGGAACATAAGCATAAAGTTAAGATTGAGCCTTGAGCTTTGCTAGTGCAAAACCAAATAAACATCTCTCCTTAGGACTTGTAGAGGTGGAGTAAAAGAGTCTTTAGGTTTTTAACTATTCAATTCACCTCCCTTTTTCCAACGGCTATGTTGAAATGTTTTGAGAAAAGTGATTTGAAGAGTACCCTGGGTCACCAAGACTGTTATGAATGAAAGTGTAAATGGATAAGCAATTGGTTGAAACCTCCCAGAGTACTTCAAGAATGTTGGTGACTTACAAGTATGAAGCTATGTTTGAGCCCTGAAATTTTGTTGGGCAAAATTAAATAAAACATCATTTGCTCAAAATACGTTTTTGCCCAAAATTTGTTTAAATCGTCAATAATACGATGTTTGCCGCATTAGTGGCACTCTGAATTTGTTTACAACCTTAAATAGATTTTTGTTTTTACCTGGTTGGTCATTAATAAATTTTGAATGTCTTGAGAATCTTGATTTTTTTGTAGGGTATCAAGAATTGAAAATATGTCTTTTGACATTGTTGAGGAATTTCAAAAAGTTGTGTGCTTCTACAAAACTTCGCTGAGGCATTGCATGGTGTGGATTTCCTTAGTTTGTTTTTGTATCTACCTTCTATTCTCTTTGGCAATGATGCTTCTATTTCATGTTTTGGTGGATTAGCAGGGGAGCCCTGTAACAAGCACGACATTCTCTCCAGGATTTTTGTTGCATCCATTCGAGGAGGCTAGTCCATTGGGTTTAACGCTGAAGAAAACACCTTCATTCATAGAACTTATTCAAATGAATCTTTCTGAAGGGGACTCAGCAGCTCCCTTAGCTATAAATAATTCCAGCCTGGAGGTGGGGAGAAAGAATGAATCAAAGTGTGCACCAGGACCGGCTATTGCTGACAAGTACAAGGCCTCAAACTTCCCAGCCTTGGTTTTGAGAATTGGTTCTTGGGAGGTAATATGCATAAGAAATTAATACAGCTAAGTTTGCATATTAAATTCTTCAATCTTTCTAGAACATATTAAATATTTTTTGTTCACCTGAACAAGCCTTTTGATAGCCACTGATGGAAACTCATGATATGGTAGTAAGTAATGCACATTTAGCAAGATTGCATTGACATAAAGATGCTGATGATGCCAGCGTATTTCAAGATATGAAGGAGACTTGGTGGTAAAATGCTATGATGCAAAGCATAGACTTGTTTGGGAAGTCTTGGAAGGTGGTTTGAAGAGCAAGATGGAGATTCATTGGTCAGATATAACCTCTTTGAAGACCAGTTGTCCCGAAAATGAACCTGGTACCCTAGAGATTGAAGTAAGCATTAGGTTTTGCTTATTTTTTGTGTCCTACTTGAGGCGGAGTTGAAATGCAGGTGCTTTTGATATTTCTATACCAGTATCTTTTCTTCTGTATCATACAGGTACGACTTCCATGAACTTGAATGGGCCCTTCAACAGTTTCATTGCCTCCAGAGGGGTTATTCCCATGTATATCACTATAACACAGAGGCTGCCATTCTTTGAAAATACTTTGGACATTGTTCATTCTATGCATGTCTTGAGCAATTGGATTCCCTCACAGCTGCTGGAATTTGTACTCTATGATATCTACAGGATTCTGAGGCCTGGAGGCCTGTTCTGGCTAGATCATTTTTTCTGCACAAAGGATCAGCTGAAGATCTATGTGCCCATGATTGAGCAGCTAGGGTATAAGAAGCTGAAATGGTCTGTTGCCCCTAAGTTGGATAGAGGGCCCGAGCTCAAAGAAATGTATATCTCTGCTGTCTTGGAGAAGCCACTTAAGAGGCAGTGCGCAGGCTACTTGTAGATGCAGTTTTAAGTTTCATGGGCTTAAGGCCCCTTAACTTAAAACAAATAAACATTTCTCTCTGTAATGTATTTTAATTTTCAATTATGGGAATATATATGATGCCCTTGCCTGTTTTTAAGATATTTGCCACTTTCAGTGTATGGTTCATGTATCTGGGTTTGATTTAGGGCTCCAAGATTTTCATATTCATATTAATATATAAAACACATCTGCAATATGAATTTCTGGATTTTCTACCGTGCCATGGTTTTCATTGATTTTTGAAAAAATGTGGATGGTTCATCTGTAATGGTCAAGGGCTGAAATTCAATGGCCATGTTTAGTAGGTTTTGACTGCAATGGCGAAACTGCAAATTAACTGGAATTCATCGAGATAAGCTTATCAAGAGAAATGATAAGCTTATCTCATGACAAATAGGAAAAACGGTGATGTTGAATTCTAGAGAACAAATTGATTAAAATTAGAAGCCCAAAGGACATGGACCAAGAGCATTTTGTGCGCCAAATCCAAATGTAGTCATTTTGAAAGAAAATGGCACTTTTGAAGAACTTCATGAGTACTCAGATCCTTCAACCAATGAAAGAATTCAAGAATCAAATGTCCTAGAATGCATGCAATGTGAAGAGAGCATACAAACTTTTACTCCGTAAAACTATGATGAACATGAAAATTATGAAAAAGATCAAGAGAATTTCATTCAAACAAGAGCTCAACTAAGTAGGTTCAAGCCTAGAAATCAAGTAGGTAAAGGAAAAGCATTCAATAATACTCCTCATTCAACCCTTCATCAAGCTAATGAATAGCATACAAGGAACAAGCTAATGCAATGATGAAGATGACTTATAACATAATGAATGAATTGATAGAGCTACAAATTACTCATTCTTTTGTTTAAGTGATTAAAATACCTCAACAAAAGGAGAACTTGTTGAAAGCCTAGGAGAATACAAATCCATCAAGCTCAAGAATAGAAACAACTTTTATCAGTAGTTAACAAAGACCCAGGTACCTCCACCTAGAGTAAGAAGAAAGATACTCCTTTTTATCTCTCTCAAAAATCATGATTTTTATCTTACATAATTGCATGGTCCATAGTTGTCTACAAATAATATAATGCCACTTTCAATTATGAAGTTCTTAGGATTGGAACACCAAATATTATGAAGCCCCAAAAAAGTATACACGCTATTGGTTCAAAATAGATTCCTTCCTATGATAAAATTAAAGATTTTTGTGCATGGATAAGCTCTGCTCCACATATAAATACAATCTTCTCTCTGATTCTAGTTGACTTTCCAATGGCTTATGGAGTTGTTGTTGGTTGTGATTAATCAAATAGCTGATCGTACCTACGGTTGTATAACTTTGTTTTACTTTTGTATGATCTATGAAATGGATTTTGAAGGGCTGTAAAGCTTTCAAATGAAATATTTGCTCCGGATCTATCCTATACAAATTTGTGACAGAAATAGCGACTAAGATGGCCATAAAGCGATCTCTTACTTCCAGATTAAAGGTTATTTGGGCACAAGTACCATGCAAAATTAGATACAGAGGTTCATTAAATAAAAAAAACAGTTATATTCACTTGGAGCTAGTGCCGAAGAGGATTTGCTGTCTCGTGCAGAAGCTTTCACATTCAAGCTTTGGCCTGATGATGTGGATTGCATGATATGATTTTTATTGTTCACTGATGAAATATTTGATGCATTTTAAAAAGAATTATGAGAAATAGTTTGACAAACCATCTAATAGTTCTAACAGATCACTTGGTGAAAGCATTGCTTAAAGCATATTCAGAATAATATTTGTATTGTTGTGCAGGTAATGAAGTATGGTACAAATCAAACACTATCAGACCAAGCCTTAAATGGCCATTTAGCATAGGTGTTATTTTAGCCAATTTGGAACCCACGAGTGCTTTATCTTGATTGTGGTCTTTTATCAAAAGGTGGCAAATCACTTTTAGACAATACTTTTATTTCAAACTGGCGATCAAATGCAAAAACAATTTTTTTTCTCCGCGGCTCTCTCCTCTTTTTTATGAAACTCTGCTTAAATGTAGTCAACTATTTATCATGCTGGAATCGCGGCTCTCTCCTCTTTTTTATGAAACTCTGCTTAAATGTAGTCAACTATTTATCATGCTGGAATCATACAACTGTTTCCTTGATATATACCAAACGCTAGAAGAGAATATGAAGAGGAAGAGAAAGCTACTTTCCCAAGTTCTTGATCACATGATATTGCTTCTTCTAATGTATTTCTGTGAGACACTGAGGGATCTTCTAACACCACAAATTGTTCAGCAAGAGATTCAAAGGACTGCAACACCCACCTCTGTGTGGAAGATCTGTCAGAAACAATCAACTTCAAGAGTTAGATTCGTAGATCTATTACTTGATTAGAAGAGAAAATGAAGATTAAGTGGTTACTCTAGAGTCTAAATGACAAAATAAATCTTTAATTACGAATGGAATAACAAGCAGATACGGTATACAGTAAAATCGCGTTATTTTTATGGCTGTGAAATGTAGAATTTGTGTACTGTGTCCAAACTCTTAGTAACAGTGATAAGGACTTGGCCTCTTCTTCAATACACAAAATAGGGTTCCTTGATTTTACTAATATAGATGACATATGATGCCCACTGATTGTCTTTTCAAGGCTTGGAAATATATGCATACAAAATCTCGACTTCCTTAAATTATGAACGGCCTTAGAACTGTCCTTTAAAAGATTCTCCTCTTCCTTACAAATATGTGGAATGACGAGTCCACCACCTTTCTTCTTTTATAGCCCGGAGATCAAGAAATCACAGCTCCAATGACCTATACTAGTCGGCCAAATTCACAGAGCATGACAGTATATAGCAGTGCTTTATGTGACATAGGCTTCTTGGCCTTATTACAAGCACAAGGAATAAGTAGGCATCTTCTTAGATAAAACAATCGACATTAACAAAACATTCTCTCTTCAATAACTCAGAGAACAAAGAGGCATGAATAGGTCGGATTCACTGTCTGAATTGAAGAGCAAGAGAGAATATACGACAGCAGGGAGAGACCACGCAGAGCAGATATGTACATTCATACAGATCTAGGCAGTTCCATGTAGTTTACAAAACAGTTCCATATGTTCATGCAGATAGGGCCGTGCAATCCATAAAGCAACACAGTCCAGACATACAGCATGCCGTATCTTCTCGGGCCAACTGTACTGCTCAGTTTAGGGTGATTTGTTGACCATAGAGCTGCTGGATTTTAGCACACTGTGAAGGTTTCTTCGTAAGTGTTTTTGAAAGAATGAAAATCTGATTTTGAAGGAGAAATTACCTCTGTATGTGTGAAACTGTTTTATGCTTCCACTATTTAATTTCCAGCTATTGTGTGATTGATGATATGGCCTGAAATTTAATTTCTGGTTAATTAAATTCAGCAAGTTATTTGTTTAATTAAGATCTTAAGGGCATTAGTCATCTGGCCATTCTTACTGTAGTGTGCCCTACCCTAATGGCAGTAACCCTCAAAGGGATGAGGCCAGCGATCATGCATGTTGGATTTTGAGAAGTGCAGGTGTGTCCGCTTTTTAATATTAAGCAGTCCACCATAACATTTCTGCCTCCATACCACAAGATCGAGAACAGAGTAATCCTTTCTCCAAGGTTGGCTTCATGAAATGACCTTTGGCATATTCTTGTGTTCTTGCACTTTTCTTGGCCTCCTAGGAGAATAAAGTTATTTTCAAAAGACTTATCCAAAAGCATACTTATGCCCAGAATGTAAAAGAGAGATAGCTCCATTGCATAGCAGACCTTTATTGTTTCTTGTGCTCAGAACAATAGGAACACTTGGCTCCTTCTTAATGTGGTTCAGAGAACTAGGCCAACAACTTGGTTCTTCATTGCTCCATAGGACTCTCTTTAATTCATTGATCAAATCCAAATAAATATATGTATCCCTAGAGTCACTTATTTGATCCTCAACAAATTTTCTTGTTGGACATCTTTGTTTACAAGACTTGAATTTATGTGAGCACAGGTGACTGGATGGAAGGACTGCTAGCTTCAGAATTCTGATGCAGAGGTGCCAAAGGGATCAGATCTTCAAACATACTGTTGACTGCTTTATCCACTGAGAAGATTGGACTCAGATCAACAAATTCTTAAAACAAAACTCTTCATTGACTTCTTATCATGACACGTGGTTTAGCTGCTGAAGGAGGACTTTCCTATTGTAAGAACATTGAAATATTACCTCCGCAAATAGCATATCAAAAGTCCCTAAAAAAAATTAAATCACTGCATTAAATGGGTAATATGCATTAAATTACCCAATCCATGATGAGGAGGGGTCCTTCGCATCCAGGCATCCATATTCATAAGACCGTCTTTCATAAGATCCTGGCTCAACGCATCAAAGTGCCCAATGACCTAATCAAGATGCCAAAATCAGTGTCCTCACAATGCCCTCTGCTCATTGTGCTCGCGAAGACATAGGATCATCCATGCACATCCTTCTTCCAATGTGTTCTTCATGAGGCACCTTGAGAGATACCATACCTCTGATTTTATGTTCATACACGCTGCTACAGGGGTCTGCTCCAAAGTGCCTCGCACTTCTTCTATCTTCCAGACTTCCAAGGGTACTGTCACCCTTATCCAATGGTGCCAACACAAAGGAGCTGCATACTTTTCTTGGATGAACTTCCTTTGCTTCAGCTGCTAGACAAAAATAGGATCACATGGAGGGCTGCCACTGAACCTTCTCAACAAAATCACATCAACTGCTAGATAATGACATTATGGAGGGCTTTTACTATTCTTCAAAAATCATTTTCAGACAGATGTCTAAAGGGACCATCCCTTCTCATAACTGCATCCTCTATTTTTATTGGCTTCAGGGCACCTCTTATGAAGGTTTTGAAGACATGAATATATATTCCTTATTGATTTGCAAGTTGGCTTGAATGGAACAGGCTTTTAACACTTGTATATATATCTATATATATGCGCTTGTAACAGTGATAAGGACTTGGCCTCTTCTTCAATAAACAAATAGAGTTCCTTGATTTTACTAGTATAGATGACATATGATGCCCACTGATTGTCTTTTCAAGGCTTGCAAATATATGCAAACAGAATCTCGACTTCCTTAAATTATGAAGGGCCTTAGAACTGTCCTTTAAAAGATTCTCTGCTTCCTTCCAAATATGTGGAATGAGAAGTCCACCACCTTTCTTCTTTTATAGCCCGGAGATCAAGAAATCACAGCCCCAATGACCTATACTAGTCGGCCAAATTCACAGAGCATGATAGTATATAGCAGTGCTTTATGTGACATAGGCTTCTTGGCCTTATTACAAGCACAAGGAATAAGTAGGCATCTTCTTAGATAAAACAATCGACATTAACAAAACTTTTTCTCTTCAATAACTCAGAGAACAAAGAGGCATGAATAGGTCAGATTCACTGTCTGGTTGATGGCATACTTTTTATAAATAAATTTCCATGGCTATTATGGTTCAATTAAGAGCCAATCTCTTGCAGAGTTCAGAGTTGAATTCATCTGTAACTGCCTTTGATTTAGGGAGTGGTCAAGAAAAAAATTCAATGCCTAACAAGACTGTGATGATCACAACCATAAATGTAGCTTAGGCAGAGGAAAACAGTGTACTACATTTGTACATGCAGAGCCTTCGAATAGTTATTGAATCATGTTCTCCTCGTTGCAGTGGACCAAGGGTCATTTAATCGTTGCCAACATATTCATCACATTGCTATATTTTGCTAAAATAAATATCTGATTTCAATGAATCTGCCTCTGCATACCAAGACTGGCGTGAATGGTAAAATTCAATGAATCTTCCTCTGCATGCCACTAGAAGTTGTTGGATGAAAATATCTATTTTAAAGGCAAGAAATGGAATGGTTTCTTTCTTATTTGGATTACCAAAAGAAATGGCTTAGTTAAGATAGCTTATAAATGGAGGCATAAATTCTGAGGCTCTCATGGTGTTATTTCAATATATTGGCCCTATTCAAGTTTTGAATGATTCAGAAATTAGCAGATTTGTTAAATAGTGGAGGCAAGAAATTTGCACTTCTTTTCTGTCAAACCTGGTAGCTGATAAAAGATGAGAAACAACTTAATCACACACATGTTGGTAAAAGCCTAATACTAAGAAGGCAGGTAGAAGTGGATGATTAAGATTGTTTATAGGTTTAGCCAACAATTTTATTGGTAACATGCGTAGTTTGAACTTTTGGTGATATTGTTTCATCACATAGGCTGACTACAGTTTGGTGAATTGTTACTGGAAATATACTTAAATCAAGATAAAATATAGGTGGTAATACCTAGTTGAATGGAGAGTCCCAGTATATTGGCCCTTTTGAGGATTATTACTTGACCAGTTTGTTGCCTTAGTCTGCTGAGTAAATTTTTTTTTTTTGTTGGTTGGTTGTTGTTGTAATTGGTAAATTGTATAGGTGATTTTCATTCACATGCTTATTGGAATAGCTGGCTTCTTGAATAGGGCAGTCATGCAGTTGAGTATGTGAGAGGGGTTTGTAGAACACATTATCTAATGAACTCTTATGAAGAGGCAAAAAGTCTCACTCATAGCCTACTCAGGGCTTTAGATGGGAATTTCTTTTATAGACTAATCAACTTATTAGAACTACTGCTGCACTTTCTTCATCCATAGAAGCCACTTGAAAATGCTTGAAAATAAACTCTCTGTAAGGGCCATTGTCAATAAAAATATTTGCAGTGGAGGCCCTCAGCCCAACAACCATTTTAGCCAGCCTTGGAAGGCAAATAGTTGAGTTCAAACATGATGAAAATTTAATTCCCTGTATACAAAAGCATGTATTAGGTGTTGATAATGGCTAGAAATATGCACTGAAGATGTATATACCTCCTTTTGTACAAAAATGAACAGAAGAGGCAGAGGTATAAGGTTCACCTCGAATTTTCTTGCAAGTTCAATCCACTGTAGGATGTGAAAGGAAGTGTCATAATGCTAAGAGTGAAAAAGAGGGGAAGGAAGAAACTAATAATTTCAGAAATTCTAGCGTTCTATCCATACCTTGATTTGTTCTAATAAAATAAATATTAATTGTTTGTCGACATCCAGGGAGCTATCTGGTAATAATAATAATATTTTATTAGTATTATAATAATAATAACAACAATGGAAAGGTGGGGAAGGAAGAAACTAATAATTTCAGAAATTTGGACCTTTTATCCTAGCTTTCTTTGTTCTTTAGATCCAACTAATATTTTGTAGATCCAACTTATGGTGAACCAGTAGCTTGAAAGCCAATTGCAAGTCATTCAGCCAACAACGATCTATAAGCATGCCATAGTATTATGTCTCTGCGTATTCACAATAGTGATTCTATTATCATATTATTATTCCCCACTTGGACAGAGAGATGACACAAGGGGTTTCTACATGTTGACCAACCATGTAAATTGGATCTTATAAATTAAAATTCTTGTTTTCTAGCCTTCTATTTCTGTAGATATCAATTTTGTAGTTGATGGCATACTTTTTATAAATTCTTCCACAAACTATTATTATTTACAAAATATTCATTTTCAGAATACACATAACTAACTATTGCAATTGTAACTCATTATCATCCACCCTTGCTTTCAACAATGTCCATTCACATGTCCCTATTCTTCCCCACTCTATGCTATTCTTCCCCACTCTATACATGTCTCTATTCTTCTCCACTTTATGCTATTCTTCCCCACTCTATGCCTTACGGCGTTTCCTTTGCAACATAAGGTGCAAATGCTAGTATATTCTTACTGGTGGAATTCCTCTTTCTCCATCAACAAAGGGAAAGCGAAAATATTGTTCTCATGTTAGTGGACGTCGTCTCACCCCCTAAGGTTTCTAATTATGTAATTGAGTTTATGCCAAATGAATCTTTTAACATGTAATTACCTATTTGTTTAAAACTTTACAATAATAATAATTTTGCTACTATATAATTAAGTTATCCACTTACCTTAAACTTTCCATTATTAATACGGATATTCCGTAGTCTTTTTAACTCGATTTTAAAAAAAAAATTGATTTTTCTTTCCAATTTAATTTGTCTAAAATATGATAAAAATTTCTTGGAATCACAAATTTGATAAGTAAACTCTGCAAAATTGAAATGCTCTTGATAAATAAACTTTGCAAAATTGAAATTCTTTAAAAGTTTTTGAAGATGACATTATAGACCAATCCTGTAAATTCCTTCTTTGTAGAATGATACATTCCTTCCTTTCGAAATAATGTATAATAAACATGAACCATAATATTCTTTCGAAATAATGTATGATAAACATGAACATAACATTCTCTTTATCGTATTCCATATGACATATACAATAATATTATATTCTCTCATTTAGTTGAGCAGTGAACCTTCCTAGTACAAAATTTTAGGTATATAATAGAGTATATAGTTAATGAACCAATGAACGTATATGAATATAGTAGGGGAATGTGGTATTTGAAAAAGATATGATATGCGTAAGGGATTGTATGTTAAATTAATAAATTATTTATTTGTTATATGAGTGGTTGTGTAGGTATATGTTATAAGGTGAGGTTTTGCTAACGCACCAACATATGGGTACAGATTCATAATCATGTTTTGATGATGACAGGAATAAAGATTCAAATATTATAATTATTTAGAGTAATTATAGTATTTTGGATCATTATTTTAGTTTAAAAATTATATATAGATATTTAAACACATATTTAATAAAAAATAGTTTATTATTAAAATTTATAAAGTTTTGGTTAATATTGTTAATTTAATCATATATGTATATAAAAATTTCAGAAAAATTGATAGATAATTTTCAATGAAATTAGTGAATAATTTTTCTAAAGAATATCTAATTTGTCAAATTTTCTCCATTAAAAAATACTCTAGTTGGAGCCTTTAGCAATAAAATATAGAAAAGGTACCTATACCACCCACACAAGGATGTAAAGTCCATATTTCCTTATTAGCATAAAGAGTTTGCATAGTAAGGATGTGGAATCCTTACTCCCAAAAAATTAGCGTCCACATTTCCAAGCTAAGAAAGGTAATTACAATGACTCCTTGTGGAAAAGGATAAGTCATTAATTATTTGTTTAAGAGAAAGAGAGAGGGGGTGGGGGGTGAGGGGGGTGAGGTCTGTATGCATGAGAGAGAGAGAGAGGGTTCTATGTGTGTGTGTGTGTGTGTGTGTGTGTGTGAGAGAGAGAGAGAGAGAGAGAGAGTTTGTATTCATGAGAGAGTGGTGGGGGGGTCTATATGCACGAGAGAGAGAGGGGGGTCTGTATGCATGAGAGAGAGAGGAACGAGGTCTATATGCATGAGAGAGAGGGGTCTATATGCACGAAAGAAAGATGGGTTTGTATGCAAGAGAGAGACAAAGATAGAGAGAGGGGTGGTGGTTCTATATGCACAAGAGAGACAAGGGTCTATATGCATGAGAGAGAGGGGTCTATACACGAGAGAGAGAGAGAGAGAGAGAGAGAGAGAGAGAGAGAGAGAGAGAGAGAGAGAGTTATGTCTGTGTGTGTGTGTATGCACACAAATGTGCACACAAATACACATATAAAATAAAAATGATCTATAATGATGATGATGACGATGGGTGTAAATTGAGAAGGGGCACCAATAGCTATGCAAAATAAATATTTGTAAACCTAAGTAAAATAAAAGAAATGGGTTGTTTTGAATGAGGGGTGAGGTGTCATTTGAGAAGAGCGAGATAAATAGAAGGAAAGAAAAGCCATGTAAAGGGAGGAGATGACAACTAATACGTTTCTAAATCACGAACCATAGAAGACTTTTAAATCTTAGAGTGACTCTTTACTACTGGGGATTTTAGTGAAGAAGTGAGCATTAGCCCATGTAACTTGAAGGTTTCAAGGGAATAATATTTCCTTAAGAGACACTAGGAGGTAAATCAGTTGGAATTTTGTGAGATGGCATAGGTAAGTAGTGAGACATGGGAATCTATATTTGGTGCTAAAAAGGATAAACCTTTGCAGCTAATCTAGAAATAGTTGTGTGGTTGATTACAATCTCAATTTGTCATGCATCTATTATATTTTCTAGTATATGGAAGAGATGGATTAATGATTTCTTTAATTTTGGTGTCTTAGTGGTTGAATAAAGGACTTGATTTCAAAAGAACGAATAGGACGAGAAAAAGTACGATTCAATCCTATTGTATATCTATAAGAAGGTAATGCTTCCTCTGATGTGTATTTCCCATGTTAAATAATGGGTTACGATTACTATTGGCAACATATGCTTGAATTTTGGTGGTGTAATCATGATATATAGGGTGTGTGATTATGAAAACAATTATGTTATGGAGGAAATAATTACTTGAGGATGCAAGGCAATCATCTTTAGGTATAAATCATCTTTAGGTATAATATGAAGGGAAAATAAGTTTAATGATTTGCAATTTACTATTTAATGCTTTATTTGTAATGTTTTTATAATTTTTTAATATTCAATATTCTTTTGCATTTTTTTCTAAAGTTTTAACAATTATATTATATATAATAGGTGGTATTATTCAACATATATAATTATATTAATATTTTAACCTACAAAAGTAAAGAGAATTGAAAAAATGTGATTGTATTTAAAAATGTGGATATATTATTTGACTATAAAATGTATTTCTAAATATTTTTTAAATTAAACTATTCATATATATTCATGTTAATATTTTATGGTACAAAAGTAAAATAATGTGTAATTGTCTTTAAAAAAGTAGATTTCTTATTTGATAATAAAAACAAGTTTTAAATATATTTGAAATTAAAATTTTCATTGATTCTTATCCTTGTTATATATTAAAATTCATTTATGCAATAAAAAAATTATTCTCTACAATATTTCTTTCCATTCATTTTTTTCATTTTACACATGATTTTTCTTCTCATCTACATTTATTTCTTATATTGTTTATCATAGTCATTACATTTTATAACATGTTCAAAGGTCATAGTGTTTTCATAGAAATTTTCACTAAGAGGATTTAACTGCAATGGTCATGGAAATGGTGGAAACAATGTAGAAAGCTTGGTTGTTGTGGTTGTTTTTGAGAAAAAAACAATTATTGAAATGGTTTTAAAAGTTGCGTGAATTCCCTCTTTGCACAAATATTGGATTTCTTTCATAATCAATCAAAAGGTCATTTCATTCTTCCCTTCCTTCAGGTCGTAAATTTCCCAAATAATTCTTAATAGCTAAATGGGATGAGAGCATATGACCCTATAATGTAAAACCAAAACAATTCAATGGTGTCCCTTCTAATACTCTTCATGAATAATTTAGCTCTTTTTCATTGAATGAAAATGTCAGCCTCTCTTTTACAAGTGACAACTCAAGGCCAATGAAATTGCACAAACGAAATGTATGATTCTCCTCTCTTCCTCTCACCACATGATGCCCTCTTAGTATTCTTCTCTACTTTAGGTCATAGGAATGAACAAAATTTCAAGTAAAACCCCTAGTCTATCCATCTCACAACCTTTTAAAGGCCCCTTCTCAACCAATTAGAGGACCAAAGGACTCAAGAAACAATAATGTAAAACTAATTGTCTAGTTATTGATCATGTACACTTCTCTACCAAATCTCGAAAGGAAAATCCACTCAAGAAATAATGACAAAGCCTCTCATATTCATTGAGCATGAATTGTGCATGAAACTACCTTTTGGGCCTTTTCATTTTTTCCATGAAATGTCCTCTAGTCGATTACCCTACATATGTGGCTATGTCACATGCCATCTATGTATAAACCTTATTTTTGGTCCCACCTTCTTCATTCTCTTATTTAGACATAAAGTCATATTGTGCCCTAGACCCCATAACCCTTTTTCTTATGCTTATCCTCATTTCCTTGTGGCCCTTTGCTTGTCTCTGTTTCACTTTTCCTCGCTGCCATCATCTAGTTGGCCATGCTACAGATGTGGTGCCATTCTATGTGGCCATGTGACATTCCATCTAGGCATTGACCTTAGTTTCTTGACTTACCTTCTTGACTCTATTATGTAGAGATCAAGTTTCTTTCGTCTCTACTCCACATAGCCCCTTTCCTTATGCTTTTTCTCGATATGCAAAGTGTGATGAGAGGTCATAATGTGAAGCCATGCAATAATGATATCATGTATTAGTGAAGCCACACAAGTACAAATTCACATAAAAGTACCGAGTGAAATAATGTAAGGTGAGTGCCCCATCCATTGTGTTAACTCACCATTGTAAATATTTACTTTCAAATATTTTTAGTTTGTATTTATATAAAGGGTTTTTGAAATAAATTATTCAATAGTTTTGAAGTCTTGTTTAAAGACATTGCATATTTAAAATACTTCACAATCATTTCAATCCAATATTTTTCCAGTATAATTTTGAAACATAAATAAAAAATTCATATTGGTCAAACAAAAAACTTACATTTTAAGAAAGAGATAGAAATATTTTATATTTATAAGAGTTATTCCATGATACCCAAGAAAAGTAAAAGAATACTCAAAGATTCATTTAGATCAACATTAATCGATAATCCCACAAAATATCTTTTCCTAAGATACTATAGATGTTACCACTATTATTATACCCATCACATTCAGTTTCTAATGGAATTGAGTTTTGGTTTGACCTCTATTAGTTTTCTGTTTAACCCAAAAAATTTACATATTTTGCATAGTTTAACCTTTCATATTCAATTTTATTATTTTTTAATAATATTTTAATTTATTTATTTTGAATGTGATTGGTTAATCAACTCTGACTTTGTAATGATTACATGTGTATGATAAAAATTCATGGATGATAAAAGTTTGATACCCAATGTACCAAGTTTTGTTCATAAGTCTAGAAAGACATTTAATGACATACATTTGGAAGTGGATTGTATGGTCTAGACTTTTGGGGAAAATTATTGTTAATACAACCAAATGAAAAAACACAATATAGTTTGATATATGGAATCATGAATGGATGGCATAGAATTTACAAAGAAATATTTTATACAAAGAAAATTAGCCCAACTTGCACACTAGAAAATCTAGTCTCTAGTTTATCATTATTATTCAATTATTCATGTACTATAAAATGATTGTACTTATTGATCAATGACATGACATATACATAAAGACATAATCTATCATCACAAAATGACAATATAAAATCCAATTGCATCCACCATTCCCACTTTTTCAAAATGTTAATCACTTAATTAAAATATAATAAAAATATAACAACTTTACTTATCTTGTACAAATGTATATTTCACATATTCTATTCAAAAAATAAATTAACCATTTCATAGATCTAGTATCTTTACTTAGGTGTTAACCATAGTATGCTATTAATGATCATCGTAGGATGGATAATATTACCACTTCTTTAATAAAAACTTGGTGTATAATTACATATTGTCGACCCCCTCACATGGGCGAAGGGCATCAAAGATGAACATAATGCCACGATATTACCATGTTTCCCTATGGTGCAATTCTATCTCATCAATGGCACATGGGTTTCCATATTGCACAGTAGAGATCAAATGAAGGGATCCAACGAATAAAGTGAGTAGGATTTGGGGATAATAAGCTTTACTACCCCATTCTGAATTTGTTTCTTTAATTTGTTTCTCCTAGTTCATCAACACTCTACTCTACACTTAGAGGACATAGACCTATGACCATAACATCTCTATGTCCTCTCTTCAATGGCTCTATTACATAATTATTGATTATTTGGTTAAAATGGTTTTAGAAGGTACCCACAAGCAACTCAAGTAACCTCTAGTTTTATTGGGTTTTTTCTTTATCAGTTTCCATTTTATCTATTGTGCTCATATAGTTTTAACTCATTCATGTGTTTCTATGGTAGGTTGATTACCCTGAGCTAAGGTATTAACCAGGAATGATTTTCTAGGGCCCAATAGTTTCTCATCTCATTTTTTTGAATCAATTCAGGGGATTAGAATGGTGAGATGGATCCCCCACTAATGCTCCTTGTAACTTTTTCTTACATTTATTGCCACAAATTATAATTCTCTATTTTTTTATTTGCTAATCCTCTGATTCCCAACAAGTTAAGTATGATTGTGGATATGGTTGGGCGAGGGTTTTTCCTCTGTATAGGTAATTGAAAACCCACTTGCATTGGCCAAAGTTCAATAATTTATTTGGTTTTCTCCTCTTTTAGTATTGACTTGGTACAAAGAAGCCTCTAATGCCTTGTTAGTTATTTAATTAGGATAAGAGACTTGACTAAGAAACCTCTTGGTAGAATCAAACTGTTAGACTCTACCAAGAGGTTTCTCGGTCATCCCTCTTGTCCTAGTAACATGGCATTAGAGGCTTCTTTGTACTAGGTAAAATGTCCAACGTTCTTTTATCATTATGAACTTTCTTTCTATAATAATCCTTTGTGTTTTAGTTTTATTTGTAACTATGACAAAGTTATTAGGTTATATTATAGGTAGAGAGTGATCCCTACTTCATGCCAAATCATTAACAGGCAATTGTTTTCCTAGTCTATGATTTTTTCCTATTTTATCAACAATATAAGGTTGCTTAAAGTTATTTGATAGGATTTGATATGATTTTACTGTACATGTGTTGCTCGAACTCCTTGTACCCTTTTTATGAAACCTTTCCTTCAAGCGTCCAACACAGGACCCTAAATTTGTCTTAGATCTTATTTTTGCTTACAAGTCAGACACACTGTAACTTTTTAGGGGTTAGTAGGCAACCCAGGTGTTCACCTCTAAGTATATTTGAATAGAGACTTATTTTTTCTTTTGTGGATATACTAGGGGATACCCATTTCTAATTAGCCGAAAACATTTAATTTCCTGTAATGCTACATTTTTTTTATGGAGTAGTGTCTTACCATTGTCTCCAGTTTCACTATATTAACACTTATCCATTTGCAAGCTATACAAATACATGCCAAATGCTTGCACATATTTGTTTTTTGTCTTTACTATAACTTTCTAAGTGTAACTTTTTGAGTTTCTCTTGTTTACACTATTGAATACTCATTTTGGTTACCATCTTGGGGCTATCTTATGTAATTGATATATTGGAACTTTTTGTGAATAGACTATAGCGTATTTGGTTATTTCATTTGAATAATATAACTCTATCAATATGTGTCAGTCTTGTTAATTTTTATTTTCTCCTTCAATGCATGTTAGCCATAAGCTATATTTCTCTAGTTGTATACACAAATCCTCCTATAGGAGTCTGGTATGGATTCTTATTCATTTTATCATTAGATACGTATTATAAGAAAGGATTCCTTTGACCCAAAAAACCTTGATCTATTTACTTGATAGAGTATAGTGTTAAGTTTGTACCATGTTGTATTTAATATGATTTTTAGCACTTGTGTGGCTCTTTTGAGCACACTCAGGCTCTCAGGCTGTGAACGAGAACTTAATGTTCCTTGAAGATTTCCATTCAACCTGCGACATGCCACAATGTTATTTATGGATATTATCTTGAGATCCAATTGATTTCCACATATAGATTACCTATATTCTGGCACATCCCCTCCCCTCCCCCATGTCCCCATTACAAGGGTTAAATTTATATGTGATATACCTTAGAAAATTTTATATATATTATTTAGATAATGTTAAAAACCACAAGGGTGATACTTGCATTCTATATCTTAATTACCACTCAACTATACCCTTTTTCTTAACTAGCATGCCATAACATCTATTATAATTTACAATATGACTTTTCCACCACACCATCATATCCAATAGTGCCACTAACTTCAATTTTTTTATTCTTTTGAACTATAAAGTATTCACTCGAAAACATATTAGTTTAAACTTGATACAAAAATTACTGCAAATTTTTTTTGAGCCATACTCTCATAATAAGTAATTGTTATGGACTTATCTTACTGCGTCCTTTCATAGTACAAGAAAATGTCCAATGGGTTTATACCATCCGATGGGTTTATATTATCATAGTAGATTTAATAGTTAGGAACATGTTATTGGAAAAAGTCAAATGTTAAAATTTGAAGGAGTAAAATATATATCCCTTTCTAAATATATAGTAGTTGGAAGTGGATTTCTCAATTCAAAGTAAAGGAACCTCAAATTTACTTAGCATGTACATTGAAAACTTGGTGATAGTTACTTGTTTTTAGTATCTATCATTTCAAGTTCCATCCAAGTTAGTAAACTTTACTTTTTTATTTTTTTTAATTATATGAAGATTTGTTGTTATTTTAAATTATGTGCAACTTAGTGAACTTTAAATTTTTTTAATGATAATCTTTTTTTTTTTAATTTTGTAATGATATAAAAATGTCTTATAATAATAAAGATTTTTTAAACTTCTTATAATAACATTAGTCTAGCTTGATGGGACTAAAAAAATAAATATACATGGTTAATTGATACATGAAAACCATAACAACTAAATAAAATTTAAGAAGTTAGGGGAATACATGACAATGAGGTGCTTCATAAAACAACACTTTTTCTCTTGCTAGTGTTGAGTAACATTGTCATGAATTCTCTTGTTTATTTTGTTTAAATTTGACTAGATTCAAAACTTTAGTTGTTAACTTTTGCAAAAAAAATGTTTTTTTTTTTTACTTTATTTTAGCTATACATTTCCTTATTATTAAAAATAGAAAGAGTTCATCACATTAATATGTACTATTGAACGACAAATATAAAGAAGCATTTTTATGGTGTATTAGGGAATTATTAGGGAAATGATACTGTAATAAAATAATTTGTAATAGCATTTCATTCAAAACTTACAAAGAAAGTCTTGTATCTTACAATGAATAGGTGATGGGATGTGTGAAGCACAAGCACACACTAACTAATAAATAGATTTAGTAATTATCATTTGTATGTTGTGCCATCTAGGAATTGGTTGCTTGACTAGCTACTGATTAACATGTAATCTAATATTCACATATGATTGATGTATAATGCATTGATATAGTAATCTAATGGAAAAGAGTGATTAAAATGGAACATAATTGAAAGTCCAACTTAAAACTAGCTGTACTCTACCCCTACTAAACCTCCATTTGATTCTGAATAATAGCTTGTTGCACCTCTTCATGCTCAACCCGCTCTCACTAAATCCAAAGTACAGATCTGAACTAGCATGCTTTATGACAAAATCCCTGATGCTCCTAGACCAAAGTTTTCCGTTCCTCCTCCTCCTAAATCATACAAAGACTCTTATGCCGATGATGGCATGATAGGTACTACCAGCACAAAAATCACAAAGGCTACATCTAAGAAAGCCCATATGGTTTCCGGTCAAAATGAAAATGAAGAACTTCTTGCCCTGGAGATTAATGTCATGTCGACTGACAAAGGCAAAGAACAGAAGCAACCAGGGGGTAAGAAGAAAGGGAAAAGCAAAAAGAAGAAACAAGATGATTTGTCTCCTGAAAAATCTTCTGCGAACCCTTCTGGGCAAAAGAAACCTCCTTGGCCATGTCTCATATGCGATGAGGACCATTGGACAAGAGATTGAAAATATACTTCCCCATCCCAAGTGCTTATGTTTTCCATTTCAAAATAGCAAAATGATGCTTTGATATCGAAAAGTAATAAAGATTACGGGAATCCACAGCTATCAAACAACAAGGCTGCAGATCAACCTAGTAGTTTGACAACAACTTCAACCGAAGTTGTGCCACCCATCATTCCTGAGCTAACAATAAAGTTGACAAAGGGAGTAGTACACAAATCGACATTTAATCCTCGTGCCTGAGCAGCACAAAATTATAGTATAGTAGAGGATCTAGCCCAATCTTCTTCTTCTATGTTAACACTTGAAGTACTGCAACATCGCCCCTCCCAAATGCAGGCTCTATTATCAGCAATAGGTGGGATTGACTTAGTGGATTCCAATCTCATGGCCTTTAATCATAAAGGATTTGAACCTCGGTTACCAACTCAACTCACTTTCCTCATCCAAGTGAAAGCCCTCAACAAAACTATTCATCGAACAATTATTGATGAGGGGGCATCTACCTGCATTATGTCAATGAGTTGCTGGAAAACTTTAGGATCACCACCCTTGTCAAGATCATCAACGACATTAAAAGCATTCGATGGATGAACATACACCCCGTACGGGATTTTAAGTAACTTACAAGTTGAACTGGGGGGAAAGACAATAGAAATTGACATCGAAGTTATCGATGGAAACCTCGATTACAATATCCTACTAGGAAGGCCCTAGATTTATGCTATGGTTGTTGTTGTATCAACTTACTTTAGAAATATTGCATTTCCTTTTCAAGGAGGAATTACAGTTGTTGATGAACAAACCTTTCTCCCCAACAGTTCACAAGTTACAGGAAGCATTCCAATGATCCATGGAAGCTCTCATTCACTTCAAAATCTCAGAGTAGGCCTACTGAAAGACCCTACCTTGATGGGTACTTTTGCCTTACCACCTCCGAATAATCTGGCGGAAGTGACAACAGTAGGAACCAGCAATATGATATCTTTCATTTAGAAGATTTCCAAACATTTTGTTGGCATGGATCATAAATAAGTATTGCCTCCAAGCCCAATAGAGATTTTGTAGCAATCAATTTTCTTAGCCTGGGTGGCAAACCCAAATCAATGCTCATGGAGTGTTTGGGTAGATAGTTAAAATGAATATGGTACCTCTTCAGATCCTTGGTAACATGTACATTCTACAGACAAAGGAATTATTCAGTCAATGATGATAGGAGAGGCACCATGGTAAGAATACACCATTGTTCCCATCATTAAGATTGCAACGAAAATTATTCCAAGGACCTTGATCATCCTTCAGTTTTTGATTTTATACCAAATACTATAAATACGATGGATTCCGCGTGAAATCTTTCCAATATTGATGAAACTATCGCCATAAATATCTCAATCAAACCTAATGTTGTAGAGAATATTCAAGTCGGAAAATCTTATTCTTCTTCAGAATTGGAAATATATTGTGCTCTCCTTCATGAATTTAGAGATGTCTTTGCATGGTCATATGAAGAAATGCCAGGAATTGACTCAAGCATAGTTGAACATGAAATCAAGATGTATCCAGATGTCAAACTGGTACGAAAATGGCTTCGGCAGGTGCACCCGAAGAAAGTCACTGCCATCAAGGCAGAAATTGAAAAACTTTTACATTCTGGTTTCATTTACCCAGTTCCTCTAACTGACTGGGTATCGAATATTGTTCCCGTGATGAAAAAACAAGGAACGATTAGAGTGTGCATTGATTACAAGGATGTAAATCAAGCTTGTCCAAAGGACAACTACCCTACACCCTTCGTCGAATAGATAATTGATGAATGTGCCGGATGCGAAATATTTTCATTCATGGATGGATTTTCTGGGTACAATCAAATAAATATCCTCCCTCAGGACCATTCAAATACTGCATTTATATGTCCGTGGAGCACATTCGCGTACCGCAAATTACCTTTCGTTTTAAAGAACGCAGAGGCAACCTTTCAGAGGGCTATGAATAATGCCTTCCATGACATCAAGAACATCATTCAACCATATCTCGACGATCTTCTGGCTCATTTGCGAAAGCGGGATGATCATACAGAGAATTTGAGAGCTATATTTCTACGTTGCTGACACTACAAGATATGACTCAACCCACACAAGTGTGTGTTTTGTGTTGGTTCTAGTCATTTACTTGGCTTCATGGTTTTTGAGGATGGAATTCAACTTGACCCATGTAAGGTTCAGGCAATCATCGATATGCCTCCACCTTTAAATTTGCTTCAGATTCAATAACTCCAGGGGAAAGCAAACTTTCTGAGGAGGTTCATTCCAAATTACGTCGAACTTGCTAAAGGTTATACACGTCTTTTAAAAAAAGAAGTACCTTTCAACTGGGATCAAGTTGCACAAGCTTCCATTGATGCTCTAAAGGAATCCCTAATAAAGGCATCATTAATGTATGCTCCTGATTATCAAAAAGACTTTAATTGGTATTTAGCTGCAGCAGATACAACCATCGCAATGGTTCTAGTTCAAGAAGAAAATGGAGTAGAACATCCTGTCTATTATTTAAGCTGAAACTTAAATGACACAAAAAGAAAATACTCCTACGTTGAAAAGCTAGCTCTTGCAACTGTTCAAGCAGTACAGAGATTTTGATACTATATCCTCTTTCGCAAAACTATCATTTTGTCAGATTACAACCCTATGACTTACATTCTATCGCGTCAGTTACTTGGAGGAAAATATTAGAAATGGATAGCTATTTTACAAGAGTTTGATCTAGAATTTATAAAATCCAAATCAAAGAAATCTCTAGTTTTCGCAGAGTTATTATGCAACTTCCCATTGTTGTCCAATGATTCAACATCCAAAGCAACAATCGTGGATGAATCTTTGTTTTTGACATCGTCAAGCGATTCGTGGTACGAAGATATAATCATCTATCTCCAAACTGAAACATACAGGCCTAATACCTCTTGCTCTGAACAATGAGGTACTAGATACCAAATAAAAGACTACATGATCGTCGGTGATACGCTTTACCATCGCGGTATCAATATAGTTCTGCGAAGGTGCCTCACCCATGAGGAGGCTGAAAAAGTCCTGAATGATTTTCATTCAGGCATGTGTGGGGGGCATCAATCTGGTTATTCTACGGCACAAAATATTTTACCAGTAGGTTGCTTCTAGCCAAAAATGTTCAAAGATTGCATAAACACAGTCAGAAGTTGCCATGCTTGTCAAATCTTCGACCGAAAAACTAGAATACCACCCACACCTCTGCATCCAGTAGTTGCTGTTGGACCATTCGCCAAATGGGGGATAGATTTCATGACATGTAACCCCACCTTGGCCAGGGGGCATGGGTATATCATAGTCGCAGTTGACTATTTTATGAAATGGGCTGAGGTGATGCCTACATTAAACAACAACAGCGAAACGACTACTCTTTTCTTTTTCAATCATGTAGTCTCTAGGTTTGGTGTCACACAAGCTATAGTCACAGATCATGGATCGCATTTCTGCAATCACATGATGGTCGAATTGGCTGCCAAATTATGATTGTCCCATAACAATTCCACTTCGTATTATCTACAAGCTAACAGACAAGTTGAGGCCATCAACAAAGTCTTGAAGCGCATGCTGCAAAGGATGATTGGAGTCCACAAACGGAGTTGGAACCTAATCCTGTACTCAACCTTGTGGGCATAAAAAACCTTAGTAAGAAATGTGATTGGGTTTACACCCTTTCAGCTGGTGTATGGCTTGGAAGTCGTCTTACCAATTCAGTGTGAGATTTCATCTCTCAATCTCGCAGTCGACCTTCTCCCCTGAACTTTAGATGAAGAGGCTCGTTTCTTGGAACTAATCCAATTGGATGAAACTCGTCGTGACACCGCCTTGGCTAACGAAGCTCATAAGAAATGAGTTAAGGCGTAATTTGACAAAAATGTCAAACCCCGTGTCTTCTCAGATGGTAACCTGGTCTTGCTTTATGATCAAGAATCCGATAAATTGGGAGCAGGTAAGTTCCAATCTTTGTGGATGGGTCCCTACATTATTAAATGAGTGTTAGCAAAAGGAGGATACGAGCTAGCAGATTACGATGGGATTTCACTGGTGCAACCCTGAAATGTGCTGTACCTTAAGTGTTACTATGCTTGACTAAGTGTAGTAATCTCTTTATATGCTTTTGTTACTTTTTTCTTCATCAAGAGTGATCGTTTTGGTTAGGTAATCCACTATTTCATTTGTTGCAGATGTCGAACCTATGGGAATCATTTGTTGGATATGCCGACGGAGCTAGTTGTAGTATGTGGAACCTATCTTCTGCGGCCTAGGCCATTTTTGATCCAAGTGGCGAGTTAGTGAGTTTCAAAGGAGTATGTATTGGTCGGTCAATGAACAACATTGCTGAGTGTAGCGCGTTGATAGAACTTCTCTTTGATGCCATCACACGTGGCATACGCTGACTTTTTGTCAAGCTAGACTCACAACTTGTCATCCTACAACTTACTGGCATCTATTCTGTTCGAAATCCAACTATCTATCGTATGTTCCTAAGGGTCAGGATTTTGGAAAGGCAGTTTGATTCTATCCAATATCAACACATTTCCAAAAACTTAAACACATTAACTGATTCATTAGCAAATTATGTGCTAGATAGACATTTGAAGCACTTATAAAAGAAAGCATTTCAATCAATATTTGCATCAAGATCATATAACTTAACCAAAATAAAGCTCTGAAAATCAAAAATGTATATAAATGTTTATAGTTTGTCAGAATTTTCTATGTCCAAGACAAAATCGGTCACATGACCCAAAAACTCAAAAATGTAGGGAAGCACCCTAGACTAATGGTGCTGGTGATAACAAGTCACCGCCTGTGCGATCATACGTAAGATCCTAATCCATCGACTTAGCACACCAGTAGTATGGTGCTGTAATCTCAGAGGTAACTCGTCAGTCCTCACATCTTGAATACCAAGGGTGAGACCCTCGATCTGATCCTACAATACTGCAAGGGTCTTAGCTACATCTAGATCGCGAAGAATAGCCCTCCCTACAGCCTCTCCTTCTAGAACGACAGCTGCTACCCTCGGGCGCACTACTGGTCGCACTGATCCAATATCTACACAGATATATGGGTTTGATTATTCTTGATAACATATAAAAGACATAAGAAAATTATAAAAACAATAAGCAGAGATATGGCCAGATATTTTTACCTATGACACCCCACTGCTCACCAGCCGGCAACACCAAATCTCGGTCACCCCGAAAATCCATCCTAGCATATGGATACTTGACAAAGACCATCTGCTGATGTTTGAACCACCCAAAGAAGGAATTAGAGAATGAAATCTATGATTGACCAACATGTTTGGCCATAATATCAACCCATCTCTACATCTGTGGTTATATCAGTGCTGGCACTCCGAGTGAAATGTACTGTGGCTACATCAGTGGGACCTTCTCCAAGGCGAAAGTGGTCAAAATAGAACCATAAACAAAGTTCTTGGATCTTGCGTTCTTCACCTTGGTAAGCTGTTCTTTTATAACCGGAAATATTGCATCACACCAGTTGAATACCTTTGGTTCAAGGCATTCTAGAGCATAATGCATATAGGACCTATTGGCCAAATGGAGAGATGCACTACCATCCAATATAGCAAAGGTGAACAAAATAGTCCGCAAGGACCAGTTAGTAACATCTCGGATATTGATCTTGTTGTCCCTGCGCGGCTGAGATCCATCTCTACAGAACCGGCGAATATAATCCCTCATGGATTCACCTCCACAGGTAGATCCTGATAGTGAGAGAGGGGCACCACGCCTCGATAAACCGGACAAGAAATAGATATCCTCAACTGTCAAAGGGATGGATTTACCTCGAATCTAGAACACTTGGTTGGTAGGATCCCATGCATCGAGAAAATATTGCAACAATTTGATTTGTTGCCTCATGCTGGATATGCGGAAGAATTTGAGCAAACCACAGTTCCGCAATGCAGTCACCGTACCCAGATCATGTAAAGCAACCATTTCCTCTTCTTCATGCTCGTGTTCACACCATGTAACAACCATCTTGATCTGATGAATCTCTAAAAAACAAACAAGAGAAGAACTAGGATCCTGATTTAGGCAAAAACAAGCAAAATTTCCATGAAAAAACAATGCATAAACTTTCCTTTTTGTGCCCATCGCACCCTAGCTGTGTACTAGGTGGGATGCATCTTGACTGGCCAATGGCCAAATCAGTATGCATCACACCTTTCAATGTACACTAGATGTTATGGGGAGAGAATGAATTGTTCAAACCCCAAAGGCCCAAAAGAATAGGAAAACATGCTCAGAATCAGAAAAGGAAGGAATGCAATTAAATAGATCAAGGTTAGCTCCTACCTGGTCTAGACAGCGTTGAAAATAGTCCACAGAATCTCCCAGAATCAGCTGGTGAAAATGGAGTGGGAAAACACCTCCAGAGCTCAAAAAATGTCAAATTTGAATGAAATGGTAAAAATGAGAGGTAAAAAACTACTTTTATGTTACTATTCATGTAATTCGAGTAAAATATTAGTGTTTAACTCATTTTTCAAGCATGTATTTACATTTCTAATCAATTTGATGGAGTAATTGAACAGGCAGTATGACTGTCAAAAGAACATAGTGTTAATGGTGAAATCAACATCTCTGACTATTATCACGAGCAATTTTATGCAAAATTCAAGCTCGTTAAAGAATAAACCTAACCACAAGCAGTTTTATGTGAAGTTCAGGCTCGTTAAAAAATAAACCTAGCAATGAGAAAATGTTCCCCCAAAATTTAAGCTCATTAAAAAATGTACACACCCTCGGTAAATAACCTTTGTGATCGCATGGTTATCAGCTTTTGAACCTTGGTCGTGTTCTTACCATCACCTCCACTCTTTTTAGCCGATCATATGACTCCATTTGATTGTTTACTCTTTCGAGGAATAACTACGACAAGTGATTCTATTAGCCACCTTCTTTACACTGTCATGATTGAAAAGTTCCAAACCTTACCTGGAATCAGTTTCTATCCAGAAATATCACTTGTTCCTCAAAAACAAGTCTCCTTTAAGCTCTTTTCATCTGAGTCGTAAAATATGAAAAGATTGCCGAGAAATTGGCCTCTCCAGCTCGTTAAAATGATCAGAAGTGCCATCCCTCTAAATTTTAATCTTTTTGGACCTGAGGAATCATTACACAAAAATATCAAGCGCTTGTCTTGTTCGGCTTGTTAAAACTATCGAAAAGTCATCCCTTTCATATTATTTTACACTTTTTCGGACTCAAGGGATTACATTAGGAAAAAGGACCACTAGAGTTGCCTTTATGTCTCTTTTTAGAATCTCTAAAATTGAAAAGGACCAAGTTATCTTTGTCTTTAAACTTGTTAAAACAATAGTGACAAACCTGTCCATGCAGACAAGAGCGAGTTTCACTGTCACTAAGCTCGTTAAAACATAGCGACAGGATTGCCCGAAGGGTAAATTATAGAACAAGCATATGTTATCCTCCTCAAGCTTGACAAAAATAAAGAGGTATTGTTCAGCAATGACTCGGGAAAAAGGGAAGAAAACTTGAATAACTTCATTGGTAGCAGGTCTCTCTTGAACATGACACTTTCACTCCATCACCATGATTGAGTCGAGTTGGGTTATTTCGTTCATCGGTAATATCACCATTGTTCTGCCGTACCATCCATTTTGGGTTTAACGCTACCAATCCATTTCAGTGTCGCCGATATGTTCAAAAGAAGTTGCTCAGAGAATTCACCAACCTAGCTAATGCCTCATCCGCTGCAATACCTTCACTCTCCATTTCTCATGACCGCCACCCTGAACCTTATATCATCAGATCGCTTTCCCCTCCACAAAATGATTTGCTCTGTTCCGTGTCGTAGATGTGGGATTCATTAAGGCCCTCCTACGATGGGTCACTTCTTATCGAAATCAGCTCATTATCCAAGAAGTTGACTTAGGAACAACCCTTTTAGTACTTTGAAGCTTACATGCCTCAATGGCAAGTTTTTCACTTCCGGCAACAGGTTTACATCAATGGCCTTTGATAGAAAGATTTTGCGTGGTGTTCGACATCAAATCATGTATTCACACCACGTGAATTGTACTACAGTACCTTGAGGGTCATTATCATTATTAGTGATTCCTCTCGCACTTGTTAACAACTTATATCATTGGCTGGTAATCAGGTGATGTCTTTCCATGTTCGACATCAGAACATCTTCTCACATGTATTGACTTGTAATTCAGGCGAAGATTGAATGATTTTGAAGACCCCAGATCTAGTTTCATCCATCTGGGCTGCGATGTATATTCAAGAACATAAAAACATCAAATGTACATCATAGCTGCATAGATAACCATCCAACTAAGGGATGATGGCTCTACCAGAATCATCAGTCTGCCACACACACAATTGTCTATCTTATGTACATGAAAATGAATTTATAAAGTTGAGCATGGGAATGCCTGCCTCAGCTAGATCATGAAAATATCATGAAGATAATGTATTGTATTGTATCTTATTACAGGTCAATTTCTAGTTCGAAAAACCTCGGATCCTCATGATAAAACATTTCACCTGTCATCAGAAGATTTACGACCTCATGCTTTAGGGGGAAACTGTTATAGACATATTTGGGCACTGCAACCCCAATCACATATTTCCATAAACCAAGGGCTTATAAACCCCTAAAAGTGTTTTTTAATACCCTAAAGGAACAAGGTCAGCTGATTACATCATTTCCCAAAAGTTCTCCTTGAAAAACTGCTCAGAACTGGTCAAAACTGGACCATACAGACTGCTCCATGCTAAGGGTGCAATGCATCTCACATATTACACACGGGGAGTGTGATGCATACTGAAAATCCCTTCTATAGGGTGCAATGAGCGACAGAAGACAAATGGCAGAAGCAATTTTCTAGGTGGAAACTCAATGAATCTTTTAGAAACGGCTCATATGACACTTTCCTCTCTGAATTCGCCCAGGGATGAGTAAGAGATCATGAAATCTACAAGTGGAACCAAGAACTACCAATGAAAGGACACTAATCAGAATCCCAGAAGCTGACTCACTCTCCTACAAACATTTATATATGGATCCCTCATCCTAGAGATCCAAAAAGGGCTGGAATTTTGTAATTTTCAAGGAAGTGCTGTTGGTTTCTCTTTGAAGACATTGTATTGTTGGATGATCTTGCTTTGTATGGGGTGAAAATGGCTTTCATGCTGGGAGGATGATGCTGGATCAGACAGCTTGGTTGTAATCCTCTCTTCTACTACTTCTATCAATAAAGTTATTTGAGTTTTCCTCCATGTGCTTGTATACTCTGAATCTTGCATTTATATATGCATTTATATGGTTAATGTACATCTGATCCTACATTGTTTATGGTTATAGATATCTATGCTTTGATGGTATTTTTCTACTTTGACTCTACATGTGTTCTTTGAAGCGGGACAAGTGAGAAAGGAGTGGCGAAAGCTCTATCAAGGGAGAGAGGAAACGAGCAAGGAGACAAGTGAAAGACTGAGGTTGGTACTCTTTGCTTCTCTCCAATCTATCTCTCATAAAGGAAAACACAAATAACTTTAGTTTGTTTGTTTCTAAGATAGCTACCCATCTTTGTGGGACTAGTAGCTCTGAATGGACGCTATTTTTCCCAATAACATTAGGGTCATAACGCAAATGCATACAATACCTTTGGCTCACATGGCAATGGAGCCTGACACACTTTCATAGATTTGAATCGTATAAAAAATTATCTGGCTATAGACCTTTCATGGATTTGATCTTTATGAAGGGAGATCTCACCCTAGGCAACTAAGAACAACTACATTGTAATCTAGGTGTTACATTCAAGGAACTGACCAACCAGTCTATGTCAAGAATGTGAGTTCAGCCATCAAACTGTAAGCTAGTACGTGATTGAAAATAACTAAAAATACATATGCATTTTTTGGTGTGTATAACACTAAAAAGGGGTGGTGGGCTTGTTTTTTTTCCTTAGGCTTCCCTCAATCGTTCCACACTCTCTGTCTTGCTTGATTATGCTATCTTCCAACATCAATGAAGAAGTGCGATTAAGAAATAAAAGCAACCAAGGAACAATTGGTGACGTGAAGGGTAGTTGCAGTGTTTAATTCAAAAACATCTTTTCTAAGGCTTATCAAAAGTCACACCAAATCAGAAATAATGGTAGGGATCCCTGCTGCGAAAAAGTTGGGCTCAAGAAGGGCCCTGGATGCCTGAAGAAAATCAGAAACTCGTTACTTACATACTGTAGCACAACGATGGAAGCTGGAGGGCTCTGCGGCAGAAAGTTGGATGCTGAGATAAGAAAGCATTGGAGATTACATTGGGCTAACTATCTAAGACCAAATATCAAGGGGAAAAATTCAGCGTGCAGGAAGAGAAGACTATTATTCAACTTCATGCTCTACTGGGAAATAGGTGGTCTGCCATCGCTACTCGCCTTCTCAAGAAAACACACAACAAAATAACAATGAAAAGGGGTAAGCAAAAGGTGGACCTTAAACTCATTCAAAATAGTAGTCCTATTTTCTCGCTTTTCTTGAAAAGCAAGGATAGTTATTTATTTGAGGCTCTTGCAATCTATATTATGTGTACTGTTGTCTTCCTGAGTCATTGCATACAAATTTTTGGAATCTATGTTTTGAATTATTCTCGGTGGTTCATGAACCATGAAAGATGGTTTGAAAGGTTGATTCCAAAAATTTGTATGCGATAACTCTGGAGGACAACACCACAACCAAAAATAAGTAGAGCTTTCTACTGAACTTGTCCTCGTCATTTACTTCAAAAAATGAACAAGATTTACCCGTTTTCAAGTCCCAAGTAAGTTGCCTTCATCATTTACTTCAAAATCAACAAGATTTACCAGTTTTTAAGTCCCAAGTAAGTTGCCTTCTTCAACCAGTTTCAATCTCATTGGGTTGTTGTTTTTTTTTTATTTCTTTCTTAGTATTTGTTTTATGTGAAATAAATGTTGTGAAATTATACAGACTTGTCAAAATGAATTTCTCTGAGATCCGTTCTTTTACAGGAATAATATATCATGTCACATTAAAAAAATGTCTTAAATATTAGAAAAATAGCTTGTGATTTATTCCATAGTGAAGTGCTTAGTTACCATTTTGAAAAGCCCATGCTTATTTTGATTATTTTTGTTTTTTTGAGAGCCCTAACTTATTTTGACTAAAAATAGCTTGTGATTTATTGCATAATGAAGCACTCAATTACCATTTTGAAAAGCCCAGGCTTATTTTGACTAATTTTTTTTTTTTTTGAGTGCCTTGGTTTATTTGACTAATTTTTTTATTTTGAGATTTTAACTAAATTTTCTCAACTTCATTTTTACCGTAGTGAATTTCTCTTTAAAAAAATTAATTATATAGTTATTAAGCTAAACTTCTCTTACAATAAAAATAATTATTGAAGATGTTACAAACTCATATTTATTTAGCATATCTATTTAGATTGTCAACCACTTCTAATATAATTGTATTTGGAGAATTGAACTCATACTAAGTACATGAATAGAATAAGTGATGGTATTGTCTAGGGCAGTGTTTAATAGGAGGGATTTCTTTGTGTAATTGGTTGGGCTGTATATTTCATTATGATGTGGATAATAATGTGAATCTATTTTTTTGAGATGAGGAAACCATAGGCTCATATTTAATATATTATGAAAATGATTAGTTAAGAATGTTCAAATGCAGATGATGAGTTGATTACCTCGTAGATAGATTGCAGAGTTTACCTCGTAGATTGCAGAGTTTGCTTAGTCTTGACATTTTTCAGTGTCATGGTTTTAGGAATAATGTGTTCCAAATATGTGTAATGGATATCAAATTAGTTGAAAGGGTATACAAATATTTTAAAAAATATTTAGCTATTATCACTATATTTTGGTGAAAATAAGTTATTAAGAAATAGTTAAACATGTAATTATATGTTTAATAAATTTGACATATGTAGTAGATTATTGGATTTAAATAAATTATAAAAAGGGATAGTAGTTAAATTCTTGATATTTAAAAAAAATAACTCTATCTCATATACTTGCAGTTGAGAGTCCTCATCATCTTAACTATATGGCTTTCTTTACTTTCTTTCACATGTCAAAATTTATGTACATTATCAAAATTATTAACTCCCACAGGCTAAAAAGCTTTATAAAATCTTAAAAATATGGTTGTATACTAGGTGGAAACACATATGCTAACTTAGGAAGAAACAAGGCACTCTAAGAGGGAGATTAAAGGAAGTGGAGACATGCTGAAACACATATGCTGAGAAGAAACAAGGCACTCTGATAGGGACATTAAAGGAAGTTGAGATGAAGGAATAGTTGTGAGAGAATTTCTAGATAAGGGGAAGTCGTCACTCACAAATTTAAGTAGAACGTAAAATGAAAGGCATGAAAAATGCCAAAATGTCATCAAATTTTCATTTGACGAGTAGAGGGGATTTGAAATTCCCGAGTGAAAGCACTAGCATATAAGACATTTGATGATGTTTTTATTGTTGTTTCTCTATTCTTCATATGTTTTTAAATACTTAATCTATAAGGCTCCACAATAATGGTAAGTGGGAACTCTGCTGGTCATATAAGGAGGAAAAAGGTCCATGACCAACCGTACCTCGATAAAACACTCTCCTCACTACAATATTCTCTATTAGATGAGAAGATAAACCGTGATGTCACAAAAGAGATTTTAAATACAATAGTTAAACAACATAATAACAAAGAGGTTGAAGGTGTTACTTCATCAATTTTACAAGGTTTAAGTTCAACCAAAAATATTAGTGTTATGAAACACTGGTTAAAAGAGAATATAATGAAGGTAATCTATAATGTTGAATTTAATCAATATTCAATGAGAGCTATTGTGAAAAAGTACAGAATGTGTTAACATCATCACAATATTGGCTAAATAGCCTTACAAATATAAAGAGGAATGTGCATCTTGCAAAGTTAACTAAATAGAAGGAAGTTCAGTAGATCCTTATTTTAAGAACATGGTTTAATTGGGCCATGGATGGAGTTGAAACAAATAAAGACCTCAAATTTGGGATAATGTTGCTTAAATTTACCAGTGGAAGAAAAATCCATTCACACATGGATTTAGTGGGAAATCATGGTGGGCAAGGTTTAAGAAAGCATATCTAGGGTTTGTATTACAAATAATAAAGGGCTTGTATAGAGTTGAGGCCTTGAATTTATTCTGTATAATTTTGACTAAGTTTTATGACACTCCATCCAATGATTGTGAGAAAAATTCCAAGAGTCTATAATGTATATGGAACCACAACAAGATTGTTTTAAAAGCTGGAAGGAATTGTGGTATGTAGGTAATTACCAAGAGAGAGAGCAATAATTTGCAAAAAATTCTTCCCAAGATCATGGAGTGGATAAATAGTTTGTGTTCTGTTAATGCAATCGGTCTATCAATCCTTAAGTTTTATTGTTCATGACAAATTCTTTACTAAATAATTAAACCATAAATTATGGACCAAAAGCATGCATCACGACATGTCCCAATGCATGAATGACTAAATAATTGTGTAAATTGGCTTTACAATAAGTTTTATTTGGTAATGGGAGACGTATTACTAAAGAATTATACCATAAATTTTGGACCAAAAGCATGCACGACTCCATGCCCCAATGCATGAATGACTAAATAATTGTGTAAATTGTATTTACCATTTTGTTGCATTTGTACCTAATAGTGTCTCACCTACTAACACACATTGAATTTTTTTATGTCCATGATAGTTTCATAGCTTCAAAAATCATGGAGGAGACAAACAAGATGAGCATAAACTTGTTAACTTTGCCTACACAACTACTTGTTTGTTGCAACCCTTGATATGAGTGCTTATAGTCCTTTTAAGAGTTAATTTAAGTTTGAGAGAGTATGTTAGATGGAAAAGAACATGGGTAGAGAGATAAGAAAGTTTGAATTAGTCTAGCTTGCTAGCAGAGCTTTAAAAAAGGCTCTTACAACCTCAAATTTCATGGTTAGATTTAGGAAAACTAGAATTTGGCTACTGAATGATATTTCCCTTATTAATTATATGGATTGTAGCCAAGCTTTTGATATACATGATGGCCGAGATGATGTAGATGTTGCAAAGGCTAGGTTGAGCCTCTTTCAATGACATTTCCATTCATCACGTGATGATGACACATGTGTTAGTGCTATTGAATTAGATGATGAAGCAACTAAAGATAAATGGAAGTTGTTGCATCACACAAACCACATACAAATTCTACATAGCTATTGAAAATGATATTTCTCGATTGAATATGATTGAAGGTTATAAAGTTACAAGAAGCCGTAATGAACAAATCACATTGCCAAAGAAATTTCCCCATCTTGAGTGGTGAGCAAAAGCCATGATACCAAGGCTAACGAAAAATCATTAACATGTCTTTGTTGCTAGCATATTTGAACAAAAATGATACCATTATTATGTGGATGTTCGAGGTGTAGAAGAACATAATGGAGGTGATGAAGAAGTATATCAAGAAGCTAATGAAGAAGAATCATGGCTTCTAGATGATCTTCATGCTCAACCGAGGAGTAAATACTAGACCAACACTAAGAAAGAGCTTGTCAACTTGGTAACACTAAGAGAATTGAAAATCAAAAACATTTTCTCTTAAATTGTTCACAATATATTTAAATTAATTCTAAACTCCAAAATATTTATCACACTAACAACTATCTTGATTTTTTAACTTAGCAAAACTGTTAAAAATACTTCTTTTAATGTTTTTCTAATATAGAAATAAACTTTAGAAGAATTTCAAATAATATTTTACTTCTTTAATATCTAATAACATATTTTTAGTTTAGGCTAATTTTCTTCAATATAATATTTAAAATTAAAATAAATGTATACTTTAGTAATTAAAATAAATGTATGCTTTAGTCAATTAGATTTAATTTAGATAGCTGGGAGAAATGATTTTTATATAAAAATGATTTTATTATCTCTTATAACAATACAGATATATAAAAATAAAATCAATAATTAAATGTGTTGGTGTCAAACTTGGTTAACCGAATAAAACCAATGATTAAATGCTTTGAGGTCTTCGAACACATGTATAGAATCAATCATTTAGATGCTTTGGTCTCTCTTAATACATCTTTTATGGGCATGTTCTCAATACATCTTTTAAGGGCATATTCTCGATTGTCTGTTATTGAGCACGTAATAACGAGAATAGAGAATATTTTAACACAATAATTTCTTTTATATTTGTGAGAGGAGATCATTAAAATTATAATAATTCATTTTGTAAAGCACCTTCTGTATCAGATATATATTGGATTCCAGTATAAACTCATTATGTAAAACACTGTCTGGACAAGAGATATATATACATATATTGGATTCTACACGGACATATAAATATGGAAATATGATATATTAATTATCAAGATGAATTGAATATGTTTAAGGTTTGTTACGCGTTCATGGATATTTGCCTTCAAAAGTATGATTATTTTCGAGGGAATTGAACGTGCGGTCCGAAGCGGGAGCCTCTGCTTTTTTCTGGAAGCAAATAAATAGGACGTGCCTCAGATTTCAAATTCAGGGCACCTGTACATATCAAACCATACCGAACACGTTTATTTATTCCCAGCTATTCTCGTGTTCCTGACTGGGGCCTTACCGTGATACCACTTATGGAGTTTTGGCCCACATCTTTACCCATACCATCTTTGACCACAGCTCACCGACTCCACTCTAACCCTATAATTTCCATGTTAAATTTGTCGGTTTCTCCAATCTTAAATTGTTTTATTCATAGTGGGGGACAAAATTCTGGCAGGTGCGTTCTATTTGTGGGTCGTAATGATAATTTGAATCTAAGGGATCCGATTGTATTATCTAAGATTTAGTATATAGTGTTGCCAAAGTGATATAATTAAAATATTCGCTTATGATATCCCATGTGTGCCACTGTTCCTCTCCTGAAGCACATTGGTATCAATGGGTTGATAAATGCTGGTGGTCGGTCCATTTCTGAGTTCTGTGATGCCATACGAAATTTGTTAAAAATGGGTTAACTTCAGAGATGGATGTTCTCTCAACACAAATTTGAGGAATAGATATAGGATACATATTATTTTCATATTATTTATTTATTTAATTTAAACCTAAATTACAAATCATATAAATAGTATTGATGTGATTTAATAAATTCTAAAAACAAATATTGTTAAAAATCTATTTTAAGAAAACTCCAACCACCAATAAGCCAATTCTAAAATGCTACCTATATTCAAAAAGAAAATGTCTACCTTCACTCACTTCAGACACTTTTCACATCACTTCAGACACTTTTCAATTCAAAAAGAAAATGTCTACCTTCACTCACTCATTCATTCTGTGAAGAATATCTTTAGCTAGAAAACGAAAATAAAGCAGAAAGGTTTCACGAATAATAAAAGCTAATGGGATAAAAAGCTAGAACACGGTTATTGTCATGCGGTCCACCTTAAATATATGGAAGATTTGTGGCTTTGTAGAATAATAAAAGAGCATTTGAATAGGAAGGTCCACTGAGCATAAGATAAGATGGTAAGAAATGGAAGAGTTTCGTTATATTTGAACCCACATTACGTGTCCTATCAATTTTCTTTTAAATGTGCAATGATATTTAAGGAGAGTGTGATATTGATTTCCTTCCCATCTCAAATTAGTGTTTTTCTTACGTGTCCAATCAATTTTATTTTCAAATGTGCAATGATATTTAAGGAGAGTGTGATATTGATTTCTTTCCAATCTCAAATATTTTATTTTCAAATGTGCAATGATATTTAAGGAGAGTGTGATATTGATTTCTTTCCAATCTCAAATTAGTGTTTTTCTTAACAAGATTATAGGGTATCAGCTTCTACTAGTGTTTTTCTTAACAAGATTATAGAGTATTAGCTTCCATGTTCGATCACTATGAGATATATATTATTAATTTTGTTAATAATATTAACATTTTTAATTATTATTTCAATTAATAGATATAGAAAAGAAGGATAACTCAATTTATAAAGTATTAAATAAATGTAGAGAAAGAGTATTATGGTCATTACATTAAAATAAATTAAAAAGATTTTATTTTTAAGGTAATTAATTAAATAAATACGATGATTCTAATTTTGAGCGGAATAAGATGTTTATATTTGAAAATATATGATTTTTTTTGTTTTTTTTTGTTTTTTTTTGTGTAAGTAAGCTTTGGTATTAACAGTAATAACATATAGTACAAAAAGTCTGCCGAAGCAGATGACTGGCCGCTATGAAGCTGGCCTTACCAACAGAAACTATTTGGGGCAAGAGACTGAAAGAAAACTGCCAAGAGGTACTCCCCAAAGAAGACATAGACTGAGGGAAGGACAGAAACTGCCAAAAGAACACCACGCAGGGTGATTCGAGCAAAACAAGACCGAGCCAACATAGGCAAAGCAGAAAGGGACAGAAAACATAAGTCCGAGCCGACATAGGCAAGACAGAAGGACGAGGAAGCGAAAACAGAGGAAACTTCGATGGCCGTTGAGAGTCTCTGTTGGCAGTGGAGCGCAATTTCCTACTAGGCCTTCGACGGGCCACCCTGCTGAGGCGCAGGAGGCTTGCTGTCAGACTGGATGACTTTCTTGAGGAGCTTAATCAGTTCTATGAGCTTGGTGCTGACCGTACCCAGCTCCTGGTGTATTGCAGAGGGCTTAAATTCACTGCTCTCAACCATAGCCATATGATCATGAGTCATGGTGGCAGCAAAACGCTGTAGAGTCCGCAGCTGCTCCACATGATCTTCTTGCACATCCATGGCCTTCGCCAGGATGGTTTTCGTGCGCCAAGCCTCGGCCTGAGTGCGGACGAACTGGGTCGCCCGAGTACTGGCCGTCCCTGGGTCTTGCAACCAGTCGACATCCTGTCCGAGCTGCTGGTCTGTGAGCTTTCCTTCTTCCTCTCTGGCCGAGGTTTCCAGATCTATGATCTTGCGTTTATTTCTCGCAGAGGTTCTGCGCTCATACATTTCTTTTGCAAGCTGCAACTCCCTATTCGCAGAGTTGTTTCGACACCCCTCTCCCGCCATCATAGCACTCTCCTGGAGGAAAATGTTCTGGGAAATAATGAAATTCGAAGGATGCAGAGTAAAAACCTTCAAAGAGATGGAGCTCCAATGAAGATCGGGCGGGGTTATATAGATGGAGGCGGGAGGATTTTGGGCTGAGGATCGAATCGCTACAAGCAAATTGTCTGTCCTAGTGGCATAAATGCTGTAATTCAGGGTCGTGGGAGGCGAGTGAGGTGAGTGAGAAAGATTTCGGTGGCCTTTGCCTGCGCGGCTGAGGGCGCGCCAAGTGTCCCACTATCCTGTGGGTCGGCGGTGGCCTATGTCACCCCGAATCTCGATTCTGTACAAAATTGTGAGAGCAGCAATATCCATTATTGCCCTCAACCACAAGGTCCTTTGAGACTTGCTGTGTAATGAAAGGTCGCGTCCCGTCGTCCTCTCCATGTTTTTGAGGGATGTAAAAGGGCGGCCAGTCATTCTGCCGCGTCATCTACCACCAAGTCCAGGCGTGCGAGGTGAGAGCACCTTTCCTTGAGCTGATTATGCGTGACCTGGTGCCAACAACTATCCACCATTCCGTTTGGGTTATCAATCCCATGGTTTGCCAGGTGGTCTGCTACTGAGTTTGCTTGCCTTCTTATCGGCTGAAAGACAAGGCCCTTCATTTTCCCAAGCAAATTTCCTATGCTCTCAGTAACCATGGCCAGACGCCAGTGTTTGGTTGCTTTGCTAATCGGTGTGCCTCCATAGATTTTCCTTGCCACCAGTATTGCAATTTCAGAGTCGCCTTCGATGATTGCATTGTCTGCCTGATTCCTTTGCAAGATTTTTAGACCTTTCTCCATTGTGGAAAATTCCATTTCGTTGTTGGTGGCTTCCCCCAACGCTTGGCTGAAAATGTGGAGAATTTCTCCTCTCTGGTTACGAATGAGGCCTCCGATGCCCGCTGGTCCCGGGTTGCCTCGTGAGGCCCCATCGAAGTTCAGTTTCAGGAATCCATCAGGAGGACGAGACCATCTATTAGGCGTGTTTCTGGTGTGCGGCTGGTTAGCAGGGATTTGATGACTTTGCTCAGAACGGATGTTGAAAGCAGTCAGAATTCTTTGATCTTCCTCAGAGATTTTGTTGGATGGGTCGAAATGACTCTTAACCAGAATCAATTGACGAATGTTCTCAATTAGGGTAATTTTCAAATGCTCTAGATCCCTATGTTCATTTTGAAAAATTCTCCTGTTCCTTTCTTTCCAGATTGTCCATGTGATGAAACCAGGCAAGATTTTCCAAATACTATTGATTTGAGGGTTTTCTGAGTAGTTGCTTGGCCAATTGGTGATGGTGCTTTGTATTGATTCTAAATCCCTGTTTTGTTGCTGCATGATGGCCTCAAACCCTAGCCAAATATGATTTGCCCATTCACATGTATTGAATAAATGATTCATTGTTTCTTCGGCTTGCTTACACATTGGACAGAAGGAGGGGCCCTCAAAGCCTTTTTTCCTCAGGTTCTCCCAGGTGAGAGTCTTTCGCCGCATGAGGAGCCAGAGAAAGGTTTGGATTTTTGGCCAGAATAGGGGATCCCAGACCTTGTTGAGCCACGGGGCTGGCTCCCCCTGCTCTGTGTGTTCTAATTGTTCTCTTGCCTCTTTTAGAGTGAAGTTTCCATTACCCTTCATACCCCATCTCAGCTTGTCTGCCTCTGCGGTTTTCCTGATTTTTCTTTGATGTATGACTTGGATCAGATCATGAATTCTATTGTGTTCCTCGTTGGGGTTTCCTGTGTCTGGAAGAGGCCATTCACGCCAGGTTTGGTCGAGACCATTGGGGATCCAATATTGATGTACTGTGAAAAGTCCCCTGCTTTCACAGTGTAATTTGTAATTTTCAAGGTCTGGGTTTTCAAGCTTTGGGTGCTGTTGCCATGCATCTTCCCAAAAGAAGGCTGATTCCCCATTACGGATCTCCCAGAAACTGTGGTCCTGAATGATGCTTCGGTTTCTTTTAGCGAGGTTCCAGATTGGAGATCCTTCTGGCAACTCCTGGAGTCTGATGAGGTCCTGGTCCCTGCAGTTGGGGGTGTATTTCTCCTTCCAGTGTCGGGCCCAGGGGAGGCTGGTCTCTCTGAGCCATCACCACCACAACTTGGCACCTCCTATTTTGTTGCTGATATCAGGATTTATTAGGTTTAATCCTCCTGCCCTTTTCGATTGACAGAGCTTATCCCATGCTACGAGTGCCCATTTCCTTTTTTCTGTGCTGCCACTCCAGAGGAAGGATCTTTGGATGGATCGGATTTGTTGCAGGATGGCTTTAGGTGCTGGGAGGATAGAGAGCATGTATTGAGGGATAGCCTGGAGGATAGCTTTAGTTAAAACTAATCGCCCCGCAAAGTTTAGGGCCCTGTGGGTCCAATGTTTGCTCCTTTTTTCCAGGTTTGCTATGAGCTTTTCCCAGTGGGTCTTTTGCCACGGCTTGGTGGTGAGCGGAGCTCCCAGATACTTCGAGGGGAGTGAGCCTTTGCGAAATCCTAGGATGCCCGTGAGACGGTTCTGAATTGAAACATGAGTGTTAAAGAAAAAGATAGTTGATTTAGAATGGTTGACTTCCATACCTGATGCTCTGCTGAAAAGAGAGAGAATAGCTTTGACAGCCTTGGCCTCTTTGACTGTGGGAGAGCAATGCAGCATAGTATCATCGGCAAACTGCTGATGAGTAGTTGCAAGGGTGGAAGGGAAAGGGCGCAAACCTTTAATGCTTCCTTCTGTTTTGGCTTTGTGAATATATCTGCTAAGCCCTTCCATGAGAATCACGAAGAGGAAGGGGGATAAGGGGTCACCTTGCCTTATGCCGCGAGAGGGCGAGAAGGTTGCTGAGGGGGATCCATTAACCAGAATAGAGAAATTTGTTGACTTGATGAGAGCGAGGATCTAGTTGGTCCACCTGTTGTCAAAACCAAAGGCCTTTAAAGTGGCCTCTAGATAATTCCAATTAACTTTGTCGAAAGCTTTCGAAAGGTCTAATTGGATCATCATTCCAGGGATTTTTTTTGACTGAAGAGTGTGAATCATCTCCTGTGCCAGGAGGATGTTGTCTAGGATCTGTCTACCTTCCACGAAGCCCAACTGTTCCTCCGAGATGATATTAGGGAGGATAGCTTTAAGTCTGTTGGCGATGACCTTAGAGATGATTTTATAAATCACATTGCACAGAGCTATGGGGCGGAACTTTTCAGGAGTTCGGGCTTCCTCCTCTTTGGGGATCAGGGCTAGGAAGGTGGAGTTCAGGCCTTTGAGAATTGAGCCAGAGCGCCTTGAGTCTTCAACAACTTCCCAAATCTCAGTTTTGACAGTTTGCCAACATGCTTTGTAGAAATTTATTGTAAAACCATCTGGGCCAGGGGCTTTATCATTTGGCATGTCTTGAACTGCTTCCTCCACCTCCTCCATTGATACCTTTCTTAACAGAGAGGCATTCTGTGCTGGAGTAATGAGTTGGGGAATGGCCTGCGCTATTTCCTCACATGCTTCCACTCGATCTTCTTGAGATTCCTGAGCAATTTGCTTGAAGTGGGTGGTAAGGAGAGATGAGATCTCATTGTGATTCTGAGTGACTTCTCCAGCAGCATTGGTGAGCTTGAGGATTTTGTTTGCTCCCCTATAATCCATTGTCGATCTATGGAAGAATTTTGTGTTTCGCTCTCCCTTTTTTGCTTCCAAAGGATTTCTTCCTGTTGGCAACGGAGATGCCATTTCTATATTAGAGTCCTTTCCTATTCAATGGAGTTTTCTTTGTTAATCCCTGAGGCCCAATCCTTGTGAATTTCACTTAGTTGGTCCTCTATATTATGTTTATCCTTGAAGATATTGCCAAATTCGGTTGTATTCCATTCCTTTATTTTGAGTTTGATGAACTTCAGTTTGGACTGAAGTTTAAACATTTTGGTCCCTCTGATAGCCCTGGGCTCTTCCCACCATTTTTTTACCAATTCCTGGAAATTTGGGTGAGTGAGCCAGAATTTCTCAAACCTAAAGGGTCTGTTTTTGGGGGTCTCAAGGAATGCAACTTCCAGGGCAATGGGCCAGTGGTCTGATCCCCCACTGGGGAGAATGTCAGAGGCGACTGTTGTTCCTTCCAGTAAAATGTTTTCTGAAATCAAAAAACGGTCAAGGCGAGAGGCTATCCTGTGCACTCCTCCTCTTCGGTTGTTCCAAGTGTATAGCCCATTGTTAGGAGGGATGTCAACGAGCTTGGCCGCATCCATGAAGTCGACAAAGAGCTCTGAGTCTTTATTGAGACGTCTGAGACCTCCTTTTTTTTCCAGAAGGGTAGTAATCATATTGAAATCCCCTCCCATAATTATCTTGGAATGCTGGTATCTCTGCTTTAATTTTGTTAACATGCTCAGGAATGAAACTTTATCTTCTAAGCGTTGTGGTCCATATACATTTATACAGAGGTAAGTTTCAGAGTTACCTGTTAGTTGAAATTCTGTAGCAATGTATGATCTGGTAGCTTCCATAGAGGTGATTTCGATGGTTCTGGAATCCCAAAGAGTTGCGATGCCTCCTTCCCATCCTTGGCTTGCAATGTCTATGTATTTGACAGAGTTTCCTAGCTTCCTGGATATGATCTCTAGCTGAGCAGAGGTGCATTTTGTTTCTTGAATGAACATGATGTCTGGCTTTTCCTGTTGTAACTTCCTTTTGAGAAGTCGTTGCTTGTTGAGGCTGTTGAGCCCTCTTACATTCCAGGAGGTGATTTTCATTGGAAACAAGGGGGTTATTGGGGGGATAGGAAGGAATGCAAGTCCTTCATTTTCCCTGAATTGATCAAGAAAATACCCAAATCATGGAGGACCTCTCCGTTTGTCCTTCTTCCTCTTCTTTTATTCTGTTTGCGTCCTAATGAGTGAATAAACAGAGTTTTAGGATGGTTACCTGTGCCTTTCATGATTCCCAATCTTTTCTTTTGCTTGTCTAAGGCTGCTTGTTGTTTTGCAATGAAGAGATCTCTGATTTTTCTGATTTCTTCCTCGGGGATGTTGTCCAGCCCTTGGGTTTTCCATTGCTTTTCCATAGCTGGCAGATTTACTCCTTCTTTTTCTAGAACTTCGTTGAGTTCCAGGTCTTCACTTCCCCCGTCGCTTGTTAGCATGTCTATGTCTTCATCTCTGTCTTCTGTTGCTTCCTGGGTTTGAGTTTCTGTGTTTTCAGTGAGCTCCTCAGCATCCGTGGTTCCATGGTCGGTATTATTTTGTTGGGGAGCTTCCGGAAGCGTAGTTTCTTTTTGGTTGCCTTCTGAGTCTGCTTCTGAATCTAAAATGATGAACGGATTGAGGGTTCTGCTGGGATCCATTGCTGCCTTGTTATTTCTTTTCCTGAATGCCCTTTGGCGAGGTTTTGGCTTTTTGAAGACCTCTTGGTCCTTTGCTGGCTGCTCAGATTTGGCCTCTTCTACTGGTTTGTTTAATGGACATTCCCTGATCAGGTGGCCGTGTTCGTGACATTTCCTGCATCGGAAAGGGATCTGTTCGTAGTCGATGGCTTGGAAATAATCTTCATCTCTGAACTCCAGCCACAGTCCTTCATGCAAGGCGCCTGAGACATCTATTTCAACGCAGATCCTGGCACAGGAGGTGTACTTCCTTTGCATGGTTGCCTCTGAGGCTTTTATGAAGGTGCCGAGGCGGTCTCCGATGCTCTTGAGGGTTGCTAGACCCCAGTAGTCTATAGGTAAGGAGAAAAGCCGGATCCAAACGGGGACTCGGGTGAAAGTTTCTTTTTCAGGCGCAAAGTTTGCTTTCCAGGGCCTCATGTAGAGGCCTGCGGAGGAAAGAAAGTACGGGCCTCCATCAAAGATCCTATCCTTATCTTCTAGGTTAGAAAAAACAACAGTGAAAAAACCTTTGGCTCCAAGATGGAGTTTGACATCACCTTTTGGTCTCCAATGTTGCTTGATCCAGATGCAGAGAGCTCGTTCTGTTGGCCACAGGCCCATAAACTTGCATATGATTGCATGCTCCATCATGTGGTCTCTGTAGACCTGGATATCTGGGTCTGAGAAGACCACTCGGAGAGCTTCCTTCTTTTTTGGTTTGCAGTTACCTTGCAGGTTATTTTTGGAGCTGAGGTTGGGGGCTTCCGCATTATCCTCCTTTTCTGCAGTTCGTTTTTCTTCTCTGTGGTCTTTATCTTCGTCTGACGGTTCGAGGATTGGAACCGAGCTACTCTTTCCTGCTACAGATTTGTTCACGTGCTTTTTCTTTTTGTTGCTGTCCTGTTCTGGCGTTTCTGATCCATGATTTGGATCTTTCTGCCCCTGGGCTGCCATTCCAATGGTAGTACCAGAGCTGTCTTTTTGGCCTTCATAACCTGAGATCTTGAAACCTTCAGCAGTTTTGTTCTTTTGCATGACTGCGTTCCTGTAAGATGGGGTCCCCATGGACCCCCCTTCTGTCATCTGTCGGGCCAGAGCCCGGCCTCTGTGGATGAGAACCTCGAATCGAGGTTGGTGTGCTGCCAGTGCTGATGGAAGAATCAAATGGTGCAGGGAAGGAACCCTAGGAGCACTCAGCTCTGCGCGCTGTTTTCAGCATTAACCCCGTTGTCACAAACCATGGTCGAAAATATATGATTAAATAAATACTCTAATGTTATTTTTTTGGGAAAGTTTGATAGGATTTTTTGATTTTTTAGTTTACATGTCTATTATTCACCTCATTACGGGGAGAGCTGCACAAGATTCGAACACAAGATATTTGGTTCTATGAGACTGGACTAATAGTTGAGCACAACTATATATATATATATATATATATATATATATATATATATATATATAATCTTGACATGACTACATCTTCATCATGTCTAATATGGAGCACAACTATATATATATAATTTAAAAGGGTAGTAACAAAAATTACTAAACCATATATATGCATGTACAATTTATCTTCCTATTTTATTTATATAAAAGAATTAATTCAATTTGTCTTGCTATTTTGATATTGTAAAAGATTTAAGAAAAGTTTACTAATAATTTTCTTCGGTTGAAGTCAAGCAATTAGGTATATGTACTACAAAGTATGTGCACAAGTAAAGGAAATTTCGAAAAAGTACTACAAAGTATATGCATGAGTAAATTATGTGCACGAGTAAAGGAAATTTCAAAAAGGTACTATGAAGTATATGTAAAGTATATGTATGAGTGTGAGTAAGAGAAATTTTAAAATATAAAGCCTTGTATGAATAAGAGAAATAAAAAAAAATAAAATCTTGTATGAGTAAGGGAAATTTCAAAAAATAAACTCTGATATGAGTAAGAGAAATTTCAAAAGATAGAGTAAGAGAAATTTCCAAAAATAAAGTTTTTAATGCAAAGAAAATAAAATGGATAAGAAATTAATTTAAAAAATTATATATATTTTTTTGAAATATTATTTAAAAATTAGAAAATTTATTTAACAAATTTTCCTAAATGAAAATTATAGATAACATTATATCTTCTTCCAATAAAATAAAATTAATTAATTTATTATTGTTTTATAAATAATATTAGTTTTAATGTTTTAATAATAATTAAATATAATATCAGACACATTATATTTTTATTATTTATAAAATTACAAAATAATTTCTTTTATTAATATAATAATAACTCATTTAATTTATTAATAAAATGATAATATACTTAATTTTTTTATTAATATAAAAATAATTTAATTGATCCGTTAATAATAAAAAACATATTTAATATCTTTAAAATTATTTTTTAATTTATATAATACTTACGGTTGTAATAAAATTCTTAATTTCCTAAAATTAATTTCAGGAATATAAAAAAATAATAGTTATAAATTAAAGTTTTTTATTATTATATATATATATATATATATATATATATATATATATATATATATATATTATTTAATTAATAATTATTAACATAGATGTATTTTAATGGTATATTTATGAAGGATGGGAAGCATGAAATCTCTTGATTTGTAAATTTTGTTAAGAGTGAAAAATTTGAAACAAGATTGTATCTCAAAATATTTAACCCTTCTTTATGTCAGATATACACAAGATTGATAAAAAAAATGTAGCTAAAAAAACTCCAAAATGTCAAATACTAAGACTATCTAAAATATTTTAAAATATTTTTACCATATAAATTTATGTTTTTTAATTGCATAGTTAATATTGAAGTATTTTATTTATGAAAGACATTAAATTTTTTAAGTACCACATATCAATTTTATATTAAAAAATGATTGAATTATACTTCTCTCTTTTTAAGATGTACCTGATTTTTTTACTTCTAATTACTATTTTACTATAATTCACAATATTTTTTTGTTTGTAAATTTGGCATGACTACATCTTCAACATCTCCTATCACATTAAGGAGTGCGTTCACAGAGCATGCCATACTACATCTTCAACATGTCCAATCACATCGAGGAGTTCCGTAACATAGCACCCCATAAACAGTATAGTTCAAATTTTTACATAAGTCTTACAATGAAATATTTCTAAGGTAAAGTTGATATAAAATTAGAATATTTAATATAGACATTGAAATATTCTATTTATATCATATAGAGTAAGACTAAAAATATTCTTACCATATCTACTTCATAATAGGTTATAATATGAACAAACAACTCAGTGAACACAATTAGATTGATATTATTATTTTATTAGAATGTTTTTAATGAAAGCTATCATTTATGTTTTTACTATACCGAACATTGTTTTTTATTTAGAATTTATGTTTTTAAATTTAGAGTATACTCTATTTTAATTTTAAAAGGAACATGAACATCTCCCTTATATTGAGCTATATAATGTACCTCTCCACAATAATAATTGTATTCTTATTTTCATTATTATGGCCAACACCTATTAAATATGTATTTTCATTATTATGGTTAAATTCCCTTATATTGAGCTATATAATATACCTCTCCACAATAATAATTATATTCTTATTTTCAATATTTTGGCCAACACCTACTAAATGTGTATTTCATTATTATGGTTAAATTCTATTTATTGGTATTTAATTGTTTGAGACTTTGATTTTTAAAATGTAAGGAAGAGATAAGAAAGATTAACAACTTAAAATCTAAACATATAAATATATATTTTTTTAGACATGTAATTCAGGTTAAAATTATTATAGTAAAATTTTTTTAGGTGTCATGTGGGTTCTTTATGGTGTAAAATCTATTTCCACTTTCAAAATCTGGATTATCACACTTTCAAATCAATATTTTATAAAATAAAAATATATCATTCTAATAAAAAAATATATCACATTATTAGACAAAGTCTTTTATTTATGTATAATAATTTATTTGCATATTTAAATTTTAAATTTACATTCATAAACAAAAATTAAAATTAGTACTATACATATTTACTTATTTAAAAATATATTACACTTATTTTATATATATAGTTACATTAAAAATATATATTAAATAGGATTATCGCTCTGCAACCCTAATGGCATTGCGGTAGCCATGAGCTAAACTTAACCGTGACCTAAACTCTGATGACACCTGTAAAGCTTCAAACTAGGAGGCTGATAGCAAGGTCGAAATGACAAAGGAGGAAGAACGGGGGAGAGATCCCCTCCTACCGAGATGCGGCAATAGGGGATTCCCGCCAGAACACAAGCAACCCGAAGCTAAGAGGAGATACAAACAAAATGTCAGGACCAATCCTCGGGGCACGATGGAAAGCAGGCAGTAGAGGAAATTGTCTGCCATGTGTGACAAAGAAATCAAGATTCATCATCCTGATGAAAAAACTGGAGCGATACAGAAGTTACACGAAAGACAACGCGCTAATATGTAAGTTCATCGGAGTCTGGCCAACGGAGAAGGACCTCACCAAATGGATACAACAAAAATGGCAACCCAAAGGCCATATTGAGCTCAAGCTGGGGACTAGAGGCTTCTCCATGGTAATATTCTCGAACCTGCAAGATAAAGAAAAAGTATTTGAAAATGGTCCTTACTTTCATTATAATGTTGGTTTGTTTATGAGGTATTGGGAAGAATGTTACGACTTAGACAAGGAAAACATTCTAGCAGACCCAGTTAGGGTTAAATTATTCAGTCTCCTAGTCACTTTCTGGGATCCAAAAATATTGGAGGGCATTGGAAATACGATAGGCAGATTTGTCAAAATAGCAAAAATGACAAAAAGAGGCAGATACACTTCATATGCGAGAATATGTGTATATATGAACATAGCTTAACCTATACCTGACTCGCTAGAACTAGAATATCATGAAGAGGTGTGGCGGCAAACCCTAAATTATAAACACATCCCTTTCAGATGCTGTAGATGTCATGAGTATGGCCACCTATTTAAGGATTGTTTACTGAACCTAGAGGAAGGAAAGAACATGCACAAGCAACAGAGGAAACCTCAAGAAGATAAGGAAGGGTTTCAAGAAGTGAAAAGCAAGAGGAGATAAGCAAAAGAAACTCCCAACACAGGGAAAAAAGAATATCAAACTCAGCCAAGTAGAATGAATAACTTTTAAGCACTGCAGGGAGAAGAAGAAGAAGAAAATGAGGTCCAAACTATGAATTATCAGGAGAAGGGTAAGATGAGCAGTTCAAGTCAAGGAAAACTGAACCCCAAGAGGAAAGCTTAAATAGAGCCGGTAGATAAAGAGGAAAAGGAGGATATGGAGAGGATGGAAACCACAAAAATTGAAATTGACCCAAGCAAGGGAGTGGAACTAACCATGGAAGAGGAAGTGTTGAAGAAACTATTAAATGAATGGAGAAGCTTAGATGAAAGACTTATACCAGAAGACCAAAAAAGATTATACAGAGAGACATTCCAACAATATCAAGCTAAGCAAGGACAAAGATAGGTGGAGATGATAGAACAACTGGGGATGCATCAAGAAAACCCCCAAGAATACTCAAATAAAATGAAAGGAGGAAAGAAAAGAGGTAGGAGAAACCTACAGGAATCCATACAGATTATGGGAGAAATGTTGGTGAATACAGGTAGGGTGGTACCACTATCAATGGTATACCAAGAAATAAACCAAGTGTCCCAATGATAATTACATCTTGGAACATTAGAGGCCTCAAGAACATAGGTAAACAAAGCTACTTAATTGAAAGACTAAGAAAAGAAAAATCCCAATTCATGTTGCTACAAGAAACTAAGATTATAGGAGGGGAAATGGAAGAAATACTAAGTAAAATAAAACCAAGGTATGAATGCATGACTATATATGTGAGAGGTAGCACAGGTAGAATTACAATACAGTTGAACCTAGTAGAGATCACAGTGGATTACTGGATAGGCATGAAGAGAATCCTCACGGGGCAGGTTCGCTTGATACAAAATAAATAATGGTTCTTAGTCTCTGCAGTATATGGCCCTCACATAGCAATGAAAAAAGAAAATTTCATCCAACAAATAAAGACGTTAAGCCAAATACATAAATAAAATCTTTGGTTATTAGCAGGCGACTTTAACTTGATAACAACAATAGAGGAGAAAAAGGGGGGACTGTGAAGGGAAGAGCCAGAAATGGAGAAATTGAGAGATATACAAGAAGAACTACAACTAGTGGATATCCCAACAATAAATGGAAAATATATGTGGAATAATAGAAGGGGAGGGATCAGAAAAATAACTACTCGTCTAGACAGATTCTTGGTTACATAAAACTTCATTAGAAAATATGTATACTATGAGGCTACAATTCTATGGTGTCTAGGGTCAGACCACTGACCTATTAAACTAGAAGTAGAAATGAAACAAGGAAATCGAAATAGACCATTTAGGTTCGAGGCCTTTTGGCTAAGAGAACCAACCTTCATAGGAAAAGTGAAGGAGTGGTGGAATGAGAGTGAGAAAGAAGGGAGAAAATTAATGCACACCTATCAAATCAGACTTAAAGAACTAAAAGGAAAAATAAATAAATGGAACAAGGATGAATTCGGCAACATACATCAAGAATAGGAGTTGATCCAAGCCAAGATGAAGAAAGTACAACAACAAATTATCAACGAAGGAAGAAGTGAATTGCTAGTGGAGGAGGAAGGGAAACTGATTAATAAAATGGAGGAAAGGAGACAACAAGAAGAAATACTGTGGAAGCAGAAATATAGAATTCAATGGTTAAAGGAAGGGGAACAAAATAAAAGGTCTTTTCACAAAGCAATGATCCATGATAGGCAACATATTAGGATATTTTCCCTAGTAGATCAGCAAGGCAATTGACTTACCCAAAGAAAATACATGGAAAATATATTACTGCAACACTTTAAGAGGCTACTGATGAAACCTAACATAAGTAGGGAGGAGAATATAAAAAAAATCACACAGCAGATCCCCAATCTGGTGAGCAGAGACCAGAACATGGCCCTACTAAGAGAAATATCTAAAACAGAGGTAGATGAAGTCATCACAAATATGGCGAGAAACAAAGCCCTAGGTCCAGATGGATGCACAACAGAATTCTTCTAGGAAACATGGCCATTCATGGGTGAGGATATAGTGAAATTCGATAAGGAGTCCAGACACACAAAAATAATGCATCCAGCCCTGATTTTGAAGAAGGATCATTTAGAAGAACCACAAGGGTTTAGACCAATAGTGCTTTGTAATGTCATATACAAAATTATGGCTACAATTATGGTGAATCACTTAAAACCTATATTACGTGGATTAATATCACAAGAAAGGGTAGGTTTCATTAAAGGATGACAAATAATAGATGGCATAGCGGTGGCATAAGAGGCAATCCATTCATTAAGGACAAAAAAAATCAAATTGATGCTGGTTAAATTAGACTTATCAAAATCCTACGATTGAATGAATTGGAACTATCTACATGGAATATTGAAGGTATTCGTCTTCGATGGAAGATGGATAAACTGGATAATGTTGACGTTATCAACTACACTACTTTCAATTCTACTCAAAGGATCACCTACAAAGGCATTCAATGCAACCCGAGGGCTCAGGCAAGGTGACCGGCTATCCCCATTTCTATTCATCCTGGTAGTGGAAGGCCTCAGATGGTATATAAAGGAGATAGTTTGAAGAGAACAATACAATGGGCTCAGACTATGGGGGAATGATCTACCATTAACACACCAACAATTCGTAGATGACATAATGATGTATGGGTAGGCATTTCTCAAGGAAGCCAGAAGAATTATGGAAATTCTTACGGGATAGAGATAAATAAAGAAAAGTTTGATATATTTTTCTTCAACACAACAACACCTTCACAAGCTTCCTTAGCAAGAGTAATGGGATTCCGAATAGGAAATTTTCCCTCAAAATACCTAGGAGTCGAGCTAAATGATCAACAAAACAAAGTGGAAAATTGGAAACCCCTATTGGGAAAAATACAAGGAAATATGCAGGACTGGACATTCAGATCATTGAATACGGAAAGGCACGTAATATTACTGAGATGAATGCTACAATCTATCCCGATTTACCAATTAACCAGTCATACGATGCCAAAAACAGTATGCCAAAAGATGATTGACATCTTTAAAAATTTCATGTGGCAAGGGCATAGAACAAAAAAAAATATGGGTTGTTCTATCATGGAATTGGCTCAGAAAACCCCTAAAAGAAGGGGGACTAGGAATCCAAGATCCATACATTCTCAGTCAGGTCATGGGGGCAAAGTTATGGTGGAGATGGATCCATGGAGGGGTAGACTGATGGAAACAATTATGGGAGAGGAAGTATGGCATGCCAAGATCAATAGAAGGAAAACTGAGACTCCAAGAAAATAAGAAAGGATCAACAATAGGGAACTTAGCCTCAGACAACAGAAATTTGATCAGAAACCATAGTTTCTAGGAAATCATAGGAGGAGATAAAGCCAAATTCTGGGAAGAAGTATGGAAACATAGAGAAAAGCTAATCAGTAAGCTTGAGAAAGAAGAAGTCTACCAATATACCAAAATCCATGGAGAACAAACAGTTAAAAACTTATGGAGCATAGAACCTGGAGAATACTGCAGAAAGTGGAAACAAAAATAGGATTGTCCAAAAGCTCCAGAAACACCCCAGTGGAAGTTATATGAGAATGAGATGGTAACTTGGAAAATCACAAAAGCAGAAGGGACAGATATACTGAGATGGGGATATAGGATTAAAGGGATGTTCACAATTAAAGAGGGTTATCAACTACAAGCAGTACATCTCAAGAAACAGGAGGCACATATATGGAAAAGTATATGGCAAGAAAATACATGTCCGAAAGTCACCTTCTTCTTGTGGATCCTCCACCATGCACACTTACATGGGATCAATTGCAAAAAAAAAGGGTTGCAAGGACCCTCGATATGTAACTTATGTAAAGAACAAGTAGAAAAAATGGAGCACATGACCAATGCTTGCAGATATAGTGATAACCTGTGGAAAAACCATAATGAACTCTTCGAGTAAGAGATAGGAATCCAAACAACATGAAGACAACAACAGATAATTGGTGGAAAAATCCTTACCAAAATACAATCCTGAATCGAGCTTGGAAATTATCCTTAGGGTTCCTCCTGTGGGAAATATTGAATGAAAGAAATAATTTGATCTTCAAAGAAGAAAGAAGAATTGAAGAAAAAATATGGAAACAAATAATCCAGAACATAAGAGAGATGATACTGGAAGAGAAATGGTATGAGGAAGATTGGAAAATAAATCCACAGGAAGAAAGAATAATGAAAGGTTTGAACTTGAAACCTAGTATGTGAAATGCTTCCTCATGGAAGCATCATAACCCGAATGGTGAGTTTGCAAATTTTTATAAATGGCCTCTGAAAGAATTCATCAAACTTAATTTCGATGGAGCTGCAAAAGGGAACCCTAGGGTGGCAGGGACAGGAGGATTATTCAGAGATGATAAAGGGAAAACACTCAGATTATATGCTATGGACTGCGGCAATGCGAGAAAAAATGAAGTAGAGCTTCATGCTCTGAAGAGGGGACTAGAAATCATGGTAAGAGAGAGATTCCAAATATTGCAGGTGGAAGGAGACTCAAAAATGGTGATAGATATGGTGAAGAAGCTCCAGCAAGGAACGCACTGGGAAAAAATCAGCCAAAGCTGGAGGACCGCAAGGTTGGTCCAAGAGATCAACAAGCTAATTCGATAGATAGGATACATCATCCCAACACATGTCTGAAGGATGGGCAACATGGCAGTAGACAATCTTGCAAACTGGGGATGTGGCCAAGTAGGTAGAAACCTAGATATAAGAGAAGAAGAGTTATTACAAATGGAGGGAATGAAGAAACTAGTGGAAATACTAGAAAAAGACAAGGAGCAAGAGGAGAACCCCTGATCAAGGTGTGACAGAGAAGAGGAGGTGGGCCAGTGGTGATGGGAAGTGGAGATGTCAGGGATCATATGCTCGAGTGCATAGACAAAGAACACATAAGGATGCAGGGGAAAAGGACGATAGGCAGGGCAGGTAGAAGGACAGGGTAGGGAGGGAGAAAGCCCCAAAATAAGATAGGTGTGGTTATGAAGGGAAGGCAGAGAGGAAGGCCTACGGGCAAGCGAGAGAGCAGGAATATTAATGCCAGCAAGTGGCAAGAGTACAGAGAAGAACCCATGGCAGGAGTAGTCAGAGGCATGGGGGAGTTAGTGAGGGACAGAGCTGGACGTCTCAGAGGGCCATCATTCCGAGGAGTAGGAATGAGGAAAAGAGTGGCAAGAAAATTAGGAGGAAAGGTGGGAGGTGTGATGAAAGGCAATACAAACAACAGGTTAAAACAAAAGGTGAGTGAGAAAGAATATGGTTAAATGTAGAAAGAGAGAGCGAGGGTAAGATCAACAAAAGGTGGTGGACACAGGATGAGGATGCAGGCCAGTGGATGCAGATGTGTCCATTCAAGTCGATGGTATGTATTCCTGAATATCCTTAACATCACAATTACAATAATGCCAATTTCAGTGGTACTAGGGAAAGAGACTTGGGAAAGTGAGGAATTAGAAAGAGTTGTAACTAGGGTTTCCTAGAAAACTATCTGGGTCAGGAATGAGGATGAAAGGGAGAGAGAAGCAAAAGATAAAGAAACGCCTTTGAAAAAAGCATAGAGAGGGAAGGAGGGAGGCTGGGGAGAGAAGAGAGAACCTGGTAAGGGAGAAGGCAGAAGGAATATAGCTCTAGCCAAGTGGCTCCTGAGGCACGAAGGGGATAATTTAGGTAGCTGGTATAGAGAGGAAACTACCATGGAGGCCACAATAGCTAAGAAAAGGGACATTTAGGCCACTGAGAAACCTAACTGGAATATCTAGAATAAAACTGAGAGGATAACTAGGGGCTCAATTAGAGAGAAGACAATAGAGAGGTGCGAGAACAGAATGAAGAAACCTCGTGCAAATCAGAACAGGGACAAGGTCTCCCTTTGTAGACTCCCCGGTAAGTCTTCTAAGGTAAACCATCTGTGTGAGGGTATACAGGGAGAGATGAATCTAAGAGAAGAATATTTGAGAGGCCACAAAATGCTAACCCAAGAACTGTCAGGGGGAAATCTGAGGGAGATGAAAGGAAAACTCAAGCTGGCAGGACTTGAGCAAGAGACCGAACCTGGAATACTTAAATACAAGAAAAAACGAGAAGTATACTTTAAGACTACTCATACTTCTTATGGTATTATTTTAGGTTTAATTATAATCTATGTCCAGTACATTTGGGATGCAAGCAAGAACATAGAGGAAAGAAAATCAGACAAAGAAAACTGTAACTGATACAACGTAAGAATGGCAAGAGATGGAACAAAGGTGGCTAAGAAGAGCAGTAGAGGAGCAAGAAAATTAGGGAAATCAATTGTTGTGGGGAGGTGGGAACCTCCAATAGACACCAATGCAAGCGAGGGAGAAAGTCGGGACATGAGCATATGAATACCATCATCGATGCGTACATGGTAGGTTATCCACATGAGGTTAGAGTGTAAATAGTGGGTTGGGAGAGAGAACTAAATGATACTATCACCAACCAAGATATTCCCATATAAGAATAGGAAGACATGGTACAAGACCCGGGGAACACCCACGACTGCCACACTCTATTCAGACAAACAATCCAACAATACTGGGTCATGAAGAATGTTGTGGCCGAAGCCATGACTCTCAACAAATAACAAGCAATAAACAAAGGATAGGAGGCATAGAAGGAAACCAAAATGAAGGAACCCAACAAACTAGATCTCCTCAGAGAGATAGCAACAATTCAGATTCAAACATACTGAAACAACCTGGCATTGAGTAGAATCAGGAAAATCCTGCAGGACATCAGGAGAAGCATGATGCTGGGATCTAGCACTAAAGCCTCGACCCTGGTGGAGTCCTCGGACAAGGAGTAAAATGGATTTCGAGATAAAATTTGTTTTTATGCTGAGTAGATTTTACTTTTCAAAGTTGATATTCAGTATAGATAAAATAGCCAATGTTGTAAGGATGATAGAAAAATACTTATTTAAATTTTGGATAACATTTAATGCAAACATGTGGCCAACCTGGTTTCCTACGGGTAGATTGAGGCTACATGTTACTATTGGAAAAACTTGATTATGGTTAGTTAATACTAATAGAGAAAGTACTACCAAGCTTACAACTCTCTCTCTCTCTCTCTCTCTCTCTCTCTCTCTATATATATATATATATATATATATATATATATATATATATATATATATGAGAAACAATGCATCATAGTATCAAAAAATAAAAATAAAAGGTATAAATTAGTAAACTAAAATATTAGCTTCCATGTCCATTATTATCTGGATAATGAATTAAGATTAAATTTTTAGGAAATGGTTTCTCACATAGAAATGTTTGGAAGCTAAATTCAAATTTAAATAATTTTTTTTATTATACGATTATTGAAATTAATTAATAATAATTAAATTAAGTAAATAAATTACTTGTTATATTAAGAGTAATGTGGTATTTTACAATATTAGTATGTGTGAGAACACATTACACATTAAAGATATTTTTTTTTTAACTTTATAATAAAAAAATTTAAAATACAAATGGAAGTCATCTTAAATAAGATAATTGAAATTAAATAAAATATAAACAATTATATACATAAATTAATATAAAAAATAAAATTGAAGAAAAAAACATAACAATTTTAACTTATTTTTATGAAGAAATCAAATATATAAATATAATTTTTTTAATACTATCTTAGATTCATCTTAACTTTGGATCTATCAAGTGTAGAAAGGGATCAAATCTATCGAGTTGCAAATCTCTTTTTTGAGTGTAAAATTTGAGGAAATGTTTTCACATCGATAAATTTGATCCCTCATGGATTGGTAGATCTCGGGTTAAGATGGATATATGATGGTTTTTTTAGTGGAAAACTTGAGGAAAAGTTTTCACATTGAGAAATTTGATCCCTCTTCGATCGATAGATCTGGAGTTAAGATGGATCTATGATGGTTTTAGACGTGTGTAGTGATAAAATATTTGTTGAAAATTTAATTATTCTAATCATTTTAATTATGCTAAATATGTGTACAATTAATTTGTTCATTTTAATTTTAAATTTTCTTAGTTCTCTTAGTTTGTTGAGATGATAGAGACTTTTAATAATTTGAATATTAAAAAATGATGAAGTAAAATTTTTGAATCCAAAGGGGCAATGTAACAATGTTGAATGATAGAAGACATCAATAATAAAAATGTACTCATTTATAAATAGTCTTCATTGTGATCAATCTCAAACTATTTTCTTCTATTGTTCTTACTATCACACATGTTAGTTTTTCCATCTTTTCATATGGATAATATGAAAATGATTGTTGAAATCATAGGCCATTCAAATATTTAACTTGAGCTATTGTAGTAAAAGCCATACCTTGTCTTGCTTGCTCTCCAATATTAATAGTAGCTTTCTCCAATATCAATCATTGTGACTTATGGAGTGTTAAAGTCCGAGTAAGTTTCAATGATAGTGGTTTTCTATTACCTCATTTGAATGCAAAGAGACTAACAATGTTGAATGATGGAAAATGAGAATAATAAGAATGCAGTAAATTACAAGTAGTTTACAATTTCAAGAAAATAATGTTTAAAGTAAGTGAAAAATTTACTCAAGATGAAAATTCAAGTAGTTTATTTATGGTTGAATTACTATAACACATAAATTAACGCACGCCTTCAATAATTTTTGTTGGTTCTTACACTAAAATTGTTGCACAATCTAATTACTTTGAAATTAATGTAGATCATACATCTAGCTACGTCAAAATCTACACTGAAATCAATGCATCTAATGCAAGCAATCAAATAGGATTAGAAATCAACATCTACACTGAAATCAATGTATCTAATTCAAGCAATCAAATGGGATTAGAAGTCAACTTCCACACTAAAATCAATGCATCTAGTGCAAGCAATCAAATACGATTAGAAATAAACGTACAAAATGAAATCAATGCATCTAGGGTGTTATTGTCAGTCTTTGACACCTTCCTCCAGTGATCAAACATGGTCTTAGACAGTGAGTTTAAGGTGTCAAAGTCAAATTTTGTCATTTCAGTGAGTCTTCAAGCAAAATTTGGTCACTAGGTATTAGGTCTAGGATTTGTTTTCACTCCTTTCAAAGTTTTCCAAGTGTCAGTCCATGTCACCATTCAATTGAGTGTACCATCATTCAAAGAGTTTTCATCATCATTTTAGGTTCCAATGTGTCATTTTACACCTTGTTTGTGCTTCAGTTGTGCTTAGGTAAGGCAAATTTTCCTCTTCTAGGGTTTTAGTTTCTGAGCAAGAAAAAATGAATTTGGAAAACGTGAGAGAGGTTTTTGTCAAAAATATGCCAAGGAAGAAAAACCTCCTTCACTTTTTACACAGGTGTCATGGTTTTAGATAAATGTCAAAAATACAAGTGCCTTAGGAGAGTTAATGGACCTCTGGAGTTACCTTGGGAAAACCAAGATTTATCCTAGCTTGGTTGGCCAAATGACTTGCTTGATGAGTCAAATGATAATTAGACACAGATATATTTCCAATGAGATATCATGATCTCAATTTGGAGTTGATGAAGACCTTCAAAAGTTGATTGCAATAGCACTCTGCATTTAGGCAACATCATTTTGCACATTTTTACCGGTCTTAGGAGATTTGACTTTTGACAGGGCAAATGAATTCTAAATTAAAAAATCCAAGATTTTCTAGAAAGTAGAATTCACAAACCTTCCAACGAGCTATCCCATGTCCAATTTTAGCATCGGGAAGGCCTTAAAAGGTGGTCTACAAAAGGGTGTTGTGCACCTGGCATCCGATGGCGTGCATAGAAAAGGCGTTGCGCACCTGGGAGTTTCTGGCAATGGAAAAATACACTGGTGCTGTGCATAGAAAAGGCACTACACACCTAAGATAGGGCATTATGCACGTAGCTAATGACCTTCGAACTGATCCAAATCATTCTAATTTGCCTTAAATTGCTAAATTGGTTTCTTGTCAAGTAAGTAAAGCCTTCCATTTCATTAAAAAAGGGTTTTTTTCATCAGTTTTTGTGATTTTCATCTCTAAAAAAAAACAAACCCTAGTTTTCCTCAAAACTGTCTCATATATTTTGAAAGTTCACTTATTTATTTCTATTTTATTTCCTTCATTCACTACTCCCTAAAACCTCATTCCCTTCATCTATTTTCCCAATTCTCAAACCCTACATACATATATCCCTAACCCTACACTATCCCAAACCTACTCACTCCCTAAATCCCATTCAAACTCCCATTCACTCTCACCTACTCATCCTAAAATCTCTTCATACTCATCTTTCATCCATCCAGCCTATCTCATCATTCACCACAGGTGTTCACAAACAATGAAAAATGCCATGTGACTAGGCAGCAAAGAGGCAAGGCTAGAAGAAAAAAAGAAAAGGAAATTGAGAATCCTAGGGAGATTGGTATTGAGCGAGTTAACATACACCTGGAGAAGTTTATTGAGAGGGCTAACAGAGAAAAAAAGATGATTCGCCACATGGCCTATCACTACATGACCCAAAACAAAATCTACAACATAAGAATGAGGAAGCTTAAGGCAAGGTTGAGGAAAGATTTGAGATGTAAAAATGAGCATGAAAAGCTAAATATCTTGGTTGAGTCCTCACTATCTCATCAAAGCAACTAATGAAGGAGCCTTGTGCCAAACTTGGCAAGTTTTGGTGAAATTTTGTCATTTTGAAATTTTCAACACAAGAAACTGCAATGGTGGTGCTGCACTTTTGATTGGGAAACTTTTTGGAGAAGTGGCTTACATATTCATATCTATAATGATGAGAGAATTAATCCCTGAGAGTTTCAACAAATTTGGAGAAGATCTTGGTCACCTAAAGGTCAAAAAACTGTCAAAAAATGACCTCTCTGCCACTTTTTGGACACATAGGAAGAAATCTTGGGAGATTCCACTTTTCAGGCAGAAAATGACCTAAAAATGAAAAAAATTAAAGATGTTCTAGAAACTAGATAGGAAGCCCTTTCCAACAAGCCATCTTGGGCTCAATTTGGTCAAGTGGAAGGCCTCCAAAACTGGTTCGGAAGTGGTGTTGTGCATAGGATGAATTTTGCCATTTTTGTTCAAAAATCCAAATTTCGCCTAATTTTTCTACAAGTTGACTTTTCCTCTCATCTTGGATGATATTATGATATTAAATTATGCTATGCTATGTAAATGTAATTTTAAAATGACTCTAGAGGGTAGATACATCATTTTGAGGTGGTTTGGGGGTAAATGAATCAGTTTCCTTGGTTTTGAACGCAAGTTGTTCCACTGCCTATATTCCTGTTCTTAGTTTAGATATGGTTGACACCAACCCTCTTCTCATCGATTCTACCCCTAATGGCTAGCATAGGTGGCTTGATTCCTATAAAGTGTAATTTCTTAGTCATTTGAAAAGGTTGGACTTTTGTGGATGCTTTGAGCTACATTGTACATCTCTACTGCAGTTTGGAAAGGAAATATACCAGGATTTGCAGCGATTTTTGTGGGATTCTTGTGGTAATGTGTTTTTGCATTATTTCTCCTTCAGCCATTTAGTTTTTCTCATGTATTATATATGTCAAGATCTCTTTCATTCTTCTTAACTAAATGAAATCAAGATAGATAGGTAGAATACATTGGTAACAGTGCTCTGCCTTGGGAATACATTTAGTTTTTGATGTTTTCAGCTTGAATAGGACTCGTGATCCTTTCATGCCCTCCTCACCTTCTCACCAATCTTAGATCTACCATCTCACTCAATTCCAAGTGCCAAAACACCTTCATACCTTGCCCCATAGAACACCCTGCAATTTTGACTTGACTTCCCAGATCCAAAACTGCCTGCTCCATTTGATCCAGCAACAAAACCTTCAAAATCAAACAAAAACTCTAGAGCTATTATACCTAGCCTAAAATACATATTTAATTCAATCATCTCAATTGAGATTGACAAGGAGAGAGCCCTCTCCCGACCTGGTAGGGCTAGCTACCAAGTTAAGCATGGTTTGTGGTTACCCTAGAATTAACTCCCTTCAGCTCGAGGTCAATCTAGGCTCTAACATAGGGAAAGCAATCCAATAGGATTAAATCAACATTGACATTAAAGTCAATTAATTTAGTGTAAGAAATAAAATAGGATTAGAAATCAACATCTAGAGTGAAATCAATGGATCTAGTGAAATAAATCAGATAGGATTAGAAATCAATATATTCTCTGAAACCAATGCATATAGTGCAAGAAATCAAACAATATTAGAAATCAACAACTTCACTGAGATAAAGGCATCTAGTGCAAAAAATAAAATAGGATTATGAACAAACATATAAACTAAAATCAATGCATCTATTTTAGTGAATTGCATCTCTCCCTCCCTCTCTCCCATTGTCTCTATCTCCCCTTCCCTCTCTCCCTCCTATCTCTCTCTCTCTCTCTCCCTACTATCTATATCTATGTCTCCTTTTGATATAGATTTAGGAAGGAATGAAATGAAATACATATACGAACAGAAACATAGAGATACAATTAGAGCAAAACTTCAATTCATTTATAACAAAGTACTAAAAAATGTTTACATGCAAAATGAAAATAAACTAGCTTAGGTGATGGTAGCTTATCTCTGAGAAGCGATGTGATGGCTACATGCCTTCTGAACTATGTTATGATGAGCCTTGAAGGCATATTTATTATTGAGAAACAATGGAAAACCTGAAACATCCAAAAACCTAACCCTAGGAGATGAAGTGCCAAAATTATATGGGCCTTATGAGGTAAATTGGTATACCAACTTCTTGGGGTCATAACTTTGGCATACAATCTCCTTCTGTTTGATGCATATGATACCTCGTTAGAAATATCATCCAAGGACTACAAATTTCAACTATAAATTCTCACTACAAGAAAAATGTTTTCCCCTTTTTCCAAAAATATGTTGTTTAGGGCCTCAAAACAACTCCGAAAGTTGAGGACCCAAAAAACAGGCAAAATAATAAATTCTGCCACAATTAGGGAAATTGAAAGAAACATTGGTGGTAGTCCATGTGGAATAGGTGTGTGGCCACCAATATCTACCTAGATCACCTTCTATCCCTCCATTGTCTCTCTATCTCACCACCTTCAACACACATGTTCTCTGTCCATATTGTTGGAAAATGTAATTCCTACTTGTCTCAGTTGTGACTTTCTATGTAAAGGAGTCCATTCGTATTCTATAGGAGTGGTTATATCTATATGTCCTTAGTTTAGTGTGTGGTTAAGATACTCTCTCAAATGATGAATTGTGTGTCCAAGATAGTTTCCCTATCTTTACACAACACTTCATATATTTATTTGTAACATTATTTGATAGAATATAATATAGATTTCCTTATGGAAATTTAACATGGTATCAGAGCGCATATGGGCCTAGGCCTTAGCCCCTCTTGGGTTGAGGGAAATAAAAGAGAGTATATTTTTTTAGGTTTAGTTTGTCCATTAATCGGCGTTCTGAGAGTTGAATACATGTATTTGTTCGATTTTTGGTGGATAGGGCTACCTATTATTTGAGCAAGTGTTTCAGTCAAAGAGGAATATATCAGTGCAAGACTCTAGTTCATGAAGAAGCCTATAATTCTAGTGCCTGTTGATTGGAGGAGGCATTAGTCGAGGTGTTTGGTGCCCTCTCAAGTGCTGCATGGATCTAACAGTGTTTCTATTGAGGAAGTCTGAGCTGTTAGTGTGTGGTGTAGCGTAAGAAAGTGAGATCGTTGCAGGTGCCTAGTGTGTGGTGCCTTTGATTACTGTAGGTCGTGATGTTGATCTTGAAAGGACCTCCAAGATTGGAAACTGTAGTGTGTATTCCAGTTAGAGAGTGAGATCCAAGCATGTGACAATAGATCGGTCGAGCCGGTGGATTGGTAATGTTGGCAGAGGTCGACTAGTGGTGTTGTTACTATGTTTCTGGAGTGGTGGCATGGTGTGATGAAGATTGTTTGGTGAAGATCATTGCAAGATCGAAGGAGGTTGGGATAGTGGTGTGTACTGAGCAGGTGATTGATTGCCTATCGTTGGTGTGGCTGTTGCACAGTGAGACAAGGTTGAGAGGTCAGTGGTGCCAACATTGAGACTAGGAGAACTATGGTAGTGTTGTGTCGTGTTGCGTCGAAGAAGCATGGAGGAGACTGTGCAGCTCATTTTGAAGTGTTGAAGGTGATTCGACCTGTGTGTTGTTGCGTGCTCTGGAGAAGAGCTGACACATTGAGCATTGGGAGCGTTAAAAGCTGAAGTAAGGGAGGCTTTAGATACATTTCGTGTAGCTGTAGAATTACACAGTGAATCACTTGAAGCTTATGTTATTTCAATGGATTCAAAGGCTAGTGATATATTAGCTATGGAGCTGATACAGAAATATGCACGCCTGGCTATAAGCGGAGAATTAGGACGACCTTGCCCTGATAACACCTTGCATGCTGTGTCCCTATTTGAGGTTGTCAAAGATTTGAGAGGTGCTAGATCAATAATTAGGAAGTTATTATCAATAGATTGGTATCGAAACCATATTATTGAACATGATAATGGACACTAGGAAGTTATGATTGGTTATTCCGACTCAGGAAAATATTCAAGGCCTTTCATTACTACATGGGAGTTATATAAAGCACAAGAAGATGTTGTAGATGCTTGTAAGGAATTTGGTATTACAATTACCCTATTCCATGGCTGTGGAGGAAGCATTAGGTGTGGTGGTGGACCTACATATCTTGCCATTTAATCTCAATTTCATAGTCCTATTATGGGAAGTCTCTGATTGACAGAGCAGGGAGAAATGATTGAGGCAAAATTTGGTTTGGCACAAACAATAGTGCGAAAACTAGCACTTGGTATCAATTATCTAACAGGTGCAATCTTGATTGATTAAGGCATAGCCTAGAGCCATTGTGGTCCAGTGACTAACAATGCATGAATCGAGTAAATAGCCCTACATTCCATTGGTGCTACGCGGATGTGTGACTGTCACATTTTTCCCACTACCCCATTTACAGAACAAGGGCCACTTGCAACAACAAGGAGAAGAATCATGTGAGTGCTAATGTTGCAGCGACGTTGTACGAAGAGGAGGCACGTGATGAATGTCTTGAGAATCATCCTTGACATATTGCAACTGATAGTGATTTTATTAGATTTTGGATTTTGGAATTATTGAAGTTCACAACCAGTGGCACAAGTCAGTTCATACTACCATGGAATTTCTGTAGGGTGCATTTCTCGACTCCACCAACGATGATTAGATTATATAAATTTTCTGCCATGTTATTTTTTTTTTTTTTTAATTTACGTAGCGTTTGGAAAGATAAATATGTTGAGCCTGATCAACTCAATGCAAAAATGCAATTGGTTAGAAATAATTATTATTGCATGTTTAGAAACTCCAAATAAGAACAAATGGTGGTATTTATAAATGTTTTGGAACTTTTTAAGTTGAGCTTAGCTAACTCAGTGGAGTGATTTTGATAGAATTAGATACTCTAACAAATTGTGTAGTTGAATCCAAGACAACAATTAAAGAAGAAAAAGAAAGAGGATGCAAAGACACTCCGTGGTGGATAATAAGGTTGAAGTGCAAAAAATATTGATTTTGTGAAAATTTGGGATGATGGACAAGTAGTTGAAAGTTTGTTTGGGTTTGTAGAATAGACTCATGGTGTATTATGAGTCACATATTGTAATTAGAGAAAATATGCATGTCATATATTGTTTCGTAATGGTTAGTTGTGGTCCTTGAAATGTTTTATGTACTTGGTATAAGACCCAAAGATGCATGCATACCCTTTGTTATATGTTCCTTCTGTTAGATAGTTTTAACACAATGGAAGAGTGTGTCATGCGGGATGGATACACTTGGGTGGTATGTATTGGTTTTAGATTCCATGAGGTTAAATTTTATATTTAGGGAGAGCTCATCCAGAGGTTGGATGGACCATGTATGTGAAGGAATTCCTAGTAGATTGGAGGTTTTATCTTTTTCGAACCCATGCATTCTAGTAGATGGTTCTTGTTTATATGGACATTGACAGTTGCATGAACAAGGTACAAGGTGTAATTACCTGATTGGACTAGATGTAGATCTTGTAGATTTTCTCAAGACAAGTAGTCATTAAAGGGGACTGTTGGAAAATGTAATTCCTACTTGTCTTAGTTGTGAATTTATATGTGAAGGAGTCTGCTCCTATTCTATAGGAGTGGTTATATCTATATGTCCCTAGGTTTGTGTGTGGTTGAGTTATTCTCTCAACCAATTGATTGCGTGTCAAAGATAGTTTCCCTATCTTGAGACAACACTTCAGATATTTATTTGTAATATTATTTGATAGAATATAATATAGATTTCCTTATGGAAATTTAAAACATATCAATCTATATCTCCTGCCCTCCCACTCTCTATATCTCTATTCTAACCTCTCTCCCCCTCCATATATATCAATATCTCACTTTGTATCTCTATCTCACCCCACAAACATACACACTCTCTCTCAATATCTATCCCTCTCTCTCCCTTTCTCTCCATCCCTCCCTCTTCCACTCCCTCTCTCCCTCTCTCTCCTTCTTTCTATATTTCCTCCCACTCTAGTCTCTCCCTCACTCTCTCTTCATCTCTCCCTTGTCACTCACCCTCTCCCTCTCCACCTTTCTCTCGATGTATTTTCTTCTTCCTTCCCTCTCTCCCACTCCAACTCCATCTCTCTCTCTCCCTCTTCACTCATTCTCTCCTATCTCCCTCACTCTCTCTCCATCTCTCTCTTGTCACTCCCTCTCTCTTGGTGCTTGGTAGAACCACACTTAAGATGGATCTATGTTGGTCACTTAACTTTTATGATTTTACAATCTTAACAACATGGCATCTATTATTAGATATGTTCTTTGATGTTTATTAGGCCATTTAATTTATATAACTATGCCAGTTTAATTTTAAATCTAACAATTGAACATGACATCACCTTACACTAAATTATAAAACACCTTTTAACACAACCAATTTTAAACAAAAAAATAAAACCAAACCCTTCTTATTTTTTATAATTCTAGAGTAATCAAAATCTACCTCTTAACTCTAACTTTACATCTTAATCTTAACTCTAATCTTAACTCATATTCAAGTGAAGAGCATATTCAACATGGGTTACTTCCCACCATAATTTATGCAAGCTTTTCATAAAAAATGGATAGAAATAAGATGTAGATAAATATATTTATCAGGAGTCTCTTCCCACCATTATTTATGTTTTCCTCAACACTTTTGTAAGAGTAGAACTAGAAATGTGTAGCCTTACTAGTTGTTACTACCCACCAAAATTTGTGAAATTCTTTTTCCTCATGAATCAATTAATTTATTCACTTCACATCTCAATTTATTAGCTTATCCAAAAACAAGAGTATATTTCATTTTAATTTTGTTAAATTCACCCATATCGTTTTTTTTGATTCATTGTAAGAGAAAACAATCTTGGTGTGTTCTATTTGCAGGTCGTAATGATAATTTGAAGGAAGAGATTTTATTGTATTATCTAAGATATAGTATGTAGAGTAGTGAGATTGATATAATTAAATATTTTCTTATGTTATCCACTGTGTCTTATTTCTAGTGAAGTACATTGGTTTTCATGGGTTGATGAACATTGGTGGCAGGTCCATTTATGAGTTATGTGATACCATATGAAATTTGTTAGAGATAAGTTAAATTTAGTAATGTATGTTATTGCATCACTTCAAACACTTTCAATTCGAAAAGAAAAAGTCGACCATCACTCATACATTTATTCTATGGCTATTGTGAGCAATTGTTTTAATTACAAAATGAAAATAAAGAATGAAGTTGTTACAAATATAAGCTACTGGACAAAACATAGAACAAGGTTATAGTTAAGTCATCCACTTTAAATATATGAAAGATTTGTGGTTTTGTGGAATAATAAAAACCATTTGAATAGGAAGGTCATCTGAGCATAAAATGAGATGGAAAAAAGTGGAAGAGGCTTTTTTCTTTTATATTTGAACCCACATTAGGTATGCTATCACACTTTTTTATGTATAGTGATGTTTAAGGAGAGCATGATATTGATTTATTTATTAATAGACTAGTACAATCACAATAAAAATATTAATGTGGTTGATATAGCCGAAGGCTTCATAAATATAACAAAAAAAACTATTACAACAAGATGAATTCCTTACTAGTGCACACATTTACCTAGTTAACCATGTATAAAAATTTTATTGGTCAAATTTAACTTAAGGAAAAAAAGAACTATAAATAAATGTTATAAATAATAATGAGGAACTTATCATGGAGGAACTTATTAGAATTGGAATAATATCAAATCTCTAGGAAAAGGTTATGGGTGAACTTTAACTTAAGAAAATAACGAATTATAAATAAATGTTATAAATAATAATGAGGAACTTATCATGGAAGAACTTATTAAATATGGAATAATATCAAATCCCTAGGAAATTGGTGGGTGGGGAGCCACGTGGCACGAATCTAACGTTTTAAATTTATTAAAAGTAATGAACAATTTTGCTAAATAAAATTTTCATATATACATGTTATAAATAATAATGAGGAACTTACCATGGAAGAACTTATTAGAAATGGAATAATCTCAAATCCCTAGGAAATTAGTTAGCAGGGAGCCACATGGCACAAATATTTTTTTTTTCATTTATTAAAAGTCAAAGCAGCCTAACAAACTCTTTAATTCACCAATAGGAATATATATATGTACTTTGGATGGAAGGAGGTTTGGTGATTTTTTCTTTTAATTGAGGGCCGAGATTGATTCTGAAGGGAATATGCTCAACATATGCTTCCTCTTAATGTTTATCAATGATTGTAGTGTATTACAGAGTTTGTTAGGTTGCATTGATTTTTAATAAATTTAGAAAATTATATTTGTGCTACGTGGCTCTCCACCACCAATTTCCTAGGGATTTGAGATTATTCCAATTCTTATTAGGGAAAATTTTAAGCATGGAAAATTATCTTTAAGTTTAAAAACATTGGTGAATCTCACTAGTCCCTAATATGGAAACTATAAAATGTTTATGATGTATTTGTAAAATTGTTCAAATTTATAATTATTTTGTATATATTCTCTATATAATGTTGGATATTTTTAAGGTAAAATAATTTTATATTGTAAAATTTGGGCGAATCATTGTTTTAAAAAATGGAAATTGGCGAATCGTTTTTCTCGAAAAATCATGGAAAATTAGCCCACCTGCGAATATTAGCCCCTAAAATTTTCCATGATTCTAATAAGTACCTCCATGTTGATATAATCCAAATTATAATAAGTTACTCATTATTATTTATATCATTCATTTATATATAAGCAAATTTTATTTAGCAAAATGGTCCATTACTTTTAATAAATTTAAAAAATTAGATTTATGCCTAGTGGCTCCCCAGCCACCAATTTCCTAGGGATTTGAGATTATTCCAATTCTAATAAGTTTCTCATTATTATTTATAACATTAATTTATATATAAGGTCCATTACATTTAATAGATTTAAACAATTAGATTCGTGCCATGTGCCTCCACACCCACCAAGTTCCTAGGGATTTGAGATTATTCCAATTCTAATAAGTTCTCCATGATAAGTTCTACTTATTATTTATAACATTCATTTATATGCAAGAAAATATATAACAAGGTATTTTCCTATGTCTTTAAAGATCAATATTGATATATTTTAATCACAAATCTAAGAAGTGTTTAGAGTGATAGAATTTCTTCTTATGTAAGAAAATATATAACAAGGTATTTTCCTGTGCCTTTAAAGATCAATATTGATATATTTTAATCAGAATTCAAAAAATTGTTTACAGTGATATAATTTCTTCTTGTGTAATTTTTTTTTAAATGAAAAAATTGAAAAAAAATGTTTGCATGTGAAAGATAAATTTGACAAAATAATATATCCCAAGTATAAAATAATAACATTACTTGAAATGCTTAAATATGTTTTAACCGTGAAAATTTATTTCTTTTCATTGTACATATTAGTTGACATTGAAATATTTTACTTAGTACGACATTGAAATATTTTACTTATGAAGTACATTGTTTATATTAATAAGTTCCATGATAAGTTCCTCCATGATTAATAAAATATGAAATTTAGAAATTATGATTGATGTTTTGAATTATACTTTTATTATTTGAAATGAATTATATTGTAGATTGATTATAAGTAAAATATATGAAGTCAAAATATAAAATTGGTTTTTATTTATTTATTTAATTATCAATTTTAAAAATATCTCATACATTAAAAAATTATAAATTTATAGATTCAAAATTCCATCAATAATATTTCACATGATATATTTTTAAAAATTTAATATATTCAAGTGAGATTATAATGATTGAATTTATGAGTTTACAAATGCTTATATCGTTTCATTTTATTTTGTATGAATTTATTTTTGAAAATTTCATTATCTATTATTCATTTGTTTTTAAGATCTCACACTATATTTTGAATTGTTTTCATTAAAATAGTCTATAAAATAATAATTTATAGGGTTTTTTAATCTAAGGCTTCATATTCCTAGTGTATAATATTATTCATATGGTTTATAATATTAATATTTTGGTAGCCCCAAGAGTTAGCTCAATCGGTCAAATCAAGTGCCTCGCCAATGGGAGGTCACAGGGTCAAATCCCGAAAGCTCTTGGGGTTAGGTCAGTAAATAGGCCGAGGGGTGTTGATGCCCTTCGGGTGGCGTCCACTCAGTGTTTAAAACCCTGGACGTAGCGGCTACCCACTGACCCAGGTATCCGTGAACCAGTAAGTGAAAATATTAATATTTTGGTTTAATATAAATCCATTGTGTTTATAATCACGGTCAACCATGGTCCAACGTCACATTTTGATAAATATTTTCACAATATGAAAATCAAACAATATCGCATAGTGACAAGCATTGTCTCAATATAGAAATCAATCATGTTCAACCATGTTCCAATGTCACATTGTGACAAAGGTTTTCTCAACCATGGTCAAACATGGAAAATGGTGGTCAACCATGGTAAAACATGACAAATGGTGATCAACCATGGTCAACGATGGTCACATTGTGACAAAGATTGTCTCTTGGTCAAATGTCACATTGTTACAGCCATGGTCATCCATGGTTAAGCATGGTTCAACATCGCATTATGACACGAATTGTCTCAATATGGAGATCAACCATGGTCAATGATGGTCTACCATTTTCCAACTCACATTGCTACAAGCATTGTCTCAATATGAAAATCGATCATGGTCAACCATAATTTGATGTCACATTGTGAAAAATATTTACCTTAGGGTTAATAATATTTATCTTAGGGTTTATATTCCTTGGGCTTATAATATATATCCCTTGGGTTTAATATTATTCCCTTGGGTTTACTATTCCCTTGGGGTGTATATACCTTGGGTTTATAATATTAATCCCTTGTATTTAATATTTGGGTTTATTATTCCCTTGGGTTTATAATATTAATCTCTTTAGGGTTTATATACCTTGAATTTATAATATTAATTCATTAGGTTTAATATTATTCTATTAGGTTTAAAATACATTTGGGTTCAATCATGGTAAACCATTGTCAACCGTGGTCATATTGTGAAAAATACTATCTTGGTCCACCATCACATTTTCACAACCATGGTCATCCATGGTCAACCATGGTCCAACATTGTATTGCAACAAATATTGTCTCAATATGGAGATTAACCATGGTTAACGACGGTCAGCCAATTTCCAATGTCGCATTGTGACAAACGTTGTCTCAATATGAAAATGAATCATGATTAACCATATTCCAACATCACATTGTCTTAAAGTTTATATTGCTTAGCTTTATAATGTTTATCCCTTAGGTTAAATATTATTCCCTTAGGTTTATACATATTGAGTGGGCCTAATGGTTAAGAGCATGTGTTTCCTCCTAAGAGGCCATAGGTTCAAAACCAGAGGGTGATAGAGTATGTATGCCTTCATAGATTTAGTAGTTAAATTTAGACACGGAGGTGGGTCCCTTATTCCACAAAAAAGGGGGTCTCAGATAGCGATTTTTTGTTTGGCTTGACTATGACCTTAAAACTGGATAATAATAATAATAATCCCTTGGGTTTAAAATATTAGTCCCTTTACGGTTTATATACTCTACATTTATAATGTTAATCCCTTAGGTTTATAATACCTTCGGGTTTTAGAATGAATCCCTATCATTTATTATTCCCTTCGGTTTAAAATATAGATCCCTTGGGTTTATTTGGTTCATTTTCCTAGGGTATAATATTATGCATATGGTGTATACTATTAATTCTAAGGTTTATAATATTAATCCTAGGGTTTACAATCATGGTCATCCATGGTCAACGATGATAAAATGTCACAATGCGCCAAAGATTGTCTCAATATGAAAATCAACCATGATCAACCATGGTCAACCATGGTGCAACGTCAAATTGTGACAAACATCCTCTCAGTCTAAAAGTAAATGATGGTAAATCATGGTCAACTATGTTTATTTTAGGGATTATTTGTCTCAATATGAAAATCAATCATGGTCAACAATATTACAATGCCGTGATGTGACAAATATTTATGTTAGGGTTTATATTATTTATCTTAGGGTTTCTATAACTTGGGTTTATAATATTTATCCCTTGGGTTTCATATTATTCCCTTGGGTTTATAATATTTATCTTAGGGTTTATATACCCCATGTTTATAATATTAATCCCTTAGCTTTAATATTATTCCCGTCTATTTATATTATCAGTTGAGTTTTTAGTCCCTTGGGTTTTTAGCATTAATCCCTTGGGTTGATTATTACTTTGGGTTTATAATATCAATCGATTTAGGTTTTATATACCTTACATTTATAATATTAATCACTTGAGTTTATAATACCTTCGGGTTTTAGAATTAAACCATCGGGTTTATTATTCCCTTTGGTTTATAATATCAATCCCTTGGGTTTATTTGCTTCATATTCCTTAGGTTTATAATATTATTCATAGGGTTTATAATAGTAATCCTAGGGCTTAATATAAATCACTTGGGTTTACAATGATTATCATTCATGGTCAACAATGGTATAATGTCACAATGTGCCAAAGATTGTTTCAATATGAAGATCAACCGTGGTCCAATGAAACATTGTCTTAGTATGAAAATAAATGGTGGTAAATCATGGTCAAGCATGTTTATTTTAGGGTTTATAATATTTATCTTAGGGTTTTTATACCTTGGGTTTATAATATTTATTCTTTGGGTTTAATATTATTCCTCTGACATTTACAACTATATGAAGAGTGGAATCAATACACGGTTTGCAGATTTCACCACCTTCTTATTTTCAACATTATGAAAAAAATGAAAGACAATGTGAGAAGGGATTGGTTGGAAAATGCGAATGGTAATGATCATTATCTTGTTGATTTGAATTGGTGCAACTTTTGTCATCTGCCTTAGTGTGTTTTAGAAGAGGCTAGCATTTAATAATTATGTTATGGTGGAGTGTTTAAAGTTGAATTTCCTATCAACCACATTTAAATTATTGTTTGTTTTTTATTAAATTTGTATTTCATAATTAATTCATTATTATCTATTAAATGATTACTAATATAATTGTTGTTTGTTAAAATTGGGAATTAGGGAAAAAATTCATGTGGGTCATCTTATTCATGGCTGATAATATTTTTATTAGATTCCTCCCATCAAGAGGTGTAGGATTGATATAAAGATCATCCGATTCCGATAAGTATTCATGGAGATATGAATTTATTTTGATTATGGGATTATTATCAAGTCGACCTACAACTCATGTAGGCTCAGAAGCCCAACAGTCACATCTATTCAAACGCCAACATTGTGTATCAATACAAGAGGTCTTTTCCTCATTTGGAATCACTCATCTCATCATATCTCTCTCTCTCTACTGTGCAGAAAGGAGTCTCTTCTCTACTGCACAGAAAAGGGTCTCCCCCTCACACATGTGAAGCCTGAAGCTGTTGAAACTGAAGCTGCAACTGCAGAAGTAAAGATTGACCTACGTGGACTAGAAGATATCCTCATCTGAACTATGTTGTAGGTTCATCTAAACCTCCTCTGAAAGCCGCAAATTTTGGTTGTGGAATCAAGTCAATCCGATGGACGGTTTGCAAGATATCGACTGCCCTAGTTTGAAGGAAGCTGTTGAAACTGAAGCTGCAACTACAGAAGCGAAGTTTGACCTATGTGGACTAGAATATCTACTCATCTAAACTTCACTATAGGTTCATTTGATCCTCCTCTCGAAGCCGTAACTTTTGGTGGTTGAATCAAGCCGATCCGACGATCGATTTGTGAGATATCGTCTACCCTAGTTAGATGATGAAGCTGCTAAGGCTGATACTGCTGATCTAGGGTTTGCTACTGCTGATATGAATCAGATTTGTTGTACTTATTTCTCTCTACTGAATTAGTGAAGATAAAATAAGATTTTATCAAAGAGTTTCCCCACACTTTGTGGGGTTTGTCCCTGGCTAGCCACCACATCTTGTGTCTATTGTCTTGGCTTTCTTCTGTCGATCATTTAATGTTCTATCTCCACTTTACTTTATATACATGTGATTGCTAATTTGTGGAATATAATAAGGAAAAGAAGTAAACTATTATAAGCATAGAACATACCATAACTTAACATGGAATCATAGCTAAGGTGAAGACAAATCCCGAGCAAGAGCAAGAGCAATCACCAAAGAGAAGATTGGCAAGGCTATCCTAAAGAAACTATGGGGTCCTCAACACTCTTTCCTGCTGAAGACAAGCTCCATAAGAAAGATGACTATCATGGATGGAAGATGTCTATCGATCTAACCCTAGAAGACCAAGGAGTGCTGGACCATGTAACAGGCAATATTGTTGAGCCTCCATCAAATGCATCCATTGCTACCTGGAACAAATGGAAAATCGGAGAAGTCAAAACAGAAGATCATTCGGGACTCTATCGATAAGCACTTGGTGGCCTACATCTCCGACCTAAACACCTCCAAGGAAATCTACAATAGATTGGTGAGCTTATTTAAAGTTAATGATGCAAATCAAGTTTTGTTTCTTAGAAATAAGTTGAAGGAAATTCATAAGGGTAAAGATGAGAGTATACAAGCATACTTCTTAAGAATCACCAAGATCAAGAAAAATATCCTATCTATTGGGGAGACTATTACTGACAGAGAAATGGCACTCACGACTCTTGGAGGATTACCATCCGAATGGTACATGTTCAGGACTACTCTTCTGAACAATAATGTAATTCCTAGTTTCGAGGAATTAATGGCTAGATGCATTCAAGAAGAAACAAGGGTAGAAGAGCAAGAAATGCCCATGCCTGAAGGTTCTCTTACTTCCTTTTCTTCTCATCCTAAGAAAAGAAATAATTCCGAGACTAAATCAAAAGGAAAGGCTAGACCTAAGGGTGGAAGAAAAGGACGATGTTACATCTGCGATAAAGTAGGTCACTATGCAAGGGAGTGCCCTGATAGAAAGGACTCGCACTGGGAAAATGATCAAAATCCCTCTGATGGAAATCAAAGGAATGACAAATTCAATAGCAAAGGTAAGAGGAGAGTTGGGAATCAAGGAAGAGGACAACCATTCAAGAAGGCTAGAAATTCTAGGATGTATTAAATGCACATGACCTCAAAAAGAACCTAGTGTCCATCTCGGCAATGGAAGACAAAGTCTACAAGGTAACCTTGGTACGTACATGGAAAAATAATGCTAAAGATGCCTTTACTCTTGGGTCTCATGTTGATTCATTATATCAGGTCGATGGAAGTCCGCTAGGTGTCATGACTTATGACACATCTCTTCAGTCCGAGCTTTTGGCATCAGAGGTTTTCGCCGTCCATTATAAAACTCTACTTGGTGTAAGACAAATGGTGACAGGGATGCCCGAATTTCGAGTAGAGAAAGAAGGTGTATGTCTAGGATGTGTCTAAGGAAAGCTCAAAAGGGGACAATTCCCCTAAAGCCAAAGAAAGACCTCTGATATATTACAGTTGGTTCACTCAGGCATACCTGAGGTTGGCATTAAGAGGGAGACTACTACACCACATACTCGAGGGCAGAATGTTGTGGCACTATATGATTGTGGAAGCTGTCTCTATGGGTAGATGATGTAACAATGCCTAATGTGGAAGAGCCGATGGATCCTATTTATCCACCTGAGCCTTCCTCTTCCAGGAAGAGGCCTTCATGGATTAGGGGGCTACTTGATGATGCTGAAGGAAATGATGCACCCTGAGGAACCTTCCGTGAAAGTAAGAAACCCAACAGGTGTCAGGGATACCTGACCAGTATGAGCACAATCATACAAAATGAGCCTTCATCATTCTCAGATGCCGTCAAGCATCATGTATGGGAGGATGCTATGATCATTATGGAGAATGATTTCGAGGAAGTAGTTCCCAGACCCCAGGACAAGACAATTGTTACTTCAAACTGGCTTTACAAGATAAAGTTGTAGCAGATGGCAGTACGGAATAGTATAAGGCTCGTTTTGTTGCTCATGGTTTCTCCCATAAGGAAGGTATAGACTATGATGTGATATTTTCACTTGTTGCCAGATATACAACCATCCACTTGATCATAGCCCTTGTGGCTTCACAAGGATGGAACCTACATCAGATGGATTTCAAGATTGTGTTCTTTCACGGTTTGATCAAAGAAGAGGTCTATGTGGAGCAACCCGAAGGATTTGAGATTTATGATTGAAAATCTCATCTATGCAGGTTGAAGAAGGCTCTCTATGGGCTGAAGCAAGCACCCCGAGCATGGTATGAGAGGATTGATAGTTACTTTAAGGTTGAAGATGACAAGCATCTCATACTGGTGTTGTATGTGGATGACCTCTTTCTAACAGGTGCATACCCTCTCATTCACAAATGTAAGAGGGAGTTGGCTTCTGAATTTGAAATGAAGAACCAAGGACTTGAAATGTGGTAGAAGCCAACAGATATTTTCCTATCTCAAGGAAAATATGTGGTGAAGATTCTGAAAAGTTTTGGTATGGTGGACTGCAAGCTTGTGACTACCTCGAGGATATTAACTCGAACCAGATTTGGGAAATGCCTCTGAGTTTCAAAAACTCATTTGCATTGATGTTCTTGGAGAACCTCTGTCTGAACATATGTTTTGTAGTTAGCATTGTGAGCTCATATTTGGTTGAGCCTCACTAGATTGGTGCCAAGAATCTTCTGAGATGTCTTCAAGACACAATCTTTCATGGATTGAGATACGCTACTAGAAATATGAAACTGAATGATTATTCGAATGTTGATTAGGCAGGTAGTGTGGAGGATCACCGTAGCACTTTTTAGTGTTGTTTCTCTTTGGATTCTGCTTCGATATAATGGGTGAGTAGGAAGCAGAAGTTGGTTTCCATAGGCACTGCTTAGACCGGATACATTTCTATGAGTATGATCCTGTATGAGGTTGCCTATTTGGGGAAGCTGTTCAGTGAGTTGTTTGAACACATACCACTGTGATTCTCTTTAACAACCAGAGGTGGGATTCAATTATTGAGAAATCCTGTATTCTTCGATTGCTCTGGCAAATAGACATCATCTAGGATATGGTAAGTCGATGATAAAGGAGGCTCCATTGCATTAAGATGATGTACAGGTCGATACACCTTGTCAAAGCCCCAAGGAAAGATATAATCTGTGATTTTCCTAAACGACTTGGAGTCATCAAGAAACCCTTGTACAAGGGTCCTGCATGTTGCATACATTAAGCTCTGGGAGCTCTGAGGGCTTGCGGTTCTTACTGGAGCAACATCCGACCACAGAGTGACTCACCCTCCCCTGGTGGTGCACATTGGAACAAGATGATTCGCTCTCTTTTGGGACAAGATGATTCGCTCTCTTGTGGAACAGGATGATTCGCTCTCCTATGTAGCAGGATGATTAGTTCTCCTATGAGGCTTGGATTGATGTGTTCTCCATTGTGATTGTAGCACGATTTATGTGTTCTCCTGTGAGGCCTGGATTGATGTGTTCTCCATGGTGATTGTAGTAGGACTGATGTGTTCTCCTATGAGGCCTAGATTGATGTGTTCTCCATGGCAGCCTGGATTGATTTGTTCCCCATGGTGATTGTAGCAGGATTGATGTGTTCTCTTGTGAGGATAGGATTGATTGGTTCGCCTGTCGAGGAATCCTACCCATGCAGTATGGGACTCATGGGAAGTACCTCTCATCTAATCAATGAGCAGGGAAATGAAGTTAGGGACCATAGTAGTACCGATGGATGCATCGTTGTATCTACCGTACTCCCTACACTTGGATGACCTCCATTGATCTCGGATCAATGATACTGGTCTGGGACTAGTGGTAGGAGTTGTACCATACTATGGCACTAACTTTAGGTCGGTTGAGGCTAGTCTGGGACCAATGGTACATACTCTGAGAATGACTTCATGTTAGTGCAGTACTGGTCTAGGACCAATGAGAGTGGTACATATTATGACACTCACTTCAGGTCGGTTGAGACTGGTTTGGGACTAGTGGTACATTCTCTGAGATTGCGATACTGGCTGGGACCAGTGGTAGGAGTGGTACTTACTATGAAGCTGACTTCGGGTCGGTTGAGACTGGTATGGGACTAGTGGTACGCACTTTGAGACTGACTTTGAGTCAGTGGAGGATGATAGTGGTCTGGGACTAGTAGAGTTGTACTCATTATGACGCTGACTTCGAGTTGGTTGAGACTGGTCTGGGACCAGTGGTACATACTCTAAGACTGACTTTGAGTTATTATGATAGATCCTCGATCATTTCTTCTTCTTCATAATTTGGACAAAAGCAGAGCAGAACAGACTAATGCAAGAGTAGAGCAGAATAGAGCAGAACAATACAGATCATTATAGGGCAAAACAAGACAAAGTAGAACAAGTAGAATAGAGCAGAGTAGGGCAAGGGATAGGCTATACAGGGTAGTGAATTTGATGGATGAATAGTAACAGCCAATAGACAGATTGCAGATGAAGTTCTCCCTAGTTAAGAGGGAGTGTTAAAATCGACAACTAGGGAAAAACTTCATGTGGGTCATATTATTCATGGCTAATAATATTTTTATTAGATTCCTCTCATCAAGAGGTGTAGGATTGATATAAATATCATCTGAATCCGATAAGTATTCATGGAGATATGAATTTATTTTGATTATGGAATTATTATCAAGCTGACCTACAACTCATGTAGGCTCAGAAGCCCAACAATCGCATCTATTCAAACACCAACATTGTGTATAAATACAAGAGGAATTTCGTCATTTGGACTCACTCATCTCATCACATCTCTCTTTCTCTACTGCGCAGAAAAGGGTCTCTCCCTCACACATGTGAAGCCGGAAGTTGCTGAAACTGAAGCTATAACTACAGAAGTAAAGATTGACCTACGTGGACTAGAAGATATCCTCATCTAAACTACGTTGTAGGTTCATCTGAACCTACTCTGAAAGCCGCAACTTTTTGTGGTGGAATCAAGTCAATTCGACAGACGGTTTGCAAGATATCGACTGCCCTAGTTTGAAGGAAGCTGCTGAAACTAAAGCTGCAACTGTAGAAGTGATGTTTAACCTGCGTGGACTAGAAGATCTCCTCATCTGAACTACACTGTAGGTTCATCTGAACCTCCTCTGGAAGCTGAAACTTTTGGTGGTGGAATCAAGCCGATATGACGGTCGGTTTGTGAGATATCATCTGCCCTAGTTTGATGATGAAGCTTCTAAAGTTGATGTTGTTGATCTAGGGTTTGCTACTGCTAATATGAATCAGATTTATTGTACTATTTGCCTCTGCTGAATTATTGACGATAAAAGAAGATTTGATCAAAGGGTTTTCCAACACTTTGTGGGGTTTGTCCCTGGCTAGCCACCACATCTTGTGTCTCTTGTCGTGGTTTTTTCTCTATCAATCATTTAATGTTCTATCTACACTTTACTTTATATACATGTGATTGCTAATCTGTGGAATATAATAAGGAAAAGAAGTAAACTTTTATAAGCATAGAACATACCATAAGTTAACATTGTTATTATCTTTATTTATTATTATTATTATTAATTGATATAATAGTAATAATATAATAATTATTATTATTTAATATAATAGTAATAATATAATATTAATTGTTATTAATATTGTTCTTATATTTATATTAATATTATTGATGGTAACATTAATTCTTAATATCATTAATAATTAATATATGTGCTTGATATGGATCTATGTACATTTATCAACCACATTTATTAATGTGGTTGTTCTAGTACACTAATACACAACAACCGTTGATAAGATTAAGACTAAGAATATGTTGAGCATATTCTCTTGAGAATCAATTTAGGTCCTCAATTAAAAAATAAAATTAAAAAGTCATCAGATCCTCATCCACTTTAGTTTTCTTTAATAAGATTATAACATACCATGTTCGAGATATTCTATAAGTTAGATTCTCTAATGTAGAGAAACGATCGCTATAACATAAATTGGATTATAAAAATACGATGAAGCCAACTGAGGTTATAGACCAATATAACTTAACTTATAGAGTATTAAGTAAATGTAAATAATAAGTACTATGGTCACCACATTAAAATAAATTAATAAGACTCTATATTTTAAGTAAGTAACTAAATAAATATCGTGATACCAATTTCGAGGAGATTAGGATGATCATATTTTAAAAATATTTAATTAAATAAATATTATAATATTAAACTTTGAAAGGTAAATTTATATAATGTTAATGTTATATATATATATATATATATATATAATTCATTTCATTCCTATATAATATGGTGATATATAAAATCTTTTTCTTTAAAAGAGATTGTAGGTCTCATACAATATATACATTTAATGTATTTCGAAGGAATAGGTTTTATTTTTAAATTTGTTGGTCATTTTATTTCTCATATCTATATATATCTATAATCCTTTACAACGATGTAATAATTTTTATTGTCAAAAACTGTTTTGTCATTTTACTTTATTTCGGATAATATGATGATGTTACAACCTTGATCTAAACTTTTTCGCATGTCATAAGCTTCATATTTTCTGATTTTTTTATTCCTTCTTCTCTAAGAATGAAAACCAAAAAAAGGGATTTTTCCTATAGATAAATTCTATACTTTTATAATTTCTCATCAAGTTGAGAAACATTTAAATTGATTGGAAATTACAAACAATAGTAACCTAAATGAAAAAACCATATCTAGATATGTATGACAAAATATATTGATATTTTGTTTTTTTAAAGAAATAATTCAATTTGTTCTCGGGTTTTTGGTATTTTGTTAATGTAAAATAATTGAGAAAATATTACTAATTTAAGATCCTCTAGTAACCTCGCATGAAAATGCATGAGGTTAGAAATTTTTTACACCATTTACCTATAAGTAAGTTTCCAAATTACTTTTTTCAGATTCCCCATTAACCATTAGATGGGATTTTCATCATTACAAAGAGTAAATTACATAACTATTAACAACCATTGTTGTAGAATAGTAACATAAATTTTTTGATTCAATCTTGCATTGATTTCATGGTTCCTTTAACCATATTAGTTATTCACATACTTGATATTTGAACATCACATCATGCAAAGAATAAACATCACCAAACTGACACAATAGGCAATCACATCATTGAACATTGATATACCCTATAAGCATTGTAGGGTGAAAACTAGCCAACATTTAAGTTTATTACTAAATTCTCATCAGGATGTTCACTCCTCACTTAATGGATTATAAGGGTGCCCATCCCTTAACCATTGTCATAAAATATTACAAAGAAATATCATTAAAATACAATATATCTAGCTAAATTATATTACAATCATCATGAAATCATTTACCCACAAGTCTCTACTCTTCATATCTTTGTGGCCTGGTTGTTCCATCAATGTACCATCCTACAGATTGCAGTAATCTGCAAGGACCATTAGCTCTTCACCTACCACAATGTTAAACATAATCAATTCTTGTACAAGTCACCATCCTTTCCTGTAATTATTGTCGTCAACAAGCTTTGATATCATGATTCTATAAAACATTAATAAACCAATAATCAGTATTGAAAAGTGATCCTTTAACATCTAATCATGTGCATACATGAGATGTACATATAATATCATAAAATGCTTCTTCTAAAAACACTACTCATGCATGTGTAAGAAAATAGTTATCAAGCATGTCAAAATAAATACCACATTACTATGACCCTTCATCCACAAGAACATGTTCTTTTCTAAAGGAAAACCACTGTAACCATCCATTTTCATTTAAAATATACTAGCATCTTCAATTTTATTTTAGCACAAGTAATTAGGTAAAAATTATTCAAGGAAATTTACTCTCTCAACTTTCTTTCTTCTTGTAACTAAGTAATCTTTCCAATGCAATTATTACTATTATTATAATGCATATAAATGCATTCCCCCTTATAAGGGAAAGCTAACATAACAGATATCATTATCGTGCATGCAAATATGAGTCCCTTTTCTAGAAGCATCTTTACCAAGATAGAGCTATTTACAAAGTCTATTGTACATGCAAATACATGCTTTTTTCTAAAAGAGAACTAGTGTATTAGCCATTATTTCTTGTGTGCGGATATATGTATTTTTCCAAAAGAAATCTAGTGCATTTATGCATGCGATTTATTTTTTTCCTTTCCAAAGTATATCATAATAATTATTCTTTTTTGCACACATATTCATGTTTCTCTTTAAGATATCTAACACAATAATTCTATTTCCATGCATGCAAAGAAACTATTTGTTCTTGTGATGCCTACCACAATTTGAATATTCCTTATGCACACAATACATATCTTTTCCTCAAGGAATCTATAAAAATTAAACATACACCCCTTTGCAAGGAATTAGCACCACAACTATTATTCTTGCATAGAAATACACAATGTGAACACATAATCTTTTTCATAATAGTTATTTTTCTAGTGTGAAACCATAACCTTTTCCAAGGAAACTATCATTATAGATATTATGCTTGCATGAAAAAATAATAATTCCAAAAGGAATTGACAGAACAACTATGAAACTTCCATAGAACTACTGTTTTCTCCAACAGAAAGCTAAGAGTAATACATGCTCTTTTGCAAAACAATATTTTTCAAGAGAAAATTAATACAACATATTTCCCTTTCAAGATATGATATGTATTTATGTATTTTACGTGCAAGGTTCACATTCAATAATTCTTTTAAAATAATAGAAAAACAAATAATACATATTACTTTCCAAGAAAAATCAATTTAATAGCATTTTTTTCTATGCAATGTAACATGGTTTCTTTATCTTTTATGTGCATATTTTATTTTTAAGAGTTAATAACTTACCTGATGCACACAAGAACACTTTCAATCTCTTTTATAATGAAATTAAAGAAGATACTTAACTCTATATGTACATGATTCATAGGCAAGTTTCCAAGAAAATAATCCTAGTGCTTAACATTTAATGCACAAGAATTCACATTATTTTCCTTCCAAAGGACTAACACAACTATTTTATCTTTTATTATGCAATGTTTCTAAAATAATATGGCTAATATTTTATGCAAATGATAATTATCTGCATTATTTCACTGAAGACAAGTATAATCAATTTTACTTTTACCATGCTTGTGTGCAATAATATCCTTAAATTTAACACAGTTAAAACATGCAAACACATGCTGTTCTTTTCCAAAAATAATCATAACAGTTATATTTTGTCCATGCAATATGCCTCCTCCAGCTCTCCATCGAAGTTTGGCAGTTTTATTTTCTGGAACTCCCCTTGTAATTTTGTCTGATGTCTCTTTGATGTCAGGTGCTCAGAGGCATTATCTGAATTTTCCTCTCGATTCTCTTCCATTCCTTCTGACTCTTCCTGATATATGTGGTAGTCTTGTTATTCTGAAACTCGTGGCTACTCAGTGCTGGGGTTCAGTGGACGCTGATTCTGCTTGTCAGACAAGCTTTTCATGATCTTCTCTTGATCCATAGTTAATCTCGCATTGACTTTCCGCAGGCAGGCCATCTCATTCTTTAATTCCTGTATTGTCTGTAATATCGTGAGATTAGTGTTGCAGGCCTCCCCTCCTAAATGCACCCATATCTCAGGATTAGTCTTAGGGCCTATTGCAGGTTCCGAACGAGTCACAATATTGTGTAGAACTCTGTCCATTCTCCTCATTCTATTGTCGATTGTTTTCTTTTTTCTTTTTTTCATGTTCTTAACATAGGTAGAAACAAAATATTAACACAATAATACTTTATTCTTATTAAATGTATTTGGCAGAGGCCATACTTTTGTATCCTGGGCTCTGAGACCACTTATCATATCTCCAGTTATACACATTATACATATAATAATAAAAAAACTTTTAATACTTTGATTTCGCACATTACATAACTGAGTTTAATAGACATGCCTCTCTTGATATTTGATAACACAATAAGTACATCCGTATCCTAGAAAAAGGGTTGTCTGATTTAGCTTTTCAGTTGTCAATGCGCATTTCTTGGTTTAAGTTTCGTGGTTATGAATTGTTTACATTAATTGATTCAGAACCTCATAAATCTAATCCATACTGCCTAGTGTTTTTCATGCATTTTTTGACTCATCTCCTAGTGTGCTCACTGTGAAACTTGCATTGGAATTTATTTTGTGTGGTTTGTTATTGAATGCTCTGCACTGTCCTAGTATGTGGCACGGGCAGGCCATCTTACTGTAGCTGTTCCTCTCGGGCCTCCCATCTCATCGATGGTGGAGGACCTAAGATCTTCATCCAAAGGCTAAGTTGCCTCAGGGTTTCTTTGCCTCTTCTCTTGCAGTGGCAGTATCCCATTCTTCCTCCAACCTTCTTTGGCGCCTGCTCCCATTCTGCACTGCCTCTTGCAGGCCTACCAGTTCAGAGTTGCAATGCTTGGTATTTCCTCAGAGCGGGTTCATGGTTTCCTATTGGAAAGTGCCTTCCTGATATGTAAGAGTTCGATGAAGTGACCATCGATATTCTTTTTATTGATGAATGTTAGCATTATTATTCTTACTTACAGTTAATTATTGGCCTTTGCATCTTCCTTACAGTTGTTAATCAACATTTTTGGCTTGGCTACTTGACAGGAACCATGGTTACGAGTTGGGAATTTAACAAAAGAGTCGGAGGAGGGTTTCATCCCAAACTTATGTTACCTGAGAAATTCAGGGTAAGTTTTACACCAACCCGTGTTAATTTTCCCGCGTTGAGACTCTGCTAGGCTGCTAGAGACTCAAGCTACGACTCTCTATAATTTTATGGTTTCAATCTTGACGATTTACTATGGAATATGTAAGCATTAATGGTTAAAATTATGAAGCGATCTTCATCGTTGTACTGAGGTGTAAACCTAGTCATTTTCCCTTTTAAAGAATTGGGGTATTTGTTAATCAGCTACGGGTCCGGTGTTTAGGGTAGCGCCGTCATGGTTATAGTTATTTCTGTGTTCATGATAATAAATATGCTCTTGCTTGTATGAAGAATTGATGCCAAGCTTTTCTAGCTTTCTGGGCTTGTGGTTGTGCTTTTTCTTTTAATTAATACGACTGGTTCCCTCTCGCTATAGGACCAAATTATAGTTTCATGCATAAACTTGTTCGCTATATGGTAATATGTTTGGGTTTGTTTAATACTTAAAGGATTTAATCTATTGTTCACTGGTCTGCCCATGATATTTATCGTTCTTTGTTTTCAGTTTCTGGTTTATCCGCTTAGAGCCAGTTGTGGAAAACTTGATTTAGGATTTCTTTAACTCCTTCTGTTTAAGCATATCTGTGTCAAGAATGGTTGTTTCTCTTGGACATTGTTTTGGCATTTTTAAGTTATGTCTGAGTCTCTGTTCTACAAATTTAGCTAGTACTTTTTGTTAATTAGTACAACGTTGGGTTCTGAAGTAATAATAGACAAGGTTTTTCATTTTTCCTGGGAGGGTTTTGGAACTCTCTTGATAGTCCACTCCTGGGAAGACCTAGACAGGTCGGCTAAGGTTTATGCTATTATGCCCCTACCACATCGACCCTGTAGATTATTTAATCAAGTCCTAATAATCTATTTTTTTATTTAATTCAGCATAGGTGGAAAGTTCCAGTTACTTCCAACATTTTCGTATGTTAGCTTTCTCTTTTTTATATGTAAAAAATGCATGTAGAGATGTGATTCATGGTAAAGCTGTGATGGTCAATTTCTCCTGCATTAATTCTCCTGTATAGTAGTAATGTTAAAGTTTTTCCATATGATTAGGTTACCTATATTAAGTCATCTATACATATCATTTTCCATAGTATCCTACATTAACTGATTTTCCAACATTAACAGGAATGAGTAGAATGCGTGTTTTTTTTTTGCAAATAGAAATATTTCAATTTCACAGGGAGAACTCCCTTTCTCTCATAGATAGTTATTTCTTCTGTACAACATTTCTATACTTAAGTTTCCTTTTCCTAATATTGGTAAATGAAAGGTATAGCAAGACCCTACTGCTATCTTTTCTACTTTTGTACTAGCCTTAAGTACTCCTCTACATCATTTTCATTTACAGTAAAAGATACAGAATTTAATTTAAACAGTGGTTGAATTCTATTCCAAATAGTATGTCTTACCTGAACTGCTTCAAAGTAAAGTTCCCCGGTAAGAGAGGTCACCTCTGGTTATGGATGCTAGTCAAACCTCCCGAACATGAGATTGTCTTTTGGGACAAAATCTCGCCCCTAGCTTGCTCACGAGACTTCCTGTCTCCTGCTAGTTGCTCGCACACAATGTGCTCTTGTTAACTGGTCATCACCAAACATAGCAATTTCCCTTTCTCTGCCTATCATAACAGCGCAGTTTTTCCCTCCCCCACTTCCTTTCCTTTTGGAAGCATTTTTCCAATTAGGGGAGGCAGTTAGGGTTTTTCTATCTAGAAACTGCCTTTTTCGCTTATTTTCTTCCAGAAGTTACAAGATTTGGTGATACTTAAATCATTACTCATTTTCAATAAAATAAAAATATTATGCAATTCAAACAAGTAATAACACTAATTATTCAATTTGTTCTTACTGCGGTAAATAAAATATTTACAGCTTTCTGGGGTCATCACATCTTCCCCCCCTGAAATAAAAGATTGTCCCGATGTTTTCTAGCCTCAAATAGTCCTGGATAGGCTTCTTTCATGACTTGTTTGTCCTCCCAGGTGGCCTCATCAGGCCTAAAGTGCTGCCATTGCACTTTAACCTAGGAGATGGCTTGTTTTCGTAGCGTTACTTCTCTCCTATCGAGTATATTTAGCGGCTCAACCAAGATTTCTCCTTCCGGCTCAACCTGAAACACATAATACTTCAAGTCAATTTTTCCTTAACCAACAAAACTGATTGGTCTACTTATGATACTTTCTTACCTGTATATCCTACCAGCTGATTACATTCTTAGGATCATAAATGTATTTTTTAAATACAGACACATGAAAAATGTTGTGGACCCAAATATGACTTGGCAGAGCGAGTTGGTATGCCACCGAACCAACTCTTACTAAGATCTGGAAGGCTCCACAAAACCGGGGTGCCAGCTTGGCACACCGACTCCATTGTAGTGTGCTTTTTTAAGCTCAAATTCTCACATACAAATGATCTCCCACTTGGTATTCCTTAAAATTTCTCTTTCAGTTGGCGAAGTTCTTTTGCCTATCTTGGGCTGCTTTTAGATTGGATTTCACCTTCTTGACCATCCCTTCCATTTCTTTAAGAATTTTGGGGCCCAACATTAGTCTGTCCTCTGGCCCTCCCCAACTTGTGGGCGTGCGACATTTCCATCCGTACAACACTTCAAACGGTCTCATCTACAGGTATGTATGATAGCCATTGTTGTAAGAAAACTCAACCAAGTGTAGATAATCTTCCCACTTGGATGGTTTCTGCATAACATATGCCCTTAGCATGTCTTCTACAATCTAATTCACCCGCTCCTTTTGTTCGTCAGTCTGTGGATGATACGTGGTACTAAAATTCAGTTGAGTCCCCAGTTCCCCAAACAGAGTTCTCCAAATGGCTGATGTAAATTTTACATCGCGGTCAGAGATTATAGTTTTTGGTAACCCGTGCAGCCTGAAAATGTTTTGCATAAAGATATGGGCAATCTGCACAGCTCTGTAAGTGGATTGTACTAGTATAAAATGAGGTGATTTGCTTAGTTTTTCCACCACCAGCATGATGCAATCATTATTTCTCTTTGACTTGGGTAAACCTGTTATGAAGTCCATAGAGATGGTTTCCCATTTCTACTCTGGAATTGGCAGCGAATGCAATAACCCGGTAGGGTGCTCGTGTTCCGCTTTAACTTGTTGGCATTCTAGACAACGCGTCAAATATTTCGTTACATCCCTTTTCATACCTGGCCAATAATACTCCCACTCGAGTGCGATAATCAGCTTCTGATACCTCGGGTGTCCAACATAATGACTTTTATGAAATTCATCTAAAATCATATTTTTAATGTCATTTTGGTTAGGCACATACAGTCTTTTTTTGTAATTCAGCATGCCAGCAACATCCAAAGCGTATCCTTGTTGATTTTCTTTGCTAGTTGGATTCTACACTTTGTTGTCCTATTTGTTGATATTTTGAATCTTGTCCTGTTGCCTTTTTAATCACTTCTTCGAAGGTACTCTGCCCTTCGATGCGACAAACTTCATAAAGACATTGTACCTTTCGACTTAAAGCATCTGCTTCCCGATTCTCTTTCCCTTTCAGATGCTTAATTTCGAAGTCAAAACCACTTAGGAAATCCACCCACCGTGCCTGCCTAGCATTTAAGGTAGGCTGATTAAAATAACTAGTCAAGCTGTGATGGTCCATCATTAAGAGAAACTTTTTTCCCATCAGGTAATGGCACCACATCTTTAAGGCATGAATAACAGCTGTCAATTCCAGATCATAAGCAGAATATTTCTATTCATGTTCTTTTAATTTCCTAGACTCATAGGTGATTACCTTTCCTTCTTGCATCAATACCCCCCCACGCCTTCCTTACTCGCATCTGTGCACACCACGTAATCCTTACCTGGATCTGCTATGCTTAATATAGGTGCTGTGGTGAGTAGATTCTTGAGTCGCTCAAAACTTTTTTGGCATTTTACGGTCCCTTTATAAGTTTTCCCCTTTTTCTACAAGGAAGTGATGGGGTAAGGAACTCTCGAAAATCCTTCCACAAAATGCCCATAATAACCTGCTAATCCCTTGAAGGATCTTATGTATTCCATGTCCTTTGGCACTGGCCATTCCATTATCATCCTTATCTTTTCAGGATCCATAGCGATTCCATATTTCGAGATTATATGTCCCAAGTATTGAATTTCTTCCTTAAAGAAGTCACATTTGCTCTATTTGGCATATAATTTGAGTTCTCGGAGAGTTTGCAATACCAACTTCAGGTGCTCCTTGTACTTCTCTATATTCCGGGAATATATTAATATATCGTCAATAAATATTAACACAAACTTATCCAAATATTGATGAAATATGTTGTTCATTAAGCACATAAAGGTCGTGGGGGCGTTGGTTAACCCAAAGGGTAATACCATAAAACGATAGTGTCGATATCGAGTTCTAACTCTTCCCTTCCTTCTGACTCTTCCTGATTTGTGTGGTAGTCTTGTTCTTCTAACACTCGTGGCTGCTCAGGGACGGGGTTCAGCAGATGCTGATTCTGCTTGTCAGACAGGCTTTTCAAGATCTTCTACTGTTCCATAGTTAATCTCGCATTGTCTTCCCGCAGGCGGGCCATCTCTTTCTTTAATTCCTGCACTGTCTCTAATATCGTGAGATTAGTGTTGCGGGCCTCCTCTCCTAACTGCACCCATATCCCAGGATTAGTCTCAGGGCCTGTTGCAGGTTCCAGACCAGTCACAATCCTATGTAGAACTCTGTCCGTTTTCCTCATTCTGCTATCAACCATTTTCTTTTTCTTTTTTTTCCTGTTCTTAACACATGTAGAAACAAAATATTATCACAATAACAGTTTATTCTTATTAAACGTATTTTCCAAAGGCCATAGTTTTGTATCCTGGGCTCTGATACCACTTGTCATATCTCCAATTATACACACTATACATATAATAATAAAAAAACTTTTAATACTTGGATTTTGCACGTTACATAATTGAGTTTAATAGACATACCTCTCTTGATATTTGATAACACAATAAGTACATCTGTATCATACAAAAAGGGCTGTCTGATTTAAGTTTCCTGGTTGTCAATGCGCATTTCTCGGTTTAAGCGTTGTGGTTATGAATTGTTTACATTAATTGATTTAGAACCTGATAAATCTAATCCATACTACCTAGTGTTTTTCATGCATTTTCTGACTCATATCCTGGAATGCTCACTATGCAACTTGCGTTGGAATTAATTTTGTGTGGTTTGTTATTGAATGCTTTGCACCGTCCTAGTACGTGGCACGGGCAGGCCATCTTACTGTAGCTATTCCACTCAGGCCTCCCATCTCATCGACGATGGAGGACCCAGGATCTTCATCCAATGACTAAGCTACCTCAGGGTTTCTTCACCTCTTCTCTTGCGGCAAAAGTATCCCATTCTTCCTCCAACCTTCTTCAGCACCTGCTCCGGTTCCGCACTGCCTTTTGTAGGCTTACCAGTTCAGAGTTGCAATGCTTGGTATTTCCTCAGAGAGGGTTCATGGTTTCCTACAAGCAAGTGCTTTCCCGATATGCAAGAGTTTGATGAAGTGACCATCGTTATTTATTTTACTGATGAATATTAGCATTATTATTCTTTCTTACAGTGAATGATTGGCCTTTGCATCTTCCTTACAGTTGCTAATCAACGTTTTTGGCTTGGTTGCTTGACAGGAACCACGGTTACGAGTTGGGAATTTAACAAAAGAGCCGAAGGAGGGTGTCATCCCAAACTTATGTTACCTGAGAAATTCCGGGTAAGTTTTACCCTGGCCCGTGTTAATTTACCCGCGTTGAGACTCCGCTACGCCACTAGAGACTTGAGCTATGGCTCTCTGTAATTTTATGATTTCAATCTTCAGGATTTGCTATGGAATATGTAAGGATTAATTGTTAAAATTATCAAGCGATCATCATTGCTGTACTGAGGTGTAAACGTGGTCATTTTCCCTTTTAAAGAATTAGGGTATTTGTTAATTGGCTGCGGGTCCCATGTTTAGGGCAGCACCATCGTGGTTGTAGTTATTTCTACATTCATGATAACAAATATACTCTTGCTTATATGAAGAATTGATGACAAGCTTTTCCAGCTCTCTGGGCTTGTAGTTTTTCTGTTTATTTTAATTAATATGAATGGTTCCCTTCGGCTATAGGACCAGATTCCGGTTTGATGCATAAACATGTTCTCTATATGGTAATATGTTTGGGTTTGTTGAATACTAAAGGATTTAATCTATTATTCACTGGTCTACCCGTGATATTTATCGTTCTTTGTTTTCAATTTCTGGTTTATCCGCTTAGAGCTGGTTGTGGAAAAATCGATTCAGGATTTTTTTAACTCCCTTTTTTTGAGCATATCTGTGTCAAGAATTGTTGTTTCTCTTAGACATTGTTTTGGCATTTTTAAGTTATGTCTGAGTCTCTGTTCTGCAAATTTAGCTAGTACTTTTCGTTAATTAGTACAAGTTTGGGCTCTGAAGTAATAATAGAAAAGGGTTTTCATTTTTCCTCAGAGGGTTTTGGAACTCTCTTGATAGTCCACTCTCGGCAAGACTTGGACAGGTCGGCTAGGGTTTCTATTCTTATGCCCCTGCCACATCAACCCTCCAGCTTATTTAATGAAGTCCTAATAATCTATTTTTCTATTTAATTCAACAAAGGTGGAAAGTTCCAATTACTTCCTACATTTTAGTATGTTAACTTTCTCTTTTTTATATGTAAAGGATTTATGTAGAGATGTGATTCATGGTAAAGCTGTGATAGTCAATTTCTCCTGCATTAATTCTCCTGTATAGTACTCATGTTATAATTTTTTCATATAATTAGGTTACCTGCATTAAGTCATCTGTACATATCATTTTCCAGAGTATTCTACAATAACTAATTTTCCAACATTAACAAGACAGATTAGAATGTGTGTCTTTTTTTTGCAAATAGAATTATTTCAATTTTACAAGGAGAACTCCCTTGCTCGAACAGATAGTTATTTCTTATGTACAAGATTTCTATACTTAAGTTTCTTTTTCCTAATATTGGTAAATAAAAGGTATAGCAAGACCCTACTGCTATCTTTTCTAGTTTTGCACAGCCCTAAGTACTCCTCTACATCGTTTTCCTTTACAGTAAAAGATACAAAATTTAATTTAAATAGTGGTTCAATTCTTTTCCAAATAGTATCTCTTACCTGAATTGCTTCAAAGTAAAGTTCCCAGATAAGAGAGGTCACCTCTGGTTATCGATGCTAGTCAAACCTCCTGACAATGAGATTTTCCTTCAGGACCAAATCTCCCCCCTAGCTTGCTCACGAGACTTCCTGTCTCCTGCTAGTTGCTTGCACACAATGTGCTCTTGCTATTTGGTCATCACCAAACATAGTAATTTCCCTTTCTCTGTCTGTCATAATAGCGCGAGTTTTCCCTCCCCCCCACTTCCTTTTCTTTTGGAAGCATTTTTCTAGTTAGGGGAGGCAGTTAGGGTTTTCAACTTCTTTTCTTCCAGAAGTTACAAGATCTGCTGATACTTAAATCATTACTCATATTCAATAAAATAAAAATATTATGCAATTCAAACAGGTAATAACACTAATTATTCAATTTGTTCTTACTGCGGTAAATAAAATATTTACAGCTTTCTGGGGTCATCACAATGTTGGAAAGCCTTGGTGTATCTAGGTGATCATAAATTCAATTCCCTCGGACATGTCTCACCAGCAAAACCAAAAAAAAAACTTATGTATTTAAAAAATTATTAATAATGGAATAACATTTTTAATGTGGAAAATATTGTCCATCAATAAAAGATTTCAATATTCATGTTAAATAAAATATCTCAATATCAACTATACATATATGTATGTAAATCAATTTAAAAATATAACACACTTGTTACTTATTGTCATTTATTTTTACTGCGTGTGACTACTTTCTATTTATAGTCATTTATTTTTACTACATGAGACTCTAGTAACTGAAGCCTTAGAGGAAAATCCTACTAAAACTCTAAAAGTTTAAAAGGTTTATTTTATTCTTTTTATTTAATATAAAAATTTTGATGAGTCTTGGAATTCATGAGAAATCAAGAGGTTGGAAACAAAAGGAAAAACATTGAAGCCACTTTGAGAGAGAAAGAGGGAAGTCTGTAAACCTAAACATGACAATGGGAAGGTGAGGCAAGATGTTTCCTAAGGAGTATTTCTTTAGTTGAACTAGAGCTAGTGGAAAAATCCAAGATAGTTGAAAACTCTGCAAGTTCTAGGTTCGAGTGGTGAAATGACTTGTTAGGTAACTGTTAATTTGATTGTTCTGGAAATTGATAAGCTCAAGGGGAGAACTAGATGTAATTTCCATTCTCGTTGGTAGAAAGGAGCGGGGTTTCTATGAGTTGAGTTCCTTGACTATTTAGTTCAACTACATAAGTGCATTGAACTTCCTAGAACTTATGCTACTTTGTATATATTACAATCTTTTTATATAATTAAAAGTTTGGTTTTGCTAGAAGTTTATCTCCTTGTTTCTATGGATTATTGAAAGTATATTTTGATTGAACGAGTAGAATTTTGAATGATGCTTTTTCTTTACTTATTAAAGGTTAAAATGAATTTTGACCCAAAAGCGGTTGTCTCCTACATAGTAAACTCCCACAGGGAACAGGTTTGTCAGTAAACCAAACTTTAAAAAAAAAAATGAGCCATGTCATCTAGGAACAAATGAATACTCGACATTAGGACAACTTGAAATGAGTTAGTCCTGGTTGACAGAATCGAACCATCGGCTACAACAATCCTTCATCTAGAAGTTAAAGATGTTAAATCCAGTGGGCTAAGGCAGGTCTTAGACGAGTTAGGTGCCACGTGGCCCTAGGTTTTTTTTTTTTTTTTTAACGAAACAACAACATTTTACTGATAAAAGAAAACCACCAAAAAAAGAGGTTGTAACCCTCATATAACACAAGAATGAAAATAATGAAAACCTCATCATTATGCGATTGATGGAACATAATCATATATACCAAATTTCCTAGCAAAACTTCGATGCATTATGTTATAAAGGAAAGAAGCTATTGATAAGAGAAATTGTGGGTCAAAATGAGTATTGAGATAGAGTAATTAATTTTCACATAACTAAGAACAAGGAAAAATAACTTCCCAAACATCTAGATAATTACTTAACATTTTGAACATTTTGTCAAATTCTCATAAATTAACTACAAATTTTGCAGATAAGTTCAGAAAAATGGGTCTTACAATTAAACAGGAAAAATATAACTTGAGTTGGACATGGCTAAATGATCCACGGATGAAATCATATTAAAATTACAATCTTAATTGTTATTTTGGGAAACAATGAAAAAAATGTACATAGATGGATAGTAGTTCCATAATGAATTAACACTCCAAGCACTTCATTGGGAGAACCAAGGGCTCGAATTGAGTGCTCTGTTACAACTTATGAGAAAAATAATAGAAACCCTTAAGCCCATAATAGGGTTTGTACCCTAAATTTTGTAAAAATATAGACCCTCCATCCCAGTGAAGAATTCAGTTGGGCAGTAAGACCAGGTTCAACTTAACAGTAATAAAGAACCCTTAAATGATATTCAACCCAAAGTGAAAGTAGTTAGGGAGGAAAGAAACCTGGAAAAAGGATGGAAAACCCTTGTAAGGCACAACATGCATCCATTTGAGAATTTAATGTGTCAACAATAAGAGATTGATTTTCACAAAGTAGCTGCACCTAAGAGCAGCATAAGTCCAATTGTAAGAGAAATGAAACCAAAGGACCTTTCTTCCTTAAGTACTAGGGAATAAAATTTGTAACCTATTATCTTGGATTAAATAAAATATTTCAATGTTAATGTTAACAATACATATATGTATATATAAAAAATAAATAAATAAATAAATAAATTATGCTTGAAACATTTTAGACTATTTGACATTTTGGGGATTTTTTAATTATATTTTTTGATCAATTTTGTGTGAAATCTAGTGATTTCAAGTTTAAGTTATATATTCCAAACAATAGTTGTATTATTTATGCATTCAAAAAATAAATTTAAATAATAAAGATTATGTGTTTGCATGTATGTGGAGAGAGAGAGAGGTAGAGGCATCAAGAAAGGTTAAAGAAGTTTGCATATCAAGAAATTTGATTCTTTCTTATTCTTAATAGGTTTGTGGTTAAAAATAAAACGTATATATATTAAATAATATTATGATCAGAATATTTTGTGTGTAAAGATGATTTTTTAAACTTTTATTTAGAAAATTAATATTAAAGAATCAATATTTTTATTACGATTATAAGTGTTACATAAATAAACAAAAAAAGGTATTTTTAATGATATTAAATAAGTTATTTTTGTTAATAGTTTAATAGTAAATTATTATTTTATTAATAATTTAGATAAGTCATACTATATTAATGAAAATAAATTTAAAAAATTGGAATTTTATATATAATAAAAATATAATGTAAATAATATTATATTTTATTATTATTAAAATATTAAAATTAATATTGTTTATAAAATAATATTGAATTAATTAATTTTATTTTGAAGAGAATATAATGCAATTAACGTAGTAGGAGTAAAAATATGCTTCATTTTAAATCACTTGCTAAATAGGTTTTCCATTTTTTAAATAATATATTAGTTGTATATTTATAAATGTTTTTATTTTTTTTATTTTTACCTAGTTCAACTTTTTTTTAAATTTAAATTTTCAAATTCTCTTCAGTAATACATATACTTTGTTGCACAAATATCCCATTCCTTGACGTCAACCGAAGAAAATGGTTAGTTGTAATATCCCTAAAACCTTACAGTAGTATTTACAATGTATATAAATAAAAATATTATTGTTTTCACATGTGGACGTCAGATTACTCCTATTAGGTTGTGGTTAGAATTAAGAGGCAGTTTATGATTTCTTTGCAAAGAACATGGTAACCTTTCTTGTATCAAGAATAAGTTTTAAGATAATCAAATTGTTGAGTAACCTTCCTTTCATTCGTTATTCACCATAAAATCCAGGAAAAAGCAAAAAGTCAAAAAAAATCGGCTCGTGTGGGAAAGGTGTATTATTTATTACAAGACACAACAATTTCATATGATTATTATGTTTACCACTTAATTAATGTGAGGGGATATCCTAAGAGCAGGCTAAAGGGATTAGGTGGTTGAGCATTTTTATTTAAATTTAGAAATGCATTCCACATGCGTATGCCTACCCTTACTTCTGTAACATGGCAGAGTGAAGGCTTTGAACATCAACGCAGAGATCATCTATCAGTTATTTGAAGATCAATTGGAAGGCCAGATTTATGGAAAGAGAGATGTCATGGCGTTGACAATTGTTGGTTATCTTTTTGGATCAGAAATTCAAACTTCTTCTAGAGCACTTAATGCTCATAATGCTGTGAAATAGTTTATTCGCATAAATCGAGGACATCCATGGTGCAAATAACGGGGAGAATAGAGTTGCAAACGTGAAGGATGAAAGAGGGAAGCGAAAACAAAACAACCATTTACACATAAAAGCTAAGTAACCCTCTAGTTTTTCTTCAAAAAATACATGTGAATCTTGTGTGTAAGAGAGATAAGTAATCTTATCATTCTCTCAGAAGGATTATATGTGAATCTTGTGTGTTTATTTTCGGATAGAATTCTTGAAAGAGTTTTTGAAAAATAGATGTGTTTATGTGTTAGCATTTGAAATGAATATATATTTATTTTGTAGATAGGAAAATATATTTTGGTTTAAAAGAACACATATTCAAACAACAATATTGCACTTCTAAAAAAAGAAAAAAGAGAAGGGCATACAAAAGAAATAACGGTTAAGTTAGACTTTTTTTTTGAAAGTAATATGTCTTTTTCTTGCACAAACAAAATACCGTTATTGTGTTGGAGTTCTTTGAAAAGAGGTACGTATTTCATTTCTTGGAAAAGAGACATTTGTGTGCAAGCTTCAAAAGTTAACTAATATACATTTGATTTTTTTGAAAAGAAATAAATTATTTGCCTGGACAAAATATAACTATTATGATTATTTTTGTATTTAAAGAAAAACATGTGTTTGCATGTTATTTTGTTAAAGTTAAGGATATTCTTGCATACAAGTATGGTAAAATTAAAATTGATTAGTTTTCAGTAAAAGAATAAACTAGTTGTGCTAATCCTGTGGAAAGAAAAGCATATGAGTTCTTGTTCATTAAATGTTATGAACTAGGATTATTTTCTTGGAAACTTAGCTATGAATAATGTACATATATAGATAGGTACCTTTGTTAATTTCATTGAAAAAGAGATGGAAAGTATTCTTGTGTGCATTAGATAGGTTATTGTTTTTTAAAAGGAAAAAAATGCACATATAATATGTTATCAAACCAGCTCAAGAAATGATAGAAAAGATAGATCAACGCTTTAGAATTCAGCCTCTTCGAGGGGGCAACCTCCTTTACATTACATAAATGAACAATTCTTGGATGATTCAAATGACAAAACCTTCTTTCTATATATAGGAGTCTAAAGAGTCACAATACAATCCAGCCGACCTAACAATACTAATATAAAGCCACAAAAATAACAATAGAGGGATTCTATGGGGCACGGTAATAAAAATATGGGGGCAATAGGGGCACAACAATATTAATAAGGGGTATAACTACAATAGTAATGGGGTAATCACTAGTATTATAGGGACCCAACATGCCCCTCTCCTTCAAAAAAGTGTTGTCCTCAACGCTTGAGTAGTTTTGGATACTTCTGCATAAAATTCTCATTCTCCCATGTGGAATCTTCAGTGGATAAGTTCTTCCACTTGATAAGATACTCTAAAATTGAATGATTTCGTAGCTGTCGAGTTCTTGTTTCTGTGACTGCTTCCGGTTCCAATATAATTTTTCCTTCCTCGTCAAGTTCTTGCAATATTGTTTGAACTGGGAGCTTGTCGCCTATAACCTTCTTTAAACATGAAACATGGAAAACTAGGTGCAATCGAGAAGCTGCAAGAAGCTCCAATTTGTATGCCATAGTACCAATCTTTTGCAACACCTTGTACGGACCATAATACTTTGGTGATAATTTATTATCCTTCTTAGCTTGCTTGAGGGACATTTTCTTATATGGTTGTAGCCGTAGGAATACCCAATCACCTACATCAAAACTTCTTTCACTGCGATGTTGATCTGCCTGTTGTTTCATTCTATTCTGTGCCAACACGAGGTTATCCTTTAAGAGTTGGAGGACTTGTTGTTGATGTTCGATGTGATGTTCCACTCCCTGAACCTTAGAATTTTCTCTTAAATATGATGTGATGGATGGTGGTTGATATCCATAAAGTGCCATAAATGGGGTCATTTTTGTTGCTGTATGGAAGGAAGTGTTATACCACCATTCAGCCAGAGGCAACCATTTGACCCATTGTGTCTGTTTATCAGATACAAAGCAACGAAGATATCCTTCCAAACATTTGTTTACTATCTCAGTTTGCCCATCAGATTGAGGATGATAAGATGAGCTATGAGCTAACTGAGTACCAAGACAAGAAAATAATTCTGTCCAAAAATTTCCAGTGAAAATGGGATCTCTGTCACTTACAATAATCTTTGGGTTTCCATGTAGCTTTTGAATTGTTTCCATAAATGCAGTAGAAACTGTACTGGCTTTAAATGGATGTGATAATGCACAAAAGTGTGCATACTTGGTAAGTCTGTCAACTACCACCATGATGACACTCTTTCCCTCAGACTTGGGTAAACCTGTGATAAAATCCATTGAAACCTCCTCCCAACGTTGGCTTGGAATGGATAAAGGTTGTAATAGACCCAGTGTCTTAATTGTTTCAACTTTATTTTGTTGGAAAACCAAACATTCAGCCACAAACTTTTGAATATCTGATTTAAGGCCATCCCAAAAAAATTCCTTCTTAACCCTGTGGTAAGTTTTTAAAAATCCTGAGTGCCCTCCTAAGGGAGAAGTGTGCAATTCCATAAGAATCTTTTGTTTTAGCTGGGAATTCTTACAGAGGTATAAGCGATCTTTGTACCATAACGAATCATTTTGCCAGCTAAATGTATCAGACGTACTGGAATCTTGTTGTAACTTTCGAATAAGTGCCCACACTTCTTCGTCATTCTTCCATTCCTCCCTTGCTTCGTTTATCCAATCTGGTTGGATAATAGAAATGGTGCACAACAATGCTTCCACATCCTCATCCTTTCTTGAGAGTGCATCTGCCACCACATTTTGCTTCCCTTTTTTGTAGATGATTTCAAAGTCATAACCCAACATCTTTGTGACCCACTTTTGTTGCTCTTCAGAGGATAATCTTTGTTCTAAAAAGTATTTAAGGCTATCATGATCCGTTTTTACCTTGAAGTGTCTTCCCATTAGGTAGGGTCGCCATTTCTTAAGTGCATGGAGTATTGCCAACATTTCCTTCTCATAAATAGCTTTTCTTAAAAACTTTCCCTTGATTGGACGACTTTCAAAAGCAATGGGTCTTTCATCTTGCATTAGAACAACACCAATTCCATTTCCTGAAGCATCACATTCCACAATAAAGGTTTTTGTGAAGTCCGGTGTAGCTAAGACCGGTGCTTGGCACATTGCCTCTTTAAGATGTTCAAAGGCCTTTGTTGCTTCCGGAGTCCATGAAAATGCATCTTTCTTCAATAATGTTGTTAGAGGTGCTGCTATTCTCCCATAATTCTTAACAAACTTGCGATAATACCCTGTCAACCCGAGAAATCCTCGCAGATGCTTTATGGATGTGGGGATTTTCCATTCCTTAATGGCTTTAATTTTGCTAGGGTCTACCTTAACTCCTTCATGAGATACAATATGACCCAAATATTCCACCTCCTGGACTCCAAAGAAACATTTGGATCTTTTTGCATATAATTGTTTCTCCTTCAATAGTTGTAGCACCTTGTCAACATGTTCAACATGATCCTTCCAAGACTTGTTGTAGATTAGTATATCATCAAAAAATACTAACACAAATTTTCTAAGGAATGGTTTGAAAATTGAATTCATCAAACCTTGAAATGTTGAAGGTGCATTGGTAAGGCCAAAAGGCATGACCAAAAATTCATAATGACCCTCATGAGTTCTAAATGATGTTTTCGGAATGTCTTCAATCTTCATTCTAATTTGATGATATCTTGAACGAAGATCCAACTTGGTGAAGTAAAATGATCCATGAAATTCATCCAGTAATTCATCAATGACAGGAATGGGGAACTTATCTTTAATAGTGAGCTTGTTGAGCTCCCTATAATCCGGACACATGTGCCATGATCCATCCTTCTTGTGCACCAATACTACTGGAGCAGAGAAAGAACTTTGACTCGGTTGAATTATACCAGCCTCTAGCATTTCTGCAACCATACGTTCAATTTCACTCTTTTGGACATAGGAATATCTGTACGGCCTGATGTTTGGAGGAACACTTCCTGGAATCAGATGAATAGCATGATCATGATCACGCATAGGTGGGAGACCTTTGGGAGTCTCAAATACCTTGGAATGATTGTCCAGAACTTTTTGGAGATCTGGAGAAATAGATGATTCTGATGTGGAAACATCTAGCGAGCATAATTGTGCAATTACACCTCTTTGCTCCTTTTTTAGAAGCTTTGTCATAATATTAGAGCTGATTATCTTTCCTGGTTTCCCTGCAATACCCCTTAATTCAACTTCCTTTCCTTCTGTAGAAAATTTGATGAAAATTTCTTGAAAATTAAAAGCTATTGTACCCAGGGATTGTAGCCATTGGACTCCTAGTACAACATCAGCACCTCCCATTGGAATGGAAAGCATTGGGCTAGTCAATACATATTCTCCCATGGATAGCTTGATATTATGGCACTTTCCAGAGCAATTTATTGTTCCTCCATTTGCAATCATCACTTGACACTCTGGTGCTGGATATAGGAAGCAATTCAATTCTTTTGCTACCTTACAATGAATAAAATTGTGGGTGCTTCCTGAATCAATCAACACTATTACCTTTTTCTTCTTGATTTGTCCTTCTATCTTGATGGTTTGAGGAGTGGTAATTCCTGCCAATGCATTACAAGATATGGTCGGATTTATTTGTTCTTCATCTAGGCTTTGTTCCTGGAGTATATCCTCTTCTTTTGACCTTTCTTGCTCCTTTTCTTCTTCCTCTTCACAATCTATGTAGAATAATTTCTTCTCAGCACACTTATGACCTTTAGTGTATTTGCTATCACAACTGTAACAAAGCCCTTTTGCTCTTTTTTCTTCCAATTGTTGTGGTGTCAACCTTATAGGTTGTGGAAGACTAGGGGCAACAACACTTCCGTCTTTATAGTTGTGAGTGGTATGCTTCCTGGTTTCCATAATTTTGCTTTCCATTTTTCTTGCTAACCTGAATGCCTTCTCTAATGAATCAGGTTCCCAAAGGCGAACATCATGTTGGATATTATCCTTTAAAGACCCTATGAACACATCAATCCTATGCTCCTCTGGAATATCTTTTACCCTTATGTTCAATTTTTGGAACTCCTCAATGTGCTCCATTATTGAACCCTTTTGTTTGAGACTTATCAATTGGCTAAAAAAAGTGTTGCTTTTTGTATCCTCATAATGTGCTATCAATTCTTCCGTAAAAATTGCCCAAGTGATAAATGGTTTACGAGAGCAAAGCCATTGATACCATACAAACTGATTTGGTTCCAAATATAAAGTTTCCATACGTACCTTTTGTGTGTTTTGCACATTATTGAGATCGAAGAATTGCTCCATCTGTAATATCCATGTGGCAGGATCCTTGCCATCAAACTTCCTCATATCGATTTTTGGAATATGGTGAGTCTTCGATCCAACATTAGCATCTATGGAATCATGATTAACATTTCTTTTGTTCTCATCATGAGTTTCATTTACTACGCTTTCACCCTTAGGGACCATTTCTTGTAGCAACTTATTCATATTTATCTTCAATTCGTCCATGTCTGTCTTCAAATCTATCTTCAAATCATCCATCTTAGCTTCCACGTCAATCACCTTAGCTTCTACACCTTTCTTTAAACAGTCCATCTTAGCTTCTACACCTTTCTTTAAACCATACATCTTAGCTTCTACATCTTTCTTTAAACCATCCATCTTAGATTCTATTCCTTTTTGTGCAAGGGACAGTTGTTGCACTTGGTCTTGTAATTTTGATATATCATGTTGCATTTCTTCATCTTCTTCATGAGTCATGCTAGAGCTTTCAGGTTCCTTACTAGGTGTTTGCATTCTTTCCTCGGGGCATTAGTTACCGATAATAATGCTCTATTATGCCCTTTGAATTCCTTCAAAATAAATTTTCAAACCAAGCTTAAGCAAAAATTTAAGAAAATCTACACACCTTTTTTCACTTTGTAGGAGCTCGATATTGCCTCTGATGTATATCTGTACTTTCCAATCATCTAGTTCTGAATTTGTGATCTGTAGTAGCCCTCTGTGTTCTCTTTCCAATGCCACAAGTCTGACCCAAATTGGATTCTCCAAGGAAGAGTTATGTGAAATCTCCCACAGTGACTTGCTTATAGACTAGTTCAGTAGAGCGAACTTGTACGACGTGCCACGAGTCACTGTTTCAACCTTTGGATCTAAAACATGCACACAAGAAACTACAGTCTGTCCTCTTTCTGTACCTTCTTACGAAATTTCAATCTGATCCCCAGAGAGAAAGTTATGACGATTTTCCCCAGGTCACTTGTTTTGAATGTAATTTAGGAATCTGCAAAAAGACCAACTTCCTCAGATCATATCTCCGCAAATGTCACGCGAAAAGCTCTGAAATTTGGACCCAAGGTTCAGCGCCATTTCTTCTCAAATGGGTTGTTTTTGCGACTTCTGAAACATCACAGAAAAAAATTTATAGCGAAAATACCATGATGACCTGTTTGGAGATGTGAAACCCTAGAATCCAAAGCTCTGATACCAAATGTTATGAAACCAGCTCAAGAAAAGATAGAAAAGATAGATCAACGCCTTAGAATTCAGCCTCTTCGAGGGGGCAACCTCCTTTACATTACATAAATGAACAATTCTTGGATGATTCAAATGACAAAACCTCCTTTCTATATATAGGAGTCTAAGGAGTCACAATATAATCCAGCCGACCTAACAATAATAATATAAAGCCACAAAAATAACAATAGAGGGATTCTATGGGGCACAGTAATAACAATATTGGGGCAATAGGGGCACAAAAATATTAATAAGGGGTATAACTACAATAGTAATGGGTAATCACTAGTATTATAGGGACCCAACATAATATAAAGAAACCATGCTAGATTCCATAGAAAAAAACACAATTAAATTGATTTTTCTTGGAAATAAATATCTATTAATTTTTTTTCTATTATTTTGAAAGAATTATTGCATGTGAAGCTTGCATGTAAAAGACATAAATACATATCATCTCTTGAAAGGGAAATATGTTGTATTAATTTTCTCTTGAAAAAGATTCTTTTGCAAAAGAGCATGTATTGCACATTAGCTTTCTTTGGTGAAAACATGTAGTTGTATGCAAGTGGCATAGTTGTTCTATCAATTCCTTTTGGGATTATTATTTTTGCATTCAAATATAATAGATCTAATGATAGTTTCCTTAGAAAATGTTATGGTTTCACACTAGAATAATAGTTATTATAGGAAATGTTATGTATTCACATTGTTTATTTCTATGCAAGAATAATAATCTTGGTGTTATTTCCTTCAAAGGGGTGTTTGCTTAATTTTTTTATATTCCTTGAGGAAGAAATATGTATTTAATACATAAGGAATAACCAAAATGTGATAATATTCCTAAAAATAAAGATTTTCTTTACATGTACAAAAATATAACTATTGTGTTAGATCTCTTAAAGATAAACATTAATCTGTGTGCAGAAACGAATAATGATTATGTTATACTTTACAAAGGAAAACAAGTAATCACATGCAATAAATGCACTATATTTCTTTCGGAAAAACACATATATCTGCACACAAGAAATAATGACTAACACACTAGTTCTCTTTTAGAACGGAGCATGTATTTGTGTGTGGAATAGACTTTATAAATAGCTTTATCTTGGGAAAGATGCTTTTGGAAAATCGACTTGAATTTGCATGCCCCATAATGATATATATTATGTTAGTTTTCCCTTAGAAGGGAGCATGCATTTGTATGTATTATAATATTAGTAATCATTGTATCATAATGATTACTTAGTTACATGTACAAAGAAAGTTGAGGCACTAAATTTCCTTGAATAAACTTTATCTAATTACATGCACAAAAATCAAAGAAAAGATTCTAGTATCTTTTAAATGAAAATGGATGGTTAGAGTGGTTTTTCTTTGGAAAAGAACATGTGCTTGTATGAGAAGGGTCATAGTAATGTGGTATTTATTTTAACATGCTTGATAATTATTTTCTTACACTTAATGCATGAGCAATGTTGTGAGAGGAAGCATGTTGTGATATTATATTTACATATCATGTATGTACATGATCATATGTTGAAGGATCGCTTTTAAATATTGATTATTGGTTGATTAATGTTTTATTTAATCATGATATCAAATCGTGTTGATGAAAACAATGACAGGAAATGATAGTGACTTGTGCAAGGATAGATTATGTTTAACATTGTGGTAGGTAAAGAGCTAATGGTCCATGCAGATGAGTGCAAGTTTATGACAATGGTTAAGGGATGGACTCCCTTATAGGCCATTGAGTGAGGGCTGAATACCCTAAGGATCGTTTAATAATAAAATTAAACATTTTCTAGTTTTCACCTTATGGAGTCTCTAGGGTATATTGGTGTTCTATGATGTCATTTTGATGATGTTGATTCCTTGCATGATGTGATGTTCAAATATCAAGTATGTGATTAGCTAATATGGTTAAAGGAACCATGAAATGTATGCAAGCTTACATATCAAAGTTTAAGTTAATATGCTACAATAGTGGTTGTTAATAGTTATGTAATTTTCTCTTTGTAATGATGAAAACTCCATCTAATGGTTTTTCAGGAATCTAGAATAGTAATGTGAAAAGTTACCCATGGGTAAATGGTGTACAAATTTTCTAACCTCATGCATTTCCATTCAATTTTATCAAGGGATGTTGCAAGTGCTATCAGAGTTGATGGTCGCAGCAATGGTGCATTTTAGGAATTGGTAAGAGGAAAAGAGATGAAGGTATGGTACTAGTGGGAATCAACTCAGGAATGATTCTAACAATCTACATATTGAAACATGCAATAGACTACTTTCAACATGATATGCATCATGCATGTTTATGACTTAATTGAAGAGTAGTACTTAATAAATTTTGTTGCAAATCTGTGTTCATATTATTTTAATCCTATTGAGGATAAAATAGAATAGAACATTTGTTTCATCTATGACCAACCTGAGTACTCACTAGTCCAAGTGAGAGTTAACTACCAACCTTTGCATACATGAAAATATTACAGATACATTTAGTGAACATAAATAAGTTACAATGCACTACTTATAAATAATAAATGCATGAATGTAAAATATGTGGAATTTCCTTAAAGGAGATGATAGAGTGTTTTAAAAGGACATTGAAATAACTCGTTTTGATGTTAAAGATAAACAATGAGTCGAGTAGTGAGACTTGAATGTCATAGATAGTTGTTGATTGAGTTTTGCATAGCTAATTAGTTATTGTTGCGAGACTAATAAATAAAACTTATATGAATGGATTGGTTTTAGTTGAATCTTATTGCAATTTTTAAACAAGTGATTATGGCAGTTCCTTCATGTGTCAATTTGTTGGTAACAATACATTGTGGGAATTGGAAATGTTTGGATTGTTAACCTAATTTGTATTGAAATTTACACATTAATTAATATTTGCGTATACTTTTATGCATCACAGTATTGTATGCATGAAACTAAAATTATTACGAAAGTAAATATTTATTTAAACAATGCATATTTATAACTAACATTGTTGATGGGATTAATCAAAGGTAGCTTAATGGAAACAAGATAACTTGTGAAGGTAAAACGTTGCAATGTGAATTGCAATCGTAAATGAGAAATTATAATGTTATGATATGCATGATTGTGTTATTTGGAAAATCAAAATGTGTATCACTTGTATGTCAGTTATGTTTCCTATCAATCTAAATATTATGGATCCATGTTGAGGGTCAAGTATAAATGCATGGTGTACATAAATGTTTCTTTTGTTTTAATGATAATGTGCATATAGCTCATTATGTAAATTATTATGGGAAAGAGTGAGAAAATATAATTTTGCATGCCAGACAGTTGTGGATAGTTGTGAAAGGCCAGGAGGCCTTAGGTTGATGGTGCTTGCTTAGCTAGAGGGGTTGATGGTGCTTTCCTACTCAGATTTCCTCTCCCTAGAGATATATGATCTCAATAAGGGAAAAGAGCTGGCCAAGATGGTGAAGAAGGGAAAAATCCTGAGGCAACTCTATTGATTTTGGAGCCTATTGGAGGAGGCCCATAAATACCTCAGAGATGGGACACTATCACAGGAGTAGGCATGATGTTGCAAAGAGGAATCATTTATTAGACCATTTGTGGTCACTGGAATTCTTGAGCTCATTGGCCAGTGGAATTCCATAATAGACCTCCTATGGTCTTTGTTAGAGAAATGTGTGGATGTGAAAATGACCCAATCTAGTTGTGGAAACCAGTTCCTGCTGGCTCGGAGGAGCATTGTTTTTCCACTGTATTTCTCATAGCATAAAAATTAACTAATCATTTATGTGTTATGAATGTTTTCTTTGTATGTTTGTGTAGAAAAAAAATCATGTACATCTTGACATGAAAGGAGCCTGGTGGTAGGAAATCAATTACTAGAAGAGTAAGTTCCTTTATTATATTACCAATCATGTTAATGTCTTTAGCAAGGGCTAAGACAGTATGCAGTTGGTGCAATTATTGATTATTTTGATGAATAGAGAGCTAGGAACTCTCTAAGTACTTTTATAAGTACTAACATTGTGCACTTGGTGTACTGATTTATCATTTTGATGATTAGAGGGTTGGTGCTCTCAGAGTACTTATGGAAATATTGTGGCTAAAATATCACTTGACATTGTATAAATGGGTGATAAATATAAGTATTTCATTTGATTCAAAATGTTGTGACTAATGTGATTATGTTGGATTTGTTGATCATAGATTAACAAGTTCTTAAACCATTGAATCACTCACGTAAAAGTGACCATGACTTCCAAGAGTAATTGGTATGTAACAGTAAGTTGGTATAGAGATTATGTTTTGCTTATATGAATTTAAGTAATTGCCAAAGGATGGAAGTGAAACATAAATAATTGTGTAGCTATAAACAGTTATGACTATTGATAAAAACATTAGTTTCTCTTTAATGGTATTCCTTGGAAATGAAAGTGATTTATATTGAAGGAGAAGGATTCCCTTTTGGATTGTTTATATTTCGATATGATGAATAAAATTTAAAGTTTTAGTGATATATGAACACCGAGGAAGATCAAGTTTAGATGATATATGAACACTGAGGACGAAATTCTCTTATGATATATAAATAAATAAAATTATTGTTGTTTTCACCTATGGACATCCAATCACTCCATTGTTAGGTTGTGGTTAGAATTAAGAAGCAGTTATGAATTCTTGGCAAAGAACATGGTAACCTTTCTTATATTAAGACCAGTTGTAAGATAATCAAAATTTTGGGTAACCTTCCTTTCATTCTTTATTCACTATAAAAATCTAGGAAAAGGGAAAAAGTAAAAGAAATCAGTTCGTTGTGTGGGATAGGTGAACTATTTGTTACAAGACACAACAATTTCATATGGATTATTATGTTTGTTGTTTAGTTAATGTGATTGGAGATCGAAAGAGCAAGTTGAAGGGATTAGGTGATTGAGCAATTTTTTATTTATTTATTTATAAATGCATTCAACATGCATAGACTTACTCCTCCTTGTATTCCATGGTGGAGTGGGGGATTTGAACCTCAACGCAGAGATCATCTATGAGTTATTTGATGATCAATTTGAAGGCCAATTTTATGGGAAGAGAGATGTCATGGAGTTAACCACTTTTGGATACCTTTTAGGATCAGGATTATAAACTTCTTATGGAGCTTTATAAGCACTTAATGCTCATAATAATGTGAAACTATTTATTTTCAAAAATCGAAGATGTCTATCATATGAATAAGGGGGAGAATAGTGTTACAAACGTGAAGGATGAAAGATGGAGGCGAAAACAAAAGGGGAATTTTGCACATAAGAGATAAGTAACCCTCTCATTTCTCTTAAAAAAATACATGTGAATCTTGTGTGTAAGAGAGATAAATAATATTATCACTCTCTTAAAAATATTATACATGAATCTTCTGTGTTAAGTTTTGGATAGAATTCTTGAAAGAGTTATTGGAAAAGATATGTGTTTATGTGCTAGCACTTGAAATTAATATATATTTATTTTTCACATAGAAATAGCTATTTTTGTTGAAAATAACATATTCAAACAACAATTATTTCATTTCTGGAAAATAAAATAAAAAATAAGCCATATAAAAGAAATAGCATTAAGTTAGATTTTTCTTTAAAGGGAATATGTCCTTTTCACGAACAAAAAAAATAACACTATTGTGTTGGAGTTCTTTGATAAGAGATATGTATTTGGTTTCTTGGAAAAGAAACATTTGTGTGCAAGCTTGAAAAGTTAACTAATATACTTTTGATTTTCTTGAAAAGAAATAAATTATTTGCGTGGACAAAATATAAATATTATGATTATTATTGGAAAAGAATAACATGATTTTGCATGTCTTAATTGTGTTAAATTTAAGGATATTCTTTCATACAAAGATGGTAAAAGTAAAATTGATTATCTTGGTCTTAACTAAAATAATGCACATAATTGTCATTTTCCTAAAATATTAGCCATATTATTTTAGAAACGTTGCATAATAAAAGATAAACTAGTTATGCTAATCCTTTGGGAAGAAAAATAATATGAATTCTTGTTAATTAAATGTTAAGAACCAGGATTATTTTCTTCAAAACTTTCCTATGAATCATGTACAAATAGAGATAAATATCTTTGTTAATTTCATTGGAAAAGAGATTGAAAGTATTCTTGTGTCCATTAGATAAGTTATTATTTCTTAAAAAGAAAAAATGCACATAAAACATAAAGAACCTATGCTAGATTGCATAGAACAAAATACAATTGAATTGATTTTTCTTGTAAACAAATATGCATTATTTGTTTTTCTATTATTTTGAAAGAATTATTTCATTTTATCCTTTCACGTAAAATACATAACTACATATAATATCTTGAAAGGGAAATATGTTGTATTAATTTTATCTTGAAAAATATTCTTTTGCAAAAGAGCATGTATTGCATATTAGCTTTTTGTTGGAGAAGAACATGTAGTTGTATGCAAGTGTCATAGCTGTTATGTCAATTCCTTTTGGAAATATTATTTTTGCATGCAAGTATAATATCTATAATGATAGTTTCCTTGGAAAATGTTATGGTTGCACACTAGAATAATAGCTATTATGGGAAAGATTATGTATTCACATTGTGTATTTCTATGCAAGAATAATAGTCATAGTGCTAATTCCTTGCAAAGGGGTATATGTTTAATTTTGATAGATTCCTTGAGGAAGAGATTTGTATTGTGTGCATAAGGAATATTCAAATTGTGATAGGCTTCCTAAAAATAAATATTTTCTTTACATGCACGAAAATAGAACTATTGTGTTATATCTCTTAAAGAGAAACATGAATCTGTGTGCAAAAAATAATAATTATTATGTTATAATTTGGAAAGTAAAATGAGTAATCACATGCAATAAATGCATTATATTTCTTCTAAAAAAATGCATATATCTACACACAAGAAATAATCACTAACACACTAGTTCTCTTTTAGAAGAGAGTATGTACTTTTGTGTACAATAGACTTTGTAAATAGCTCTATCTCGGGAAAGATTATTTTGGAAAAGGGGGTTTCATTTTCATGCACGATAATGATATCTATTATGTTAGCTTTCCCTTTGAAGGGGGAATGAGTTTGTATGTATTATAATAATAATAATAATATTTGTATTGGAAATATTAGTTAGTTACATACACAAAGAAAGTTGAGGCGCTAACTTTTCTTCAATAACTTTTATCTAATTACATGCATGAAAATCAAAGAGAAGATGCTAGTATCTTTTAAACAAAAATGGACGGTTACAGTGGTTTTCCTTTGGAAAAGAGCATGTGCTTATGCAAGAAGGGTAATAGTAATGTGGTATTTATTTTGACATGCTTGATAATTATTTTATTACACTCAATGCATGATCAATGTTGTTAAAAGAAGCATTTTGTGATATTATATTTACATGTCATGTATGCACATGATTAGATTTTAAAGGATTGCTTTTAAATAATGATTACTGGTTGATTATTTATTTATCTAATCATGATACCAAACCTTGCTGACGACAACAATGACAAGAAAGGATCATGACTTGTGCAAGGATAGATTATGTTTAACATTGTGGCACATAAAGAGCTAATTGTCAATGCAGATGACTGCAAGTTGTAGGATGGTCCATTAATGGAACAACCAGGCTGCAAGTATAAAGAGTAGATATTTGTGCGTAAAAAATTTCATGATTATTGTAATAGCATTTAACTAGATATGTTGTAGCTTAATGATATTTCTTTGTAATATTTTATGGAAATGGTTAATGGATGGGTGCCTTTATAAGCCATCGAGGGAGGGGTGAACACACTTGTAAGCGATTAATAATCAAATTGAACGTCTATTGGTTTTCACCATCTAGGGTTTCTAGGGTATATCGGTTTTCAATGATGTGATTTGTTACTGTGTAAGTTTGATGATGTTAATTCCTTACATGATGTGTTGTTCAAATATAAAATATGTAATTTACTAATCTATTTAAAGAAACCGTGAAGGAAATGGAAGGTTAGATCAAAATGTGTATGTTAATGTGCTATGACAATGTTTGTTAATAGTTATGTAATTTAATATTTTTAATGATGAAAATTCCATCTAATGGTTAATGAGGAATCTCAAATATTAATTTGAAAAGTTACCGATGGGTAAATTGTGTAAAAATTTTCTAACCTCATGCATTTTCATACGAGGTTATCGGGGATGCTACAAGTGGTATCAGAGCTGAAGGTTGCACCAATGGACCCTTTTGGGAATTGGTAAGAGTAAAATAGATAAAGGTATGATACCAATGAGCATCAACTCAAGTATGATTCTAACAATCTACATATCGAAATCTGCAGTAGACTACTTTCAATATGAGATGCATCATGCATATTTATAACTGCATTGAAGATAAATAAGTAATAAAGTTTGTTGCAAAACTATGTTCATGACATTTTACTCCTATTGAGGATAAATGATAATAAAATCTTTATTACACCTATGAAAAACTTGAGTGCTCACTAGTCAAAGCGAGAGTTAACTACCAACCTTTTCATATATGACAATATTACAGATACATCCAGTGAACATGACTAAAGTTACAATGCACTAATTATAAATAATAAATGCATGAATGTAAAATATTGGGAATGTCCTTTGAGGAGACGATAGAGTGTTTTAAAAGGACATTGAAATAACCCCTTTCTATGTTAAAAATAAAAAATGAGTCGAGTAGTGAGACTTGACTATAATAGCTAGTTGTTGATTGAGTTTTGCCATGGCTAATTAGTTATTGTTGTGGGACTAATAAATAAAACGTATATGAATGGATTGGTTTTAATTGAATCTTATTGAAAGTTTTAAACAAGTGATTATGGAAGTTACTTCATGTGTCGATTTGTTGGTAACAATACATTATGGGAATTGTAAATGTTTGGATTGTTATCCTAACTTGTATTGACATTTACACATTAATTAATATTTTCATATACTTTTATGCATCACAATATCATATGCATGAAACTAAAATTATTACAAAAGTAAATATTTATTTAAACGATGCATATTTGTGACTAACGTTGTTGATGGGATTAATTAAGGGTAGCTTAATGGAAACAAGATAACTTGTGAAGGTAAAATGTTGCAATCTGAATTGCAACCGTAAATGAGAAATTATAATGTTGTGATATGCATGATTGTTTTATTTGGAAAATCAGAATATATATTACCTATATTTCAGTTATTTTTCTTGTAAATCTAGATATGTAGGACCCATGACGAGCATCAAGTATAAATGCATGGTGTACATAAATGTTTCTTTGTTTTTAATGATAATGTGCATATAGATTGTTATGTAAATTATTATGGGAAAGAGTGCTAAAAGATAATTTTACATGCCAGATAGTTGTGGATAGTTGTGAAAGGCCAAGAGGCCTTGGGTTGATGGTGCTTGCCTTCCCTTATTTCATCTCCCTATAGATCTCAATAAGGGAAAAGAGGTGGCCAAGATGGTGAAGAGGGGAAAAAGCCTGAAGAAACCCAGGTTTCTTCGGATCCTGTTGGAGGAGGCCCAAAGTTCCTCATAGACGGGATGTTGCCAGAGGAATAGGGAGGATTTTTCCAACAGGAATCCTGTATTGGACCCTTTGTTGCCATTGGAATTATTGACTTAGTTGTCCAGTGGAATTCCATAATTGACCTAGAAGAAGAAGAAGGATTCCCTTTTGGATTGTTTAGATTTCTATATCATGAACAAAAGTTAAATTTCCAATGATATATGAATACTGAGGAAGTTAAATTTTTAGTGATATATGAACATCGAGGACGGTTCTCTGTTTAAGGGGGGAGTATGTAATATCGCTAAAACCATATAGTAGTATTTACCATGTGTATAAATAAAAATATTATTGTTTTCACCTGTGGACGTCTGGTTACTCCACTGTTAGGTTATCGTTAGAATTAAGAAGCAGTTATGAACTCTTGGAAAAGAACATGGTAGACTTTCTTGTATCAAGAATCAGTTGTAAGATAATAAAACTTTTGGGTAACCTTCCTTTCATTCTTTATTCAACATGAAAAATCCGGGAAAAGGAAAAAGTAAAAAAGAAATCAATTTGATGTGTGGGAGTTATGAACTAAAATATGAACTATTTGTTACAAGATAGAACAGTTTCATATGGATTATTATGTTTTCCATTTAGTTAATGTGAGGGGAGATATGAAAAGTGAGATGAATGGATTAGGTGGTTGAGCATATTTTTTTAAATTTAGAAATATTTTCAACATTCATATGACTACACCTACTTGTGTTTCATGGCAGAGTGAAGGATTTGAACCTCAACGTAGAGATCATCTATCATTTATTTGATGAACAATCGAAAGGTGAGTTTAATTGGAAGAGAGATGTCATGGCATCTACAACTTTTGGCTACCTTTTTGGATCAAGAATGCAAACTTATTCTAGAGCTTGCTAAGCACTTAATGCTCATAATACTATGGAATTATTTATTTGTATAAATCGAGGACACTATGGTGTGAATAAGGGGTAGAACACAGTTGCAAACATGAAGGATGAAAGAGGGAGGTGAAAACAAGAGGGGCGTTTTGCACATAAAAGGTAAGTAACCCTCTCATTTTTCTTTTAAAAAATCATGTGAATCTTGTGTGTAAGAGAGTTAAATAATCTTATCATTATCTTAGAAATATTATATGTGAATCTTGTGTGTTATTTTTTGGATAGAATACTTGAAAGAGTTCTTGGAAAAGATAGGTATTTATGTGCTAGTACTTGAGATGAATATATATTTATTTTTCACAAATAAATATATATTTTGGTTGAAAATAACACATATTCAGACACCAATTATTTCATTTTTGGAGGAAACAAAAAAAGGCATACGAAAGAAATAGCGGTTAAGTTAGATTTTTCTTTTAAAAGAATATGTCATTTTCGTGCACAAAAAAAATACGACTATTGAGTTATATTTCTTTGAAAAGAGATATGTATTTGGTTTCTTGGAAAAGAAACGTTTGTGTGCAATCTTGAAAAGTTAACTAATATACTTTTGAATTTTTTGCAAAGAAATAAATTATTTGCGTGGACAAAATATAACTATATGGTTATTTTTGGAAGAGAACGACATGTGTTTGCATGTTTTAATTTTGTTAAAGTTAGGTATGTTCTTGCATACAAGCATGGTAAAATTAAATTGATTATACTGATCTTCAGTAAAATAATGCAAATAATTATCATTTGCATAAAATATTAGCCATAGAAGCGTTGCGTAATAAAAGATAAAATAGTTGTGCTAATTCTTTGGAAAGGAAAGCATACGAATTCTTGCGTATTAAATGTTAAGAACTACGATTATTTTCTGGGAAACTTGTCTATGAATCATGTACAAATAGAGTTAAGTATCTCTATTAATTTCATTAGAAATGAGATTGAAAGTGTTCTTGTGTGCATTAGGTAAGTTATTAATTCTTAAAATTAAAATATGCGCGTAAAAGATAAAGAAACCATGTTAGATTGCATAGAAAAAAATACTGTTAAATTCATTTTTCTTGGAAAGTAATCTGTATTTTTTTTCTACTATTATAAAAGAATTATTGAATGTGAACCTTGCACGTAAAAGACATAAATACATATCATATCTTGAAAGCGAAATATGTTGTATTAATTTTCTCTTGAAAAATATTGTTTTGCAAAAGAGCATGTATTGCATATTAGCTTTCTGTTGGAGAAATTTACAGTAGTTGTATGGAAGTGTCATAGTCATTCTATGAATTCCTTTTGGAATTATTATTTTTCATGCAAGTATAATATCTATAATGATAGTTTCCTTGGAAAAGGTTATGGTTCCACACTATAATAATAGCTATTATGGAAAATATTATGTATTCGCATTGTGTATTCTATGCCCGAATAATAGTTGTGGTGCTAATTCCTTGCAATGGGGTGTATGTTTAATTTTGATAGATTCCTTGAGGAATAGATATGTATTGTGTGCATAAGTAATAGTCAAATTGTGATAGGCTTCATAAAAAGAAATAGTTTCTTTGCATGCATGAAAATAGAACTTTTGTGTTAGATCTCTTAAAGAGAAACATGAATATGTGTGAAGAAAACAATAATTATTATTTTATACTTTGGAAAGGAAAAAAACCAATCACATGCAATAAATGCACTAGATATCTTTTCGAATCATATATATATCCGCACACAAGAAATAATGACTAACACGCTATTTCTCTTTTAGAACATAGCATGTATTTGTGTGTACAATAGACTTTGTAAATAGCTCTATCTTGGGATTTAACATGCTTTTGGAAAAGGGACTTGTATTTCCATGCACGATAATGATATCTATTATTTTAGCTTTCCCTTAGAAGGGGCTCATGCATTTGTATGTATTATCATAATAGTAATAATTGCGTTGGAACGATTACTTAGTTACAAGCACAAAGAAAGTTGAAGGAGTAACTTTCCTTAAATAATTGTTATCTAATTACTGGAACGAAAATAAAATTGAAGATGCTAGTATATTTTAAATGAAAATGGATGGTTACAATGGTTTTCCTTTGGAAAAAAACATGTTCTTGTGCAAGAAGGGTCATAGTAATGTGGTACTTATTTTGACATGCTTGATAACTATTTTCTTACAGTTCTTGCATGAGCAGTGTTCTTAGAAGAAGCATGTTGTGATATTATATGTACGCCTCATGTATGCACATGATTAGATGTTAAAGGATCACTTCTAAATACTGACAATTGGTTTATTAATGTTTGATCTAATCATGATATGAAGGCCTGATGATGACAATAATGATAGGAAAGGATGTTGACTTGTGCAAGGATTGATTATGTTTAACATTGTGGAAGGTAAAGAGCTAATGGTCCATGCAGATGAGTGCAAGCTGTAGGATGGTCCATTGATGGAACAAACAGGTCACAAAGATATAAAGAGTAGAGACTTGTGGGTAAATGATTTCATGATGATTATGATAGAATTTAGCTAGATATGTTCTATTTTAATGATATTTATTTGTATTATTTATGAAAACGTTTAAGTGATGGAAACCCTTATAATCCATTTCCTCAAGGATGAACACCCTCATGAGAATTTAGTAATACAATTAAATGTTGGTTAGTTTTCACCCTATAGTGTTTCTAGGATATATTGGTGTTCAATGATGTAATTGCCTATTGTGTCAGTTTGGTGATGTTGATTCCTTGCATGATGTGATGTTCAAATATCAAGTATGTTATTAACTACTTTGCTTAAAGGAACCATGAAAAGGATGCAAGGTTACATCAAAATGTTTATGCTAATATGCTACAGGAGTGCTTTTTAATAGTTGTGTAATTTACTCTTTGTAATGATGAAAATCCCATCTAATGGTTAATGGGGAATCTGGAATAGTAATTTGGAAACTTACCCATGGGTAAATGGTGTAAAAAAATTCTAACCTCATGCATTTTCATGCAAGGTTACCAGACGATCTTACATTAGTAACATTTTCTCAATTATTTTATATTAAAAGAATACCGAAAAACACATAACAAATTGAAATAATTATTTTACAAAAGCAAAATATCAAGATAATTTGGACATGCATATCTAGATATGGTTTTTTCATGTAGGTTACCATTGTTTGGAATTTCCAATCAATTTAAATGGTTCTCAACTTGACGAGAAATCAAAAAAGTGGAGAATTTATCTATAGGAAAAAGCCCTTTTTTGGTTTTTGTTCTTGGAGAAGAAGGAATTAAAAAAATCACAAAATATGAAGCTTATAACATGTGAAAAAGGTTAGATCAAGGTTGTAACATCATCATATTATCCTAAAGAAAGTAAAATGACAAAATAAAGTAAAATGACAAAATAGTTTTTGAAAATAAAAACTATTACATCATTTTAAAAGATTATATATATATATATATATATATATGAAAAATAATATGACAACGAATTTTAAAAATAAAACCTATTCCATCAAAATACATGAAATATATATATTGTATTATACCTAACATATCTTTTTCTATATCACCATATTATATAGGAATGAAGTGAGTTATATATATATATATATATATATATGTGTGTGTGTGTGTGTGTGTGTGTGTGTGTGTGTGTGTGTGTGTATAACATTAAGATTATATACACTTACGCTTCAAAGTTTAACATTATAATATTTTACTTAATTAAATATTTTTAAAATATGATCTTACTAATTTCCTTGAAATTGGTGTTATGGTATTTATTTAGTTACTTACTTTAAAAATAGGGTGTTACTAATTTATTTTAATGTGGTGACCATAGTACTTATTCTTTACATTTACTTAATATTGTAATTCTTTACGTTTAATGGGGTGACCATAGTACTTATTTATAAAAATATATCTATGGATATCTGGTAGGAGGAAATGAAGGGATGTGCTATCAAGAAGGAAGTTCTGTTAAGGGTATTGATGAGTGGACCGAGAAACATGATTGGTAATGGTCATAGTGATGATCTACATAGTTCAAAAATGTGAAGAAGTTTTGTTCCCATAGCATTAAAATAGGTTGTTTCCACATAACACCACACATTTAAATTTTTCATGGACAATGATGGTAGTAGTGTTTCCAACTATTTCAAAATCTAAATTAATGATACTATTTAATGAGAAAGAGTCTTTTGTACAACTTGATGAACGGTGAATTTATGATAAAGAAATCAAGTGGTATTGAGATAGGAACTTGACAAGATAAGAAAATGATATTTGTCAAGTGATATAGGTATAAGTCAACATGGGGCAGATGAGCTCTGAGTCAAGCGCAAGCCTTGGGGCCAGCCTTGGACTACGAAACAGACCGAGTCAGGCTTATGCCTAGTGCCAAAAGTGGGAAAGAGGACAGAGATTCCTTGGGATTTACCGTACGTTGTGAAACTTTCGATGCTTGTTGGTTATACTAGTTCAGCAAAGGGTGTCGGCAACATGACGTAATAAATAACAAAACAAAATGTTAAATAAATAATAAATAATAATAAAAATAATAATAAATAAATAATAATAATAATAAAAATAATTCAACTTAACTTTGGGACGAAGTTCATTAAAAGTGGGAGAGTATGTAGTATCCCTTAATAAATAATAATAATAATAATAATAATAATAATAATAATAATAATAAATATTAATATTAAAAAAATACAAGAAAATAAATAATAAACAATGAAAAAAGTAATAAAAATAAAAATAGTAAAAAATAATAAATAACCATATTAAAACTCTAAATAAATATAAATAGAAATAAAACAAGAAAAAAATAAAAAATATCAGTAAAGCTATCAAAAGGAAATAAAACAAGCAATAAAGTTGCAGTTAGACACATGGAGTGTGTGCATGTGGTTCCCCTTCGAAGGTTTGCTCTATTTAATAGATGGTGAGGAAGATGAGAGGCATTCCATCATTCCAAGATTCTATCATTCATTCTCTTGGGAGAATAGTGTTCTAAGACAGAGGAGTCACTAGAAGTAGTACATTGATTGAGGCTCGGGGGTGGCCAGTTGTAGCAAGTCCTTGCACAACTGAGCCTACGGTTGGGTGCAGAGTTGTCCCCAAAACCTTGTTGTAGTAAGCAGACTTCAACCACAAGTAAGTACTACTCATAGTTTGAACTTGATGTTAATTAGTTGATTAATTACATATTTATTTTGGGCTGTTAAAAATACTCCATAAGTTAAGTTATATTGGTCTATAACCTTAGTTAGCTTCATCATATTTTTATCGTCCAAATTATTTTATGGCAATCTTTTCTCTACATATTTTAATCTAATATTATAACTAAAAAATAATAAAGATATTTAATAATATATATTTGATTTTATTAGGGAATCTAACTTATTGAATATTTGGAAGATGGTATGTTATAATCTTATTAAAGAAAACTAAAGTGGATGAGGATCTGTTCACTTTTTATTTTATCTTTTAATTGAGGACCTAAATTGATTCTAAAGAGAAAATGATCAACATATGCTTAGTCTTAATTCTTATCAACAGTTGTAGTGTATTAGTGTACTAGCACAACCACATTAATAAATGTGGTTGATAAACACTGATAGACCCATATCAAGCACATATATAAATTATTAATGATATTAAGAATTAATGTTATTATCGATAATATTAATATAAATATAAGAACGATATTAATAATTATTAATATTATGTTATTGCTATTATATTATATAATAATTAATATTATATTCTTACTATTATATTAAATAATAATAATTTAAAGTAATAATAATAATAAATAAATAAAGATAATAACAAAAATTATATTAATTTATGTCTGGAGTAGCTCAAGTGGTAGTGGCCATGGAAATGAAGTCTCACCGAACCGGAAGTCTTGGGTTCAAATCTTGTGCTACCCTCCCCCCGTAGCGGGGTGAATAATGGACATGTAAACATGAAAATAGGAGAGTCCTACCAAGCTTACAAAAAAAAACAACAATTATATTAATAATCTTTTAATTAATAATAATGAAGTAATTATGAAATAAACATTTAATAAAAATCAAACAACAATTTAAATGTGGTTGATAGGAAATTCAACTTTAAACACTCCACTAGAACATAGTTATTAAATGCTAGCCTCTTCCAAAAAACACCGAGACTGATGACAAAATTTGCACCAATTCAAATCAACAAGATAATGATCATGACCATTCACTCTTTCGAGCCAATCCCTTCTCGCATTCTCTTTCATTTTTGCATAACATTGAAAAGAAAAAGGGGGTGAAATCTGTAAACCATATATTGATTCCATTCGTCATATGGTTGTAAATGTCAAAGGAATAATATTAAACCCAAGGGATAAATATTATAAACCCAAGGTATAAAAACCCTAAGATAAATATTATAAACCCTAAAATAAACATGCTTGACCATGATTTACCATCATTGATTTTCATACTGAGATGATGTTTTGTTAGACCATGGTTGACAATGGTTGATTTTCATATTGAAACAATATTTGGCACATTGTGACATTGAACCATTGTTGACCATGAATCACAATCATTGTAAACCCAAGTGATTTATATTAAACCATAAGGATTACTATTATAAACCCTATGAATAATATTATAAACCTAAGGAATATGAACCAAATAAACCAAAGGGATTGATATCATAAACCAAAGGGAATAATAAACCCAAGGGCTTAATTCTAAAACCCAAAGGTATTATAAACTGAAGAAGAATCACAAAGCCATATAACCACATGCACAACAAATTAACACACAAAAATTAAACTGGCAAAAAAGGCAGAGAGCCATCATGTGGTCTCTCATGCCCATGTAATTCACATTATTCAAATAATTTAATAATACATTTAAATACATGAGTAAGTGGTATTAAGATAGTGCATCTATCTTAGACTCACTTGGTTGAGACAATTTCTCAACTTACACACTAATTTAGGAGAGTTAGTTGGAGAGAATCTCTCATCCAAACTGAACTCTTTAGTTTGAGGAATTCTCATGATTTTATTTATTTAATTTAATAATTGGATTTATTATTGTTTTTTAAGAGAGTGAGGCTAACATTCCCCCCCTCAATGATAAATACAAAATGAACAAGGAACCATCTTCCAAGTTCTCAAGTTGATCCTCAAAAAACATTTGCCTAAAAAATTGCCAAAGCTCGATGCTGAAAAAACTCAAATCTGAAGAGAACATGAATCAGCCGCATGTCTGATTCATCTCTGAATGTCTCTTAACAACTCCATCACGTGCCAAGCTACAAAAGGATCCAACTGTCCTTTGATTGAAATCAACATCTGGTGTCCACTGACACAATTTGATGAATTCCCACTGGCGTATTTGTTGATGATGATCGCCCACTGGCGTATTTATTGATGATGATCACCCACTAGCTGATGGAGATGCCCACTGGCTGCTTCGCTGATGTTGTCTAGACTTTCAGTCTGACAACCACTTGTCAATTTCATTAACATTTTCCCCCCTTTGTCAGCTGAAAGGAGAGGCAATCTTCTCCAAATTATATTTGAACTCCCCCCCTGTAGGTGGTGAATTATTTCACTCGTGTACTCCCCCGTTCAACTGCATGAGAGTACCATCTTCATTTGACTGTTGGTTGCAATATGTGTGAGTGAATCTGATTGTAAAACCTGTACAATCTTCTGGCTGTGGATGACCATTCCCATGGATCAATCCATGAATAATCAATTTTTAATTTGGCAGGTTGGTCTTGTTTGCAACATTTCTCTGATGTATGATTCCTCTTGCCACAATGGTGACAAGTATGGACATCAAAACACTGATCTTCCAGATGACAGGTTCTTTGACAATGAGAACATGTCGGTTTGTCTGCAACATGATTTTGTGTGCATTTCCATTTGTCTACAACTTTATTTTGTGTGCATTGACGTTGGTCTGCAAGTTGCTGAGAACTTGCTGAGGTGATTTGTTTAAGTAATCCAGCACTGATGAGCTAAATGGGCTTTGAATAATCAGGGATATGTAAGTTGTCGTTATCTTTGACATATCCTAAGCCACGTTGATTTCGATTACTTTGAATTTCTTCCCATGGCTTGATGATGGGTTTGGAAGAAAGTTGAATTGGAACAACTTCAACTTTTGAATTTGGTTGGATGAATGAAGTCAAATGATCAGCTGTCTCTGGATTGGTCAAAGACTTGGAAGCAACACACTTCTCTTGCAACTCATTTCTCTGCAGTTGTGACTCCAGTTGAAGGAACTCAATCGTCTCATGTGCATGTTGAATATGCATTTGAATGTTAGCAAGAGTGGTTTTACTGATGTGCACCATGTCACTGACTAATGATAACATTAAATTTTTAATAATTTGGGACAACTGAATGTGTGTCGCCATGTTTCCTTGCTTACTTTGAAGTCTGGATCACTTGTCGTAGAAGTCGTTCTTGAAAAAATTGCTCGCTTGAGTCGATCACTGAAATAACACGCTCGCTCATACTAGTTGTTGATTTCTGATGCTTTTAAACACTTTCTTGAACTATTGATTGTACACTCTCTTGATGACTATCGATTTGCTTAAATGAAATGTTGTGAATGCTTTAATGAACTTTATACAGGCTCATTTGTTGTAGATGTCATGCTTTGAACTTTCACACTTGATTTTGACACACTCGCTTGCTTGGTTGCTTGAATGACATGCTCACTTGCCATGTTGTTTGAATGACGCTTGCTTGCTTTTGTTGTTTGAATGACACTTTGTGCTTTCTTGAATGTACTCACTGAATCTACTAATTTTGAAAAGGAAGGGTGTCGAACACTTTTGAAAATGCACCTAAGAGACAAATGACAAGTTCAATCTTTATGTCTCAGTTGAAGACTTTCTTGACTTAATGTATTCACATTAACAATCCAAATTAGGGTGTCAGTTACAACCGAGAATGCACCCATACAATTTAGTTAAAAAATGTTTATCTGCAAGTGATATAAAAAGTGTTGATGATGTTGATGTCGTCTTGACTTGAAATTCTTGATTTTGTAGCATCCTTAACTTGATTGCTTTGATTACATGATGTGAAATGCACTTTCTGAGAAAATCATCTTATCAAATTGATGATGTGACGCTTTGTGCTTGTGTACTTAAGCTTGATTACAAGATCTTTGATTAAGTGCTTTTATACTTAAGCTTGCTTATGTGTTTGTTTAAGCATAATATAAAGAGATAATTTGAACACAAATCATGCACATGCATTCATTACACACGGTGTACCTAAGATCCCCTTATTCAATTTTGGGTGGATCTAGGACACGATCACCACAAAAAAATATGCTTTATTTAAATAGTGAATTACATCAACCTTCACCTTCACAACATCATGAATGAAACTTCTCCAACAATGAGAATGCCAAGCTCACAAATTATTGAAGCAACATGTCTTCAAAAATTGCCTGTACTGACTTAATCGCTCTCAAAGTAAAAATTACTTTGGAGTACAACAATGAATTTTCTTTTTAAAATTACTCCTTATCACACCAAATTTACAAAATATGCATCTTATGACTCCAATAACTTTATCATGATTACAAAAAAATATTTCATAACCTTATCTCTTCAAAAGCTTTATAAAAACTCTACTTTCAATTCATATATTTCGGATAAAAAAAGGATCTGAATGAAAATAAAGCTTTTTACTGAATTGTATGATTTTCTCAAAAGAAAAAATGACTATGCTTCCTGCAATATCAATCAAAATTCCCTGAAAAGAAACAATATTTATGGAAGCAATGCTTTGGCTGAATAGAACTAGGGGACATGTTGTTCTGCTAACAACACCATGTAATGTGAGGTCTTCTTGGAAGAAACAATGAAGACTTTGCCCTAACCGTCATTTCTTTATTTACAGTCTATTTCACTTGCCAAAAGATTCTGGTTCCAAAACTTCTACCTGCAGTAAACATCGTCTCGTGTTTAACAATCCTTGATTGTTTGGCTCAGAATTGAATTGAGACTCAGAACTCTGGTAATCTGGATCAGGAAGCATTTCCAAAACAGCTCCTCAATGATCCTTTGCCATTGGTGGGAAGAATCCCACTAGATCAGAACTATAGGCCTTACAATAGCACGGTTTGGCCGTTTTTCTCGACTAAACTCCTCTAATTTCTATGAATCAACTGCTTTCTGACTATGTTGTCGTCACAAACAAAAGACAGGGTTCTCCTCTATGTGCTGCAATAGAAAAACACGGTCCTAGCTAGGAAAAACTGATGGCATCGATCAAAATATGGGTCTCCACTACAAAGGTTGTGAACAGGTGCTGCTTGAAATATTTGATTCCTTAATATCGACTAGATTTCCATACAGTTCACGTAGAAGCCACTGATGAAGTTTCATGACCTCACCTTCTCTTGGTCTGCAAATAGGGTTGTTGCTGGAATTGCGTGGAAGGAGTCGGGGAAATCAGCACTGGCCCTGCTCAGCCAGAGTATAAAATATATAAAGCACAGATCTTTGAGACCCTCCAATTAATCAAACATTTACTCGCACTAGATTTATGCATTGAACGTCACCGGAAATATTATTTTCATCTCGGTCTGCAGACTATGTTCAGAATGGATCTATTGTACTAATTTTCTTCTCAAGAGTGCACAAAGCTACCAAAATGGTCCTACATTCCTTCTATACATGGGTCATCACGATCCATACTCTATCAATCTGGATCTGACGTGTTTTGGAACAAGTCACTCATCCCATATGCATCACTATCACTGCCAATGCACAAACCATCAATTTGATTGCACTTTGGTGGAATACATTTGGTCTAGATTGCACTGAATCAAACTCATATGCATAAAACTTGCTTCGATCACACTCGACCATTGGTGTGATATCCTACAAATTCATTGCACTGCTACTCTCCAAATTGCGCGCATTTATGATTTACTCAACATCACGACCAAATTCGATCCTCCTATGTACAACGTATCAATCCCATGTTCATGCACACAGAGCACATATCAATCGCTCTCCTTGTGCAGATCGACCCTCTGTGTCTGCGTGTGGGCCACCTCAAGATGTGGATTGGCCCCTAATAAATTATGGCCCTCTTATACATGATCATTCGATCTACTGATGCTCAGCCCTTGGAAGAAATAATAATAATAATAATAATAATAATAATAATAAATAAAAAAAAACTCCGATGCTCTACTACAGCATCCCCAAAATCTAAAACATAGCCCTTTCAACAAAGATTTTAGCTTCTCACTTCCTGATTTGATCTCTGCACATTAATAATTTTGGCCCTATAATTTTTCAATCTTTAGTCTTCAAGTGTTACCCATATGGCTCTGGTACCACATGAAGAAGAATCACAAAGCCATATAACCATATGCACAGCAAATTAACACAAAAAAATTAAACTAGCGGAAAAGGCAAAGAGCCATCATGTGGTCTCTTATGCTCATGTAATTCACATTATTCAAATAATTTAATAATACATTTAAATACATCAGCAAGTGGTATTAAGATAGTTTTTATATATTAGACTCACTTGGTTGAGACAATTTCTCAACTTACACACTAATTTAGGAGAGCTAGTTGGAGAGAATCTCTCATCCAAACTAGACTCCTTAGTTTGAGGAATTCTCATGATTTTATTTATTTAATTTAATAATTAGATATATTATTGTTTTTTAAGAGAGTGGGGCTAACATAAACCCAAGGGATTAATATTATAAATGCAAGGTATATAAACTCTAAAGGGATTGATATTTATAAACCCAAGGGATTAATACTAAAACTCAAGGGATTAAAAATCCAAGGGAATAATATTAAACTCAAGGGATTAATATTATAAACCTAAGGTATATAAACCCTAAGATAAATATTATAAATCCAAGGGAAAAATATTAAACCCAAAGGATAAATATTATAAACCCAAGGAATATAAACACTAAGATAAATATTATAAACCCTAAGATAAATATTTGTCACAATGCGATGTTGGAATATGGTTGACCATGACTAATTTGCATATTGAGGCAATGTTTGTCACAATGTGATGTTGGAAAATGGTTAACCATTATTGACCATGGTTGATCTCCATATTGAGACAGTCTTTGTCACAATGCAATGTTGAAACATGATTGACCATGGAAGAACATTGTTGTGACAATGCGACGTTGGACAAGGAGATATTCATTGTCACAATGTGACCATGGTTAACCATCATGGAAAATTTTAGGGGGTAATATTCACAGATGGGCTAATTCTCTACCATTTTTCAAGAAAAAAGATTCACCGATTTCTAATTTTTCTAAAAGAGATTCGCCTAGATTTTATAGTGTAAATTTGTTTTACCATGAAAATCACAAAAAAATTAAAAACACTGTGTAAGTCATTAGATTTTTTAAAATTTTGACATAAATATTACAAAACACTTTACATATTGCATTATATGGAATACTGAGATTGACCAAATATTTTAAAATTTAAGGTACATTTCCATCCTTAAAATTTTCCATGTTGACCATGGTTGTTGACCATGGTTGACCATGATTGAACACAAAGGTATTATAAACCCAAGGGAATAATTTTAAACCCAAGGGATTAATATTATAAATGTAAGGTATATAAACCCTAAAGGGATTGATATTATAAACCCAAAGTAATAATAAACCCAAGGGATTAATACTAAAAACCCGAGGGATTAAAAACTCAATTAATTGATAATATAAATAGACAGGAATAATATTAAAGCTGGGGGATTAATATTATAAACACAGGGTATATAAACCCTAAGATAAATATTATAAACCCGAGAGAATAATAAACCCAAGGGAATAATATTAAACCTAAGGGATAAATATTACAAACCCAAGGAATAAAAGCCCTAAGATAAATATTATAAACCCCAACATAAATATTTTTCACAATGTGATGTTGGAATGTGGTTGGCCATGATTGATTTTCATATTGAGACAAATAAACCCTCAAATAAAAATAGTTGACCATGATTTACCATCATTGAATTTCATACTAAGATGATGTTTGTCAGAATCTGACGTTGCACCATGGTTGATCATGGTTAATTTTCATATTGAGACAATCTTTGGCGCATTGTGACATTATACCATCGTTGACCATGGATGACCATGATTGTAAACCCTATGATTAATATTATAAACCCTAAGATTAATATTATAAACCCTATGAATAATATTATACCCTAGGAATATGAACCAAATAAACCCAAGGGATTCAATCTAAAACCCAAAGGTATTATAAACTCAAGGGATTAAAATTATAAATGCAGGGTATATAAACCCTAAAGGGAATGATATTATAAACCCAAGGGATTAGTATTATAAACCCAAGGTATATAAACCCTAAGATAAATATTATAAACCCAAGGCACTATTATTATTATTATCCTATTTTAAAGTCACGGTTAAGCCAAACACCAAATTTGTGTATGAGACCCCCTTTTTTGTCGAACAAGGGACCCACCTATGTGCATTGATTTTATTGCTAAGTCTACGAAGGCATACATACTCTATCCCCCTCTGTTTTGAACCTGTGACCTCTTAGGAGGAAACACATGCTCTTAACCACTAGGCCCACTCAATCTGTATAAACCCAAGGGAATAATATTAAACCCAAGGGATAAATATTATAAAGCTAAGGAATATAAACCGTAAGAAAAATATTTTTCACAATGTGATGTTGGAATATGGTTGACTATGATTCATTTTCATATTGAGACAATGTTTGTCACAATATGACATTGGACAATGGTTAACCATCGTTGACCATGGTTAATCTCCATACTGAGACAATGTTTGTCACAATGCAATGTTTGACCATGGTTGTGACAATGTGATAGTGGACCAAGAGATAGTCTTTGTCACAATGTGACCATGGTTGACCATGGATGTTGACCATGGTTTACCATGATTGAACCAAAAGGTATTATAAACCTATGAGAATAACATTTAACCCAAATGATTAATACTATAAATGCAAGGTATATAAACCCTAAAGGGATTGATATTATAAACCCAAGGGAATAATAAACCTAAGGGATCAATAATAAAAACCCAACAGATTGATAACATAAACCTAAGGTAATAATATTAAACCCAGGGGATTAATATTATAAAGCCAAGTTATATAAACCTTAAGATAAATATTATAAACCCAAGGGAATAATATTAAACCCAAGGGATAAATATTATAAACCTGAGGGAATAATATTAAACCCAAGGAATAAATATTATAAACCCAAGGAATATAAAACCTAAGATAAATATTATAAACCCTAATATAAATATTTTTTACAATGTGGCATCAGAATATGGTTGACCATGATTGATTTTCATATCGAGACAATGCTTGTCGCAGTGCGGCATTGGAAAATTTAAGAACATCATTGACCATGGTTGATCTCCATATTGAGACAATCTGTGTCACAATGCGATGTTCGTCGATGGCTGACCCATGGATGACCATGGTTGTGACAATGTGACATTCGATCAAGAGACAATATTTGTCACAATGTGACCATGGTTGACCACCATTTTCAATGTTTGACCATGGTTGAGACAACCTTTGTCACAATGCAACATTGGAACATGGTTGACCATGATTGATTTTCATATTGATACAATGCTTGTCACTATGCGACATTATTTGATTTTCATATTGTGAAAATATTTATCACAATGTGGCATTGGACCATGGTTGACCATGATTATAAACCCAATGGATTTATATTAAACCTAAAGATTAATATTATAAACCCTATGAATATTATTATACCCTAGGAATATGATGCCTTAGATTAAAATACCCTATAAATTATTATTTTATAGACTATTTTAATGAAAACAAAATTCAAAATATAGTGCAAAATCTTAAAAACAAAAGAATAATATATAATGAAATTTTCAAAAATAAGTTCATACCATATAAAATGAAATAATATAAGCATTTGTAAATTCATAAATTCATTTACTATAACCTCATTTGAAGATATTAAATTTTTTAAAAATATATCATGTGAAACATTATTGATGGAGCTTTAAATCTATAAATTTACAATTTTTAATGTATGATATCCTTCAAAAATTGATAATTAAATTAAAAAAAAAAAAAAAAACAAACAAACAAACCTTTTTTGTATTTTTACTTCTTATATTTTATTTATAATCCATTTACAATATAATGCATTTAAAATTTTAAAAATAAAAGTACATTTCAAAACATCGACCATAATTTCTAAATTTCATATTTTATTAATCATGGAGGAACTTAACTTGGAACTTATTAATATAAACAATGTACTTCATAAGTAAAATATTTCAATGTCAAAAAGAAATGAATTTTCATGGTTAAAACATTTTTAAGCATTTGAAGTAAAGTTATTACTTTATATTTGGGATATATTATTTTGTCAATTATATCTTTCAGATGCAAACATTTTTTTTTCAAATTTTGCATTTTAAAAAAAAATACACAAGAAGAAATTATATCACTCTAGACACTTTTTAGATTTGTAACTAAAATATATCAATATTGATCTTTAAATACATAGGAAAATACCTTGCTATATATTTTCTTACATAAGAAGAAATTATATCACTCTAAACACTTCTTCGATTTGTGATTAAAATATATCAATATTGAACTTTAAACACATAGCAAAATTCCTTGTTATATATTTTATTACATATAAATGAATTTTATAAATAATAATCTGGAACTTATCATGGAGGAACTTATTAGAATTGGAATAATCTCAAATCCCTAGGAAATTGGTGAGTGAGGAGCCACTAGTCACATATCTAAATTTTTAAATTTATTAAAAGTAATGGACCAGTTTGCTATATAAAATTTTCTGATATATAAATGAATGATATAAATAATAATGAGGAACTTATTATAATTGGAATAATATCAACATGGAGGAACTTATTAGAATTGGAATAATCTCAAATCCCTAGGAAATTGGTGGGTGGGGAGCCACATAGCACAAATATAATTTTCTAAATTTATTAAAAATCAATGGAACCTAACAAACTCTATAATACACTACAGTCGTCAATAAACATTGAGAGGAAGCATATGATGAGCATATTCCCTTAGAATCAATCGAGGCCCTTAATTAAAAAAAAAAAAAAATCAACGAACCTCCCTCGATCTAAAATATATATATATATATATATATATATATATATATATATATATATATATATATATATATAGATATATATATATAGATATATATATATATATATATATATATATGCCTATAGGTGAATTAAAGAGTTTCATAGGCTGCATTGACTTTTAATAAATTAAAAAAATTATATCCGTGCCACATGGCTCGCCGCCCACCAATTTCCTATGGATTTGAGATCATTCCATTTCTAATAAGGTATTCCATGGCAATTTCCTCATATATATATATATATATATATATATATATATATATATATATATATATATATATATATATATATATATATATATATATATATATATATATATATATATATATATATATATATATATATATATATATATATATATATATATATATATATATGAAAAAATTATTTAGCAAAATTGTTCATTGCTTTTAATGAATTTAAAAAATTATATTCATGCCCTCTGGCTCCCCACCCACCAATTTCCTAGGGATTTGATATTATTCCAATTCTAATAAGTTCTTCCATGATAAGTTCCTCATTATTATTTATAACATTTATTTATAATTCCTTATTTGCTTGAGTTAAAGTTGACCCATAACCTTTTCCTAGAGATTTGATAGTATTCCAATTCTAATAAGTTCCTCCATGATAAGCTCCTCATTATTATTTCTAACATTTATTTATAATTCCTTTTTTTTCTTAAGTTAAAGTTGACACATAACATTTTTGTACATGGTTAATCAGTTAAATGTGTGCATTATTAAGGAATTCTTCTTATTGCAATTGTTTTTTCTTGTTATATTTATGAAGCCTTCGACTATATCAACCACATTAATAGTTTTATTGTGGTTGTACTAGTCTATTAAGAAATAAATAAATATCATGCTCTCCTTAAACATCACTATACATAAAAAGTGTGATAGCATACGTAAAGCGGGTTCAAATATAAAAGAAAAAAACCTCTTCCATTTTTTACCACCTCATCTCATGCTCAAATGACCTTCCTATTCAGATGGTTTTTATTATTCCATAAAACCACAAAGATTTCATATATTTAAATTGGAACACTTAACTATAACTGTGTTCTATATTCTTTCCATTAGCTTATGTTCATGACAACTTCATGTTTTATTTCCATTTTGTAATTAAAACAATTACTCACAGTACCCATCGAATAAATATGTGAGTGAAGGTCGACTTTTCTTTTCAAATTGAAAGTGTTTGAAGTGATGTGATAACATATATTACTAAATTTAACATATCTTTAACAAATTTCATATGGTATCGCAGAACTCATAAATGGACCTGCCACCAACGTCCATCAACCCATGAAAACAAATGTTATTCACCAGAAATAAGACACACTCGATAACATAAGAAAATATTTAATTATATCAATCTCGCTACTCTACATACTATATCTTAGATAATACAATCAAATCTCTTCCTTCAAATTATCACTACGACTGCCAAATAGAATGCACTAAGAATTTTGTCTCTTACAATCAATCAAACAAAATGAGATGGGTGAAATTAACAAAATTAAAATGAAATATAATCGTCTTTTGGGATAAGCTAATAAATTGAATGTGAAGTGAATAAATTAATTGATCCATGAGGAAAAGTACTTGCACAAATTTTGGTGGGTAGTAACAACTAGTAAGGCTACACATTTATAGTTCTACTATTACAAAAGTGTTGAGGAAAACATAAATAATGGTGGGAAGAGACTCGTGATAAATATATTGTTGGAAATAATATTGAGAGGAGGGGGGTCAATTAGTATTTACAAATCAATAACTTTTTCATTTCCATAATCAGATTTATATACGCTACTTCAGTGAAGGGAACTCGCGTGTGCACGCAATTGTTCTTAAGGCAACCAACATATATCTAGTGAACTTATGATTCAGTTAATTCATCATATGTTGATCTTTAATCAGTGCATCAATACTTTATTAAATATTAAACAGTAACAATGTGTAGTAATAACAGAATAAACAATCACACATAAGAAACACACATGAACACCAAGATTTAAGGTGGAAGCCCAATGTGGATGAAAACCACCTGCTACTGTCATCTCTATCTTCTTTTAATAATAAGAAAATATTATTAAAATAAATTCTTGATGATGGATCCCAATTGGTATTTGAAACGTTGACGAAAAATGGTTTTTACTATGGATTCTCTAGTAACTAAGTCTAAATATATATACCACGGATGTCAAAAATCAAGAAAATATTTTTACAACATTGTACTAGTGCAGACTCATACCAGTATGTAGGCACCCACCTGTAGAAGGCTACAACCTTCTCTCATTCTCTAGCTTCTACTGGAAGGGATCTACAACACCCTAGCTCTTGTACTAATCGATCTGTTTACTAGTATGTAGGCGCCAGCCTATAGAAGGCTCCAACCTTCACTCATTTTCCAGCTGCTACTGGAAAGGAGCTCCAACCCCCTGGTTCTTTTACTAGCCAATATGTTTACCAGTACATAGGTGCCAGCCTATAGAATGATACGACCTTCTCTCTCCCTCCAGGGACCACGTTTCATAAATTTTCAGACTGGATACTCCTGGAACACAACACCACAATCTAAAGGCCACGTTTCATCAAATCTTCACACTAGACCCATCAACAACATTCAAGTTCATAATCAATCACCACTGCAATACAACCATCAAATACATCTGCATCAACCAACCACTAAAACTCAATCATCACTTTCTGAATTAGCCGTAACTCAATCAATTACTGACAACCTTTGAACCTCTGGCACAACTGAATCATTCATTCATGCTTAATCAACTTCAGCCAATTAACTGGAACAGATAGATCAATGTAACACTACATCATCATTCAGAACCAGCTTTAACCTCAAAACCATGCATCAAAGGGTATATGCTACTTGGCTGAACCCAAATTGTGTGCATACACTACTTCCTTTAGCCCAACTTGTGTATATTTGTAAAGATACTGAATCATAAAACTTCTGAACCACAAATTGTACCAATCAGTTACATTCTGAAGATCTACTGAGTTCTAAACAGATAGAAACAAGGATCACCCTTCCTTCTCAATCAATCAATCAATCATACTCAATTTCCTTATATATTCAGTTATGCTTTCAGATCTAAGAAGACGTCATTGAAAAATAGTAGTAAAATAGTAGTACTGATTTGATAGATCAATCATCCTTGAACATCAAGCTTTTCTTTTGCATACGCTACTTGGAAGAGCCAAACCAGCATGTATACGCAACTTCACCAAAGTGAACCAGCGTATAGATTTGCAAATACTTACTTATAACTTCGTTGCACTTCCCGACTTCAGACATACCCAGATCATCATATATAAAGGATAAAATATGTGTTAGCAATCAGATCTAGCCCATCCATTATTAGATCACATAATGATAAGTCATTATGATCCTGATCCATCATTAGATCTCATCACAATCAATCAATCTAAACATTCAGAACATTATCACCAGAATGCAGTCACCAGAACACAAAGCATAACCCAGAACTCTGCATCAACAACCAAAACCAACTGCAACTTCAAACATCATAGTTCATAAGGTATACACTACTTCGATGTGTCGAACCAGCGTGTATACACACTTTTACCAAAGCGAAACAGTGTACATATCTACAAATACTAACTTAAAACTTCACTTCTATTCCAGACTTCAATCATACCCAGATCATAACATTTACAGAATAAAACATGTGTTAGTATTTAGATCTAGACTTTCCATGATCAAACCACATAACGATAATTTATTTCATGCTTTATGATCACGATCCATCATCCATCATTAACCACATAGGTGCATCCTTAGTTCAGATCAAGCAAAGCATCAGAAGCTCATAACCTACATATATGTTCTCACTTTTCATAAGAAATTCAATACGCATGCACTTGGCCTAATAATCGCCTCCTCATATAGTTTTTTCCTTTCTCAATACCTTCGACCAAAACCACTTAGGACCAATACCTTGGACCAAATACCTAGGGTCAATGCCTCGGACCAAATACCTCGAACCAAATACCTTGGATCAATACCTTGGTCCAAATACCTCGGACCAAATACCTTGGATCAATACCTTGGACCAAAATACCTTGGTTTTCCAACATGTACATGCTTTTCCTCTTGTGAGAGTGCGTGTATACGTATACTCTCTTTTTAATCTATGGACCAACGTGTATACACTGTTTTGACTAAGTGGACCTGCGTATACTTGTTAAATTGAATTTCATCAACCTTTTCCTTTACCTTCTTTATTTTGATTAGTAGACCTTAGTTCCATCTTCCTGTTCTTCTATGTTAATGCCCCATTACCTCTGAATAGACCTATTACATTGTAATTTTCCATATTACTTCTGAAATGATTCCTTTGAACTGCCCTGCATTTTGTCACATCTGTAAACACAACTGCCATGCATTATTTCCCATCTAATATTTCTCCTGTAGATTCATCTAGTTACCATATACAAGTGATTTGTTCTACTATAAGTGGGTTTCCATCAAGTACAACCCATGTATCATAATGCGAACAATCTCCCCGTTTGGACTTCATTGCAACCATGTTGGTGTTGATTATTGGAAGCTGTAGAAACTGTTAGAGCTAACAAAAAAACACCAAAATACTCTCCCCCTTTGACATCAAGGGAAAAGGGGCGGACCAAGATATTCTACCCCTTTGATATCAATGGTAAATGGCTGATCAAAATGAAGACTTTCATATCTGAACAACTGAATATGAACATTGATCATGATCCCCCTAGGAACATGTTGAATTCTCTGATTAAAATCCCCCTTTATTCATACTGAGATGCATTATACCATCCATGCTCCCATTGAGAACGTGCAGAGTCTGCAAATATATGTTCTAAAAGAAATAACATGACTCTATAACTCAACTATGTGAGTATGACCTTCCTATCACCAATGACTCATACATACATCAATCTCCCAACCAAGTGGGGATATACCAAATGTTTATACATGACTGAAATGTAGCAATTATTACATCATCCTTCCACGCATAGTGGGGGCGTAAATTACATCATATGACCAAAAAGGACTCATCAAAAGACTATAAAAAATAGATACATATTATTACATCATGGGCCTTTACATGACCTTTACCTCAAACGATATACATGACATTTTTAAGAAAGACCAAAGATCTAAACAAGACCATGATAGTCATTAGGAACTATATAGCATATGTCAGCAACATCCAGACCTGCAACCTGCATATGTCCATGAAAAAAGTAAATATCATCAACTTGTGACAAAGTATGTCATATATAGATATCAACTCATCCTCTTGATCTCATCAAGATCAACTTGCTTTGTTTTCTTAGTAGAAAGAGCCTTATCATAACCTTCCATGAATCAACTAAGCATATGTCATATCTCTAAGAAATAACACAAAATCATTCACATCATATAATATTTATGTGAAAACACTATAGTCATCATCTATGATCATAACATCATCATCAAGAAATGAATGATATTTCGACAAGAGCCCTCAATATATCAACCATGTATCATCACTAGGGAACATCCTGTAGAGCTGTAACAAGGGTCTTTTTCACCTCTAGTTATCTCACATTACAAGTCAATCCGGGAGCGTTTTGTTATTGTAAAGGGTATCTCAATTTGAGGCTATTTGTCAGAGTAATGCTTAGTAGTATAGGTCTAAGAAATACAAGAGTAAACGGATGCTAAGCTATGGCTAAATTACTTTTGCATAAAGAAATCACACGCGGCAACTTTATCAGTCAAGGGTACGGAAATAGTAACCCATCCCTCTAGAAACTGATGAAGGAAAAGGAATTAGAGTATGGATCATGGATCTGGGAGCATAATAGCGTCTGCTGTGTCTCACAACAGCCTTGATCCTCCTCCCACACCAAACCAATGAATGCAAGTAAAAAGGAACAACAAGAAAGCAGAATGGAACGGCAATTCAGAAATGGAACAGCAGTAAAAGGAATGGCAGTAAAGAAACTAAATCTCGCGAGTTCAACAATCTCAATTCTTGGCATCAACTTACATACAAAGAAAGAGCAATCTTTTGTACAAGTAGACAGCTTAATCAAATGGAACAGGAAACCACCATAAACAGGAAACGTCAATCATATGTACACATAATCTGAAATGATCACCAGTAGTCCACACACAACGTTAATTCCATCTTCTTATGATCGTCAACCATATGTAGCTAAAACATTCCACTTATAAATTCTGTAACAGAAGTAAACAACTCAGAACAATGTTATGTGATCAATTCTGGAAATATGATGTAAACTTGTTACAAAGATTTACAAAAGGAAAACTACTGATGAACGAGTATGGAACAACATGTAAGTATATCAGATTATTAAGAACAATAAACAAACCACACAAAGCCAAACTGTAATGATACAATCAGCCAGTGTCCGTTGGAGCCGGGCCCTTAGCTTCCAATGGCACACCGCCGTAACTTACTTCAGATGCAGGGAGAAAGTAACACCAAATATATTATATTAACGCATCAATGATAGTACAGCAAAACTAAGTCTCAAAGAGACTCGATAGTCTGAGTTTATCCAACTGTGAAGTCTGTAAACAGAAAGTAAAGATACAAGATAATCAAAAGTCCCCGAAGTCTTCGATGCTGCCCCTTTTCATACAAGTAATGGCGGAGTTAACTAAACAACAAAATAATTGAAAGTAATGATCCCTCAGGATCAAAGATCCTGAGGGATTTGTTAAACTGTTAACTCCTCTCTTTTCTCTGCCTAGCCTTCCGAACTGACAGTCCTTCATCTCGTCCCGGATTGATTTGCCTTGATTTACTCGCCCTGGTCTGGATTTTATTTGGTTTTGGAGGGACAGCCGTTATCTCCTCATGGAACTCTCGTTTTGCACCGCGCCTTCCTACTTTTGACTTTTCCTACATAGAGAAGATAACTATTAGTGATTGGGTCATTCGTGCTCATTCTCATTACATTCTCCTTATTTTATAACAAAGAAAAGGTTACAACTATTGCTTGAAACACCACTAAGTTATTCGTTAAAACATACCTTTCCAATGCTCTACACACCCCCCGGCTTACTCTGTTTCATGGCCTCATGAAAACGTTATAATTAACATGGAGAGCGGTAAGAGAATAGGCGGGAGAGGGCACCTCGTGAGGAGGTTTGCAACCATGGTGAGCAACCAGATTATCAAAGAATTGATTCAATTGATCTGCAGGCATATTATACAAGGCCTGGTACCCAGGTGCAGGGTGCCAAATAATTAGGCTATGGAACCGGTATCCTAACCAAGATGGCCCAGCTTGTAGAATGCGCTGGCCATAAAGGCTCAACCGTTCAGCAGCCAGCTCAAAATTCTCGTATTTGAATGGCTCCCTGAGCTGGATGCTTGGGGTAGAAATCCGATAGCGGAATTTGGCAGCATCCAGGGCAGAATCCTTAATAGCCAGAAAGTATTCCAAGCTATTTCCGATCAAATCCTCATGCATGGGTCCTAGTAGTTCTATGACGCTCGGGGTTCTCATAAGGCTTTTGTGTGATTGCCATAGGTGAACTGGGTCTCTAGGCTCGGCCCTGACCCATAGATCTAGGTTGTTCTCCTGCCTCTGAAAGGCATTGTAAGCCCTGAGCCACTTTAACTGATTGACCCCAAATGAAACAAAGGCTTGTAGCTGTATATCTCCCACGAAAGGGCCAGGGTTTAAATCAGTTTCCTGCTCAAGCACCATATTGTGCAAATAGAATTCACATAGTAACCGTTGGACCTTAACCCCATAATGTTTGCAACAATCAATAAAATCATTAACAATATTAATCTGAATAGGGGCACCTGCCCTGACAGCTTTTATTTTCAATCTTAAGTATATTTCAAGGAGAAATAAAGCATAATTCTTTGCAGGGGCCCTGCAAGTCAAAACATCATTATACATCGAACATACAGTGTCCAATTGTTTAATAACAGCATCTAGTCGATGTGTTACCTTGGCAACCTTTTCATGTTCCTTCTGCCATCCTTCAAAGGCCTGACTCTCTGATTGACTCATGTTCCGCAGTTGCTGCTGCAGTTCTTCATGTTTTTCCCAAGGGATCATTTGTTCCTTTAACTGCTCAGCTTCCTGCTGCAACTCCTCGTATTTTTCCCGAGGGATCATTTGTTCCCTTAGCTGGTCAGCCTCCTGTCGGGCTTGCTTCATCTCGTGGTGCAAGGCCTTGGTTTTTGGATCCTTTTTCCATGATTTCTCAGAGGCAGTGAGTTTTACCTGGACCTTCACGTTTCGCTGCCTGGAATTCGTATCCCGAATTATCCCTAAAGGTGGTGCCTCAGTTTGGACTGCTTTGTTTTCCCTTTCTTTCTTAACATGAATAAAGGGGTACGATGGCCCCTCTGTAAATGGAATGTCGTCTTGCGGCTCGGTTTTGATTGGAACGGCAGTTGGTCCCAATGGGCTATTTGGAACAGTAGTCTGTTCCTCAGCATCAATAGGAACGACATTCTGATGTTCCATATCAGATGGAACGGCATTTTGTTCCTCAGTGTTGGTTGGAACAGTCGTAGGTCTATCAGCGGAGTATTGACCTACGAGACGCCTATAAGCCCCTTGCCTTCTCATCTGACAGGACCCTGCTGCATTTTTTCTTCTTTTTCTCCTTATGGTCCTTCTTATTCTCAGACTGGCTTTCAAACTTCGAATTTTCTGCCGAAGCTGGGCTATAATATTCAACAGTCTCTGCTGTTGCTTTCTCAATTTCTTAATTTCTCTTGCCTCGGCAGTGGGCGCATGAGTGGCCCTCAGTTTTGCTCCTCTTTCATCGAGGGTTTCTTCTGGCATTCTGGGAACGAACTGTTCCCGACAAGCATTTTCATTCTCCATGTCATGAGTAGGTGGGTTTTCTTCTGGTGTCTTGGGAACGGATTGTTCCCGATTGGTATTTACATTTTCTTTGTCAACAACAGGGAGGTTTTCTCCTCCTGCCATTTCTTCATGCAATTCTTCATGCGTCTCTTCCCCAGAGGGTCCTTCAGGAGGGTCTGCTAGACTGGAAGGTGAAGCATAATCTCCTAGGCTGGCCAAGATGGTGGCCAGATCTTCTTCCTCCACGGGGACCTGTGGAGGGCTGTCCCCCAATTGTTCCATCCCCTCCTCCTGAATTGGCTGCTCAGTGGCTGCCTCCGGATAGTCGGCCTTGGCCTCAGAGTCAGAATGTTCATTTCCTTCCTCGGCTTCTGCTTCGTTCTCAATTTGTTCCACATTTTCCCTCAAGGGTTCCTGTTCTGGCACTGGTGGCTCATCTGTTATTTCGATCGGCTGGTCAATGCTTAGCTAGATTTTCTCCAGCCTGCCTTTTATTCTTGCCAACCGAGCTGACTTCCTAGTCCTCTCGGGTTGTTCAGGTGTGCTGGCCACCTGTTCTTCCACCACCACCTTTCTGCGTTTTTCAGATTGTTCTGGCGTGCCAGAGGAATGCCTACGTTTCGAGGCAGCACGCTCTTCTGTGGCCAGTTCCTTATGTTTTTCTGCATGTCCAGATGCTCTAGAGGAACGTTTTCGTTTTACTGACTCCGTGTGTTTCTTGGGTTGCTCGGGTGTATCCGAGGGATGCTTGGGTTTTGGTGATTCTCTGGGCTCCTTGGGTGCTTCAGAGGTACTAGCGGGATGCTTAGCCTTTGGGGATGGTGATGCCACTCCCCCTCCAATTGCTGTAATAAGCTCCCCCCAGCTACTCTGCTGCTGAGTGAGACTGTAGCTCACTATCAAGCGGATCAACCCATGGTGGCTAACCACTGCGTCTTCATGGTGTGCCTTTTTCAGGCTCCGAGAGGCATCATGCAGTAATGAATTTAACAATGCAGGGAGATTCACAGAACATTTTCCTTTTTACACAGCCAGGAGCTTAAGGTGACGCTGTCTTACCACATCTTTTCGCCCCTCGCAGGTGATGTAGCTCTGCACCACCTTTGCCAATTCGCTCCAGGGTTCTCCTAGCGTTGCCGGCAGCACTCCTTTTCCCTTCACTGTTAGATTCTGTCCTTCGTCTTGGAAAATTTCTATGATCTTTTGCAACCTCTCTTTCTTTATCGTCCATATTGGTCCTGAGGCTGGTAATCCTGTTACTTCCGCGATTATTTCCTTCGTGACCATTATCTGCTTCCCACCCACTACGGAGTGTTCTTCCTGCAAATTCTGTAGGAATTCCATGGCCACAGTTTCATTTGATTCACGCAGGCGGCTAAAATAAGTTAGCCACCCCGCCCTTTCTAGGATCTCCCGAGCAGCTTCGGAGACTACTAGCTCACTAGGCTCGCTTCTGATAGCCTTGCCTCCCATGGTTCTGTTTCGGGATCCTAGATGGAACAGCAATTACCTGTCGCAAAGAACGTAATCGCAGCAAGAAAAAAAAAAAACATAGAGCACGCATGAAAATTGATTGTAAATAACAACTTTTTGCAAAAATAGCATTGTCATGCCGTTAACCCATACCGTACCTTCATACCATATCATTTCCGAATGATGTGCTAACACGTGGCCGGCGGAGTAATGAGGTCACCTCCCCCCTCGCAATATGATAGGCTGTCCCAGCCGTCAAATCGAGGAGGAGCCACCGTCCCGTCACCAAGTCATAAAGGAACAACATATAGAGTTTTTCCATGTTTCAGATTAGACAAAGAAATACCGAGATCGAGGCAAAAGGTAGATCGCGTTTTGCATAAGCCTGCGTGATGTGATGCAAAACAGGAGGATAGGACGTCTGGCACTCATATAAGGTCTGAGGTAGTCATAGTCAATACCTTTGCCATGATTGGTGGTGATAGATATTCATGCGACGTATCCATCAAAGTGTAAGATATAATTATTACGAGGATAGAAAGAAGTATTTGATATGATCCAAATTGGTGTATATATTACGACTCCGATACCATTAACAGAGCTCTGCTGCCGACAGGTGTTCATAACCTTGGCAGAGTTGTTTATTTCACCCTGGAACCATGGTCCTTTGTGTATTTTTGAAGAGCAATTCTTGTCAAAATGCAGGCCATCATGCTGGCTTGGTAACCAGATAACCATGATGCCATTCACCAGAGAGGCGCGAAACGTGGGCAGGCCGGCTCGTAATGAGACCCCCTGTTCCAAGGTTTGTTTATGTAGTGAACCCGTTGGACCATATCCCTGGTGTGGTGGCCATGATGGGAATGCCACTTCGCTTCCAATCTTATGATCATAGTAGGCTGGTTCTTTAATGAAACCCCCTATCCTGCATTTGACAAATGATTTCTTTTTATTTTGCTTTTGGCCTTTTTTTTTTGAAACAGACTTTGCTCTTGTGTAATTACACATAAGGGTGGTTCAGCCCTCCTTAAGAGTGGGAATGGCGGAAGAAGTCTTGTCATCCCAATAGGAAGATATAAATCTTCTGTTCTTATTTCCAAGTAATAATAGAGAAAATTGTAGGAACTCAACATGATGAAATTTTCCAACAAGGCAGAGGAGGTGAGATCATGATAGCAAAAATGATGAGTGTGTGGATCCTTCCTTTGTTGTTGCATCAATACTAGGGCTGTTAAAGATAGCGATTTATGATATGCTGATCTCAATATATCCTGACTTTTATATTCATTGCATAAATGTATAGCTGCTACTTATGGCCTTGGAAAGAGGATGGACAACACATCCTTTATATGAAAGGGACAAGAGCATACTACTCCTTTTTGAAAGGGAGGGTGAGGAGGAGTTCATCTGATGCATTGCCTTAAAAAAAAAGGGCAGCAAAAGCACACAAATGTTGTTTCCTTTGAAAAAGGAACAGCCAAAAATACTCAAGTGCTGTTCCTTTTGAAAAGGAACAACAAAAACACACAAGTGTTGTTCCTTTTGAAAAGGAACAGCAAAAACCCAAAAGTGTTGTTCCTTTTGAAAAGGAACAGCAAAACACACAAGTGCTGTTCCTTTTGAAAAGGAACAACAAAAACACACAAGTGCTGTTCCTTTTGAAAAGGAACAGCAAAAACACACAAGTGCTGTTCCTTTTGAAAAGGAACAGCAAAAACCCACAAGTGTTGTTCCTTTTGAAAAGGAACAGCAAAAACCCACAAGTGATGTTCCTTTTGAAAAGGAACAACAAAAACACACAAGTGCTGTTCCTTTTGAAAAGGAACAGCAAAAACACACAAGTGTTGTTCCTTTTGAAAAGGAACAACAAAAACACTCAAGTGCTGTTCCTTTTGAAAAGGAACAGCATGCACAAATACTAAAAACATATATACAAAATTTACAATCTTATATACAAGATGTGGTAATAAAAGATGAATTTCTTACTGATCTATAGGTGAGGAAGTTTTTGCTTCCTCGCCCATAATCTCAATGTTAGTATCTTGGCGTAGCTGCTGACAAAAATATTCCCGAGTGAGCGGTTTGCGATACAGACGAACTCGGTGGCCGTTTACCTTAAATGTATATCCAGACCCATCGATTGTGATCAGAGTAAGGGTCCCATTGTCATGGACTTTTTGAATCTCGTATGGTCCCAACCAACGAGTCTGAAGCTTCCCCGGGAAATCCTGAAATCTAGAATCATATAACAGAGCCCAGTCTCCTTCATGAAATATCTTGTTTTTGATAAGCGCATCATGCCATTTGGCTCGCTGCTGTTGAATGAGTGCTGTATTCTGTAATGCAGAGAGCCTTATTTCATCTAATTCATTAATTTGCTGTAATCGATTTTTTTGTGCTTCACTTAAATCCAATCCGACTTCTTGGGTCGTTCGCAGCGTTTGGATCTCGAATTCTATAGGAAAAATGGGCTGCTTTCCAAACACTAAGTGATATGGTGAATAGCCGGTGGTGCTTCTCCATGTGGTTCGATAAGCCCACAGTGCCTCGGGTAGTCGGGCGGCCCAATCACTGAGGCAACGGTTTTTGTCAAAATAGACTCTATTACCTTATTGCTGCTCTCCACTTGCCCATTTGCCTGAGGATGGTATGGGGTAGTAATTTTATGCTGGACACGATAGTTATTGAGTGTTGCAGCTAATTTATGCCCCACAAATTGTGGTTCTCCATCTGTAATTACTTCCCTCGGAAGACCATAACGTACAAACAAATGGAACAAGAATGGTATTACCGAATCTTCTGTAGCTATAGGCAATGCCTCCGCTTCAACCCATTTGGTAACATATTCAGTTTCCACCAAAATGTAGGTTCTTTGGTTTGATGGCAGGCTGATGGGTTCGACAAAGTCCAGAGCCCAGCGTTCGAAAGGTTCGATCACTAATTGAGGCCGCAAAGGCATTTCGTCGGTTGGACCAGGTCGTCCTGCACGCTGACAGCTATCACAGGCCTGGACAAATTTTTTCGCATCCTTGAAAATTGTAGGCCAGTAATATCCCGTTTGTAATACTTTATGTTCTGTTCTTCGTTCAGCAAAATGTCCTCCACATGGCCCATCATGGCAGGCTTTCAAGATATCAAAGATTTCGTCCTCTCGAATACATCTTCTGATTTCCATATCTGCTCCTGTGTGAAACAAATAGCCCCCAACCCACGAAAATCGATTGCTTTTCTGAACAATCTGCTTCTGTTCATTGGGGGTTAAATGCTTTGGAAGCTTACCTACTGCAAGATAGTTAGCAACATCAGCGTACCAGGGAGTCTGAACAGCGACAGCAAATAAGTGTTCGTCTGGAAATTGGTCCTCGACTGCTGCTGCTTCAACTGATTTTGGTATTCGTGAGAGGAAATCAGCTACAGGGTTCTCCTTCCCCGGTCGATCTCTGATTGTAATATCAAACTCCTGCAACAGGATCAACCACCTGGTTATTCTTCCATTTGTAACAGGCTTATTTGCTAAATACTTAATAGCAGAATGGTCTGTATACAAAATAACGGGATAGCCTGTAATATAGTGTCTAAATTTATTAACAGCGTGTATCACAGCTAAAAATTCTTTTTCGGTGACAGTGTAATTTAATTCAGCCGGAGCCAAATTTTTGCTGATGTAATAGATGGCGTATGGTCTTTTATCCTCTTCTTGGCCCAGAACTGCACCGATTGCTGTGTCTGAGGCGTCAGTTGAAATTTGGAATGGTAAATTCCAATTAGGTCCTCGGAGAACTGGAGCTGTAGATACCAGCTTCTTTAATTCTTTGAAGGCTCGATCACATTTCTCTGTCCATAAGAAGTCAACATTTCTAGTTAATGCATGTAAAGGTGCGGCAATATGTGAATAATGTTGTATGAATCGTCTATAATACCCAGAAAAACCAAGAAAACTACGTACCTCTGTTTGATTAGTGGGGGTCGGAATAAGCAAAAGTATTTGAATTTTAGCCGGGTCTACCTGAATACCAGCTGCTTACATATAGTGTCCCAGAATGAGTCCTTCGGTCATCATCATGTAACACTTTTCGTGACTCAAGCAAAGTCTGGTAGCGATGCAGCGCTGTAGGACTTTTTTGAGAGTATCTAGAGTTGGATCAAAGTCATCTCCATATGGTGTGAAGTCATCCATGTAGACTTCCAATCCATCATTAATTAAATCTGCAAAGATGCTAAGAACAGCCCTTTGGAATGTGGCTGGAGCATTACATAAACCAAAAGGTAAGACTCGATAAGCGAACGTTCCCCAGGGACAAGTAAAGGTACTCTTATCCTGGTCTTCAGGGGCAATTTGAATCTGATTGTATCCGCTGAAGCCATCCAAGAAAGAAAAGAATTTCTTGCCTGCTAAGGTGTCTAGTACCTGATCTATGAATGGAAGAGGGAAGTGATCTTTTTGTGTGGCTTTGTTTAATTTTCTATAATCCACACAGATCCTCCATTTCCCGTTCTTTTTAGGTACTACCACAAGTGGAGAGACCCATTTGTTGTCAGAAATAGGATAAATAAAATCAACATCTAAAAGTTTCTGAAGCTCAGCTTTTACAACATCTTTTAAATGGGGGTTGAGTCTTCTTTGCGGTTGACAAACAGGTCTTGCATCTTTTTCGATATAAATATGATGTGTGCATAGCTGGGGATCAATCCATTTCATATCGGGATAGTCCCATGCAAATGCCTCCTGATACTTTCGTAACAGCTGGATGAGTTTTGTCTCTTGATCTGGTGTCAGATTAGCGTTAATATTTAAAGTTTTCCCCGTTTCAATTTGCACTACTTTGCTATTAGCAACAGAAGTCACAGGTATAATTTGGTCATGTTCGTCTTTCAGAGGATCCTCCTCTAATTCGTTATCAAATGCCGCTTTTATCATAAAAAATTGTGTATACGATGTGGATTCTGTTTGATTAATGAATTTATTGATGGCATCGTCTTCTGTTTGATCTTTGAAATCTAGCGCTTCCTGGACTGTTAATGGGGGTCTAATATTGTCAGTGATATATGAGGCAGGGCGCAGGTTGGTTCTCATCATCGTGATGCTTGGCTGCGCTGGAGGGTACAAGATTAAATTTTTGATATCCGGCCCTCTGGTTATGGTCATGTTTCCCTGCCGGCAACCAATGTAGGCATCAGCAGTAGCGAGCCACGGTCTACCTAGAATTAGCGGATGTCCATCTAGTCGGGTTTTCGGATTAATTATCAGGAAATCGGTCGGGTATTCCCAGGAATCCACTGAAACCATGACATCATACAAGGTGCCTTCTGGTCTAATTACTGATCGGTCAGCTAGTTCTAACAAAGTGGAAGTAGGTTCTACCGATGTAATTCCGAGCTTCTGGCAAGTCGATGTTGTCACGATGTTAATTGCAGGCCCTAGATCAACTAAGACGTTGGTCAAGGTCTGCCCATAGATTTGAACAGTGACAATTGGGTTTCCAGGGTCCTCGTATTTAACTGGTGTTTCGTTTCCTGATAGGAGGTCGGATAAGGTGCCAACTACCTGGACTCTTGGGTTAGAGGTTACATTTCTTTTTGATTTTCTGCTACACAGGTCTTTTATGGTTTTTGCATATATGGGAATATCCTGTATAGCTTGAAGGAATGGAATTCTTATATACAAGTTTTGTAGTTCTCCCAGAATATCAAAATCTGGATATTGTGTTGGTCGTGGAATGGCCAATCGTTCTGGGAAAGGTGGAGGAGATGTAATTACTTGCTGATGAGCCTGGTCTTTATTTACATCTTCCTGTTGTGACGTCTGTTCTATAGGTAACTGATCTTCAATGTGAGTTGTTCTATGTCCCTCAGTTTCTATTATTCGCCCAGATCTTAACTGAAGATCATTGCACTCCCGCAGATCAGATTCAATCTCTGAGGATTCTATAATTTGAAGAGATTGAACTGGTCTATTATTTGGATTGGGGTTGGGTTGGGCTGGGAGCTGCGGTCTCAGATTAGGCTGGGGATTTTGTTGTAAGGCTGGCAGAGTTGGTTGAGGGAGTGGAATTGATCCTGCTGGCTGATATGTCGATTTTGGCCAGCTTGTCTGCCAGGGTGAACCTTGCGAAGTAGAAGGGGTCCACTGCGGAGGATATGAATTATTCTGCCAATATGGTGGGGGATAAGGGAAGTTTGGCCAACCAAATTGGGTCATCCAAGGATTCGGAGTAGGAAACATTTGAGGTGACCAATTCGAAAACGGGGGCTGAGACTGGTTTTGCCACATATTCTGTTGCTGAGCATTGAACTGCGGGGGTTGAAAAGAAGAGGAGGGGTCTGAAAACATACCAGATTGCCTAGGCTGCCATTGACAACGCTGGTTAATAAAATATGTTGATTCTGGCTCCTCTTCTGCTTCTTTGTATACTGCCTTCAAACCAGGAAGTGAGGGGCAACTTTCAGTCAGGTGGTCCTTGGTACAGATAGCACATATTTGGACTGTATCCAGCGGGCATTCCTTGTGGCTATGTTTCTTCCTGCATCGAGGGCAGAAAACTGCTAGATTCTGTTCCACCTCTGTTTGCTTCTGTTTAGCCTGCACAATATCAAGCTGTGTAGTTAATGTCCCCAGGATATCAGTTTTAAAATTTTCTAGCAAATTTCCAAGTTCCACACGTGTTACTCCCTCTGTTGATGTTCTGTTATCTCTGGTAAAGCGATCATATTCTGCTGGTTTTATCCTCGTGCTGCCTCTTGAGCTCCTGATACACAGATCAATGATATCAGCAAAATTTTCCTGATAAATGTCTCCTTTCCCCATAATTTTCAATGTTTCAATCCATTGTTCTTTCATACCTCTAATTAATGCGGTTTTCAACACGTTATCAGGCAGAGGTAACGATGCATAGGGAGATCTTTGCAAGTTATATTGGAAACGTTCCACATATTCTTCTAGAGTTTCGTTTGGTCTGGCTGACATTTGAAAAATTTCATCTTTTAGTTCTCTTGACCTACAGTAATCCTGATATTTCTTTAAAAAGGCTTCTTTCATTTGATCCCAATTGTTAATAACCCCACCACCTAAGCCCATAAACCATCTTAAAGCAGCCCCTTTTAATGTGGAGGGGAACAATTTTAATTTCTGGGGATCGGTGGTGTAATCGTATCCTCTACATAATACATCAAATTCGAACAAGAATGCATCCGGATCTTCTGATGTAAGGCCATGAAATGTGGGGATATGCTGGATAGGGATAGCTTTCATGGGTGCATTTGCTGCAGAATCTACTATAGGATATTGCAATGTGGAGGTATGGGTGTTTGGCTGATTCTGCGCCATGGGATCGAATATATTCCAGTAATCTTCAGGAATTTCCAAGAGAGTGTTCCTTGGTTGAGAAGGGGTAGTCTTAATAGGGATTGTTTTGACAACACTCCCTTTATCAGGGATAATGATGGTCCCAACTGTCTGAGGTGAATGAATTCCTTCAACGAGGATTTTTGCAGCGCTTCCTTTATCCGGGCTATTTAAAGGCTGGTTTGGTTCAATAGGAGATCTAGGTTCCCCAATTTCCCCTGTTTCTCCTCCTCCTTCGTAAAGGTTACTAAGATTCCCTTCGTGCAATAGTCCAGGAGTCAAATTTTCAATTTCTTGAAAGTCCTGCTCCTTTGTTTGACTGTGCACTTCAGCAAAGGCTTCAGATGGTGATCCCGAGGCCTGAAGGGAACTAGTAGGCTATTTAGAATTGATTTTTATATAACCTACTGATGGCTGAGATTCGGCTTTCTTATAGATTTCGTCTATGAAGGTCGTTCGTCCAAGGGTCACCGGCCCTTGGCTTTGGATGGAGGCTTTTGATCTTTCTCTGGCTTTTTCTGCTTAGTCATGCACTCCAATTAAACTGCTAAATCCTATTTAACCAGTCAATTCTGCTAGGAAAGCGGACGGTGGAGCGGGGCTTTTACATGCTCCGTACGCAGGTTCTTACCTTCCGTTTTTTAAATCCAACTCTCCCCTAGCAAATTCGTAGACTACCCTGTTTAAAAGACAAATGACTATACCCTTTCCCCGGCAACAGCGCCAAAATGTAGAGCTGTAACAAGGGTCTTTTTCACCTCTAGTTATCTCACATTACAAGTCAATCCGGGAGCGTTTTGTTATTGTAAAGGGTATCTCAATTTGAGGCTATTTGTCAGAGTAATGCTTAGTAGTATAGGTCTAAGAAATACAAGAGTAAACGGATGCTAAGCTATGGCTAAATTACTTTTGCATAAAAAAATCACACGCGGCAACTTTATCAGTCAAGGGTATGGAAATAGTAACCCATCCCTCTAGAAACTGATGAAGGAAAAGGAATTAGAGTATGGATCATGGATCTGGGAGCATAATAGCATCTGCTGTGTCTCACAACAGCCTTGATCCTCCTCCCACACCAAACCAATGAATGCAAGTAAAAAGGAACAGCAAGAAAGCAGAATGGAACGGCAATTCAGAAATGGAACAGCAGTAAAAGGAACGGCAGTAAAGAAACTAAATCTCGCGAGTTCAACACTCTCAATTCTTGGCATCAACTTACATACAAAGAAAGAGTAATCTTTTGTACATGCAGACAGCTTAATCAAATGGAACAGCAAACCACCATAAACAGGAAACGTCAATCATATGTACACATAATCTGAAATGATCACTAGTAGTCCACACACAACGTTAATTCCATCTTCTTATGATCGTCACTCCAACCATATGTAGCTAAAACATTCCACTTATAAATTCTGTAACAGAAGTGAACAACTCAGAACAATGTTATGTGATCAATTCTGGAAATATGATGTAAACTTGTTACAAAGATTTACAAAAGGAAAACTACTGATGAACAAGTATGGAACAACATGTAAGTATATCAGATTATTAAGAACAATAAACAAACCACACAAAGCCAAACTGTAATGATACAATCAGCCAGTGTCCGTTGGAGCTGGGCCCTTAGCTTCCAATGGCACACCGCCATAACTTACTTCAGATGCAGGGAGAAAGTAACACCAAATATATTATATTAACGCATCAATGATAGTACAGCAAAACTAAGTCTCAAAGAGACTCGATAGTCTGAGTTTAACCAACTGTGAAGTCTGTAAACAGAAAGTAAAGATACAAGATAATCAAAAGTCCCCGAATTCTTCGATGCTGCCCCTTTTTATACAAGTAATGGCGGAGTTAACTAAACAACAAAATAATTGAAAGTAACGATCCCTCAGGATCAAAGATCCTGAGGCATCTGTTAAACTGTTAACTCCTCTCTTTTCTCTGCCTAGCCTTCCGAACTGACAGTCCTTCATCTCGTCCCGGATTCATCTGCCTTGATTTACTCGCCCTGGTCTGGATTTTATTTGGTTTTGGAGGGACATCCGTTATCTCCTCATGGAACTCTCATTTTGCACCGCGCCTTCCTACTTTTGTCTTTTCCTGCATAGAGAAGATAACTATTATTGATTGGGTCATTCGTGCTCATTCTCATTACATTCTCCTTATTTTGTAACAAAGAAAAGGTTACAACTATTGCTTGAAACACCACTAAGTTATTCGTTAAAACATACCTTTCCAATGCTCTACACATCCCACATTTGATAAGCATCAACCATGATAATCAACATGTGTGAGTATCAAACTTAACATCATAAAGTAAGAAGTCATCATCATTATGTGACTAAGTAAGCCATGTCTCCGAATATCCATGTCTTCAAATAGCTATGTCTTCATGAGACCTGCATTAACACCATTCTCTTGGCCAACCAATGATATTTATCAATATGAAACTTAAGTAATCATCCATGTATCCAACATCATGTGTATCCATCAACTATGTATCTACCAAACCATGAGCTCATGATCATTTGTTAAGCTTTCTTGATACCATCAACAACAACAATCCTCAACCATGTGAGAGCCAAGAACTATAGGAATCCTGCATCATAACTGCACCATATGAATTTTATGCATCTTTGAAGGCATGATGACACCAACATAAAAGAAATGAGTGGCTCATCATCAAATAATGAAGTTGTGTACTCAAGATTTGTACTTCTCCTTGTCCTTATGAAGATCACCATGTAAGAAACATATATGTACTGTATGCATCATCAAAAAGTCATCTACAATCATCCATAAATCTGATTTGAATAACAACTATGTAAACCCATGTAATAAAAGTGTCATCTGAGATTTCATCATGGTCAACTCATAACCATAACATAGCATGACGTATCATTTAAACACTTTAGCCACATAAGAATCATCATCATTAATAAGAATCATTAGATACCAAAGACTTCTAAACATAATGACAAAAATGCATTATTATAAGAATATGCTTCCCCTGAACCTGTGCCAATTATTCATTGTCAGATCTCATCATTCCAAATATTAGTAAGAATCATCAAGGCATCATCATAAATCAGATATACATCAATTTTTTAACAGCTTATGAGGACCAACACATTTCTAGATATCATTAGTAGATTGTAACCATAATCAAATAGAGCAGATAATTAACTGAACCATATCAGACCCTTTTTCCTGAGTTTGTCCCACTGCTTTTTCCTCAAACCAACATATACAGGACTATGTAGCTTCGAACTCGCGTATATACACAACTTATCTTCATGAAACTTGCATTAGAGATTTAGAACACTAAAGTTTCACACTTTCAGCTCCCCCCGAGTCTATTAAGTCTGTATATTGTGCTATGCCACATCTTTCTGATTATACTTCCTTCTTCTTCCATATCTTCGAGCGTGATGATGTTTCCTCCTTTTGGTATGGTGCCCAAAATTTTCTCCTACATTCCTTTGCTATATGTCCAAACTCTTTACATGCATAACATCTTACATGTTTTATATTCCTTCTATAGAAATCAATGTCTTTGTGACCAAACATGTTGCAAGAAAAAAAATATCCCTTGAAGTACCTGGAAGCTGATGATGTTTCTGTGTGATGGTTATTAGCTTCAACCATTCTACTTCTGCATCTTGCTGGAACATGTCCAAAATTATGACATATAAAACATTCAACATTATTCATCAAAGGAAAGAACCAATTATCACTTCCATACTTAGGAGTAAATGATTTTATTTGAAGACTCTCTTTCCTTAGTCGTTGATGGGGTTGACCTCTTATCTCCTTGTTGAGCATCTCAGATTTGCACTAGAGTTCTTTGCTCCAATTTGTGAGATAGATTCTCCTTTAACAATTTCATGAAAACCAAGACCATATTTGATGGTAGGAGACCTTTGACTACTTATAATATCATCCAAAATATTAGTGCTATCTTGAAATCATAAAATTTTATCCTTCTCTTCTAATTTACCTTTTAAGATATTTACCTCAACCTGATATTGCTCTTCCTTTTCAAGATATTTTTTCTTCATGATTTCTTTAACTTTTCTTCCTTCTTCCACTTGTTTCCTTAATTTGAGAACTTTGTTTTCTTGTTCTTCAAATGCTTGGAGTAGTTCTTCATAATGCTTATTTGATTTTTCAAGATCTTCTTTTAGAGAGAGGATCTTAGCTAAAAGACTTTCATAGTAAATGGATCTATCTTTAAGTTTCTTGATTTTTGTAGTCTTTTCACATACTTCATTTATTAATGATGTCACTTCATCCTACAGCTTTTGACATTGATCTTCCTTTTCCTTGTACTGCTTCCTTACCTTGTTTCCTTCCTCCAACTAATATTTTAATCTAGTAACTTGTTCTTTGTAGGAACATTCCCTTTTATCAATTAGATCTTCTTAATCTCTAATTATATCTGTGAACCTTTAAAATTATACTTCTATTTTATTTCTTTCTTTTTCACCCATAAGAGCAAATTTAGTTGTTTTGCTATCACTTTCATTATCTTCAAATGAACAGAGAAATGTATCACCAGAGGACAACAAATTCATACTTGATAGTTCTTTTTCTTGTTCATCTTCATTCTGAGGTGATTCTGAATCTGAAGAGTTGCTTCCACATAATCCCCAATCGTCTCTCCCACTGTCACAGTTCCTTTGAGATGCCTTCTTCTTTTGAGGTGCTTTCTTCTTTAGCTTCTTTCCCATTGTTTCTATGGATCTCCTTCAAGCGATCAAGCTTTTGCCAAAGGACCTGCTCTGATACCAATTGTTGGAAATAATACTGAGAGGGGGGGTGAATCAGTATTTACAAATCAATAACTTTTTCATTTCCATAATCAGATTTATATACGCTACTTCAGTGAAGGGAACTCGCGTGTGCACGCAATTGTTCTTAAGGCAACCAGTGTATATCCAGTGAACTTGTGATTCAATTAATTCATCATATGTTGATCTTTAATCAATGCATCAGTAATTTATTAAATATTAAATAGTAACCATGTGCAGTAATAACATAATAAACCATCACACATAAGCAACACACATGAACACCATGATTTAAGGTGGAAGCCCAATGTGGGAGAAAGCCACCTGCTGCTGTCGTCTCTATCTTCTTTTAATAATAAGAAAATATTTTTACAACATTGTACTGGTGCAGACTCACACCAGTACGTAGGCACCCACCTACAGAAGGCTACAACCTTCTTTCATTCTCCAACTTCTATTGGAAGGGAGCTACAACCCCCTAGCTCTTGTACTAGCCAATCTGTTTACGAGTATGTATGTGCCAGCCTACAAAAGGCTCCAACCTTCACTCATTTTCCAGTTGCTACTGGAAGAGAGCTCCAACCCCCTAGCTCTTGTACTGGCTGATATGTTTACGAGTATGTAGGCGTTACCCTACAGAAGGATACGGCGTTCTCTCTTCCTCCAGGGACCACGTTTCATAAATTTTTAGACTGGATACTTTTGGAACACAACATGACAATCTGAAGGCCACGTTTCATTAAATTTTCACACTGGACCCATCAAAAACATTGAAGCTTACAATCAATCACCATTGCAGTAAAACCATCAAATACATCTGCATCGACCAACCACTAAAACTCAATCATCACTTTCTCAATCAGCCATAACTCAATCAATTACTGACAACCTCTAAACCTATGGCACAACTGAATCATTCATTCATACTTAATCAACTTCAACCAATTAACTATAACAAATAGATCACTGTAACATTGCATCATCATTCAAAACCAGCTGTAACCTCAAAACCATGCATCAGAGGGTATATGCTACTTGGTTGAAGCCAAACTGCATGTATACGCTACTTCCTTAGCCCAACCTGCGTATATCTGTAAAGATACTGAATCATAAAACTTCTGAACGACAAATTGTACCAATCAATGACATTCTGAAGATCTACTGAGTTCTAAATAGATAGAAACAAGGATCACGTTTCCTTCTCAATTAATCAATCAATCAGACTCAATTTCCTTATATATTCAGTTCTACTTTCAGATCTAAGAAGACATCATTGACAAATAGCCGTAAAACAATAGTATTGATCTGATAGATCAATCATCTTTGAACATCAATATTTTCTTTTGCATACACTACTTGGAAGAGCCGAACTGGCATGTATATGCAACTTCACCAAAGCGAACCAGCATATAGATTTGCAAATATTTATAACTTCGTTGCACTTCCTGACTTCAGACATACCCAGATCATCATATATAAAGGATAAAATATGTGTTAGCAATAAGATCTAGCCCATCCATTATAATATCACATAATGATAAGTCATTATGATCCTGATCCATCATTAGATCTCATCACAATCAATTAATATGAACATTCAGAACATTGTCAACAGAAATGTAGTCACTAGAACACAAAGTATAACGGAGAACTCTGCATCAACAACCAGAACCAACTGCAACTTCAAACATCATAGTTGATAAGGTATACGCTTCTTCGATGTGTCAAACCAGTGTGTATACATGCTTTTGCCAACGTGAAACAAGGTACATATCTGCAAATACTAACTTAAAACTTCACAGCTATTCCAGACTTTAGTCATACCTAGATCAGAACATTTACAGAATAAAACATGCGTTAGTATTTAGATCTAGACTATCCATGTTCAAACCACATAATGATAATTCATTTCATGCTTTATGATCCCGATTCATCATCCATCATCAACCACATAGGTGCATCCTTAGTTTCGATTAAGCAAAGCATCAGAAGCTCATAACCTACATATATGATCTCACTCTTCATAAGATATTCATTACTTGCACACCTGGCCTAATGATCTTCTCCTCCTTATATAGTTTTACACCTTTCTCAATACCATGGACCAAAACCACTTAGGACCAATACCTTGGACCAAATACCTAGGGTCAATTCCTCAGACCAAATACCTCATACCAAATACCTTGGATCAATACCTTGGACCAAATACCCTAGATCAACATGTACGCACTTTTCCTCTTGTGAAAGTGCGTGTATACGTATACGCTCTTTATGTTTTGTGGACTAGCATGTATACGTTGTTTTGACTAAGTGGACCTGCATATACTTCTTAAACTACTTTTCATCAACCTTTTCCTTTACCTTCTTTATTTTGATCAGTAGACCTTAGTTCCATCTTCCTGTTCTTCTGTGCCAATGCCCTGTTACCTCTGAATAGACCTATTACACTGTAATTTGCCATATTACTTCTGAAATGTTTTCTTGAGCTGCCCTACATTTTGTCACATATGTAAACACAACTGCCATGCATTCTGACACATCTGATATTTCTCCTATAAATTCATCTAGTTACCGTATACAAGTGATTTTTTCTGCTATAAGTGGGTTTCCATCAAGTACAACACATGTATCATAATGCCAGCATATATTTATCCACATCTTGTTTCTATCCTTTTCTTATGAAAAAACTTGCCTAAATTATGGTGGGAAATAACCCATGCTGAATATGATATCTACCTGAGTATGAATTAAGATTAGAGTTAAGATTAAGATGTAAAATTAGAGTTAAGATGTTAATTCTAATTACTATAGAATTAAAAAGAATAAGGGTTTGGTTTTAATTCTTTGTTTAAAATTGGTTGTGTTAAGAGGTGCTGTATAATTTAGTGTAGGGTGATGTCATGTTAAATCGTTAGATTTAAAATTAAACTAACATAGTTATATAAATTAAATTGCCTAGTAAACATCAAAACACCTATCTAATAAATGATGTCATGTTGTTAAGATTTTTAAAAATCATAAAAATTAATTGACCAACCCATATCCGTCTTAAGTGTGGTTCTACCAAGCACCAACAAAGAGGGAGTGACAAGAGAGAGATGGAGAGGGAGTGAGGGAGAGAGGAGAGAATGAGTGAAGATGGAGTTGGAGAGGGAGATAGGGATGGAAGAAGATAATACATAGAGAGAAAGGTGGAGAGGGAGAGATTGAGTGACAAGGGAGAAATGAAGAGAGAGTGAGGGAGAGACTAGAGTGGGAGGGAATATAGAAAGAAGGAGAGAGAGAGGGAGAGAAGGGGAAGAGAGAGAGAGAGAGAGTGAGAGAGAGAGTGGAAGAGGGAGGGAGAGAGAGAGGGAGAGAGAGGGATAGATATGGAGAGAGAGTGTGTATGTTTGTGGGGTGAGATAGAGAGACAAAAGGAGATATTTATGTAGATGGAGGGGTAGAGAGGGAAAAATAGAGATACCGAGGGTGGGATGGAGGGAGAGATAGATTGATATGTGTTAAATTTCCATAAGAAAATCTATATTATATTCTATCAAATAATGTTACAAATAAATATTTGAAGTGTTGTCTCAAGATAGGGAAACTATATTAGACACGCAATCAATTGGTTGAGAGAATAACTCAACCACACCCAAAACTAGGGACATGTATATATAACCACTCCTATAGAATAGGAACATATTCCTTTGCATAGAAAGTCACAACTAAGACAAGTAGGAATTACATTTTCCAACACTCCCCTTTAATGACTACTTCTCTCGTGAAAATATGCAAGATCTACATCTGGTCCAATATGGTAATGACATCTTCTACCTTTTTCATGAAATTGGCGATGTCCATATAAAGGAACAATCATCTACTGGAATGCATGGGTTCCCAACCGCTGCAATCGCCAGTCTACTAGGAAGTCCTTCACATACATGGTTCATCCAACCTCTCAATGAAATCCCCCTAAATATAAAATTTCACCTCATGGAGTCTAAGAAATACAACCCACCCAAGTGTATCCATCCCACATGACACACTCTTCCAGGGTGTTAAAACTCTCTAACAGAGGGATCACATAACAAAGGGTATGCATGCCTCTTTGGGTCTTACAGTAGATACATAAAACATTTCAATGACTACAACTAACCATTAGAAAACAACATATGACATGTATATTTTCTATAATTACAATATGTGACGCATAATACACCATGATTCTATTCTACAAACCCACACAAACTCTCAACTAGTTTTCCATCATTCCAAATTTTCACAAAATCAATATTTGTTGCACTTCAACCTTATTGTCCACCACGGAGTGTATTTTCATCCTCTTTCTTTTCCTTCTTTAATTGTTGTCTTGGATTCACCTATGTGATTTGTTAGAGTAGCTAATTATAACAAAACCACTCCATTGAGTTAGCTAAGCTCAGTGTAAAAAGTTCCAAAACATTTATAAATACCACTATGTGTTATTCTTTGGAGTTTCTAAACATGCAATAATAATTATTTCTAACCGATTACATTTATGTATTGAGTTGATAAGATTCAACATATTTATCTTTACAAAAACCAAGTAAATTCAAAAAAAAAAATTACCACGACAAAAAATTTCCATAATATTGTCACCGTTGGTGGAGTCGAGAAATGCACCTCCACGGAAATTCCATGGGAGTGTGAACTGGCTTGTGTTGCTGGTGGTGAAGTTGGAGAATTCCATTATCCACAATCCAATAAAATCACTATCAGTTGCAAGATGTTGAGGATGATTCTCAGGACATTCATCACGTGTCTCCTCTTCCTACAACACCGCTACAACACTATCAGTCGCACGATTCTTCTCGTCGTTGTTGCAAGTGGCCCTTTGTCTGCAAATGGGGCAGTGGAACACTGGGAGAGTCACACATCTGTGTAGTTCCATCGAAAGGTAGAGTTGCATACTGGATTCATGCATTCTCAGTCACTGGACCGCAATGGCTCTACGATATGCCTTAATAAATCGAGATTGCACTTGTTAGATAATTGATACCAAGTGCTAGTTGTCGCATTGTTGTTCGCGCCAAACCAAACTTTGTCTGGACCATTTCTTCCTGCTCTATCGATCGGAAAGTTCCCATAATAGGACCAAGTGGTTGAGATTGAATGGCAAGATATGTAGGTCCACCACCACACCCAATACTTCCTCCACAGCCATGGAATAGGGTAACTTTAATACCAAATTATTTACAAGCAGCTACAACATCTTCCTATGATTTATATAATTCCCATGCAGCAGTGGAACACCCTGAATATTTTCCTGAAGCAGAATAACCAATCATAGCCTCCTAGTGTCCATTATCATTTTCAATAATATGGTTTCAATACCAATCTATTGATAATAACTTCTGAATTACTGATCCAGCACCTCACAAATCTTTGACAATCTCAAATAGGGGCACAACACGCAAGGTGTTATAAGGGTAAGGTCATACTAGTTCTCCGCTTATGGCTGGATGTGCATCATTCTGTAGCAGCTCCACAACCAGAATATCACTACCCTTTGAAGCCATTGAAATAACATAGGCTTCAAGTGATTCACTTCCTAATTCTATAGCTACACAGAATGTATCTAGAACCTCCCTTACTTTAGCTTTTGACACTCCCAACACCTAATGCATAAGCTCTTCTCCAGAGCATGAAACAAAACACAGGTCGACTCGCCTTCAATGTTGTAGACTGAGCTACACAGTCTCCTCCATGGTTCATTGACACAACACTACCACACTTCTCCTAGTATCAGTGTTGGCACCGTTGACCTCTAAACCTTGTCTCACTATGCAGCAACCATGCCAGCGATCTGCAATCAATCATGGAACACACCGCCATCCCGACCTCCTCCAATCATATAGTGATCTTCAGCCAAGAATCTTTTCCACACCATGCCACCACTTTAGAAACATAGTAGCGGCACTGTCGGTTGACCTCTGCCAACATTACCAGTCCACCGGCTCGACCTATTTTCTGTCACCTTCTCAGATGTCACTCTCCGACTAGAATACACACCACAGTTGCCGATATTAGAGGTCCTATCGGGATCAACACCACGACCTACAGTAATATAAGGCACCACACACTAGGCACCTACAGTGATCTCACTCTCTTACGCTACGCCATGCACCAGCAACTCAAACTTGCTTGATAAAAACATTGTTAGATCCACACACCACCTAAGAGGGAACCACGCCTCTCGACCGATGCCTCCACCAATCAACGAGATTTATAATGCCATGCTTTTTCACGAGCCAAAGTCTTGCACCGATATACTCCTCTTTGACCGAAACACTCTCTCAAATAATAGGTAGCCTCATTCACAAGCAATCGAACAAATACTTGTATTCGACTCTGAGAACTCTGAATAATGGAAAAACTAAAACTAAAAAAAATATACTCTCTCTTTTATTTCCCTTAGCGCAGGAGGGACCAAGGTCCAGCCCATACAGGCTCTGATACCATGTTAAATTTCCATAAGGAAATATATATTATATTCTATCAAATAATGTTACAAATAAATATATGAAGTGTTGTCTCAAGATAGGGAAACTATCTTGGACACACAATCAGTTGGTTGAGAGAATATCTTAACCACACACCAAACTATGGAAATATAGATATAACCACTTCTATAGAATAGGAATGGACTCCTTTACATAGAAAGTCTCAACTAAGACAAGTAGGAATTACATTTTCTAACAATATGGAGAGAGAACATATGTGTTTAAGGGGGTGGGACAGAGAGACAAAGAAGGGATAGAAGGTGATCCAGGTGAATATTGGTGGCCACCCACCTATTCCACTTGGACTACCACTATTGTTTCTTTCAGTTTCCCTAATTGTGGCAGAATTTACTATTTTTGTCTATTTCTTGGGTCGTGAACTTTCAAAGCCGTTTTGAGGCCCTAAACAACATTTTTTTGGAAAAAGGGGTAAACATATAGCTCATAGTAAGGATTTGCAATTGAAAGTTGTATTCCTTGCATGGATCTTTCTAACGAGGTACCATACGCATCAAACGGATGGAGATTGTATGCCAAAGTTACAACCCCGAGAATTTGGTATACCAATTTATGCCATAGGGCCCATATAATTTTGGCACTTCATATCCTAGCATTAGGTTTTTGGATTTTTCGAGTTTTCCATTATTTCGCAATAATAAATAAGCCTTCAAGGCTCAGTGTAACATGGTTCAGAAGGCATGTAGCCATCACATCTCTTCTCAGAGATAAGCTACCATTACCCGAGCTAGTTTATTTTCATTTTTCATGTAAACATTTTTCAGTACTTTGTTATTAATGAATTGAAGTTTTGTTCTCATTGTATCTCTGTGTTTCTATTCATATATATATTTCATTTTGTTCCTTCTTAAATATATATCAGAAGGAGACATAGATATAGATAGTATGGAGAGGGAGAGAGAGAGATAAATGAAGGAGAGAGAGAGATGAGGGAGAGAGGGAAGGGGAGCTAGAGAGAAATGGGAGAGAGTGAGGCAGAGATACAATTCAATAAAATAGATGCATTGATTTTAGTTTAGATGTTTATTATTAATCCTATTTTATTGTTTGCACTAGATGCATTTATCTCAGTGTGGTTGTTGATTTCTAATCTTGTTTGATTTCTTGCACTATATGCATTGGTTTCAGAGAATATTTTGATTTCTAATCCTCTTTGATTTATTCCACTAGATGCATTGATTTTAGTCTGGATGTTGATTTCTAATCCTACTTGATTGCTTACACTAGATGCATTGATTTCAATGTGAATGTTGATTTTTGATCCTATTTGATTGTTTTCCCTAAATGCATTGATTTCAATTTGTATGTTTATTTCTAATCCTATTTGATTGCTTGCGCTAGATGGTTTGATTTCAGTGTGGAATTTGATTTCTAATCCGATTTGATTTCTTGCATTAGATGCATTGATTTCAATGTAGATGTTGATATTTAATTTGATGTAGCTAGATGTATGATCTACATTAATTTCAAAGTAATTAGATTGTGCAATGATTTTAGTGTAAAAACCAAAAAAGAATATTGAAGGTGTGCATTGATTTATGTGTTATAGTAATTAAACAATTAATAAAATACTTGAATTTTCATCTTAAGTAAAATGTTCACTTACTTGAAATGTTATTTTCTTGAAATCGTAAACTACTTGTAATTGACTACATTCTTATTATTCTCATTTTCGATCATTGAACATTGTTAGTCACTTTTCCTTCAAACAAGGTAATATAAAACCACTATCATTAAAACTTACTTGGAATTTAACACTCCATAAGTCACAATGATTGATATTGGAGAAAGCTACTATTGAAATTTGAGAGAAAGCAAGAAAAGGTATGGCATTTACTACAATAGCTCGAGTTAAATATTTGAATGGCCTATGATTTCAACCATCATTTTCATATGATCCATATGAAAATATGGAAAAAGTAACATTTGTGATAGTAAGAACAATAGAAGAATATAGTTTGAGATTGATCACAATTGCATTGCCACTTTGCATTCAAAAATTTTACTTCATCATTTTTCACTATTCAAATTATTAAAAGTCTCTATAGCAAAATGAGATAGCTAAGAAAATTTAAAATTAGAATGAATAGATTAATGTTTACATATTTAACATAATCAAAATGATTAGAATAATTAAATGTTAAAAAAATATTTTATGACTACACACGTTTAAAACCATCATAGATCCATCTTAACCCCAGATCTATCAATCCAAGAGGGATCAAATTTCTCGTTGTCAAAACTTTTCCTCAACTTTTCCACTCAAAAAAACCATCATAAAGCCATCTTAAACTGAGATCTATCAATCCAAGAGGGATCAAATTTCTCGATGTGAAAGCTTTACCTCAAGTTTTCAACTCAAAAAAATCATCATAGATTCATCTTAACCCGAATCAATCTAAGACAGATCAAATTTCTAGATGTGAAAACTTTTCCTCAAATTTTGCACTCAAAAAAGAGGTTTGCAACTCTAGAAATTTGATCCCTCTCTACACTTGATAAATCAAGAGTTACGATGAATGTAAACTAGCATTAAAAAAACTAGACTTATAGATTTTATTTCTTCATAAAAATAAGTTAAAATTGTTAAGTTTTTTTTCAATTTTATTTTTTATATAAATTTAAGTATATAATTGATTATTTTTTATTTAATTTAATTTATCTTATTTAAAATGACTTCCATTTGTATTTTCATTCTTTGATTATAAAGTTAAAAAAATATATCTTTAATATATAATAAGTTCTCACATATACTAATATTGTAAAATACCACATTACTCTTATTATAATAAATAATTTATTTACTTAAAATTTAATTAATTTCAATAATCATATAATAAATATAAAATAAAGTATTTAAATTTGAATTTAGCTTCCAAACATTTCTGTGTGAGGAACCAATTCCTAATAATTTAATCCTAATTCATTGTCCCGATAATAATTGATATGGAAGGAAACAATACCAATAATAATAACTTAAGAAGAGAGCGCTCTGCTAGGGTTTAGCTAGGGCTTGGAACGGTACTGCGACGGCGCCGACAGGGCCTCAGCCAAGCCATCTCTGAAGAAACAGTATCGCTGCAGAGGTACTGATCTGCAACGCATCAGGGCCTCCCAATGGCTCAACCGCAGGGGGGGCGTCAGGGCCCTCCCCGTCACAGCAGGATCCGACGCACGGCGTTGTCTTCGGGTCAGTGGATAAAGAGGTTTTGAACAGGGGGAAAATTCCCCAGGATGGCAACAAAGGAAACGAAAATCGTAGGGAGGAGGAAGGTAATCCCCAGAAAAGCACTGACAAGCCTGAAGAAGGCCTGAAGGTCACCTCGTCAACATGCAGACCTGTGGCCAAGGAAAGACCACGAGTCGAATTGCCAGGAGATAAGATAGATGCAAGAATAGAGTTCATGCGAGATCACGCCATCATTGGGAAGTTCATAGGGTTCTGGCCCACTGAGAAGGCCCTGAATGGATGGATAGCGGCGAAATGGAAACCGAAGGGGGATGTTACACTTCAGCTCGGACCGAAAGGTTTCTTTACTGCAATTTTCTATTGCCTGGAGGACAAGCACAGAATATTAGTGGGAGGGCCATACTTCTTCAACTCGGCAGGCCTTTATCTGAGAGATTGGATACCCAGATTCAACCCAGATAAGGAAGACCTAACCTGGGCGCCTGTATGGATTCGGTTATATTCCCTCCCAGATGAATATTGGGAGGAGGATGCTCTCAAAAGAATAGGAAATGGGGTGGGAGAATATATCAGATCATCGGAAGAAACCAAGACCCGTAAGTACATTTCCTATGCACGAATTTGTGTCTTTATTCGCCTCAATGAAGCCCTACCTGATTCGATTACTCTTTCCCATCGGGATGAGGAATGGATTCAGTCTCTTGATTATGAGCACGTTCCTTTCCGATGCCGGAAGTGCCATACCCTTGGTCATCTCTTTAGAGACTGTCCTCAAAACACCCTATCCAGCCTTCCCGACTCCTCTGTAGCCCCTGCTCAGGATGGCTTTACCAAAGTTACCAACAGAAGGCGTTCTCACAGAAAACCCCCACACGGGTTCAGGCCCCAGCCCTCCCAGTCTCATGGCCCAGTAACCAAGAACAGTTTTGACATTCTTGGTCAAGATCCTGAAATCTTGCCTCACGCAGCTGATCCTCACCCTGATAATCCGTCCTCCTCTTCTTCTCACCCTCCACCTCCCCCCCCTCCCAAATCTTCCACTCCTATCATCTCCCCCTCCATTCTCAATCGGGATCGGAAAGAATCTCCTGAAATCATCAAAGAAATGGAAGTCGAAGGGAAAATGGAAAGCCACCAGAACCCAGAGAACAGTACGGAAGAAGGAGATCAAGTGCAAGTCATGGAAGAAGAGCCCGAGAGTATTGATCTGCACGGGCTAGACATCATAGAGCTGGAAATAGCCTGCAAAAAACAAGCTTTCGATGCCATACCTGAACTAGCACTCAACAAGCTCGAAATGGTCCTTTCTCGAGCTTATTATCAAAGTCAGCTGGGAATACAACCAGGCAGCCAATGGGACGGAAATCTGCACACAAAAAACCCAAAGAAGAGAGGCAGGAAGACAGATTTGCAAAGGACAATAGAGATTGGGAAGATCCTGGTGGATTCAGGCAGATATGCACAGTTGACAAAGTACTACAAGCCCTCTGTCAATGGTTAATGATGAAGCTAGTATCATGGAATATAAGAGGGCTCAACAGCCCCGGAAAACTCAGGATGTTAAAACATATGATTAGAAAGGAAAAGCCACAAATGTGCTTTCTCCAAGAAACTAAGTGTAACAGTACAACGCTAGGCAGCATTCTTTCGAAAGCCTGGCCTGGTTGTAGATCGGTAGCTGTAGATGCCTCCGGGGCCTCCGGAGGCCTAGCAATTGCATGGAATACGCAGGCAGTTTCCCTTTCTGACTTCCATGCAGCGCATCATCTAATTCAGGCGACTTTTCATATCTTGGGTACCAATGTTTATGGTAACTTGACAAATGTTTACTTCCCACAAGACTCGGGAAGCAAGATAGCGCTTCTAGACACAATTGAAGCCCTCAGCAATAGCAGAAGATACCCGCTCTGGATTGTGGCAGGGGACTTCAACATGATAACTAAATCTGAAGAGAAGCTGGGAGGCAGGCGCAGATTGGAGCATGATGACTGTCACTTCAAGGACTTCATCCAAGCTACCTCCCTTATAGACATGTCGTTCTGCAATGGCACCTTTACGTGGAGTAATCGAAGGTCGGGTAAATACCAAATCGCCTCAAAATTGGACCGCTTCCTCCTCTCTGACAATGCAGTCCACCTAGGAGGGGACATCTCCACAGCTATTCTTGCCCACTCTGGATCGGACCACTGGCCAATAGCACTTCAATGGCAGCGACCAGGTAACACAACCAAACGTCCCTTTCGATTTGAAGGTTTTTGGCTCACGCATCCCACCTTCAAGGATTTTGTGAAATCTACGTGGGCTGCCTTCACCCCCCCAGTAGGATCAAAGATGTATCAATTCCAGCAAAAGCTCCGTTTTCTCAAAGATCACCTGAAACGCTGGAACAGAGAAACCTTCGGCAACATTTTCAAAGAGCAGCAAAAGCTTACTCAGGACCTGGAGATCCTTCACCAAAAGGTCATCAAGGAAGGGCACTCAGAAGCAACCTTGGAGCAGGAAAGCCTCATCCATAGTCAGTTGGATAACAGAAGAAAGCAGGAAGAGATTTATTGGAAACAAAAGTCAAGGGTCAGGTGGCTGAAGGAGGGGGAGCGTAACACAAAATTCTTCCACAAAACTACAGTTCAAAGAAGAATTCATAACAGCATCCCCTTCATCCAAAAACAGTCAGGGGAAAGAGTGGAGACCCATGAGGAGATTGAAGAGGAACTCCTCAACCACTTCAAACAGATCCATCAAGATCAAAGAGAAGATCGGAGACAGGCCATACGTAAAATCACGAGCAACATTCCTAGGATCATCTCGGAGGAACAAAACGACCTCCTAATGCGGCCCATTCTTCCTCAAGAAGTGGATGATGCAATGGCGCAGCTTAAGGAAGGCAAGGCCCCGGGGCCAGACGGATTTTCCACCACCTTCTTCCACTCGTTCTGGGACATGTTAAAGGAGGAGGTTTGGCAGATAGTCGAAGAATCTAGGGCCACGCGCTGGCTCCTGCCCTCTCTCAATGCTACCTTCATCACTCTCATCCCTAAGGAGGAGGACTCCATTACCCCGGACAAATTCAGGCCCATTGCGCTTTGCAATGTCATCTACAAAGTTATCTCAAAAGTCATAGCAAATCGGTTGAAACCTCTTCTTCCTGGGCTCATCTCACCGGAACAGTCAGGGTACGTGGAAGGGAGGCACATAATGGATGGCATCCTGCTCTCTCACGAAATAATTCACTCCCTCAAGCATTCAAAGCAATCAGGTATGCTTCTCAAACTTGACCTCTCCAAGGCATTTGACAAGCTAAACTGGAATTACATTCATGAAATGCTTTCAGCTTTTGGTTTCTGCTCTCCTTGGATCCGTTGGATAATGAACTTGATCACCTCAACTCATTTCTCTATTCTAGTCAACGGCATCCCCTCCCGTTCCTTTAATCCTTCTCGTGGTATTCGCCAAGGCGACCCCCTCTCCCCCTTTCTCTTCGTCCTTATGGCAGAAGGGTTAGGTCGGCACATCAAGCAAGCTCTCCTCTCTCATCAGATCAAAGGTATCTCTGTGCATAACTCCCCTGCCACCTCCCACCACCAGTTTGTCGATGACACGATGCTCTTTGGTTATCCCTCTGCCCAAGAAGCCCACCGTCTAAAATCTCTCCTTCAAGACTTTTCGGAAGCCTCAGGCATGCATATCAATAGTGCCAAATCTCAGGTTTTTTTCTTCCACACGCCGCCCTCTGTCAAAATTGTTGTTTCTCGCATCTTGGGGTTCCCAATAGCCTCTTTACCCTCTAAATACCTGGGAGCCCCCCTCTCGGCTTCAGCCCTCAAGCAACCTGCCTGGCGAACCCTGCTCGAGAAATTGGAAAACCGTCTCAATCACTGGACCCTCAGATCTCTTAATTTAGCAAGCCGAATCGTACTCATCAAATCGGTCTTGCAGGCTATGCCTCTGTATTTGTTTTCTATTCTAGCTGCGCCCAAATGGGTCCTAAAATGCATAAGAAATCTACAACGCAATTTTCTATGGAGCAGCGCAGCTACAAACCGCAAATGGGCCTTGGTGAAATGGTCCAATGTCTGCATGCCCAAAGAAAAAGGTGGCATTGGATTAAGGGATCCGGAACACAGCAACGCCATTATGAACGCCAAGATCTGGTGGCAATGGATCACTAGTCCAGACAAGCCATGGGGGAAAATATGGACAGCCAAGTATGCCGGCAGCAGACCTCAAGAGGAGCTCATCCGTTTCATTCCCACTGAAAAAGGATCCGCAATTTGGAATGCAGCCAAGCAACACCACCAACTGATACAGAAGCACAGCTTCTGGGAAATAAGGGACGGGTGTACTGCAAGATTCTGGACTGATGCCTGGAATCAACAGCCCAAACTTCGAGATATTCTTCCCCCAGAGCTAATACCTGACAGGGTTAACCATCAGCAAGAAACAGTTCATCAATTCTGGTCCTCAGAGATGGAGCACAACTTTAGGATATGGAAAAGAAGCGACCTTATTCTCCACCATTCAGGCACGCAGCAGCAAGAAGAGCTCACGATCGAACTCAAGAAAAGAAGGATAAGGCAGGACAATGGCAGGGATATTCTCAGGTGGGGATACCTGCCCAAAGGGGCATATACCACTTCAGAAGCCTATAGGGTGGTATGTAACTTTCCCTCTCCCCCTGACCCTGTGTGGAGCAAGATTTGGAAGCTCGGACCTTGGCCAAAAATCGCCTGTTTTCTTTGGCTAGTGAGTCACAAAAAAATTCTCACCTGGGACAGGCTCAGAAAGCGGAACTTTCATGGCCCCTCGATCTGTATGAACTGCTCTCAAGACGAAGAAACTCTCCATCATCTCCTGGTCACCTGCCCCTTAGCCAATCAACTTTGGGACAAGGTTAGTTTCCGATGTCAAAAAAGCTGCAGGGGCGAGGGCGACGTTGTCAATTCCTTAAGACTCTGGCCAATGCAGCCCTTCAACTGCAAGATCCTTAATCATCTATGGAATATGATCCCAGGGATCGTCCTTTGGAATATCTGGAAGGAACGTAATCAGAGAATTTTCAAAGATAAGCAATCTCCATCAGAGGATACCTGGAGAAAGATTCATAAGAACATTCAAGAAACTCTGGCGCTTCAGGTTTGGACTAAGGACGACCTCCCTTCCACTGACAATGAACGCAACATATTGGATAATTGGCAGCTGCAGCTCTCCCCAGATACGCTCAAGAGCACGGCTCCTAATATCAATAACAAGAATGACTGTCAATGGGAAGCCCCTCCCAAAAATTCCTTCAAGTTAAATTTTGATGGGGCCTCAAAGGGAAATCCGGGGGCAGCAGGCTACGGAGGAATTCTAAGGGACTCTGAAGGCAAATCCATAAGGATCTATTTTGGAAACTTAGGATGGGACACCAACAACTCAGCAGAGTTGGAGGGTCTATGGCAAGGCCTTGTGCAAGCAGGAAACCTCAATCTACAACCCCTAATTGTAGAAGGGGACTCACAGATTCTAATCAATATGGCCACCCGTCTTCAGAATGGCTCGAACGCAAGGAAAGTAGCACCCAGTTGGAGACTCGAAGCAAGGCTGAATGACTTAGCACAAAAGCTCAACAACTTTAGTGCCATCTCCTTCTCACACACTAAAAGGAAGGGCAACAAAGTTGCGGATCTCCTTGCTAACATAGGAACAGAGACGGATCACTCACTCTTAGCAGGAGACACAAATATCATTGCCGATAGGCAGCAGCTCCAGGAGTGTCTCAGCCTGATCCTGGAAGAGGCAATAGTCCCGGATGCGGGTGTCGTCGTTGGAAATAGGGCAGTGCCACATGCAGAGCACGGGAGGCCACGTGAATATGAAGGGGCCTTTAATGCCCCAAGCCGTCGATACACCGGCACAGAGAATGTCTCAAGGCATCCTTAATGGAGCCGCTGGAGGGGATGGCGCGCCTGCGGATTGTATTCAATGCAGGTCACTTCAACAATTTTGGGAATGAGCATAAGAATGAATGTTGGCTGGTGTTGGGGGCAGTATGCGTGGAGAGGAATCCATTGCGAGCTCAGAATTCATGTCGTGAGGTGGTGGTGGAGAGCTGGGGGGAGGCTAGCTTCATACCAGCGCCTCTCAGCCTGTGTTTATACTCTTTTGAGCACTGTTTGGTTGCATTTTGGAAGCGGCAGGCTGTGGGAAGGTTCAGCACAAGCTTTAGGCCCTCTTGTGAACAGCACGAGGAAGGGGGAGTTATCATGGTTCGCGAGCGAATGCCCTGCAGGAGAGGTCCTGGGCGTGGAGAACCCTCCCGCCCCCCTGCAGCGGACATTCATCACCATTGTTGCTGTTGTTATTGCTACCGAAGAATGGGAGCCAACCCAATTCCAGCAAGCCAAGTCATGGAAGTGGGCAGCTCTGCTGAGGGAGAGCCAATGCTCCCAGCATTTGGCTCGGTTATCTTCACACTGGGTAGCTCCAGGGAGAATGCAGGAATCAATGCACATATCTCTGTGCTTTTCACCAAAATTCCAGAGGAACACGAGGAGGAGTCATCACTGGTTATGGCGGAGGACAATTCAGGGCGCGGCAAAGGGAAGCTCCCAATGGGGAAACGTCTAAAGCAGCGGACAGCGCTGAGAGTGGCAAAGGAAAGTTCCCAATTGGGGAGTCTTCTACGGCGGTGGGCACTTACGGTAGAGATCAGCCTCAGCCCCTCTCCCAATTTCGTAGCCCTGTGCAGCCTTCCACCTCGCAGAATCCTATGGCTAGGGGGGAAGGCGTGGCAGAAGGAGAGGGCTGGCGCAGAATTGAGGAAGAGGAGCCAGAAGACTAGCTCCCATCGTCACTTTCGTGCTTCGGCTTTCTTTTTTCAGGTTGGGTCTTCTCAAGTCGCATCCTGGTTTCTGGTCTGTGTCAATTTCTTGTTATATGTCATGGTTTGTGTTCTATATGTAGCTAAGACCCGCTTGCGGACACCACAGTCGCAGTGGGCGCGAAGTCGTCTGGTTGGTACTGGGTTTATGGCGTTAAACGTTTTCTGTCGGCTCAGAGTTTTGCTTTCAAGTTTTACAGTTTGGTCCGTCTACAAGTCCTTTTTGAGGAACCCCTGCGTGGGCTGTCATGTTGCTACTCTGGAATCTCTCAGTCATGTTGTCAAGTTTTTTGATCTTTATGCAAGAATCGCCCTGCGAGGCAATCACATGAGTCAGTCTCTGCCGCCCATGGAGCCATTCATGGCTCTGGGCAGCCAGCTTCTTTGGATGTAAAGTTTCTCTGTATATATCAATATAATAGTAGTTAGTATTGCCGAGAAAAAATAATTGATATGGAAGCTAATATTTTAATTTATTAATTTATACCTTTTATTTTTATTTTTTGGTACTACGACGCGTTGTTTCTCATATGATATTAATTTAATATCGTTGTTTCTCATATGATATTAATTTAATATATACTTTTATATAGTATTTGCTTTTAAATTTTATTTATGGATGTAAATTTAAAATTTAAATATGTAAATAAATTATTATATATAAATAAAAGAATTTGTCTAAGAATGTGATTTTTTTTATTAAAATGAGATATTTTTTATTTTTGTTGATTTGAAAGTGTTCTAATCTAGATTTTGAAAGTAGAAATAGATTTTACACTCTCAAAAACCCACATGACACCTAAAATTCTTTAGTATAATAATTGTAACCTAAATTACATGTCAAAAAATTATATGTTTATATGATTAGATTTTAAGTTGTTAATCTTTCTTTGTCTCTTCCTTACATTTTAAAAATCAAACTCTTAAACAATTAGATACCAATAAAATAAACATAATTTAACCACAATAATGAAAATACATATTTAATAGGTGTTGGCCATAATAATGAAAATAAGTATATAATTATTATTATGGAGACATATATTATATAGCTCAATATAAGGGAGATGTGAATGTTGCTTTGAAAATTAAAATAGAGTATACTCTAAAATAAAAAACATAAATTATCAAAACAAAACAAAATAGGTGTAGTAAAAACAAAAATGATAGCTTTAATTAAAAGCATTCTAAGAAAACAATAATGTCAATCTAATTGTGCTCACTGAGTTGTTTGTTAATATTATAACCTATTATGAAGTAGATATTGTAACAATATTTTTAGTCTCATTCTAGATGATATAAATAGAATATTTCAATGTGTATATTAAATATTGTAGTTTTATTACAACTTTATTCTATAAATATTTCATTCTAATACTTATATAAAAATGTGAACTATAGTGTTCACAGGGTGCTTTGTTAAGGCACTCCTTGATGTGATTCGACATGTTGAAGATGCAGTGCTCCCAAAGTTACAAAAAAAATTTGAATTATAGTAAAATCGATTAATGCCTCAAAATAATTAGTTCAAGTAGGAAAATTCAAGTGCATCGTAAAAAGAGAGAAGTATAATTCATTCAATTCTTAATATAAAATTAATATATGGTATTTAAAAAAATGGCATGCTTCATAAATAAATATTTCAATATTAATTATGCAATTAAAAAACACAAATTCTTATGGGTAAAAGTATTAAATAAAATATGCAATATTAACTATGCAATTAAAAAACATAAATTCTTAATGTTAAAAGTGTTAAATAAAATATTTGAATGTTATGTATGAATACATATATATATATATATATAAAATAATTAAAATAATTAAAAGCATCAATTTTTATGGTAAAAACATTTTAAAATATTTCCAACAGTCTAAGTATTTGACATTTTGGAACTTTTTTAGCTGCATTTTTTTATCAATCTTGTGGATATCAGACATAAAGAAAGGTTAAATATTTTTAGATACAACTTTTTTCAAGTTTTATACTTCTAAAAAAAATGAAAATCAAGAAATTTGATTCTTACCCATTCTTCATAGATCTATAATTAAAATAAATCTATATTCATAATTATTAATTAAATAAAAAACATATATATATAATCAAAAGCTTTAATATATAATATTATTTTTTAAACTAATTTTAAGAAATTAAGAATTTTATTACGACCGTAAGTATTATGTAAATTAAAAGAATAATTTTAAAGATATTAAATAAACTTTTATTATTAACGGGTCAAATAAATTATTGTTATATTAATAAAAAATTAAGTATATTATCATTTTATTAATAAATTAAATGAGTTATTATTATATTAATAAAAAAAATTATATTTTGTAATTTTATAAATAGTAAAAATATAATATACCTAATATTATATTTAATTATTATTAAAAGATCAATAATAATAATAATAATTTAATTAATTTATCTAATAATAATAATAATAAGTAATTTTATTTGGAAAAAGATATAATATTATTTATAATTTTTTTTTTAAATTTGTTAAATAGATTTTTTAATTTTTAAATAATATATCAAATTATATATATATATATATATATATATATATATATATATATATATATATATATATAAATTATAAATTATTTTTTTACCAAATTCATTTTCTTCTTATTAAAAACATTATTTTTTGAAATTTCTTTTACTAATACAAAACTTTATTTTTTTAAATTTCTCTTACTCATTCTCATACATATACTTTGTAGTACTTTTTTGAATTTTCCTTTACTCGTTCACATACTTTACTCATACATATACTTTGTAGTATTTTTTGAAATTTCCTTTATGTCACATCCTCAATACCATACATAAAAAAAAATTTACGATTACCATATAATCTGACTTACTGCAAAGAATACTTCATCACTAAGTATTACCGCATATGAATGCGTTATTAAACACGGTGCATTTACCAACCATTATACTATATAACATTGTTAATTTATGCAGTCGGGTTTCAACACCTTACTATGTTGTTTATGCGCTGACATGATACATATGCTTTGCATGGTATTTGGGTTGTGGCCGTATTGACTCACATCTAAGCTCTTAACCCTATGACCCTGCCCAGTACACGATATATTAATATAGCGCGGAGTTAGGTGGTCCGACCGCAGCCATTGTAGGCGCCAGGTCATCTGCTGTCTTTATGAGTTTAGTCCACCGCTTGGCAGGTGGCATGACCTGCCCACCCTGCCATGTGACACCTCGGGCTTGGGTATCTTGGTTACTCCGCTACAGCTTCCCGCTATACTTCGACGGTCAGGATCTAAATCTCAGATCGAACGGATGGGAAAAGTCGAGGGTTTTAGGGCTGCTCAAAACCCCACCGGAGCGAGCCCAGAACTCATTTTTCACAGTTTCCTCCGACTCCTCTTGGTGCTCTGATGCCGGATCGAGACCTCCAGCTTCATCTTCACATCTTGCCCGACCTCAGGAGAACGTGAAGTGCTCGGCGTTACGCCTGCACAGGTAATGGCCATCTGGTTTAAATTAGAGTTTGCATTCAGCATGATTTAACCTATTATCCGCTCACGGTTCATTCTAATTTGTTCTCTTGCTGGCAAGGTGTGCAGATGGGTCCGGTCATGCCTTTCCGACAGTGTCACAGTCTTTAGGCTCAACACCACTGTTCTCTCGGCGGCCACAGGTAAGTTCATTTCTCTTATTACACTTTTCTCCTGTATGTGAGAGCTCAGTAGTCCCTCGTTCTTGATAATTCGCGTGTTTGATTGTGGCAGCCCGTCATTCGAACACTGGTTGACCCTTCTTCGATTGGCTGAGGTATTTACAGGCGGACCCTTACGGTTTACATGTGGTTGTTATTTTGTTGAGTCTATGTCCAACACCGGGAACGCACAGTCCATGGCGACCCGCGTACTCTGTCTCTTCTATCTGTAGATTTGTTTTGTTATGGTGTAATCGCCCCTTTCGGCATTTTTAGACATTGGGGTTTGTCTGTACTTGATACTTGATGTTGTACAGGACCTGGCCCTAATGCACAGTCTTGGGTTATGAATCCAGGTTTTTAATTTTGAAAGTTTTCTGTTATATATACTTGCACGATAATACCCGTCCAGGGTTTTACTATCGAGGCATTTTGTTTTTAGTTCATATATATAGATATATATATATATATAGCCGGAACATGGCTCTGTTTGAACCCCCTCTGGTTGCCGCGCTTTGAGCAATGTTATTAAAATTGGTTGCATGCTTACAAATGGTAATATAAATCTCGGTTAGTATTTCTTTATTTACTGTTGATTTCCGTCTCTACTTATGGTAAGCTGCCCGTCTCAGCGACGACAGGGCTCTTGATTTACTTTACGTTTTCGTTACAGTTTCAGGGAAAACGTTCCGCTATTTCCATATGTTTTTGCCAATGTTAGCTTGCTATGGATATTATCAGTTTGCTGTAATCGGCATACCATATTTCTTTCATTCAGCCAGTCGCATAATACACATGTATAAATTATTTCTACAGTCACATGCACGATTTTCCTTGATCTGTCATCTCGTTTCCTTGTCATTTTTATATTGAACCGATTCCTCGGTGTCTGTAACTGTAAACGTTGCTATTTGCTAATAAAGTTTGTAACAGTTAGGGTATGGCTCTCCATCTCGTACGTTTGCAGAATATGCTTATTTCCTTCTGTGTCTGGAATAGTATACTAGTTTCTTGCTTTTCAACCGATTTTTACAAATATACATGTATTTATTCCGGCCTGTTAATGTATATCACTTTCGAACCTACCGCCGGTATTTAATACTCAGGCTCAAATATTTCACACTTGTTCTTATCATAGCATGATTCGGTAACAGTTTGTTTGTATTCAAGGTTCCAGACTGCTGGTCCCATTAATCGTTTTTCTTGCTTGAGACTATCTCTGTCTCCTTGATTGCCTTGTATTATGTTAATCATTTTATAATCTGTTGTTTAGCTGAGAACTACACCTGTGTAGCTATGTTAACAGTTTAGCAAGTTTCAGGTCATGCCTAACAATTAATAGCCTGTCTTTATTTTAAACTACATCTAGGCAGTTATATTATTAGCATAACAGTAATCTTGGGAATGAAACACAGTTATCATTTAACCACTGTAAGTCTACTGTACATTCCTCACTTTAATTTCAATAGAGACTATGCAATTTGAAACCATACCTGGTTCACCAGAGTCATGAACAGGTACCTAAGCAAGTCTTCTGTACCTTGATTCTGCTCTTCCACCCAGCCATGAGATCCATCTCTCAGACGGAATTCTCCCCCCGAGCCATCTTGCAGGCCTCAAGCCCTCAACAAGATCTGTGCACCTTGTGCCTGGTTATCTGGTCTCTACCAGACTTAACCCGTTACCTCTTGTATTTTCTTTTTTTTCCTTTTCCTTAGAAAAGATTTCTTCTGTCTGTCCCCACAGCACAGAACTTCCTCCCTACAACCAGGACTTTTCCTGTTTGGGAGGGCAGTTTCAATCAGTTATTACAACTGATCCCTTTCTTTGAAATCCACCTCCCAGAGGCTGCCAGCATTTCAAGAAAATATTTAAATTATTCAATCATTCAGTTTATCAAAGTTTTGTTTCTTTTAAACATAAAATAACAACTGTCTTTTACCATAGTAAAATTCAGATTTACATCTTCTGGGGTCATTACATCTCCCCCTCCTGTGATTGGACATCGTCCCGATGTCTGTTTCCCTTAAACAAATTCGGGTAAGCTTCTTTAAGGAGTTCCTCATCCTCCCAAGTGGCCTCTTCAGGCCCATAGTGCTGCCACTGCACTTTAGCTTGGAAAATAACCCGTTTCCGCAGCCGCACTTCTCTCCGGTCGAGAATGTTCAGTGGTTCGACCAGAACCTCGCCTTCCGGCTCGACCTGCAAACAACAACAGATTTAGTTATTTCCTTGTTTAAGAACAAAGCTTATCTAGAATGACCAGATTAATTCTTACCCGAACATCCTGCCATTGGATCACATGTTTAGGATCGTAGACGTATTGTTTTAATACGGAGACGTGAAAAACATTGTGGATCTTAATATGGCTTGGTAGGGCGAGTTGATAAGCTACTGGCCCCACTCTTGCCAGGATTTGAAAAGGTCCAAAATAGCGAGGTGCAAGTTTGGCACACCCACTCCACTGCAAGGTACTCCTTCTGGGTTGAATCCTTACAAAAACATGGTCTCCGACCTGGAATTCTTTGAACCTTCTTTTCCGGTCTGCAAAACTTTTTTGTCTATCCTGAGCAGCCTTTAAGTTGTTACGCACCTTTTTCACCATGTCTTCCATTTCTTTGAGCATATCCGGACCAAACCTTAACCTATCCTCAGGTCCACCCCAACTTGAGGGTGTGCGGCACTTTCGCCCATACAGAACCTCAAAGGGACTCAGCTGTGTTGAGGAATGATACCCATTGTTATATGCGAATTCGACCAGGTGGAGGTATTCCTCCCATTGGGTTGGTTTCATCATAACACATGCTCTCAGCATGTCCTCCACTACCTGATTCACTCGTTCCGTTTGGCCATCGGTCTGGGGATGATAAGCTGTGCTAAAGTTCAGCTGTGTTCCCAGTTCAGCAAACAATGTCTTCCAAAAGGTTGATGTGAACTTAACATCACGATCAGAGATTATTACCTTCGGAAGTCCATGCAATTTGAACACATTTTGCATGAAAATATGAGCAATTTGCACAGCCTTATATGTGGATTGCACAGGTATGAAATGTGCTGCCTTACTTAACTTATCCACTACCACCATAATGGAATCATTATTTTTCTTCGTTCGAGGCAATCCGGTTATAAAGTCCATGGAAATAGTCTCCCATTTCCATTCCGGAATGGGTAAGGGTTGTAGCAGCCCTGCTGGATGCAAATGTTCTGCCTTGATCTGTTGACATTCTAGACATCGCGCTAGATACTCAGCTACCTCCTTCTTCATTTTTGGCCAGTAGTATTCCTTCCGAAGTGCGGTGACCATTTTCTGGTACCCTGGATGCCCGGTATAATGGCTGATATGAAATTCGTCCAGAATCAGTTTCCTAAGACTATCTTCATTGGGTACATACAGCCTTTTATTAAAATACAGCATTCCGGCATCATCTAGCTCATATCCCTGTTGTGTTTCCTTACCAGAAAGTTGTTGTACCTGCTGTTTAATTTGCTGGTAAACAACATCTTGATCAGCTGCTATTTTTATCCTTTCAAATAGGGTACTCTGCCATTTACTGACCGAAATCTTGCACACGCATTGTACCTTTCGACTCAATGCATCAGCTACCCGGTTCTCCTTCCCCTTTAAATGCTTAATTTCAAAATCAAACCCACTTAAAAAGTCTGCCCAACGAGCTTGTCTCGTATTTAAGGTGGGTTGGCTGAAATAGTTTGTTAAGCTGTGATGGTCTGTCAACAACAGAAATTTTCTTCCCAAAAGATAATGTCGCCACATTTTCAGTGCATGGATAACAGCTGCCAGCTCCAAGTCGTAAGCAGAATATTTCTGCTCATGTTCCTTTAGTTTCCTTGATTCGTATGCAATTACTCTTCCTTCTTGCATCAACACTCCTCCCACACCTTCTTTACTCGCGTCAGTACAGACCACGTAATCCTTATTAGGATCAGCTATACTCAAAATGGGCGCGGTGGTGAGTAAGTGCTTAAGCTGTTCAAAGCTCCGCTGACATTCTGAGGTCCACTTAAATACCTTTCCCTTCTTTTGTAAGGAGGTGATGGGGTATGCTACCCTTGAAAAGCCTTCCACAAACCTTCTATAATAACCCGCTAGCCCCATAAAGGACCTAATATCTGCCACGTCCTTTGGTATGGGCCACTCCATTATAGTTCTGATTTTTTCAGGGTCTACTGCAATCCCTTCCTTTGTGATTACATGGCCTAAGTATTGTATCTCCTCCTTAAAGAAATCACATTTACTAAACTTTGCATATAATTGATGTTCTCGCAAAGTTTGCAACACCACTCTAAGGTGTTCCTCATGCTCCTTCCTTGATCGGGAGTAAATCAGAATGTCGTCTATGAATATCAACACAAATTTATCTAAGAACCTATGAAACACACTGTTCATCAAGCACATGAAGGTAGCAGGTGCATTGGTCAGACCAAAAGGTAGCACCACGAACTCGTAATGCCCATACCGGGTTCTGAAAGCTGTCTTAGCGATATCCTCCTCTTTAATTCTAATCTGATGATAACCAGATCGCAGATCGATCTTAGAGAATACCGTTGCCCCCTTCACTTGATCAAAAAGTTCGTCTATCCTGGGCAAAGGATATTTATTTTTGATCGTGAGCTTATTCAGCTGACGATAATCAATACACATCCGAAAAGTTCCATCTTTCTTTTTGACAAATAACACTGGGGCTCCCCAGGGTGATACACTAGGACGGATGTAATTTTTGTCTAGCAGCTCCTGCAGTTGCATTTTTAATTCTGTTAGTTCTGGTACACTCATTCGATATGGTGCCCGGGACACGGGTGCTGCCCCTGGAATCAATTCAATGGTGAAGTCCACATCTCTTTTAGGTGGTAATCCCGGTACCTCCTCGGGAAAAACATCTGCAAATTCTTGTACCACCGGAATGTTACCCAGCATAGCAGTTTTATCTTTCTGATTTGCGTAACCCACCTGAATAGCGTAAATTTGACATTTCTTTCTGATGCATTTAGCTAACTGCGATGCTGTAATGGGTCGAATCTGTACAGGATGCTTGATTCCTTGTAGTTCCTGTTGCTCTCCCCGGTCATCCTTATAGTAAATGGTTTTTGTCTTGCAATTCACTAGGGACCAGTGTTTCTCCAGCCAATCCATCCCAATCAAGATGTCATATGAACCCAAGGGTAGTATGTTTAAGTCTGCCACTATTGGCTGTCCTGCTATGGTTAAAGAGCAATTATTTATTTTGGCCAAGACCCGTCTCTTGGCTCCTGTAGCTAATTGAACCAACCACGGATTTCTGAATTTTTCAGATTGTAACTTACACTGTTCTACTATCTTTGGGCTAATATAACTTAAAGTAGCTCCTGGATCAATAAGAACAGCTATAGAAAAGTTTGAAATTTTACCTTCAAATTCAACCATAGTCGGCTGGTATTCCGCTTGGCGGTCCTCCAAGGCTGCATTAATTCTGGGTACACTACGTGCCACGTCCCCAACAGTCGATGCTTCATGAATTTGGGATATCTGGTCCGTCCCCTTTCGCTGTGGGCAGTTTTTAACATAGTGAGGTCCTCCACAGCCCCAGCATTGAACTGGGGGTCTGGTCATCCCTTCACCTTCTGGCCTACCAGGCTGCTCACTTACTCTAGATTCACTTATTGGCCTAGCTCGGGGCGCACTCTTCGCTGCAGTTCTATTGTTTAATCCTTTACCAGCCCCCTTACCTCCATTGCTGCGACCTCCCTTGCTGCTTCCAACCATCCGACTACTCCTTTTTTCATTCCATCTTTTATTTGAAGCATCCCCCTTCTGTTTACTCTGCTGGTAGCAGATCCTTGCTTTACGAATAGCCTCATCCATGGTCCTAGGATTGTCAAATTCAATCCTCTCTCTTATATATGAAGGTAAGCTGCTCACAAACCTTTGTACCTTGGCCTTTTCCTCTTTGATATAAGGTACATAACGTAGCAGAGAGGTAAAGCGATTAATGAACTCGTCCATAGTCTGCTGCCCCAGTCTTAAATCATGGAATTCTCTTGCCTTCTCATCGTAGAAGCGCTCGGTCAGGTACCTTTCTTTGAAGTATTTCTGAAACTTCTCCCATGTAATGGTCCGTTCACTTACCCCCTTGACAATCTTGATTTCCTCCCACCACAAGGTTGCCTTACCTTGTAACTGGAAGATAGCTAGTCTCGCCTTCAAGTTATGATCATACTCATACAACTGAAAATATTTATTCATATTTATTAACCATGCTTCAGCTGCTTCTTCCTGTTCGCCATCGAAATGTGGGGGTTTAATTTTTCGAAATTCTCCCTGCAGCTCCATTCTCTGACGTTTTGAGGTTTGCTGCTCTGGTACATTGTCAGAATGATCCTCTTTGCCTTCTGAATTTTCAGGTTCAATCTGATAGTCTTGTTCTTCTGTCACCCTCTGCTGTTCCGCGCTGGGGTTAGATAAAGGTGGATTTTGCCTGTCCGACAAACTCTTCAGAATTCTTTCTTGTTCTACTGTCAAACGCGCGTTGTCTTCTCGCAATCGTGCCATCTCATTTTTCAACTCCTGAACAGTTTCCAGTATTGCAAGATTGGTACTTCGTGTTTCCTCACCCAACTGTACCCACAGCTCTGGGTTCTCCCGAGGGTTACTGCCGGCTCCTTGCATTTCACTATTTTTTCCTGACTTAACTATCAGTTGTTAAATTCCTGTATCTCACCCCTAAAGAGACAGAAACAACAGTTAATTAATTTATTAATCTTTATATGTATACATGGTATAATTTCCTGCACAGTGAAACATGTCATTTTTGAGGCCACAGTGTTGAAACTGGGCTCTGATACCAAATTGTCACATCCTCAATACCATACATAATTACGATTACCATATAATCTGACTTACTGCAAAGAATACTTCATCACTAAGTATTACCGCATATGAATGCGTTATTAAACACGGTGCATTTACCAACCATTATACTATATAACATTGTTAATTTATGCAGTCGGGTTTCAACACCTTACTATGTTGTTTATGCGCTGACATGATACATATGCTTTGCATGGTGTTTGGGTTGTGGCCGTATTGACTCACATCTAAGCTCTTAACCCTATGACCCTGCCCAGTACACGATATATTAATATAGCGCGGAGTTAGGTGGTCCGACCGCAGCCATTGCAGGCGCCAGGTCATCTGCTGTCTTTATGAGTTTAGTCCACCGCTTGGCAGGTGGCATGACCTGCCCACCCCGCCATGTGACACCTCGGGCTCGGGTATCTCGGTTACTCCGCTACAGCTTCCCGCTATACTTCGACGGTCAGGATCTAAATCTCAGATCGAACGGATGGGAAAAGTCGAGGGTTTTAGGGCTACTCAAAACCCCACCGGAGCGAGCCCAGAACTCATTTTTCACAGTTTCCTCCGACTCCTCTTGGTGCTCTGATGCCGGATCGAGACCTCCAGCTTCATCTTCACATCTTGCCCAACCTCAGGAGAACGTGAAGTGCTCGGCGTTATGCCTGCACAGGTAATGGCCATCTGGTTTAAATTAGAGTTTGCATTCAACATGATTTAACCTATTATCCGCTCACGGTTCATTCTAATTTGTTCTCTTGCTAGCAAGGTGTGTAGATGGGTCCGGTCATGCCTTTCCGACAGTGTCACAGTCTTTAGGCTCAACACCACTGTTCTCTCGGCGGCCACACGTAAGTTCATTTCTCTTATTACACTTTTCTCCTGTATGTGAGAGCTCAGTAGTCCCTCGTTCTTGATAATTCACGTGTTTGATTGTGGCAGCCTGTCATTCGAACACTGGTTGACCCTTCTTCGATTGGCTGAGGTATTTACAGGTGGACCCTTACGGTTTACATGTGGTTGTTATTTTGTTGAGTCTATGTCCAGCACCGGGAACGCACAGTCCATGGCGACCTGCGTACTCTATCTCTTCTATCTGTAGATTTGTTTTGTTATGGTGTAATCGCCCCTTTCGGCATTTTTAGACATTGGGGTTTGTCTGTACTTGATACTTGATGTTGTACAGGACCTGGCCCTAATGCACAGTCTTGGGTTATGAATCCAGGTTTTTAATTTTGAAAGTTTTCTGTTATATATACTTGCACGATAATACCCGTCCAGGGTTTTACTATCGAGGCGTTTTGTTTTTAGTTCATATATATATATATATAGCCGGAACATGGCTCTGTTCGAACCCCCTCTGGTTTCCGCGCTCTGAGCAATGTTATTAAAATGGGTTGCATGCTTACAAATGGTAATATAAATCTCGGTTAGTATTTCTTTATTTACTGTTGATTTCCGTCTCTACTTATGGTAAGCTGCCCGTCTCAGCGACGGCAGGGCTCTTGATTTACTTTACGTTTTCGTTACAGTTTCAGGGAAAACGTTCTGGTATTTCCATATGTTTTTGCCAATGTTAGCTTGCTATGGATATTATCAGTTTGCTGTAATCGGCATACCATATTTCTTTCATTCAGCCAGTCGCATAATACACATGTATAAATTATTTCTACAGTCACATGCACGATTTTCCTTGATCTGTCATCTCTTTTCCTTGTCATTTTTATATTGAACCGATTCCTCGGTGTGTGTAACTGTAAATGTTGCTATTTGCTAATAAAGTTTGTAACAGTTAGGGTATGGCTCTCCATCTCGTACGTTTGCAGAATATGCTTATTTCCTTCTGTGTCTGGAATAGTATACTAGTTTCTTGCTTTTCAACCGATTTTTACAAATATACATGTATTTATTCCGGCCTGTTAATGTATATCACTTTCGAACCTACCGCCGGTATTTAATACTCAGGCTCAAATATTTCACACTTGTTCTTATCATAGCATGATTCGGTAACAGTTTGTTTGTATTCAAGGTTCCAGACTACTAGTCCCATTAATCATTTTTCTTGCTTGAGACTATCTCTGTCTCCTTGATTGCCTTGTATTATGTTAATCATTTTATAATCTGTTGTTTAGCTGAGAACTACACCTGTGTAGCTATGTTAACAGTTTAGCAAGTTTCAAGTCATGCCTAACAATTAATAGCCTGTCTTTATTTTAAACTACATCTAGGCAGTTATATTATTAGCATAACAGTAATCTTGGGAATGAAACACAGTTATCATTTAACCACTGTAAGTCTACTGTACATTCCTCACTTTAATTTCAATAGAGACTATGCAATTTGAAACCATACCTGGTTCACCAGAGTCATGAACAGGGACCTAAGCAAGTCTTCTGTACCTTGATTCTTCTCTTCCACCCAGCCATGAGATCCATCTCTCAGACGGAATTCTCCCCCCGAGCCATCTTGCACGCCTCAAGCCCTCAACAAGATCTGTGCACCTTGTGCCTGGTTATCTGGTCTCTACGAGACTTAACCCGTTACCTCTTGTATTTTCTTTTTTTTCCTTTTCCTTAGAAAAGATTTCTTCTGTCTGTCCCCACAGCACAGAACTTCCTCCCTACAACCAGGACTTTTCCTGTTTGGGAGGGCAGTTTCAATCAGTTATTACAACTGATCCCTTTCTTTGAAATCCACCTCCCAGAGGCTGCCAGCATTTCAAGAAAATATTTAAATTATTCAATCATTCAGTTTATCAAAGTTTTGTTTCTTTTAAACATAAAATAACAACTGTCTTTTACCATAGTAAAATTCAGATTTACATCTTCTGGGGTCATTACACTTTACTTGTGCACATGCTTTGTAGTACATATATATAATTGATTGACTTCAACCGAAGAAAAACTTTTCTTAATTCTTTTACAATATCAAAATAGAAAAACAAATTGAATTAATTCTTTTACATAGATAAAATATGAAGATAAATTGTACATATATATGGTTTAGTAATTTCTGTTGCCATCGTTTTAAAATTTTTTATGAGTTTAGAGGTTTCCTAGATTAACGAAAGAAATTGAGAAAGGGAAGAATCCCCAACTTTTTTATTTTTGCGGAGAAAGAATAAAAGAACCCATTCAGAAAATATGAAACTTGTAACATCGAGGAAAAGGTGGGATCAATCTTGTAACATCATGAAAAAGTTTGGTTCATGCCATGTCACTGTATTATCCGAAGGAAAGTAAAATGACTAAAATACGTTCCATATTAATATAAATGACTAAAATGTAAAGGATATATATACAATTTGAAGGAAGAGTAAAATGACAAAATAGTTTTTAAAAATTTTATTTCATCAAAATAAATTAAATGTCTAGAGTGTATCATAATCAGGATTTTCATTCAAATGTATATAGTGTACGAGAACCAATATCTCTTTTAACCCAAAAAAAATTACATATATCACCATATGTATACAAGGATGAAATGAATTAATTATATATATATAAACAAAAATACGAATTAATTAATTTTTAAATTATATATCATAACTTATTTTATTAATTATATGTATTTTAAAATTTAACATTATATTTTATAGGGTCTTCCATTTCGTGATGTTAAGTCATTAGTTCAATTATCCGCCTTCATCACGAGATATATTGGACATGATGAAGATGTAGTCCTCCCAAACTTATATATATATATATATATATATATATATATATATATATATATAATTGTGCTCCATATTGGACATGATGAAGATGTAGTCCTCCCAAGCTTATATAAATATATAGTTGTGCTCAACTATTAGTCCGCCTAGGGTAGCTCAAGTGGCGAGGAATGAAGTCTCTCACCTAACCACATATCTTGGAATAAAGTCTTACCGAACCGGATATCTTGTATTCAAATTTTGTGCTACCCTCCCCGTAGCAGGGTGGATAATAGACATGTAAACTAGAAAATCAAAGAATCCTACCAAACTTACAAAAAAAATTAACATTATGATATTTATTTAATCATATATTTTCAAAATATAAACATCCTATTCCCGTCAAAATTGATATCATGGTATTTATTTAATTAGTTACCTTAAAAATAAAATCTTTTTAATTTATTTTAATATAATGACCATAATACTCTTTCTCTACATTTACTTAATACTTTGTAAATTGAGTTATCCTTTTCTATATCTGTTAATTGAAATAATAATTAAAAATATTAAAAATAATTAAATAATGATTAAAAACATTAATATTATTAACAAATTTAATAATATATATCTGATAGTGATCGAACATAGAAGGTGATACGCTATAATCTTTGTTAAAAAAAAAAACACTAATTTGAGATTGGAAAGAAATCAATATCACACTCTCCTTAAATATGATTGCACATTTAAAAATAAAATTGATAGGACACGTAATGTGGGTTCAAACATAACGAAACTCTTCCATTTCTTACCATCTCATCTTATGCTCAGTTGACCTTTCTATTCAAATGCTCTTTTATTATTCTACAAAACCACAAATCTTCCATATATTAAGGTGGACCACATAACAATAACCGCGTTCTAGCTTTTTATCCCTTAGCTTGTATTATTCGTGAAACCTTCCTGCTTTATTTTCATTTTCTAACCAAACACATTCTTCACAAAATAAATGAGTGAGTGAAGGTAGACATTTTCTTTTTGAATTGAAAAGTGTCTGATGTGATGTGAAATTAAAATAATGTTTACAACCGTATATAGGAAGGATTTTAGAATTGGTTTATCGGTGGTTGGAGTTTTGTTAAAAAATATTCTTAAAATATATATTTTTTCTAAGAATTTATTGAATCTCATAAACGCTTTATATATTTATTTGATTTGTAATTTAGGTTTGAATTAAATAAATAAATAATTTGAAAATAATATGTATCCTATATCTATTCCTTAAAGATTTGTGTTGAGAGAACATCCATCTCTCAAGTTAACCCATTTTTAACAAATTTCGTATGGCATCACAGAACTCAGAAATGGACCGGCCACCAGCATCTATCAACCCATTAAAACCAATGTGCTTCAGGAGAGGAACAGTGGCACACATGGGATATCATAAGCGAATATTTTAATTATATCACTTTGGCAACACTATATACTAAATCTTAGATAATACAATCGGATCTCTTAGATTCAAATTATCATTACGACCCACAAATAGAACGCACCTCCAAGAACTGTGTCCCCCACTATGAATAAAACAATTTAAGATTGCAGAAACCGACAAATTTAACATGAAATAATTGATAAGATTAGAGTGGAGTCGGTGAGCTGTGGTCAAAGATGGTATGGGTAAAGATGTGGGCCAAAACTCCATAAGAGGTATCACGGTAAGGCCCCAGTCAGGAACACGAGAATAGATGGGAATAAATAAACGTGTTCGGTATGGTTTGGTATGTACAGGTGCCCTGAATTTGAAATCTGAGGCACGTTCTATTTATTTGTTTCCAGAAAAAAGCAGAGGCTCCCGCTTCGGACCGCATGCTCAATTCCCTCCAAAATAATCATACTTTTGAACGCAAATATCCATGAACGCTTAACAAACCTTAAACATATTCAATTCATCTTGATAATTATATATCATATTTCCATATTTATATGTCCAAGGAGAATCCAATATATGTATATATATCTCTTTTGCAGACAGTGTTTTACATAATGAGTTTATACTGGAATCCAATATATATCTGATACAGAAGGTGCTTTACGAAATGAATTATTATAATTTTAGTGATCTCCTCTCGCACATATAAAAGAAATGATTGTGTTAAAATATTCTCTATTCTCGTTATTACGTGCTCAATACCAGACAATCGAGAATATGCCCTTAAAAGATGTAATAAGAATATGCCCATAAAAGATGTATTAAGAGAGACCAAAGCATCTAAATGATCGATTCTATACGTGTATTCGAAGACCTGAAAGCATTTAATCATTGGTTTTATTCGGTTAACCAAGTTTGACACAAACACATTTAATTATTGATTTTATTTTTATATATCTTTATGGTTATAAGAGATAATAAAATCATTTTTATATAAAAATCATTTCTCGCAGCTATCTAAATTAAATCTAATTTACATAATTTTAGTAAATTATATTAGTGTACATTTATTTAAAATTATATTAGTGTACATTTATTTTAATTTTAAATATTATATTGAAGAAAATTAGCCTAAACTAAAAATATGTTATTAGATATTAAAGAATTAAAATATTATTTGTAATTATTCTAAAGTTTATTTCGATATTAAAATAGTATTAAGAGAAGTGTTTTTCACAGTTTTGCTAAGTCAAAAAATCAAGAAAGTTGTTAGTGTGATAAATATCTTGGAATTTAGAATTAATTTAAATATATTTTGAACAATTTAAGAGAAAATGTTTTTGATTTTCAATTCTCTTAGTGTTACCAAGTTGACAAACTCTTTCTTAGTGTTGGTCTAGTATTTACTCCTTGGTTGAGCATGAAGATCATCTAGAAGCCATGATTCTTCTTCATTAGTTTCTTGATATACTTCTTCATCAGCTCCATTATGTTCTTCTACACCTCCAACATCCACATATTAATGTTATCATTTTTGTTCAAATATGCTAGCAACAAAGACATGTTAATGATTTTTCGTTAGTCTTGGTATCATGGCTTTTGCTATCCAGTCAAGATGGGGCACTTGCTTTGGCAATGTGATTTGTTCATTACGGCTTCTTGTCACTTTATAACCTTCAATCATATTCAATCGAGAAATATCATTTTCAATAGCCATGTAGAATTTGTATGCGGTTTGTGTGATGCAACAACTTCCATATTATCTTTAGTTGCTTCATCATCTAATTGAGTAGCACTAACACATTTGTCGTCATCACCTGATGAATGGAAATGTCATTGAGAGAGGCTCAGCCTAGCCATTGCAACATCTAGATCATCTTGGCAATCATGTATATCAAAAGCTTGGCTACAATCCATATAATTAATAAGGGAAATATCATTCAGTAGCCAAATTCGAATTTTCCTAAATCTAACCATGATATTTGAGGTTGTAAGAGCCTTTTTTAAAGCTCTGCTAGCAAGTTAAACTAATTCAAACTTTCTTATCTTTCTACCCATGTTCTTTTCCATCTAACATACTCTGTCAAACTTAAATTAACTCTCAAAAGGCCTATATACACTCATATCAAGGGTTGCAACAAACAAGTAGTTGTGTAGGAAAAGTTAACAAGTTTATGCTCATCTTGTTTGTCTCCCCCATGATTTGTAAAGCTATGCAACTATCATGGTCATAAAAAAATCAATGTGTGTTAGTAGGTGAGACACTATTAGGTACGAATGCAACAAAATGGTAAATACAATTTACACAATTATTTAGTCATTCATGCATTGGGACATGGAGTCGTGCATGCTTTTGGTCCAAAATTTATGGTATAATTCTTTAGTAAAGCATCTCCCATTAACAAATAAAACTTATTGTAAAGCCAATTTACACAATTATTTACTCATTCATGCATTGGGACATGTTGTGATGCCTCCTTTTGGTGCAAAATTTATGGTTTAATTCTTTAGTAAAGCATCTACCATGAACAATAAAACTTAAGGATTGATAGACCGATTGCATTAATAGAACACAAACTATTTATTCGCTCCGTGATCTTGGGAAGAATTTTTGGCAAATTCTTGCTCTCTCTCTTGGTAATTACCTACATACCACAATTCCTGCCAGCTTTTAAAACAATCTTGTTGTGGTTCCATATACATTATAGACTCTTGGAATGTTTCTCATGACCATTGGATAGAGTGTCATAGAACTTAGTAACAATTATACAGAATAAATTCAATGCCTCAACTCTATACCAGCCCTTTATTATTTGTAATACAAGCCCTAGATATGCTTTGTTAAACCTTGCCCACTATGATTTCCCACTAAATCCATCTATGAATGGATTTTTCTTCCATTGATAGATTTAAGCAACATTATCCCAAATTTGAGGTATTTATTTGTTTCAAATCCATCCATGGCCCAATTAAACCATGTTCTTAAAATAAGGATCTACTGAACTTCCTTCTGTTTAGTTAACTTTGCAAGATGCATGTTCTTCTTTGTATTTGTAAGGCTATTTAGCCAATATTGTGATGATGTTAACACATTATCTACTTTTTCACAATAGGTCTCATTGAATATCCATTAAATTCAACATTATAAACTACCTTTATTATATTCTCTTTTAACGAGTGTTTCATAACACTAATCTTTTTGGTTGAACTTGAACCTTGCAAAATTGATGGTGGAGTAACACCCTCAACCTCTTTATTATTATGTTGTTTAACTATTGTATTTAAAATCTCTTTTGTGACATCATGGTTTATCTTCCCATCTAATAGAGAATATTATAGTGAGGAGAGTGTTGTAGCGAGGTACGGTTGGTCATTGACCTTTTTCCTCCTTATATGACCAGCAGAATTCCCTCTTACCATTATTGTGGAACCTTATATATTAAGAATTTAAAAACATATGAAGAATAGAAAAACAACAATAAAAACACCATCAAATGTCCTATATGCTAGTGCTTTCACTCAGGAATTTCAAATCCCCTCTGCCCATCACATGAAAATTTGATGACGTTTTGGAATTTTTCATGCCTTTCATTTTACGTTCTACTTAAATTTGAGAGTGTTGACTTCCCCTCATCTAGAAATTCTCTTACAACTATTCCTTCATCTCAACTTCCTTTAATCTCCCTATGAGAGTGCCTTGTTTCTTCTCAGCATATGTGTTTCACCATGTCTCCACTTCCTTTAATCTCCCTCTTAGAGTGCCTTGTTTCTTCCTAAGTTAGCATACGTGTTTCCACCTAGTATACAACCATATTCTTAAGATTTTATAAAGCTTTTTAGCCCTGGGGAGTTAATAGTTTTGAATATGTACATAAATTTTGACATGTGAAAGAAACTAAAGGAATCCATATAGTTAAGATGATGAGGATTCTCAACTACAAGTAAATGAGATAGAATTATTTTTTTAAATATCAAGAATTTAACTACTATCCCTTTTTATAATTTATTTAAATCTAATAATCTACTACATATGTCAAATTTATTAAACATATAATTACATGTTTAACTATTTCTTGATAACTTATTTTCACCAAAATCCAGTGACGATAGCATTGATGCCTCGAAAATTGTTGCATCAACATCGGGGGATAACCACCCGGTCTGGACCTTAATACAGCTCCTTTTCTTCCAGTGAATCGCCAATTGTTGTGCTATACGACAACCCCCCATTTCATAAAATTTTACTTTCAGAACTATAATATGAAATGGGTCCCTTTTAGATTAAATTGGTATCAACTTATCATTCCTCAAAAGGTCCGAAAATAGATAAAACATTATAAAACCTTTCGAGACAATATATAATCAGGCTTATAATAAAAAATGAATAATTCTTTATTATTACGATAAAGCGATCGCAAGATAACATATCGCAATAACAAAGGATGCATAACAAAAGGCCCATTGGTTTTCCCCGATGCGACAAACGCGAATAACTATCGGATATCGGGAAGGTAAGCAGTCATAACAAAAGGCCCCTCTCTTTGCTCCAATGCGATATCGCTATTGGCGATCGGGGAATGTAACATGCATGCAACTAAAAGCCCTCTTCTAAAAACTCCCGATGCGAATTGGCGATATCGCTATCGGCGATCGGGGATCCCGTAATAACACCAATATAACAACTTAAGCATTCCTCCAATCCCCGATTGTGATAAAGCTAAGCGTGACTTTCAAAAAGGATTGATAAGGCTTGGGTATATTATGTTTAATTATTATTAAAAGCCTTTCTCTTCTCGATAGTGATTCACTTACGCCCAACCGCCAAAACATCAAAGCCACGCTTAAATGAATTATTCGGCCAATAAACGATATGATGAGAATTTAAGTGATTGACAGGTTTAAACGGTCAATTAATGGAGCAGTAATGCCAAAATCTCTTCAGAGATTGTATCTGCGGCCACCTTATGTTAATCCTCCATTATTCATTGATTGATATAACTCTTTCATATTTTGTTTGCGCCACCTATTCTCCGCATTACGTTCAGTTTATCTCCTATGCAAAGCTCCTCCGAAGCAGCAAATTTAGGCCAAATGGGGAAGAAGTCTAAGCAATCTAGAACAGCTTCAGCTTCCGCAGTAACAGGACAACACACTGCCGATTCGGGACCAAGTAAAAAAGGATTAATCTTAGACACCACATGTCTTTGTCTCGGTAAAACTACTTGGTAGAGCATCTATAATCTGGTTGAGGCCGAAGAGCCTCAGGAAACATCAGTACAAGCTACAGCAGACTCGACCCACAAGTCCGAGGCAACCCTAAAGGATTTGGCCGATTCTTACCTACACCGCATAACGGCTCGATAGAAAATTCTTCCATACAGAGATGTGGTAAGATGGGCAGTTGAGGAAATTCCAATTACAAACAGAAGATTTTGCACTATCGATGGGAGAGTATTCGGTTCATTTCAACCTGATGATTTGAGACAAATGTACCATTTGCCCAAGCCAGAGAAGAAGTATAACAAAGAATTTATGGAGAAGTTCAGAGATGAAAATGAGATTGAATCAGCACCTATACGGGAATGGAGACAAAACCCAGCGAAACACAAGCATGAGTCCTCGGGTAAGTGCTCTATCGATTCCTTGTGTTCTCCTTATTGTTATGCTGGAGTGATGATGTGTAGGATTTGGGGGTTGCATGATTCCTCAAACTTCACCATAGAGATGGTACCTTTAATGGAAGCAGCATGCAATAGCGAAATAATGGATTGGGGGAATATATTATCTGATAATTTAGCAACAGCTATTCTTGAGTTCAGAAACAATTCCCGCGTTACTAAAAGGTTCATTCTTCCATTTTACTTTAGTGCCTACATCTTAGATACTCTCTGTTTTAACTCCGAATTTCCTGTGCTGGGGTGGAGATGGACTCCACAGGACCCCATGCCCATTCATATCTATCACCAGAAGTTGTGGAAAGCCCACTATAAACACCACCTATATCAAGTTTGCAATGGATTTATGTTACCCATTTACTATGCAATTTTTGACAAACCTGCTCCTAAGATTTCCTCACAAGCACAGATTGACTTGACAGTCATAGGAACCTGGTTCGGAGAAGAAAAATTTACATATGTAAGAGTTTTTGGCAGTCATGCCAGGCCTCACGTCCTCCCCTTGTATATACCCGACAAACTATTGGCTCGAGAAATAGCATATCAGCTTACATCCGAAGGAGTTACAAAGACTCTGAGGAATAAAAAGAAGCAAGTCTGGCCTCCTTTTCCTCTAAGGTGTGGCGTTTACACTCTGCATGACTACAAGCATGCAAAGAAAGAAGCATTAAAGATAAATACACTGAATCTCACCACTCTTCCTAACAGACGATTTGATCCAAACAAAGTCGTCTATAATGCACTAGAACAGGCAAAACTCACTAAATTTGAACATCAAGAAGATGAGTTTGAGGACCTATTCTCCTGGGCCGAGTCATTATTTTAGATTCAAGCGATAGCTAAAATGAGATATCACGACGACGGGTTAGTCGAATTTAACAAACTTAGAGAGCAGAGGTTGCAAACTCTACCTCTAGATTTGTTAGCCACTGCCCCGATGACACAGTCAAGTGAGCCTGAACAACGACTTACCAACGAACCTCCTGCTACATCAGAAATTGTTGGAAAATTCCAAACAAGAGAGCAGGAGGAACTCCAGAGGAAAGATCAAGAGGAAGCACAGAGGAAAGAACAAGAGGAAGCGCAGAGGAAAGAACAAGAGAGAATATGTGAAGAGGAATAGAAAAGGCAGCAGGAGCAGAGCAGCAAGGATGTGAATGTCGATACCCAGATTGACCCAAGGTTGCTCCAGGAATGGCAGCAATTCGATTCAATCATAAGCAATCTAGAAAGCTCAAGAGAAGCCGATACATCCAAAGCAACTGATACATAGGATACAGCATCAAAAGAGGTTCCAAGCAAAGGAACTAGCGGTCTACCCCCTACTACAGACTTAGAAGTAATTCCCAAAGATCCTTCAGATCAAATCATTTGGCAAGTGGAGGATATACCTCCATTGGATGTCTTTTACAGCCCAAAGCACAGGGCCGTAGTAAAGTGACAACGGAAAAGGAGAAGGATTGATCAACCTTCCCTGTTCCCTGAACAAACAGTGACAGCCAACGTAGTTTGGAAGGAGGAGTTTGATCCTGATTGAGATTCATGTATACACAGATTCTAGCAAAAGAAGTATATTTGCATGTTTTCGTTTCCTCTGCTATTTTGACAAACTCACCCAGGGTGTTTCCTATCGCCTTCAGGGAGTCTTCCTCCCACTATTCCACAGGGAGTGAGTATAAGCGAATCCACACAGGAGCCCAGCTGAGGTCCACCTTATCTAGGTTGAATCGCTCCACCCATCCTTTGAGAAACAAACCAACCGCATTGAAGAAATAAGGTCCGTCGTCAAGAACCCTATTTGTGTCCTCCAAGCAGTTGAAGATAGCAATGAAAAATCCTTTTGGCCCCAGCTGCAGGGTGATATGCCCCTTAGGGTGCCACTTCGCGTTTATCCAGCTTCTTAAAGCTTTTTCGGCTGGCCACAGACCAATGAACTTCCCTATTAGAGCATGATCTTTCATGAACTAGATCCTCGCGTCGATTCGATGTCCTGGCAGTTCAACCCTTGGGCGAACCGAGGCTACTGGTTTGCATGTAGCAAAATGAACATCTGGTGACTTTTCCCCTTGTTTTGCTTGCTCGCTTTCCGGAACATCATTTTCCCCATTCTGATTTATGGCTCCCTTCCCTGCCGTATTCATGAACTGTTCATTGTCGCTTTGTGGGGGAGGTTCATCACCCGCCCCCGGCTGGGGCTCCATGAGAGTGTGTACCCTCAGTCCGTTAAGGAGAAGGACCTGAATCCGTCAGTGTTTGCAGAGAGCTGCAGATTTACAGAGCCTGCCGTCGCTGCAAGTGTTCAAACCCTAGAACTCTCAAACCTTTTGTTGTTGCAATCCCCTCTCCACCTTAAAACGTATATATATTAAATAACATTAAGATCAAAATATTTTATGTAAAGATGATTTTTTAAACTTTTATTTAGAAAATTAATATTAAAGAATGAAGATTTTTATTACAATTATAAGTGTTACATAAATAAACTATATATATATATATATATATATATATATATATATATATATATTAAATAAGTTATTTTTATTAATAGTTTAATAGTAAATTATTATTTTGTTAATAAATTAGAGAAGTCATATTATATTAATAAAAATAAATTTAAAAACTCGAATTTTATAAATAATAAAAATATAGTGTAAATAATATTATATTTTATTATTATTAAAATATTAAGATTAATATGGTTTATAAAATAATATTGAATTAATTAATTTTATTTGGAAGAAAATATAATGCAATAAACGTAGTAGGAATAAAAATAAGCTTCATTTTAAATCATTTGCTAAATAGGTTTTCCACTTTTTTATATAATATATTAGTTGTATATTTATAAATCTTTTTATTTATTTTTTATTTTTACCTAGTTCAATTTTTTTTTGAAATTTAAATTTTCAAATTCTATTCACTAATACATATACTTTGTCGCACAAATATCCCATTTCTTGACTTCAATCGAAGAAAATGGTTAGTTGTAATATCCCTAAAACCTCGGGGTAGTATTTACCATGTATATAAATAAAAATATTATTGTTTTCACATGTGGACGTCAGATTACTCCATTATTAGGTTGTGGTTAGAATTAAGAGGCAGTTATGAATTCTTTGCAAAGAACATGGTAACTTTCTTGAATCAAGAATAAGCTGTAAGATAATCAAGTCGTTCAGTAACCTTCCTTTCATTCGTTGTTCACCATAAAATCCAGGAAAAAGGAAAAAGTAAAAAAAACATCGGCTCGTTGTGTGGGAAAGGTGAATTTTTTATTACAGGACACAACAATTTCATATGATTATTATGTTTACCACTTAATTAATGTGAGGGTATATCCTAAGAGCAACCTAAAGGGATTAGGTGGTTGAGCATTTTTTTTTTTTTTAATTTGGAAATGCATTCCACATGCATATGCCTACCCTTACTTGTGTAACATGGCAGAGTGAGGGCTTTGAACATCAACGCAGAGATCATCTATCAGTTATTTGAAGATCAATTGGAAGGCTAGATTTATGGAAAGAGAGATGTCATGGCGTTGACAATTGTTAGTTATCTTTTTGGATCAGAAATTCAAACTTCTTCTAGAGCACTTAATGCTCATAATGCTGTGAAATTGTTTATTCGCATAAATCGAGGACATCCATGGTGCAAATAAGGGGGAGAATAGAGTTGCAAAACGTGAAGGATGAAAGAGGGAAGCGAAAACAAAACAACCATTTACACATAAAAGCTGAGTAACCCTCTATTTTTTCTTAAAAAATACTTGTGGATCTTGTGTGTAAGAGAGATAAGTAATCTTATCATTCTCTTCGAAAGATTATATGTGAATCTTGTGTACTTATTTTCGGATAGAATTCTGGAAAGAGTTTTTGAAAAATATATGTGTTTATGTGCTAGTATTTCAAATGAATACATATTTATTTTGTAGAGAGGAAAATATATTTTGGTTTAAAAGAACACATATTCAAACAACAATATTGCACTTCTAAAAAAAGCATACAAAGGAAATAACGGTTAAGTTAGACTTTTCTTTGAAAGGAATGTGTCTTTTTCGTGCAAAAAATATACCATTATTGTGTTGGAGTTCTTTGAAAAGATGTATGTATTTAGTTTCTTGCAAAAGAAACATTTGTGTGCAAGTTTCAAAAGTTAACTAATATACATTTGATTTTTTTGAAAATAAATAAATTATTTGCCTGGACAAAATATAACTATTATGATTATTTTTGTATTTAAAGAAAAACATGTGTTTGCATGTTATTTTGTTAAAGTTAAGGATATTCTTGCATAAAAGTATGGTAAAATTAAAATTGATTATACTACTCTTCAGTAATAGAATAAACTAGTTGTAGTAATCTTGTGGAAAGAAAATCATATGAGTTCTTGCTCATTAAATGTTATGAACTAGGATTATTTTCTTGGAAACGTAGCTATGAATAATGTACATATAGAGATAAGTACCTCTGTTAGTTTGATTGAAAAAGATATGGAATGTATTCTTGTGTGCATTAGATAAGTTATTGTTTTTTAAAAGGAAAAAAATGCACATATAATATAAATAAACCATGCTAGATTGCATAGGAAAAAACATAATTAAATTGATTTTTCCTCGAAATAAATATGTATTAATTTTTTTTCTATTATTTTGAAAGAATTATTGCATGTGAAGCTTGCATGTAAAAGACACAAATACATATCATCTCTTGAAAGGGAAATATGTTGTATTAATTTTCTCTTGAAAAATATTCTTTTGCAAAAGAGCATGTACTGCATATTAGCTTTCTTTGATGAAAACATGTAGTTGTATGCAAGTGTCATAGTTGTCCTATCAATTCCTTTTGGGATTATTATTTTTGCAGTCAAATATAATAGATCTAACGATAGTTTCCTTAGAAAATGTTATGGTTTCACACTAGAATAATAGTTATTATAGGAAATGTTATGTATTCACATTGTGTATGCTATGCAATAATAATAATCCTGGTGTTATTTCCTTGCAAAGGGGTGTATGCTTAATTTTTGTACATTCCTTGAGGAAGAGATATGTATTTCATGCATAAGGAATAACCAAATTGTGATAATCTTCCTAAAAATAAAGATTTCCTTTACATGTACAAAAATATAACTATTGTGTTAGATCTCTTAAAGATAAACATTAATCTATGTGCAGAAACGAATAATGATTATGTTATACTTTACAAAGGAAGACAAGTAATCACATGCAATAAATGCACTATATTTCTTTCGGAAAAACACATATATCTGCACACAAGAAATAATGACTAACACACTAGTTCTCTTTTAGAATAGAGCATGTATTTGTGTGTGGAATAGACTTTATAAATAGCTCTATATTGGGAAAGATGCTTTTGGAAAATGGACTTGAATTTGCATGCCCCATAATGATATATATTATGTTAGTTTTCCCTTAGAAGGGAGCATGCATTTGTATGTATTATAATAATAGTAATCATTGTATCATAATGATTACTTAGTTACATGTATAAAGAAAGCTGAGGTGCTAACTTTCCTTGAATAAACTTTATCTAATTACATGCACAGAAATCAAAGAAAATATTCTATTATCTTTTAAATGAAAATGGATGGTTAGAGTGGTTTTTCTTTGGAAAAGAACATGTGCTTGTATGAGAAGGGTCATAGTAATGTGGTATTTATTTTAACATGCTTGATAATTATTTTCTTACACTTAATGCATGAGCAATGTTGTGAGAGGAAGCATGTTGTGATATTATATTTACATATCATATATGTACATGATAATATGTTGAAGGATTTCTTTTAAATATTGATTATTGGTTGATTAATGTTTTATTTAATCATGATATCAAATCATGTTGATGAAAACAATGACAGGAAATGATAGTGACTTGTGCAAGGATAGATTATGTTTAATATTGTGGTAGGTAAAGAGCTAATGGTCCATGCAGATGAGTGCAAGTTTATGACAATGGTTAAGGGTTGGACTCCCTTATAGGCCATTGAGTGAGGGGTGAATACCCTAAGGAGCGTCTAATAATAAAATTAAACATTTTCTAGTTTTCACCTTATGGAGTCTCAAGGGTATATCGGTGTTCTATGATGTCATTTTGATGATGTTGATTCCTTGCATGATGTGATGTTCAAATATCAAGTGTGTGATTAGCTAATATGGTTAAAGGAACCATGAAATGGATGCAAGCTTACATATCAAAGTTTATGTTAATATGCTACAATAGTGGTTGTTAATAGTTATGTAATTTTCTCGTTGTAATGATGAAAATTCCATCTAATGGTTTTTCAGGAATCAAGAATAGTAATTTGAAAAGTTACCCATGGGTAAATGGTGTACAAATTTTCTAATCTCATGCATTTCCATTCAATTTTATCAAGGGATGTTGCAAGTGGTATTAGAGTTGATGGTCGCAGCAATGGTGCATTTTAGGAATTAGTAAGAGGAAAAGAGATGAATGTATGATACTAGTGGGAATCAACTCAGGATTGATTCTAACAATCTACATATTGAAACATGCAGTAGACTACTTTCGACATGATATGCATCATGCATGTTTATGACATCATTGAAGAGTAGTACGTAATAAATTTTGTTGCAAATCTGTGTTCATATTATTTTAATCCTATTGAGGATAAAATAGAATAGAACCTTTGTTTCATTTATGACCAACCTGAGTACTCACTAGTCCAAGTGAGAGTTAACTACCAACCTTTGCATATATGAAAATATTATAGATACATTTAGTGAGCATAACTAAGTTACAATGCACTACTTATAAATAATAAATGCATGAATGTAAAATATGGGGAATTTCCTTGAAGGAGACGATAGAGTGTTTTAAAAGGACATTGAAATAACTCGTTTTGATGTTAAAGATAAACAATGAGTCGAGTAGTGAGACTTGAATTCCATAGATAGTTGTTGATTGAGTTTTGTCATGGCTAATTAGTTACTATTGCGGGACTAATCAATAAAACTTATATGAATGGATTGGTTTTAAGTGAATCTTTTTGTAATTTTTAAAGAAGTGATTATGACAGCTACTTCATGTGTCAATTTGTTGGTAACAATACATTGTGGGAATTGGAAATGTTTGGATTGTTATCCTAATTCGTATTGACATTTACACATTAATTAATATTTGCATATACTTTTATGCATCACATTATTGTATGCATGAAACTAAAATTATTACGAAAGTAAATATTTATTTAAACAATGCATATTTATGACTAACATTGTTGATGGGATTAATCAAAGGTAGCTTAATGGAAACAAGATAACTTGTGAAGGTGAAACGTTGCAATGTGAATTTCAATCGTAAATGAGAAATTATAATGTTATGATATGCATGATTGTGTTATTTGGAAAATCAAAATGTGTATCACTTGTATGTCAGTTATGTTTCCTATCAATCTAAATATTATGGATCAATGTTGAGGGTCAAGTATAAATGCATGGTGTACATAAATGTTTCTTTTGTTTTAATGGTACCGTGCATATAGCTCATTAGGTAAATTATTATGGGAAAGAGTGAGAAAAGATAATTTTGCATGCTAGATGGTTGTGGATAGTTGTGAAAGGCTAGGAGGCCTTAGGTTGATGGTGCTTGCCTGGCTAGAGGGGTTGATGGTGCTTTCCTACTCAGATTTCCTCTTCGTAGAGATATATGATCTTAATAAGGGAAAAGAGCTGGCCAAGATGGTGAAGAAGGGAAAAATCCTTAGGCAAATCTATTGATTTTCGAGCCTATTGGAGGAGGCCCAGAAATACCTCAGAGATGGGACACTATCATAGGAGTAGGCATGATGTTGCAAAGAGGAATCATTTATTACACCATTTGTGGTAACTGGGATTCTTGAGCTCATTGGCGAGTGGAATTCCATAATAGACCTCCTATGGTATTTTTCAGAGAACTATGCGGATGTGAAAATGACTCAATCTAGTTGTGGAAACCAGTTCCTGCTCACTCGAAGGAGCATTGTTTTCCCACTGTATTTCTCATAGAATAGCAATTAAATAATCATTTATGTGTAATGAATGTTTTTTTTGTATGTTTGTGTAGAAAAAAATCATGTACATCTTGACATGAAAGGAGCCTCGTGGTAGGAAATCAATTACTAGAAGAGTAAGTTTCTTTATTATATTACCAATCATTTGAATGTCTTTAGCAAGGGCTAAGACGATATGCAGTTGTTGCAATTATTGATTAATTTGATGAATAGAGAGCTAGGAACTCTCTAAGTACTTTTATAAGTACTAACATTGTGCACTTAGTGTACTGATTTATCATTTTGATGATTAGAGGGTTGGTGCTCTCAGATTACTTATGGAAATATTGTGGCTAAAATATCACTTGACATTGTATAAATGGGTGATAAATATAAGTATTTCATTTGATTCAAAATGTTGAGACTAATGTGATTATGTTGGATTTGTTGATCATAGATTAACAGGTTCTTAAACCATTGAATCACTCACATAAAAGTGACCATGACTTCCAAGAGTAATTGGTATGTAATGGTAAGTTGATATAGAGATTATGTTTTGCTTCTATGAATTTATGTAATTGCCAAATGATGCAAGTGAAACTTAAATAATTGTGTAGCTATAAACAATTATGACTATTGATAAAAGCATTAGTTTCTATTTAATGGTATTCCTTGGAAATGAAAGTGATTTATGTTGAAGGAGAAGGATTCCCTTTTGGATTGTTTATATTTCTATATGATGAATAGAATTTAAAGTTTCAATGATATATGAACATCAAGATAAAGTTTCGATGATATATGAACACTGAGGACAATGTTCTCTTATTATATATAAATAAATAAAATTATTGTTGTTTTCACCTATGGACATCCAATCACTCCATTGTTAGATTGTGGTTAGAATTAAGAAGTAGTTATGAATTCTTGGCAAAGAACATGGTAACCTTTATTATACTAAGAACCAGTTGTAAGATAATCAAAATTTTGGGTAACCTTCCTTTCATTCTTTATTCACTATAAAAATCCAGGAAAAGGGAAAAAGTAAAAAAAAACAGTTCGTTGTGTGGGATAGGTGAACTATTTATTACAAGACACAACAATTTCATATAGATTATTATGTTTTCCATTTAGTTAATGTGATTGGAGATCCAAAGAGCAAGATGAAGGGATTAGGTGATTGAGCAATTTTTTTTTTTTTTTTTTAATTTATAAATGCATTCAACATGCATAGACTTACTCCTACTTGTATTCCATGGTGGAGTGGGGGATTTGAACCTCGACGTAGAGATCATCTATGAGTTATTTGATGATCGATCGGAAGGCCAATTTTATGGGAAGAGAGATGTCATGGAGTTAACCACTTTTGGATACCTTTTCGGATCAGGATTGTAAACTTCTTATGGAGCTTTATAAGCACTTAATGCTCATAATAATGTGAAACTATTTATTTTCAAAAATCGAAGATGTCTATCATGTGAATAAGGGTGAGAATAGTGTTACAAACGTGTAGGATGAAAGATGGAGCCAAAAACACAAGGGGAATTTTTCACATAAAAGATAAGTAACCCTCTCGTTTTTCTTAAAAAAAATACATGTGAATCTTGTGTGTAAGAGAGATAAATAATATTATCACTCTTTTAAAAATATTATACATGAATATTCTGTGTTAAGTTTTGGATAGAATTCTTGAAAGAGTGATTGGAAAAGATATGTGTTTATGTGCTAGCACTTGAAATTAGTATATATTTATTTTTCACATAGAGATAGCTATTTTTGTTGAAAATAACATATTCAAACAAGAATTATTGCATTTATGGAAAATAAAATAAAAAATAAGCCGTAGAAAAGAAATAGCATTAACTTAGATTTTTCTTTAAAGGGAATATGTCCTTTTCATGAACAAAAAAAACACTATTGTGTTGGAGTTCTTTGAAAAGAGATATGTATTTGGTTTCTTGGAAAAGAAACATTTGTGTGCAAGCTTGAAAACTTAACTAATATACTTTTGGTTTTCTTGAAAAGAAATAAATTATTTGTGTGGACAAAATATAACTATTATGATTATTATTGGAAAAGAATAACATGTGTTTGCATGTCTTAATTGTGTTAAATTTAAGGATATTCTTGCATACAAAGATGGTAAAAGTAAAATTGATTATCCTGGTCTTAACTAAAATTATGCACATAATTGTCATTTCCATAAAATATTAGCCATATTATTTTAGAAACGTTGCATAATAAGAGATAAACTAGTTGTGCTAATCCTTTGGGAAGAAAAGAATATGAATTATTGTTAATTAAATGTTAAGAACCAGGATTATTTTCTTCAAAACTTTCCTATGAATCATGTATAGATAGAGATAAATATCTCTGTTAATTTCATTGGAAAAGAGATTGAAAGTATTCTTGTGTCCATTAGATAAGTTATTGTTTCTTAAAAAGAAAAAGTGCACATAAAACATAAAGAACCTATGCTAGATTGCATAGAACAAAAGACTATTAAATTGATTTGTTTTGTAAACAAATATGCATTATTTGTTTTTCTATTCTTTTGAAAGAATTATTGCATTTTATCCTTTCATGTAAAATACATAACTACATATAATATCTTGAAAGGGAAATATGTTGTATTAATTTTATCTCGAAAAATATTCTTTTGCAAAAGAGCATGTATTGTATATTAGCTTTTTGTTGGAGAAAACATGTAGTTGTATGCAAGTGTCGTAGATGTTCTGTCAATTCCTTTTGGAATTATTATTTTTGCATGCTAGTATAATATCTATAATGATAGATTCCTTGGAAAATGTTATGGTTGCACACTAGAATAATAGCTATTATTGGAAAGATTATGTATTCACATTGTGTATTTATATGCAAGAATAATGGTCATGCTGATAATTCCTTGCAAAGGGGTGTATGTTTAATTTTGATAGATTCCTTAAGGAAGAGACCTATATTGTTTGTATAAGGAATATTCAAATTTTGACAGGCTTCCTAAAAATAAAAATTTTCTTTACATGCACGAAAATAGAACTATTGTGTTATATCTCTTAAAGAGAAACGTGAATCTGTGTGCGGAAAATAATTATTATTATTTTATAATTTGGAATGTAAAATGAGTAATCACATGCAATAAATGCATTATAGTTATTCTAAAAAAATGCATATATCTACACACAAGAAATAATCACTAACACACTAGTTCTCTTTTAGAAGAGAGTACGAACTTTTGTGTACAATAGAGTTTGTAAATAGCTCTATATTTGGAAAGATTATTTTGGAAAAGGGGCTTACATTTTCATGCATGATAATGATATCTATTATCTTAGCTTTCCCTTCGAAGGGGGCATGAATTTGTATGTATTATAATAATAATAATATTTGTATTGGAAATATTAGTTAGTTACATACACAAAGAAAGTTAAGGTGCTAACTTTCCTTCAATAACTTTTATCTAATTACATGCATGAAAATCAAAGAGAAGATGCTAGTATCTTTTAAACAAAATTGGATGGTTACAGTGGTTTTCCTTTGGAAAAGAGCATGTGCTTATGCGAGAAGGGTCATAGTAATGTGGTATTTATTTTGACATTCTTGATAATTATTTTATTACACTCAATGCATGATCAGTGTTGTTAAAAGAAGCATTTTGTGATATTATATTTACATGTCATGTATGCACATGATTAGATTTTAAAGGATCGCTTTTAAATAATTATTATTGGTTGATTATTTATTTATCTAATCATGATACCAAACCTTGTTGACCACAACAATGACAAGAAAGGATCATGACTTGTGCAAGGATAGATTATGTTTAACATTGTGGCACATAAAGAGCTAATTGTCAGTGCAGATGACTAGAAGTTGCAGGATGGTCCATTAATGGAACAACCAGGTTGCAAAGATATAAAGAGTAGATATTTGTGTGTTAACAATTTCATGATTATTGTAATAGCATTTAACTAGATATGTTGTAGCTTAATGATATTTCTTTGTAATATTTTATGGAAATGGTTAACGGATGGGTGCCTTTATAAGCCATTGAGGGAGGGGTGAACACACTTGTGAGCGATTAATAATCAAATTAAACATCTATTGGCTTTCACCATCTGGGGTTTCTAGGGTATATCAGTTTTCAATTATGTGATTTATTATTGTGTAAGTTTGATGATGTTAATTCCTTACATGATGTGTTGTTCAAATATAAAGTATGTAATTAACTAATCTATTTAAAGAAACCGTGAAGGAAATGCAAGGTTAGATCAAAATGTGTATGTTAATGTGCTACAACAATGTTTGTTAATAGTTATGTAATTTAATATTTTTAATGATGAAAATTCCATCTAATGGTTAATGAAGAATCTCGAATATTAATTTGAAAAGTTACCAGTGGGTAGATGGTGTAAAAATTTTCTAACCTCAGCATTTTCATGCGAGGTTATCAGGGATGATACAAGTGGTATCAGAGCTGAAGGTTGCACCAATGGACCTTTTTGGGAATTGGTAAGAGTAAAATAGATAAAAGTATGATACCAATGAGCATCAACTCAAGTATGATTCTAACGGTCTACATATCGAAATCTGCAGTAGACTAGTTTCAACATGAGATGCATCATGCATGTTTATCACTGCATTGAAGAGAAATAAGTAATAAAGTTTGTTGCAAAACTATGTTCATGACATTTTACTCCTATTGAGGATAAATGATAATAAAATCTTTATTACACCTATGAAAAACTTGAGTGCTCACTAGTCAAAGTGAGAGTTAATTACCAACCTTTTGATATATGACAATATTACAAATACATCCAGTGAACATGTCTAAAGCTACAATGCACTAATTATAAATAATAAATGCATGAATGTAAAATATGGGGACTATCCTTTAAGGAGACGATAGAGTGTTTTAAAAGGACATTGAAATAACCCCTTTCTATGTTAAAAATAAAAAATGAGTCGAGTAGTGAGACTTGACTATAATAGCTAGTTGTTGACTGAGTTTGTCGTGGCTAATTAGTTATTGTTGTGGGACTAATAAATAAAACTTATATGAATGGATTGGTTTTAATTGAATCTTATTGCAAGTTTTAAACAAGTGATTATGGAAGTTACTTCATGTGTCGATTTGTTGGTAACAATACATTATGGGAATTGGAAATGTTTGGATTGTTATCCTAATTTGTATTGACATTTACACATTAATTAATATTTTCATATACTTTTATGCATCACAATATTATATGCATGAAACTAAAATGATTACAAAAGTAAATATTTATTTAAACAATGCATATTTGTGACTAACGTCGTTGATGGGATTAATTAAGGGTAACTTAATGGAAACAAGATAACTTGTGAAGGTAAAATGTTGCAATCTAAATTGCAACCATAAATGAGAAATTATAATGTTGTGATATGCATGATTGTTTTGTTTGGAAAATCAGAATATATATCACCTATATTTCAGTTATTTTTCTTGTCAATCTAGATATGTAGGACCCATGATGAGCATCAAGTATAAATGCATGGTGTACATAAACGTTTCTTTGGTTTTAATGATAATGTGCGTATAGATCGTTATGTAAATTATTATGGGAAATAGTGTTAAAAGATAATTTTACATGCCAGATAGTCGTGGACAGTTTTGAAAGGCCAAGAGGCCTTGGGTTGATGGTGGTTTCCTTCCTAGAGGGGTTGATGGTGCTTGCCTTCCCTTATTTCCTCTCCGTATAGATCTCGATAAGGGAAAAGAGGTGGCCAAGATGGTGAAGAGGGGAAAAAGCCTGAAGAAACCCAGGTTTCTTCGTATCCTATTGGAGGAGGCCCAAAGTTTCTCATAGACGGGATGTTGCCAGAGGAATAGGGAGGATTTTTCCAATAGGTATCCTATATTGGACCCTTTGTGGCCATTGGAATTATTGAGTTAGTTGGCCAGTGGAATTCCATAATCGACCTCATACAGTCTCTGTCAGAGAACTGTGTGGATGTGAAAATGACTCAATCTGGTTGTGGAAGGCAGTTCCCATAGGATGGGAGGGGAGTTCTTTTGCCACTTTAGTTCTCATACCAGAAAAATTAACTAATCATTTATGTGTTATGATTTTTTTTGTATGCTTGTGTAAAAAAAATCATGTACATCTTGACAAGAAAGGAACCTAGTGCTCGGAAATGAATAACTATAAGTGTAAGTGCCTTTATTATATTACCAATATTGTGAGTGTCTTTAGCAGGGGCTAAGATAGTATGCACTTGGTGCAGTTATTGACTATTTTGTTGAATAGAGAGCTAGGAACTCTCTAAGTATTTTTAGAAGTATTGATATTGTGCACTTGGTGCAGTGATTTATCATTTTGATTATTATAGGGTTGGTGCTCTCTAAGTACTTGTGGAAGTACTATGGCTAAAATATCACGACATTATATAAATGTGTGATAGTCATAAAGTATTGAATATGATTGAAAATGGATTGAATAATGTGATTATGTTGAATTTGTTGATCATAGTTTACAGGGTGCTTAAACCATTGAATCTCTCACATAAAAGTTACCTTGAAATCCAAGAGTAATTGGTATGTAATGGTAAGTTGGTATAGATATTATGTTTTGCTTCTATGAATTAGAGTAATGGCCAAATGATGGAAGTAGAACTTAAATAATTTTGTAGCTATAAACACTTTTGAATATTGATAAAAAAAAAATTGTTTCCTTTAATGGTATTCCTTAGAAATGAAGGTGATTTATGTTTAAGGAGAAGGATTCCCTTTTGGATTGTTTATATTTCTATATCATGAACAAAAGTTAAATTTTCAATGATATATGAACACTGAGGAAGTTAAATTTTTAGTGATATATGAACATCGAGGACGGTGCTCTCTTTAAGGGGGCAGTATGTAATATCGCTAAAACCTTATAGTTGTATTTACCATGTGTATAAATAAAAATATTATTGTTTTCACCTGTGGATGTCTAGTTACTCCATTGTTAGGTTATGGTTAGAATCAGGAAGCAGTTATGAATTATTGGAAAAGAACACGGTAGACTTTCTTGTATCAAGAATCAGTTGTAAGATAATCAAACTTTTGGGTAACCTTCCTTTCATTCTTTATTCAACATGAAAAATCTGGGAAAAGGAAAAAGTAAAAAATAAATCAATTTGATGTGTGGGAAATATGAACTAAAATATGAACTATTTGTTACAAGATAGAACAGTTTCATATGGATTATTATGATTTCCATTTAGTTAATGTGAGGGGAGATATGAAAAGTGAGCTGAATGGATTAGGTGGTTGAGAATATTTCTTTTAATTTAGAAATACTTTCAACATTCATATGACTACACCTACTTGTGTTTCGTGGTGGAGTGAAGGATTTGAACCTCAACGAGTAGATCATCTATCATTTATTTTATGAACAATTGGAAGGCGAGTTTTATGGGAAGAGAGATGTCATGGCGTCTACAACTTTTGGCTACCTTTTTGGATCAAGAATGCAAACTTATTATAGAGATTTCTAGGCACTTAATGCTCATAATACCGTGGAATTATTTATTTGTATAAATCGAGGACACTATGGTGTGAATAAGGGGGAGAATACAGTTGCAAACGTGAAGGATGAAAGAGGGAGGTGAAAACAAAAGGGGCATTTTGCACATAAAAGGTAAGTAACCCTCTCATTTTTCTTTTGAAAAATCATGTGAATCTTGTGTGTAAGAGAGTTAAATAATCTTATCATTATCTTAGAAATATTATATGTGAATCTTGTGTGTTAATTTTTGGATAGAATCCTTGAAAGAGTTCTTGGAAAAGATAGGTATTTATGTGCTAGTACTTGAAATGAATCTATATTTATTTTGCACAAATAAATATCTATTTTGGTTGAAAATAACACATATTCAGACACCAATTATTTCATTTTTGGAGGAAACAAAAAAAAGGCATACAAAAGAAATAATGGTTAAGTTAGATTTTTCTTTAAAAAGAATATGTCATTTTCGTGCACAAAAAAAATACCACTATTGAGTTAGAGTTCTTTGAAAAGAGATATGTATTTGGTTTCTTCGAAAAGAAACATTTGTGTGCAATCTTGAAAAGTTAACTAATATACTTTTTATTTTTTTGCAAAGAAATAAATTATTTGCGTGGACAAAATATAACTATTATGGTTATTTTTGGAAGAGAACGACATGTGTTTGCATGTTTTAATTTTTTTAAAGTTAGGTATGTTCTTGCATACAAGCATTGTAAAATTAAATTGATTATATTGATCTTCAGTAAAATAATGCAAATAATTATCATTTGCATAAAATATTAGCCATATTATTTTAGAAGCGTTGCGTAATAAAAGATAAAATAGTTGTGTTAATTCTTTGGAAAGGAAAGCATACAAATTCTTGTGTATTAAATGTTAAGAACTAGGATTATTTTATGGGAAACTTGTCTATGAATCATGTACAAATAGAGTTAAGTATCTCTATTAATTTCATTAGAAATGAGACTGAAAGTGTTATTGTGTGCATTAGGTAAGTTATTAATTCTTAAAAATAAAATATGCGCTTAAAAGATAAAGAAACCATATTAGATTGCATAGAAAAAAATATTGTTAAATTGATTTTTCTTGGAAAGTAATATGTATTTTTTTCTACTATTTTAAAAGAATTATTGAATGTGAACCTTGCACGTAAAAGATATAAATACATATCATAACTTGAAAGCGAAATATGTTGTATTAATTTTCTCTTGAAAAACATTGCTTTGCAAAAGAGCATGTATTGCATATTAGCTTTCTGTTGGAGAAATTTACAGTAGTTGTATGGAAGTGTCATAGTCATTCTGTGAATTCCTTTTGGAATTATTATTTTTCATGCAAGTATAATATCTATAATGATAGTTTCCTTGGAAAAGGTTATGGTTCCACACTATAATAATAGCTATTATGGAAAATATTATGTATTCGCATTGTGTATTCTATGCCTGAATAATAGTTGTCATGCTAATTCCTTACAAAGGGGTGCATGTTTAATTTTGATAGATTCCTTGAGGAATAAATATGTATTGTGTGCATAAGTAATAGTCAAATTGTGATAGGCTTCATAAAAAGAAATAGTTTCTTTGCATGCATGAAAATAGAACTTTTGTGTTAGATATCTTAAAGAGAAACTTGAACATGTGTGAAGAAAACAATAATTATTATTTTATACTTTGGAAAGGAAAAGAACCAATCACATGCAATAAATGTAATAGATATCTTTTCAAATCATACATATATCTGCACACAAGAAACAATGACTAACACACTATTTCTCTTTTGAACATATCATGTATTTGTGTGTACAATAGACTTTGTAAATAGCTCTATCTTGGGATTTAAAATGCTTTTGGAAAAGGGACTTGTATTTCCATGCACGATAATGATATCTATTATTTTAGCTTTCCCTTAGAAGGGGCGCATGCACTTGTATGTATTAACATAATAGTAATAATTGAATTGGAACCATTACTTAGTTACAAGCACAAAGAAAGTTGAGGGAGTAACTTTCCTTGAATAATTTTTATCTAATTACTTGAAAAAAAATAAAATTGAAGATGCTAGTATATTTTAAATGAAAATGGATGGTTACGTGGTTTTCCTTTGGTAAAAAACATGTTCTTATGTAAGAAGGGTCATAGTAATGTGGTACTTATTTTGATATTCTTGATAACTATTTTCTTACAATTCTTGCGTGAGCAGTGTTCTTAGAAGAAGCATGTTGTGATATTATATGTACACCTCATGTATGCACATGATTAGATGTTAAAGGGTAACTTATAAATACTGATAATTAGTTTATTAATGTTTGATCTAATCATAATATGAAAGCTTGTTGACGACAATAATTACAGGAAAGGATGTTGACTTGTGCAAGGATTGATTATGTTTAACATTGTGGAAGGTAAAGAGCTAATGGTCCATGCAGATGAGTGCAAGTTGCAGGATGGTCCATTGATGGAACAACCAGGTCACAAAGATATAAAGAGTAGAGACTTGTGGGTAAATGATTTCATGATGATTATAATAGAATTTAGCTAGATATGTTCTATTTTAATGATATTTATTTGTATTGTTTTATGAAAATGTTTAAGTGATGCGAACCCTTATAATCCATTTCCTCAAGGATGAACACCCTCATGAGAATTTAGTAATACAATTAAATGTTGGTTAGTTTTCCCCCTACAGTGTTTCTAGGATATATTGGTGTTCAATGATGTAATTGCCTATTGTGTCAGCTTGGTGATTTTGATTCCTTGCATGATGTGATGTTTAAATATCAAGTATGTGATTAACTACTCTGCTTAAAGGAACCATGAAAAGTATGCAAGGTTACATCAAAATGTTTATGCTAATATGCTACAAGAGTGCTTTTTAATAGTTGTGTAATTTACTCTTTGTAATGATGAAAATCCCATCTAATGGTTAATGGGGAATCTAGAATAGTAATTTGGAAACTTACACATGGGTAAATGGTGTAAAAAAATTCTAACCTCATGCATTTTCATGCAAGGTTACCGGACAATCTTACATTAGTAACATTTTCTCAATTATTTTATATTAAAAAAATACCGAAAAACACATAACAAATTGAAATAATTATTTTACAAAAAAAAAATATCAATATAATTTGGACATGCATATCTAGATATGGTTTTTTCATGTAGGTTACCATTGTTTGGAATTTCGAATCAATTTAAATGGTTCTCAACTTGATGAGAAATCAAAAAAGTGGAGAATTTGTCTATAGGAAAAAGCCCTTTTTTTGGTTTTTGTTCTTGGAGAAGAAGGAATAAAAAAAATCACAAAATATGAAGCTTATAGCATGTGAAAAAGGTTAGATCAAGGTTGTAACATCATCATATTATCCTAAAGAAAGTAAAAGGACAAAATAAAGTAAAATAACAAAATAGTTTTTGAAAATAAAAACTATTACATCATTTAAAAAGATTATATATATATATATATATATATATAGATATATATATATATATATATATATGGAAAATAAAATGACAACAAATTTTAAAAAGAAAACCTATTCCAGCAACATACACTAAATGTATATATTGTATGATATCTAAAATATATTTTTCTATATCACCATATTATATACAAATGAAATGAGTTATATATATATATATATATATATATATATATATATATATAACATTAACATTATATACACTTACACTTCAAAGTTTAACATTATAATATTTTACTTAATTAAATATCTTTAAAATATGATCTTACTAATTTCGTCGAAATTGGTATCATGGTATTTGTTTCGTTACTTACATAAAAAATAGGGTGTTACTAATTTATTTTAATGTGGTGACCATAGTACTTATTCCTTACATTTACTTAATATTGTAATTCTTTACATTTAATGTGGTGACCATGGTACTTACTTATAAAAATATATCTATGGATATCTGGTAGGAGGAAATGAAGGGATATGCTATCAAGAAGGAAGTTCTGTTAAGGGTATTGATGAGTGGACTGAGAAACATGATTGGTAATGGTCGTAGTGATGATATACATAGTTCAAAAATGTGAAGAAGTTCTGTTCCCATAGCGATAAAATAGGTTGTTTCCACATAACACCGCACATTTAATTTTTTCATGGACAATGATGGTAGTAGTGTTTCCAACTGTTTCAAAATCTAAATTAATGATACTATTTAATGAGAAAGAATCTTTTGTCCAACTTGATGAAGGGTGAATTTATGATAAATAAATCAAGTGGTATTGAGATAGGAACTTGACGAGATAAGAAAATGATAATTGTCAAGTGATATGGGTATACGTCAACATGGATCAACAAACCCTCATGCAAGCAAATTAAGCACAATATAAAATTAAGTCATGATGACCTAGTGTTTATATGCAATTGCATCTAACAGTATTGGAATCAGTAATCCAAAGGGTAAATGGATGTAAAACCAAGGGATTTTATTTTTGAGATAGAAGATTTAAATAATGATTGTATAACGAGAGATTAAGACTCAAGATGATGAGGCTCATGTGAAATTTAACGATGTGCTTAGATGATTATACCTATGGTGTAAATGGTCAACTTCCTAGTTGAAACAGGTGGAAATGATTATTGAAAAGCTAATTGGTATCTTGATGAAAACATAACACTAATAACAATTGGTATCTTGCCCTGATGATGGATCCCATTTGGGATTCGAAACGTTGGTGTAAAAATTCCATTACTGTGGGTTCTCCGGTCAAAAATTCAATAACACTAATAACATTGATGGGATAACATAGATCCTAGATGGATGTTGAATAATTGTAGTTCATAGTTGAATGTTTGTAAAGTAAAAGAAATTCATTTTTCTAATGAATCATGATAAGAATGCTTATAGAGTATTATTCTATATTTGATAGGTATGTTTCTCATGTTTCATGATATGATGCTATGAGGGTGATCATGCACATGTGGTTCATATTTATATAATTGTTACAATATTGTTGATGTATCCTTATGATGATTATGATATGCATAACATGGCATAGGAATTATAATGCTATAATATGACGTTTATTGACATGTGGTTCATTTATTATGTGAAGTTTTGATATGTCTTTGATGCAAATATGTTGATGTTATAACTTATGATGGTTTTTCATGAGGTAAAGCAGGTGATAGTGGCGTACAAATTTATGACATGCATGAGCATGCAGTTTGTTATTATTCATAATGATGCGATTAACAATGATGAATTTTACATGATGACATGCAAGACTAGGCATGTGGATTATTTTCTATGATACTATCATGGTATATCTAATGCATTGGTTGCATGTTGAGGTGTGATGATTCACAGGACTCCACAAATGGGCTAAGAGGACAAGTTTATTTGATCATCTCGTGTGAGCCCATATGCACAAGGAGAATAAGTAACACCATATGGGCTGGGGACAAACTCTATCAGCACTACATATGCCAGTGGTTCCTTTATCTTGTGTAGCTCTTTATGGATAGCTCTTCAAGGGATATGGGACCATCTTGAGGAGGCCAAGTGCCTGATGTTCTAGGCTAGGTGCCTATTATTGGATTGGGATGCCGAAGTCTGGTGGGGGTGTAATGACTTCGATGCTTGGGGTTGTGCACCTTAGTTGTTGTGGAGGGAGTGGGCTAGCCTTCTGAGATGCCCGAAGTCATTGAATAGCATACTGGATGCCTGACTTGGGGCAGATGAGGTTTGAGTCAAGCGCGAGCCTTGGGGCTAGCCTTGGAATAGGAAACAGACCGAGTCAAGCTTATGCCTAGTGCCAAAAGTGGGAAAAAGGACAGAGATTCCTTGGGATTTACCGGGTGTTGTGAAACTTTCGATGCCTGTTGGTTATACTAGTTCAACAGAGGCTGTTGGCAACATGAAGTAATAAATAACAAAACAAAATGTTAAATAAATAATAAATAATAATAAATAATAATAATAATAATAATAATAATAATAATTCAACTTAACTTCGGGATGAAGTTCCTTAAAAGTGGGAGAGTATGTAATATTCCTTAATAATAATAATAATAATAATAATAATATTAAAAAATACAAGAAAATAAATAATAAACAATGAATTAAAAAATAATAAAAATAAAAATAGTAAAAAATAATAAATAACCATATTAAAACTCTAAATAAATATAAATAGAAATAAAACAAGAAAACAATTAAAACATCAGTAAAGCTATCAAAAAGAAATAAAACAAGAAAGCAATAAAGTTGCAGTTAGACACATGGAGTGTGTGCATGTGGTTCCCCTTCCAATATTTGCTCTATTTAATAGATGGTGAGGAAGATGAGAGGCATTCCATCATTCCAAGATTCTATCATTCATTTTGTTGGGAGAATAGTGTTCTAAGACAGAGTAGTCACTGGAAGTAGTACATTGATTGAGGCTCAGGGGTGGCCAGTTGTAGCAAGTCCTTGTGCAACTGAGCCTACGGTTGGGTGCAGAGTCGTCCCCAAAACCTTATTGTAGTAAGAAAACTTCAACCACGGGTAAGTACTACTCATAGTTTGAACTTGATGTTAATTAGTTGATTAATTAGATATTTATTTTGGGCTGTTACAAATACTCCATAAGTTAAGTTATATTGGTCTATAACCTCAGTTACCTTCATCATATTTTTATCATCCAAATTATTTTATAGCAATCTTTTCTCTACATATTTTAATCTAATATTATAACTAAAAAATATGAAAGATATTTAATAATATATATTTGATTTTATTAGGGAATCTAACCTATCGAATATTTGGAAGATGGTATGTTATAATCTTATTAAAGAAAACTAAAGTGGATGAGGATCTGTTCACTTTTTATTTTATCTTTTAATTGATGACCTAAATTGATTCTAAAGAAAAAATGATCAACATATGCTTAGTCTTAATTCTTATCAACGATTTTAGTGTATTAGTGTACTAGCACAACCACATTAATAAATGTGGTTGATAAACACTGATAGACCCATATCAAGCACATATATCAGTTATTAATGATATTAAGAATTAATGTTATTATCGATAATATTAATATAAATATAGGAACCATCTTAATAATTATTAATATTAAGTTATTACTATTATATTATATAATAATTAATATTATATTCTTACTATTATATTAAATAATAATAATTAAATGTAATAACAATAATAAATAAATAAAGATAATAACAACAATTATATTAATTTATGTCTGGGGTAGCTCAAGTGGTAGTGGCCATGGAAATGAATTCTCAGCGAACCAAAAGTATTGGGTTCAAATCTTGTGCTACCCTGCCCCTGTAGCGGGGTGAATAATGGACATGTAAACACAAAAATAGGAGAGTCCTACCAAGCTTACAAAAAAAAACAACAATTATATTAATAATCATTTAATTAATAATAATGAATTAATTATGAAATAAACATTTAATAAAAATCAAACAACAATTTAAATGTGGTTGATAGGAAATTCAACTTTAAACACTCCACTAGAACATAGTTATTAAATGCTAGCCTCTTCCAAAACACACTGAGACTGATGACAAAAGTTGCACCAATTCAAATCAACAAGATAATGATCATGACCATTCACGCTTTCCAACCAATCCCTTCTCGCATTCTCTTTCATTTTTGCATAACATTGAAAAGAAAAAGGGGGTGAAATCTACAAACCATATATTGATTCCACTCTTCATATGGTTGTAAATGTCAAAGGAATAATATTAAACCCAAGGTATCAAAACCCTAAGATAAATGTTATAAACCCTAAAATAAACATGCTTGACCATGATTTACCATCATTGATTTTCATATTGAGATGATGTTTCATTAGACCATGGTTGACAATGGTTGATTTTCATATTGAAACAATCTTTGGCACATTGTGACCTTGCACAATCGCTGACCATGAATCACAATCATTGTAAACCCAAGTGATGCAATCACAACTTGGTCATTTACTTGCTTTCGAATTGATGGGGAAGCAGCTGCTGGGTCAATGAATGAAACTGTAGTTTCAATTGCTTCTGGTCTATCAACTTTGGGTAAGCTGCTGCTACTTCAATTTCATATGCTGCTACTGGCTTTGATGCTTACTTTGGGGCTAGAGGCGGGTCTGGGTATCGATCTTCTTACCGAGGTGGTGGTTAATCAGGTGGTGGATAAGTTAGATAAGCCAGATCAACTGGATCAACGACTGCTATCTTACTATGGACCAATGGAATCCTATATACGACCACTTCATCGCCAGAATCAAATGGATCAACAGCGTTCCGGCTGTGGCTTTTGGTTGCCTATGCCTTTGCTTTGTAACCTTCACATCTACTTCAACCTATGCCTGTGTATCCACTGGTTTTGCTGTTGAGCCAACAGGAAGTGGAATTTACAGTTTCAACGGAACCATAGCTCCAATACTGGAACCAAACAGGCCTTTCCTCGCCTCCTTAACAATAAAATGACAGTTACTGCTCTATCTCCTTCAACTACATTAGGAAGGATCTGCTACCTTCTACTTGAGAAGCCGCCAGAGAAGCTAGCTAAGCCCGAAAAGCAAGAGAAGAAGTATAGTATCCGAGTAGCCTAGCCCAGCCGAGTAGCCTAGTCCGAGTATCCAAGCCCAGCCAACTTACCCCCATGTATATTAAACCATAAGGATTACTATTATAAATCCTATGAATAATATTATAAACCTAAGGAATATGAACCAAATAAACCCAAGGGATTGATATTATAAACTAAAGGGAATAATAAACCCAAGGGTTTAATTCTAAAAGCCAAAGGTATTATAAATTGAAGAAGAATGATAAAGCAATATAACCATATGCACAGCAAATTAACACACAAAAATTAAACTGGTAGAAAAGGCAGAGAGCCATCATGTTGTTATGAAATCAGCTCAAGAAAAGATAAAAAAGATAGATCAATGCCTTAGAATTTAGCCTCTTCAAGGGGGCAACCTCCTTTACATTACATAAATGAACAATTCTTGGATGATTCAAATGACAAAACCTCCTTTATATATATAGGAGTCTAAGGAGTCATAATATAACACAACTGACCTAACGATAATGCTATAAAGCTACAAAAATAACAATAGAGGGATTCTATGGAGCACAGTAATAACAATATGGGGACAATAGGGGCACAACAATATTAATAAGGGAAACAACTACAATAGTAATGGGGTAATCACTAGTATTATAGTGACCCAACAAGCCCCTCTCGTTCAAAAAAAGTGTTGTCCTCAACACTTGAGTAGTTTTGGATGCTTCTGTATAAAATTCTCATCCTCCCATGTGGAATCTTCAACGGATAAGTTCTTCCACTTGATAAGTTACTCTGAAATTGATCGATTTCATAGCTGTCGACTTCTTGTTTCTGTGACTGCTTCTGGTTCCAATATAGTTTTTAGTTCCTCATCAAGTTCTGGCAATATTGTTTGAACTGGGAGCTTGTCACCTATAACCTTCTTTAAACATGAAACATGGAAAACTGGGTGCAATCGAGAAGCTGCAAGAAGCTCCAATTTGTATGCCATAGTACCAATCTTTTGCAACACCTTGTACGAACCATAATACTTTGGTGATAATTTATTATCCTTCTTAGCTTGCTTGAGGGACATTTGTTTATATTGTTGTAGCCATAGGAATACCCAATCACCTACATCAAAACTTCTCTCTCTGCAATATTGATCTGCCTATTGTTTCATTCTATTCTGTGCCAACACGAGGTTACCCTTTAAGAGTTGGAGGACTTGTTGTTAATGTTCGATGTGATGTTCCACTGCTTGAACCTTAGAATTTTCTCTTAAATATGATGTGATGGATGGTGGCTGATATCCATAAAGTGCCATAAATGGGGTCATTTTTGTTGTTGTATGGAAGGAAGTGTTATACCACCATTCATCCAAAGGCAACTATTTGACCCATTGTGTATGTTTATCAGATACAAAGCAACAAATATATCCTTCCAAACATTTGTTTACTATCTCAGTTTGCCCATCAGATTGAGGATGATAAGATGAGCTATGAGCTAACTGTGTACCAAGACAAGAAAATAATTATGTCCAAAAATTTCCAGTGAAAATGGGATCTCTATCATTTACAATAATCTTTGGGTTTCCATGTAGCTTTTGAATTGTTTCCATAAATGCAGAAGAAACTGTACTAGGTTTAAATGGATGTGATAATGCACAAAAGTGTGCATACTTGGTAAGTCTGTCAACTACCACCATGATGACACTCTTTCCCTCAGACTTGGGTAAACGTGTGATAAAATCCATTGAAACCTCCTCCCAATGTTGGCTTGGAATGGATAAAGGTTGTAATAGACCCGGTGTCTTAATTGTTTCAACTTTATTTTGTTGGAAAACTAAACATTATGCCACAAACTTTTGAATATCTGATTTAAGGCCATCCCAAAAAAATTCCTTCTTAACCCTGTGGCAAGTTTTTAAAAATCATGAGTGCCCTCCTAAGTGTGAAGTGTGCAATTCCATAAGAACCTTTTGTTTTAGCTGGGAATTCTTACAGAGGTATAAGCGATCTTTGTACAATAACGAATCATTTTTCCAGCTAAATGTATCAGACGTACTGGAATCTTGTTGTAACTTTCGAATAAGTGCCCACACTTCTTCATCATTCTTCCATTCCTCCCTTGCTTCGTTTATCCAATCTAGTTGGATAATAGAAATGGTACACAACAATGCTTCCACATCCTCATCCTTTCTTGAGAGTGCATCTGCCACCACATTTTGCTTACCTTTTTTGTAGATGATTTCAAAGTCACAAGCCAACATCTTTGTGACCCACTTTTGTTGCTCTTCAGAGGATAATCTTTGTTTTAAAAAGTATTTAAGACTATCATGATCCATTTTTACCTTGAAGTGTCTTCCCATTAGGTAGGGTCGCCATTTCTTAGGTGCATGGAGTATTGCCAACATTTCCTTATCATAAATAGCTTTATGTAAAAACCTTCCCTTGATTGGATGACTTTCAGAAGCAATGGGTCTTTCATCTTGCATTAAAACAACACCAATTCCATTTCCTGAAGCATCACATTCCACAGTAAAGGTTTTTGTGAAGTTTGGTGTAGCTAAGGCCAATGCTTGGCACATTGCCTCTTTAAGATGTTCGAAGGCCTTTGTTGCTGCTGGAGTCCATGAAAATGCATCTTTCTTCAATAATATTGTTAGAGGTGCTGCTATTATCCCATAATTCTTAACAAACTTGCGATAATACCCTGTGAACCCGAGAAATCCTTGCAGATGCTTTATGGATGTGGGGATTTTCCATTCCTTAATGGCTTTAATTTTGCTAGGGTCTACCTTAACTCCTTCATGAGATACAATATGACCCAGATTAGTATATCATCAAAAAATACTAACACAAATTTTCTAAGGAATGGTTTGAAAATGGAATTCATAAAACCTTGAAATGTTGAAGGTGCATTGGTAAGGCCGAAAGGCATGACCAAAAATTCATAATGACCCTTGTGAGTTCTAAATGCTGTTTTCGGAATGTCTTCAGTCTTCATTCTGATTTGATGATATCCTGAACGAAGATCCAACTTGGTGAAGTAAATTTATCGATGCAATTCATCCAGTAATTCATCAATGACAGGAATGGGAAACTTATCTTTAATAGTGAGCTTGTTGAGCTCCCTATAATCCGGACACATGCGCCATGATCCATCCTTCTTGTGCACCAATACTACTGTAGCAGAGAAAGAACTTTGACTCGGTTGAATTATACCAGCCTCTAGCATTTCTGCAACCATACATTCAATTTCACTCTTTTGGGCATAGGGATATCTATACGACTTGATGTTTGGAGGAACATTTCCTAGAATCAGATGAATAGCATGATCATGATCACAAATACGTGGGAGACCATTAGGAGTCTCAAATACCTTGGAATGATTGTCCAAGACTTTTTGGAGATATGGAGAAATAGATGATTCCAATGTGGAAACATCTAGTGAACATAATTGTGGAATTACACATCTTTGTTCCTTTTTTAGAAGCTTTGTCATACCATTAGAGCTGATTATCTTTTCCAATTTCCCTGCAATACCCCTTATTTCAACTTCCTTTCCTTCCACAGAAAATTTCATGAAAATTTCTTCAAAATTAAAAGCTATTGTACCCTATGATTGTAGCCATTGGACTCCCAGTACAACATCAACACCTCCCATTGGAATGGAAAGCATTGGGCTAGTCAATACATATTCTCCCATGGATAGCTTGATATTATGGCAGTTTTCCGAGCAATTTATTGTTCTTCCATTTGCAACCATCACTTGACACTCTGGTGTTGGATATAAGAAGCAATTCAATTCTTTTGCTACCTTACAATGAATAAAATTGTGGGTACTTCCTGAATCAATCAACACTATTACCTTTTTCTTCTTGATTTGTCCTTCTATCTTGATGGTTTGAGGAGTGGTAGTTCCCACCAATGGATTACAAGATATGGTCGGATTCATTTCTTCTTTATGTAGGCTTTGTTCCTAGAGTATATCCTCTTCTTTTAACCTCTCTTACTCTTTTTCTTCTTCGTCTTCACAATCTATGTAGAATAATTTCTTCTCATCACACTTATGACCTTTAGTGTATTTGCTATCACAACTCTAACAAAGCTCTTTTGCTCATTTTTCTTCCAATTGTTGTGGTTTCAACCTTATAGGTTTTGGAAGACTAGGGGCAACAACACTTCCATATTGATAGTTGTGAGTGGTATGCTTCCTGGTTGCAATAATTTTGCTTTCCATTTTTCTTGCTAACTTGAATGTCTTCTCTAATGAATCAGGTTCCCAAAGGAAAACATAATGTTGGATATTATCCTTTAAAGTCCCTATGAGCACATCAATCCTATGCTCCTCTGGAATATTTTTTACCCTTATGTTCAATTTTTGGAACTCCTCAATGTGCTCTAATATTGAACCCTTTTGTTTGAGACTTATCAATTGGCTAAAAAAGTGTTTATTTTTGTATCCTCATAATGTGTTGTCAATTCTTCCGTAAAAATTGCCCAAGTGATAATTTTTTTACCAGAGCAAAGCCACTAATACCATACAAACTGATTGGTTCCAAATATAAAGTTGCAATACGTACCTTTTGTGTGTTTTGCACATTATTGATATCGAAAAATTGCTCCATCTGTAATATCCATGTTGCGGGATCCTTGCCATCAAACTTCCTCATATCAATTTTTGGAATATGGTGGATCTTCGATCCCACATTAGAGTCTATGAAATCATGATTAACATTTCTTTTGTTCACATCATGAGTTTCCTTTACTACCTTTTCACCATTAGTAAGTATTCCTTGTAGAAAATTTGTCAAATCTATCTTCAAATCTGCCATGTCTCTCTTCAAACCTGTCTTCAAATCGTCGATCTTAGCTTCCATGCCCTTTATCTTAGATTCCATGCCATTTATATTAGCTTCTGTTAGCTTTTGTGAGAGTGAAATTTGTTGCAATTGGTCTTGTAATTTTGATATATCATGTAGCATTTCTTCCTCTTCTTCATGAGTCATGCTAGATATTTCAGGTTGCTTACTAGGTGTTTGTATTTTCTTTCCTCAGGGCATCAGTTACCGATAACAGTGCTCTAATATACCCTTTGAATTCCTTCAAAATAATTTTTCAAACCAAGCTTAAGCAAAAATTTAAAAAAATCTACACACCTTTTTTCACTTTGTAGGAGCTCGATATTGCCTGTGATGTATCTCTGTAATTTCGAATCATCAAGTTCTAAAATTGTTACCTATAGTATCCCTCTCTGTCCTCTTTCCAATGGCACCAGTTTGATCGGAATTGGATTCTCCAAGGAAGAGTTATGTCAAATCTCCCACAGTGACCTGATTATAGACTAATTCTGTAGAGCGAAATTGTACGATGTGCCACGTGTCCCTGTTTCAACCTTTGGCTCCAAAAAAGATATAAAAGAAACTACAGCCCATCCTCTTTCTGTACCTTCTTACAAAATTTCAATCCGACGCTCAGAGAGAAGGTTATGATGATTTTTCCCAGGTCACCTGTTTTGAATGTAATTCAGGAGTCTGCAAAAAGACCAATTTGCTCAGATCATATCTCCCGAAATATAGCGCAAAAAGATTTGAAATTTGGACCCGAGATTTGGTGCGATTACTTCTCAAATGGGATTTTTTTTTAGCTTCTGAAATGTCACAGAAAACAAGTTATAGCGAAAATTCCATGATGACCTGTTTGGAGCAGCGAAACCCTAGAATCCAAAGCTCTGATACCAAATGTTATGAAACCAGCTCAAGAAAAGATAGAAAAGATAGATCAACGCCTTATAATTCAGACTCTTAGAGGGGGTAACCTCCTTTACATTACATAAATGAACAATTCTTGGATGATTCAAATGACAAAACCTCCTTTCTATATATAGGAGTCTAAGGAGTCACAATATAACCCAGTCAACCTAACAATAATGATATAAAGCCAAAAAATAACAATAGAGGGATTCTATGGGGAACAGTAATAACAATATGGGGACAATAGGGGCACAAAAATATTAATAAGGGATACAACTACAATAGTAATGGGGTAATCACTAGTATTATAGGGACCCAACACATCTGGTCTCTCATGCTTGTGTAATTCATATTATTCAAATAATTTAATAATACATTTAAATACATGAGTAAGTGGTATTAAGATAGTACGTCTATCTTAGACTCACTTGGTTGAGACAATTTCTCAACTTACACACTAATTTAGGAGAGTTAGTTGGAGATAATCTCTCATCCAAACTAGACTCCTTAGTTTGAGGAATTCACATGATTTTATTTATTTAATTTAATAATTGGATTTATTATTGTTTTTTAAGAGAGTGAGGCTAAAATTCCCCCCCTGAACGATAAACCCAAAATTAATAGGGAACCATCTTCCAAGTTCTCAAGTTGATCCTCAAAAAAATTTGCCGAAAAAATCGCCAAAGCTGGATGCTGAAAAAACTCAAATCTAAAGAGCTCATGAATCAATTGCGTGTCTCTTGACAACTCCATCACGTGCCAAGCTGCAAAAGGATCCAACTGTCCTTTGATTGAAATCAACATCTGGTGTTCACTGACACAATTTGATGAATGCCCACTGGCGTATTTGTTGATTATGATTGCCCACGGGTGTATTTGTTGATGATGATCACCCACTGGTTGATGGAGATCCCACTGTCTGCTTCGCTAATGTTTTCCAGACTTTATTTCTGACAACCACTTGTCAATTTCATTGACATTTTCTCCCCTTTGTCAGCTAAAAGGAGAGGCAATATTCTCCAAATTATATCTGAACCCCCCTGTAGGTGGTGAAGTATTTCACTCATGTACTCCCCCGTTCAACTGCATGAGAGTACCATCTTCATTTGACTGTTGGTTGCAATATGTGTGAGTGAATATGATTGTAAAACTTGTACAATCTTCTGGCTGTGGATGACCATTCCCATGGATCAATCCATGAATAATAAATCTTTAATCTGGCAGGTTGGTCTTGTTTGCAACATTTCTATGATGTATAATTCCTCTTGCCACAATGGTGACAAGGATGGAGATCAAAACACTGATCTTCTAGATGACGAGTTCTTTGACAATGAGAACATGTCAGTTTGTCTACAACATGATTTTGTGTGCATTTCTATTTGTCTACAACTTCAGTTTGTGTGCATTGATGTTAGTCTGCAAGTTGCTTAGAACTTGCTGAGGTGATTTGCTTAAGTAATCCAGCACTGATGAACTGAATCGGCTTTGAATAATTAGGGATATGTAAGTTATCATTATCTCTTACATATCGTAAGCTGCGTCGAATTCGATTACTTTGAATTTCTTCCCATGGCTTCATGATGGGTTTCGAGGAAAGTTGAATTGGAACAACTTCAACACTTGAAGTTGGTTGGATGAATGAAGTCGAATGATCAGATGTCTCTGGATTGGTCAAAGACTTGGAAGCAACATGCTTCTCTTGCAACTCATTTCTCTGCAGTTGTGACTCCAGTTGAAGGAACCCAATCGTTTCATGTGCATGTTGAATATTGCATTTGAATGTCAGCAAGACTAGTTTTGCTGATGTGAACCATGTCACTGGCTAATGATAACATTAAATTTTTAATAATTTGGGACAAATGAATGTGTGTCGCCATGTTGCCTTGCTTAATTTGAAGTCTCGATCGCTTGTCATAGAATTCGTTCTTGAAAAACTTGGTGACTTGAGTCAATCACTAAAATGACATGCTCACTCATACTGGTTGTTGATTGCTGATGCTTTTAAACACTCACTTGATGACTATTGCTTTGCTTGAATGAAATGTTATGAATTGTTTAATGAATTTTATCCAGGCTTGTTTGTTGTAGATGTCATGCTTTGAACTTTCACACTTGATTTTGACACACTCGCTTGCTTGGTTGTTTGAATGACATGCTCACTTTCTTGGTTGTTTGAATGACAAACTCACTTGCCTTGACTGTTTGAATGACACTTTGTGCTTTCTTGAATGTACTCACTGAATCTACTGATTTTAAAAAGGAAGGGTGTCGAACACTTTTGAAAATGTACCCAAGAGACAAATGACAAGTTTAGTCTTGATGACTCAGTTGAAGACTTTCTTGACTTAATGTATTCACATTAACAATGCAAATTAGGGTGTCGGTTACAACCGAGAATGCACTCGTACAATTTAGTTAAAAAATGTTTATCTACAAGTGATATAAAAAGTGTTGATGATGTTGATGTCGTCTTGACTTGAAATTCTTGATTTTGTAGCATCCTTAACTTGATTTCGTTGATTACATGATGTGAAATGTGCTTTCTGGGAAAATCATCTTATCAAGTTGATGATGTGACGCTTTGTGCTTGTGTACTTAAGCTTGATTACAATATCTTTGATTAATTTTTTTCATACCTAAGCTTTCTTATGTGTTTGTTTAAGCATAATACAAAGAGATAATTTGAACACACATCATGCACATGAATTCATTACACACGATGTACCTAAGATCCCCTTATTTAGTTTTGGGCGGATCTAGGACACGATCACCACAAAGAAATATTCTTTTATTTAAATAGTGAATTACATCAACCTTCACCTTCACAACATCATGAATGAAATTTCTCCAACAATGAAAATGCCAAGCTCACAAATTCTTGAAGCAACATGTCTTCAAAAATTGCCTGTACTAACTTAATCCCTCTCAAAGTAAAAATTACTTTGCAGTACAACAATGACTTTTCTTTTTGAAATTATTCCCTTATCACTCCAAATTTACAAAATATGCATCTTATGACTCCAATAACTTTATCATGATTACAAAAAAAAACTTGCATAACCTTATCTCTTCAAAAGCTCTATAAAAACTCTACTTTCAATTCATATATTTCGGATAAAAAAAAAGGATTTGAATCTAAATACAACTTTTCACCTAATTGTATGATTTTCTCAAAAGAAAAAATGACTATTCTTCTTGCAATAGTAATCAAAATTCCCTGACAAGAAACAATATTTATGGAAGCAACACTTTGCCTAAATAGAAGTAGGGGACGTGTTGTTGAGCTGACAGCACCAGGTAATGTGAGGTCTTCTTGGAAGAAATAGCGAAGACTTTGCGCCAACTGTCATTTCTTTATTTACAGTCTATTTCATTTGCCAAAAGATTCTGGTTCCAAAAATCCTACCCGCAGTAAACGTCATCTCATGTTTAACAATCCTTGATCGTTTGGCTCAGAATTGAATTGAGACTCAGAAATCTGGTAACCTAGATCGGGAAGCATTTCCAACACAGCTCCTCTATGATCCTTCACCATTGGTCGGAAGAATCCCACTAGATCAGAACTATAGGCCTTACAATAGCACGATCTGGCAGTTTTTCTCTACTAAACGCGTCTAATTTCTATGAATCAATTGCTTTCTGACCATGTTGTTGTCACAAAAAAAAAAGACAGGGTTCTCCTCTATGTGCTGTAATAGAAAAACATGGTCCTAGCTACGAAAAACTAATGGCATCGATCAAAATATGGGTCTCCACTACAATGGTTGTGAATAGGTGCTGCTTGAAATATTTGATTCCTTAATATCAACTAAATTTCCATATAGTTCACATAGAAGCCCTGATGAAGTTTCGTGACCTCACCTTCTCTTGGTCTACAAATAGGGTTGTTGTTGGAATTGGGTGGAAGGAGTCGAGGAAATCAGTGTTGTCCCTACTCAACCAGAGTATAAAATATATAAAGAATAGATCTTTGAGAGCCTCTAATTAATCAAACATTTACTCGCACTAGATTTATGCATTGAACGTCACCGGAAATATTCTTTTCATCTCAATCTGCAAACTATGTTCAGAATGGATCTATTGTACTGATCTTCTTCTCAGGAGTGCACAAAGCTACCAAAATGGTCCTACATTCCTTCTATACATGGGTCATCACGATCCATACTTTGTCAATCTGGATCTGACGTGTTTTGGAATAAGTCACTCATCCCATATGCATCAATATCACTGTCAATGCACAAACCATCAATTTGATTGCACTTTGGCGGAATACATTTGGTCTATATTGCACTAAATTAGACTCATATGCATAAAACTTTCTTTGATCACACTCAACCATTGGGGTGATATCCTACAAATTCATTGCACTGCTACTCTCCAAATTGCACGCATTTATGATTTACACAACACCATAACCCAATTTGATCCTCTTTTTTACAATGTATCAATCCCATGTTCATGTGCACAGAGCACATATCAATCACTCTCCTTGTGCAGATCAACCCTCTGTGTCTGCGTGTGGGCTATCTCAAGATGTGGATTGGCCCCTAATAAATTATGGCCCTCTTATACATGATCATTCAATCTAGTGATGCTCGACCCTTGGAAGAAATAATAATAATAATAATGATAATAATAAAACTCCGATCCTTTGCTACAACATCCCCAAAATCGAAAACTTAGCCCTTTGAACAAAGATTTCAGCTTCTCACTTCCTGATTTGATCCCTGCATATTAATAATTATGGCCCTATAATTTTTCAATCTTTAGTCTTCAAGTGTTACCCATATGGCTCTGTTACCACATGAAGAAGAATCACAAAGCCATATAAGCACATGCACAACAAATTAACACACAAAAATTAAACTAGTGGAAAAGGAAGAGAGCCATCATGTGGTCTCTTATGCTCATGTAATTCACATTATTCAAATAATTTAATAATGCATTTAAATACATGAATAAGTGGTCTTAAGATAGTGTGTATATCTTAGACTCACTTGGTTGAGACAATTTCTCAACTTATACACTAATTTAGGAGAGCTAGTTGGAGAGAATCTCTCATCTAAACTAGACTCCTTAATTTGAGGAATTCTCGTGATTTTATTTATTTAATTTAATAATTAGATATATTATTGTTTTTTAAGAGAGTGAGGCTAACATAAACCCAAGGGATTAATATTATAAATGCAAAGTATATAAACTCTAAAGGGATTGATATTATAAACCCAAGGGATTAATACTAAAACTCAAGGGATTAAAAACCCAATGGATTAACAATATAAATCCAAGGGAATAATATTAAACCCAAGGGATTAATATTATAAACCTAAGGTATATAAACCCTAAGATAAATATTATAAATCCAAGGAAAAAATATTAAACCCAAAGGATAAATATTATAAACCCAAGGAATATAAACACTAAAATAAATATTATAAACCCTAAGATAAATATTTTTCACAATGCGATGTTGGAATATGGTTGACCATGACTGATTTTAATATTGAGACAATGTTTGTCACAATGTGATGTTGGAAAATGGTTAACCATTGTTGACCATGGTTGATCTCCATATTGAGACAATCTTTGTCACAATGAAACGTTGAAACATGATTGACCATGGGTGAACATTGTTGTGGCAATGTGATGTTGGACAAGGAGATATTCATTGTCACAATGTGACCATGGCTAACCATCATGGAAAATTTTAGGGGATAATATTCACAGATGGGTTAATTCTCTACCATTTTTCCAAAAAAAAGATTCACTGATTTCTAATTTTTCTAAAAGAGATTCGCATAAATTTTATAGTGTAAAATTGTTTTACCATGAAAATCTAAAGAAGATTAAAAATACTGCATTAGTCATTAGAGTTTTGAAAATTTTGACATAAATATTACAAAACATTTTACATATTGCATAATACGGACTACTGAGATTCACCAAATATTTTAAAATTTAAGGTACATTTCCATCCTTAAAATTTTCCCTGTTGACCATGGCTGTTGACCATGGTTGACCATGATTGAACGCAAAGATATTATAAACCCAAGGGAATAATTTTAAACCCCATGGATTAATATTATAAATGTAAGGTATATAAACCCTAAAGGGATTGATATTATAAACCCAAAGGAATAATAAACCCAAGGGATTAATACTAAAAACCCAAGGGATTAAAAACTCAATTCTTTTTATTCCATGCCCGCTTTCCTTCTCTCCTCCTCTCGCGGATGGCGGCATGTCAGCAGGCAGACATCCAAGCATACCCAGGGACCTATGTAGTGCCTTATGAAGCCAACAGCTCCGCTAGGAGATGAGGACCTTCGGGCAAATAGATCTTGTTAAATTGATAATATAAATAGACAGGAATAATATTAAAGCCGGGGGATTAATATTATAAACACAGGGTATATAAACCCTAAGATAAATATTATAAACGTGAGAGAATAATAAACCCAAGGGAATATAAACCCAAGGGAATAATATTAAACCTAAGGGATAAATATTATAAACCCAAGGAATAAAAACCCTAAGATAAATATTATAAACCCAACATAAATATTTGTCACAATGTGATGTTGGAATATGGTTGACCATGATTTATTTTCATATTGAGACAAATAAACCCTCAAATAAACATAGTTGACCATGATTTACCATCATTGAATTTCATACTAAGATGATGTTTGTCACAATCTGACATTGCATCATGGTTGACCATGGTTGATCATGGTTAATTTTCATATTGAGACAATCTTTGGTGCATTGTGACATTATACGATCGTTGACCATGGATGACCATGATTGTAAACCCTAGGATTAATATTATAAACCCTAATATTAATATTATAAACCCTATGAATAATATTATACCTTAGGAATATGAACCAAATAAACCCAAGGGATTCAATCTAAAACCCAAAGGTATTATAAACTCAAGGGATTAAAATTATAAATGCAGGGTATATAAACCCTAAAAGGACTAATATTATAAACCCAGGGGATTAGTATTATAAACCCAAGGTATATAAACCATTAGATAAATATTATAAACCCAAGGCATTATAATTATTATTATCCAATTTTAAAGTCACGGTTAAGCCAAACACCAAATTGGTGTATGAGACCCCCTTTTTTCTGGAACAAGGCACCCACCTCCATGCATTTATTTGACTGCTAAGTCTACGAAGGCATACATACTCTACCCCCCTCTGGTTTTGAGCCTGTGGCCTCTTAGGAGGAAACACATGCTCTTAACCATTAGGGCCACTCAGTTTGTATAAACCCGAGAAATTAATATTAAATCCAAGGGATAAATATTATAAACCTAAGGAATATAAACCCTAAGAAAAATATTTTTCACAATGTGATGTTGGAATATGGTTGACCGTGATTCATTTTCATATTGAGACAATGTTTGTCACAATGTGACATTAGACAATGGTTAACCATCGTTGACCATGGTTAATCTCCATATTGAGACAATATTTGTCACAATGCAATGTTTGACCATGATTGACCATGGATGACCATGGTTGTGACAATGTGATAGTGGACCAAGAGATAGTCTTTGTCACAATGTGACCATGGTTGACCATGGTTTACCATGATTGAACCAAAAGGTATTATAAACCTAAGAGAATAACATTAAACCCAAATGATTAATATTATAAATGCAAGGTATATAAACCCTAAAGGGATTGATATTATAAACCCAAGGGAATAATAAACCTAAGGGATCAATACTAAAAACCCAACAAAATGATAACATAAACCTAAGGTAATAATATTAAACCCAGGGTATTGATATTATAAAGCCAAGGTATATAAACCCTAATATAAATATTATAAACCCAAGGGAATAATATTAAACCCAAGGGACAAATATTATAAACCCAAGGGAATAATATTAAACCCAAGGAATAAATATTATAAACCTAAGGAATATAAACCCTAAGATAAATATTATAAACCCTAATATAAATATTTTTCACAATGCGGCATCAGAATATCGTTGACCATGATTGATTTTCATATCGAGACAATGCCTGTCGCAGTGCAACATTGGAAAATTGAAGAACATCATTGACCATGGTTGATCTCCATATTGAGACAATCTATGTCACAATGCGATGTTTGCCCATTGATGACCATGGTTGTGACAATGTGACATTCGATCAAGAGACAATATTTGTCATAATGTGACCATGGTTCACCACCATTTTCCATGTTTGACCATGGTTGAGACAACCTTTTTCACAATGCAACATTGGAACATGGTTGACCATGGTTGATTTTCATATTGAGACAATGGTTGTCACTATGCGACATTATTTGATTTTCATATTGTGAAAATATTCCCCTCCCCACCCACCAATTTCCTAGGGATTTGATATTATTCCAATTCTAATAAGTTCTTCTATGATAAGTTCCTCATTATTATTTATAACATTTATTTATAATTCCTTATTTTCTTAAGTTAAAGTTGACCCATAACCTTTTCCTAGAGATTTGATATTATTCCAATTCTAATAAGTTCCTCCATGATAAGCTCCTTGTTATTATTTCTAACATTTATTTATAATTCATTTTTTTTCTTAAGTTAAAGTTGACACATAACATTTTTGTACATGGTTAATTAGGTAAATGTGTGCATTATTAAGGAATTCTTCTTATTGTAATTATTTTTTCTTGTTATATTTATGAAGCCTTCAACTATATCAACCAAATTAATAGTTTTATTGTGGCTGTACTAGTCTATTAAGAAATAAATAAATATCATGCTCTCCTTAAACATCACTATACATAAAAAGTGTCATAGCATATGTAAAGTGGGTTCAAATATAAAAGGAAAAAACCTCTTCCATTTTTTACCATCTCATCTTATGCTCAAATTACCTTCCTATTCAGATGGTTTTTATTATTCCATAAAACCACAAATATTTCATATATTTAAATTGGAACACTTAACTATAACCAGGTTCTATATTTTTTCCATTAGCTTATATTCATGACAACTTCATGCTTTATTTTCATTTTGTAATTAAAACAAGTGCTCACAGTACCCATCGAATAAATATGTGAGTGGAGGTCGACTTTTCTTTTCAAATTGAAAGTGTTTGAAGTGATGCGATAACATATATTACTGAATTTAACATATCTTTAACAAATTTTGTATGGTATCACAGAACTCATAAATGGACCTGCCACTAGCATCCATCAACCCATGAAAACCAATGTTATTCACCAGAAATAAGACACACTTGATAACATAAGAAAATATTTAATTATATCAATCTCGCTACTCTACATACTATATCTTAGATAATACAATCAAATCTCTTCCTTCAAATTATCACTATGACCGCCAAATAGAATGCACTAAGAATTTTGTCTCTTACAATGAATGAAACAAAATGAGATGGGTGAAATTAACAAAATTAAAATGAAATATAATCTTGTTTTGGGATAAGCTAATAAATTGAATGTGAAGTGAATAAATTAATTGATCCACGAGGAAAAATACTTGCATAAATTTTGGTGGGTAGTAACAACTAGTAAGGCTACACATTTAGAGTTCTACTCTTACAAAAGTGTTGAGGAAAACATAAATAATGGTGGGAAGAGACTCCTGATAAATATATTGTTGGAAATAATATTGAGAGGAGGGGGGTGAATTAGTATTTACAAATCAATAACTTTTTCATTTCCATAATCAGATTTATATACGCTACTTCAGTGAAGGGAACTCGCGTGTGCATGCAATTGTTCTTAAGGCAACCAACATACGTAGTGAAATTATGATTCAGTTAGTTCATCATATGTTGATATTTAATCAGTGCATCAATACTTTATTAAATATTAAACAGTAACCATGTGAAGTAATAATAGAATAAACCATCACACATAAGAAACACACATGAACACCAAGAATTAAGGTGGAAACCCAATGTGGATGAAAACCACCGGCTACTGTCATCTATGTCTTCTTTTAATAATAAGAAAATATTATTAAAATAAATTCTTGATGATAGATCCCAGTTGGGATTTGAAACGTTGACAAAAAATGGCTTTTACTGTGGATTCTCTAGTAACTAAGTCTAAAGATATATACCACAGATGTCAAAAATCAAGAAAATATTTTTACAACATTGTACTGGTGCAGACTCATATCAGTATGTAGGCACACACCTGTAGAAGGCTACAACCTTCTCTCATTCTCCATATTCTACTGGAAGGGATCTACAACCCCCTAGCTCTTATACTAGCCGCTCTGTTTACCAATATGTAGGCGCCGGCCTACAAAAGGCTCCAACCTTCACTCATTTTCCAATTGCTACTGGAAGGGAGCTCTAACCCCCTGGTTCTTTTACTAGCTGATATGTTTACCAGTACGTAGGTGCCAGCCTATAGAATGATATCACCTTCTCGCTTCCTTCAGGGACCACATTTCATAAATTTTCAGACTGGATACTCTTGGAACACAACACCACAATCTAAAGGCCACGTTTCATCAAATTTTCACACTAGACCCATCAACAACATTAAAGTTCATAATAAATCACCACTACAATACAACCATCAAATACATCCACATCAACAAACCACTAAAACTCAATCATCACTTTTTGAACCAGCCATAACTCAATCAATTACTGGCAACCTTTGAACCTCTGGTGCAACTGAATCATTCATTCATGCTTAATCAACTTCAACCAATTAACTGGAACAGATAGATCAATGTAACACTGCATCATCATTAAGAACCAGCTTTAACCTCAAAACCATGCATCAAAGGGTATATGCTACTTGACTGAACCGAAACTGTGTGTATATGCTACTTCCTTTAGCCCAGCCTATGTATATCTGTAAAGATATGGAATCATAAAACTTTTGAACCACAAATTGTACCAATCAGTGACATTCTGAAGATATGCTGAGTTCTAAACAAATAGAAACAAGGATCACCCTTCCTTCTCAATCAATCAATCAATCATACTCAATTTCCTTATATATTCAGTTCTACTTTCAGATCTAAGAAGACATCATTGACAAACAATACTAAACAGTAGTACTGATTTGATAGATCAATCATCCTTGAACATCAAGCTTTTCTTTTGCATACGATACTTGGAAGAGCCAAACCAGCATGTATACGCAACTTCACCAAAGTGAACCAGCGTATAGATCTGGAAATACTTAATTATAGCTTCGTTGCACTTCCCGACTTCAGACATACCCAGATCATCATATATAAAGGATAAAATATGTGTTAGCAATCAGATCTAGCCCATCCATTATTAGATCACATAATGATAAGTCATTATGATCCTGATCCATCATTAGATCTCATCACAATCAATCAATTTGAACATTCAGAACACTATCACTAGAATGCAGTCATGAGAACACAAAGCATAACCCAAAGCTCTGCATCAACAACCAGAACCAACTGTAGCTTCAAACATCATAGTGCATAAGGTATACGCTACTTTGATGTGTCGAATTAGTGTGTATACGCGCTTTTAACAAAGCGAAACAGTGTACATATCTGTAAATACTAACTTAAAACCTCATTGCTAATCCAAACTTCAATCATTTCCAGACCATAACATTTACAGAATAAAACATGCGTTAGTATTCAAATCTAGATTGTCCATGATCAAACCACATAATGATAATTTATTTCATGCTTTATGATCACGATCCATCATCCATCATCAACCACATAGGTGCATCCTTAGTTCAGATCAAGCAAAGCATCAGAAGCTCATAACCTGCATATATGATCTCACTCTTCATAAGAAATTCAGTACTTGCACACTTGGCCTAATGACCTTCTCCTCATATATTTTTTGCCTTTCTCAATACCTTGGACCAAAACCACTTAGGACCAAATACCTAGGGTCAATGCCTCGGACCAAATACCTCGGACCAAATACCTCGGACCAAATACCTTGGATCAATACCTTGGACCAAATACCTCAAACCAAATACCTTGGATCAATACCTTGGACCAAAATACCTTGGTTTTCCAACATGTACATGCTTTTCCTCTTGTGAAAGTGCGTGTATACGTATACACTCTTTTTAATCTGTGGACCAATGTGTATACACTGTTTTGACTAAGTGGACCTGGATATACTTCTTAAACTACTTTTCATCAACCTTTTCCTTTACCTTCTTTATTATGATCAGTAGACCTTAGTTCCATCTTCCTGTTCTTCTATTTCAATGCCCTGTTACCTCTGAATAGACCTATTACATTGTAGTTTTCCATATTACTTCTGAAATGATTCCTTTGAACTGCCCTGCATTTTGTCACAATTGTAAACACAACTGCCATGCATTCTTTCACATCTGATATTTCTCCTGTAGATTCATCTAGTTACCATATACAAGTGCTTTTTTCTACTATAAGTGGGTTTCCATCAAGTACAACACATGTATCATAATGCAAACAATCTCCCCCTTTGGACTTGATTGCAACCATGTTGGTGTTGATTACTGGAAGCTATAGAAACTGTTAGAGGTAACAAAAAAAACATGAAAATACTCTCCCCCTTTAACATCAAGGCCAAAGGGGCGGACTAAGATATTCTCCCCCTTTGATATCAATGGTAAATGGCTGACAAAAATGAAGAATTTCATATCTGAAGAACTGAATATGAACATTGATCATGATCCCCCTAGGAACATGTTGAATTCTCTGATTAAAATCCCCCTTTATTCATGCTGAGATGGATTATACCATCCATGCTCCCCCTGAGAACGTCCAGAGTTTTCAAATATATTTTCTAAAAGAAATAACATTACTCTATAACTCAACTATGTGAGTATGACCTTCCTATCACCAATGACTCATACATACATCAATCTCCCAACCAAGTGGGGATATACCAAATGTTTATACATGACTGGAATATAGAAATTATTACATCATCCTTCAACGCATAGTGAGGGCGCAAATTACATCATATGACCAAAAGGGACTCATCAAAAGACTATAAAAAATAGATACATATTATTACATCATGGGCCATTACATGACCTTTAGCTCAAATTATATACATGAAATTTTTAACAAAGACCAAATATATAAACAAGACCATGATAGTCGTCAGCAACTATATAACATCTGTCAGCAACATCCAGACCTCCAACTTGTATATGTCCATGAAAAAAGAAAATATCATCAACTTGTGACAAAGTATATTGTATATAGATATCAACTCATCCTCTTGATCTCATCAAGATCAACTTGCTTTGTTTTCTTAGTAGAAAGAGCCTTATCATAACCTTGCATGAATCAACTAAGCATATGTACTCAAGCTACCAAAAGACTTCTAAACATAATGACAACAATGCATTATTATAAGTATATGCTTCCCCTAAACCTGTGCCAACTGTCCATTTTCAGATCTCATCATTGCAAATATCAGTAAGAATCATCAAGGCATCATCATACATCAGATATATATCAATTTTTTTAACAGCTTATGAGGACCAACACATTTCCACATATCATTAGCAGATTGTAGCCATAATCAAATAGAGCATATAATTGACTGAACCATATCAGACCCTTTTTCTTGAGTTTGTCCCACTGCTTTTTCCTCAAACCAACATATACAGGACTATGCAGCTTCGAACTCGCGTATATACACAACTTATCTTCATGAAACTTGTGTTAGAGATTTAGAACACTATATTTTCACACTTTTAGCTCCCCTTGAGTCTGTTATGTATGTATATTGTGCTATGCCACATTTTTCTGAATATACTTCCTTCTTCTTCCATACCTTCGAGTGTGATGATGTTTTCTCCTTTTGGTATGGTGCTAAAAATTTTCTCCTGCATTCCTTTGCTATATGTCCAAACTTTTTACATGCATAACATCTTACATGTTTTATATTCCTTCTATAGCAATCAATGTCTTAGTGACCAAACATATTGCAAGAAAAACAATATTCCTTGAAGTACCTGGAAGCTGATGATGTTTCTGTGTGATGGTTATTAGCTTGAACCATTCTACTTCTGCATCTTGCTGCACAATGTCCAAAATTATGACATATAAAACATTCAACATTATTCATCAAAGGAAAGAACCAATTATCACTTCCATTTAGGAGTAAATGATTTTATTTGAAGACTCTCTTTCCTTGGTTGTTGATGGGGTTGACCTCTTATCTCGTTGTTGAGCATCTCAGATTTTTCACTAGAGTTCTTTGCTTCAATTTGTGAGCTAGATTCTCATTTAACAATTTCATGAAAACTAAGACCATTTTTGATGGTAGGAGACCTTTGACTACTAAGAATATAATCCAAAATATTGGTACTATCTTGAAATCGTAAAATTTTATTCTTCTCTTCTAATTTACCTTTTAGGATATTTACCTCAACCTGATATTGCTCTTCCTTTTCAAGATACTGCTTCCTCATGATTTCTTTAGCTTTTATTCTTATTCCACTTGTTTCCTTAATTTCAGAACTTTGTTTTCTTGTTCTTCAAATGCTTGGAGTAGATCTTCATTATGCTTATTTGATTTTTCAAGATCTTCTTTTAGAGAGAGGATCTTAGCTTCAAGACTTTCATAGTAACTGGATCTATCTTTAAGTTTCTTGATTGTTGTACTCTTTTCACTTACTTCATTTATTAATGATGTCACTTAATCCTACGGCTTTTGACATTGATCTTCCTTTTCCTCGTACTGCTTCCTTACTTGTTTCCTTCCTCCAACTGATATTTTAATCTAGTAACTTGTTCTTTGTAGGAACATTCCCTTTTATCAATTAGATCTTCTTAATCTCTAATTATATCCGTGAACCTTTAAAATTTTACTTCTATTTGATTTCTTTCTTTTTCACCCATAAGAGAAAATTTAGTTGTTTCACTATCACTTTCATTATCTTCAAATGAACAGAGAAATGTATCACCAGAGGACAACAAATTCATACCTGATAGTTCTTTTTCTTGTTCATCTTCATTCTGAAGTGATTCTGAATGTGAAGAGTTTCTTCCACATAATCCCCAATCGTCTATCCCGCTGTCACAGTTCTGTTGAGATGCCTTCTTCTTTTGAGGTGCTTTCTTCTTTAGCTTCTTTCCCATTGTTTCTATGGATCTCCTTCAAGAGATCAAGCTTCTGCCAAAGGACCTACTCCGATACCAATTGTTGGAAATAATACTGAGAGGCGGGGGGGGGGGGGGTGAATCAGTATTTCCAAATAAATAAATTTTTCATTTCAATAATCTGATTTATATACACTACTTCAATGAAGGGAACTCGCATGCGCACGCAATTGTTCTTAGGGCAACCAACTTATATCCATTGAACTTGTGATTCAATTAATTCATCATATGTTGATCTTTAATCAATGCATCAGTACTTTATTAAATATTAAATAGTAACCATGTGTAGTAATAAAAAAATAAACCATCACACTTAAGCAACACACATGAACACCAAGATTTAAGGTGGAAACCCAATGTGGGTGAAAACCACCTGCTTCTATCGTCTCTGTCTTCTTTTAATAATAAGAAAATATTTTTACAACATTGTACTAGTGCAGGCTCACACCAGTACACAGGCACCCACCTGCAAAAGGCTACAACCTTCTCTCCTTCTCCAACTTCTATTGGAATGGAGCTACAACCCCCTAGCTCTTGTACTAGCCAATCTGTTTACGAGTATGTATGCGCCAGCCTACAAAAGGTTGCAACCTTCACTCATTTTCCAGCTACTACTGGAAGAGAGCTCCAACCCCATAGCTCTTGTACTGGCCGATATGTTTACCAGTACGCAGGCGCTAGCCTACAGAAGGATACAACCATTTCTCTTCCTCCAGGGACCAAGTTTCATAAATTTTTAGACTGGATACATTTGGAACACAACATGATAATCTTAAGGCCACGTTTCATCAAATTTTTACACTTGACCCATCAGCAACATTGAAGCTCACAATCAATCACCACTGCAGTACAACCATCAAATACATCTGCATCAACCAACCACTGAAAGTCAATCATCACTTTCTCAATCAGCCATAACTCAATCAATTACTAACAACCTATAAACCTATGGCACAACTGAATCATTCATTCATACTTAATCAACATCAACCAATTAACTGGAATAGATAGATCACTGTACCATTGCATCATCATTCAGAACCAGTTGTAACGTCAAAACCATGCATCAGAGGGTATATGCTACTTGGCTGAACCCACACTGCGTGTATATGCTACTTTCTTAGCCCAACCTATGTATATATGTAAAGATACTAAATCATAAAACTTCTGAACCACAAATTGTACCAATCAGTGACATTTTGAAGATCTACTGAGTTTTTTGGAGTAGCATGATCCGGATTATCCACAGTATTGTGTTTATTCTGTCAAAGTTTCAAACCCCAAAGGGGGTCCATCATCTGAGTTCTAAACAGATAGAAACAAGGATCACCCTTCCTTCTCAATCAATCAATCAATCAGACTCAATTTCCTTGTATATTTAGTTCTACTTTCAGATCTAAGAAGACATCATTGGCAAATAGCAGTAAAACAATAGTTTTGATCTGATAGATCAATCATCTTTGAACATCAAGATTTTCCTTTGCATACACTACTTGGAAGAGTTGAACTGGCATGTATATGCAACTTCGCTAAAGCAAACTAGCGTATAGATCTACAAATATTTATAACTTCGTTGCACTTCCCAACTTCAAACATACCCAGATCATCATATATGAAGGATAAAATATGTGTTAGCAATAAGATCTAGCCCATCCACTATAATATCACATAATGATAAGTCATTATGAACCTGATCCATCATTAGATCTCATCACAATCAATTAATCTGAGCATTCATAACACTGTCAGCAGAATGTAGTCGCTATAACACAAACCATAACCCAGAACTCTGCATCAACAACCAGAACCAACTACAACCTCAAACATCATAGTTCATAAGGTATACGCTTCTTCGATGTGTCGAACCATCATGTATACGTGCTTTTACCAAAGTGAAACAACGTACATATCTACAAATACTAACTTAAAACTTCACAGCTATTCCAGACTTTAGTCATACCTAGATCATAACATTTATAGAATAAAACATGCATTAGTATTTAGATCTAGACTGTCCATGTTCAGACCACATAATGATAATTCATTTCATGCTTTATGATCCTGATCCATCAGCCATCATCAACCACATAGGTGCATCCTTAGTTTCGATCAAGCAAAGCATCAAAATCTCATAACCTGCATATATGATCTCACTCTTCATAAGATATTGATTACTTGCACACTTGGCCTAATGATCTTCTCCTCCTTATATAGTTTTACACCTTTCTCAATACCGTGGACCAAAACTACTTAGGACCAATTCCTTGAACCAAATACCTAGGGTCAATTCCTCAGACAAAATACCTCATACCAAATGCCTCGGATCAATACCTTGGACCAAATACCTCAGACCAAATACCTTGGATCAATACCTGGACCAAAATACCTTGGTTTTCCAACATGTACGTGCTTTTCCTCTTGTGAAAGTGTGTGTATACATATATGCTCTTTATGTTCTGTGGACTAGCATGTATACGATGTTTTGACTAAGTGGACCTGCATATACTTCTTAAACTACTTTTTATTAACCTTTTCCTTTACCTTCTTTATTCTGACCAGTAGAACTTAGTTACATCTTCTTGTTCTTCTGTGCCAATGCCCTGTTACCTCTTAATAGACCTATTACACTGTAATTTGCCATATTACTTCTGAAATGATTCCTTCAACTGCCCTACATTTTGTTACATATGTAAACAGAACTACAATGCATTCTAACACATCTGATATTTCTCCTGTAAATTCATCTAGTTACATAGATTCATCTAGTTACCATATACAAGTGATTTTTTGTGCTATAAGTGGGTTTCCATCAAGTACAACACATGTATCATAATGCGAACATATATTTATCCACATCTTATTTATATCATTTTTTAATGAAAAAATTACCTAAATTATGGTGGGAAATAACCCATGCTGAATATGATATATACCTGAGTATGAATTAAGATTAGAGTTAAGATTAAGATGTAAAATTAGAGTTAAGATGTTAATTCTAATTACTCTAGAATTAAAAAAAATAAGGGTTTGGTTTTAATTCTTTGTTTAAAATTGGTTGTGTTAAGAGGTGCTTTATAATTTATTGTAGGGTGATGTCATGTTAAATCGTTAGATTTAAAATTAAACTAACATAGTTATATAAATTAAATGGCCTAATAAACATCAAAACACCTATCTAATAAATGATGTCATGTTGTTAAGATTTTTAAAAATCATAAAAATTAAGTGACCAACACATATCCATCTTAAGTGTGGTTCTACCAAGCACCAACAAAGATGGAGTGACAAGAGAGAGATGGAGAGGGAGTGAGGGAGAGAGGACAGAATGAGTGAAGATGGACTTGGAGAGGGAGAGAGGGATGGAAGAAGAAAATACATAGAGAGAAAGGTGGAGAGGGATAGATATGGAGAGAGTGTGTGTATGTTTGTGGGGTGAGATAGAGAGACAAAGGGAGATATATATATAGATGGAGGGGCAGAGAGGGAAAAATAGAGATACCGAGGGTGGGATGGAGGGAGAGATAGATTGGTATGTGTTAAATTTCCATAAGAAAATCTATATTATATTCTATCAAATAATGTTACAAATAAATATTTCAAGTGTTGTCTCAAGATAGGGAAACTATATTGGACACGCAATCAATTGGTTGAGAGAATAACTCAACCATACACAAAACTAGGGACATGTATATATAACCACTCCTATAGAATAGGAACATACTCCTTTACATAGAAAGTCACAAATAAGAAAAGTAGGAATTACATTTTCCAACACCCCCCTTTAATGACAACTCTCGTGAAAATATGCAAGATCTACATCTGGTCTGATATGGTAATTACATCTTGTACCCTTTTCATGAAATTGGCAATGTCCATATAAAGGAACAACCATCTACTGGAATGCATGGGTTCCCAACCACTGCAATCATCGGCCTACTAGGAAGTCCTTCACATACATGGTTCATCCAACCTCTCAATGAAATCCCCCTAAATATAAAATTTCACCTCATGGAGTCTAAAAAAAATACAACCCACCCAAGTGTATCCATCCCACATGACACACTCTTCCAGGGTGTTAAAACTCTTTAACAGAGGGATCACATAACAAAGGGTATGCATGCCTCTTCGGGTCTTACAGTAGATACAAAAAATATTTCAATGACCACAACTAACCATTAGAAAACAACATATGACATGTAGATTTTCTGTAATTACAATATGTGACTCATAATACACCATGAGTCTATTCTACAAACCCACACAAACTCTCAACTAGTTGTCCATCATTCCAAATTTTCACAAAATCAATATTTGTTGCACTTCAACCTTATTGTCCACCACGGAGTGTATTTTCATCCTCTTTCTTTTTATTCTTTAATTGTTGTCCCGGATTCACCTATGTGATTTTTTAGAGTAGCTAATTCTAACAAAACCACTCCATTGAGTTAACTAAGCTCAATGTAAACAGTTCAAAAACATTTATAAATACCACTATGTGTTCTTCTTTGGAGTTTCTAAACAATAAATAATAATTATTTCTAACCGATTACATTTATGTATTGAGTTTATTAGGTTCAACATATTTATCTTTCCAAACACCAAGTAAATTCAAAAAAAAAAATTACCACGACAAAAAATTTCCATAATATTGTCACCATTGGTGGAGTCGAGAAATTCACCTCCATGGAAATTCCATGGGAGTGTGAACCGGCTTGTGTTTCTAGTGGTGAAGTTGGAGAATTCAATAATCCACAATCCAATAAAATCACTATCAGTTGCAAGACATCGAGGATGATTCTCAGGACATTCATCATGTGTCTCCTCTTACTACAACATCACTGCAACACTATCAGTCACATGATTCTTCTCGACATTGTTGCAAGTGGCCCTTGTTCTGCAAATGGGGCAGTGGAACACTGGGAGAGTCACACATCCGTGTAGTGCCATTGGAAGGTAGAGTTGCATACTGGGTTCATGCATCCTCAGTCACTGTACTGCAATGGCTCTAGGATATGCCTTAATAAATGGAGATTGCACTTGTCAGATAATTGATACCAAGTGCTAGTTGTCACATTGTTGTTCATGCCAAACCAAACTTTGTCTGCACCATTTCTCCCCGCTCTATCAATTGGAGAGTTCCCATAACACGACCAGGTGGTTGAGATCCAATGGTGAGATATTTAGGTCCACCACCACACCCAATACTTCCTCCACGACCATGGAATAGGGTAACTTTAATGCCAAATTATTTACAAGCAGCTACAACATCTTCTTGTGATTTCTATAATACCCATGCAGCAGTGAAACACCCTAAATCTTTTCTTGAATCATAATAACCAATCATAACCTCCTAGTGTCCATTATCATTAACAATAATATGGTTTCAATACCAATCTATTGATAATAACTTCCGAATTACTGATCCAGCACCTCTCAAATCTTTGACAATCTCAAATAGGGGCACAACACGCAAGGTGTTATTAGGGCAAGGTCATACTAGTTCTCTGCTTACGGCTAGATGTGCATCATTCTATAGCAGCTCCACAACCAGAATATCACTACCCTTTCAAGCCATTGAAATAACATAAGCTTCAAGTGATTCACTTCCTAATTCTACAGCTACACAGAATGTATCTAGAACCTCCCTTACTTTAACTTTTGATGCTCCCAATGCCTAATGCATCAACTCTTCTCCAGAGCACGAAAGAAAACACAGATCGACTCGCCTTCAATGTTGCAGACTAAGCTGCACAGTCTCCTCCATGGTTCATCAACGCAACACTACCACACTTCTCCTAGTATCAGTGTTGGCACCGTTGACCTCTCGACCTCGTCTCACTATGTAGCAACCATGCCAATGATCTGCAATCAATCATGGAACACACTGCCATCCCAACCTCCTCCAATCGTATAGTGATCTTCAGCCAACAATCTTTTCCACACCATGCCACCACTTTAGAAACATAGTAGCAGCACTGTCAGTCGACCTCTACCAACATTACGAGTCAACTAGCTCGACCGATTTTCTGTCACCTTCTCAGATCTCACTCTCCGACTGGAATACACACCACGTTTTCTGATATTAGAGGTCCTACCAAGATCAACACCATGACCTACAACAATAGAAGGCACCACACACTACGCACCTACAATGATCTCACTCTCTTATTCTACACCATGCACCAGCAACTCAAACTTGCTTGATAGAAACATTGTTAGATCATTGTAGGTGGCCACCCACCTATTCCACTTGGACTACCACTATTATTTCTTTCAATTTCCCTAATTGTGGTAGAATTTACTATTTTTGTCTGTTTTTTGGGTCGTGAACTTTCGAAGCCATTTTGAGGCCCTAAACAACATTTTAAAAAAAAAAGGGGTAAACATATAGCTCATGGTAAGGATTTGGAATTGAAAGTTGTATTCCTTGCATGGATCTTTCTAACGAGGTATCATACGCATCAAATCGGTGGGGATTGTATACCAAAGTTACGACCCCGAGAATTTGGTATACCAATTTACGCCATAGGGCCCATATAATTTTGGCGCTTCATATCCTAGGATTAGGTTTCTGGATGTTTCGAGTTTTCCATTATTTCTCAATAATAAATAAGCCTTCAAGGCTCAACAAAACATGGTTCAGAAGGCATGTAGCCATCACATCTCTTCTCAGAGATAAGCTACCATTACCCGAGCTAGTTTATTTTCATTTTTCATGTAAACATTTTTCAGTGCTTTGTTATTAATGAATTGAAGTTTTGTTCTCATTGTATCTCTTTGTTTCTATTCATATATGTATTTCACTTCCTTCCTTCTTAAATATATATCAGAAGGAGACATAGATATAGATAGTAGGGAGAGAGAGAGAGAGAGAGAGAGAGAGAGAGAGAGAGAGAGAGATGAAGGAGAGAGAGAGATGAGGGAGAGAGTGAAGGGGAGCTAGAGAGAAATGGGAGAGAGGGAGGGAGAGATACAATTCAATAAAATAGATGCATTGATTTTAGTTTAGATGTTTATTATTAATCCTATTTTATTGTTTGCACTAGATGCATTTATCTCAGTGTAGTTGTTGATTTCTAATTTTGTTTGATTGCTTGCACTATATGCATTGGTTTCAGAGAATATTTTGATTTCTAATCCTATTTGATTTATTCCACTAGATGCATTGATTTCAGTCTCGATGTTGATTTCTAATCCTACTTGATTGCTTACACTAGATGCATTGATTTCAATGTGAATGTTGATTTTTAATCCTATTTGATTGTTTTCCCTAAATGCATTGATTTTAGTTTGTATGTTTATTTCTAATCCTATTTGATTGTTTGTGCTAGATGGATTGATTTCAGTGTGGAAGTTGATTTCTAATCCCATTTTATTTCTTGCATTAGATGCATTGATTTCAGTGTAGATGTTGATTTCTAATTTGATGTAGCTAGATGTATGATCTACATTAATTTCAAAGTAATTAGATTGTGCAATGATTTTAGTGTAAAAACCAAAAAAAAATATTGAAGGTGTGCATTGATTTATGTGTTATATTAATTAAACAATTAATAGAATACTTGAATTTTCATCTTAAGTAAAATGTTCACTTAGTTGAAATGTTATTTTCTTGAAATCGTAAACTACTTGTAATTGACTGCATTCTTATTATTCTAATTTTCGATCATTGAACATTGTTATTCACTTTTCCTTCAAACAAGGTAATATAAAACCACTATCATTAAAACTTACTTGGAATTTAACACTCCATAAGTCACAATGATTGATATTGGAGAAAGATACTATTGAAATTAGAGAGAAAGCGAGAAAAGGTATGACATTTACTACAATAGCTCGAGTTAAATATTTGAATGGCCTATGATTTCAACCATCATTTTCATATGATCCATATGAAAAATATGGAAAAATTAACATTTCTGATAGTAAGAACAATAGAAGAATAGTTTGAGATTGATCACAATTGCATTGCCACTTTGCATTCAAAAATTTTAATTCATCATTCTTCACTATTCAAATTATTAAAAGTCTCTATAGCAAAATGAGATAAGTAAGAAAATTTAAAATTAAAATGAACAGATTGATCATATACATATTTAACATAATCAAAATGATTACAATAATTAAATGTTCAAAAAATATTTTATGACTACACACGTTTAAAACCATCATAGATCCATCTTAACCCCAGATCTATCAATCCAAGAGGGATCAAATTTCTCGTTGTGAAAACTTTTCCTCAACTTTTCCACTCAAAAAACCATGATAGATCCATCTTAAAGAGAGATCTATCAATCCAAGAGGGATCAAATTTCTCGATGTGAAAGCTTTACCTCAAGTTTTCAACTCAAAAAAACCATCATAGATTCATCTTAACCCGAATCAATCTAAGACGGATCAAATTTCTAGATGTGAAAACTTTTCCTCAAATTTTGCACTCAAAAAAGAGGTTTGCAACTCGATAGATTTGATCCCTCACTACACTTGATAGATCAAGCGTTACGATGAATCTAAGCTAGTATTAAAAAAAATAGATTTATAGATTTGATTTCTTCATAAAATAAGTTAAAATTGTTAAGTTTTTTTTTCAATTTTATTTTTTATATAAATTTATGTATATAATTGATTATTTTTTATTTAATTTATCTTATTTAAGATGACTTCCATTTGTATTTTCATTTTTTATTATAAAGTTAAAAAAAATATCTTTAATGTATAATAAGTTCTCAGAGATACTAACATTGTAAAATACCACATTACTCTTATTATAATAAATAATTTACTTACTTAAAATTTAATTAATTTCAATAATCCTATAATAAAAATAAAAATAAATTATTTAAATTTGAATTTAGCTTCCAAACATTTCTCTGTGAGGAACCAATTCCTAACAATTTAATCCTAATTCGTTGTCCCGATAAGAATGGACATGGAAGCTAATATTTTAATTTCTTAATTTATACCTTTTACTTTTATTTTTTGGTACTATGATGCGTTGTTTCTCATATGATATTAATTTAATATATATTTTTATATAGTATTTGATTTTAAATTTTATTTATGAATGTAAATTTAAAATATAAATATGTAAATAAATTATTATACATAAATAAAAGAATTTGTCTAAGAATGTGATTTTTTTTATTAAAATGAGATATTTTTTATTTTATAAAATGTTGATTTAAAAGTGGTCTAATCTAGATTTTGAAAGTAGAAATAGATTTTACACCCTCAAAAACCCACATGACACCTAAAATTCTTTAGTATAATAATTGTAACCTAAATTACATGTCAAAAAATTATATATTTATATGTTTAGATTTTAAGTTGTTAATCTCTCTTTATCTCTTCCTTACATTTTAAAAATCAAACTCTTAAACAATTAGATAACAATAAAATAAACAGACTTTAACCACAATAATGAAAATACATATTGAATAGGGGTTGGCCATAATAATGAAAATAAGTATATACTTATTATTATGGAGACATATATTATATAGCTCAATATAAGGGATATGTGCATGTTGCTTTTAAAATTAAAATAGAGTATACTCTAAAATAAAAAACATAAATTATCAAAAAGAAAATAGGTATAGTAAAAATATAAATGATAGCTTTAATTAAAAGCATTCTAAGAAAACAATAATGTCAATCTAATTGTGCTCACTGAGTTGTTTGTTAATATTATAACTTATTATGAAGTAGATATGGTAACAATATTTTTAGTCTTATTCTAGATTATATAAATAGAATATTTCAATGTCTATATTAAATATTGTAGTTTTATATCAACTTTAGTTTATAAATATTTCATTCTAACACTTATATAAAAATGTGAACTATAGTGTTCACAAGGTGCTTTGTCATGGCACTCCTTGATGTGATTCGACATGTTGAAGATGTAGTCCTCCCAAAGTTACAAAATAAATGTGAATTATAGTAAAATAGATCAATGCCTCAAAATAATTAGTTCAACTAAGAAAATTCAAGTACATCATAAAGAGAGAAAAGTATAATTCATTCAATTCTTAATATAAAATTAATATGTGGTATTTAAAAAAATGGCGTGCTTCATAAATAAATATTTCGATATTAATTATGCAATTAAAAGACATAAATTCTTATGGGTAAAAATATTAAATAAATTATGCAATATTAACTATGCAATTAAAAAAATATAAATTCTTAATGTTAAAAGTGTTACATAAAATATTTGAATGTTATGTATGCATACATATGTATATAAAATAATTAAAAACATAAATTTTTATGGTAAAAACATTTTAAAATATTTCAATAGTCTAAGTATTTGACATTTTGGAACTTTTTTAGCTGCATTTTTTAATCAATCTTGTGTATATCAGACATAAAGAAACGTTAAATATTTTTAGATACAACTTTCTCCAAGTTTTATAATTCTAAAAAAAATTGCAAATCAAGAAATTTGATTCTTGCCCATCCTTCATAGATCTATAATTAGAATAAATCTGTACTCATAATTATTAATTAAATATATATATATATATATAGATATAATCAAAAGCTTTAAAATATAATATTATTTTTTAAACTTTAATTCTTAATTTTAAGAAATTAAGAAATTTATTACAACCGTAAGTATTATATAAATTAAAAAAATAATTTTAAAGATATTAAATAAATTTTTGTTATTAACGGGTCAATTAAATTATTGTTATATTAATAAATAATTAAGTATATTATCATTTTATTAATAAATTAAATGAGTTATTATTATATTAATAAAAACGTTATATTTTATAATTTTATAAATAATAAAAATACAATATATCTAATATTATATTTAATTATTTTTAAAAGATGAATAATAATAATAATAATAATAATAATAATAATAATAATAATAATAATAATAATAATAATAATAATAATAATAATAATAATAATAATAATAATAATAATAATAATAATAATAATAATAATAATAATAATAATAATAATAATAATAATAATAATTATTATTTTATTTAAGAAAAGATATAATATTATTTATAATTTTTTTGAAAATTTGTTCAATAGATTTTTTAATTTTTAAATAATATATCAAAAAATATATATATATATATATATATATATAAATTATAAATTAATTTTTTGAAATTTCTCTTACTAATACAAAACTTTATTTTTTTAAATTTCTCTTACTCATTCTCATACATATACTTTACTCATTCTCATATATATACTTTGTAGTACTTTTTTGAATTTTCCTTTACTCGTTCACATACTTTACTCATACATATACTTTGTAGTACATATATATAATTGCTTAACTTCAAACGAAGAAAAACTTTTCTTAATTCTTTTACAATATCAAAATAGAAAAACAAATTGAATTAATTATTTTACATAGATAAAATATGAAGACCAATTGTACATATATATGGTTTAGTAATTTCTATGAGTTTAGAGGTTTCCTAGATTAACGAAAGAAATTGAGAAAGGGAAGAATCCCCAATTTTTTTTTATTTTTGCGGAGAAAGAATGAAAGAACCAATTCAGAAAATATGAAACCTGTAACATCGAGAAAAAGGTGGGATCAATCTTGTAACATCATGAAAAAGGTTGGTTCATGCCATTTCACTGTATTATCCGAAGGAAAGTAAAATGACTAAATACGTTCGATATTAATATAAATGACTGAAATGTAAAGGATATATATACAATTTGAAGGTAAAGGATATATATACAATTTGAAGGAAGAGTAAAATGACAAAATAGTTTAAAAAAATTTATTTCATCAAAATAAATTAAATGTCTAGAGTGTATCATAATCAGGATTTTCATTCAAATGTATATAGTGTACGAGAACCAATATCTCTTACATATATCACCATATGTATACAAGGATGAAATGAATTAATTATATATATAAACAAAAATATGAATTAATTAATTTGTAAATTATATATCATAATTTATTTTATTAATTATATGCATTTTAAAATTTAACATTATATTCTATGGGGTCTTCTACTCCTTGATGTTAAATCATGAGTTCAATTCTCTGCCGTCATCACGAGATATATTGGACATGATGAAGATGTAGTCCTCCCAAACTTATATATATAAATATAATTGTGCTTGATATTGGACATGATGAAGATGTAATCCTCCCAAGCTTATATAAATATATAGTTGTGCTCCACTATTAGTCCCCCTAGGTTAGCTCAAGTGAATGAAGTCTCTCACCTAACCACATATCTTAGAATAAAGTCTGTGTTTGAATTTTGTGCTACCCTCCCGTAGCAGGGTGGATAATAGACATGTAAACTAGAAAATCAAAAAGTCCTACCAAACTTACAAAAAAAATTAACATTATGATATTTATTTAATCATATATTTTCAAAATATAAACATGTAAACTAGAAAATCAAAGAGTCCTACCAAACTTACAAAAAAAATTAACATTATAATATTTATTTAATCATATATTTTCAAAATATAAAAATCCTATTCCGTCAAAACTAGTATCATGGTATTTATTTAATTAATTACCTTAAAAATAAAATCTTTTCACTTTATTTTTAATATAGTGACCATAATACTCTTTCTCTACGTTTACTTAAGACTTTGTAAATTGAGGTATCCTTTTCTATATCTGTTGATTGAAATAATAATTAAAAATATTAAAAATAATTAAATAATAATTCAAAACATTAATATTATTAACAAATTTAATAATATATATCTGATAGTGATCGAGCATAGGTGGTGATACGCTATAATCTTGGTTAAAAAAAACGTTAATTTGAGATCGGAAAGAAATCAATATCACACTCTCCTTAAATATGATTGCACATTTAAAAATAAAATTGATAGGACACGTAATGTGGGTTCAAACATAACGAAACTCTTCCATTTCTTACCATCTCATCTTATGCCCAGTTGACCTTTCTATTCAAACCCAGTTGACCTTTCTATTCAAACGCTCTTTTATTATTCTACAAAACCACAAATCTTCCATATATTTAAGGTGTACCACATAACAATAACCGCGTTCTAGCTTTTTATCCCTTAGCTTGTATTATTCGTGAATCCTTCCTGCTTTATTTTCATTTTCTAACCAAACACATTCTTCACAGAATAAATGAGTGAGTGAAGGAGAATCCAATATATGTATATATATCTCTTGTGCAGACAGTGTTTTACATAATGAGTTTATAATGGAATGCAATATATATCTGATACAGAAGGTGCTTTACGAAATGAATTATTATAATTTTAATGATCTCCTCTCACACATATAAAAGAAATGATTGTGTTAAAATATTCTCTATTCTCTGTTCTCGAAACGAATTATTATAATTTTAATGATCTCCTCTCACAAATATAAAAGAAATGATAGTGTTAAAATATTCTCTATTCTCGTTATTGCGTGCTCAATACCAGACAATCGAGAATAAGCCCTTAAAAGATGTATTAAGAATATGCCCATAAAAGATGTATTAAGAGAGACCAAAGCATCTAAATGATCGATTCTATACATGTAGTCGAAGACCTGAAAGCATTTAATCATTGGTTTTATTCGGTTAACCAAGTTTGACAGAAACACATTTAATTATTGATTTTATTTTTATATATCTTTATGGTTATAAGAGATAATAAAATCATTTTTATATAAAAATCATTTCTCCCAGCTATGTAAATTAAATCTAATTTACAAAATTTTAGTAAATTATATTAATTTACAAAATTTTAGTAAATTATATTAGTATACATTTATTTTAATATTAAATATTATATTGAAGAAAATTAGCCTGAACTAAAAATATGTTATTAGATATTAAAGAAGTAAAATATTATTTGAAATTATTCTAAAGTTTATTTCTGTATTAAAAGAGTATTAAGAGAAGTGTTTTTCACAGTTTTGCTAAGTCAAAAAAATCAAGAAGGTTGTTAGTGTGATAAATATCTTGGAATTTAGAATTAATTTAAATATATTGTGAACAATTTAAGAGAAAATGTCTTTGATTTTCAATTCTCTTAGTGTTACCAAGTTGACAAACTCTTTCTTAATGTTGGTCTAGTATTTACTCCTTGGTTGAGTATGAAGATCATCTAGAAGCCATGATTCTTCTTCATTAGTTTCTTCATATACTTCTTCATCACCTCCATTATGTTCTTCTACACCTCCAACATCCACATAATAATGATATCATTTTTGTTCAAATATGCTAGCAACAAAGACATGTTAATGATTTTTCATTAGTCATGTATCATGGCTTTTGCTAACCACTCAAGATGGGACACTTGCTTTGGCAATGTGATTTGTTCGTTATAGTTTCTTGTCACTTTATAACCTTCAATCATATTCAATAAAGAAATATCATTTTCAATAGCTATGTAGAATTTGTATGCGGTTTGTGTGATGCAACAATTTCCATATTAACTTTAGTTGCTTCATCATCTAATTGAGTAGCACTAACATATTTGTCATCATCACCTGATGAATGGAAATGTCATTGAGAGAGGCTGAGCCTAGCCATTGCAACATCTACATCATCTTGGCCATTATGTATATCAAAATCTCGGTTACAATCCATATAATTAATAAGGTAAATATCATTCAGTAGCCAAATTCCAATTTTCCTAAATCTAACCATGATATTTGAGGTTGTAAGAGCCTTTTTTAAAGCTCTGCTAGCAAGTTAGACTAATTCAAACTTTCTTATCTCTCTACCCATGTTCTTTTCCATCTAACATACTCTGTCAAACTTAAATTAACTCTTAAAAGTCCTATATACACTCATATCAAGGGTTGCAACAAACAAGTAGTTGTGTAGGCAAAGTTAACAAGTTTATGCTCATCTTGTTTGTCTCCTCCATGATTTGTAAAGCTATTCAACTATCATGGATATAAAAAAATCAATGTGTGTTAGTAGGTCACACACTATTAGGTACAAATGCAACAAAATGGTAAATACAATTTACACAATTATTTAGTCATTCGTGCATTGGGACATGGACTCATGCATGCTTTTGGTCCAAATTTTATGGTATAATTCTTTAGTAAAGCATCTCCCATTAACAAATAAAACTTATTGTAAAGCCAATTTACACAATTATTTAGTCATTCATGCATTGGGACATGCTATGATGTGTGCTTTTGGTCCAAAAGTTATGGTTTAATTCTTTAGTAAAGCATATACCATGAACAATAAAACTTACGGATTGATAGACTGATTGCATTAACAGAACACAAACTATTTATCCACTCTCTGATCTTGGGAACAATTTTTGGCAAATTCTTGCTTTCTCTCTTCGTAATTACCTACATACCACAATTCCTTCCAGCTTTTAAAACAATCTTGTTGTGGTTCTATATACATTATAGACTCTTGGAATGTTTCTCACGAGCATTGGATAGAGTGTTATAGAACTTAGTCACAATTATACAGAATAAATTCAATGCCTCAACTCTATACAAGCCCTTTATTATTTGTAATACAAGCCCCCGATATGCTTTCTTAAACCTTTCCCACAATGATTTCCCACTAAATCCATCTGTGAAAGGATTTTTCTTCCATTGGTAGATTTAAGCAACATTATCCCCAATTTGAGGTCTTTATTTGTTTCAACTCCATCCATGGCCCAGTTAAACCATGTTCTTAAAAAAAGGATCTATTGAACTTCCTTCTGTTTAGTTAACTTTGCAAGATGCACATTCCTCTTTGTATTTGTAACGCTATTTAGCCAATATTGTGATGATATTAACATATTCTGTACTTTTTTGCAATAGCTCTCATTGAATATCCATTAAATTCAACATTATAAATTACCTTCATTATATCCTCTTTTAACCAGTGCTTCATAACACTAATCTTTTTGGTTGAACTTGAACCTTGCAAAATTGATGGTGGAGTAACACCTTCAACCTCTTTGTTATTATGTTATTTAACTATTGTATTTAAAATCTCTTTTGTGACATCATGGTTTATCTTCTCATCTAATAGAGAATATTGTAGTGAGGAGAATGTTGTAGTGAGATACGGTTTGTCATTGGCCTTTTTCCTCCTTATATGACCAGCAGAATTCCTTCTTACCATGATTGTGGAACCTTATAGATTAAGAATTTAAAAACATATGAAGAATAGAAAAACAACAATGAAAACATCATCAAATATCCTATATGCTAGTGCTTTCACTCGGGAATTTCAAATCCCCTCTGCCTGTCAAATGAAAATTTGATGATGTTTGGGCATTTTTCATGCCTTTCATTTTAAGTTCTACTTAAATTTGTTAGTGTCAACTTCCCCTTATCTAGAAATTCTCTTACAACTATTCCTTCATCTCAACTTCGTTTAATCTCCCTATGAGAGTGTCTTGTTTCTCACCATGTCTCCACTTCCTTTAATCTCCCTCTTAGAGTGCCTTGTTACTTCCTAAGTTAGCATATGTGTTTCCACCTATTATACAACCATATTTTAAAGATTTTATAAAGCTTTTTAGCCTTTGAGAGTTAATAATTTTGATTATGTACATAAATTTTGACATGTGAAAGAAACTAAAGAAATCCATCTAGTTAAGAGTATAAGGATTCTCAACTGCAAGTAAATGAGATAGAGTTATTTTTTTTTAATATCAAGAGTTTAACTACTATCCCTTTTTATAATTTATTTAAATCCAATAATCTACTACATATATCAACTTTATTAAACATATAATTACATGTTTAACTATTTCTCAATAACTTATTTTCACCAAAATCTAGTGATGATAGCTACATATTTTTTTAAATATTTGTAAACCCTTTCAACTAATTTGATATCCATTACACATATTTGGAACACATTATTCCTAAAACTATGACACTGAAAAATGTCAAGACTAAGCAAACTCTGCAATCTACGACGTACACTCTGCAATCTATCTACGAGGTAATCAACTCATCATCTACATTTGAACATTGTTAACTAATCATTTTCATAATATCTTAAATATGAGCCTATGATTTCCTCGTCTTAAAAAATTAGATTCACATCACTGTCCACATCATAGACGAAATATACAGCCCAACCAATTACACAAAGAAATCCTTCCTATTAAACATTTCCCTAGACAATACCATCACTTATTCTATTCATGTACTTAGTACGAGTTGAATCCTCCAAATACAATTATATTAGAAGTGGTTGACAATCTAAATAGGTATGTTAAATAAATATGAGTTTGTAACATCTTCAATAATTATTTTTATTGTAAGAGAAGCTTAGCTTAATAACTATATAGTTATTTTTTTTAAAGAGAAATTCACTACGATAGAAATGAAGTTGAGAACATTTAGTTAAAAACTCAAAATACAAAAATTCGTCAAAATAAACCACGGCACTAAAAAAAAACAAAAATAGTCAAAATAAGCCTGGGCTTTTCAAAATGGTAATTGAGTGCTTCATTATGCAATAAATCACAAGCTATTTTTAGTCAAAATAAGCTAGGGCACTCAAAAAAACAAAAATAATCAAAATAAGCATAGGCTTTTCAAAATTGTAATTGAGCACTTCATTATGGAATAAATCACAAGCTATTTTTCTAATATTTAAGAAAAAAAATTACTGTGACATAATATATTATTCCTGTAAAAGAACGAACCTCAAAGAAATTCATTTTGACAAGCCTGTATAATTTCACAACATTTATTTCACATAAAACAAATACTAAGAAAGAAATTTAAAAAAATAAAAAACAACCCAATGAGATTGAAACTAGTTGAAGAAGGCAAATTACTTGGCACTTGAAAATTGGTAAATCTTGTTGACTTTAAAGTAAATCATGAAGGCAACTTACTTGGGACTTGAAAACTGGTAAATCTTGTTGATTTTGAAGTAAATGATGAGGGCAATTTCAGTAGAAAGCTCCAATATTTAATTTTAGCGACTTATTTTTTGTTGTGGTGTTGTCTTCTGGAGTTATCGCATACAAATTTTTGGAATCAACCTTTCAAGCCATCTTTCGTGGTTTGTGAACCACTAAGAATAATTCGAAACATAGATTCCAAAAATTTGTATGCAATCACTCGGGAAGACAACACCACACATAAAATGGATCGCAAGAGCCTCAAATCAATAAATATCCTTTCTATTCAAGAAAATCAAGAAAATAGGACTACTGTTTTGAATGAATTTAAGGTCCACTTTTTGCTTACCCCTTTTCATTGTTATTTTGTTGTGTGTTTTCTTGGGAAGGTGAGTAGCAATGGTAGACCACCTATTTCCTAGTAGAGCATGAAGTTGAATAATAGTCTTCTCTTCCTGCACGCTGAATTTTTCCCCTTGATATTTGGTCTTAGATAGTTAGCCCAATGTAATCTCCAGCTCTTTCTTATTTCAGTGCCCAACTTTCTGCCGCAGAGCCCTCCAACTTCCATGGTTGTGCTACAGTATATAAGTAACGAGCTTCTAATTTTATTCGAGCATCTAGGGCCCTTCTTGAGTCCAACTTTTTCACAGCAGGGAGCCTTACCATTATTTCTAATTTGATGTGACTTTTGAGAAGCCTTGGCAAAGAATTTTTCAAATTAAACACTGCAACTGCCCTTCACGTCACCAGTTGTTCCTCAGCTGCTTTTATTTCTCGATCGCACTTCTTCATTGATGTCGGAAGATGGCAGAATCAAAGAAGAGGGAGAGTTTGGAATTATTAAGGGAAGACTAAGGGACAAAAACAAGCCCACCACCCCTTTTCGGTGTTATACACACCAAAAAATGCATGTGTATTTTCAGTTATTTTCAATCATGTACTGGCTTACAGTTTGATGGTTGAATTCACATTATTGACATAGACTGGTTGGTCAGTTCCTTGAATGTAACACCTAGATTAAAATGTAGTTTTTCTTAGTTTCCTAGGGCGAGATCTCCCTTCATAAAGATCAAATCTACGAAAGGTATATAACCAGATAATTTTTTATATGATTCAAATCTATGAAAGTTTGCTAGGCTCCATTGCCATGTGAGCCAGAGGTATTGTATGCATTATGCCTTATGACCCTAGGCTTAGTGTGACTTTGGTGTTTTTAACTTAAAGACAGGTACTATAAATTTTGATGGGACAAATCCTAAATTAAACGTCAAAACGACAGTTTCTGATTTATGAAGCATGTCATATTTGACTGGGAAAAATTTACAGCAACTCTCAAATACCTCGTAAAATATGAAATACATCATGTGGAACATCAAATTCCAGACCTGCTTTCACTCATGTCCTACCTTACCATCATCACTTCATTTATTTTCGTGATATGCCAAAATTATGTGGTAAAGTCTTTAACATCTTGCACTTGTCACACACGACGTAAGCAAATCCCATACAACTTCAATGATTGAGTCCACGTGGCAACTTCTGCTGACAAAACCCTCTCCAAAGATTCCAACTGTGATTGTGCTAAACAATTATCTGGAAATTAGACAATGGTACTGGCAAGCTTTTTTTTGGAGTCGTCTAAGGAGGTGGAGGAATTGCCGAGACAGTCAAAAGTGGTCAGAATTTTGGCAAAAGAATTTCAAAAAATCTTGTAGAGCCAGTGTTTGAATCATATTTTTGATTGTGAAAATGGATTCAGCACCATCAAAAACTTCCAAGACACCTAAAATTTTGAAGTTTAACAACTATAATTTGGATTTACAAAAATCCTTGCCAGATTTTCTCTAAATATGACTAGAATTTCCATAACATTCCAGAAAACTCCTCCACATGGTTAGACTTGGTTAGACTACGTAGCTTATTTTGGTTGAGACGTAGTTATCTCTAATGAAGATAGTGTGGCATATTTATCTGGGCGGGAGTAAATAGACAACGTGGCATTGGCATTACAGATCAGATTTCGTTGGCTTCCAAATGAGGATGGTAGGCCGCAAATCTGATATGGACAATACAATCTCTGCACACCCTTTAATATTTGTGATGGATGTTGTGTAACGAGGGACAATTATTTTTCGCACGGAAGTATGTAATGCCGTTGTATTTGGTTGGTTTAGGAGTTGTATTTTATAGAAATAAAGGGTGGGTAAAAGTTAAAAATAAGATAAAATTATTATTTTGATATTTAGAAGTGTTATAAGTAGGTAGTATTTGTAATTTAATTTAGATATAAATAAATCAAAGTATAAATTTTAAATATTATTTTGATATTGAGAAGGGTTACATAGTATTTAGTATTTGTAGTTTAGTTTAAATATAAGCAAATTAAAGTAAAAATTATAAAATAATATTTTGATATTCACAAGCGCTACATAGTAACTAATAGTTATAACTTAGTTTAAATATAGGTGAAGTCAAGTAAAGAATTTAAGATATTATTTTGATATTAACAAGTGCTAGTATTAGTGGTTTAGTTTAAACTTAAGTAAATTAAAGTAAATTTTGAATCTCTATGATGGCAATCAATTAATAATAACATGAGCTAAAGCTAATTCTAAATCTCCAAAGGAAACACAATGCGAAATGTTAACTCAATAATTTAGGCATAATTCAAGCATATTGCAAAAATTACAAGTTATATGTGCACTTTACTTTGGATTTAACTACCGCGGGTTGAGCACAAAGAGGTGTAACAAGCTACTATTCAGAATCAAATGGAGATTTAGTAGGGGTAGAGTACAACTAGTTTTAACTTGGACTTTCACTTATGTTCCATTTTAATCACTTTTTGCCAGTAGATTACTATATCAATGCATTATACACCAATCATATGTGAACATTAGATTACATGTTAATTAGTAGCTCGTCAAGCAACCAATTCCTAGATGGCACAACATACAAATTATAATTACTAAATCTGTTTATTAGTTAGTGTGTGCTTTTTCTTCACACATCCCATCACCTATTCATGATAAGATACAATACTTTCTTTGTATGTTTGGAATGAAATACTATTAGAAATTATTTTATTACACTATCATTTCCCTAAAATAATTGCCTAATACACCATAAAATTTCTTCTTTATATTTGTAGTTTAATAGTACATATTAATGTGATGAACTCTTTCTATTTTTAGTAATAAGAAAATATATAGCTAAAATAAAGTTAAAAAAAAAAAACATTTCTTTTTGCAAAAGTTAACCACTAAAGTTTTGAATCTAGTCAAATTTAAACAAAATAAAGAAGAGCATTCATGACAATGTTACTCAACACCAGCAAGAGAAAAAGTGTTATTTTATGAAGCACCTCATTGTCATGTGTTCTCCTAACTTCTTAAATTTTATTTAGTTGTTATGGTTTTCATGTATCACTTAAGCATGTATATTTATTTTTTCAGTTCCATCAAGCTAGACTAATGTTATTATAAGAAGTTTAAAAAATCTTTATTATTATAAGAAATTTTTATATCATTACAAAATTAAAAAAAAAAATATCATTAAAAAAATTTAAAGTTCACTAACTTACACATAATTTAAAATAACAATAAATCTTCATATAATTAAAAAAAATAAAAAAGTAAAGTTTACTAACTTGGATGGAACTTGAAATGATAGATACTAAAAACAAGTAACTATTACCAAATTTTCAATGTACATGCTAAGTAAATTTGAGGTTCTTTTATTCGTGAATTGAGAAATCCACTTCCAACTACTATATTTTGAGAAAGGGATATATATTTTACTCCTTCAAATTTTAACATTTGACTTTTTCCAATAACATGTTCCTAACTATTAAATCTACTATGATAATATAAACCCATTGGATGGTATAAACCCATTGGACATTTCCTTGTATTGTCAAAGGATGCAGCAAGATAACTCCATAACAATTACTTATTATGAGAGTATGGTTCAAAATTTTGTTGCAGTGTATTTTGTATCAAGTTTAAACGAGTGAATACTTTATAGCTCAAAAGAATAAAAAAATTGAAGTTAGTGGCATTATTGGATATGATGGTGTGGTGGAAAAATCATATTGTAAATTATAATAGATGTTATGGCATGCTAGTTAAGAAAAAGGGTATAATTGAGTGGCAATTAGAATATAGAATGCAGGTATCACCATTCTGGTATTTAACATTATCTTAATAATATATCTAAGGTATATCACAAATAAATTTAACCGTTGTCATGGGGACGTGGGGGAGGGGAGGGGGTGGGCCGGAATATAGGTAATCTATATGTAGAAATCAATTGGATCTCAAGATAATATCCATAAATAATGTCACAGACTGAATGGAAATCTTCAAGGAACATTAAGTTCTCGTTCACGGCCTGAGAGCTTGAGTGTGCTCAACAGAGCCACACAAGTGCCAAAAATCATATTAAATACAGTATGGTACAAACTTAACACTATACTCTATCAAGTAAATAGATCGGGATTTTTTGGGTCAAAGGAATCCTTTCTAATAATATGTATCTAATGATAAAATGAATAAGAATCCATACAACACTCCTATAGGAGGAGTTCTGTATACAACTAGAGAAATATAGCTTATGGCTAACATGCATTGAAGGAGAAAATAAAAATTAACAAGATTTATACATATTGATAGAGTTATATTATTCGAATGAAATAACAAAATACCCTATAGTCTATTCACAAAAAGTTCCAATATATCAATTAGGGAAGATAGCCCCAAGATGGTATCCAAAATGAGTATTCAATATTGTAAACAAGAGAAACTCAAAAAGTTACACTTAGAAAGTTATAGTAAAGACAAAAAACAAATATGTGCAAGCATTTGGCATGTATTTGTATAACATACAAATGGATAAGTGCTAATATAGTGAAACTAGAGATAATGGCAAGACACTACTCCATAAAAAAAAAATGTAGCATTACAAGAAATTAAATGTTTTGGCCTAATTAGAAATGGGTATCCCCTAGTATATCCACTAAAGAAAAAATAAGTCTCTATTCAAATATACTTAGAGGTGAACACCTGGGTTGCCTACTAACCCCTAAAAAGTTACGGTGTGTCTGACCTGTAAGCAAAACGAAGATCTAAGCCAAATGTAGGGTCCTGTATTGGACGCTTGAAGGAAAGGTTTCATAAAAAGGATACAAGGAGTTCGAGCAACACATGTATAGTAAAAGCATATTAAATCCTATCAGATAACTTTAAGAAACCTTATATTGTTGATAAACTAGGAAAAAAATTACCTGTTAATGATTTGGCATGAAGTAGGGATCACTTTCTGCCTATAATCTAACCCAATAACTTTGTCATAGTTACAAATAAAACTAAAACACAAAATATTATTATAGAAAGAAAGCTCATAATGATAGAAGATCGTTGGACATTTTACCTAGTACAAAGAAGCCTCTAATGCCATGTTATTTATTTAACTAGGACAAGACGGATGACCGAGAAACCTCTTGGTAGAGTCTAATAGTTTGATTCTACCAAGAGGTTTCTTAGTCATGTCTCTTGTCCTAGTTAAACAAATAACAAGGAATTAGAGGCTTCTTTGTACCAAGTCTGTAGTAAAATGGTAGAAAATCAAATAAATTATTGAACTCTAGCCAATGTAAGTAGGTTTTCAATTACCTATACAGAGGAAAAACCCTCGCCGAACCATATCCATAACCATACTTCACTTGTTGGGAATTAGACGATTAGCAAATAAAAAAAATAGAGAATTATAATTTGTGGCAATGGATGTAAGAAAAAATTACAAGGAGCATTAGTGGGAGGATCCATCTCACCATTCTAATCCCTTGAATTGATTCAAAAAAAGGAGACAAGAAAGTATTTTCCCCTAGAAAATAATTCTTGCTTGATACCTTAGCTCAGGGTAATCAACCTTCCATAGAAACACATGAACGAGTTAAAACTATATGAGCACAATAGATAAAATGGAAACTGATAAAGAAAAACCCAATAAAACTAGAGGTTACATGAGTTGCTTATGGGTACCTTCTGAAATCATTTTAACCAAATAATCAATAATTATGTAATAGAGCCATTGAAGAGAGGACATAGAGATGTTATGGTCATAGGTCTATGTCCTCTAAGTGTAGAGTAGAGTGTCAATGAATTAGGAGAAACAAATTAAAGAAACAAATTTAGAATGGGGTGGTAAAGCTTATTACCCCCAATCCTACCCACCTTATTTGTTAGAACCCTTCATTTGATCTCTACTGTGCAAGATGGAAACCCATGTGCCATTGATGAGACAGAATTGTGCCATAGGGAAACTTGGTAATATCATGGCATTATGATCTTTGATGCCCTTCGCCCATGTGAGGGGGTCACAAATATGTAATTATACACTAAGTTTTTATTAAAGAAGTGGTACTATTATCCATCCTCTGATGATCATTAATAGCATACTATGGTTAACACCTAAGTAAAGATACTAGATCTATGAAATGTTTAATTTATTTTTTGAATAGAATATGTGAAATATACATTTGTACAAGATAAGTAAAGCTGCTATATTTATATTATATATTAATTAAGTGATTAACATTTTGAAAAAGTTGGAATGGTGGATGCGATTGGATTTTATATTGTCATTTTGTGATGATAGATTATGTCTTTATCTATATGACATGTCATTGATTCATAAGTACAATCATTTTATAGTACATGAATAATTGAATAATAATGATAAACTAGAGACTAGATTTTCTAGTGTGCAAGTTGGGCTAATTTTCTTTGTATAAAATATTTAATGTAAAGACTATGCCATCCATTCATGATTCCATATATGAAACTATATTGTGTTTTTTCATTTGGTTGTATTCACAATAAGTTTTTCCAGAAGTCTAGACCATACAATCCACTTCCAAATGTATGTCATTAAATGTCTTTCTAGACTTATGAACAAAACTTGGTACGTTGGGCATCGAACTTTTATCATCCGTGAATTTTTATTGTACACATGTAATCATTACAAAATCAGAGTTGATTAACCAATCACATTCAAAATAAATAAATTAAAATATTATTAAAAAATAATAAAATTGAATATGAAAGGTTAAACTATGAAAAATATGAAAAAAAATTGGGTTAAACAAAAAACTAATAGAGGTCAATCCAAAACTCAATAGAATTATAAACTGAATGCAATGGGTATAATAATAGTGGTAACATCTATAATATCTTAGGAAAAGATATTTTGTTGGATTATTGATTAATGTTGATCTAAATGAATCTTAGAGTATTCTTTTACTTTTCTCAGGTATCTTGGAATAACTTTTATAAATATAAAATATTTCTATCTCTTTCTCAAATTATATAGTTTTCTTTTGATAAATATGAGTTTTTTTAATTTATGTTTCAAAATTATACTGGAAAAATATTGGACTGAAATGATTGTGAAGTAGTTTAAATATGTAATGTCTTTAAACAAGACTTCAAAACTATTGAATAATTTCTTGCAAAAACCCTTTATATAAATACAAACTCAAAATATTTGAAAATAAATATTTACAATGGTGAGTTAACATAATGGATGGGGCACTCACCTTACGTTATTTCACTCGATACTTTTATGTAAGTTTGTATTCACGTGGCTTCACTAATACATGATATCATTATTTCATGGCTTCACATTATGTCCTCTCATCACACTTTGCTTATCGAGAAAAATCATAAGGAAAGGGGCTATGTGGAGTAGAGAAGAAAGAAACTTGATCTCTGCATAATAGAGTCAAGAAGGTAAGTCAAGAAACTAAGGCCAATGCCTAGATGGAATGTGACATGGCCACATAGAATGGCACCACATCTGTAGCATGGCCAACTAGATGATGGCAGTGAGGAAAAGTGAAAAGGAGACAAGCAAAGGGCCACAAGGAAATGAGGATAAGCATAAGAAAAAGGGTTATGGGGTGTAGGGCACAATATAACTTTATGTCTAAATAAGAGAATGAAGAAGGTGGGACCAGAAATAAGGTTTATACATAGATGGAATGTGACATAGTGACATATGTAGGGTAACCGACTAGAGGACATTGCATGGAGGATGGGAAGAATGAAATGACCTTTTGATTGATTATGAAAGAAATCCAATATTTGTGCAAAGAGAGAATTCACACAACTTTTAAAACCATTTCAATAACTGTTTTTTTCTCAACAACAACCACAACAAACCAAGATTTCTACATTATTTCCACCATTTCCATGACCATTGCAGTTAAATCCTCTTAGTAAAAATTTCTATGAAAACACTATGACCTTTGAACATGTTATAAAATGTTATAAAATCATGTGTAGAATGGAGAAAATGAATAGAAATAAATATTGTAGAGAATAAATTTTTAGTACGTAAATGAATTTTAATATATAACAAGGATAAGAATCAATGAAAATTTTAATTTCAAATATATTTAAAAATTGTTTTCATTATAAAATAAGAAATCTACTTTTTTTAAAGAAAATTACACATTATTTTACTTTTGTACCATAAAATATTAACATGAACATATATGAATATTTTAATTTAACATATATCTAGAAATATGTTTTATAATCAAATAATATATCCACATTTTTAAATACAATCACATTTTTTCAATTCTCTTTACTTTTGTAGGTTAAAATATTAACATAATTATATATGTTGAATAATACCATCTATTATCTATAATATAATTGTTAAAACTTTAAAAAAAAATACAAAAGGATATTGAATATTAAAAAATTATAAAAACATTACAAACAAAGCATTAAATAGTAAATTGCAAATCATTAAACTTATTTTCCCTTCATATTATACATAAAGATTATTGCTTTGCAACCTCAAGCTAATTATTTCCTCCATAACATAATTTTTTCATAATCACACACCCTATATATCATGATTAGAGCACCAAAATTCAAACATATGTTGCCAATAGTAATTGTAACCCATTATTTAACATGGGAAATACACATCAGAGGAAGCATTACCTTGTAATAGATATAAAATAGGATTGAATCATACTTTTTCTTGTTCTATTCATTCTTTTGAAATCAAGTCCTTTATTCAACCACTAAGACACAAAAATTGAAGAAATCATTAATCCATCTCTTCCATATACTAGAAAATATACTAGATGCATGACAAATTGAGACTGTAATCAACCACACAATTATTCCTAGATTAGCTACAAAGGTTTATCCTTTTTAACACCAAATATAGATTCCCATGTCTCACTACTTACCTATGCCATCTCACAAAATTCCAACCGATTTACCTCCTAGTGTCTCTTAAGGAAATATTATTCCATTGAAACCTTCAAGTTACATGGGCTAACACTCACTTCTTCACTAAAATCCCTAGTAGTAAAGAGTCACTGTAAGATTTAAAAGTCTTTTGTGGTTCGTAATTTAGCAACATATCAGTTGTCATCTCGTCCCTTTACATGCCTTTTCTTTCCTTCTATTTATCTCACTCTTCTCAAATGACACCTCACCCCTCATTCCAAACAACCCATTTCTTTTATTTTATTTAAATTTAAAAATATTTATTTTGCATAGTTATCGGTGCCCCTTCTCAATTTACACCCATCATCATCATCATCATTATAGAGAATTTTTATTTTATATGTGTATGTGTGTGCACATTTGCACATACACACACAAACATAACTCTCTCTCTCTCGCGCGCATATAGATCCCTGTCTCTCATGCATACAGACCCCTCCCTCCCTCTCATGCATATATACCCCTATCTCTCTCGCGCATACAGAACTACCCCCTCCCCCCTTCTCTTTGTCTCTCTCTCTCTCTCTCTCTCTCTCTCTCTCTGTCTCTCTCTCTCTCACATACAAACATCTCTCTCTTGCATACAAACCCATCTCTCTCTCATGCATACAGACCTCTCTCTCTCTCTCTCTCGTGCATATAGACGCCCCACCCCCCTCCTCTCTCTCATGCATACAAAACTCTCTCTATCTATCTCCCTCTCACACAGAACCCTCTCTCTCTTGTGAATATAGACCCACCCCTCCCCCACCACCTCCCGCCCCCTCTCTCTTTCTCTTAAACAAGTAATTAATGACTTATCTTTTTCCACAAGGTGTCATTGTAATTACCTTTCTTAGCTTGGAAATATAGACGCTAATATTTTTTGGGAGTAAGGATTCCACATCCTTACTATGCAAACTCTTTATGCTAATAAGGACATATGGACTTTACATCCTTGTCTGGGTGGTATAGGTACCTTTTCTATATTTTATTGCTAAAGACTAGGGTATTTTATAATGGACAAAATTTGACAAATTAGATATTCTTTGCAAAAATTATTCACTAATTTTATTAAAAATTATTTTCCAATTTCTATGGAGTATATATAATTAAATTAACAATATTAACCAAAACTTTACAATTTTTAATAATAAACTAATTTTTATTAAATATATGTTTAAATAGCTATATATTATTTCTAAAATAGTGATACAAAATAATATAAATAATTATAATATTTGAATCTTTATTCATATCATCATCAGAACATGATTATGAATTGTACCCATATGTTGGTGCTTTAGCAAAACCTCACCTTATAACATATACCTACACAACCACTCATATAACAAATAAATAATTTATTAATTTAACATACAATCCCTGACGCACATCATATCTTTTTCAAATACCACATTCCCCTACTAGACTCATACACGTTCATTGGATCATTAACTATCTACTCTATTATATACCTAAAAGTTTGTACTAGGAAGGTTGGCTGCTCAACTAAATGAGAGAATATAATATTATCGTAAATGTCATATGGATCATAGTGTTTTATATTTAATACGATAAAGAGAATATTATGTTCATGTTTATCATACATTATTTCGAAAGGAAGGAATATATCATTCTAGAAAGAAGGAATATGAGAGATTTGTCTATTGTTTTTTTAAAGTTTTTGGTAGATTTTTGGTTAGAATTTAGTAGAAAAATTTAGGGTGAAATTTTGATTTTTGTTATTTAAATTAGATCGTTGACTACATATATAGATTCAACACCCTCAAAAATTCTTAAAGCATTTCAATTTTGTGGAGTCTACTTATCAAACTTATAATTTCAAGAAATTACTACCATATTTTAGACAATTTCAAAAAAATCAACTTAAAGAAATACGGAATATTAATAGGAATATTAATAATAGAATGTTGGAGGTAAGTGGATAATCCTATAGTAGCAAAATTATTATTATTGTAAAGTTTTAAACAAATAGGTAATTGCATGTTAAAAGATTCGTTTGGCATAAGCTCAATTACATAATTAGAAAACCTTAGGGGGTGAGACGACATCCACTAACATGAGAACCATATTTTCGCTTTCCCTTTGTTGATGGAGAAAGAGGAATTCCACCAGTAAGAAAATAATATATGGAGTGCAGGACACACAGAGATTCACGTAATATATTTTGGTTGGAGAGTGGACTTAGGCAATATCCTCTATCGGGAATGTCTCCGAAGTTACGTGTCATGTAATCTCTAATTGAATTTTCAAAAAGTGGCGCGTTGGCCTAATCGTATCTATAGGGGTTACTATGTAACAAAATTTTAATAAAGTTAGTAGAAGTTGAATCATGTCAATAGGATAAGGGCAATGAAAAAAAATGTGAAAATAGAAAAATAATTAGCGTAGTTATTTTTATCGATAATAATTAATAGTATAATATTAATGTAGATATAAAATTAATATAAAATTATGTGTTGATAGGGTGATAAAAGTGGAGACTATAGGGATTGATGTAATAATTTTGGTGAAAACTTTATGTAATAAAAGTTAAAAATAATAATCACATTTGATGGGATAATTATTCCAAGTTGAATGTTGGGCAAGACATCGTAGGGGGTGTTCATTTGGTTGTTTATGGATAAAGAAATTGTCAGTGGCTAAGGCTTTGGAAAGGAAAAATGACATTTTTGGCACATCTATTTATGAAAATATTGGAAATTAAAAAAAAGAAAGGTGAAAGGTCACAAGTTGCATGTGAGGAGAAAAATGAAGAAGTTAGAAATCTCACCAATAAAAAGGCTTCTGAGTATCAGTTGGAAAGCCCTTAGCGAGTAGTTTTTTTGGAGAAAGAAAGGCAAAGGAGGAAAGAGGAAGCAAAGATCAAGTAGGGAAAGACAGAATCAAGCAGCTACAACAAGCTTCATTGCAGGTATCAACTTGCATGTGTGATTTCGTTGCTAGATTTGGTATCCATGGCATTGCTTGTGGTTCTTTTCTATCATGGCATGGGTTTTTCTAGGTGTAAAGTGTTTTCGGCCTAGCCTTTCCATTTCCAAATAGCCATGGTGTGATGGATTTCTCATGTTTTGGTTGAGCTCGATCGCCGGATGGATTTGAAGCTGAGTGGGGTGGATTTCTGAATGATAGAGCACATGGCCTAGTGGTTCATGAACCAGACTGTGGATCACAGTAAAGCCACTGGCCTAGTGACCCCTAAACCAAACTGTGGGTTGTGATAAATCATAGATTGTGTTGCCTCGGTGGGCATAGGAATCCTTACGAGTGAATGGCTAGATATACGGTAAAGCCAAGAGGTGGATTTCTATCCGTTGGGCCTACTAATCTCAACTTTGGTATATGTGGTAAATCTTGGAGAGTAAGTCTCGGTTTGGGGCCTAGTGATCCGGGTATGGATTGCAGTAAAGCTTGAGTGACTAGGAGAGAGGAAAATTCCTCATGATGTAGGTGGATAAATCCATTGGCATACATGGTTGTTTGGTCTAGTGATCGGGTGGAGACCATGGTAAAGCCTGTTATGATGTGTTCATTATGTTGGCCTAGTGATTCAGGATGGATTATAGTAAAACCTGGTTTATGTTGATGAGGGTGAGCTGGTTTAACCTTAGTATGCCCTGGTTGGTTCTTTTGGTTTGAGTCCCACATTCATGCTTGGAATATCGCATGGGGGTGAATGGCTTAAGAGCGATTTGGCTTAGCCATTCTATGGTCAGGCATTCATTAATGAGAAATTAATTCCCTTTATTTCCATGTGAGATTGTATTGATGTATATGTGGGTTTTGATGGTTGATATGATTATGGTAATTATGTTCTTGTTATGCTAGTTATATGTATATTTTATGACAGTAACTAAGTATGGCTCTTAACATGTTTTTACTTGTAAATGAATGGATAGTGTATTTATGGCTTAATAGATGATAATGCAACAAATGACATCAGGGAACAATGCTTCACAGAAACTCTCAGATAAGTATGATATCTCTACACTTAATTATGTTGTTTGCACCTATAGGTTACATGTTGATGATATGTTTAACAAAATTCTTGGCATGGCTAGTAGGGGTCTGGTTATATTCTTGTTTAGCTTATTACTTTTGCATCATTATTTCCCTGTATTTTTAATGATTTCAGGCTATCACTCCATTTTGGGTAGTGGTCTGGGCTCCGTGCCTGAAAACATGGCTTGAATCCTAGGGTCACTAGAATAGAACTGACAATTTTGGTCTTTGGTTGCTAGCAAGCAATCTTGTGAGAGCGACTTTAAGTTTTTGGTCACTCCCTTGCTCATAGCATGAGAGCGACTATAGCCTAATATTATCCAGGGATATGTTGTCTGAGTGGATGACTTGTATCCTTAGGGTTTTGTTGATGATGTTGGATGGTTGTGTGTGATTTTTCATCGATTCCACTTCCTTATGGTCACATAGGAGGTCAAATCGGATCATAGTAGCCTCTCGTCTAATGTTTACCCCGATTGGCATGGTTACTTGGGTGGATGTGGGAGGAGGGTGTTACAGAGTGGAACTAGAGAATGGTTCACCCCTAGGACTAGATGGGCGGTGCGTGTTGATCATGCATGCATGTTAGTTGCATGTGTGTCTCTTACACTTGCATTCCATGTGCTTGCTACATTATATAATGTTGATCATGGTTGTAGTAAGGTTGTCATGAGGAACTTGACGTTGATTTTATGGAATGCATCGTCATGAGTATATGATTAGTTACTTATCATTATATGTCACTTACATGATGTTATATGTCACTTACATGTTGTTATATGTTGCTCAATTACATCCTTGTATATTAGTTTACATTCTTGTATGATTGATTACATGTATCAGTGTTGTAGTTTGGTTATAAGTATTGATCACTTATGCTCGACTACATATATTCATGCATATGTGTAGTTGATTATGCATTGCTTATGCATGTCGATGGTTGCATGTGGCAATGCGTACAATGGAGTAATGGTTTTTGCCATGCATGACGTCATGGTTTGTGAAGTTCATACGGTCATGCATTGATGACTGGACTCTAGCTAGAAGGATGTGTTTAAGGTTTTTCACTCATGTGTTATATGTCTATATGCAGTCATGGTATGAAATTTAGGTCATCAAGGTCATATTGGTATCTTAGATGCTAATGTGGTGGCTAAGATAGAGCAGGAGACATGGATCATCATAATGAGGTTGCAGCATTGGATTTTGGGGTAAGAGCATATTGTCATATACAGATTGTATGTATGGCATGTAGGTATGTAAGTCAAGGATTTTTATATGCATTAGGTTTATGTACATGTCTTTTGATGATTATGGTTACATTCATGATAGATGTTAGTTTATTAGTGTAGTCATATGCACATGTGTCAGATAGTCATGAACGATAGTAACCTATGGTTGTATGCATTGCTACTGTTGTTTTAGGTTAGATAACTTAATGATTATGTTATATGTTGTTGATGAAGTATCTTATAGGTTAATATGTTGTTGTTAAATGATATTTAGCTTGATGATTAGGGTTATAACATTTATACCTTGATGTTATATGTATCACACTAAGTTGGATTAGCTTATGCAGATGGTTATGATTATGATATTCAGGTATGAGCCAACATATTTGTGATATGGTGATGTAATAATTTATCTATTGACTTTGCATATGTGTGAATGATAATTGTGTATGAGTTATGATGTAAACATGTTAGCTAGTGACTATTTTGGATAACATGATCTTATGTATGTTTGAGTTAATATCTTGTGAAGTTATATCATGCTAATTAGATTGACTATGCCGATAAGATTTCCTCCCCTGAGATACTTGACTGTTTGATTTCATTGTCTAGTTTAATTATTTAACATGGTATGGTTGCAAGTTGGTTGATTGTTTGATGAATTGCATAATATGAATGTGTTCAAATGATCTTCTTTTAAGGTGGTTGTACTTATACATATGTGTTGAGACAGATGATATGTACTCGAGTGTAGTAGGTGACAGTTATAGTGTTATGTCTAATGACTATAAGTTGGCTATGGATTATGACATGATTGCCAGTCTTGGTAAAGGTTTATTTAAAATTGATAGATATTTTTGTCTCAATATTTGGAACATGTGGTTGACATGTGTGAGTAGTTACAAGGTAACATGCTTGGTATTAGAATGACAAGGTAATAGTTGATATGTTTATATCACTAATGGTTGGGTGACGTGATAGCGCATAGTAAGCCTCAATTACTACAAGGTAAAAAGGTAAAAGAAAGGAATTGGGCAAGAATTCCTTCGATTATGTTTGGAAACCCTAATTTTAAGTGAATGAGTGCTTTGTATACAAGAAATCTTCTTAACCTTGATTTGTCTGAAATTATGTGGATACATTCTATACTCATTAACATGTACTTGAAATGTATATTACCTAGTATTTAATTACAAGTGGATTTATCAAAGGGTTGGAGACCCTTCACAGATGGCGTGGATGTGTTCAGTTGTAAGCAACATGTTTTTCTCCACAAGGTGAGGTAACTAATGTATTGTTATATTTACTTATGCATTGACAGTTATGCTTTTATGGAAGCCTGATGTAGGGGATTGCATGGCAAAGGAAATTTCCATGAAATACTTGAGAAGGCTAAGGTTGAGCTTTCCTTGGGAACCATGGGGATTGAGTGATGGTGTCTGTCATTAGTCTTGTGCTTTTGGTCTTTTGCGATTGTTGTGTTTGATTTGTGATTTTGATTGTGTCTGGTGCATAGCTATGCCATTTTTTTGTAGTGTCGTATTGCTTTTGGTTTTCATGGGTTTCTTCTTGCTTGTTCTTGTGCTTTCATTTTAAGTTTTGAGTCTTGGGAATTAGTTGGGAAGGAGGAAAGTTGATGGAGCTCGGGGAGAACTGTGTGGTACCCAACATGTAATGTGAGATTCAGATGAAGCTTTCTGCATGAGTAAGTGCAGCAGATGGTAAGACTATGACAATTGATTGGATTAGTTCAGTCCATTGGTGTAAATGGATAGTGGCAGTATATTCATGAGCAAGTTAATAGGAAAGGTGAATTGAATGGATTTGAGACAACAAATGACTTGGTTAAGTTGGGAATTGCGGTTCCCAATGTTGCACATATAGGAAGTTCTCCTAACATAGACCTTAGGTTATCTCATAATTATGTTATGATCATGATTATACTGATGTTTATATATCTATACATGTAGGTGTGTATTTATTTCGTGTTTGAAAAGGTTGTCATGGATTGTGATTATTTATGCTAACATTTATATCTATATATATATATATGTATGTATGCATTTCATTGTCTGGCAGAATCATGATTGTTTATATATGTATGTATATGTATGTATCTATGTATCCATGCCACTGTCTCACGGTATTTTCAGGGATTTTTGTTGTGGAGGAATGATTGATTATGTAGGTGAATGGCTTGAAGAGGTTCCTAGTCTTACGAGGAATCAATTGGGAAGGGTAGTCATGAAAGATATATGTGACCAGTGTCATGTGGTTATGAGTTTATATTATGTGATTATATTATGTCTATGTTATGGATAGGTTATACCAAGGGACACATCAGCGAAATGAAATCAGTGTGGTATGCGACATGCTAGGATAAGCACGAATAAGACACTAGAAGCAAGGTTACTCGATAAGGATAATGTGGTTTCAGATGTGTGGTATTATTGTTGTTTGTATGTTGTATATGTTGTACATGTTGCATCTGGGATGATTGTGTGCATGAGGTATTTTTCATATGTAATGTGTGTACATGTTGTTTATGCAATATTATGTATAGGGTGTTAGTACATATAGTGTTGTATGAATGTTGCATATTCATTTGTGGGTATATATGGTGTTATGTACATGTTGGGTATGTAGTGTTGTGTATAAATGATGCTATGTAAATGTTGGATATGCAATTATATGTATAGGTGGTGTTATGTGCATGTTTTACATGTGGCACTATGTATGTGTGGTGTGTGTGCATGATTGTAGAAGTGGTGTTGTGTCCATGTAGTGCTTTGTGCATGTTACACAAGTGGTATTGTGTGCAGGTGGTATTGTGTACATGTCATGCATCTGGCATTGTGTACATATGGTGTCGCGTACATGTCATGCATGTGGTATTGTGTACATGTGTTATTGTGTACACGTTTTACAATGGTGCAGTGTACATGTGGCGTTATGTACACGTTGTATAGGTGGTGTCGTGTACATGTGATGCTATGCACATGTTTTGCAAGTGGTGCTTGATATATATGGTATAGGTGTATGTGTGGCAATGTGCATGTCATACACGTTGTGTTGAAGGCACGCGTTACTAGATGCATGCATTGCATGGTGTTGTATGGCGTGTGTGGTTGTATGTGTGTGAAGCACACTATGTGTATATGCACATGGTTGAGGATAAGGCACTAAGTGTTTGTTGGGTGTGGCAACCGATCTGATGTGTGTACAAAATAAAGACAAAGGTAGAAGCTACGGATTGATGAAAGGATAAGTATCAACATTTTATTTAGTTTTATTATGCATGTGATTTATGATTATGGTATCTGATGATTATATGTGATATATGATTATCGTTTATGATGGTTACATGTGAATTATGATGTGATCTATGATGGTTTTGTTTTGAGCTAACCTGATGTGATATGTTTATACATGATGATTCTGTCAAAGATGCTACTTTGACTTGTTGTGTCAGGAAGTAAACGGGATTGCAAATGTACCTTATTGACAAGCTACCAATGAGGTATGATTTGAAGTTATTTCAAATTTTTTTTAATCTAATGGAAATTATGTGCTTATAATAGGAATGCATGAGCATGCCCACTTGAGTGGCCGAAATCGAATTCAAGAATTGGCAGCAACGCTGAAAGAAATTGGAACATGCAACTAGATGTTGATAAAGCACTTCAGGAACAAGGCCATCATGCGACGCTAGCACCCAATAGTGTCCATTGATTTCCTTGAGCATGTTATCACCGGTATGGGGGTTTTGAGGTAGGTATATTCCTTCGTTTTATATCGTCTTATGCGAGGAAGCCTTGCCAAGGGATGGATCTCCTAGGTTAGGGGATTCCAAGGAACTTGGAAGGTGTGTGATTGCATGGAAGGGGGTGATGGGATTTCCCGATGGACTGTATAGCAGAGAAGGGAAGGTCGAGGATGAATTTGGTGTAGTCATGAGCATTACGAGATGGAATCATATACACATTGGTAGTGCACCCTAGAACAATGGGCTGATAAATATCCACTTGATCCAAGTGGATGTTGGTGGTCACCCACCTATCCCATTTGGACCCCCACAACTGTCTCTTTTAGTTTTTCTGTTTCCTTAATTATAGCACAATTTACTATTTTTAGCAGTTTTTTCGGGTCCTAAACTTCCAGAGCTGTTTTGAGGCCCTAAACGACGTTTTTTGGGAAATCCACCGCCAACGATTTTTCTGTCTAAAAATCTCCTTTTTCATTGTAGTCCTTGGAGAGATCTTTCCAACGGGCTATCATGCGCGTCAAACGGAGATAGTACGACCAATTTGCGACCCCGGAAGTTGATGTACCAACTTACCCAAAAGCGGGGCCCACAATTTGGTGTTTCATATTCTAGGGTTAGGTTTTGGAATCTGAAGGGTTTTCCATTGTTTCTCAACAATAAATAGGCCCTCGAGCCTCATTGTAACATAGTTTTTGGAGAACAGTTCAGAGGCATGTAGTCGACACATCTCTTCTCAGAGATAAGCTACCATCGCCCTAGTTGGGTTATTTCCATTTCTATTTGTAAGCATATTTCAGTATTTTACAGTAATGAAATGAAGTATTATTTCTACTGCATATTTGTCTTTATGGTTGTCTCTGTATTTTATTGTGTTCCTGTTTAAATCTGGATCAGTGGTATCAGAGGGGTCTGCTTTTTCTCTTTTTTTCTTTGCATGTCCCCAACGAGGTCGGGATATAAGGGGTTAGGTCTGGAACTGGTCGAACCTTTGCAAGACCAGCCTCGCAAATCTCGACGACCTCCCATGGCGGATGAGAAGAAAAACGAGGGGGCAGGAGATCCTATCAAAATCTTGCTCGAAGAAGCCCTCGAGCGACAAAAGAACGCAATGATGGACAACTTTGCCCAAATCCTTCAGCGGCTACCTAGAGGCGATGCATCGGCTTCCAACAGCTACTTTGGAAATGCCACACCGTTTAAGGTACAAGTTAATTTTGAAATCCCCACCTTCGAGGGTCAAATAAACGCAGATGCCGTAGATAAGTGGTTAAATCTGCTCGATGGGTATTTTTCTGTTCATGAATTTTCAAGTTGGGAAAAGATTGTTTTCTCTCTTCTCAAAGCAGTCCCCCACGTCAAGGACTGGTGGGAAACCTACTGCGAACAAAAGGATGAAAGTACAGGCTCACTGTTTTTAGCCGCACCCACTTGGAATGACTTCTGGGATGCCATCAAGGAGCAGTACTACCCTATCAAAAGCTATGAGGACAAATACATCAAATGGACCACACTGCGGCAGGGATGAGACCAAGATGTGTCGGAGTTCACAAACATTTTTCATACCCTTTGCAAACAATTGGGTATCAAACATTTTGAGCTGCATCTGGTACTCAAATACCGCGGTTGCCTACATAGATACATCCAGGAAGAGATGGAGTTCTTGAACATCTCCTCACTTGGCATAGCATACCGATGCGCTGTCAAAATCGAGAAAAAGTTCAAACAGAAGAAGCGAGACTTTGGATCTGCAAATCCAAAGCCAAAAGGACAAAGCTAAGGCGGGGTGACCCAAGACAACCCGTCGAAGCCGCAAGAAAAGAACAACACCACAAAGCTGAAGAAGGACACAAGAAAGTGGTGTGAGGTCCACAAGAGTCCCACTCATAACACAAGTGAGTGTCTGACCAAGCAGTCGCTGGTGGCGGCATTGAAGGCTTCCAAATGAGATGCATGTTCCAACTCTGAGTCAGAACCTGACAAGGGGAATGAAAAGGGGAAGAAGATCATTGGTGTGGAGCCCAGTGCCATTGTTGCTACTGCCAAGATCCAGAAAAATGAGCCCGAAGATCCAAAGGAGGGGGAACATCTTTTCCACTCACAAATGTGGGTGAAGGGTTCGCCGCTGCAATTCGTTGTCGACAGTGGCAGCCAAAAGAACCTCATTTTAGCAGAGGTCGTGAAGCAGTTGGGCCTACCAACTACACCACACCCATAGCTGTACAGTATCGGTTGGCTTCACGAAGGACGAGATCTCAAAGTTCACCAGCAGTGCCGCCTCCCCTACAACATCAAGCCATTCACAGACGAGGTATTGTATGATGTTACACCTCTGGATGTTTGTGATGTACTATTAGGCCAGCCATACTTGTGGAGGCGACATGCTGTGTATGAGTCAAGGCCTCACGCTGTCATCATTTCTTTGGATAATTCATTATACAGGATACCGGAGGTAGCCCCACCTACTGCCACCTCTTTGATCACTGCTAAGAAAGGCAGCAAGCTCATCTCACAGAATAGGAAATTTATTTTCTGTCTGGTTCGCTCCCAAAGTAAGTGGAAGATCGTTGCTACTTACATGACCCCCGCGAAGGGTTCCTCCACACAACTGCAGCAACAGAAAGATGCAGTCGTGACAGAACACAGGAGCAACTTCTCCTTACTCGGAGGGGTACCACACAAGTTTCAGGTGGGCGACAAAGTTTGGTTACATTTGCAGAGGGAGCACCTTACCAGAACCCATCAGAAACTCATACCACTTCGACATCGTCCTTACACCAGCAAAAAGGCTACGAGAAACAATGCTTTGAAGCACAACATTCCTCCATTCCTTCGCTTGCACCGAGTGTTCAATGTGGACCATCACCGACCATGCTCCCCACCATTTTTGGACACATCAGAGATTGCAGAACAGCTCACCAGAGACCCAACTTAGCAGAAGCTTCCTCATCTCAGGGAGGAACTCAACGCAATGGGGACCATTGCTTCCTAAGCGAGGGGGGGAATGATCCAGGTGGATGTTGTTGGCCATCCACCTATCCCATTTGGACCCCCACAACTGTCTCTTTAAGTTTTTATGTTTCCTTAATTATAGCACAGTTTACTATTTTTAGCAGTTTTTCGGGTCCTAAACTTCCGGAGCCATTTTGAGGCCCTAAACGACGTTTTTTGGGAAATCCACTGCCAGTGATTTTTCTGTCTAAAAATATTCTTTTTTGTCGTAGTCCTCGGAGAGATCTTTCCAATGGGCTATCATGCGTGTCAAACAGAGATAGTACGACCAATTCGCGACCCCGAGAAGTTGATGTACCAACTTACCCAAAAGCGGGGCCCACAATTTGGCGTTTCATCTTCTAGGGTTAGGTTTTGGAATGTGAAGGGTTTTCCATTGTTTCTCAACAATAAATAGGCCCTCAAGCCTCATTGTAACACAGTTTTTGGAGAACAGTTCAGAGGCATGTAGCCGACACATCTCTTCTCAAAGATAAGCTACCATCGCCCTCGTTGGGTTATTTCCATTTCTATTTGTAAGCATATTTCAGTATTTTACAGTAATGAAATGAAGTATTATTTCCACTGCATATTTTTCTTTATGGTTATCTCTATATTTTATTGCGTTCCTATTTAAATCTGGATCACCACTGAGAGGACAAGTGGCACAAGATTATAGTGTTAGACACTGTATGCAAATTTGACTTCGCAGTAGATTCTGGACTTCCTGGGAGGGAGGTGTGGTCCTTTGGATTCCCTTGTTGAATGATATGTGCGTTGTATCCTTTTATTTGTTGGTTTTGAAAATGTACATATGTGTATATGTGGTTATTGTAAATACCGTAATGAGTTGTGTTATAAAGCTCCAATAAATGGTATCATTTCCATGTTTTAGGAGATGGCCATTATAAATACTGCAACGAGATGTGTTATAAAGCTCCATGGGCAGTATGTTTTGTTTTCAGTAGTATTTTTGGTTATAGGTGTCATTGAACACTGTGGGCGATTTCCTCCAAGGGGGAGGGTTCTGTAACAACCCTGGTGAAAATTCCATGTAATAAAAGTTAAAAACAATAACCACAGCTGACGGGACACTTATTCCAACCTCAATGTTGGGCAAGACATTCTAGGGGATGCTCATTTGGTTGTTTATGGCTAAGGAAATTGGAAAATGAAATGGATAAGGCTTTGGAAATGCAAAATGGCATTTCTGGTACATTTATTTATGAAAATAATGGAAATAAAGAGAAAGGGAAGATGAAAGGTCATAGGTTTCATGTGAGGAGGAAAATGAAGGAAATAATGGAAAATGAAGGAATTAAAGGCCTCATTAATGAAAAGGCTTCTGAGGATTAGTTGGCAAGCTCCTAGTGAGTAGTTTTCTTTGAGAAAGAAAGACAAAGAAGGCAAGAGGAAGCAAAGATCATGTAGGGAAAGGTAGGATAAGATAGCTACAACAGGCTTCATTGCAGATATCAACTTGCATGTGTATTTTTTCTTTCTATATTTTTCATGCATGGAATTTCATGTGATTCTTTTATATCATGGCATGGGTTTTGGAAAGTGTAATAATGTTTTGAACCTAGCCTTGCCATTTCCAAATAGTCATGGTGTGATGGGGTTCCCATGTTTTGGTTGAGCTAGATTACCAGATGGATTCAAAGCTGAGTGGGCTGGGTCTTTGAAGGATGAGCACATGACCTAGTGGTCCCTAAACCATATTGCAGATCATAATAAATCCACTGGGCTAGTTACCCTTGAGCCAAACTATGGGTTGTGGTAAATTTAGGATTATGTTGCCTCAGTGGGCCTAGGAAACCTTGCTAGTGAATGACAGGATATAGGTTAAGCCAAGAGGTGGATTTCTCTGCATTGGACCTAGTAATCTCTGGTTTGGGGTATGCGGTAAAGTCTGGAGTGTGGGTCTCGGTTTAGGACCCAGTGATCTGGGTTTGGATTGCAGTAAAGACTCAAAGACTAAGAGACAGGAAAATTCCTCACAGTGTAGGTGGACAAATCTGATGGCATCCATGATTGCTTTTCGTAGTGATCGGGTGGATATCATGATAAATCCTGTTATGATTTTTTCATTATGTTGGCCTAGTGATCTAGGATCGATTACAGTAAAGCCTAGTTTGTGTTAATGAGGGCGAGGTGGTTTAGCCTCGGCATGCCCTGGTTGGTTCTTTTGGTTTGAGTCCCATATTCATGTTTTGAATATGGCACAGGGGTGAATGGCTGAAGAGAGATTTAGCTCAGCCATTCTATGGTTGGGTGGAATATGGTAGTCCCATCTCTAGTTGGTTTATTGCATTCATTAATGAGAAATTCATTCCCTTGATTTACATGTGAAAATGTATTGATGTATATGTGGATTTTGATGGTTGATATGTTTATGGTAATTTTGTTCCTATTATGTTTGTTATATGTATATTTTATGACAGTAGCTAAGTAAGCCCCTCAACATGTTTTTACTTGTAAATGAATGGATAGTGTATCTATGGCCTAATAGATGATAATGTAGCAAATGACATGAGGGAACACTGGTTCATAGCAATTCTCAGATAAGTATGAGATCCCTACACTTAAGTTTGTTGTTTACACATGTAGATTACATGTAGATGATATGTTTGATGAAATGCATGGCATGGCCACCAGGGATCTGGTTATGGTCTTGTTCATCATATTGCTTTTGCATCATTAATTCCCTGTATTTTTAATGATTTCAAGCTATCGCTCCATTATGGGCAATTCCCTGGGCTCTAGGCCTAAAAACGTGGCTTAAATCTCAGGGTCACTGGCACATAACTGGTAATTTTGGTCACTTGTCACTGGTAGGAAAGCCTGTGAGAGGGACGTTAGGTTGTTGGTGTCTCCCTTGCCCATAGCATGAGAGCGACTCTAGCCTATGAGATCCAGAATAGTAGTGGAACCCAGGGACACGTTGTCTGAGTGGGTGACTTGTTTCATGAAGGTTATGTTGATGATGTTGGATTATTATGTGTGATTTTCCATTGATTCCACTTCCTTAACGTCACATATGAGGTCGAATATGATTATAGTAGCCTGTCATCTCATGTTTACCCCGGTTGGCATGGTTACTTGGGTGGATGTGGGAGGAGGGTATTACAATTGATGTGGTTTCCCACTATCTCATTTTCTCAATCATCATCTAATGAGTGTGGTGTGGCACCCACCTTCCATGTAGGCGCGTGAAAAAGGCATTTATTTGGATGATTTTTGAAATGGTGTTCAACATTGAGACTTAGTTTAATATGGGAGATGAAGGGTTAAAATACCTCGTCAATAAGTTGAGATGCATCTAGGAGGGCATGATATGTGTTGTGGTGAGTGGCAAGCCCATATGTATAGTGAAAAGGTCTAGCTAGGGAGCAAACAATTGAGACCGACTTGTTTTTGAGAGAGTGCACACTTATTCTGGTAAATGGAGTGGAGAAGGAAGGTGATAAGCTAAGCTTGTGGCTGGGTGTTTGGGACCCTGGAATTCACAATCCTTGGGAGGGTTTACCAATGAGGGACAAATAATTAGCTTGCAAACTACTGGCAAAATTTTTTCACTCGTTAGGCAAGAATGTATATGGTTTTATTAACTTGATGGAAGGTATTGGGCTTTAATTTCTCCTTTCAATAGTTATTTTCTATTATAAATATCCCCAGGAGCATTAGTTACTCTTTAAAACAATGGTTTTTTTCTAGCATTGGTAATTGTGCTCGGTCTTATTTCATTGGTTGGTTTTTTTATTTTCTTAGGGTTAAGTGTGAGTTCAAGGTTTCCTTTTGGAGGGGTCTAAGGTAGCTTGTTTGTCTCGTAGCTTGTGTGCAAAGTTTGGTTCTATGTCACTTTGGCATTGTTACTTTTGGTGAGGGGTACTAACCTCCTAGAGCACTTTCACCCATGATGGCAACCTAGGGAACCCATAACCTAGGCCAATATGTATGTCTTGTTTGACTCGTGAGATTGAACTATGGAGGTGTTTTTATTCTCTCTATTATGGGTATAGAGTAGTCTGATTACATTGGGAGGTGGTGCAGCCATGAGTTCTCTACCTTAGGTAGTTGCAACCATGTGTGTTTTTTTATGTTCCATTCTGGTGGGGAGTCATTCCAATAGATATTCATCTTTGAAAATGCACTTGGATGCGAAGGTTTTCCTGCTGCAATAGTGTGATTAAGTGAGGTGAGTGAGGGATCCAACTCAATGTGGCATGCAACATTTGGGGGGCCCTAGCCTTCAGAAGGCAGTGGACCTCATCCTCCCCAGCCACTTGGTCATGAGCCTCAACGTCCCTCTCTCAAATCCATTTATCATTAGTTATGCCACATTACTCAGCTCTTGGAGCAACTTAACATGGACTCCCGTGAGAACCAAATGCAGTTACAAGTCATATGAATGCACTTCAACATAATCATTGGAAGTTGTGTGATAGATTGGTCACTACTAAGAGAGACAATGGAAAATCTAAGAGAAGTTGGACTTCCATGAAGGTATAATTACACATATGGAATCTCATGCACACTATGACTACAAGCCTCCACCGTCTCCAAATTTGGGGCTCAACCATCCTACTCCTGGTACTTCTTTAAATGTTTGAATGATTATTGGTTGTATTTTGATTTTGTATTTTTTATTATTATTTTCCCATTAGGTTATGGGTTCTAAGATTTTTTAGGTAATTAGTGTCATGTATAGGGCTATATCTATTGGCTAATAAATCTAGTAAGACTGAGGCTAGTATACTTTTGAGATTTTGTAACCAAAGTGTTATCTTTTCCATTAATGGAACCATTTGACTTACAAAAGAAATATTAATGTAAAATTATGATTCGTTTAGATAGGGTATATGTATGTCCTTATCCATATGTTATTGTAATTTTGTTGTTATTAAATTCAGATGCCTCTTTTAATAGGATATAGATGGTGTACCATTGTCAAGCCCATAACATATAATAATTGAAATTGGGTAATCCTCATTCCGATGTTATGCAATTTGTTGGGTTCATATTTCCCTCTCATTTAATCCATAATATTTGACCACCCTACAAGTTTTACATTTCCATGATCACTATGGACATGATAATTTAACTCTATGGCTATAAGTAGCCTTGTTCTTTGTTTTGCTACCCAATTCCCTTGTGGTTGTGGGTAAGAATGTTATTTTGTTTGGTTTTAGTGCAACTTTATGCTTTCGTTTTATTTCAAGGATTCCATTGACTGGCAGGTTTCCTCCTCTCCTTGTCTGCTTGGTTCCTTTATCTCTACCTTCTCTCCTCATTTGTCCATAACTCCCCCTCTGTCTATGTTTGTTTTTTCCTATTAATTATAGTTTTTGGCCATCCCCTTTTTCTCAATGGTTTTGTTTACTTTCATTGCATGGTCACCCTCCCTCGACTTTCATCATGTGTTCCATCATGCCATTTTCAGGGTATCATTACAGTTAATGTGATCATCGAGGGCATCATGGCCAAGCCTTGTATTCAGCACAAACATAAATACGAAATAGCCCCCATGGTCCACAATAGCTCTCACGGAAATAAATGTGGAAAAATCAAAGGCCAAAGTAGAGAGAAACTACATCCAAGATGAAACTATTGAGGAAACTGTGGAACATCATGTTTTGAACATCAACAACACTTGTAGTTGAAATGATAGATATTTGCATGTAGTGGACCTATACTAGAAAATCAAGACAATGATGGGGAAGGAACTTATGGAAAAAGAAATGCTCAATAGGATATTCTGCTTTACATTGATGCCTTCTAATTACATGTTAAGAAGTTGGATCACAAAGTCTCTCTCCTAGCCAAGAACATTGCATATTTGGACTTCCCATATTTAGAGGACGAGAAAGGAAATCTTCAAGCTATTCATGTTGACTCTTAGACGATTTAACATGTTTAGGTTCAGTTTTTTTGTTTATTTTTCCACAAGCAACATCCTCGCTCCTTACACTAGACAAAATATGAAGTTATTTATTAGTTTTCTAGAAAATGCAAGGTTTTTTTTTGCTTAGCTATAGCATTATTTTTATCAGCATGCTATTTTGGATGAAATTCATGTCTTTTATATTAGGTTGATTTTCCCAATAACAAAGCAATAACTACTATTATGTATATTTAATTTTAGATAAATATAAATTCATTCCTAACTTAAAATATATATGTTTTAATTTAATTTAGTGATCATTTTGTACACTTAAAAAGTTGAATATATTTTAAAATCTAATTACATCAAAAGAGGCTCTACAAATTTGTATGAGAGAGATATTGTCTTGTAACATTACATTTAAAAATAATAAAATATTACTTATAATAATAAATAGTAAGAACAAAAACAATCATTATCCACCATAAATAAAATACTTCAATTTCCACCTTAATTTTATGTCTATTTTATATCAAGCCATAAGTAATTGAGAGTAAAAAAATTAATTTAGTTTCTAATATGAAAGAGGTACATAATTTATTATGCACTGATATTATTGATATTACGTGATGTGTAAATATTTTTATGTTTAGTTTGGAAGTAATATTTAAATAAAAATATATTAATAAAAAATGTTTGATTTTTTTTAATCTTTCTTTTCTAGTGATAAGTTAGTCTTTATTCTTTATGTATGACTTAAGCATATTTTGGATGGTAAGATAAAGTCTCTGTTAAGGAATCAAGTGAACTATTATGTAGCCAAAATATTGTACCAAAAAAATACATCGTCAACCATAAATTCAATATTTCAATGTCCATATTAAATAACATAGTTTTCTATAAACTTTATATAGAGGAAAATAAATTGAATTAAATTGAAAAAATTCTTACATTTTTTATTTCCATCGTGAGTGAGACGTGTAATTCATTCTATTCTTGATATGGTGTTGATATACAACATTAGGAGAAAAAATGTAGTTTATATACCAAATATTTCATTATACATGTTGACTAAAAGATTTTAACATCCAATATTTACATATAGAGAGAAAAAGGAAAAAGATTCCTTATTCTATTGATAGATACCTTCTAGTTCAAGATAAGAGGGAGAATTATAATTCCTTCAATTTTTTATATGAAGTTGACATGCAACATTTTAAAAAGTATTAATAATATATATGTATGTATATATATATATATATATATATATATATATATATATATATATATATATATATATATATATATATATATATATATGTGTGTGTGTGTGTGTGTGTGTGTGTGTGTGTGTGTGTGTGTATGTATGTATAGATATATATAACAAGTGAAAATAAAACATTTTATTAGTATGTTGCTAAAAATCAACATCGATTTATCTCAACTCTACACCTACTAAGAAGTGAGAGGAATCAAATCTCTCAAAAGTGAAAATCTTTCCTCAAGTTTAGCACTCAAGAAGAGGTTTTCATCTTCAATAATTTGATTCATCTCAAGGATTGTTAGATTCAATGTTAAAATGGATCTATGCTTCTATTAAAAAATTATAATCTATTTTCCTTTGCTATAAATAAAATATTACATTGTCTATATTAAATAACATAATTATAGATCAATCATGTTACAATATGCATAAAATTAGATTGGAGGGAGGATGGAGTATGATTTTGTTGCCAACCAATAGTGTTTAAGGTCTCTGTAGACTTGTCCGTTTCTAGTCGGTGATGACAGGTTGAAGCGATAAGTAGAGGGATTTTTTCTTGTGTTGACCATAGGTGAACAATTTCCCCCTCATTCATTCTTTGTAGACACTACTAGCGGTTTTGGTACTCCTAGGGTATTCCTTGGGTTCACAAGCGATGGACTATACCATGGACCCTTATGAACACATATCTATCTTGAGTGAGGTGCCACCTAAGAGTCCAGTAGGGGATGCATGGATGACATCTGATGATGCAGACTCATGGATATATTCTTCTTTTCTTACCCTAGAATTGATCTCAAGTGTTTCGGAAGGTCTTCACCTTATCTCAATGGTGGGTATTGAGGCTCAAAGTTTTGAACTTTCGTTCGAAACAAACAATTAGAAGGAGCTAGGGTTTGGCTTGTCAATCTCAAAAGAAAGTGCAACCTTCACTCGTCAAAATCTCCTGATATTTTCACCTGTGGTACATAAGGAGAAGGATTTAGGGTATGGATGGTATGTTTTAGTTGCAAGTGCATAAACTAACCATGTAAATCCCCAAATATGTCCATCGGAAGATTTTTTCATTGAGCCCTTTCTTGATGTTGAGCAGATAATGAAAAATGGGCCTTTTCCTAACTTGACTTCGTGCGGTCCATGTTATCTTTCTAAAAATATTGGGCAAGTCCCATTAGGGACCTATGGGCCTTTGGTTGGGGATCGTTTTTCCCACGATTTTATGTTCACTCTAGTAGGGTTTTCATTGGAAGGTCCCTCATATCTCCTAAATCTGTTTGTAGTTCTCTCATCCAATTTGTGCGTCAAGAAGGTACTCAAACCCAACTGGATGAAACCCCAATAGATCATAATTGAGTGCGGAATGTGTTTCATTCGGGAACGAAGCAAAATATAGTTAGGTGTAACAAGGATAAACTTGATCTTGAAACTTTAGCGCTCAGTGAAGGGGTTTAATTTGGGGATGTAATCGAAACCATTGAGAAGGTTATTTTTGGGCGTGCTTGAGGTCAAATCTTCATGGCAGACACTATTAGGGATTGAATAGGGGAAAATTGGAGGGATTCGATCAAAGAACTCCTCGTGGTCAAAATTATTGTGCGAGGATGGTTTATGCTAAAGTTTTCTAATGTAGATGATGTAAGTTGGGTTCTAAAAAAACCCTGATGGATTGACTCATCTTTGGTCTTTTGAAGAAATGGAGCCCTCGTTTCAATGCTACCTTTGTTCCAGTATGGGTTATATTTCTAGGTTCTCCTCCTGAAATTTGGTCTAAAGATATATTCAGGCTCATTGGTGACAAACTCGGATCCTTTTTGGACACATATATATCTCATGACGAGAATTACAAAAAGGTTTTTCTTTGAATCCCAGTCAATCTGGATACTCGAGAAGGATTAACAACGGAGTTCAACATAACTTACAAGGGCTATGCGCACAGTAATATTCTTGATTATGAAGGAGTACCCTTTCTCTATTAGAGGTGGCGTAAATTGTGTCATGCTAAGGGATAGTCCCTTGCCATACATCAAAAGAAAGGGACAGGGTTTTAAAGGAGGCAAGTTTGTTGGAAGAAAAAAAGAAATGCGGGATTCTGGGTCTTCTCCTTGGTTCTAAACCTAAGGAAGAATTATGTTGTAGAGGAGCATGTTATGTCCCTATAATACTAGTGTAACCCCTTATTGTTATTAGTGCAACCCCCTTATTGTATTACTGTGCCCATATAGTCCCCATTTTTTTATTATTATGCACCATAGAAGCCCACTATTGTTATTGTTTTTCCCCTACAATATTATTGTTATGTAGGCTCTGATTATATTGGGACCCCTTAGACTCCTATATATAGAAATGAGGTCTTTTAATTCATATCATCCAATAATTATTCATTTGTGTAATGTAGAAGAGGTTTCCACCTCAAAGAGGCTGATTTCTAAGTCATTGATCTATATTTTCTATCTTTTTGTGAGTTGGTTTCATAACATTTGGTATCATAGCTTTCGATTCTAGGGTTTTGCTGCTCCAAACAAATCATCGTGGAATTTTCACTATAATTTTTACTCTACAAAGTTTCAGAATCTCAAAAAACAACCCATTTGAGAGACAATTGTTCTGAACCTCAGGTCCAAATTTTAGAGCTTGTCTCACTATATTTTCATAGATATGATCTGAGGAAGTTAAGGTTTTTTCAATATCCAAAATTCCTTGTAAACATGTCATCGCAGAAGTTCGCTATACTTATTTTAATACGAAGGTTCAAATTCTGAAATTAAAACCCATTTGAGCCGCAATATGGATGAAGATCGGGCCCGAATTTCAGATCTTTTTTCACTATATTTGTGTAGATATGATCCAAGGAGTTTATGGATTTTGTAGGCTCTCGAAATACATCATAAATAGGTGACATTGCGACATCATACTTTTCTCTCTGGACATCAGATTGAAATTTCGTAAGATGTTACATAGAGATGGCGGACTATATTTTCTATGTAATGTTTGTAGGTCCAGAGGTTGAAATAACGACACGTGGAACATTGTACAAGTTTGATCTACTGAAAATGAATATAATCACGTCATCTTGGGAGATTGGCCATAAATCTTTCTTGGCAAATCCAATTTTGATCCGACTGGTGGAATTGGAAAGAGGACACTGAGGGCTACTATAGGTCACAATTTTAGACCTTAGAGATCCAAAATTTCAGCAATACAATAGATTGACAATCGAACTGCTAAAAGCAAGAAAAGAATGACTCGAATCAAGAAAATCGAAGCTAAGATACGTAGTTTTATGTGTTTCATGGAAGCTAATATTTATGTTAGGGAAGTAGATTTGAAGAAAGGCATGGAAGATTTGAAGAAATACATGGATGGTTTGAAGGAAGGTGGGACAATGTTGCTACAAGAAAGGCTTCGTAATGATGAAAAGGTAGTAGAGGAAACTCATGATGAGAAAAAAAATAAATGTTAATCATGATTTCGTAGAATCTAACATTAGATTGAAGAGCCACCATATTCCAAATATTGATATGAGGAAGTTTTACGGAAAGGATCCCATAACATGGATACTACAGATGGAGAAGCATTTTCATCTACATGATGTTTAACTGTTACAAAACGTATGTATTGCATCTTTATATTTAGAACCGAACGAATTTTTATGGTATAAAGGGCTTGCTCTCGTAAACCACTTGTCACCTTGATATTTTTCACTGAGGAAATGATAGCACATTATAACGATACAAAGAGCAACACCTTCTTTAGCCAATTGATAAATCTCAAACAAAAGGGTTCAATAACAGAGCACATTGAGGACTTCCAAAATTGAATATAAGGGTAAATGATATTCCAGAGAGCTATAGGATGGATTTATTCATAGGTACATTAAAGGATAACATTCAACATGAGTTTCGTGTTTGGGAACCTGATTCATTGGAGAAGGCATTCAAGTTGGAAAGAAAAATTGAAAGCAAAATTATGGCAACAAGAAACACTACCACTCACAATTATAAATATGGAAGTGTTGTTGCTCCTAGCCTTCCACAAACTACAAGGTTGACACCACAACAGTTGGAAGAAAAAGGATAAAATGACTACTTTTATAGTTGTGATAGAAAATACACTAAAGGTCATAACTGTGTTGTGAATAAATTATTTTACATTGATTGTGAAGAGGAGGAAGAAAAGGATCAATAAACATCAAAAGAAGAGGATATACACTAGGAACCAACCCTAGAGAAAGAAGAAATGAATCCAACCATCTCTTGTAATGCATTGGTAGGAATTACCATTCCTCAAACTCTCAAGATATAAGGACATATAAAGAAGAAAAAGGATAACATCACTTTCACGCAAAATTAAATGAAACAAAAATCATATCAACATCGCAGTGAATTTTTTTTTGATATATATGATTGGGTACTTTTACAACTACAACCATACAAAAAAAATTTCCTCAAGCAAGCTAAGAAGGATAATAAATTATCACTAAGGTACTATGGTCCTTACAAAGTGCTGCAAAATATTCGTACTATGGCATACAAATTGAGCTTCCTGCATCTCCCCAAGTGCCCCTAATTTTCCATGTTTCATGCTTAAATAAGGCTATAGGTGACAAGCTGTGAGTTCAAATAATATTGTCAGAACTTGAAGAGGAAGGAAAAATCATATTGGAAGCTAAAGCAGTCATGGAAACAAGAACCCAACAAGTATGAAATTGATCAATTTTAGAGTATATCATCAAGTGGAATAACTTACCCATTGAATATTCCACATGGGAGGATGAAAATTTTATATAGAAGCATCCAAAACTACTCAAGTGTGTAGGAAAACACTTTTTGAAGGAGAGGGGCATGTTATGTCCCTATACCACTAGTGTAACCCCTTATTGTTATTAGTGCGACCCCCTTATTGTATTATTGTGCCCATATAATCCCCATGTTATTATTATGCCCATAGAAACCTACTATTGTTATTGTTGTGCCCCTACAATATTATTGTTATGTAGGCTCTGATTTATTGGGACCCCTTAGACTCATATATATAGAAAGGAGATATTTTCATTTGTATCATCCAATAATTGTTCATTTGTGTAATGTAAAGGAGGTTTCCCCCAAAGAGGTGAATTTCTAAGTCGTTCATCTATTCTTTCTATCTTTTGTGAGTTATTTTAAGGGACAATCCCTTACCATACATCAAAGGAAAGGAATAGGATTTTAAAGGAGGTTAGTCTGTTGGAAGAAATAAAGAAAAGTGTGATTCTGGGTCTTCTCCTTGGGCTCTAAACCTGATGAAGAATTCTGTGGTAAAGGATCATTTTCAAGTGGAAGACGACCCTCAGATCAGGCCCAAGAATGCCAAAGAATCTGATTAGATTTCCAAGGCAGCCAACCATTCTACGTCATCTACCTCCACATTGGGTACTGGATCTATTTTCTTTCATGTATCAAATATTATTAGTTCACTTAACTCTCTTCCTATGGTGTCACTCTCCCCTTCCTCTTATTTTCCTTTATCTATTGTTGGGGTCTTTAGTTTTTTCTATAGATTCAATACCTTGTTCTATCCTTGCTACTCCTGTTTGTTGTCCTTCCCAAACCCCCTCCTCTGTCAGAGGCTTATCAATTTCATCAGGAACATGTCCCCAATACAAACTTAGATCCAAGTCTGGGAAAAATCACTTGTTGATGTCCATGGGAGTTTTTGAGACCTCTTCCCCTTACAAGGTCACTAAAAACCCTCAAGGTCATCAATATTTTCTCTACCAAGTGAAGGTCAATGCTAGCCAAGAAGTCATCACAGGTGGGTAAAAATCCCTTATTGGGGCACTTAGAGCAATATAGGCTATGATGGAGGTTTCTCTGTCATTTTATGTTCCTTCAATTTTGTGTGCCTTGGATAGTCACCCTAAAAGACTAGCTCTGAGAACTTTATTGCTTTTGGATCGCATTGATGTTATCTTCCTTCAAGAGACTCCAGTGTAGGGTGAGGCTATAGAAGGAATACTAGAATATTCAATTCCTGGATGGAAATTTATGGCTATTGATGCAAGTGGAAGGTCGGGTAGGTTAGCAATAATATGCAACCAAGAAAACTTTAAAGGTTATTGGATCTTGGGGTTTGGAAGGGTTTATGGGGGCTGATACTTTTGTGGCTTATATGGGTATGGAACTAAATATTTTGAGAATTTATGGCCCCTATCAAGAGTGAAATATTTTCTAGGATCGGTTAATGGATCACTATTTCATGAACATTGACAATTTAGTATTGGGAAGTGATTTGAATTTCTCTCTAGGAGCTTTGGAAAAATGGGAATTCCATGTTCGTCTTGATCCCTTAGCGAATTATTTCTCCCACCTACTACAATCTCATTAACTCTGTGATGTTGACCCTATTAAATTAAAGCCTAGGTGGAGAAATAGGTGCATAGGTGAAGGTATCATAGACCATTTCTTTCTTGCTAAATCTCTTATGGGAGGCACTCCCCTATTCCATCAATGGGTTGGTATAGGAGGTCATTTAGATCATCACCCAATTTTTATTGAGCTAAGAAGATGGCTAAATAATCCAGGGGCCCCTTTTAAGTTTAACTCAAGTTTCCTTAAGGATGAATTGTTTCAAAATATTGTCACTGATCAATGGATTCATTACAATCCTAGGATTGAAGGTCAGTTGTGGCTCAAATCATTGCAAATTTAAAAAGTTTAAAAAATAAAACAAAAGAGTGGTATTGGGTGAATAAATTGAGAGATGAAGAGAATATTAAAAAATTTGACCATGAAATGGAGGAAATTGAGGATCTTGGAAGAGGGTACTACCTTTAGGAGGAGGCTAAACAAATAATTATTCAATTAGAAGTTACCAGGAACAAGATCCTGAAGGAGAAAGAGGAGGGATGGAGGCATAAGAGAAGAGAAATATAGCTCAAAAGGGGTGATGAAAATAAAAAAAGATCATTAATTTACAAAAGAGAGGCAAGCTATAAACACCATCTGGGAACTAAAATATCCAAATAGTGGTAAGGTTACCTCTTTTGGGGATATATCTCACCTAGGGGTTAATAATTTAAACAACATGTTCATGGCTCCACAGGTTGCTTCCATTACCGAGGTTATTATTCTCACTCAACATTTATGAAGGTTCTCAAATGATGAATTAAACCATTCACTAATGGAACCTATTTCGGTGGAAGAGGTACAAAAGATCCTTCACAGTTTTCAGCAAGATAAAAGCCTAGGGCCCAACGGTTGGCTAGTGGAATTTTTCACTAATATTTTTGAACTCTTGGGAGAAGAACCACAGAGAGTAATTAAAAAATGATGTACATCATGATGTTTGGGTGATCCTTTCAATGCTAACATCATAGGTTTGGTCCAAAAATTTGATTCTCCTAGGTCTTTTGATGATTACAGGCCCATTGTGCTATGCAACAACATTTACAAAATAGTTGCAAAAAGGTTGAGGCCGATGTTGTTCGAAAATGTTTCAAAGGAGAAATTTTCCTTTCTTGAGGGTGAGAAAATACATGAGGCCATTGGTGTTGCTTAGGAATGTCTACATATCCTCAAAACAAAGAAATTAAAGGGAATGGTTATAAAGATTGACTTGTCTAAAGCTTATGATTGTGTGAACTAGATATACATCAAAATGTTGTTGATTCATTTGGGCTTTGAGGTCCAATTCATCAATTCACTTATGTGATGTGTTTTGTTAGTTTCTTTCAATTTTCTCATTAATGGGGTTGATTCCCACTTTTTAGGTGTTGAACATGGCTTGGGTCAGAGATTCCCCCTCTCTCCTTTATTATTTATCCTAGTGGTGGAAGGCCTAAGTAAATTATTATATGAGGCTAAGAGATGTGCTCATGTCAAGGGAGCCATTGTATCGAATGAATTGACCATAACTCATCTCCTATTTGTTGATAATATCCTGCTCTTCTATGATGCCTCCAGAAGAGATACAACATCTATCATGTCGGCTCTAGTTATCTTCGAAAAGGATACATTTATGGTTATTAATATTCATAAATATTCTCTTTCAGAGGTTGGTTTATCTAGGAATGATCTTGTAAGTGCATAGTCTTTGTTCACTTTTCACTCATTGGATTTTGAAGCAGGAGTTAAGTATCCATATTTTTATTTAAATCTCATTGAAATAAAAAATGGGGTTTGGCTTTGGTTGATTACAAAAGTTAAAAATAGGTTGAAAGGGTGGAGTTGCAAATGGATGTCCAAGGCGTGAATAATAGTTCTTATTAAATCCATACTGGAAGCCATCCCTATTTTTTGATGTCTTTGTCATGGATCTGAAAATGCATTCTAAATAAAATTCTTCAAACATGTTTTATATTATTATGGAAGGTTTCAAAGGATGGGAAAGATTTTCCTTGGGTTAGTGTTGGCATTATGATTCAAGTGTTGTCCTTGATGGCAACTCACTCAGAGGTTGGTACAGGTGCTCAGAGGTTGGTACAGGTGATGGCAACTTAATCAGAAGACAGATCTTAGTACAGCATGCCAAGGAAGTTCATATACACAGGTTCGTTAAGCCCAAGGCGCGTGTACACGCTAGTTGGATTCAGAAAAAGCGCGTGTATGTGGAAAAGTACCTTTGGTCCATGGTGGTTAGTCCTTGGAAGTTGTGCCTATGATTTCGGACCATTGTGTCTCGACGGGCGTGTCGATCCCTAGTTTTGAAGTTGATGGTATTGTGTTACTATGGTTTTGGCTCTTGGTATTGAGCAAGGCCTAAGGCTATATAAGGAGAAGAAGATCATTAGGCAAAGACATCTTTCGAAAAGGCTTGAATATCTGAAAAGGAAAGAGATCTGATATGCAGGTTCTGGGTTGCTTGATCTAAGCCAAGGAGAGATCACATCGGTTGATGGAAGACTAGATCTAAGGATAGATCGGGATCTAATGGTTTGAAATGCACTATTATGATATGGTTGATTATGCGTATTTCTAGATCTGCATACTGTCGCAATATTATGTTCTGGATCTAACTGATGTCTGGTACAGCTGCAAGTTGAGAGAATCTATTTTTAGATCTGTACGCAGGTTGGATTAGGTAAAAGCGCGTGTATACGCGGGTTTCGCTCATTGAAGTAGCGTATATCTCTTAAAGCTTGATTTTTGGGTTTGCAGTTGGATCTGACTGTTATTACAGAGTTCTGTAGACTGCTCTGTGTTCTGGTATCTGGTGATTGACAGGGTTCAGTGGTTCAGTGATTCAAAGTTTGATAATACTAGTATTGGTTGTTTTATGCTTCAATGATCTGTTGTGAAAGTTGAATGAATTGGGGTCTACAGATTGTAATGTTATGCTTCAGGAATATCCAGTCTGAAAATGTATGAAAGGTGGTACCTGAAGGAAAGAAGATTGTAGGTCAGCACCTACGTACTAGTATCTTGGCTAGTACAAGAGCAAAGGGGGTTGGAGCTCCCTTCCAAGGAAGTTTGGAGAACGAGAGAAGGTTGTAGCCTTCTGCAGGTTGTAGCCTGCGTACTGGTATAAGGCTGCACCAGTACAAAAGATTGTAAACTGAAGTTTCATATTAAAGAAAGATAGAGACAACTTGCAGCAGGTGGTTTTCACCCACATTGGGTTTCCACCTTACATCTTGGTGTTCATGTGTGTGGCTTTTGATCTGTTCTGTTATACTGCACCTGTTTACTGTTAATGTGGTGAATAATGTCCTGATGAACTTAACTGAAGAATAAGCTAACTAAATTATGAGTTTTCTTCTTATACGCTATTTTATTTAGTAACAGTAGCGTGTTCACGCTGGTTCACCTAACTGAAGTAGCGTATATGTTTCTGAGCATTGAAAATTTTTTATTGATCTGATAATACTGATTCACCCCCCCTCTCAGTATTATTTCCAACAATTGGTATCAGAGCAGGTCCTTCAGAGAAGCTTGATCGCTTGAAGGAAGATCATTCATCATGAGCAACTACGAGAAAGAAGCATCAATCAGGCCACCGATTTTTGATGGGACAAATTTCAATTATTGGAAGGTAAGAGTTACTGCATATCTTCAATCTCTTGGTACAGAAGTTTGGAACATTGTAGAAACAGGCTATGCTTTTCCTTCAGCTACTCCTACAGATCCAGCTGAGAAAAAGCAGTATGAAACAAATGCAAAAGCAGTCAGTACTCTATTAGGAAGTATATCCCAAACAGAATTCATGAAGGTCATGCACTTCAAATCAGCAAAAGAGATATGGGACAAAATGATCACTAGCTATGAAGGAGATGAACAGGTAAAGCAAGCTAAACTTCAAACTCTCAGGATTCAATATGAGACTCTCAAGATGTATAATGATGAAAGTGTGGCTAATTATTTTCTTCGGGTAGATGAGATTGTTAATTGCATGAAAAATTTGGGTGAAGAAATAAAAGAGACTATAGTAGTTCAAAAGATTCTAAGATCATTATCCCCCAAGTTTGAATCTAAAGTATCTGCAATAGAAGAAAAAGAAAATCTCCGTGTTCTCACTATGTCTCAGCTACATGGAATTCTAACTGCTTATGAAATGAGAAAGGGAGGTCCATCTGACAGAAGGGAAGCTGCTTTTAAGGCATCAGGAAAAGAAGATTACTATGAAGCAAGCCATGTTCCAGAAGAAGAGGAAGAAGAATCAAATTTTGTCAGAAATCTTCAAAGGGGTTCTGGAAGGTTCAGAGGTAAGCTACCTTTCAAATGCTTTGCTTGTGGAAGAGTAGGTCATTATGCTGCAAAATGTCCTTATAAGGATAAAGGAAAAGAACCTGCTAGATGGAACAAGAAACAAAGTGCAAATAAGAAAAGCTACTACACCCATGAAGATAGTGATGGCTTATCAAACAGTGATGAAGATGAACAAGGTAATAAATATAAGCTGTTAATGGCATTTGAAGATGATGATTATGAGGATGCTGTAGATGTGGATAATCTCTATAATGAAATTACTAGACTCAAGAGATGCATAGAAGAAAAGAGTGTGATCATTGATACTTTGCAATTTCAAATTGATGAAAAGGAAAAACATCTTGAAAAACTAGAAGGTGAAATTGTTGGTCTCAGAAAAGAAATTGAGAAAACAAAAGCTATTAATCTTAAGTTTGTCAAAGGATCTGAAACTTTGGATGAGATTATCAATGTGCAGCGGTCTCCTCTAAACAAGACAGGTTTGGGCTATAATGGAGAAACCTCTCAAGCATCCACCTCAAAAAGTTATCTTGATGCAGCAAGAAGAAATGAGCAGAAGAACAATGAAGATAATCAGGTAAAGCAGGGACGAATTACAAACAGAAACTATCAGGGACAATCCTTCTTAAGGGTGAACAAAAGCTACAACCAACCACAGGTAAAATCTTCTCAGTTTGGCTCAAGAATAGATGAAAATAGAAATTACAATCAGTTGGCTGGTAGATTCAATAACCGCAGAAGCTTCTTCAATGGACAATGCTTTTCTTGCCATAACTTTGGTCACAAAGCAGCTCAATGTGTTGCATATAAAACAATCATGACTAGGGAAGCTCAAAAACAAAGAAGTATGACAGGGATTACAAAGAGGACCTATAACAACTTTTCGGTTCTTGAAAATGAAGTTGAATGTTCTATTTGCAATAATTTTGGTCATAAAGACTCTGAATGCAGGAGCAGGTTTCAGGAGAAAAAGGAACAAGCCACGAGCACCAAAAAATGGAGAATAAAGGAACCTCAAACAGAAAGATGTGGGATAGCTTTTTATGCAGAAGGACAGGAAAATCTATGGTACATTGACAGTGGATGTTCGAAACATATGACAGGTGATAAAGAAAAACTTGAATCTTATTCTACTTTAGAAAAGGGAAAGAAAGTTTCTTTTGGAAATGATACTCCTGCAACTATAAAAGGAAAAGGTATTGCTCCTTTGAAAGAAAAGGTCAAGGCTGGAAATGTTTTGTATGTTGATGGATTGAAGCATAATCTACTAAGTGTCAGCCAGATGTGTGATCAAAAAACCGAGGTTATTTTCAGATCGAATGGATGTCTTGTTCGTGATCTTGATACAGGTAAAACAGTTCTCAAAGGCAAAAGAACTCCAAATAATCTGTACATATTTGAAGAAGGACAACAACAATGCTATCTTAGCAAGGATGAAGAGCACTGGTTATGGCATCGAAGGTTGGGACATCTAAGCTTCTCACAAATAAGAAAAGCATGCAAATATCAGGCAGTTCGCGATCTTCCAGATATCAAAATTCCAGACAACACCATATGCAAATCTTGTCAGTTTGGAAAGCAAACCAGAACTAACTTTCCAGAGAAGGAAGGATCAGCTAGCTTGCCTCTTGAGCTAGTCCATACAGATGTATGTGGTCCATTTAGGAAAAGGACACCTCGAGGAGAAGAATATCTGATATTATTCATTGATGATTTCTCAAGGTTTGTTTGGTTAGGGCTTATGAAGCACAAAGATGAAGCATTCGAAAAATTCAAATCCTTCAAAGCATTGGCTGAAAATGAATCAGGACACAAAATTAAGTGCCTCAGATCTGACAGAGGTGGGGAGTTCACATCAAATGAATTTTTCGATTTCTGCGATGAACATGGGATAAGAAGAGAATTCTCTACAGCTAGAACTCCTCAGCAAAATGGGGTTGTGGAAAGAATGAACAGAACTATCCAACAAATGGCTCGTGCTATGCTCGATGAATCAGGTACTCCTGCAACCTTCTGGGGTGAAGCTGCACATGCTGCTGTTATTATTCTTAACAAAACAAATGTCCGAGTAAACAGCACTCAAACACCTCATGAGCTTTGGAGTGGTAAAACTCCTTCCGTGAAGCATTTCAAAATCTTTGGGAGCAAATGTTATATTAAGAATACTGATGAGCAACTTGGCAAACTTGAACCTAGAGCAGATGAGGGCATTCTTCTTGGTTATTCTCCACATAGCAAAGCATACAAGTGCTACAATAAAAGACTTGGCAGAATTGTTGACAGTATTGATATAGTGGTTGATGAGAAGGGATATATTCCTAGGCAAGTTCATCATGAAGACATTGAAGAAGATGAAGGTTACTCTCAAAGGCGAAATGATGAAGAAGAAGAACCTCAAGAAGAAGAAGAATCTCAAGAAGAACCAGAGGAGCAGACAAGAATAGAAGAGAAGACTCCATCCAGATATGTTCAAAAGAATCATCCAGAAACTCAGATTGTGGGGCAGAAAGAAGCAGGAGTACAAACAAGAAGGACACTTGCAGAAGCTTCAAGCTACTTGGCACTACTCTCCTCCACTGAACCACAAAATGTGAAAGAGGCATGCAAAGATGAATGTTGGGTCAAAGCAATGGATGAAGAACTTGAGCAAATCGAAAAGAACAACACTTGGGAATTAGTTCCTAGACCAAAAGATAAGAATGTAATAGGAACAAAATGGGTCTTCAAGAATAAATTAAATGAAAATGGAGAAGTAATTAGAAACAAGGCCAGACTTGTTTGTAAAGGGTATGCACAGCAAGAAGGAATAGATTTTGAAGAGACCTTTGCTCCTGTGGCAAGACTTGAGGCCATCCGAATGTTCCTTGCTCTCTCAAGCTTTCAAAACTTCAAGGTATTTCAAATGGACGTGAAATCAGCCTTCCTGAATGGAGACTTAGAAGAAGAAGTATATATTGAGCAGCCAGATGGTTTCATTCTTGGGAATGATCCAAACCTTGTATGCAGATTGAAAAAGGCACTCTATGGACTCAAACAAGCTCCAAGGGCTTGGTACTATCGGTTGGACAAATATCTTCACCAACAAGGCTTTTCAAAAGGATCAGCAGATAGCAATCTCTATATAAAAGTTGAAAATAACAAATTGCTAATTCTTGTTGTTTATGTAGATGATATTATTTTTGGCAGCAATGAAGAGACTATGAGTCAAAACTTTGCCTTGGTTATGCAGAAAGAATTCGAAATGTCACTTCTTGGAGAATTGACATATTTTCTTGGATTGCAAATCCAACAAAATGAAGGAGGTATCTTCTTGTCTCAAACCAAATACCTCAAGCAGATCTTGAAGAAGTATGGCATGGAAGAGTCAAAGCCAGTATGTACACCCATGGTTACAGGATGCAGCCTCAGTGCAAATGATGAATCAGCAGCAGTTCACCAACCCACTTATAGATCCATGATTGGGAGTTTGCTTTATTTGACAGGTACTCGACCAGATATTACACATGCAGTAGGAATGGTTGGAAGATTTCAAGCCAACCCAAAGGAAACTCATCTTCAGGCAGTCAAAAGAATCTTCAAATATCTTCAAGGGACCCAAAACTATGGCTTATGGTATCCTAGAAATACAGATCTCACTCTTCATGCTTACACAGATGCAGATTGGGCTGGAAGTGTGGATGATAGGAAAAGCACAAGTGGTGGTGCTTTCTTCATGGGTTCCAGATTAGTATCTTGGTTCAGCAAAAAACAGAGTTCGATTGCCTTATCTACAGCTGAAGCAGAATATGTGGCTGCAGCATCTTGTTGCACACAACTTCTTTGGATGATGCAGACCTTGCAGGACTTTCAAATCACTTGCACTCCACCCGTCTCTATCTTATGTGATAATACAAGTGCAATCAGCATTTCAAAGAATCCAGTCATGCACTCAAAGACCAAGCACATACCAATCAAGTACCATTTTCTTCGGGAACAAGTGCTTGAGCAGAAGGTCAAGTTGGAGTATGTTCCTTCTAAGGAACAAGTTGCTGATATTCTCACAAAACCACTGCCCAGGGAAACTTTTGAATATCTCAGACAAAAGCTGGGAGTAGTTGATGCTTCATCCTGCTGTTGAAGCTTGTCTGTTCTACAGAAAAGTTGGTATACGCAAGTTACGAAAGGTATATACGCGTATACACGCAGATTTATGCTGGGAAAGTCGCGTGTATGGTGTACGCATGTTGCAGAGATTATATCCGCGTCCATACGCCGTTTCATGCAGGAGGAATCGCGTATATGAAGTTCTGAACAGCAAGGGCAAACTCTGGAGTTCTGAACAGCAATGGGTATGTCAGAATTCTTCAGGCACGGTTTCAGGAGGTGCAGCAGGCACAGGTTCAGGGGGAGCAGCTTAAAAGTCTCATAAAGTATTGTTGGCATTCAGATGTTTTGGTTGTTGATTTCAGGAAAAGGAGCTCGGAAAGAAATCCTGGTTGCTGATCTAAAAAGATGTTTATCATATGCTGCTGGTGACTTTCATAAGTCTTGGTCTAGATCTGCTGTCTCTATGTCATGTATCTCTCTTGTCATATCTCTTTTATGGTGTCAAGGTCATGTAACGGCCTATGTTGGTTTCCCCACTATGCCTGGGATGAATGCTGTAATATAATTGGTTGTTTCTGATATGTCCCCTCTTGGTAGGGAGTATGGATGTATGTAATGAGTCTTTTGGTGATAGGAAGGTCCCTTATGGTGTATAAGTCTTGGTTCTTGTTGAAGAACATTTTTTTGCAGATCTGGCCTACTGTCAGGGGGAGCATGAGTCAGCACAGCCAAGCAGAGGTATCAGCATGTCCTCAGGGGGAGCACAGCCCTTTGCCCTTGATGTCAAAGGGGGAGAGTGACTTGGTGTGGTGGTTGCCATCAAGTCCAAAGGGGGAGATTGTTGGCATTATGATTGAAGTGTTGTCCTTGATGGAAACTCACTCAGAGGTTGGTACAGGTGCTCAGAGGTTGGTACAGGTGATGGCAACTTAATCAGAAGACAGATCTTAGTACAGCATGCCAAGGAAGTTCATATACGCAGGTTCGTTAAGCCCAAGGCGCGTGTACACGCTAGTTGGATTCAGAAAAAGCGCGTGTATGTGGAAAAGTACCTTTGGTCCATGGTGGTTAGTCCTTGGAAGTTGTGCCTATGATTTCGGACCATTGTGTCTCGACGGGCGTGTCGATCCCTAGTTTTGAAGTTGATGGTATTGTGTTACTATGGTTTTGGCTCTTGGTATTGAGCAAGGCCTAAGGCTATATAAGGAGAAGAAGATCATTAGGCAAAGATATCTTTCGAAAAGGCTTGAATATCTGAAACGGAAAGAGATCTGATATGCAGGTTCTGGGTTGCTTGATCTAAGCCAAGGAGAGATCACATCGGTTGATGGAAGACTAGATCTAAGGATAGATCGGGATCTAATGGTTTGAAATGCACTATTATGATATGGTTGATTATGCGTATTTCTAGATCTGCATACTGTCGCAATATTATGTTCTGGATCTAACTGATGTCTGGTACAGCTGCAAGTTGAGAGAATCTATTTTTAGATCTGTACGCAGGTTGGATTAGGTAAAAGCGCGTGTATACGCGGGTTTCGCTCATTGAAGTAGCGTATATCTCTTAAAGCTTGATTTTTGGGTTTGCAGTTGGATCTGACTGTTATTACAGAGTTCTGTAGACTGCTCTGTGTTCTGGTATCTGGTGATTGACAGGGTTCAGTGGTTCAGTGATTCAAAGTTTGATAATACTAGTATTGGTTGTTTTATGCTTCAATGATCTGTTGTGAAAGTTGAATGAATTGGGGTCTACAGATTGTAATGTTATGCTTCAGGAATATCCAGTCTGAAAATGTATGAAAGGTGGTACCTGAAGGAAAGAAGATTGTAGGTCAGCACCTACGTACTAGTATCTTGGCTAGTACAAGAGCAAAGGGGGTTGGAGCTCCCTTCCAAGGAAGTTTGGAGAACGAGAGAAGGTTGTAGCCTTCTGCAGGTTGTAGCCTGCGTACTGGTATAAGGCTGCACCAGTACAAAAGATTGTAAACTGAAGTTTCATATTAAAGAAAGATAGAGACAACTTGCAGCAGGTGGTTTTCACCCACATTGGGTTTCCACCTTACATCTTGGTGTTCATGTGTGTGGCTTTTGATCTGTTCTGTTATACTGCACCTGTTTACTGTTAATGTGGTGAATAATGTCCTGATGAACTTAACTGAAGAATAAGCTAACTAAATTATGAGTTTTCTTCTTATACGTTGTTTTATTTAGTAACAGTAGCGTGTACACGCTGGTTCACCTAACTGAAGTAGCGTATATGTTTCTGAGCATTGAAAAAGTTTTATTGATCTGATAATACTGATTCACCCCCCCTCTCAGTATTATTTCCAACAGTTAGGTGGGAAAAAATCACTTTTCCCAAAAAAATGGGGAGGATGGGGTTTAAAACATATATTTCATTTTTAAAATCCTTAAGAGAAAGGTTGTATGGAGGCTCATAGTCCCTGTTAATCTATGGAGTGAAGTGGTTAACAAGAGATATATACACCCCCTGTTGACTAAAGAATGGGTCAAACTCCCAAATGAAATAGGAAAATTGTCTTTGTGGTTTGGAATGTTATACTTTCGTCTTTCAATGTGATTGTGAATGGCTTAGTATGGAAGGTTGGGTCTCGTGAAAGGGTTATAATTGGAGTGGCCCCATGGGTAGTGTGTGGTGAAAACTATTTGTTACCTCTAGCCTCAGTGGAATTTATAAATGAAAATGGGAAGTATACCCTGAATCAAGCGGCAGATCCAGAAATCACACCTATATGGGCTCATGGATGGTAAAAATATGCACACATTTCTCTACCTCGTGAATTATCAACTCATTGTCGGCCTTATACAAATGCTCTCAATATTTACCATGTTAGAACTAGTGAAGAAGCAGACACTTTACGATGGGTACATGTTCTGTCCAGGGATTACTCTCCAAATATTGGTTACTTGTATATTATTGCAGACAAATAGCCAAAACATCCAAAATGGCGATGGAGGAAAATTTATATTTTGGGTTACTGGGCCAAAGAAATCCAATAGTATGAATATGCAAGGTTCCCTAACCTATAAACTTACTCGCAATATAAATCATACATGTATTATCTGTATAAGTATAATACTCATAGTCAAAAGACTCCAAATTAAATAACATTGAGAAGGTAACATAACAAAATCTGTATACATGGAGAGAGAAACCTAGAAGGAATACTTTGTGTATGAATATATCAAAAGAAAGTATGAATCCACAATATTCATGATGGAAATATAAACTCTTCACAGTAAATTCTTATAAATAAGGAAACTAAAAATATTATAAAAATATTTAATTATTAAAAATAATAAAATATACATGATCCTAAGCCATGATAGTCTACTGTAGTAGCCAAAATAAATAAAAATCTAGTTTTCCAACAAAAAGGAGAAACCCTTATTTAGTGGTTTCCATAATTGTTCTAACTACAAGGAATTTTCCCCATGCCTTGCCTTTAAAGGAAATTTTTTGAACGAAATATATATAACATCAAATGGTAGCCCTCGGGCCACTCAAAAAATTTTCTTACAATTAATTAAAACACACTAAGTCTTAGCATGGAAGAGCACTATCATAATATGGTAAAAACAACTCTAGGAGAGGACCTGCAATGAAGGTATGAAGCTAGAAACAATATATACCTGGAAGATGTTAGAGTAACACGCAAACCCTCACAATATTGTCTTTCCTTTTAGCTTTGAAAGATGAGGATAGAGACTCGCCTATAATAAGGTGACCTTGGTTATATATTATAATTCAAAGATAGAACAAGACCCAGATACAATATAGAAGGAAGAAAACTGATAATTACCTCATATGGGAAAGTGAAACTCCTCACTACCACCAAAGTACAATGAGGTTTTGTGCTCATAAACCATATGGACAATGAATTTAATCTTGATATACTAAAATAAACAACTAGACTAAGGGTCTTAAAAATAAGATTGATATCCAAGTCTTGTTTATACCTCATAAAACTAGGAGGGGACAGAAGTGGAAATGCCATGGGAGAACCCTATAGTCACCTACAAATACTTCATAGAGGAATGCCACTCCCCTTGCAAGAAAAAAAACATTTGTAAAAAAATAATTAGTCCATTATCGAATTCATGTGACTAAAAGAAATATAACTTAAATAAAAACATAGGAAGCAAAATTATGAGGAGACAAAGTTAGCACTATAACTTAGGCATGAAATCTTACCTCTATTAGAAATTATAGATAAAATAATCAATAAAAAAAAACCCTTCTTCTAAACAAATAATCACTGTGGTAGCTAATCTGGATGGAGGATATACCTTAGTATCTTAGTTTTCTACACAGTTGGAGATATTTGCTCTAAAAACTGAACATGGAAATGGTTCAACCGACAGATGACTGAAGAGTATTTCATTACCCTAATTGTGCTTTGATCAATCTCCACCATTAACAACTTAGATTAGATCACCACCATCCATAGTGTAGCTCGATGTGACTAGTGAGAGGTTTTGGTTGAGGGCTCCAACCATGTGGCCCCATCACATGAATTGAAACATAGTTGGACGCCTCTACCTTTAAACCATATTACCACAAGGTAGTTCCTTTGCATAGAACCATCATAATTATATATATGATGTTCTAACGTATAGCGAGGGAGATTCATAAAGTTTACCTTGGTTCTATCCAAGTTTATGTCCAAACAAGTAACACAAAACCATTACAAATTTTATGTCTAGACTTGTTACATGTTTGAAGAAGAGAGATCCAAAACTTTCTCCACAATTTTGCTTTTAGGTCAACGTTTCAAGTCCATACCATGACCCATCATCAAGAAAAAAATTGAGAGAAGGACGCAAAGGAAAGGAGTATAAATATAATACATAAGGAAAGAAAAAGTGGACAAAAGGAAAGAAACTAACCCTAAAAGTGAACTAGTAGACACATAATTTGAAAATTATACTAACATGCATATATAATTAAATATGATGAATTTAGCATAGTCACGACCATCAACACAGTCAAAATGAATGTCTGAAATGATATGTAAACATTGGGATATAGTTTAAATAGTCTGAGTACCATAACCAATCCAAGTATGAGGAATAGGTAATAATTTGAGAATAAAATAGTAATCAATTCATCATAATGTAAGAGTAAACGTGCAATGGTAATTGTAGTGATTCCTTCATGTGATAATAATGCAATAGCCAAGCTTCCCATAATAATGATGATTTAAATTGTTTAGAAAAATTATTACTAGGTAAATATTGAATGTTACTTGGGTGAATTTTAGAGACATGTTACAAGAACCCACCAATAGAAAACATGAGATGTAGCAACAAAACCACCACCATCACCCCACACAAGTTTCCACCACTAAATCCACTCTAGGGTGGAGATACAGCTAACTATTTCCCTCACTTGAAGCCAAAAAATAAATAATAAGCTTTAATAGATCTTGGCATTTATAAAGAAAAACCACTACACTTTTTTTCTAAATGAGAAAACCCTATAGTTTTTCCATCCCACTATCCATCATAGTGGATAAATATAAGGGGTGAATGATGCGAGCCTAGGTAATAGAGAGAAAATAACCAAGCTAAACCTCACGCTAACACAAGCAGTAAATATAAAAAATTGAAACGAAGACTAGTGGTGTGGGGAGAAAAACTATCTATTTTGGTGAAGCAAAACAAAACAATGAGAGCATGAGTGTAACAAAAAACCCATTGGGGTGTTGCATGTTAATAATACTTGCACCACCCACCATAATTATCATTTGTTTTCTTCCTATTTAGGAATCTTCAATCTAGTTACAATCTTGATACTAATGGAATCATTAGAAAAAAGTCCATCACCTCACATACCTAGAAGAAAGACCTCCATTTCCAACTAATTAATCTTAAAATTCCATTGACTTGCCATGATAATCCGAGTACCATTGCGAAACTTGACTAGGGGAAGGATCTAAATGAGGGCTACATATTTAAGTCTCCACGCTCAATGACATTATTACTTGACAAGAACACCTAATCTAGGGAAATTATTGAAATTAATTTAAATATGACGTATTTCCATAGAAAATAAACACACACACATGCACACATAGAGAATTTTTAAATATAATGTATGTAAATATTTATATTACGTTACAAAAAATCCAAATGTTTCTCCTATGGTTTTTGGTTTTCCACTATGGAAATGAGGCTACTACCATAGTGAGGTTTCCTTTGGCAAAATAAATGATGCCCATGTATTGCATTTATTAGATAAACTAAATAGCTTAAAAATTTACTATAAATTTTAGTCATTTCATTTCCTTTATTAGTTTCCTTATTGATTTTAATGTAGAAAACAATAATTAAAAGAGTATCCATTTATTAAATGAAGAATCTACTTGAATGTATCACGTCCCTTTGTGTCCTCATCTGAGATAAATAATTCCAATCCTGCTACCTCCTTTGCTAGCATAGAGTCCTTAGAAATTAGTTTCATCAACTATAGTTGCACATTATTAATGTTTATAGAGACTTCTTTTTGAGCTTCTAACTATTCCATAGGCACCTTGATAGTTTTTATCTACCAATATAGGTCTATTGTTTACATATGTCTAGTCTTCCTTATGCAAGTGTTCCCTATATTAGGGATCCACCATCCAACATTTTCCTCAATTTCCGCAACTAAAATAAATGTTCTCTCAACCTATGATTTATGTTCAACATTGTTAATTTCTCTTTGAATCTTAGGAGGAATGTTTTCCCAAGAAGTTCTAGTAGATCATTCTTCATTTTCTTAAGCTTATGGATTAGGAGGTTGTCAATTGTCACATCTACTTCTTCTGCCTAAGAGGAAGTTGACAAACTATATCATTCATGATCATGAGGGGAATTCCATATTTGACACCCACCATAGGGAACTCAATAACATTTTTCTCACATAACATTATAATATTTATATTAAGGTGATATTATATATTTAATTTTTTAAATAAAATATATTTATTAACAAGACATCTTCTCATATATATATCCTTTATTTTATCTAAATTTATTTATTTGATCCTTTTAACAATAAATATATTATTAATGAAAATTAAATTATTATAATATATTACAAAATAAGCACATGAGACAGAGAATAGTTAATATGTGTAATCTTAAGCCACTCTTTGCTTAATGCTCATTGGTTTGAAACCTCATGAGTGTCCCACCTACCTAATCCTCAACTATAGGTTATAGTTAGGTCATATAATTAGTTTTGTGAATCAACCCCATGTCATAATTGATTCCTCTAATCACTCTCACACAAATAATTTTAAATAATTCAAATATTAAATTATTATAAATATCTATGTTCAAGAAAGATCAAATTTCTTAATGTATAATTTTTTAATCATTTAATCTCATGTTACATATTAATTCCTTTATATTAAAAAAATGTATTAACATATCTAATCCTTCTCGATAAAATGGATTACGATGTCTTTATTTATTTATTTATTATGTATGTCTATATTTATTTTTTATTTAATTTAACTTAAAATATTTAAGATGATTTCAACTTATATTTTTAAATTTTTTAATGTAAAGTTAAAAAATTATCTTTTGTTGAATTGATGCTTCTGTGATCCATATCAAGTTTATGAAAAGAATTTTTCGGCCTAAATCACATGAAGATACATTTGTCGATGCGTTTCGAACTAACAAGTGTGGTCCATCGTGAGGACAAGTTGAAGAATCAGACCATGGCTACATGCTAAATAAGGATAATAGATCTTCCACTAGCTAGGTTTTACTGGAAAACGGCTATATTAGACTAGACTGGACAAACGGTTATAATGGACCCATAAAACGGCTAGTTTTGATCATTTAGATTATCTAATAATAATAATATAATTAAAAAATAGTTAGCTTGGGGTGGATATTATATTTTATAATGTTCTGGATTTTTAATAAAGTCTAGAATGCTGAAATATTATTTTAATCTTTTCTAGTTTAAATTGAGTGTTATTTTATGTAACATGTTTATCCAAGAGTTAAAATTAATCTAGGGTGAATCATAATGATTAAAATGTTAACAAATAATAATAGATCTAGGGATTGTAACCAATAGAAATTGTATGGATTTAATATCACCTAAATTAATAATATTATTTATTATTATATTATTATTATAATAATAATGTTACAATAACATAATTATTCTTATTCCTAATGGCTATGGTGACTAATTAATATAAATCTATTAGTAAAGTTATCTAATATTAGCATAAACTTATTACTTAAAATAATTAACTATCATATACTACTAGATAATTATGCAGTAAGGCGTTTCCCTATGAAAAGAACTCCCTCCAATGCCACGTGTCTTTTTGTATGCCTTTAATTTAAGTGTTACACTATAGAAATCACCAGTTCCATCCGATTAAAAACTGGTATTATTCAGTTACATAGATTCTCTTAGGGCGTTAATTCTGCAGGTTCTTTCAAGCTAGGCATTACGGGTGCTCCAACCGTTTGACAAAAATAGCCTTCGTGGGAGCCCCCGAAAGGCTTTCTTGCAGCGGTCTTGACTCATTCTCTTTTGCAAATGGGAGTTTGGTTTTCCGCTTCCTTGCCCGCATTCCACCCGGGAAGCAGGGAAAAGTTCCATCCAGGAAGTAAGGAAACGTTCAGATAAGGCGACACCTTTTGAAGCAGAGGAAGAGCCGCGACACCTTCTGAAGCAGAGGGGGAGCCATCGCCTGAAGTCTGGAGTGGTGATACCAATCCTCGGCCTCTCCGTTGGCTTACAAGAGCGAAACCTTGCTCACCTACTGTCTTGGCAATGCTCCTCCGTGTCATCATTTGGCGGGTAATTGGCTCCACGAGGGCTCTTCATCATCATCTTCCTCTTGCGGTTGCTCTCCTGGCTTCATGCCTCTTATGAAAGTCGTTCTTCTCCCCTTTTTGCTACGAGTTATCAACTCTTATGAGACCCCTCTTGTTTTCTTGTTTGCAGGTGAGTGAACAGTTCTCAATCCAAGTTTGAAGGTGGTTTGAAATTGACTTCCTCTAAATAACCAAGTGCTCCCTTTCTTCTCCCAGGTGACGAATTTTCCACCAAGCCTGCAGCTTATGTATTTTTTTGTTATTAATGTATGGACCTTGTTTAATTTCTACAAAAGAGTTTCTCGAGGAGGGTTTTAGATTTAGCTATGGCCGCTTCAACGATGTTTAGGTAGTTTTAACTGCTTATTATTCTATGTAAAATTGATGTACTGTTATTGTTGTTATTCTACACTGTATTTAGCCATGTAATCACACTTAGCAGTTTTAACAAATCAGAACCAAGGGTTAGTCATTTGTTAGGTTGGAGTATATTTACATGGAGATGACGACTGTATTCACCTAGACTAGATTTCAATAGAGAAGTAATCCATGTGATCTATGCAAAAGCCTCCATATTTGTGTAAGAAGGAATTGTTCTCCGTTGTCCACATGTAAGTTCATTTTTTGTCTAGATTGTAGTTGTTTAACCAATCAACCAATGAATTTGCTTTTATGGATGAGGAAAAGTAATTTTCTATGTAGGCTTCCATCTGCAAATTTATAGAATTGATTGGGCCTAAGACTATTTTTTTGCTTTTATGGATCAGGACAAGTAATTTTCTATGTAGGCTTGCATCTGCAAATTTATAGAATTGATTGGGCCTAAGACTATTTTTTTGCTTTTATGCAAGTTTTTAATAAATTTAGAATAAGCTAGATTTTAATTAAGTAAATTTGTAGGTCATTTCTTCCTCCGAGGCTGTTAGGTTTCTGTTAAACACAGTTTATGAAAAAATTCTATTCAAATTAACAAATATGACCATAACTGGCTTTTAGGATCATGGGGTTATGATTTTATTCCAGTGATTGTAATCAAATCTTAATTTTTGGAGCCTCTTTACTGTCTACAAAAATTGCATCGATGAAGGGAGATAATTATCTCTGTTTGAAATTAATTTTTCTTTAGCTCTAACTTGACTGAAAGTTCTATTAGAATAAGCCTTAGTCTAATTAAAGTAACATATGGCTTGTCTTTGACCTTATTGAAATTTTCAGTGATTATATTCCATAGTTCGGTTTTCCCTAACAATTAGTGAGAATCCACACTCCGCAACAGCTTCATGCAAGCCATGTGCCGAAATGCATGAAAAGTTTTCACATAAGCTACCTGCTTTAACTCTCATGAGAGGAGGTTTTGAAACTTTGGCCAATGTGTACAATTGTTTATTGGTATATTGTTTGGAGGTCGGTGTCAGATGACGGTAATTAATGACGAGCCTTCAAAGTTAAAAATTTCACAATATAATCTTTGTGCAACAACAACTATATATGACCTTTAAGTCAACGTATATTTATAACTTACACTTCCTATTTCCCACTCTATTTTAGTGTCATAAATGCCAATGATTCCATATTCTTTGGACTATTCATGGGTTTCCTCATTCCTCCTAGTGGCATGTCCATCATTAGGAGCAAGTTTGATTCATGTTACTTGAAAGAAATTATGTTGGGTAGATCCAAGTACTCAGCTCCCATGGCCTTCAAAGGGGTTCTGGTGGATTATGTTCACCATAATTTTGTCGAAACCAAGCCGCCATTGATGCAGCCGTTAAGATGGTTTAGAAAAAATGCAATAAAGAGGTTTATCTACAACTCAGGCTTTGTCTTTTCTCGGAACCTCTGGAGAAACTCTGACTGGTTGCCAAGGAGGGTTCTCCACTACTTTCACGCCTCGGATTTCTGTATATTTAAACATTTTTTAAACTTTGTGAACCCCGTCCATCAATTTTTTGAGTACTCAAATATATGAATATTATGCATAATATTTTCATTCACAAAAGCTAGTGCATTCTACAGAGTTCTTGTAGCCCCATTTTTATACACTGCTATCTATAAATTTTGATTCTATAGAGTTTTTGTAGCCCCATTTTTATACACTCCCATCTGTAAATTTTGATTCTCTGCCAAACTAATCAGTGCACAATATTACAATTCTAGAGCGTAGTTCGAAAATTGTGAAATAGACTTAAGCTCATGCTTTTCATCGAGATTTTAAGTGTATCTTCTACCGACTCCATGTTCAATCTACAACACCCACCAAGTTATTATAAGGATTATTAAATTCAAACAAACACCCAAACAAAATTTAGAACGCTTTGCGGAATTTTCAATGTGTTTCATGATGATGCGAGTGCTAATGAAATCTGTAGCGCACTCCTTTTTTCATAACTAGAATGATCTGTGCAGTGAAACGGTTTGGTGTGCATAACTCTCACCAAATTTTATGTTCTGTGGAGTATACATGGACGGTGGATATATAGCTTGCTAGGTTTGAACCATTCCAGGATTACAAATTATTGCATAATTTGACCATAATGCATTAACTTGTGTTCCCATATTTGTGACTTACATAAAATCTAACGATCATCTTTCACCTCACACGTGCATTAATAGGACAAGTCATATTAAGCCATTCATTTAATTCGTTGAAATATTCATAAATATTTGTTATATGGTGGGTTACTTTGGACACATATTTTTGTACACATTTTTCTTGAGAAAAACCATGTTGCAGATTTGCTATTCAAAAGAGGAGTGACAAGAACTTCAGGGGTTATCTCATATACTTCATACATTCATGAAAATAGGATTGACTTTGACAATTTTAATATCTTCTAATCTTACTAATTTTGGTTTTTAATACTTAATATGTTTTTCTGGAAGGACTATTCATCCCTCTAAAATACCATAATTCTCTTAAAAGTCTATTTGGACAGATTGTAAGCAATAAATATTACATAAGGAAAAAAAACTTCATTAGATGAAAAACTATATATGTGAATTCTCTTTTTATATATAAAAGACAACATATTTTTTCTTCTGAAAAAAACATTGCATTTTGTTTCCAACTGTTCAAATTAATCTTAGAACAAGACTTCTTGTGACTGCTTAATATTGAGTTCAACAATAATCTGTATTATATTAGTTTTCCCTTGGTTTATTGCTGGTAAAATTCCCTAGAGTTGAAAAAGATCATGCTTATGTGGAAGAAGAAATGGGATTGGAACAAGAAAAATAATTCAATGTTGGATGACACCTCCAGCCTTCAGGCACCATATAAAATTGGTAAGGAATTTGGTTCAAATGGTTTTGTTGAATATCTCAGAGTGCATAACTAAATATTATTGGAGAATTTAATTTCAACAACCTATTAACTGTCCATCCAAGTATCATCCCAAGTATCTTAATTCAGTTTTCACTTTGTCCAATTTAATTCAATCACTGCAATTATTAACTTATTGTTTATGTCTCCAATATAATCATTGTGGTCAATGCACCCACTAAAACATCGTTGAAACATCACTGAGGTCAGCATATCAGAGTTGAAGACTCATTTGGATCCCACCAAGCCTACAACTTATGTAAATTTTTGTTATTAATGTATGGACCGTGTATAATCTCTACCCAAGAGTTTCTTGAGGAGGATTTTAGATTTATCTATGGCTGCTTCAACGATGTTCAGGAAGTTTTAACTGCTTATTGTTCTATGTAAAATTTATGTACTGTTATTTTTGTTATTCTACATTGTATTTAGCCATGTAATCACACTTAGGTTAGTGGGTTTTAACAAATCGGGACCAACGGTTAGTCATTTGTTAGGTTGGAGTATATTTACATGGAGATGACGACTATATTCACCTAGATCAGAGTTCAATAGAGAAGTAATCCACGCGATCTATGCAAAATCCTCCATATTTGTGCAAGAAGGAATTGTTCTCCGTTGTCCACATGTAAGTTCATTTTCTTTCCAGACTGTAATTGTTTCACCAATCAACCCATGAATTTGCTTTTATGGATCAGGAAAAGTAATTTTCTATGTAGGATTGCATCTGCAGATTTATAGAATTGACTGGGCCTAAGACTATTTTTTTTTCTTTTATGCAAGTTTTTAATAAATCTAGAATAAGCTAGATTTTAATTAAGTAAATTTGTAGGTTGTTTCTTCTTCGCAGGCTGTTAGGTTTCTGTTAAACACAGTTTATGAAAAAATTCTATTCAAATTAACAAATATGACCATAACTAGCTTTTAGGATCATGGGGTTATGATTTTATTCCAGTTATTGTAATCAAATCTTAATTTTTGGAGCCTCTTTACTGTCTACTGAAATTGCATCGGTGAAGGGAGAGAATTATCTCTGCTTGAAATTAATTTTTCTTTAGCTCTAACTTGACTGAAGGTTCTATTAGAATAAGCCTTAGTCTAATTAAAGTAACATATGGCTTGTCTCTAACCTTACTAAAATTTCCAGTGATTATATTCCATAGTTCTATTTTCCCTGACAATTAGTGAGAATCCACACCCTGCAACAGCTTCATGCAAGCCATGTGCCTAAATGCTTGAAACGTTTTCACATAAGCTACTTGCTTTAATTCTCATGAGAAGAGGTTTAGTAACTTTAGCCAATGTGTACAATTATTTATTGGTATATTGGTTGGAGGTGAGTATCAGTTGAGGGTAATTAATGACTTGCCTAAAAAGTTAAAAATTTCACAATATAATCTTTCTGCAAAAACAAATATATATATAGGACCTTTAAATCAATGTATATTTATAACTTCCACTTCCTATTTCCCACTCTATTTTAGTGTCCTAAATGCCAATGATTCCATATTGTTTGGACTATTCATGGGTGAAACCCTTTCCTCCTGGTGGCATTTCTATCATTAAGAGCAAGTTTGATTTATGTTACTTGAAAGCAATTATGTTGGGCAGATCCAAGTACTCTACTCCCATGGCCTTCAAATCGGTTTTGGTGGATTACGTTCACAATAATTCTGTCGAAACCCTCACACTAGAGGCTGCCATTGATGCAGTGGTTAAGATGGTTTAGGAAAAGAGCAATAAAGAGGTTTATCTACAACTCAGGCTTTGTCTTTTCTCCAAACCTATGTAGAAACTCTGACTGGTTGCCAAAGAGGGTTCTCCACTAATTTCACTCCTCTGATTTCTGTATATTTAAACAATTTTTTTTAGCTTTGTAACCCCCTCTGTCAATTGTTTGAGTACTCAAATATATGAATATTATGCATAATATTTGCATTCACAAAAGCTAGCGCATTCTACAGAGTTCTTGTAGCCCCATTTTTATACACTTCCATCTGTAAATTTTGATTCTACAGAGTTTTTGTAGCCCCATTTTTATGCACTCCCATCTGTAAATTTAGGTTCTCTGCTAAACTAATCAATGCACAATATTACAATTCTAGAGCATAGTTCAAAAATTGTGAAATAGACTTGAGCTCATGCTTTTCATCGAGATTTTAAGTGTATCTTTTGCGGACTCCATGTTCAATCTATAACACCCACCAAGTTATTATAAGAATTATTAAATTCGAACAGACACACAAAAAAAATTTAGAACGCTTTGCATAATTGTCGATGTGTTTCAGGATGATGTGAGTGCTAATGAAATCTGTAGCGCACTCCTTTTGTCATAACTAGAATGATCCGTGTGGTGAAACGGTTTGGTGGACATAACTCACCAAATTTTCTGTTCTGTGGAGTATACATGGACGGTTTATATATAGCTTTCTAGGTTTGAACCATTCCAGGATTACAAATTATTGCATAATTTGACCATGATGCATTAACTTGTGTTCCCATATTTGCGACTTAACTTACATAAAATCTAACGATCGTATTTCACCTCACACATGCATTAATAGAACAAATCATATTAAGCCATTCATTTAATTCATTGAAATATTCATCAACATTTGATATATGGTGGGTTACTTTTGACACATTTTTTTTTACACATTTTTCTGGAGCAAAACCATGTTGCAGATTTGCTATTCAAAAGAGGTGTGACAAGAACTTCAGGGGTTATCTCATATACTTCATACATTCATGAAAATAGGATTGACTTCGACAATTGTAATATCTTCTAATCTTACTAATTTTGGTTTTGAATACTTAATATGTTTTTTTGAAAGGACTATTCATGCCTCTAAAATACTAATTCTCTTAAAAGTCTATTTTGACAGATTGTATGTAATAAATATTACATAAGAAAAACAAAACTTCATTAGATGAAAAACTATATATATGGATTCTCTTTTTATATATAAAAGATAACATATTTTTTCTTCTGAAAAGAACATTGCATTTTGTTTCTAATTGTTCAAATTAATCTTGGACCAAGATTTGTTGTGACTGCTTAATATTGAGTTCAGCAATAATTTGTATTATATTAGTTTTCGCTTGGTTTATTGCTTGTAAAACGCCCTAGAGTTGAAAAATATCATGCTTATGTGGAAGAAGAAATGGGATTGGAACAAGAAAAATAATTCAATGTTGGATGACACCTTGAGCCTTCAGGCGCCATATAAAATTAGTAAGGAATTTGGTTCAAATGGTTTTGTTGGATATCTTAGAGTGCATAACTAACTATTATTGAAGAATTTAATTTCAACAACCTATTAACCGTCCATCCAAGTATCATCCCAAGTATCTTAATTCAGTTTTCACTTTGTCCAATTTAATTCAATCACTGCAATCATTAATTTATTGTTTATGTCTCCAATATAATCATTGTGCTCAACACAACCATTAAAACATCGTTGAAACATCGCTGAGGTCAGCATATCACAGTTGAAAAGTCATTTGGAGCACGAAGTCGGCACAAAGTCAGTTTGCATAAAAAGGTAAAGACACAATTTATTAGTAAGGCAAACACCCTTTTTTAACAAATTTGTTTTAACAGCTTTCTTAAAATAATTGTGATTTAGGTGCGGTTTATTAGTACCGCAAACACCTTTGTTTTAACAAATTTGCCTCAAAGGATTTCTAAAATAAAGGTGATTCATTTTTGTTTAAAAAGAATGTTATGTTATGTTGTGAAAAAGGGAATTTAAAAAAAGTGTTTCTGTATTTTTTTTTTTAGAAAAGCTCCAAAAGTATTAGAAGGCGCTTCCCTTTGAAGACAACTCTCCTAGCTGCCATGGTATATTATGTTAGACGATTAAGGAATCCTTTTCCATTAGATTGAAACAATTATTGAACGGTTATAACGGGCTTCCTCTACTCGAGAAAATGATAAGCGACACATTTGCATCGCACAACAATGAAAGCTCACAACAAAGAGGATCAAAGCTCACAATAGAGAGGATCAATTTGAGATCCTCTACCTCAAATTCATGAAGCTCGTTAGAACCCTCATGGAATTGAAGTGACCATCAATTGTCGCTATCTGTGGGCATGCTTCTACATGGGGGTTTATTTTCACGTTAGCCCATGACTACAGATTCATGAGAAAGGACAGAGGGTTTCTCTATATGAGCGACGTAGACATGGGTTTCTTCATTCCTCCTAGTGGCATGTCCATCATTAGGAGCAAGGTTGATTCATGTTACTTGATAGAATTTATGTTGGGCAGACCCAAGTACTCTCCTCCCATGGCCTTCAAAGCGGTTCTCGTGGATTATGTTCACGATAACTCTGTCGAAACCCTAGAAGCCATCATTGATGCAGCTATTAATATGGGTCAGAAAAAATGCAATAAGGAGGTTTACCTACAACTTAGGCTTTGTCTTTTCTCTGAACCTATGGAGAAACTCTCACTGGTTACAAAAGGGGGTTCTCCACTACTTTCTCACCCCTGATTTCTGTATATTTAAGCATTTTTTTTAACTTTGTGAACCTCGTCCATCAATTGTTTGAGTACTCAAATATATGAATATTATGCATAATATTTGCATTCACAAAAGCTAGTGCATTCTACAGAGTTCTTATAGCACCATTTTTATACACTGCCATCTGTAAATTTTGATTCTATAGAGTTCTTGTAGCCCCATTTTTATACACTCCCATTTATAAAGTTTGATTCTCTGCCAAGCTAATCACTAAACAATATTACAATTCTAAAGTGTAGTTCGAAAATGGTGAAATAGACTTAAGCTCTTGCTTTTCTAGAGGCTTGAATGAACATTAAAGAAAATTCAAAATCACAAGGTTACTAATGTGACAATTGTATATGACATCCATGTTAAGCCATCGTTCCACAGTAATTTTTTTTAGATTCAAGAAAGTTTATGGCATTAGTATAAATTAATGTATCCACTAAATTTATATGTGGTTGGACGAGAGATTTGTGCTTGAATATTCCACTTGCTTCACAAGGTTACTAATGTGAAAATTGTATATGACATCCATGTTAAGCTTGCACAATATTTTTTTCTCATATTCAAGAAACTTTATGGCATTAGTATAAATTAATGTATGCACTAAATTTATAAGTGGTTGGACTAGGGATTTGTGCTTGAAGATGCCACTGGCTTCTCTGTAAATGGTGACATTGATGTGCATACAATTGTTGTTGCTTCGTTTCTTGTCTCACATCCAATCTTTTCACCTCAAAGACTTCTAGACATGTCAAAAAAATGGAGAGCTCCACCTTTGCTAAAAGGCCTCGTGGATCTTTTCATTGGGACACTTTCTGCAGGAAACCACTTTGGAGATTGGATGGCTATCATAAAAATATGGATGCAGTCTAAACTTGTTAGATCATCGAATGTTGTGGTCCACTTTTTTGTTGTCTTGGTAAGTTACTGTACATTTATTTCTACTCGATTGTTTTTTAAAAGAGTTAATAGAGTGATGGAATGATGAAATTAATTGTCATTTAACTGTCTCTATCGAAATTCACTGCGTATCAATATTATTAAGAGGAAATAATATGACATAGGGGCATATCATTTATCATCAAAGAAGATACTTGTCTTAAGATGAAAAACTCCTGAGCAAATCCTTTCAAAAATCTCAAGAAGTGGCCTTGAACACTCTGTTCATGAAGAAGTAGAGGAACAGATAGCTAACAAAGCTTTGTTCTACCATTCAAGTTGGGTTCAAATCATTAAGCTACAAGCTACCCCAAATATGTCCTCTAGAAAGTAAGTAAACATCAGAGAAATCGATTTTGGCATTATTAACTACAAGAAATATTTAAAAAAGACAACGGAAAAGGGATGGTAACTTGGAGAGAAATGAGGAACTATGTAAGCTTTATGCTTCTAAATTCATTGGGCTCCTTTGAGTTAAGGTGGTTGTTTGTAGCATAATGGGCAAAGGAGCCCATAATTCCTAGTCTAGACTGTTGTCCTATTTCCAATAGCGCCTCTCCAGCCTCAATTGTTTTAATTTTTGGTGTCCCCATTTCTCAAATTTTCTTGCCCAATGTCTTTTTTCTTCAATACTAAAGTGGCCAGAAATCCTCATCCTCCTTAGTTGAGGCAGTTTTTGGGGGGTTTCTTGAGATTCACCACTTGGTTTGTCTACTTTGGACAAGCCTCTATAAGGTAGCCAAAAAAATGGTAGTGTTGACATTGGAATGTTGTGTTTTTCTAAATCCAATGGCTGCAACCACTATGTTGATTGTAGGTTGAGCATTATTAGATTTTGGTGAGTTTTTGCTTATATGTATCTTCATGAAAATTTTGGCATAGGTAGAAAAGGCTTCTTCAACCCTTGTGCCATAACATTTTCATGTTCTTTCAAAAGGTTTCTACCTAGAAATGAATGAGGTTTTTGATGATCTTTACCCACATTGAATTGGATGAGATTGGAACTGTGGCCAAATTAAATTCTGGAAGCCACTATTTTATGTTACAACCACATTCATTCTAGAAAAATTGTTTTATGTTAGAACCACATTCATTATGGAAACATTGTTTTATGTTAGAACTGCATTCATTAAGGAAACACTATTTTATGTTAGAACCACATGCATTTTGGAAACGTTGTTTTATGATAGACCTACATTCATTTTGGAAACCGTTGTTTTATAATAGACCTTCATTTGCAGACAACCACGACATATTGTCTTGGGTCCATTTTCTCTTTTCATGTGTCACAAAAGACATATGAGTAAACATCACATCAATAGATTTTTGCATTTTTAACTACAAGAAATCTTTAAAAAAGACATCAGAAAAGGGGTGGTAACTTGGAGAGAAATGAGGAACTATGTAAGCTTTAGGCTTCTGAATTATTTGGGTTCCTTTGAGTAAGGGTGGTTGTTTGTAGCATAATGGGCCAAGGAGCCCATAATTCCTAGTCTAAACTGTTGTCCTATTTCCAGCGGCACCTCTCGAGCCTTGATTGTTTTAACTTTTGGTGTCCCCATTTCTCAAATTTTCTTCTCCAATGTCTTTGTTCTTCAATACTAAACTGGCCGAAAATCCTCATCCTCCTTAGTTGAGGAAGTTTTGGGGGGGTTCTTGAGATTCACCACTTGGTTTGTCTACTTTGGACAAGCCTCTATAAGGTAGCCAAAAAATGGTAGTGTTGACATTGGAATGTTGTGTTTTTCTAAATCCAATGGCTGCAGCCACTATGTTGCTTGTAGGTTGAGCATTATTAGATTTTGGCGAGTTTTTGCTTATATGTATCTTCATGAAAATTTTGGCATAGGTAGAGAAGGCTTCTTCAACCCTAGTGACATAAGATTTTCATGCAGTTCTTTAACTAAATTCTTTGGTTTCCCTATTTTTGCATGGCTTATAAGCATTATTTTGATCACATATTGTTCTCTCAACATGGTATTCTAAAGTTAAAAAGCTACACTTATTGATCATTGGATGATATTTTCTATTTTTTAATCAGAATTTCCTTTTTATTTGATCAACTTAACATGTCTTGAGTGAACACTGAAGTGGGATGAGGTAGTGAGAGAGAATTGTTAGGGTGTTGGTTTTTCTTTACACCTGATATGATCGTCCTTACATTTCCAAGACAATATTTGTCTTCATTTCATGTTATATATGGTCTTGATCTGAAGGCATTTTTCACCCTGTAATTCATCTTGCCAGGAATTTTCACACACATATTTGCATGTTTATATGCTCAACATAAGTATACAACAAGAAAAGTTTAGTGGGATTTGGTATGTTTCCATCATTGAGTTATATAGGATGTGAGACCACAAGGTTTACATGTCTGTTTATGCAACTGGGTTTATCCTTTGCTTAGAGATGCAATAATAAAAGCGTACCTGGTTTTGATATGGATCCATTTCAGGTTTATACAGAATTTGAGGTCACTGGATTTTGCATATTGGTGATCAAAGGAGTTCTTGCATGTGCAATAATTATGGAAGGATATAATATGAAAAATTTCATGACACACAAAAGTGAAATAATTATGGAAGAATATAATATGAGAAATTTCATGACACACAAATCAATGTAAAGTCTTACTTATGATAAAAAAGAAACATTAGTAAAGAAACAAAATTGCATAAAATTTTGACTTCTTTCTTCTATGCTATTCTTTCTTATGCCATTGCCTTACGACGTTTCCTTTACAACATGTGGTACAAATTCTAGTTTTAACCCATTTAGATAGTCATGAAAAGGACTATCTCCTAAACGAAAGGAAAAGAGAATGAGGGAGATCTCCATAAAGGACCAAGAAACACAAAATAGAAAGAAGAAACAATATGGGATAAAAAAGGAAATAAAGAGCATGTCAATAATCGAGGGAGGGGAAGGAAGGGGAAGAAATAAATAGGAAGAGAGGGCAGGGATCCAACAACTACTTATCTTCCAACTGTCATCTTTATTGAGATTGCTTGGTCTCTTTTCAATCTCAATGGCTTCTCTAAATTTTCGGTGATGGAACTGCGCAGTCATAGCTATCACTTAGGCCTCCTCAAGACACACATGATGTTTAGTCTTATCCGCATGTTCCGTTAATGCAGAATACTTGGTTCTCCCATGCTTTAGGTCGGTCGCATGCTCATTAATCCTTTGATTAATGGAACACCCAGTCTCCCCAATGTAGGGGGTTCCACAAGAACAAGGAATAATATAGACACCTTTCATGTCCTTAGGGTTGACATGATCCTTCACTGACCGGAGGGAATTATGAATGGTGTTAAGGGGTCTAAAGGTCAATGGAACATTATGTTTCTTCAGAATCCTAGCAATCTTATCTTCAATTTATAATAGGTTCTCACGCATTGAATTGTAAAACACCACATTACACTTAATATAATATTTTTTTTTAAATTTAAGTAATATTATTTAATTTCAATATATTTATATCTATCTACATATCTATATATATATATATATATATATATATATATATATATATATATATATATATATATATATATATATATATATATATATATATGTTCGCATTTAACTTTCAAACCTTTGTGAAGAAAACCGTTTCTTAAAAATTTAATCATAATTCTTTATCCCTATAATAATGGACTTCCAAGATAATATTATAATGTATTAATTTATTTTTGTTTTGGGTGCTCTCATGTGTTGTTTCTCATATGCTATTAATTTACTACATATGTTTTTAATATAATATATTGTGTACATATTTTTGTACTTAAAAAAATTATATTTAAAATAAGTATTAATTTTTTCTTTTCAAAATATAAAATATATATATATATTTAAAATACTTGAATTATATTTTTTTTTTGTTAATATAAATTTAAAATTTAAATGTATAATTAAATCATTATACACAAATAAAATTTAATTAATTTAATATTTTTTTAATAATTTATAAGAAATAGATCTTAAATTTTATTAAATAATTTAGTTCTTAAGTTAATCATTATCAATTCGTCTTCTACCTCTACCATGCCTGGAAATGTGTCCACCCCCAACATGACCTGTTATGGCCCATTTACGATGTGTAGTAGGAGGTCAAGCAATGATTTCCAGCTATTCACACTGTTAATAAATTATGTGGGTGCTAATTCCCTTCCTAGAGAAGATCGAGATCAGAAGACCATGAAAGTCGGTAGGTACTTTGATGTTGAGGTCCCTTTTAGTCACGAACACAAACGAGATTTTGTCTCCTATAATAAACACTGGATCATTGAATTTTTCCATCAAATAGAGCATAAAACTAGTGCATGCAAAACCATAAACTCCCAGAGTATGCATAGACCTCAACTTAACCCCTAATGGACCACCCAATAGACCCAATGGACTCTGATATAAAATATTTGACTAAAGATATAAAATGATAAACATAAAGTGCCCATCTTGTTGTTGTCTGTATAAGCATCACCAAACCAAAGCTACCATAAAAATGAAATAAACATCATGCCATTGACAGTACTTGTAGTGCCAAAGAGCTCCAACCTAGAAATATGCAAATTTAACACCATAGATATCCAATATTTACCCCTAAGAAACTAGACAGAGATCCCCTAAACACCCGGACTCCATATCCAAACCCTTCATGCAAACTTAATAGCAAGAAGGCTCCCAAACCCAATATATATATTAGACACAATTACAGTGGAGACACATATAGACCTACGACTCACTATAACTATGCAGCGAAGAATAAAAACCAAAGTAATTGTAAAACCACTGAACCTTTTCGTTGGAAAACACCACCATGTGATGAAGGGCATGGAGGGACTACCTACATACCTAGGGTGATGGATTTGGTGGAAGTTCTCTATCTCGCAACGCTGAATGTTGATCCCATCCATCCTCTACCATCTCCCATGCTGACTGCTTCTTCCTAGACCTACAATTATATACTCCAACCCAACAAATGATATTCTCTATTTACCCTAGAGTTGAATTTTCCTGGAGATTCCATTCTTCGGCCACCTCGTTAGGCTTAAATCCTCATCGACATTGCCCTTACATGCATTTAATTGCTCCATGGTGTGGGAAGTATGATGGCTTCCACGTCACTCCACCACCATCATCACATTAATTATTCCACCAAGCATGGGATCGGATCCCATTAGTCCCTTATTAACACCTCCCACCTCGATCGAGGACACTACTAGTAAGTATATTTATTTACATCTCATTTTAATATTTTTTGATGCAAAAACTTGCTTAAATTATGGTGGGAAGTAACTCATAATAAATATGTTATTTATTTGAGTATGAGTTATTGTCAAGGATATAACAAATCACTACAAAACTATCTAAAAATCATGCATGAATATTGAAACCATTTCCATAAATTATAGCATAAAATATGTAAGGCAATTATCCACATCACATTATATTATGTAAAGGTGGTAATAATACCATCAAGTTATGGTCCAATAAAATGTTTAAATATTTGGTTTTTTAAATATTGAAAAGTCATTTTTTTTCAATGTTCGACAATATAAGTTGCATTAGTCAATGCTAAACTAATACTGGTCAATAAGAAAATCAATTACTAGAGTCCTTCCTTGGAAGGGACTAATAAGGTAATTTTAAATCAACTTTTCCTTATAAATATTTCAATATAAAACTTATATATAAAGGTGAACTATAGTAAAATATTTAGTGCCTTAAAACAATAAGTAATTAAAAGTAAAAAAAGTATTTACATCCCAACAAAAGGGATAAGTGTAATTCATTCGATTCTTAATATAAAATTGATATGTCATATTTAAAACATATTATTAATAACAAAAAATTTAATGTGCGTCATATAATAAAATATCTCACTATGTCAAATTAAGTAATATTGGCATGTTTTTGTCAGCGAGTGGTAGCACAGTTGGCAAAAAGCATGTTGGAAAGCCCTTGTGTATCTAAGTGATCAAAAATCCAATCCCCCCGGACGTGTCTCACCAATTGAATAAGAAATACGTAAAAAATTATGTACTTCAAAATTTATTAACAACAAAATAACATTTTAATGTGGAGAATATTGTCCATAACTAAAATATTTCAATGCTCATGTTAAATAAAATATTTCAATATTAACTATACATATATGTATATAAATCAACTAAAAATTGTAACACCCCCAATTACTATAAATAGTTATTATTCAGTGTGATTTAATTTTACTATATGAGACTCCAGTAACTAAAGCCTTAGAGGAAAAGCTTAATGAAACTCTAAATGTTTAAAAGGTTTCTTTTTATTATTTTTATTTAATAGAAAAATTATGATGAGTCTTGGAATTCATGGGAAAGACGGTAAACGAATTTTCAACTTCCAAACGTTTGGCGATATTTATCTTCTTTCATTTCCCTAGAGATAAAAACATCTTAGTGGGAAATCAAGGGGTTGGCAACAAAAGGAAAGAGGTTGAAGCCACTTTGAGAGAGAAAGAGGGAAGTTTGTAAACATAAACAAGATGATGGGAATGATAAGCAGGGTGTTTCCTAAGGACTATTTCTTGAGTTGGACTAGTGCCAGTGGAAAACTCCAAGACAAACGAAATTCTACAAGTTCTAAGCTAGACTGTGGGATCTTGATGCCTATAAAATAACCTTGTAAGGTCACTTTTAATTTGATTGTTCTTGAAATTGAGAATCTCGGGGGGAGAAGTGAACATAATTTCCATTCTCATTGGTAGGAAGGAGCAGTCTTTCTGTGGGTTGAGTTCCTTGAATATTTAACTGAACCAGATAGGCACATTAAACTTTTTATAATTTATGCTAATTTGTCTATATTACAATCTTTTTATGGAAGTAAAAGTTTGGTTTTGTTGGCAGTTTATCTGCTTGTATTTATGGACTATTGAAAGTATATTTTGAAGGAATAGGGATTATTATGAATGATGTTTTTTATTATTATTAAAGGTTAAAGTAAATTTTGACCCAAAAGGGGGTTATCTCTTGTGTAGAAAACTCCCACAAGGGAGGGGCTTATCTATAAACAAAATTTAAAAAAAATAAAAATTGATTCATGTCATCTAACAACAAATGAATACTTTACATTGGGAAAACTTGAAGTGGGTTAGTCCCGACTTATAGAATGGAACCGTCAGTAAAAACAATCCTTCATCTGGAAGTTAAAGAGGTTAAATCCAGTGGGCTAAGGTAGGTCCTAGAGGAGTTAGGTCTCACATGGCCTTGGACTATTTCTTTTTTGTTTAAATAAAAATAATATTTTACTGATAAAAGAAACTACCCCCCACCCCCACAAAAAAAAGCGGGTTGTAATCCTCATATAACACAAGAAAGAAAATAATGAAAACCTCATCATTATATAGTTGATGAAACATAACCATATCTACCAAATTTCCTAGCCAATCCTCGATGTGTTAAGTTATAAAAGAAAGCAGAACCTGCTAAGAGAAATTGTGGCTCAAAATAATTATTCAGACAAAGTAATTAATTTTCACATACTTAAGAACAAAGAAAAATAAATTCACAAACATTTGGATAATTAATGAACATTCTATCAAATTTGTATAAATTAACTACAAATTGTGTAGAGAATTTCAGATTAACGAGGTCTTGCAATAAAACATGACAAATATAATAGAATCCTCATTTAATTTTCGCACACACACACACACACACAGATATATATATATATATATATATATATATATTGAACCAGACATCACTAAATGATGTGGAGGCAGAGAAAAAGAAAAATCAGATCACAGATGCAATCATATTCACATTACAATGTTAACTATTATTTTGGGAACAATGGAAAAATTGTACAAAAATGGACAATAGTTCCATAATGAATTAACACTCCAAAAGCTTCATTGCGAGAACCAAAGTCTTGAATCAAGTGTTCTATCACAACTTATGAGAGAAATAATAGAACCCTTACACCCATAATAGGGTTCATACCCTAAAATTTGTAAAAATATAAAGCCTTCATCCCCAGTGAAGACTTCAGTCAGGTTGTAAGGCTAACTTTAGCTTAACAGTAAGCAAGAATGGTTAGACGATACTCAACCCAAAGTGAAAGCAGTTAGGCAGGAAAGAAACCTAGAAAAAGGACATAAAACCCTTGTAAGGCACAACATGCATCCAACGCAATGGCTAAAGCATTTAATGTGTCAGAAAGAAAAGGTTGATATGCACAATGTACATGCTCCTGACTCGAAAAAAATTCAAACTATTAGAGGAATGAACCCAAAGGATCGTTATACCTTAAGTACAAGGGAATACAATATTTGAGCTATTACATTGCAATTTTTGACGTTGATGGAGAGATTCTGCACTAGAAGGAAATCCAAAAAGGTTTAGATGAAGCATTGTTTATTTAAAGAGAAAAGAAAAGTAACATTGCAAACAAGATACTAAGAAATTGACAAGATATCATTATCCTCATCATGAGGATTGAATACAGAAAATATTGAAGGCACAAACAATGTGTTCCTTCCAATTTCCAAACCTAACCGTGAAACGAATATAGTCGGATTTGTTAAGATGTGAAGAAAAAATGAATAGTGGAACACACACATCTGATCCTATGTACTAAATTTTTTTACCTTACCTGGTTACAGTTGAAAAAAGGGCCTCATTGTAGCAAGGGTTTTCACAAATCTCAGCTACTAGGTAGTTGCTCACAAATGATCGTTGGAACTAGAGAAAAAACTAGGTAGTTACACATAACCTTAGGTAAACCCATAGGTTCCTTAGATCTATACCCCCACAGATCCATGACCATATATGTTACAACTATAATTCCAATAAGGTCTCAGGAAAGTTCAGGAACTCAATTACCAACCCACTTATCACCGAAGGACCATATACCTAGTGCTATGAAGGAGTAAAATAACATGGTTTCCATCCTTTAAATCCCTCCACACACAAAAGTTAAAATAATAATACGTAAATACTCCACCTTAGAACATCAAACATCTATATAATACCATTATGAAATCAGTGTCATATACCCTTATTTATAAATCGATCACATTACACATATTTATAAGCTTACTGCTTAGAACTTTATGGGCTTATATTAGTTGTAAGATTTTTTTATTTTATGGTAATAGATGTTATAAAAACATAAATTTGTATTGTTAAAAGTGTTAAATAAAATATTTTGATGTTAACTACACATATATGCATTAAAAAAAAAGTCATAATTTTTATTGTTATAACATTTTAAAATATTTAAAATAGTCTCATTATATGACATTTTGAGGCTTTTTTAATTATATTTTTTTATCAACTTTGTGTGAAATATAGCAATGATTTGTTATGATTGCAAGTTATATATTCTACACTATACTTGCATTGTTTATGCATTCTAAAAAGAAATTTAAACAATAAAGGATTGTGTGTGTGTGTGTGTTTGTGAAAGAGAGGGAGGGGCATCAAGAAGGGTTAAAGAAGTTTTCATATCAAGAAATTTAATTCTTTCTCATTCTTAATAGATATATGGTTAAAATAGATCTACAATGATAATAAAATAAAAGGAAAATGTATACGTATTAAATAATATTATGATCAAAATATTTTAGTTGTAAAGATGATTTTTTAAACTTTTATTTAGAAAAAAATATTAAAAACTCAGGAATTTTATTACAAATATAAGTTTTATATAAATTAAGAATATTTTTAAAGATAGGGGTAAAATATTATTATTTAAAGACATGGGTAAATTATTATTTTATTATTATGGGTAAAAAATTTCTAACATCATGTATTTTCATGTGAGGTCACTGGGGGATGTTGCAAGTGGTATCAGAGTTGAATGTTGCAGCACTAGCGCCTTTTGGGAATTGGTAAGAGGAAAATAGGTCAGGTACAATACTAGTGGGAATCAGCTCACGTATCATTCTGACAATCTACATATCAAAACATGTCGTAGACTTATTTTGACATGAGATGCATCATGCATGTTTATAATTGCATTTAAGAGTAGTACGTAATAAATTTTTTTGCAAAACTGTGTTCATGACATTTAAATTTTAATGAGGATAAAAAAAATAAACCTTTTTTGCATCTATGAACAACCTGAGTACTCACTAGTCCATGTGAGAGTTGACTACCAAACTTTGCAGATATGACAATATTACAGATACATTTAGTGAACAGGACTAAAGTTACAATGCACTACTTATAAAGAATAAATGCATGAATGTAAAAGATGAGGAGTATACTTGAAGGAGAATATAGTGTTTTAAAAAGACGTTGAATTAACCCCTTTCGACGTTAAAAATAAACAAAGACTCGAGTAGTGAGACTTGATTGTAATCGCTAGTTGTTGATTTAGTTTTGTCATGGTTGATTAGTTAGTGTTGCAGGGCTAATTAACAAAACTTATATGAATGGATTGGTTTTAATTGAATCTTATTGCAAGGTTTAAACAAGTGATTATGGAAGTTACTTCATGTGTCGATTTGTTGGTAACAGTACATTGTAGGAATTGGAAATGTTTGGATTGTTATCCTAGTTCATATTTACATTTACACATTAATGAATATTTGCATATACTTTTATGCATCACATTGTTGTATGCATGAAAATAAAATTATTGTGAAAGTAAATATTTATTTAAAAAATGCGTATTTATGACTAACATTGTTGATGGGATTAATCAAGGGTAGCTTAATGGCAACAAAATAACCTGTGAAGGTAAAATGTTGCAACGTGAATTGCAATTGTAAATGAGAAATTATAATGCTATGATATGCATGATTATGTTATTTGAAAAATCAGAATGTATATCACCTATATGTCAGTTATGTTTCCTGTCAGTCTAAATATGTTGGATCCATGTTGAGGGTCAAGTATAAATGCATGGTGTACATAAATGTTTCTTTTGTTTTGATGATAATGTGCATATAGCTCTTTATGTAAATTATTATGGGTAAGAGTGCTGAAAGATAATTTTACATGCCAAACAGTTGTGGACAATTATGAAAGACTAGGAGGCCTTAAGTTTATGGTGGTTTCCTACCTAGAGGTGTTGATGGTGCTTTCTTACTTGCATTTCCTCTCCCTAGAGATTTATGATCTCAATAAGAGAAAAGAGTTGGCCAAGATGGTGAAGAGGGGAAAAATCCTGAGGCAACTCTATTGATTTTGGAGCTTATTGCAAGAATCTCAAAAATTCCTCATATATGGGACATTGTTGGAGGAAAAGGCAGAATGTTGCTAAGAGGAATCCTGTATTGGACCCTTTATGGTCATTGGAATTCTTGACCTAGTTGGCCAGTGGAATTCCGAAATGGACCTCGTACGGTATTTGTCATAGAACTATCTGGATATAAAAATGACTCAATCTAGTTGTGGAAACAAGTTTCCAATGGCTGGGAGGACCACTCTTTTCCCACTTTAGTTCTCATAGAAAAACAATTAACTAATGATTTATGTGTTATGAATTTTTTTTTATGTTTGTGTAAAAAAGAGTCATGTACATCTTGACAAGAAAGAGCCTAGTGCTCAAAAATCGATTACTAGAAGTGTAATTTCCTTTATTATATTACCAATCATGTGAATTCGTTTAGCAAGGGCTAAGAGAGTATGCAATTGGTGCAGTTATTGATTATTTTGATGAATAGAAAGCTAGGAACTCTCTTAGTACTTTTAGAAGTACTAACACTATGCACTTGGCATAGTGATTTATCATTTTAATGATTAGAGGGTTGGTTCTCTTTGAGTACTTGTGGAAGTACTTTGGCTAAAATATCACTTGACATTATATAACTGAGTGATAAATATAAGTATTTCATTTGATTTAAAAAGTTGTGACTAATGTGATTATTGTGGATATGTTGATCATATATTACAAGGTGCTTAAACCATTGAATCACTCGCATAAAAGTGACCATGACTTCCAAGAGTAATTGGTATGTAATGGTATGTTGGTATAGAGATTATTTTTTGCTTATATGAATTTGAGTAACTTCCAAATGATGGAAGTGAAACTTAAATAATTTTGTAGCCATAAACACTTATGAATATTGATAAATACATTATTGTTTCCTTTAATGGTATTCCTTGGAAATTAAAGTGATTTATGTTGAAGGAGAAGGATTCCCTTTTGCATTGTTTAGATTGCTATATCATGAATAAAAGTTTGAGTTTCAGTGATATATGAACACTAGGGAAGTTAAAGTTTTGATGATATATGAACACCAAGGACGATGTTATATTTAAGGGAGGGAGTATTTAATATCCCTAAAACCTTATAGTAGTACTTATCATGTATATAAACAAAATTATTATCTTTTTACATGTGTACATCCTGTTACTCCATTGTTAGGTTGTGGTTAGAATCAAAAAGTAGTTATGAATTCTTGGAAAAGAATATGGTAACCTTTCTTGTATCAAGAATTAGTTGTAAAATAATCAAAATTTTGGGTAACCATACTTTCATTCTTTATTCACCATAAAAATACAAGAAAAGGGAAAGGTGAACTATTTGTTACAAGGCACAATAACTTCATATGGATTATTATGTTTGTCATTTAGTTAATGTGAGGGGAGATCCGAAGAGTGAGCTAAAGGAATTAGGTAGTTGAGCATTTTTTTTAAATTTAGAAATGCATTCAACATTCATACACCTACTCCTACTTTTGTTCCATGGTAGAGTGAAGGATTCAAACCTCGATGAAAAAATCATCTATTAGTTATTTGATGATCAATCGAAAGGCCAATTTTATGGGAAGAGAGATGGCATGACATTGACCACTTTTGGATACCTTTTCATATCAGGAATGTAAACTTCTTTTGGAGCTTGCTAAGCACTTAATGCTCATAATAATGTGGAATTATCTATTTGCATAAATCAAGGACGCCAATGGTGAGAATAAGGGGGAGAATAGAGTTGAAAACATGAAGGATGAAAGAGGGAAGTGAAAAAAATAGGGGCATTTTGCACATAAAAGATACGTAACTGTCTCATTTTTCTTATGAAAATACATGTGAATCTTGTGTGTAAGAGAGATAAATAATCTTATAATTCTCTTAGAAATATTATATATGAATCTTGTGTGTTAGGTTTTGGATAGAATTCTTGAAAGAGTTATTGGAAAAGATAGGTGTTTATGTGCCAGTACTTGAAATGAATATATATTTATTTTGCACATAGAAATAGCTATTTTTGTTGAAAATAACACATATTCAAACAACAAATATTGCATTCCTGGAAAAAAATAAATAAATAAATAAAATAGTAGTTAAGCTAAATTTTTCTTCAAAATGGATATGTCATTTTCATGAAAAATAAATACATAACACTATTGTGTTGGAGTTCCTTGAAAAGAGATATGTATTTGGTTTCTTCTAAAACAAACATTTGTGTGCAAGCTTGACAAGTTAACTAATCTACTTTTTATTTTTTTGAAAAGAAATAAATTATTTGCATGGAAAAAATATAACTATTATGATTATTTTTGGAAAAGAACAACATGTGTTTTCATGTTTTAATTGTGTTAAAATTAAAGATATTATTTCATACAAGCATGGTAAAAGTAAAACTGATTATACTTGTCTTTAGTAAAATAATGCACATAATTTTGATTTGCATAAACGATTAGCCATATTATTTTAGAAACATTGCATAATAGAATATAAACTAGTTGTGTTAATCCTTTGGCAAGAAAATCATATGAATTATTGTTCATTAAATGTTAAGAACCAATATTATTTTCTTGGAAACTTGCCAATGAATCATGTACATATAGAGATAAATATCTCTATTAATTTCATTGGAAAAGAGATTGAAAGTATTCTTCTGTCCATTAGATAAGTTATTGTCTCTTAAAAAGAAAAAATGCACATAAAATATAGAGAAACCATGCTAGATTGCATAGAAAAAATACTATTAAATTGATTTTTCTTGGAAAGAAATCTGCATTTTTTTACTATTCTATTCTTTCAAAAGAATTATTGCATGTGAACCTTGCACATAAAAGACATAAATACATATCATATCTTGAAAGGGAACTATGTTGTATTAATTTTCTCTTAAAAAATATTATTTTGCAAAAGAGCATGTATTGCATATTAGATTTTTGTTGAAGAAAACATGTAAGTTGTATGAGAGTGTCATAGTTGTTTTTTCAATTCCTTTTGGAGTTATTGTTTTTGCATGCAAGTATAATAGCTATAATGATAGTTTCCACCAAAAGGATTATGGTTCCACACTATAATAATAGTTATTATGGGAAAGATTATGTATCACATTGTATATTTCTATGCAAGAATAAGAGTCATGGTGCTAATTCCTTGCAAAGGGATGTGTGTTTAATTTTGATAGATTCCTTGAGGAAGAGATTTGTATTGTGTGCATAAGGAATAGTAAAATTTTGATAGGATTCCTAAAAATAAATATTTTCTTTACATGCATGAAAATAGAACTATTTTGTCATATCTAATAAAGAGAAGCATGAATCTGTGTGTAGAAAAGAATAATTATTATGTTATAATTTTGAAAGTAACACAAGTAATTGCATGCAATAAATGCACCATCTTTCTTCTAAAAAAATACATATATCTGCACACAAGAGATAATGAATAACACACTATTTCTCTTTTAGAACAATGTATGACTTTGTGTGTACAATAGACTTTGTAAATAGCTCTATCTTGGAAATGATTCTTTCGGAAAAAGGACCTTCATTTGCATACACAATAATGATATCTATTATGTAGCTTTCCATTTGAAGGGGGCATGCATTTGTATGTACTATAATAATAGTAATAATTGTATTGGAAAGATTACTTAATTCCATGCACAAAGAAAAGTTGAGGGGCTAACTTTCCTTGAATAAATTTTATCTAATTACATGCACGAAAATCAAAGAGAACATGCTAGTATCTTTTAAATGAAAATGGATGGTTACAGTGGTTTCCTTTGGAAAAGAAAATGTGCTTGTGCAAGAAGGGTTATAGTAATGTGGTATTTATTTTGACATGCTTGATAGTTGTTTTCTTACACTTAATGAATGAGCAGTGTTGTTGCAAGAAGCATGTTGTGATATTATATTTACATCTCATGTATACACATGATTAGATGTTAAAGGATCACTTTTAAATACTGATTATTGGTTGATTAATGATTTATCTAATCATGATATCAAAGCTTGTTGACGACAACAATTAAAGGAAATGATGGTGACTTGTGCAAGGATATATTATGTTTAGCATTGTGGCAGGTAAAGAGCTAGTAGTCCATGCAAATGAGTGCAAGTTGCAGGATGGTCCATTAATTGAACAACGAGGCCGCAAAGATATAAAGAGTAGATATTTGCGGGTAAATGATTTGATGATTATTGTAATAGAATTTAGATAAATATGTTGTATTTTAATGATATTTCTTTGTAATATTTTATGACAATGATTAAGGGATGGGCTCCCTTATAAGTCATTGAGTGAGGAATGAACACCCTCATGAGCGTTTAATAATAAAATTAAACATTTGTTGGTTTTCACCCTACGAGGTTTTCAGGGTATATCTGTGTTCAATGATGTGATTTCTTATTGTATAGGTTTGATGATGTTAATTTCTTGCATGCTGTGATGTTCAAATATCAAGTATGTGATTCACTAGTCTGGTTAAAGGAACCATGAAATGGATGCAAGGTTACCTCAAAAGATTTATGTTAATGTGCTACAACAATGGTTGTTAATAGTTATGTAATTTACTCTTTGTAATGATGAAAATTCCATCTAATGGTTAATGAGGAATCTGGAATAGTAATTTGAAACGTTACCCATGCGTAAATGGTGTAAAAAAATTCTAACCTCATGCATTTTCATGTGAGGTTATTGGGGGATGCTACAAGTGGTATCAGAGCTGAAGGTTGTAGCACTCACACCTTTTGGGAATTGGTAAGAGTAAAAGATATCGAGGTATGATATTAGTAGGAATCAACACAGGTATGATTCTAACAATCTACATATCGAAATATGAATAGATTACTTTCGACATGATATGCATCATGCATGTTTATAATTAAATTGAAGTGTAGTAAGTAATAAATTTTGTAGGAAAATTATGTTCATGACTTTTTAATCCTATTGAGGTTAAAAGATAATAAAACATTTAGTACACCTATGAACAACATGAGTGCTCACTAGTCAAAGTGAGAGTCAACTATCAACCTTTGCATATATGTCAATATTACGGATACATTTATTGAACATGACTAAAGTTACAATGCATTACTTATAAAGAATAAATGAATGAATGTAAAGTATGGGTAATGTCCTTGAAGGGTATGATAGAGTGTTTTAAAAGGACATTAAAATAACCCATCTTGATGTTAAAAATAAACAATGAGTCGAGTAGTGAAACTTGACTATAATAGCTAGTTGTTGATTGAGTTTTGTCATGGCTAATTAGTTAGTGTTACAGGACTAATTAATAAGACTTATATGTAATTATAATATTATGGTATTTACTTCATGTGTTAGTTTTTTGGTAACAAAACATTGTGGGAATTTGAAATGTTTGGATTGTTATCCTAATTGTTATTGACATTTAGACAGTAATTGATATTTTCATATATTTTTATGCATGCCAATATTGTATTCATGACACTAAAATGGTTGTGAAAGTGAATACTTATTTAAACAATGCATATTTATGAGTAACATTCTTGATGGGAATAAGTGGGGGTATCTTAATGGAAACAAGATAACATGTGAAGGTAAAATGTTTCAATGTGAGTTGCAACCGTAAATGAGAAATTATAATGTTATGATATGCATGATTGTGTTATTTGGAAAATTAGAATGTATATCACATGTATGTCAATTATGTTTCCTATATATCTAGATATCATGGACCCATGTTGAGCCTCAAGTATAAATGAATGGTGTATAGAAATGTTTATTTTGTTTTAATGATAATGTGCATATAGATCGCTATGTAATTTATTACAGGAAAGACAGCTAAAAGATATTTTTACATGCCAGATAGTTGTGCACATTTGTAAAAGGCTAAGAGGCCTTGGGTTGATGGTGGTTTCTTGCCCGAAGGGGTTGATGGTGCTTGCCTTCCTGAATTTCTTCTCCTAAGAGATAAATGATATTTGTTATGAAACTAGATTACAAAGATATAGAAAAGAAAGATCAATTCCTTAGAAATCAGCCTCTTCGACATAGCAACCTCCTTTACATTAAAAAAATGAACAATTCTTGGATGCTACAAATGACAAGACCTCCTTTCTGTATAGAGGAGTCTAAGGGGTCATAATATAATCAGAGCCGACACAAAAATAATAATGCAAGAGCACAATAATAACAATAGTGGGCTTCTATGGGGCACAATAATAAAAATATGGGGACTACATGGGCAAAAAAATATAATAAGGAGGTTGTACTAATAACAGTAATGGGTTACACTAGTAGTATAGGCACCTAACATGCCCCTCTCCTTCAAAAATTGTTGTCATCAATGCTTGAGTAGTTCTTGATTCTTCTGTATAAAATTCTTGTCCTCCCATGTGGAATATTTAGTGGGTAACTTCTTCAACTTGATGAGATACTATGATATTGATCGATTTTGTAGCTGTTGGGTTCTTGTTTCTGTGACTGCTCTAGGCTCCAATATGATTTTTCCTTCCTTGTCAAGTTCTGGCGATATTGTTTGAACTGGGATCTTTTGGAACTTTTGAATGAGTGGCCACACTTCTTCATCCTTCTTCCATTCATCCCTTACTTCGTTTATCCAATCTAGTTGGATAATAGAAATAGCACAAAACAATGCTTCCACATCCTCATCCTTTCTTGAGAGTGCATCTGCAACAATATTTTTCTTCCTTTTTTTGTAGATGATTTCAAAGTCATAACCCAACATATTTGAGACCCATTTTTTTTGTTCTTCTACAAATAATATTTGTTCTAAATGGTATTTAAGACTATAATGATCCATTTTTACCTTGAAGTGTCTTCCCATTAGGTAAGGTCACCATTTCTTAAGTGCATGTAGTATTTCCAACATTTCCTTCTCATAAATAGCTTTCTTGAGATGTAGCCGTAAAAATACCCAATCAACTACATCAAAACTTCTTTCACTCTGATGTTGATATGCCCATTGTTTCATTCGATTTTGCACCAAAGTGGCGTTATCCTTTAAAACATGGAGAACTTGTTGTTGATGCTCAATGTGATATTTCACTGCTTGAATATTTTTCTTTTTGATATTTCCTTCTATCTTGAGAGTTTGAGGAGTTGTAGTTTCTTCCAATGCATTACAAGATATGGTTGGATTCATTTCTTGATGCTCGATGTGATCTTTCACTTCTTGAACATTTTTCTTCTTGATATGTCCTCCTATATTGATAGTTTGAGGAGTGGTAATTCTGTCTAATGCATTACAAGATATGCTCGAATTCATTTCTTCTTTCTTGATGTGATCTATCACTTCTTGAACATCTTTCTTCTTGATGTCTCCTGTTATCTTGCAATTTTAAGGATTGGTAATTATTTCCAGTGCTTTACAAGATATGGTCAGATTCATTTCTTTCTCTGGGGTTGGTTCCTGGTGTATATCCTCTTCTTTTGATGTTTCATGATCCTTTTATTCCTCCTCTTCATAATCTATGTAGAATAATTTCTTCTCACCACACTTATGACTTTTAGTGTATTTGCTATCACAATTGTAACAAAGCCCTTTTTTTGTTTTTTCTTCTAATTGTTGTCGTGTAAACCTTGTAGGTTGTGGAAGGCTAGGAGAGAAAACACTTCCATAATTATAGTCATGAGTGGTGGGATTCCTTGTTTCCATAATTTCTCTTTCAATTTTTCTTGCCAACCAGAATGCCTTCTCTAATGAATCAGGTTCCCAGAGATGAGCCTCATGTTGAATGTTATCCTTTGAAGTCCCTATGAAGACATCAATCCTTTGCTTCCTTGGAATATCATTTACCCTTATATTCAAATTTTGAAAGTCCTCAATGTGCTTTGCCATTGAACCCTTTTGTTCGAGATTTATCAATTGGCTAAAGAAGGTGTTACTCTTTGTATCCTCATAATATGATATCATTTCTTCCATGAAAATTGACAAAGTGATAAGTGATTTACGAGAACAAAGCCCTTTATACCATAAAAATTGATTCAGATCTAAATATAACGATGCAATATGTACCTTTTGTAATAGTTGAACCTCATGTAGATCAAAATATTCATCCATATGTAGTATCCAATTTACTGGATCCTTGCCATCAAACTTCCTCATATCGCCTTTTCTTGATTTTAGGAGCTTGATCTTGAAACGACTATAAATGTATTGTCAGATCTCCAAGTCGTAAAATTGTGTCCTGCAATATCCCTCTGAGTCCCCTTTCTAACCCTCTAAGTATGATCAGAATTTGATTCTCCAAGAAAGCGTTATGCCCAATCTCCTAAGATGACTTGATTATATAATGTTTCACTAGAGCGAACTTGCACAACGTGCCACGTGACACAGTTTCAACCCTCAGATCTGAAAAATATACACAGAAAACTACAATCCGTAATATTTCTATAACTTCTTATGAAAGTTCAATTTGTTGCTCAGAGAGAAATCTATGATGATTTTCCCAAGGTCACCTATTTAGAATGTAATTCGGGAGTCTACAAAAACCCTAACTTCCTTAGATTATATCTCCAAACATATAGAGAGACAAGATCTTATATTTGCACACAAGCTTCACCACAATTTTAGCTAAAATTTGTTTTAATTTCAGAGATTAAACCTTCATAGAAAAAATATTATGGCAAAAAATCCACGATGACCTATTTGAGATGAAATTTTGGATCTTGCAAAAACCCTAACTTCCTCAAATCATATATCCAACAATATAGCGAAACAATATATAAAATTCAAACCCGAGGTTCCGACCGATTTCTTCTCAAATGGGTTTTTTTTTAAGCTTTTGAAACATCGTAGCAAAAAATTTATAGTGAAAATTCCACGATGACTTGTTTGGAGTAGCAAAACCCTAGAATCCAAATCTCTGATACAAAATGTTATGAAACTAGCTCACAAAGAGATAGAAAAGAAAGACCAATGCCTTAGAAATTAGCCTCTTCGATGGGGCAACTTCATTTACATTACAGAAATGAACAATTCTTGGATGCTACAAATGACAAGACCTCATTTTTATATATAGGAGTCTAAGGGGTCATAATATAATCAGAGCCGCATAAAAATAATAATGTAAGGGCACAATAATAACAATAGTGGGCTCCTATGGGCACAACAATATAATAAGGGGGTTGTACTAATAACAATAAGGGGTTACACTAATAGTATAGGGACCTAACAATCTCAATAAGGTAAAAGAGTTGGCCAAGATGGTGAAGAGGGGAAAAATCCTGAGGAAACCCTAGTTATTTTGGAGCCTGTTGGAGGAGGTCCAAAAATTCCTCGTAGATGGGATGTTGTCAAAGGAATAGGGAGGACATTGCCAAGAAGAATCATGTATTGGACCATTTTTGGTCATTGGAATTCTTCAACTGGTTGGCAAGTAGAATTCCATAATTGACTTCACACGGTCCCTATCAGAAAACTGTTTGGATGTGAAAATGACTCAATTTGGTTGTGGAAAACAGTTCCCATTGGATGGGAGCGGAATTCTTTTACCATTGTAGTTCTCATAGAAGAATAATTAAATAATCATTTATGAGTTATTATTTCTTTTTGTATGTTTGTGTAAAAAAAACTCATGTTCATCTTGACAAGAAAGGAGCATAGTGCTCAGAAATGAATTAATAGAAGTGTAAGTTCCTTTATTATATTACCAATCTTGTGAATGTCTTTAGTAGAGGCTAAGATAGTATGAACATGGTGCAGTTATTAATTATTTTGTTGAATTGAGAGTTGGGAACTCTTTGAGTACTTTTAGAAGTACTCACAATGTGCACTTGATGCGGTGATTTATCATTTTGATGATTAGAAGGTTGGGGCTCTCTGAGTACTTGTGTAAGTACTATGGCTAAAATATAACTTGACATTATATAAATGAATGATAGATATACATATTTCATTTGATTGAAAACGTTGTGACTAATGTGATTATGTTTGATTTGTTGATCATAGATTACAATGTGCTTAAAACATTGAATCGCTCATGTAAAAATGACCATGAATTCCAAGAGTAATTGGGATGTAATGGTAAGTTGGTATAGAGATTATGTTTTGCTTCAATGAATTTGAGTAATGGCCAAATGATGGAAGTAGAACTTAAATATTGTTTTAGCTATAAACACTTATGAATATTGCTAAAAACATTATTGTTTCCTTTAATTGCATTCCTTGGAAATGAAAGTCATTTATGTTTAATGATAAGGATTTCCTTTTGGATTGTTTAGATTGTTATATCACGAATAAAAGTTAAAGTTTCAGTGATATATGAACATTGACAAAGTTAAAGTTTCAATGATATATGAACACCGAGGATGATGTTCTATTTAAGGGAGGGAGTATGTAACATCCCTAAAACCTTAAAGTAGTATTTACCATGTATATAACCAAAAATATTATTGTTTTCACTTGTGGACATATGATTAGTCCATTGCTAGGTTTTGGTTAGAATCAAGAAGCGGTTATGAATTATTGGCAAAGAACAGGATAACCTTTGTTGTTTCAAGAATTAGTTGTAAGATAATCGAACTTTTGGGTAACCTTCCTTTCATTCTTTATTCACCATAAAAATCCAGGAAAAAGTAAAAAGTAAAAAAAACCAATTCGTTGTGTGGGAAAAATGAACTATTTGTTACAAGACACAATAGTTTCATATGGATTATTATGTTTTCCATTTAGTTAATGTGAGGGGAGATCTGAAGAGTGAAATGAAGGGATTAGATGGTTGAGAATCTTTTTTTAATTTAGAAATTCATTCAAAATTCATATGCCTACTCGTACTTGTGTTCAATGGTAGAGTGAATGATTCGAACCTCGACACAGATATCATCTATCATTTTTTTTATGAACAACCGCAAAGCCAGTTTTATGGGAAGAGAGATGTGATGTTGTTGAGAACATTTGGCTACCTTTTTGGATCAAGAATGAAAAAATATTTTGGATATTTGTAAGAACTTAATTCTCATAATACTGTGGAATTATTTATTTGCATAAATCGAAGACATCTATGATGTGAATAAGGGGGAGAATACAGTTGCAAACATGAAGGATAAAAGAGGGAGGTGAAAACAAAAGGAGCATTTTTCACGCAAAATATATGTAACCCTCTCATTTTTCTTAAAAAAATACATGTGAATCTTGTGTGTAAGAGAGATAAATAATATTATCATTAACTTAGAAAGGTTATATGTGAATCTTGTGTGTTAAGTTTTGGATAGAATTCTTGAAAGAGTTCTTGGAAAAGATAGGTATTTTTGTGCTAGTAATTGAAATGAATATATATTTATTTTGCACATAGAAATAGATATTTTGGTTGCAAAGAACACATATTCAAACAACAATTATTGCATTTTTGGAGAAAGAAAATGCATACTAAAGAAAAAACAGTTAAGTTAGATTTTTCTTTAAAAGGAATATGTCATTTTCATGCACAAAAAAAAATACCACTATTGTGTTAGAGTTCTTTGAAAAGAGATGTATTTGGCTTCTTGGAAAAGAAGCATTTGTGTGAAAGCTTGAAAAGTTAACTAATATACCTTTAATTTTTTTTGAAAAGAAATAAATTATTTGCATGGACAAAATATAACTATTATTATTATTTTTGGAAAAGAAGAACATGTGTTTGCATGTTTTAATTGTGTTAAAGTTAAGGATATTCTTGCATACAATCATGGTAAAAGTAAAATTGATTACAATCGTCTTCAGTAAAATAATGCATAAAATTATCACTTGCATAAACTATTAGCCATATTATTTTAGAAACATTGGATAATAAAAGATAAACTAGTCATGCTAATACTTTGAAAAGAAAAGCATATTAATTCTTGTGTATTAAATGTTAAGAACCAGGATTATTTTCTTGAAAACTTCTCTATGAACCATGTACATATAGAGATAAGTATCTCTTTTAATTTCATTGGAAAAGAGATTGAAAGTGTTTTTGTGTTCATTAGATAAGTTATTGTTTCTTAAAAATAAAATATGCACATAAAAGATAAAGAATCCATGCTAGATTGCCTAGAAAAAATACTTTTGAATTGATTTTTCTTGGAAATAAATATGTATTATTTGTTTTTATATTCTTTGGAAATAATTATTGCATGTGAACCTTGCCTGTAAAAGACATAAATACATATCATATCTTGAAAGGTAAATATGTTGTATTAATTTTCTCTTGAAAAATATTGTTTTTCAAAAGAGCATGTGTTTCATATTATCTTTCTATTGGAGAAAACATGTAGTTGTATGCAAGTGTCATATTTTTTCTGTCAATTCCATTTGGAATTATTATTTTTGCATGCAAGTATAATAGCTACAATGATAGTTTCCTTGGAAAATATTATGGTTGCACACTAGAACAATAACTATTATGGAAAAGATTATGTATTCACATTGTGTATTTCTATGTAAGAATAATAATCGTGGTGTTAATTCCTTGAAAAGGGGTGTATCTTTAATTTTTATAGATTCCTTGAGGGAGCGACATGTATTGTGTGCATAAGGAATAGTCAAATTGTGACAGGCTTCCTAAAAAGAAAGATTTGATTTACATGCACAGATATAGAGCTATTGTGTTATATATCTTAAAGCTAAACATGAATCTATGTGTAGAAAAAAAAAATTATTATGTTATACTTTGGAAAGGAAAAAAATCAATTGCATGCAATAAATGCACTAGCTTTATTTTGAAAAAATACATATATCCGCACACAAGAAATGATGACTAACACACTAGTTCTCCTTTATAACAAAGCATGTATTTGCATGTAAAATAGACTTTGTAAGTAGCTATGTCTTGGGAGATATGATTTTGGAAAAGGGACTTGCATATTCATTCACGATAATGATATATAGTATGTTAGATTTCCCTTAGAAGGGGGCATGCATTTGTTTGTATTATAATAATAGTAATAATTGTATTGGAAATATTTCTTAGTTACAAGTAGATACAAAGCTGATGGACTAACTTTCGTTGATTAAGTTTTAGCTAATTACTTGCATGGAAATCAAAGCGAAGATGATAGTATATTTTAGATGAAAGTGGATGGTTACAGTGGTTTTCCTTTGGAAAAGAACATGTGCTTGCATGAGAAGGGTCATAGTAATGTGGTATTTATTTTGACATTCTTGATAACTATTTGCTTACACTTAATGCATGAGCAATGTTGTTAGAAGAAGGCATGTTGTGATATTATATTTACATCTCATGTATGCACATGATTAGATGTTAAAGGATCACTTTTAAATATTTATTATTGCTTTATTAATGTTTTATCGAATAATGATATCAAAGCTTGTTGACGACAATAATGACATGAAAGGATGGTGACTTGTGCAAGGATAGATTATCTTTAACATTGTGGCGGGTAAAGAGCTAATGGTCTATGTAGATGAGTGCAAGCTATAGGATGGTCCATTGATGGAACAACCAGGCCACAAAGATATAAAGAGTAGAGACTTGTGGGTAAATGATTTCATGATGATTGTAATAACATTTAGCTAGATATGTTGTATCTTAATGATATTTGTTTGTAATATTTTATGACAATAACTAAGGTATGGGCTCCCTTATAATCCATTGAGTGAGGGGTGAACACCCTTGTTTAGCCTCATAATTTCTTGTTTTTTACACCCTTTTTCACCTATCTTTTTCTTCTTTGACCATCATAATCACACAATGGGCATCAAATCACAAGATTTATGGCATGGGAGGTATATAATTATTTTGTATTCCATAAGTTTATAATGTTCTTTATTATTAGTCTAATATTTTCTTTAGCTACCGAATTGGGATGATTCTGCATCTAATGTCTAATTTCACAGCCAAGTCCATGGTTTGATAGATTCCAGGGTGCCAACAGAAGAGTGAAATATATGGAATGGTGGTGATCAATGCACTCAATGATTCCCTTCTACTTTCATGAACCATATTGATAAAATAAGCTTCAAGTTACGTGGTCAAGGATAAAGTCAACTCTATCAACTATAAAAAGCGAGTGAGGAAGGGGATATACGGCTCATGATTTTCTTTCTTAATAGAAAATCATGAGAAAATTTTGTTATGTTACCTTCTAATAGTTAATTTTAGCATTCTGTTAGCAAGGTTAGGCATAGAGCTCTGAACATTTAAGGATACAAGCTTTAAAAAAATGCCTCATAGCAAACATAAACATACTAATTTCTATGTGCACAATAAAGACATAAAACTCTGTTTTTTAATTTAGTTTATGAAGAACCTTTTCATTTCCTTGCGTGGTGGATTGTTTGATTGATAGCATGAATTACCTGATTCTCATGGAGGGCCCCCTCGAGCAGTAAGGATTTTTTTATTCATCTTAAGTAGCTAGGATTTCCATATAATTTCATAATTTTTCTGAGTATATGCATTTTTAATTTCTTTTAGATTGACATTATGATTGTTTTTCTAATCATCTCTTTTTTTTTATAGATGCGCATGAATTAAGATTAATAACAATGATAGCAATGACATGATTTATACTTAGACATTACTTTATTTTCCTTACAAAACAGAGGATATATTTGCAAACAGAATTAGATGTTATATTTCAAGCATGAGCGATTTATAAGCAATGAGAAAGTGTGAACATATTTAAATAGAGATTCAATTTATTTTGGATTTCATGCAAGAGTGTGTTATATTGATAAATGAGTTGATTCTGACAAAGCATATTTCAAATATATAGTAGAGTTTGTGTGTTTTATGAATTGAATTTCATTTTACAAATGTGATATTGATTTATAATTCTGAGATTTTTATTGGTTGTGTGGATTTCATAATTATATATAATTTTTATAAGAGTGCAACTAATTTTTATTGACAATAGGTGTGAGATTGATTTACTTATATGCATAGTTGTGAGATTTTCTTTTGAAGCAAAGTGTGAGATTTTCCAAAAGTAGTCTTTGGTAATAAAAAGTGTGGTCATTTTATTTTCTAGGAATAATTTCTTTTCTCATGTGCATTTCAATAACATAATTGAGAATTTATATTTCAATGACTCAGGTTAATTTATAATTGTTGTGAATAACCAAGGACTTATAGCACATCCAGTGCACTTACACTTCATCAGCTTACTAGCCCATGCCAATATTTTATAAAATTAATATAGGGTTAATTAAATTAGCAAACAACCCTCACAAGCATTTAGTAATAAAATTAAACGTTGTCTAGTTTTCACCCTATGGGTTTCCGGGGTATATAGGTGTTCAATGATGTGATTTCATATTGTGTCAGTTTGTTGATGTTAATTCCTTGCATGAGGTGATGTTCAAATATCAATTAGCTAATATGGTTAAATGAACCATGAAATGGATGCAAGGATACATCATAAAGTTTATGTTAATGTGCTACAACAATGGTTGTTAATAGTTATGTAATTTACTCTTTGTAATAATGAAAATTTCATCTAATGGTTAATGAGGAATCTAGAATAGTAATTTGGAAACTTACCAGTGGGTAAATGGTGTAAAGAATTTCTAACCTCATGCATTTTCATGAGAGGTTACCTGAAGATCTTACATTAGTAATTTTTTCTCAAAACTTTATATTAACAAAGTACCAAGAAACCCAAAACAAATTGAATTAATTCTTTTACAAAAATAAAAATATCAAGATAAATAGAACATACATATCTAGATATGGTTTTCTCATTTAGGTTACTATTGTTTGGAATTTCCAATGAATTTAAATGTTTCTAAACATGAGAAATCAAAAAAGTGGAGAATTTACCTGTAGGAAAAAGCCCTTTTTTGTTTTTGTTCTTGCAGAAGAAGGAATTAAAAAAAATCAGGAAATATGAAGCTTATAGCATGTGAAAAAGGTTAGATAAGCTTGTAACATCATCATATTATCCTAAAGAAAATAAAATGACAAAATAGTTTTTGAAAATAAAGACTATTAAGCAGTTGTAAAGGATTATACGTATATGCAGATATTCAAAATAAAACGAAAACAATTTTTAAAAATAAAACCTATTCCATCAAAATAAATTAAATGTATATATTGTATGATACTTAACATCTCTTTTAAAGAAAAAGATTATATATATTACCATATTATATAGGAATGAAATGAATTATATATATATATATATATATATAATTATATATAATATAGTAAAATCTATATAATTTTTAACATTAATATTATATACACTTACACTTCAATGTTTAACATTATAATATTTACTCAATTAAATATTTTTAAAATATGATCTTCCTAATCTCCTTAAAAGTGGTATCATGGTATTTATTTAATTACTTACTTCAAAAATAGAGTCTTCTTAATTTATTTTAATGTGATGACCATATTACTTATTCTTTACATTTACTTAATACTCTATAAGTTAAGCTATATTTCTCTATAACCTATGTTCGCTTCATCATATTTTTATCATCCAAATTATCTTATAATGATCTTTTCTCTACAACTTTTAATTTAAATATTATAATTAGAAAATAATAAAGATATCTAATAATATATATTTGATTTTATTAGTGAATCGAACTTATCGAATATTTGGAAAGTGGTACATTATAATTTTATTAAAGAAAACTAATTTCAAATAATTGTCAAAGGTTTTTTATTTCAACTTAAAGTGGATGAGGATCTGTTGAGGTTTTTTTTTTTTAATTGAGGGCCTAAATTGATTGACAAGAGAATATGCTCAACATATGCTTAGTCTTAATTCTTATCAATGGTTGTAGTGTATTAGTCTACTAGTACAACCACATTAACAAATGTGGTTGATAAACGTTGATATTCCTATATCAGGCACATATATCAATTATTAATAATATTAGTAATTAATGTTATTATCAATAATATTAATATAAATATAAGAACCATATTAATAATAATTAATATTATATTATTACTATTGTATTTAATAATAATAATAACAACAACAATTATATTAATAATCATTTAATACATAATAATGAAGTAATTATGAAATAAAAATTTAATAAAAATCAAACAAAAATTTAAATGTGGTTGATAGGAAACTGATCTTTAAACATTCCACTAGAACACAATTATTAAATGCTAGCCTCTTCCAAAACACACCGAGACCGATGAAAAAAATTGCACCAATTCAAATCAACAAGATAATAATCACAACGATTCACTCTTTCCAGCCAATCCCTTCTTGCATTGTCTTACATTTTTGCATACCGTTGCAAAGAAAAAGGCGGTGAAATTTGAAAACCATCTATTGATTTCACTTTTCATATAGTTGTAAATGTCAGAGGAATAATATTAAACCCAAGGTAAACAATTATTAAATGCTAGCCTCTTCCAAAAAACACTGAGACCAATGAAAAAAGTTGCAACAATTCAATTCAACAAGATAATAATCATGACCATTGACTCTTTCTAGCCAATCCCTTCTTGCATTGTCTTGGATTTTAGCATAACGTTGAAAAGAAAAAGGTGGTGAAATTTGAAAACCATCTATTGATTTCACTTTTCATATAGTTGTAAATGTCAGAGGAATAATATTAAACCCAAGTTATAAAAACCTTAAAATAAATATTATAAACCCTAAAAGAAACATGTTAGACCATGATTTACCATCATTTATTTTCATATTGATATGACGTTTGTCACAAAGTGATGTTGGACCATGGTTTACCATGGTTGATTTTCATATTGAGACAATCTTTGGCACATTGTGACATTGGACCATCGTTGACCATGAATGACAATGATTGTAAACCCAAGTGATTTATATTAAACCCTAAGATTAATATTATAAACCCTATGAATATTATTATAAACATAAAGAATATGAACCAAATAAACCTAAGGGATTGATATTATAAACCAAAGGGAATAATAAACCCAAGAGTTTAATTCTAAAACCCAAAGGTATTATAAACCCAAGGGATTAATATTATAAATGCAAGGTATATAAACCCTAAAGGGATCAATATTATAAACCAAAGGGATTAATACCAAAAACTCAAGGGATTAAAAACCCAACGGATTGATAATATAAACCCAAGGGAATAATATTAAACCCAAGGGATTAATATTATAAACCTAAGGTATATAAACCCTAAGATAAATATTATAAATCCAAGGGAATAATATTAAACCCAAGGGATAAATATTATAAACCCAAGGAATATAAACAATAATATAAATATTATAAACCCTACGATAAATATTTGCAATGTTGGAATACGGTTAACCATGATTGATTTTCATATTGAGACCATGTTTCTCACAATGCGACGTTGGAAAATGAGTAACCATTGTTGGCCATGGTTGATATCCATATTGAGACAATCTTTGTCACAATCGAACGTTGGACCATGATTAACCATGGATTACCATTGTTGTGACAATGTGACGTTGGACCAAGAGATAGCCTTTGTCACAATTTGACCACGACTGACCATGGTTGTTGACCATGGTTGACCATGATTAAATACAAAGGTATTATAAACCAAAGGGAATAATATTAAACCCAAGAGATTAATATCATAAATGCAAGGTATATAAACACTAAATGGATTGATGTTAAAAACCAAAGTGAATAATAAACCCAAGGGATAAAAAATCAATGAATTGATAATATAAATAGATGGGAATAATATTAAACCCAAATGATTAATATTATAAACATGGGGTATATAAACCCTAAGATAAATATTATAAACCCAAAGGAATAATAAAACCAAGGGATTATAAACCCAAGGGAATAATATTAAACCCAACAGATAAATATTGTAAACTGAAGGAATATAAACCCTAAGATAAATATTATAAACCCTAACATAAATATTTGTGACAATGCGATGTTGGAATATGGTTAACCATGATTGATTTCAATATTGAGACAAATAAACCCTAAAATAAACATAGTTGACAATGATTTACCATCATTGGTTTTCATACTAAGATGATGTTTGTCACAATCTGACGTTGCATCTTGGTTGATCATGGTTGATTTTCATATTGAGACAATATTTGGCATATTGTGACATTAGACCATTGTTGACCATGGATTACCATGATTGTAAACCCTAACATTAATATTATAAACCATAGGATTAATATTATAAACCTTATGGATAATATTATACCCTAGGAATATGAACCAAATAAACCCAAGGCATTGATATTATAAACCGAAGGGAATAATAAACCCAAGGGAATAGTATTAAACCCAAGAGATTAATATTATAAATGCAGGGTATATAAAACCTAAAGGGATTGATATTATAAACCCAAGGTAATAATAAACCCAAGGGATTAACACTAAAAGCCTAAGGGAATAAAAAACCAACGATTGATAATATAAACACAATGAAATAATATTAAACCCAAGGGATTAATATTATAAACCCAAGTTATATAAAACCTAAGATAAATATTATAAACCCAAGGAATTATTATTATTATTATCGAATTTTAAGGTCACGGCCAAGCCAGACACCAAATTGGTGTATGAGAACCCCTTGTTTGTGGGACAAAGGACCCACATCCGTGCAACGATTTTACTGTTAAGTATATGAAGGCATACATACTCTACCCCCTATGGTTTTGAACTTGTGATCTCTTAGGAGGAAACATGTGCTCTTAACTATTATGCCCACTCAAGTTGTATAAATCCAAAGGAATACTATTAAACCCAAGGGAATAATATTAAACCCAAAGGATAAATATTATAAACCCAAGGAATAGAAACTCTAAGGTAAATATTTGTCACAATGTGACATTGGAATATAGTTGACCATGATTCATTTACATATTGAGATAATGTTTGTCACAATGTGACATTGGACAATGGCTGCCCATGGTTAATCTCCATATTGAGACAATATTTGTCACAATGCGATGGTGGACCATGGTTGACCATGGATGACCATGGTTGTGACAATGTGACGGTGGACCAAGAGATACTCTTTGTCACAATGTGGCCATGGTTGACCATGGTTATTGACTATGGTTGACCATGATTGAACCCAAAGATATTATAAACCTAAGATAATAATATTAAGCCCAAGGGTTAATATCATAAATGCAAGGTATATAAATCCTAATGGGATTGATATTATAAACCCAAGGGATTAATAATAAAAACCCAACAGATTAAAAACCCAACATATTGATAATATAAACCTACAGTAATAATATTAAACCTAGGGGATTAATATTATAAACCCAATGTATATAAACCCTAATATAAATATTTTTTTTTCTGAATAAAGACTAAATCTATTTAAGTAAAATATAGTACAATCAAGAGAAACAAGAGACCGGCAGACCGGAAATGATGAAACCATCAACCTCGGTCCCGAAGAAAAGATTCAATCTCATAGCTACATCAAATAACTTGAGAGCAAAGACTGACAAACTAACTTTTACCCCACAGGGGCAGAAACTACAACACAATGTTTTTTCCCTTTCTTTTTGTTTACTTTTGTCCAGCCGTCATGGGGAGAATGAGCTAAAATAACTTGAAGACTGGAATTCTCTATCTTCGGGATCTCCTTTTCTGATTCAGAGGAGGAAGTCTCATGGGCGCGTTTTTGGGAGATTGTTGTGACTTGGGTGTGCCCTTTAGTATCTGAGGGTGGATCCGTTGGTTGGGGCGCCTGGTCCGGTTCTGAATCACTTTCCTCATCCTCCGAAGATGGGGAGCCAGAGCTCCCAGTTGGCGGCAGGGGACAGGGGGTCCAACGCTTGGGTTTGGATTTTGCGAAGTTGCCCTTTTTCGTTTTTGCGGACAACGATGGGTAGGAGTTCTGCAGGTGCCCTGTTAGGTCACAATGGCGGCATCTAAAGGCGGTGTTTTCGTAATCTAGGATCTGGGTCCAAACAGTGTCATTGATCTTGAGATTGATTTGCTCTGGCAGTCCCTTGCTTAAATCCAGCTCCACACATATTCTAGCATATGTATAGAGACCTTGTTGTTCCCTACTGTAATCTCCCATTAGAAAGCTGCCCAATGTGTTTCCTATTTTCCTGTATACTCCTGTGTGCCACAGGTGAATTGGAATATTTGGAAGTCTAATCCAGACAGGGGCTTTAGTGATGACTGCAGAAGCTGGGTCAAAGTCTGGGAACCATGGAGTTAAGAAGAGGCCTGCTGAACCCATGAACCAAGGGCCTTCTTCTAAGGCCTTTTCGTAGTGCTCGGGATTATCGAACAGCACTATAAAATATCCCTTTGCACAGAAATAAACCTTGCAACGGTGTGTCCAGTTGTCCTTGATCCAGTCATAAAGATCCTTTGAGCGAGGCCAAAGTCCATTGAATCTGCAGATGATGGCCCTTTCAGCAAATTTTTGGGTGTTATCTGCAAGGCTAGGGGAGGAGATCTCAATAGAGGGAACCTCCTCCAATTTGTCAACCAAAAAAGGCTTGGGTTTGGGAGATTCAGGGGATGAGGGAATCTCAGAGCGGACTGCAGCTTTGTAGGAGTATGGAGGAGCAGAAGAGGATTGACCTGCAGCTCCCCCTCTCAATCGAAAGGAAAGCACTAAAGAGCTATTGATTTTTATGCTGTAAAAAGAGAGAGGAAGAGGATCATCGAGCTGTTTACCTTGGAAAATAAGTCTCTGTAGGGCTGAGGGGATCCCAAGTCGGTGCTCCATATTTGCTTTGAGGTTATGCACCAGATCTGTAGGGTTTACCCATTGCAGAATGGTCTTGCCAGAGATCTGTGCGATTTGAACCTGAAAGGGGGCAGGGGAATTTTCGCAGCAAGGGTTCGGCTCTGGCTCCAATTCTATGCTCAATGCCTGTTTCTCAAGTGATGAGGACTGCTCCGGCCTTCTGATCTTTCTGGGAACTGCCAAGGTTAAGCATGGATCTGCCGCTTTACCAATTAAATCGGCATTTTCCTGCAAGGATTGAAGACGCTCTGAATCTGTGGATGCCCCTTGAAAACGGCGGCGGTCTTCACGGCATCTGTGCCATTGATCAACGCTGGTTCTGCATGCGAAGGGAAGTTTCCTCTGCATGATTCGATCAGCTGACCCCTTGAGTTCAGGGTCAGACAAATGGTGCCCAACTGGTAGTGTAAAAGAAAATGACAGATTCAACGATTTTAGACTGGACCGCCATTGCTGCGGCTGAGAAATAGAGGCCTCGTAAAAAACAAGAACGGCAGGAGCCCAAAGCTCTCCCTTCAACAAAATATCGATAAATCTGCACTGTGTAGATGATCTACACGGCAGAGGAGCAAGAACGAACTGGGTAGATGATCTACACGGCAGAAGTTTGCGGTGTGCGTCGACAAAGGCAGCCATAGTTGCAGACCAACCCTAAGAGAAATATTATAAACCAAAGGGAATAATATTAAACCCAAGGGATAAATATTATAAACCCAAGGAATATAAACCCTAATATAAATATTTTTCCCAATGCAGCATTGGAATATGGTTGACCATGATTGATTTTCATATCGAAACAACATTTGTCTCATTGCGACATTGAAAAATGGCTAACCATCATTGACCATGGTTGATATCTATATTGAGACAATTTGTGTCACAATGCAATGTCGAACCATGGTTAACCATGGATGGCCATGGTTGTGACAATGGTGACAATGTGACATTCGACCAAGAGACAGTATTTGTCACAGTGTGACCATGGTTGACCAACATTGACCATGTTTGGTTGAGACAACCTTTGTCACAATGAGAAATTGGAACATGTTTGACCATGATTGATTTTCATATTGAGACAATGTTTGTCATAATGCAATATTGTCTGATTTTAATATTGAGAACATATTTATCGCAATGTGATGTTGGAGCATTGGTGACCATGATTATAAACCCAATGGATTTATATTAAACCTAAAGATTAATATTATAAGCCTTATAAATAATATTATACCCTAGGAATATGAAGCCTTAGATTAATAAACCCTATAAATTATTATTTGTAGAATTTTTGAATGAAAAATAAATAAAAAATATAGTGCAAAAGCTTAAAAACAAATGAATAATAGATAATGATTTTTTCAAAACTAAATTCATATAAAATAAAATGAAATTATATAAGCATTTGTAAATTCATAAATTCATTTACTATAATTGCATTTGCATATATTAAAGTTTTAAAAAATATATCATGTGAAACATTATTGATGGAATTTTAAATCTATAAATTTGCAATTGTTTAATCTATGATATATGTCAAAAATTGATAATTAAAAAAAGAAAACCAATTTTATATTTTTACTTCATCTATTTTACTTATAATCAATTTACAATGTAATGCATGTCAAATTTTAAAAATAAAAATACATTACAAAACATCAACCATAATTTCTAAATTTCGAAATTTATTAATCATGGAGGAACTTATCAACATAAACAATGTACTTCATAAGTAAAATATTTCAATGCCACACTAAGTAAAATATTTCAATGACAACTAATATGTACAATGAAAAGAAAGAAAGTTTCACAGTTAAAACATTTTTAAGCATTTCAAGTAATGTTATTATTTTGTATTTGGGATATATTTTTTTGTCAGTTTTATCTTTGAGATGCAAACATTTTTTTTCAAATTTTGCATTTTAAAAAATTTACACAAAAAGACATTGTATCACTCTAAACACTTCTTAGATTCTTTACTAAAATATATCAAAATTGAACTTTAAAGTCATAGGAAAATACCTTGTTATATATTTGCTTATATATAAATCAATGTTATAAATAATTATTAGGAGCTTATCATGTAGGAACTTATTAGAATTGGAAAAATCTAAAATCCCTAGGAAATTGGTGGGTGCAGAGCGAGTGGCACGAATCTAATTGTTTAAATTTATTAAAAGTAATGAACCATTTTTCTAAATAAAATTTTCTTATATATAAATTAATGTTATAAATAATAATGGGGAACTTATTAGAATTGGAATAATCTCAAATCCCTAGGAAATTGGTGGGTGGGGAATCATGAGGCATGAGTCTAATTTTTTTAATTTATTAAAAGTAATGGACATTTTTGCTAAATAAATTATATATAAATGAATTTATAAATAATAAGAACTTATTATAATTAGAATAATATCAACAAGGAGGAACGTATTAGAATTGGAATAATCCCACATCCCTAGGAAATTGGTGGGTGGGGAACCACGTGGCACAAATATAATTTTCTAAATTTATTAAAAGTCAATGAAACCTAATTATTATTATTATTATCATTATTATTATCCACTTTTAAGGTCATAACCAAGCCAGACACCAAATTGTTGTATGAGACCCCCTTGTTTGTGGGACAAGGGACCCAACTCAGCACAAACTCTGTAATACACTACAGCCATTGATAAACATTAAGAAGAAGTATATGTTGAGCATATTCCCTTGAGAATCAATCTTGGCCCTCAATTAAAAAAAAATCAACAAACCTCCTTCCATCTAAAGTTCATATATATACGCATAGTTGTGAATTAAAGAGTGTGTTAGGTTGAATTGAATTTTAATAAATTAAAAAATTATTCATTCCACGTGGCTCCCCACCCACCAATTTCCTAGGTGTTTGAGATTATTCCTATTCTAATAACTTCCATGGTAAGTTCCTCATTATTATTTATGCCATTCATTTATATATATAAGAAAATTTTATTTAACAAAACGGTTCATTAATTTTAATAAATTTAAAAAATGAGATTCGTGTGACATGGCTCCCCACCCCAATTTCCTAAGGATTTGATATTATTCCAATTCTAGTAAGTTCCTCCATGATAAGTTCCTCATTATCATTTATAACGTTTATTTATAATTCTTTTTTCTTCTTAAGTGAAAGTTGACCCATAACTTTTTATTAGCGATTTGATACTATTTCAATTCTAATAATTTCCTCATTTTTATTTATAGAATTTATTTATAATTCCTTTTTTTCTTAAGTTAAAGTTGACCCATAACATTTTTATTCATGGTTAATCAGGTAAACATGTGCATTAGTAATTCATTCTTCATGTTGCGATATTTTTTTGTTATATTTATGAAGCCTTCGACTATATCAACCACATTAATATTTTTATTGTGGTTTTAATAGTCTATTGGGAAATAAATCAATATCACGCTCTCCTTAAACACCACTACACATAAAAAGTGTGATAGCATACCTAATGTGGGTTCAAATATAAAGGAAAAAACTCTTCCATTTTTTACCATCTCATCTTATGCTCAGATGACCTTCCTATTCAAATGGTTCTTATTATTCCACAAAACCACAAATCTTTCATATATTTAAAGTGGACCACTTGACTATAACCGTGTTCTAGATTTCGTCCATTAGCTTATACTCTTGAAAACTTCATGCTTTATTTTCATTTTCCAATTAAAACAATTGCTTACCGTAGCCATAGAATAAATGTGAGTGAAGGTCAACTTTTTCTTTTTGAATTGAAAGTGTTTGAAGTGATGTGATAACATACATTTCTAAATTTAACCCATATTTAACAAATTTCATATGGTATCACAGAACTCATAAATGGACCTGCCACCGACATCCATCAACCCATGAAAACCAATGTGCTTCACCAGGATAACATAAGAAAATATTTAGTTATATTACTCTAGCTACTCTACATACTATATCTTAGATAATACAATCAAATCTCTTCCTTCAAATTATCATTACAACCTCCAAATAGAACACACCAAGAATTTTGTCTCTAACAATGAATCAATCAAAATGAGATGGGTGAAATTAACAAATTTAAAATGAAATATAGTCTTGTTTTGGGATAAGCTAATATATTGAGATGTGAAGTGAATAAATTAATTGATTGATGAGGCACAAAGACTTGCACAATTTGATGGGTAGTAACAACTAGTAAGGCTACACAGTTGGATTTCTACTCTTACAAAAGTGTTGAGGAAGACATAAATAATGGTAGGAAGCGACTCGTGATAAATATATTTATTTATATCTTATTTCTATCCATTTTTTATGCAAAGACTTTCTTAAATTATGGTGGGAAGTAACCCATGGTGAATATGTTATTTACGTGAGTATGAATTAAGATTAGATTTAAGATTAAGATGTCAATTTTAATTACTTTAGAATTAAAAAAATAAGAAGGGTTTCATTTTAATTCTTTGTTTATAATTCGTTGTGTTAAGAGGTGTTTTATAATATAGTGTAGGGTTATGTCATGTTGAATCGTTAGATTTAGAATTAAACTAGCATAGTTATATAAATTAAATGGCCTAATAAACATCAAAACACCTATCTAATAATAGATGTCATGTTGTTAAGATTTTAAAAAATCATAAAAATTAAGTGACCAAACTAGATCCATATTAAGTGTGGTTCTACCAAGCACCAAGTGAGAGGGAGTGACAAGAGAGAGATGGAGAGAGAGTGAGGGAGAGAGAAGAGGAGTGAAGAGGGAGAGAAAGAGAAGCAGTTGGAGTGGGAGAGAGGGATGGAAGAAAATAAGGGCTACAATGATAATAGTAATGGGGGAATCATTAGTATTATAGGGACCTAACATGCCCCTCTCCTTCAAAAAAGTGTTGTCCTCACTGCTTGAGTAGTTATGGATGGTTCTGTATAAAATTCTCATCCTCCCCTATCAAATATTTAGCAATTAAGTTCTTCCACTTGATGAGATACTTTGAAATTGATCTATTTCTTAGCTGTCGAGTTCTTGTTTTTGTGACTACTTCCAGTTCCAATATGATTTTTCCTTCCTCGTCAAGTTTTAGCAATATTTTTTGAACTGGAAGCTTGTCACCTATAACCTTCTTTAGGCATGAAACATGGAAAATTGGGTGCACTTGGGAAGCTGTAGGAAGCTCCAATTTGTATGCCATAGTACCAATATTTTGTAACACCTTGTACGGACCATAATACTTAGGTGATAATTTTTTTTCCTTCTTAGTTTGCTTGACAGACATTTGTTTATATGGTTGTAGCCATAGAAATACTCTGTCACTTACATCAAAACTTATTTCATTGCGATGTTGATTTTCATGTTGTTTCATTCTATTATGCGCCAAAATGAGGTTATCCTTTATGAGTTGGAGAACTTGTTTTTGATGCTCGATGTGATATTCCACTTCTTGAACCTTAGAATTTTGTCTTAAATATGATGTGATGGGTGGTGGATGATATCCATAAAATGTCATAAATAGGGTCATTTTTGTTGCAGTATGGAAGGAAGTGCTATACCACCATTTGACCCATTGTTTTTTTTTATCATATACAAAGCAACAAAGATATCCTTCCAAACATTTGTTTACTATCTCAAATTTCCCATTAGATTGAGGATGATAATATGAGCTATGAGCTAACTGAGTACCAAGACAAGAAAATAATTATGTCCAAAAATTTCCAGTGAAAATGGGATCTCTGTTACTTACAATAATCTTTGGGTTTCCATGTAGCTTTTGAATTGTTTCCATAAATGAAATAGAAAATGTGTTGGATTTAAATGGATGAGATAATGCACAAAAGTGTGCATACTTGGTAAGTCTTTCAGCTACCACCATGATGACACTCTTTCCTTCAAACTTGGGTAAACATGTGATAAAATCCATTTAAACCTCCTCCCAAAATTGATTGGGAATGGATAAAGGTTTTAGTACACCCAGGGTCTTAATTATTTCAACTTTATTTTTTTGGAAAACCAAACATTCTGCCACAAAAATTTGAATATTAGATTTAAGGCCATCCAAAAAATATTCCTTCTTAACCTTGTGGTAAGCTTTTAAAAGTCCTGAGTTCCCTCCTAAGGAAGAGGTGTGCAATTCCATAATAATATTTTGTTTTAGTTGGGAATTCTTACATAGGTATAAGAAATCTTTGAGCCATAACGAATCATTTTTATAGCTAAATATATCAGATGTACTAGGATATTGTTGTAACTTTTGAATGAGTACCCACACTTCTTCGTCATTCTTCCATTCATCCCTTTCTTCATTTATCCAATCTGGTTGGATAATAGAAATGGCACAAAGCAATCCTTCCACATCCTCATCTTTTCTTGAGAGTGCATCTGCCACAAAATTTTTCTTCCCTTTTTATAAATGATTTGAAAGTCATAACCCCACATCTTTGTTATCCATTTCTTCTGCTTTTCTTAAGATAATATGTGTTCTAAGAAGCAATCTACACAGACAACGATCGCTGCGAATGTCGCGCACTGCTCAAAACAAGCAAACCCTAATCACTGCATTCCTTTGGTTCTCGTAGCTTGTACCGCAACGCTCCTGCTGATCTCTTTCCCATGGTTGCGCCCTCGGGAGGGGCGGGATCAGCCCCCCCTCCTTTCAACGCCTCAGCCTCTGACATTTTAAAGCCTGCAGCATCTCTGACCCCTCCTGGCGGTTTCTCAGAAACAGATCAGGGTTCCAAACCTGTCAATAATGAAGCTGACCCCTCAGCAGCACGTGAAACGGATGACCAAGACAAAGGCATGAACCAAAAGTCTCCAACGTCACAGCCAAAGGCGACATCAGCAACATGCATCCCGAAAGCAGCAGAACGAATCAAAGTCGATCTCCCCAGACATCGAATCAACAACAAAATCCAATTTATGCAGGACCACGCGCTCATAGGAAAATTCCTTGGATTTTGGCCAACTGAAAAGGCTCTGCAGGGCTGGATAGCTTCAAAATGGAATCCCAAAGGACAAGTCACTCTGTGGTTGGGCCCCAAAGGCTTCTTCACGGCCATTTTCCACTGCGTGGAGGAAAAATCTTGCATATTTGAAGGCAGCCTGTACTTCTTCAACTCCTCAGGTCTATACCTTTGGAACTGGAAAGCTAGGTTTAACCCAGATAAGGAAGATTTTAGTTGGGCTCCAGTATGGATTCGGATGTACTCCCTTCCTGTGGAATACTGGAAAGAGGAAATGCTAGTGAACATCGGCAATAAATTGGGGGTCTTCATCAAAGTTGTTGAGGAAACCAAATCTCGTCGATACACCTCTTATGCCAGGATCTGTGTCCAGATGCACTTGACCAAAGCTCTTGCAGACTCGGTAAGTCTCTTTCATGATGATTTTGAATGGATCCAACCTTTATACTGCGAGCATATCCCTTTTCGTTGTCGAAAATGCCATGAACACTGCCATCCCTTCCGGGACTGTCCTCTGAATTCCCAGCCCAATACCTCTGCTAATGAATCTAACGTAGACTTTGAAGGATTCATTAAAGTCCCTAATCACTGGAGGCATGCTAAGAAAAATCCTGTAGTCATAGAAAGCCCCAAAAAGCCTGAGTCCCAGAACAGATTCATTTTACTATCCTCTCAAGATCCCTCAGAGAAGCAAAGCTCTGATCCTTAGGCGATCCCCTCCCCTCCCTCCTCCTCCCTGATTAACAAAGCTTCATGGCCTTCCTCTGCCTCTGATCCCTCCAGCTCATTAATATCCTCTGACTCGGAGAAACCTGTTCCAGATTCTGGCCCAAATCCCTCTACCTTGGAGAAAACCGTGGCAGAATCAGGCCAATAGTCTTCTTCTATGGATCTAGATGCTGCTCTGGCTCTTAGTCTGCATGACAGTGCATACATGGAAGATCAGAACACACCCACAATAATGGATGAGGATCCAGAGAATGTAAGCCTGGATGGTCTGGACATCCTCAAATTGGAAACGACATGCAAGCAGAAAGAATACAATTCAATACCCCCATGGCAAATCGACAGGCTGGAAGGAGTTCTCACCAAAGCTCAGCACAATAAATGTTTAGGTATACAAGCAGGAAGCCCCTGGGATGGAAAAAAATCCTCAAAGAAACGAAGAAAAGAGGGCGCAAAACAGACTTGCAAAGGACCATTATCGTAGGAGAAATACTTATGGAATCAGGGAGATTCCCTAAGTTGACAAAGTTCTACAAACCCAAACCCCACTGTTTCTCATGAAGCTCATCTCCTGGAATGTGAGAGGGCTCAATAGCCCCTCAAAACATAGAATGATTAAAAACTTGATCCAGCAAGAAAAACCTTCACTAGTTTTTCTTCAAGAAACAAAAAGTAATAATACTGCCATAGAAAGAATCCTCAACAAGGTTTGGTCAGGCAGCTGCTCAGTTTTAGTAGATGCCTCTGGGGCTTCCGGAGGACTGGCAATTTTGTGGGACCCGCAGGTTCTCACCCTTCAAGACTTTCATGCTTCCCATTTCCTCATCCAGGCGTCCTTCCATCTCATAGGAACAAACATTCACGGGCATCTCTCTAATGTCTATTTTCCACAAAATTTACAGCAAAAACTGGAACTATTGGATACTCTCACCATTCTAAATTCCAATAGGAAATTCCCCCTCTGGATTGGTGGTGGCGATTTCAACATCATAACGTCGTTGGAGGAGAAAAACGGCGGAAGATCAAGGTTAGACAGTGATAGCAGCGGCTTCAAAGAATTCATTCAAAGTAACCAATTAATGGATATTCAGACTTCCAATGGTGTATACACCTAGACCAATAAGCGAAGGGGTACCCAATATATTGCTTCCAAGCTTGATCGGTTCCTCATCTCGGAAAATGCCATACACCTGGGAGGGGACTTTCATGCTTCCATAGTGCCCGAAGGAGGATTCGATCACTGGCCCATTATGTTACAATGGTCATGGCCAGGTACAAGATGCAACAGACCTTTTCGATTTGAGGCCTTCTGGTTCTCAAATCCTAACTTCAAAATAGTGGTCAGTGAGGCCTAGAAATCCTTTATCCCACCTAAAGGAGCAAAAATGTTTCAATTCCAACAGAAACTAAAAAACCTAAAACAAGTGCTCAAAGCTTGGAACCGCACTCAGTTTGGCAACATTTTCGAGAATCGGAAAAAGTTGGAACAGCAAATGAGCTCACTTCAACAGACTATCATCTTGGAGGGCAGGACAGAAGAGAAGGCGCATCAGGAGCAGAACCTTTGGACTAAAATTGAGGCTTGTAGGCAGCAAGAAGAAATCCTATGGCGACAAAAGTCCAGAATCTGGTGGCTCAAGGAAGGGGAGAAGAATAAAAAATTCTTCCATAGATCGGCCATCCAAAGAAGAATGCACAACAATATTGCATTCATCAACAACAAACAAGGGGACAGATTAGAAGTACATGAAGACATGGAAAAGGAAATTAAAGAATACTTTCAGGAAATTCTTAGGGAGCCTCCAGGAAGCAGAGATCAAGCTATTAGAACCATCACACAGCACATCCCTAAAATCATAATGGAGGATCATAACAATAAACTGCTCCAATATATCTCACTACAGGAAGTAGAAGCGGCGATGGTCCAACTGAAGTATGGCAAGGCACCTGGTCCTGATGGATTTACAACCAATTTCTTTCATGAGTTTTGGGAGCTCATCAAGAGAGAGGTATGGGAATTAGCGGAGGATTCAAGAACTATGCATTGGATTCTCCCCTCCCTAAATGCCACTTTCATAGTGCTAGTGCCTAAAGGGGATGAACCAAATACGCCAGACAAATACAGGTCGATTGCATTATGCAACGTCATCTACAAGCTCATCTCTAAAGTACTGGCGAACAGGCTCAAACCTCTCCTCCCTCTTCTCATCTCACTAGAGCAGACTAGATATGTAGAAGGGCGTCAGATAATGGACGACATCATTCTTTCAAATGAAGTAATCCACTCCCTGAAGATCTTGAAAAAGCCAGGTATGATTCTAAAGCTTGATCTATCTAAAGCTTTTGACAAACTCAGCTGGAACTATATTCATTAGATGTTATTGGCATTTGGCTTCAATTCCACTTGGACATGATGGATCATGAACCTCATCTCATCTCCCTGTTTCTCGGTCCTGCTCAATGGCTCCCCCTCATCGCCCTTCTGCCCCTCTCGTGGTATTCATCAAGGGGATCCCTTATCCCCCTTCCTGTTTGTCCTTATGGTAGAGGGGCTCAGTTGTTTGCTTCACTTGGTCGTTTCCTCTCATGTTATAAAAGGCATTTCTCTCCATGGTCTTCACCCCTTATCACATCAGCAGTTTGCAGACGACACTATGCTTTTTGGCCACCCCTCCTCTTAAGAGGCTAAAGCCTTCAAAAATCTGCTCTCTCTCTTCTCTGAAGCCTCAGTGACCTCTATCAATGCCTCCAAATCACAACTCTTCTTTTTTAACACCCCTGCCACCACTCAAAGGAACATCGCTCGTATTCTGGGATTCTCTACAGCAGCGCTGCCCTCAAAATACCTGGGAGCTCCTTTGTTGGACTCAGCCATAAAACATGCCTCCTGGAGGACTCTTCTCGACAAATTGGATTCTAGGCTCTCATCCTAGACTTACCACTCTCTCAACATAGCCGGCAGACTCATTTTGATCAAATCTATTCTCCAGGCCATGCCTCTGTATCTCTTCTCCGTCCTGGCGGCGCCAAAATGGGTCCTTAAGGCAATTCGCAATCTACAGAGAAATTTTCTGTGGGGATCTTCTGGTCTCAATAGGAAATGGGCTCTTGTCAATTGGAAGGAAGTTTGTCAGCCAAAATCAGAGGGAGGGTTGGGATTAAGGGATCCTCTCCATAGCAACAATATAATGGGTGCCCGCATTTGGTGGAATTGGATCTCCAAACCACAAATGCCCTGGGCATGGTTATGGCAAGAAAAATATGCACCAGGAAGTCAAGGGAACGACCTCATAAGAATTAGCACTACAACCCCAGGCTCTTTGATTTGGAATGCGGCCAAGCTCCACAGCGCCTTCATTCAAGAGCATAGCTTCTGGGAAATTCATTCAGGCACCACGGCTAGATTCTGGGAGGACTCTTGGCAATAACACCCAAAACTAGCCTCTCTCTTCCACAAGCCAATCTGGCAGGTGTCGATGCAACATGAAAATCTTACCCATGCCCATCAATTTTGGCAGCAGCAAGCAACCCAAGACTTTCACATTTGAAACTAGCTAGTACTTGGTAAGCCAATTGGCAAGGGGAAACCTTCACTGAGATCGATCAGGAGTTAAACCAAAGAAGAATCAAATGCTCAAATTAGTAGGACAAACTGAGATGGGGACATACACCAAGGGGGGTGTTCACTACCAAGGAAGCTTACCAGCTTCACTACTCAGCCATTCAGACAGACAAGGATCAGCTCTAGGAACGGGTTTGGCAACCAGGAATATGGCCCAAGATATCCACCTTTCTTTGGCTCTTAAGCAAGAGGCGTATCCTCACTTGGGACAATTTGCAAAAAAGGGGATTCATTGGCCCATCGAGATGTCCCAACTGCAATCTCAACTCTGAAACCATAACGCATCTCATGGAGACCTGTCCTCTGGCTACTCAGTTATGGGAGAAAGCTGACCAATGCAACCGAAGATCGGGAGAAAGAACGGGAGATATAACAGATACAATCAGAAAATGGCCTAAGCAACCTTTTCAAAGCCCTCTTTTAAACTCTCTGTGGACTCTATTACCGAGATTTCTCTATTGGATTCTCTGGAAGGAAAGGAACAGCAGAATTTTTAACAATATCAGCAAGCCTATTGATACTCTATGGCTTCTTCTGAAGCAAAATCTCCAAGAAACTCTAGCTATCAGACATTGGCATGACATGGATCTGCTAGAATCACCTCAGGAATGCCACATCATGAACGCCTGGAATTTGGATCTGTCTTTTCTGGATCATGTCAATGCTCGATCTCCAATTAGCTCGGCCTCTCCTCTCACTTGGTATCCTCCAGCATCTAACTCCTTCAAATTGAATTTCGATGGAGCAGCCAAGGGCAATCCTGGGACGACAGGCTTTGGAGGGGTCTTCAGGAATGAGGTGGGCGCAGTATTGCATGTCTACTATGGAACCATGGGCAAAGATGCCAACAATGCTGCAGAACTAGAAGGACTGTGGAAAGGGATTTGTATAGCAGATCAAAAAAACTTCTTCCCATTAGAGGTCGAGGGAGACTCCCTTATCCTAATAACAGCAGCTATCAGGATTCAAGCAGGTACCTCGGCAGCCAAGATAGCATCTAGTTGGAGGCTACTTAGCAGATTGGAACTATTGGAGGATTGGCTTCGGAACCCCCAAAGCATCACCTTCAAACATGTAAGATGCAGTGCCAACAAAGTAGCAGATAGACTGGCCAATCAAGGGGTTAACCAGCAGATCCCCTACTTCTCAGGTCCTCTCGGCGACTCAGATGATGAACAACTTAAAAATGAATGCACTTCTCTGGTGCAACAAGATTACTCGCTCCCGGATGCGGGTGATTGTTAGTCACAAAGGTTCGTTGGAGGCGCGCGAGATGGGCAGGTGGCAGCCCACCTGCGTGAAGCACATGACCCTTGGCAAGGACAACAGGCTTCGCACAGTTGCATTTAAGGCGGAATTTACTCTGCCCACCCTCTGTTTGGTCATAGGAACGATGGCGCTCCACCTCATTTTCATTGTTACGGTTCTCTGGTATGCTCTCGGCTCAGTCCAAGTCGCGGTCTTGGGCTTCTCTCCTAGTGAGTGACTGCCTGTAGGCTCCCTTGCGGCATTGGTGAATGACGAGAATTCCTCCCGTTTGGTCCTGCTTTGTAGATTTTTCTACACTTTAATCTGCTTCGGCCTCCCTTTAGCTCCTCCTCCTAAAGCCCTCTGCTTTTCACAGGCTCAGTTTCCCGCTCTCTCATTGATTTCGTCCCTCAGTAGATCTTCTGCTTTCCCTCCTCCCTTTAATTGCTTCCATCCCGTAAGCATGCTGAAAGAAAGGATGCGAATGATTAGCCGGCGTGGAGATTCACATGGTCGAGCCACCGCCCAGCATATCTCGTCCTCTCTGGATCCCCCTGAAGAAGCGTCCGCCAACCCCGCAATAAGAAGCAGCAGAGGTCGAGGTCGAGGACAGGATAGAGGAGAAGCCTATCAGCACCATGTGCATCCCACTGCCCGCTATCGCATTCCCTATTCGCTAGCAAGTGCCTCTTTCATCGTTTCTGTCACCATCAAAAGATGTGAGCACAACTCGGGTTCGGGTGTTGTTCATTAGGGGGCTACGGAGGAGCAGAAGGTGGCAAGTCAAACTGCCCCCCCGCCCAAGGTTCTGGAAGCATGCCCACCATGCACCTTGAGGACAATGTCAGCCTAAGCATAAGAGGAGAGCCTTTCATCTCTGCAATCCACACCTCTGACTCCATGGACTCCGGTCATTTTGGGTGCAGGATCATAGAGGAACAGCCAACCACTTCAAATGAAGATTGATAGTCTGCGCCTCTCGTTCCATGGTTTTGCCTCCAAAGTTAAAGCTCATGCCTGTCTCAGGCTTTTGTTCATGTCTCAGGTCAGGGTCTTTTTTGCCTATATCTATGTAAAAGTCGATCCTTGAAACAACATTGCTTCACTCAGCTCAATAACGCTGTTTGGGTCAGATTTTGTGTCTGTCTGGTATGTTCAATGTTCCTGGATATTATGCTCGATGTTGTAAGTCAATTTGATGGTTCTACAGTCAAGATGTCAAGTTTTTGCTATATGCCAACCTCATGGCAAGAAATCTCGAGGCCTGCCTCGCTGTAAATTTTTGTATGAATAATAGGAGTAGACTAATTGAGAAAAAAAAAATATGTGTTCTAAGAAGTATTTGAGACTATCTTGATTAGTTTTTACCTTGAAGTGCCTTCCCATTAGGTAGGGTCGTCATTGCTTAAGTGCATGTAGTCTTGCCAACATTTCCTTCTCATAAATATCTTTGTGTAAATACTTTCCTTTGATTGGATGACTTTTGAAAGAAATGGGTCTATCTTCTTGCATTATGTTGGGTCCCTATAATACTAGTGATTACCCCATTACTATTGTAGTTGTACCCCTTATTAATATTGTTGTGCCCCTATTATCCCCATATTGTTATTATTGTGCCCCATAGAATCCCTCTATTGTTATTTGTGTGGCTTTATATTATTATTGTTAGGTCAGCTGGGTTATATTGTGACTCCTTATACTCCTATATATAGAAAGGAGGTTTTGTCATTTGAATCATCCAAGAATTGTTCATTTATGTAATGTAAAGGAGGTTTCCCCCTCGAAGAGGTTGAATTCTAAGGCGTTGATCTGTCTTTTCTATCTTTTTCTTGAGCTGGTTTCATAACATTTGGGATTAGAGCTTTGGATTCTAGGGTTTCGCTACTCCTGAATTACATTCCAAACAGGTGACCTGGGGAAAATCATCATAACTTTATCTTCGAGCATCGGATTGAAATTTCATAAGAAGCTACAAAAAGAGGACGAACTATAGTTTCTTGAATATCTTTTTTGGAGCAAAAGTTCGAAATAGGGACACATGGCACGTCGTACAAGTTCGATCTACTAAACTAGTCTATAATCAGGTCACTGTGGGAGATTTGACATAACTCTTCCTTGGAGAATCGAATTGGGATCAGACTAGTGGCATTGGAAAGAGGATACAGAGAGCTACTATAGGTCACAATTTCAGAATTGCATGATCAAAAATTACAAAGATACATCAGAGGCAATATCGAGCTCCTACAAAGTGAAAAAAGGTGTGTAGATTTTTTTAAATTTTTGCTTAAGCTTGGTTTGAAAAATTATTTTGAAGGAATTCAAAGGGCATAGTAGAGCATTGTTATCTGTAACTGATGCCCAGAGGAAAGAAAATTCAAACACCTAGTAAGAAACCTGAAAGCAGTAGCATGACTCATGAAGAAGAGGAAGAAATGCTACATGATATATCAAAATTACAAGACCAAGTGCAACAAATGTCAGTCTCACAAAAGATAACAGAAGCTAAGATAAATGGCATGGAATCTAAGATAAAGGGCGTGGAAGCTAAGATGAATGGCGTGGAAGCTAAGATGGATGATTGGAAGAGAGATTTGAAGACAAACATGGAAGAATTGAAGATAAATATGAATAAGTTGTTACAAGAAATGGTCACTAATGGTGAAAGGGTAGTAAAGAAAACTCATGATGAGAACAAAAGAAATGTTAATCATGATTCCATAGACCCTAATGTTCGATCGAAGACCCACCATATTCCAAAAATCGATATGAGGAAGTTTGATGGCAAGGATCCCGCAACATGGATATTACAGATGGAGTAATTTTTTGACCTCAATAATGTGAAAAACACACAAAAGGTACGTATCGCAACTTTATATTTGGAACCAAATCAGTTTTTATGGTATCAATGGCTTTGCTCTCATAAACAAATTATCACTTGGGAAATTTTTACGGAAGAATTGATAGCACATTATGAGGATACAAAAAGCAACACTTGTTTTAGCCAATTGATAAGTCTCAAACAAAAGGGTTCAATAATGGAGCACATTGAGGAGTTCCAAAAATTGAACATAAGGGTAAAAAATATTACAGAGGAGCATAGGATTGATGTGTTCATAGGGACTTTAAAGGATAATAACAAACATGATGTTCGCCTTTGGGAACCTTATTCATTAGAGAAGGTATCCAGGTTAGCAAGAAAAATGGAAAGCAAAATTATGGCAATTAGGAAGCACACCACTCACAACTATAAAGATGGAAGTGTTGTTTCCCCTAGCCTTCCACAACCTATAAGGTTGACACCACAACAATTGGAAGAAAAAGAGAAAAAGGGCTTCGTTACAGTTGTGATAGCAAATATGTTGGAAATAATACTGAGGGGGGGGGGGGGCGGTGAATCAGTATTATCTCATCAATAAAACTTTTTCATTTTCATACTCGAATTCATATATGCTACTTCAGTTAAGTATACCCGCGTATATACGTGACTATGTCTATTGCAACTAGCGTATAACCATTAAACTCATGATTCAGTTATGTGATCTTCAATGGGTGCATCAAAACATTATTAGACATATTAACAGTCAATAGTAGCAATAAAACAGATAGATCAACACACATAAGCAACACACATGAACACCATGATATAAGGTGGAAACCCAATGTGGGTGAAAACCACCTACTGCAATTTGTTTCTATCTTCCTTTATTAAGAAACTTCTTTTACAATGTACTGGTGCAGTCCTTTACCAGCACGCAGGCTACAACCTGCAGAAGGCTACAACCTTCTCTCGTTCTCCAGAATCTCCTGGAAGGGAGCTACAACCCCCTTTGCTCTTGTACTAGCTAAGATACTAGTACATAGGCGTCGACCTAAAATATTCTCTCCTCCGGGTACCACCTTTCATACATTTTCAGACTGGATACTCCTGAAGCACAACACTATAATCTGAAGCCCACGTTTCATCAAATTTTCATACTGGGCCCATAAATATCATTGAAGCACAAAAAAATCAATACTAGCATCATCAATCTCTGAATCACTGAAACCCTGTCAACAACACAGTCACCAGAACACAGAGCAGACAACATAACTCTGCAATAACAATCAGACCCAACTGCAACTTTAAATATCATACTTTACAATGTATACGTTACTATGATGAATCAAACCTGCATACATACGCACTTTTTCAAAGGCCAACCCGCGTACAGATCTAAAAATATTTTCTTATAACTTTGCAGCTGTACCAGACTTCAATCATACTCATAACATTTATAGAACATCACATGCGTCAGTATGCAGATCTAGAATAATCATAATCAACCATATAAAGATAGTTCATTTCAAACCATTTGATCTCGATCTCTCCTTAGTTCTTGTTCTCCATCAACCGGTGAGATCCCTCCTTAGCTCAGATCAAGAAATGCATCATCAACCCATAACCTGCATATTGGATCTCATACTTCTTCATATATTCAAGACTTTTTCGATACATTTGCCTAATGATCTTCTTCTCCTTTTATAGTCTTAGGCCTTGCTCAATACCATGGACCAAAACCATAATAAAACAATACCATCGACCCAATACTTTGGATCAACACTTATGGGTGCAATACCATGGGCCAAAACCATAGGTCTAAATACCACGGACCCAAAAATAAGCTTTCCAACATGTACGCGCTTTTCCGTGCATGAAACTGCGTGTATACCCTACTTGGTATATAGTAAACCTGCGTATACGCGACTTGGTATATAGTGAACATGCGTGTATACCCTACTTAGTATATAGCGAACCTGCGTATACGCGACTTGGTATATAATGAACTTGCGTGTATACCCTACTTGGTATATAGTGAACCTGCGTATATACTCTTCTTTCTTCATTCTTTGTAGTTTGACCATCAAATCTTTGTTACTGATCTGCTGCACTATGATCTACCCTCTGTGTGAGTTTCCATCAAGGAAAACACATGCATCATAATGCCAACAATCTCCCCCTTTGGACTTGATGGCAAAGCTAACTTGTCATACTGAGAACTGTCATCTGATTCCTTTGAGCCATCCTGCATCCCATGCATTCAGTCACATCTGATATCTCTTCTGATGATTCATTAAGTGAGATGTTCTTCTATGAGAGGGTTGCCATCAAGTACAACACATGCATCATAATGCCAACAATCTCCCCCTTTGGACTTGATGGCAACAACACCAAATCACTCTCCCCCTTTGACATCAAGGGCAAAGGGTGAACCAAGATATTCTCTTTCCAAGATAAGCATTCCATGTTCATACTCCCCTGAGTGCCTGCTGAAATTTCTGAATGAGCTCCCCCTGTGTATATGCAAGGTGTGTACCAATGTTTCCATGCTCCCCGGAGTACATGCAAGTCTCTATACTGCTGAAGTGTGTTGTTCATGCTCTTCCTGACTGAAGGCAAGATCTGCAAAGATGTGTTCTTCAAGAAGAACCATGATTATACATCATAAGAGACCTTCCTATCACCAAAAGACTCAATACATACATCCATTTCCCAACCACGTGGGGATATACTAGAATTTACTCATCCACCAACCAAGTGGGGATACATAAAAAGTTTACAATGATAAAGCAAGAACATTACATTTCATCCCGGCATAGTGGGGAAACCAATATAGGCCGTTTACATGACCTTGACACCATGAAAGAGATATCACAAAAGAGATATATGACATAAATATCTAGAGCAAGACTTTATGAAAGTCACCAATAACTAATATCGCCAACATCTGTCAATCACCATTCAGATCAGCAACCAAGAGATCTTTCTATTCTCCCTCTGCCTTTGTTTCACCTTAAACCAACAACAACTGTGAACTAGAACCAAAAGCTTCTAAGATAATGCCAACAATGCATCATTGGAAGATTATCTGCTCTCCTTGAACCTGTGTCAGATGGTCTCTGTCAGACCCATATCAGAATCTTCTCATTCTAAGTTTGGCCGACTGATTTTATTCAAACCTACATATACGCGACTGTATCCATAGAAACTTGCGTATATATGCAGATACTCTTTATTAAACTCGCGTACATCCAATTTCAGATCAGCAACCTGTAAATGTCCTATGAGAGGGTATAACCAATTCATCCCTTTGAACAGAATTTTGCATATACAGACTCATTCACATTTTATCATATGTGAGAAACACCATAGCCATCCAGATCTGCATGAACCAAGTATCATCAATTGGGAATATCTGCATCAATCAACATATGTACAACCTATCATCATATAGGTAAGAACTCATCATCATCATGTCTCCAATAATGCAATTTTGAATAATCATCCATGTATCCAGCCAACAATCCTCATCCATATGTGTGCCAAGAATAATATGATCCTTATGCATATGATGACAACAGCATATGAGTGACTCATCATCAAGTAAAGAAGATGTGAATTCAAGCTATGTACTTCTCCTTATCTTTATGAATATGACCATGTAAGCACCATTAGAGAATCAACCACATATTTGATCTAAAAATCCAAGAATCATCTGAAAAACTCATAACCATATTATAGCAAGATATATCATTTAGCCATATAAGCATGATCACCAAGGACTATTAACCATAATGCCAACAATGCATTATTAAAGGCATATGCTCCCCCTCAACCTGTGCCATCTATTAGATCTGATCATGCATATATCAGCAATAAGCATCAAGACATCATCATCATCTAGTTAGGATCAAAACACTTCTAGACATCTTACAAGTATCAAAACATTTCCACACATCCTCAACAGACTGTAACTATTAACCAATAGAGCAAATAATGGACTGAATAATATCAGATCCTTTTTCTGAGCATGTCCCCACTGCTTTTCCTCAGACTGACATATACGTGACTTCCCTTTATGGAACTTGCGTATGAGATTCAAGATACTGAATTTTTATACTTTTAGCTCCCTCTGAGTCTGTTATGTCTGTGTTGTGCTATATCTGAGTACATTGTGCTGTGCCACATCTGTCTGACTGTACTTCCTTCTTCTTCCATATCTTCAAGTGTTATGATGTTTTCTCCTTTTGGTGTGATGTCTGTCCTTTGTTCCTGCATTCCTTTGCTATATGTCCAAGCTTGTTACATGCATAACATCTTACATGTTTCATGTTCCTCCTGTAGCAATCAGCAGCTTTGTGACCAAACATATTGCAAGCAAAGAAATATCCATTAATGTACCTTGAATGTGATGACCTTTCTGCATGATGGTCTTGAACTCTTCTTCTTCTACATCTGGCTGCAACATGTCCAAGATTATGACATACATAACATTCAACATTATTCATAGGAGGAGTAAAAAAATTTCTCTTGAAGAATTTATTTCCTTGGTTGATGATGAGATTGACCTTTCATCTCTTTATCTCCTTGTGATCATTTGAGTTCCTGCCTCACTTTGTGAACTAGATTCACCTTCAACAGATTCATGAAAACCAAGACCAGTCTTGATAGCAGGAGACCTTTGACTACTAAGAATATCATCCAAGGCTT